>OY037012.1:17351777-18724277 GCA_955831195.1 Pilophorus perplexus
TTTCAGCCGAGCCTGCGCCAACGGTCATGGTCTCATCAGGAAGTACGGCCTCAACCTCTGCCGTCAGTGCTTCAGGGAATACGCCGACATCATCGGTTTCAAGAAGGTAACATCCTTAACGTCTAGTCTTGCTAAAAGGAGGGATCCGCATTTGGAAGAGGAAATACTTTTTGCGAGCGAAATGTGCAAAAAGTCAGCCGTTCCAGATGTAAGTTCTTGTTGGGGCCCACTTGCCGACCACTTTCACCCCAATTTCATCGAAATCGTTCAATTATGGGAAGAACCACTTCAGGAAAACGTGTATGTCTGCCTTTTTCCCGGGCCGTCTTTCTCATTATTGAACCGATTTTGATGAAATTTGGCTAAAAAAAAGTTCGGGAAAATGTCCCTAAGAACTAGGAACTCCAATTATTCTTGATTGCCACATATTACGTAGCTCAGGCACAAGAAACCGCGTTCAAGTGTGACCCTCTTCACAATGCGGAGTCCTCTTTATTTTCTTCAAACAGTTTGAGTTATACCATAGTATCAAGGCATTGATCGAGTCAAACTTGTTTAATGGGAGAAATAAGGTGATCGTTATTTAATTTGATATTTCATCAAGACTCATTTCGTTGATAAATACGCTGCAAATTTTATCCAAGAATTTATTATGCTTTGATAATCGGTCATTCTATTTTAAATTGCCTGTTTTGGGGTCCTGTAGTGAGCAGCTTCGCAAAAACTGAAAGTGCTCCAAACAAGCTGTCATTTCGTCACGAGCTACTTTATATTTCATATTTTAAGGATCAGTAGCTGTGCAGCGAGTTTTTCAACGATGAACTACTTTTTTTGTGGAAACAACTCAAATAACAGCCTCATGAGTGTCACGACAAGTTTATGCTGGATTGTACTTCTTGAGGGAATGGTACAAAAACGTATCCGGTTGCAACACTTGAGGATGCACAAGACTTCATTGTTAGCGTGTCATAAACGCATTCAAATGCAATTTGGTGGGAAGGGAACAGTGATATAAACTCATGAGTGTCACGAAAAATTTTAAGTCTGGCACATAAATTTTCGATTAAAACCCTAAAATCAAGTCCTTATCCGTTGGTGTCGTATTAAATAGAAATTTTCTCGTGACAGGGTACTCATGCAGCAACCCTAATTCAATTTTGCGGTCAGTCATTGTAGTAATGTGACACTCATGAGATTTTGAGCTAAATATGGCGCCCAGCAGCCTAGAAACATCATAATGAAAATCGAATAAAAGCATTTGGAACCTGTTTCCACATAGAAACCAGGTGTAATTATTTCATATCGATAGCAGTTCCTATAGTTTCTTAACTTACGTGACACTCATGAGAGAGAATAAAAATACGCACCATGTTTTCGAAGATTCTTCGGAAAAGCAGAAAAACCTTGCAGCCCACAGCAAAACTAAACCATCGGAAACTAACTTAGTTTCCGACTGTTTAGTTTTGCTGTGTTTAACTAAGTTGTATCCGTTACCTTGGAAACGAGCGCGTTCCCGCCTCTCAGCTGTTGCCTTCTTGATCACAGAACATGTGACACTCATGGGCAAGAAATAAAAGAAATCAAGGATACAAAACTTTTGAAGGACACCAAGTGAATCAATTACAACTCCAACGTCACACTCTTTCTCTCATATCTCACTTTATTCACGTGGAAAATTATTCACTTAAAAAAAAAAAATGTTTTGTCCTCTATCTGATAAAAATTTGTTGTTGATTGTATAGCTCATAGTAAGGATACAGTGACACTCATGAGTTTTTCCCCCGTATTTTCCTATATAATATTTTTCTACTGTAAACCAATGAAAGATTAAGCCAAACACATCGTCGTCATCGTTTCCTATGATGTCAAAGAATACGTTGACAATAGAATGACCGTAATAGTGAAAAAATTGATTGTGTCAAGAAGAATTTAACCTCCTGGGATCCTTCAAAATCCCATTTGTAGCCCCGTGAAAACCCCATAGATCCCCGCGTTGAGATGAGAAGGCTCAGGGACCCCTAAAAAGGATACCAGGTCTAAAAATACTTCGAAAACGACACCTAACTCGACCCCATTGTTGACACCCTTTAATAACCCCTCCCGTATCCCACTTTTAGCCCCACAGGTTTGGGCGATCGGGGTGATAATCTGGCGGGCACAACTAGATGGTAAAACAAATATTTTGTTAAAAATTCCGATTAACAAACGAGTTTCTACTGCCATTTCGTTTTTGGAATGTACGCGTTATGAAAAGGATGTAAAATTTTGAGACCGATCAGAACGTTCGACCTCCGTCGCGATTACATAGGTGTATTATTCCATGAATATTAAACCAAAACATGACTGGCCTAAGAGCTCCACGGTCTCCGCAAATTGATTCCTTCTCCCACATTATTTAACGACACCTCGCTCGACCCCGTGGCCGAACCCCACCTGGGAGGTTACAAGAGGGACTTGTGCAGAGATGTAAAGGGGGTAATTACCCAGTGGGTAGGGTATTTACAAACTGGGTATTTACCCGGTATGTACCCAATCGCCGAATAAATACCTTCCCATTAAATACCCAACCAAAAAAATACGGATTTTTTTTTTCATTTTTTTTAGTTTTGCAAAAAAAAAATCAAGTAAAAGATCAGTTTTACGACCATTTCTGCACACCTCATGGTCGTAAAAGACTACCCCATGCCCCCCCCCCCCCCCTGTTATGGTTCCTCCATGACTGTAACAAGGAGTCCAACTTGATAGGAAGAAAAAGGATACTTAACATAACCTACAAAATTTGTAGGTTAGAGGTGTAGTAGGTTAGAAAATAATGTAGCCAAGAAGCGAGTTCACGATGAGTCCAGCTCGAATGAGGATGAAGACTCAGATTCATCTAAAAGCGAACTTTCTTTGAGCGAACAAGCGAACAACTCGAACGTTTGAGCAATTTTTTTAAATGTGCATGTTTTTTAAAGCGGGAAATAAATAATTTCCAACATTATCATCTTGAATTTACGATTATTTTTACCCCAAAACATGGTTGATGAAAAGATTTAATTGCATCTTGGTTTATGGGCACTTAATGACCATGAAAGCAGTCAATTTTACAGCTGTTTAAGTACAGGGGGCAGTGGCATATGATTTTATAGCAGTTTGTTTGTGTGATTTCCATCGAACATGAGTATTTCTTTCATTAGAGGATGATCCTGAACTCGAAAATTGTTGAAACTTTGGTAGAGGCTGGCTCTCGAGTAGTAAGAACGTTTTACGTGGGTTTTTTTTTGCGATCCCGATTCATTGAAGATAAAATACCCTATTAAATACCCAAAATGGGTATTTACCCTTAAAAAAGAACAATGTGGTTGTTTGCCGATGGTGCAGAGGTCTAATCCTATGAGTTTGGTTAGGGAGAGAGAACGACTCCTCTGCTGAATACTAAATTGTTTATTCAGGTAAACAATTATAGCGTGGGGACCGGTTTCGAGCAACTAAGCTCATCTACAGCCCAGAGTGACTTGAGGTGGTTGAACGTACAATTAGAACTAATTTCAGAACTAATTGTACGTTCAACCACCTCAAGTCACTCTGGGCTGTAGATGAGCTTAGTTGCTCGAAACCGGTCCCCACGCTATAATTGTTTACCTGAATAAACAATTTAGTATTCAGCAGAGGAGTCGTTCTCTCTCCCTAACCAAACTTAAAAAAGAATACCCGGGTATTTTACATCTCTGGACTTGTGAGGTTGAATGATGTGTCGTTTACGATGTAATTTTGTGCGTAGAATTCATGTACTTGGGTCTATCCGTCTGTACCTTATGGTTCTTAAGGACTTTGGTCAGGAGGTCGAATGGTGTGTAATTTTCGAAGTAATTTTGGGCGTACGGCAAACTAAAGATTTCTCTTATTATCTCTCACACCTTAGCATGTTTTACTTGATATTCATATTGATCATCTTAGGAGATATTCCGAGGGTGTAATGTGCATAACCTAACTCACTTTTAGGCCATTTTGAGTTCTTGAATCAACTTCTAGGCGTCACGTCATTTGAAGCCAAAACAACCACAGCCATATAAATGGGGTTTTCCAACTCAGTCTCTCTCAAACCGTTGCATTAAAAAATAACTAAGTCTTAGCTGTTTCCCATGTGAAGTTCCCGTTCGCTGGATCGCTCTCAAAAAAGGAAGCATAATAAACTTCTACTTTTGTTAATATTGTTTCAGTTGTTGAATTACTGTGGTAAATCTTGTGGTAAAATTTTTGAATTCGAGGTTGAGCACAATTCGCGAACCCAACCAGTTTGTTTTAAATACTACTTCTTTTCTTTTTCAGCTGGATTAAATCTGCGTAAGCTGTGTGGAGAAGCGGAAGCATTTTACGATGACGATCTTCTCCTGTGTGTTTTATAATTTTTTTTTTTTTATACTTGTCTTGAAAAAGTGACACTGTAAGTTTTTCGTCGTAATAAAATGCGTCTTTTTCTTTGAATCGTTTCCTGCCTTGAATGAATCTCGACCTGGACCGGAGGATTGGGGTTACGGCTAGATTTGAGTAGAGTTTTTGTTTTCTACGTAGCTGATCATTTCGTTGGAACGTAAAAAGAAAAACGCTGCAAATTTTACACAAAAGTTTATTATGGCTTTGATATACTAGGTTACTTGTGCGAAAATTAATTTGTGTGAATAAAAAAGAAAAAAATTATTTAAAAAAGATCAATCCTATTTACTTGGAAAATATTTGACCTCCTGGGTTTCTTCAAAAATCACATTGTGTACAAATTTTGTAGCACAATGAAAGCCCTATAGTGGAACCGGATTGTTGTCGAAGCGCGGATTTCATTGTTCTGGAAAAAGATTCCTACTTTTGGTTTATTATTCTTGGAATAATACACCTATGTTTTCGCGACGGGGGTCGACGACTCCGATCGGGCTCAAAATTTGACATTATCCGTTTCAAGAGGTCTAAATTCAAAATCCGAAATGTCCGTCCGCCGTACGCCGTCCGGGCCGTTTTGGGCAGTAGGAATTTTTTTAAAAATCTGAAATTTTGGCAAAATACTTGGTTTACCATCTAGTTGTGCCCGCAAGGTTTTCAGTCCGATCGCCCAAACCCGTGGGGCGCTATGGGGCTAAAATGGGGCTACAGGAGGGGTGTTTTGAAGGCTTTTAGCTATGGGATCGAGTTAGGTGTCGTTTTCGAAGTATTTTTGGACGTAGAATCCATTTTTGGGGGTCCCGGAACGATCCGATTTCACTGTGGCGTTCTATAGGGCTTTCATGGGGCTAAAAATGGGATTTTTGAAGGATCCCAAGAAGTTAAATATTTAAATAGTTAAAAATTAAAGAATTTTTGAAAAAACACATTTTTGAAAAAAAAAATCCCCCCCAAAAATTTTTTTAAATATAAAAATCCAAAAAAAAATTTTTTACTTTTTTTTATTGACAGAATTAAATGTCTGTACAAGTAACCTATATCACAGAATAATAAACCCTTGTGTAAAATTTGCAGCGTTTTTGATTTATTATTCTTGGAATAATACACCTATGTAATTGCGAAGCTGGTCGAAAATTCAGATCGGCCTCAAAATTGTACATTATCCGTTTCAAGACATGTCTAGATTCCTAAAACGAAGTGTCTGTCCCGCTGTACAGAGCTTCTTAGGTTGTATCTAAGGCCATTTCTGGCCCATAACAACCTTTATCGTACCTTCTGCTCTCTTTCTTCCCCTAGGGGAAGTGCACTTATGTTTCCTCAAATTTCTTCTTGTTCTTGATCTTCAGCACTCCCCTAGGGGGAGTACAGCGGGCCCTCCTGTCCCCTCCGGCGTTAGCCACACCGTTCTTGTGTGCCCGGGATGGACCAACGTGAAGGTGCCGGATTTTAAAGGTGGTCTTTATCATGTTAAGTTGGCTCGAAATTCTTTGGGACAGGAGTCATCGCAGCGGACCTACCTACCCGTGTCCGTCCGCCGTCTGGGCCGTTTTGGTCAGTTGGAATTTTTTTTTTTAAATCTGAAATTTGGACAAAATACTCGGTTTACCATCTAGTTGTACCCGCAAGGTTTTCAGCCCGATCGCCCAAACCCGTGGGGCGCTATGGGGCTAAGGGAGGTTTTTTTTAAAGGGTTTTGGCTATAGGGTCGAGTTAGGTGTCGTTTTCGAAGTATTTTTGGACGTAGAACCCATTTTTTGGGTGCCCCGGAACGATTCGATTGCACTGTGGGGATCTATAGGGTTTTCGTGGGGCTAAAAATGGGATTATTGAGGGATCACAGGAAGTCAAATATTTTCCGAGTAAAAAAAAAAAATCCAAAAAAGATTTTTTATAGACAACTATTTTTCGCACAAGTAACCTATATCAAAGAATAATAAATCCTTGTGAAAAATTTGGAGTGGTTTTTTTAAAACTTGTATAGTTAATGAGTTTGGTTAGGGAGAGAGAACGACTCCTCTGCTGAATACGCATATTGAATACGACTGAATACGACTCCTCTGCTGAATACGCATATTGAATAAGGCTGAATACGACTCCTCTGCTGAATACCTATGTATTCAGCAGAGGAGTCGTTCTCTCTCCCTAACCAAACTCATTGCATTAGACCTCTGCACCATCGGCAAACAACCACTTGTATAGTTCATTATAGCCCCTCTCAAAATGGTGCAAATTTTACACAAGGGTTTATTATGGCTTTGATATACTAGCATGGAACCTTGTTCCATGATATACCTACTAGGTTACTTGTGCAAAAATAAATTCTGTAATTAAAAAAAAATTTTTTGTGTGTAAAAACAATGTTTTTCAGATGCGATTCCTCGAAAAATGGATTATGCGTTCTAAATTACTCGGAAAACGACACCTTATTTGACCTCTTGGGATCCTTCATAAATCCCATGAAAGCCCTACAATCTGATCGTTCCGGGAACCCCGAAAATCCTTCGAAAACGACACCTAACTCGACCCCAAAGCCGAAAACCCCTTCCATAGCGCCTTAAGTGTTTGGGCGACTGATATCCTTGTTGGGCACAACTAGATGGCAAACCGAGTATTTTGTAAAAACTTCGGATTTGTTAAGAAAATTCCTACCTGCTGCCCAAAATTACTCGGACGGCGGACGGACATCTCGTTTTTGGAATCTAGACCTCTTGGAACGTACCGTATAATGTTGACGCCGATCAGAATATTCAACCCCTGTCGCGATTACGTAGGTGTATCATTCAAAGAATAATAAACCAAAACTGTCCAAAGAGTTCTTCTGAATACCCTGGCTTAAAGGACCCCCCTCAGGCATCATCCTCCGTGTTAATGAAACAAACACGTCTCTCTTAATTTCAATGTTTTTAATAAATAAGTTTGTAATTAAACATTGCATAAAATAAATTATTATGTACAAAATCATGTGCCGACTTTAAATAGGTACATAGAATGTACTGCAATTTCAGTCATAACAATTTGACGTGAAAAACCTCGTGATAGCAAAAGTGGTTGTGGAGAGGGTACATCAGGATTGCCTGGCCCGCAGTACATCAGCACGTCTACATTTGTCGAGATGACCTAGTTATTGCTCGTTTAGGGCTGGCAATCTTGATGTGGCAGCAGTTCTTGCATGAGGTTTGAGTTTGTTGGATTTGAACACTAAAAATGATCACTGCTGCTACCCCCTTCAGCTTTTGATCCGGTGAGTGACCTTTAGTACCTCTGTAGGTGGGAATTTCGCGGAAATTGGGAACTGAAGGTATTTTTTCAGCTGAATTGAGCAGCGGAGATATTAGAAAAGATAGTTGTATTGCGGGTCTTGAGGCATGCCGCATTTTCCGTGGTGTTTGATGGACAAGGAGGCGCCGGACCGACAGTTTTCCAGTTGCATGAAGCAGTCGTTGGAGTAGGTTTTGTCATCTGTGGCGCAGATCGGGTCGTAGAAAGTCGGGCAGATCTTTTGGCATCCTTTGAAATGGAACCCGGCAAGGCACCTTTTCATCGGTACTTCGTAGACGTGTCGCCTGAAAAGAAAGGAACAGTTAACATCATCTATGGTGAGGACATGTCAGAGAGAAGGTGAATGAGGCATACTAGGGACTTGTGTTATCATGATTGGAGGTGAGCAAATGACACATTGACGTTTAGGCCAAAAATAACCCATTTTATGACGTGTTTGGTCCAATCTCGCCATGTTGACGGCGGCATCACCGCCGACGGCTTCAACAACTCTTTCGTCGACAGCATTCTGACGCTCCTCGGCTCCCTGGCAGCCGCTGTACCCCCCACCCATCCTGATCACAACAATGGAGCCATCGCTCTCCTAAATTGGTGCCTGCTGGCCCCCACCTCATCCTTCTCTTTCAAGGAGGTCAGTGTGGTACAGGTAAGAAACTGAAAAACTCTTGTGCTAATGACGTATACGGCTTGAACTCATTTCTCATAAAGGACATGGCCAGGCGCGACTCGTGAGGGAGGCAGCGTCGCAACTGCACCCCCTCGATGCAGAAGGGCGAGAGGGGGGCTATGTATTAACTACCTAATTAAAACCTAGCTAAAAACCTAGCTAAAAATGAATCAAAACTCGGCTCGAAAATCTACGTAAGTTCTTGGAGACCTTACATAGTTCGCGGAACGTCTGAAAAGCCTGTGTTGATAGTGCAATGATAACGGGAGCACTGCCCTTCTTGAGACGATTTTTTTGCATGGACCTTATGGAACAACGAACTAAGTGTGAAGCCAGAAATGTCGAAATGTGGGGCAGTTCTGGGCACTGCGCACACCCTTCCTTCTCACCGTTCACCAGATGTTAAATCACCTCCACAATCAGTGTTGGCAGTCTTCGTTCATGGGCAGGGAATTTTCGTTTGTAATGAGGGACTTTTTCAGGATCTAATCTGTCTCAAATCATGGAAAAAATAGGGGCTTACTTTTGAAATATTTTGAAAACTTTTTGGTGTTGCTATATTACTTTGTACGGTATGAAATCATAAAATTTCGATCGACCAAGGTTTCTGATTTTTTCAGTTTTCCCACAAAGGTATTTTTTACCAGAAGCAGCTTCTGAGGGGATGGCATCAGGGGTTTAGTGTGCTTCCATGTTTTCTGGGAAGTGTTTTCTGAACTCGGTGATCTGCGTTTGTCTCATTTATAAGTTTTTTTATTCGTTCGTTTCATTCGATCGTTTCATTGTTCATTTCATAAAGCGTTTGTTGGATAACTCTATTGATTTCATCTTGAGGGAGTTTTCCCGTTTAGGCGTGAGTGATAAGTGTGACATTCGCGACATGGGACGGCCAACCTCACCTTTACCAGGTTTGCAGCGTGTACCCAGGAAATGAAAGGAAACTGGTAATAGTTAATTGGAATTTTTAAACAAATTAAATAATGAACTATAGCAAATCTTGATAGTAGGTACTTTTTATCTGTTTTGGGTGCAATAATATTTTCATAAAATATTATCACGAATCCGTGACTGCACCCCCTTGTTCTGCCATCACCAGTCGCGCCTGCTATGATGGTTTCAGACCTGTCTCGAAGCTGCCCATCTTGGTAATGGAGCATGCTTTGCTTAAGAGAATTAACCGCCCTCTAGAAAAACATACATTGCTTCACCCCCAACAGTTTGGCTTCCGCAAAAGAAAAGAGCACCTCTGGTGCAGCAGTCTCACTGGTATCCCAAGTATTCTCGGCCCTAGAGGGAAAGCAGCACACATCACTCAACCTTTTTGATCTTTCAACGGCTTTTGACCTGGTGCCACACAACCTACTTTTGAAGAAGTTGCAACATTATGGTTTCAGTAATCAAACGATCTCGTTCTTCAAGAGCTTCCTGGGTGGGGTGGTCCCAGGTTGTTTACCATAATGGTGTCGCATCGGAGGAGGTGATAATCCCTTGTGGTGTCAAGCAAGGTAGTATCCTCGGCCCCTGCTTGTTCCTCTTGCTGACCAGTTTACAGATCCTAAAGATATCTTCCTTTTTGCCGATGATATATCGACCGTTGCGAGGGGGTCTTCTCGGGAGGAGATGAACCACAGCTTGCATCACTCCTCTATTATTGAGACGTGGTGCTCAGCTAATTCCCTTGTCCTGAACAAGAATAAGACTCAAAGTCTAGAACTGGGCCTCAACCGACGTCTAGATGGGTCGGTTAACTTCTTGGGTTTAATGGTTGACAACCGTCTTTCATGGCTGTCGCACATTGAAGCGCTTTTGCCAAAATTGCCGTCCTGCATATACATGATTAGGAGATTGAGGGGCGTTGTGTCTGATGAAGTTCTTCGTTCGGTATACCATGCATGCTTTGCAAGCAGGGCCAGTTACTGTATCATTTCATGGGGAAATTCCAGTGAGGGTCTTCAGGCTCCAGAAGCGGGTAATCAGGATAATTGCCGGTCTCTCTTGGAATGAAAGTTGTCGGGGCACTTTTGTGCGTCTGGGTATTCTAACCATTCCCAGTTCTTATGTTTTGGCGGCTCTGAACGCAGTCAAGTCATGCTTGTCAAACCTCCCCATGGTTTCCGATGTTCACGAGCATAACACCCGCTCCCGAGGGAACCTGTCCATTCCATTTACCCGTCTCAGTGTGGCCTTGAGGAATAACCCAATTCAAGTGGGTTCTCGTCTTTTCAATGCCCTGCCAAATCATATACAACAGCTCCCTGATAGATCCTTTAATAACGTAATAAAATCACATCTTCTCAAAGCCGAACTCTACTTTTTGGAGGAGTTTTTAGGTATTTCATGGAGGGATGTGTCTTGAGTTGCGTGGATCGTGGATGGGGAAGCCTTATCTCGTTGCCAACTTGTAATTTTCCGCACACCTGGTGTCATGTTTCTATTCAAGTCCTGAGTTGTTTTAGTTTGTTTTGCTTATCTAACCATATGACCACACCCATCATGTACCTACCATTGTTTGCAAGCATGTTTGCTTTGTACCTACCATGCAAATGCCTGATGTGTTTCGTGTTTAAAATAGGTTTGTACCTACCAACTCATGTTTGATGTTTGCTGTGTCATGTTGGCCTCTGCAAATAAAAGCCTTGATTGATTGATTGAACAACTTACCCGCAGTTTTCTTTTTTCATCATGCACGCGTTTCGGTAGAACTTGTTGTCCGACCCACAAACGTAGTTGGATTCGTCGGGGCAGGACAAGTTGCAAGCGGCAGTCGTCGGGCAATTGTGAAGCGCCACCGGCACCACTTTCTGGCCGCAGGTCAGCCTCTTCAAATCGCAAATGGACCTGCGCAAAATAGCGGACTTTTACCATCGTTCCAAACGTGGCGTTGGGGGAAAAACCGGGTTGAAAACTCACCTGTAGACGTTACCGTCGGAGCCGCAGACCGGCGACGTTTCAGCTTCGGTGCAATCGCTGGGGCAGTCTTCCGTTTTCAACAGCTCCGTGCACTCGCCCAGGTGAGCCAACTGAACGCCCTTGCTGAAAACGACAGTACGATTGACAGTTACCGTGTTTTCCTACAAATTATGATACATTGCTGCACTTCACACTCACAAACATGTTGCGATGGACAGATGACATTGGGAAGGATACGTTCTGGCGTCGGATCCACAAACCGGCTCGTCCACAGAATCGTCGCACCGAAGTTTGCTGCATTTGGCCATCTTGTTTCGGCACTTGTCGGGATTCGTGGGGGCAACTTTCCTTTTACTGTGAGACCTGCAACGACTACGTGTCATGAAACAGATAATGTCAAATTTTGAGGCTGATTAGAATTGTCGACCACTAACACGACACAGGTGTATTATTTCGAGAATAATAAACCAAAAGGATGGAGGGGAAATTCACCCAATTTTTTGAAATAACTACTTGGCTCATTGAATCGACCCTTGAATAGAACTAGGAGGCAATCACCTGCTGGCTAAAGCTAGCCAACCCCCGATCTCTCGCCTCAGGCCCCTTCTACACGCTTTTCAATAATGAATTGAGCGGAATTAAGCAAGAGGGAACCAATCCACACACATAAAAATCTAAATGCTCCTGTAAATCAGCAAAGCACCTGATGAATGCCGTTTTGCATTTTTCTGAAAGGTATTAACATTTTTCATCTTTCCCACCATAAGAGAATCAATAACACATGCACATTAAATGTACATGTGTTATTGATTCTCTTATGGTGGGAAAGATGAAAAATGTTAATGCTCATTTTTGGGACAAATTTCCCAAAAATGAGCACTTGTGGATTGGACCCCCCCAACACATGGGTCTTTGGTCGTTCAACTTAGACTTAATGGATTCTACGTCGATAAATACTTCGTCAACGACACATAGTTAGCGGACCCACACTATTTGTTTTATTTAAACCACATAGAGCAACATGGTCAGAGCCCACACAGAAAAGGATGAGGAGGTTAGGAAGTACGACGCTGGGGTGCGCTCGCAAGCAGCATTTCAGAACCCCCATCTGAGGGCACTTTTTAGGGAGCTAACCAAAGAAAGTGAGGAATCTGTTCAAGTCCACGAGCATGCGCATTACAGGTCCTCAGACTCCACGATCCAGACACTCCTCCGCTTCGAGGGCTCGAGGCCGTAGTGGCCAGGGGGCCAAACTCCTGATTCAGGACGAAGGTACGCTGCTGATTGTGACTCCCAAGATGAATATCAGAGCCTTTTTGAAATAAGTTTTAAAAAAACCATCCTTTACAAGATTCAGGGCCTAACGAATTTTTCTAGGCCTTACTTTCATACATAGCGGATGAATAGTGCTAAAAGAATGACAAAAACTGGAATTTTCCCCATATTTTTCGCAAATATCCCATTTTTTGCCCTATAGATCCCTTCGGTGAAATCAAATCGTTCTAGGATCAGCGAAATGGATTCTACGTCCAAAAATACTTCGAAAACGACAGCTAACTAGACCAGATAGCCAAAAACCTTCAAAACCAAACCTACGATAACAAAAAACCATTCACTTAACTTCAATCACTTAATTCACTTTAGCCCCACAGGGGCACGGCGATCGGGCTGAAAACCTTGCGGCCACAAATAAAATTTAGTTGTAACGTTTACCATTTAATGATAACCCTAGTATTTTGTCAAGTATTGTTTCCGATAATAAAAAAATTTTTACTGCCCAAAACGGCTCTGACGATGGACGGACATTTCGTTTTTGGAATCTAGACCTCTTGAAACGTATAGTGACATTATAATTTAACGTATAATTGACATTGTCAAATTTTAAGGCCGATCAGAATTTTCGACCTCCGTTGCGATTACGCGCCATCTTCTGGTACCTACAGTTTTGGAAACTAATCGCCTTCTCTACATCTCTTAGGGGTCGCGCTTCTGTCGCAATTCCCCCACCGGTTCACTGCCGGGCTGGCGTTTTGGGAACGCCGTTTAACACATGAGTGAGAGTTCCTTTCCTTTCTTCTATGCTAAATACTTTTGTATAATAATCATTTCTCTGGATTGATTGTAAATATTCAAAATTCATGATAATCCAGTTTCACATTTTTCAATAGTTACCAGCTTGAACCAGGGAGTAAGATCAACCTATACAAGTTAACGCGCGAAGGTAGCAACCTATGTTTACTCTTACAGCCACATTTTTAGCGCAACCTTTTTCCAAAAAATGGAAAGGTGCGCTCACCTCCTCGTTTTTTTTTCCGCTCAATATTCTACTCCTTTTGGTTTATTATTCTTGGAATAATACACCTATGTTTTCGCGACGCGGGTCGACGACTCCGATCGGCCTCAAAATTTGACATTATCCGTTTCAAGAGGTCTACATTCAAAATCCGAAATGTCCGTCCGCCGTCCGGGCCGTTTTGGGTAGTAGGAATTTTTAAAAAAATCTGAAATTTTGGCAAAATACTTGGTTTACCATCTAGTTGTGCCCGCAAGGTTTTCAGTCCGATCGCCCAAACCCGTGGGGCGCTATGGGGCTAAAATGGGGCTACAGGAGGGGTATTTTGAAGGCTTTTAGCCATGGGATCGAGTTAGGTGTCGTTTTCGAAGTATTTTTGGACGTAGAATCCATTTTTGGGGGTCCCGGAACGATCCGATTTCACTGTGGCGTTCTATAGGGCTTTCATGGGGCTAAAAATTGGATTTTTGAAGGATCCCAAGAAGTTCAATATTTTTCGAGTAAAAATTAAAGAATTTTTGAAAAAACACATTTTTGAAAAAAAAAAATCCCCCCAAAAAATTTTTTTTGAAATATAAAAATCCAAAAAAAAATTTTTTTTAATTTTTTTTATTGACAGAATTAAATGTCTATACAAGTAACCTATATCACAGAATAATAAACCCTTGTGTAAAATTTGCAGCGTTTTTTCTTTCGCCGCAGGTAATTTTTGGGGTTGCGGCGAGTTTTCTACTTGTAGGGGTGAAGGTTTGCGCCTACCTATTTTTAGGGATGGGGAAAAAACGCGATACAGTTTCGACGAAACTGTTTCACGAGAAGAAACGTTGAAACAGTTTCACTTAATCTGGAATAGCTGTTTCAAAAAAACGAGCAAATGAACGAAATGAAAAGAAACCCCCTTAGAAAACGAAACGGTTTCGCAACAGCTTGAGCTGAGGAGAACAAGAAGCAGTCTGAGGCGCGACGAAACCGTTTTGGTTTCTGTTTCTGTTATTATTGTGCAAGTTCTTTCGAAACGCATTGACGCTGAAACTGTTATTTTGAAACAGTTTCCCCGAAACAGTTTCATTCTACGAAAAAATCATTCATTTCTTAAAAGAACCCGAAACGCCCATCCCTACCTATTGCTATATAGGCTATTTTTCCAGTGCTTCCCGTCGCCCTTAAAACGTACCCAACCCCTACACCATAAAAGAACACTAGATGGTTTTACCCGCAGTTGAGTAGGTTGATTTCGCATTGGGAGTTGTACACCATGTTGTCTGAAGCACAAATGAACTCGGTCCCAAACGGGCAGGAAGTTGGGCACTGCTCCTCAGGAACTCCGTTGGTTCGCTCTTGGCTCAGACAGAACGCCATTGGGACTTCGAAGACGTGCTTGCTGTAAACCACCGTACAATTTTAGAATCTCATTCTCAGACGACGACTGTTTACTGTGATTCGTAACGTTACCCGCAATTTTTGCTCTTCATTCGGCAGGAGTTGGAGTAAACAACTCCGTCAGATCCGCAAGTCGGTTTAGCGTTACGCCAACAGCTCTCTCTGCAGTGACGCGTCGTTTGACAGTTCTTCTTCGACGTCCTCACCACTCCTTGTCTAATAACAGAACGCATTAGCATATGGTGACAACATTTCGAGCTGGCACAATAGAAACACTCACCCGCATGTAAGCCTTTTCATAACGCAGCTGTTTTGGTACACGTTCCCGTCCGAGCCGCAAACTGGACCGTCATTTGGAGCCTGGAGGACAAGAATAGTTGTCGTTATGTTGTAGATTTTCCAAATGCCCGGTGGGTTGATTAACTAAAGGTTTGTTCCAGGTCTGACGGCGTCTGTTGACAGCTGAGAAGAAGTTGGGACAGTGGTTCCCATCAAACTGCCATCAACCTACAGATCGACCTGGGACAGCAGTTGTCTCAACTGCGCACATCTCCGTCAATTTCTGTTACAGTCCATCAAACCCGGAACAAACCTAAAGATTGACCCAACTGCTCAAACGTGACCGGTTTTTTTCTAAGAGGGGGGACTTGGTCACTACCAACCAATGTACCTTCAACTATATTGGAGCTGCAACACAGTTCTACAAGGTTGATACCAATGAGGTGGTTAGGGTGAGAAATGACTCCTCTGCTGAGTCATGACTCCTCTGCTACTCAGCAGAGGAGTCATTTCTCACCCTAACCACCTCATTGGATTAGACCTCTGCACCGTCGGCAAACACCACACTGAGGTTGATACCAACCAATCTACTAGGATGGTACCATTCAACCAAATGGGTAGCTAGCATTAGAGAGTTCCTAAAGCCACTTTTTGCCTAACGGTGATGAGTTACGGTCGACGTAACTCGAGATTTCGCGCATGCGCAGAAATAACGGTGATAACTTACGTCCTTATGCCTAACGTCGAACGTTATTGCCGTAAAGTTACGGCAATAAACTTACGGTCTTAAGGATACCGCCGTTAATTTCGAGCAATAGAACGTAAATAGCGGCACTTTAAATTTAGCGTGACTTTTGATAAGACCGTATCTCTGTTACGGTCTTATGTGAAGTTAGCTTTTCTTTGATTCTCCCTAGACAAATCCCTTACGGCGATAAAAATTAACGGTATCTCGGATGTTTCTTTAGGAACTCTCTAATATCTACAAAGCTGCTATCAGTCTATTGGGATGATACCAGATAAACAACTAGGTTGCTACCAACCAACACACTACGTCACTAACTATCCACTAGTCAGGGTTGAACAGCCTTAAAGGACGAGGTTTAAAAAGTCCAGCATGAAACCCTTGAAAATCCAACTTTAGGTGTATGGTATGTACAGCCTTAAACGAGGTTTTAGGAGTACGGTTTGCACAGCCTTAGTAGACAAGTCTTCAGGAGTTCAGTATGAACATGTATGAATAGATCAGTTTTCACGGTTCAGTTTGAACAGCCTTAGTAGACCAACTCTTCTCAATGTCGACGAAACAGCTTGACATCGATCTCAGTTTTGAAGGGAGAAGCATTGAGAGGACAAGTGGGGCCTATCTTGGGAACAAGCTGAACAATGAATTGACTTGAGCCGAGCACACTTCGTCCATGGCGGAGAAAGGCAAGAAACACTCCTCACTCTTGGGGAGAAGGCTGCCAGGACGTCCTCACACTTGCCTACGAGAGTTAAGTCCGCCGAACGATGAAGTTCGGGATCGAACTGACGCACAGTGGGCTAGATTGGATATTTAGCTGGAAAAATTCGATTTTTCAAGTTACCAAAATGCAAGTCAGAATGGGTGGGTTCGATAAAGACGACTCTGAGGGACTTTACCCTCGAAGGGGAAGCCATCATCTCTACTCTGAGACCTGATACTATGAAATTTGCGATTATGGTTCATTATGCTTGGAATAATACACCTATGTTTTCGAGACAGAGGTCGACGACTCGTATCGGCCTCAAAATTTGACATTATCCGTTTCAAGAGGTCTAGATTCCAAAACCGAAATGTCCGTCCGCCGTCCGGGCCGTTTTGGGCATTAGGAATTTTTTTAAATCTGAAATTTTGACAAAATAAATTAAAATAAAAAAAATTGTTTCTGTACAGTCTGGACAGATGTGGGACCTGGAAGAATGAATTATATTTCCAACATTACTTGGAAGACACCTAATTTGACTTACTGGGATCCTTCAAAAATCCCATTTTTAGCCCCATGAAAGTTCTGTAGATCGCCACAGTGAAATTGGATCGTTCTGGGACCCCAAGAAATGGATTCTACGCCCAAAAATACTTCGAAATCGACACCTAACTCGACCCCATAGCCGAAAACCTCCCAAAACCAGGGTCATTCGTCGTGTACCTTACAATGCCAGTCCCACCACCAACTGAGTGCCTTACAGCAAAGCACACGTTGAAAATCATACCTGAATGCAGTCGACCGGGCAGTTTTCTCGGTGAGCGCTGATATTGTTGCAGGCTCCCATGTGCGAAAACGACACTCCCGTCCTGTTACAGACGACACCAACAAACCAATCAAATCAGTAAATTTTGTGAGCTTGACTCGTACGAGCCTTCCAAGACCGGCTGCTACTGTAATTATGAAAAATGAAACCTGCATGTTTGTACTCGAAGGAAACAGGGGTTGAGATAGGTGTGTCCGTCGTTGCCGCAGACGTAGTCCTTGTCTTTTGAGCATCTGCAACAGTGAAGCAAAGTGTCACTAAGTCTACTAAAACTAAAAACTTTCGCGTGGTACCTACCTAGGGTCGAAAATATCTTCTTTAGGTTGACGTATTTTCGAAAACTACATTTTATGGTTCGAATAAAATTTAATTGAAACTCATCTAGAACGTCATCAAATGTGTTTCCAAACTGAACCTTGCATGTAGCGAGCGCTTCGAAGCCGCAAGGAACGTGGAGCGATTTCTGCTTCCTCCAGCCTTCCGCTTATAATCTCTACAAATCTCTTAAGATTATTCTAGTCAACTCGTCGATGGTTCTTTCTTGGAACAGAACGATATCTCTGAACGACGGGTTCAGCGTTACGTAGGTGTTGTTGGGTCTGAAGGGTTCAAATTTTGCTCCTCGGGCTTCCGGGTCTCCCTTTTTTTGCCAAATGGCTTGGCACGGCCCATGATATAAAAAATAAAACTGGGACGAATGAGAAATGTGAAGGAAAACATCGGCGAAAGACGGTAAGAAAACCGTTTGTTGAAAGCCGTCAATATGATAAAGTTTATCAGATAGGTAAACAAACAATAGATCACGTGCTAAACCTGATCCAAAGAAACCTCTAAAAACGTTGTTGTTGCCTACAATCTGTCGCCACTGTTGCTCCGACTGTGCTAGCCACAAGTTGGAGATGGACCACACAAGAAGCATTAAAATTTAATACTATTAAATTTAAAAAAAATTATTAATTTAATTTAAATTAATTAAAAAATTGATATTATTAATTTAAAAAAATTAATGCAACAACAACATTAAAATTTAATGCTTCAAATTTTGAAACTCCTGAGTGTGAAAGTTGAGTCATCTTAGTTGACCAACATCGTTGTAATGATTTGGTTTACTATTCTTGGAATTATTATTTCTATAATAACATTTATTATTGGAATAATACCGATTCCAAGATTATTACAATGATGTTGGTCTGTCAGGCTGGTCTGTCCAAAGTTGATATGTCCAGTTTTACAGCAGAGCCGTTTGAAAAATGTCCAGGCCTACAGAAGCACATTACAAATGAAATGAGTGCTTATTCCTAGTTGTACAAAGTTTTCCTTGTTAAACAACTACCTATTAGCAGCTGGAAATTCCGAACAGCCGTACCTTGGATTTTGGTTTATTGTTCTTGGAATAATGAACCTTTGTAATCGCGACAGAGGTCGACGTCTCGGATCCGCCTCAAAACTTGACATTATCAAGAGGTCTAGATTCCAAAACCGAAATGTCCGTCCGTCGTCCGGGCCGTTTTGGGCAGTAGGAATTCATTTAAAAATCTGAAATTTTGACAAAATACTTTGTTTACCATCTAGGTGTGCCCGCACAGGACCGGGGGGGGGGGGGGGGGGGGGCTGTACAATGTCTGGACAGATGTGGGACCTGGAAGAATGAATTACGTTTCCAACATTACTCGGAAAACGACACCTCATTTGACCTCCTGGGATCGTTCAAAAGTCCCATTTCACTGTGAGGATCTATGGGGATACAAATTTTGTATCCCCATAGATCCTCACAGTGAAATCGGACCGTTCTGGGGCCCCCAAAAATTGATTCTACGTCCAAAAATACCTCGAAAATGACACCTAACTCGATCCCATAGCCGAAAAAAACCCCTCCTGTAGTCCTTACACCTACACGAATGGTCATCCCATCATGATGAAAAATTGTCATCAACACAAACCTCAAGCCCAGCTTGATTGTACCTGCAGGTACCTCGTGGTAACCTTGCTATGTAGGAGTGGGGGGGGGGGGGGGGCTTAGGCAGTACTTAGATGACCAACTCAATACGATACCTCGAAAAGACACACGTTTGATTTTGTAAGCCACCAACGAATCCATTTTTAAATTAACTTCAAAAATTTTTTTGAGAACAAGTGAAACATCGATGTATCGATACATCGGCACCCAACCATCGATGGAAAAAAAACATCTATGCTAGGGATGTTTGATACTTCTAAAGTATCGATACATCCAAACAGTATCTAAAAGTATCGATACGATACTTTCAATAAAGTATCGGTATCGAAGTATCGATACTTTTCAAAAACGCCTGCAAATTTTTAGTCAAGGGTTTATTATTCTTTGATATGGGTTACTTGTGCAAAAATTAATTCTGTCTCAATGAAAAATTTTTGAAAAAAGTCTCTTTTAATTTTTTTTTTTTTTTTTTACTCAGAAAATATTTTACCTCCAGAGATCCTTCAAAAATCCCTTTTGTAGCCCCATGAAATCCCTTTACACCCCCACAGTGAAATTGGATCCTTCTGGGACCCCCAAAAATGTACTCTACGTCCAAAAATACTTCGAAAACGACACCCAACTCGAACCCATAGCCAAACGCCTATAAAAATTGCCCCATTTTAGCCCCATAGGGCCCCACGGGCTTGGACAATCGGACTGAAAACCTTGCTCCAAGCCTCGGGGGGGGGGGGGGGGGGGGGAGGTACAGGTAGCAAAAAAGGGGAACATTCCCTCGTTTGGTGTAGCTGTGGCCTCCCTAATTTCTACTGTGATGAGTGAGTTGGGTTGGTTGGTTGGGCCAACAGTTTGGTGGTCCGCCCTTGATCGAGGACGGCTGATTCTTCTGATATGAGAGCTGGTGCAGCTCCAGGAGGTGGTGGTAGGTACCTACATCAACTTTCTTCAATAATTCAATTATTGCTGCTCAAGTTAGAGGTACTGTCAACTACCTAAATGCCGTAAGTTTTGAATCTGATGAAATGTGAGGGATAAAAAAAGTATCGGCGCCGATACCGGAAAAAAAGTATCGATACTACGATATGTATCGGGGACAAAAAGTATCGATATGTATCGATACTTTTTTGAAAAGTATAGATACTTTTAAGTATCGATACTTTTTCAACATCCCTAATCTATGCTCGGTTGCCATCCCTAACTATTCCGTGAATTCGGAGCGTCTGGGGCACAGAGTAAGGTAGTAAAGACAGAGGAGAAACTCCTACGTTAAGGCGATGGCAAAGTTTGGTCTTGGGGTGTTGCACCCTCTAGCGGAGAGCTCCGTCAACATCCAACGTGAAACCCCCCTCCTCGCTCCCCGTTCCACTAGGTGTTTCTCCCCCTTGCCACCGTCAAGATCCCTTTCCTCTCCCCGCGATGAGCTCCAGCCTCCAGCATAGAGTTGAGACCTCAAGTGGATGCCAAACAATTGAATTTCAAACAATTCCGATTTTTCCAACACTTGGTTATAAAAAATCGGAAAACCCAGAATTGTTTGAAAATCAATTGTTTGTCATCATCTTGAGGCCTCAACTCTATGCTGGAGGCTGGAGCTCATGGTGGGGAGCTGAAAGGGATGGAATTTTGATACCATTGACAAATTCGATCCACATGATATCACACGGCATAAGAAAAATACCTTTTGATTATCGACAACTTTATTGACAATAATAAGTACCTACCTACCTAATAATTTCGTAATAAAACAACTTTTGACAACAATTTGACATGATTATTTTGAGAATAAATGGTACACCAAAAGAACGGTGAGGTTAACACTAGCAGAGGAGAAAACTGTAGATCTATAACAATTGCTTTGAAAAAAGAGCTCAGAAAACACTGACTAGCAATGAAACTGACTTATGAAATATAGCAATGAAAACGGCTTTTGAAAAAGTGGTGAAACGCTAGTAATAGCGAAACAAACGTAGGTAAACAATCGACCACATGGCGGTCAAACACAGTGACTGAGAACGGTCGAATAATATTCATGTAACGTATTTTTCTAGAAGTGTGGGGGGTGGGTGCCACCACAGTGGTGGGGGGTGGGTGCCACCACAGAGTAAAAACTACAAAAGACTGTACACCCACTGGGTGGACAGTTCGCTCTCTAATTTCGGTGCTCTCCGCTAGGACCGCTACTGAGGACCCTCCAAACTTGGCCATCGCGATATGAACCTTGTTTACTCCCCCTGGTCTGGGGAGAGGATTCCTCTCAGAGGAATAGTGATGGAATTTCCATCCGTAATTAACCGTAAGACTGCATCCTAACTGAATGTACATTAACACATAAGTGAATAATATTAAGTGCTCTACCTACATGTAGTTAGAGCACTTAATATTATTCACTTATGTGTTAATGTACATTCAGTTAGGAACCACAAATCCAATGAAATACACTGAAATAATATATTATATTATTTCAGTGTACCTATTTCATTGGATTTGTGGTTCATCTTCAGTTGTAAACAATGCCGCCAAATAGTGCAATGTAACAAGTTAAACAGTATGTACCAAGATTGGCTACCGAGTCATTGTTTGGTAAAGACATTCTAATTCAAAAAGCCACTTTCAGCACCACCACAAATCAACATTTTACAAAATTTGATGTTGTCGAGGTCCTGTTTATCTGCACTTTCTTTATGACTCGGTAGGTACATAACTTATTTTACATATTACTGACGCTCGTGTTTATCTGTACTTTCTTTATGACTCGGTAACCTATTTTACATTTACATAATAATATTATGTAATATTATGACGCTCGTGTATCGCAGGTGCTTACCTACCTGTGGTTACAGGAGCTTTCGTTGGCAGCCATGCAGACCTCGTCGGCCGCCACGCTGACGCCTTTGCCGCAGGTTTTCCTCTTCATTTCGCACGCTGACGGATATATGACGTCGTCGGATCCGCAGACAGGCTCCCGCGGAACGCTCGGACAGACCCTGGGGCATCCTGAGTCGCGCGCCCCCTCCGATAGCCCTGAAACTGTAAGTGTAAGTGAGTGTTCTGTCCCAGATCGGATAATATCCCGACATATTAGGGTCATTTGTGGGGCTAAAATGGGTATCAGGGAGTTTATGAAGGTCTTCGGCTACAAATTGTAACCTACAATATCGAGTGGGGTGTCGTTTTTAATGAACCTAATTTTTGGTCGTAGAATCCATTTTTGGTGGTCTTACAACCGTTTGATGTTGGGTTTATAATAAATTTAATTAAAATTATATTTAGTTTAATGAGAAAATACGCTGCCAACTGGGACATGGCACATAGCTTTCGCGCATTCAACCCGTTGCTGTAAAAGGAATCAAACGTTTGCGCCTGCGCACAGCAGTCCGATTATTCAATCGTGATGAAAATATAATACTCGTCAGGAGACTGCCCGTCATTTCAATTGTCTCTTGTACTCCCAGTAGGGCTCCATCTCGAATTTCTACGTCCTAGGGTGAACAGGAGAGATTTTTGCTCCTGCCTTTCTGAGCCTGCTGGAACCAGTGTCTTAGCGGGAGACACCTCCACCCGTCCTTAGAGCTCTTGCACTGGAAACTCTTGAGCATTGCTACCCCAGCCCTCTTGGCTCAGAGAGTATACTGTCGGTTTTGCACAGTGAACCAACAGGAATGCGGGAGTGGGCGTTTATTGCTCAGTCTTCGAATGCTGAGGCTCAATTTTGATGGATAAGTAGGAGCAATAAAGATGGCTCTTGAGGCACTGTCTGCCCGTGAGTATCAGTTCGCCGTCATTCTGGTGGACTCCCGGGTTGCGATCTGGGATGTCAGTTCAAACATCGTGGCCAAAACAGGAACGGTGCTGGCCTGCCGCCGTGTTGTTCATAGCATCCTCAACTCTAGAAGATCTATCTGTTTTCTAGTGGAAGTTTTCCACCGTCGCACTGCAATATTCTGAGAAACGACAGAGCGAACTCCCTGGCCAAGCAAGGTTCAAAAATGGAACAGCGAGCCCACCTCTGGCGTACCACTCAGCGAAGAAGTCCACTAAATCAGCAAGAGCCAGTTCCACGAGGACTCACCATTGGCAGATCAGCTTAGGGAAGCAGTGAGCATCATTGCTCGACAGAGACGGGAAGATCCTCGTAACTCTTCCCGGAGACGCATTTGTGGAAAACTTCCAGACATCGCATCGGTGTTGCACCACAGTCTCGTACTCGCTCGCTATGAGACAGAGCACTGCTCTGAGAGCAGAAGAAATTTCTCTGATCTCGACACATGCCCAGCCTTAGCGGACATAAGAAACAATTTCGCCGAAGATGAACCCCATTGGACCTGAAATACAAAGCTGTTCTGGACGGCAAGGGAGCGAATGGCCATGCTGCCAGCTACCCAGCTGGGGGAAAAAAGGACACCAACTGAACCTCCGCAAAAAAACCCTCACTTTTAGCCCGGTGTTTTGTAGTACCGGGGGGGGGGGGGGGGGTCGTGGCGCAACGGCGTGAAACCCCTCTTCTCCCTCCGCCGAGACGGTCTTTTATGATGGATGGAGGTACCTACTTGCCTCCCCCTTTAATTTACCATTCTTTGTGCGTTAATATTATTTCTTTATTTAATGTCACTTAAACGCAGTGCTGTATTTGGTATCAACCCCGACGACCAGGCCTCCCTCGGCGACAATTTGCTCAGGGAAGCTGAATCAGCGGGGAAGATCCGGACTCCTGGATTCACTGACCAGGCCTGTTTCGCTGGCAATTCGACCAAGGAGGCCACGGGGGCGTTCCTCGGTAAGACTGGACCAGTGGGACAGGACAAGGTGTCCGAGATACCGAGCTGCAGCCACTGACCCTGGTGATACTGAGGACACTTCGTGCATGACATGGTCGTCCCTTCCGGCTCCCTTCACAGGAGACACTTCAGGCCAATCCGCAGCAAGCTCATCACCCATTTCTGTGGCTGCACTCTCCCCCAGGTCCGGAGCTCGCGACAATATTTCGTGCGACTCCCTGGACGGAGGTGTTTTCATGTTCCTCTTCTTCCTAATCACCGGCGGCGAAATTGAGGATTTACGCCTCCGGCTCTCCGCCAAACACTCAACACCTAAATTTAGGGAATTTGACTTCCAATTTAGATACACAAAAACACAGGTACAAACCCAGCATCCGAAGACACTAAGTTCATTTGCTAGTCCGGAACTCGCCACTTTTAGTGGAATCACCCTAAAACGTTCGTAAACTTTTACATGCTTCAGTTGCCCATTCAGTTCAACAATTTATCATGTACGTTGTAATTTCTGGCCTAATTTTAAATTGTAATTCCACCATTGTCGAAAACACTTTTTGTAACAAGGCAAATAAATTGCTTTCTGATTATGATAGTGCGAGTCCTCATTCAACAGGCGAAAATTGAAACCGACTTTCATGATATGACGTCGTATGACGTTCAACTGTTCTTGTGGCCTTTGACTCCACCCAAGTTACCGGCCTTTGGATGAATCCGTCCCAAATCAAATTAAAGGTAGGTCGGGCACGATTGACAAAAAGTGACTTTCTCCAAGTAAAAACCGGCAGGAACTCGGCTCCATAAACAATTTTACGAGGAAGGCACAAAAAGCCGGCTGTCCCAATATGCGCTTTCTCAAACTGCAATCAAACTTTACACCTGGGCAGTGGACTTGGCCAGGAACACTTTCTTCCCTGACTGGCTCCTGCATAGGGGTTTGAAGGTCTATGAGGTCGAGTTAGGAGTCGCTTTCGAACTATTTTTGATCAGATTGAAACGCGTGATCAATGCTTCTTATTTTTGCCTACGTGGTGTCAATATTTTCACTTTGGAGGCGTAATCCTTCAAAAATCCACCAAACGAGCGGTAAAATTGGCAAATAATAACCCCGTTTGTTAAATTTGAGGCGTTTTCGGCTTATGTTCAACTCTGGATTCTCTCAAGTTGAAATATTCTTCCTCTTCCATATTCTTATCACTCATCGACCTACTCGGGTTCTCGTTACCACTCCTTCCCTCCGGGAACTAAATACGAAAAAAAAATTTATTCCCACGGCGGCCGTTGGAGTTGGGCAAAGAGAGAAAAACGTTTTCTTGGTGACACAGATCAAACCGGTCTTCCCGCCTCCCTGGCAACAACCTCGCACGAACCCCGTACTTTTGTGTCAAAAAAGGCTGCAAGGTCTATGGAATATCTTGAGTGTGAAAGTGTAAGGAAGCCAAAAGGCTGGAAAACGGGGAGAGCCAGAGCCGAATCCTGGCAGGACGGCGGAGGATGTTAAGGCGAAAGGACGGCAGGAGACGAACGTGCGAGAGTGAGGAGAATAGTTAACAACAATCTAAAACTCATTTTCGGCTTTTGATGCGTTTCCGATTCATAAGTAAATCAATGTCCACATTTCATGCAGAATATTACATGGATCTGGTCTGTCAACAACGCTCAGAATTTCTAACGAACTACTGTGACGTATTTTTGTCCCTGACTACTCTCCTGATTTAGCTTCTCATCAACTAGGTACACGGCTGATTAGGCTCCGCATTAAGTACTCGGCT
Organism: Pilophorus perplexus; assembly: GCA_955831195.1. NCBI lineage: Eukaryota > Metazoa > Arthropoda > Insecta > Hemiptera > Miridae > Pilophorus > Pilophorus perplexus. The sequence continues at coordinate 17,377,771 of OY037012.1, forward strand.
GATTTGGCTCCTCATTTAGTACCTGGCTGATTTGGCTCAGCATTAATTTATGTACTCGGTTGATTAGGCTCCGCATTAAGTACTCAGCTGGTTAGGCTCCGGATTAGGTACTCAGCTGATTTGGCTCCGCATTAAGTATTCAGCTGTTTAGGCTCAGCATTATGTACTCGGCTGATTAGGTTCCTCATTAAGTACTCAGCTATTTGGCTCCTTATTGTGTACTCAGCTGATTCTTTTCTTATGTCGCCGTCTCCGAGCGAAGGTTGGCGATCTTGATGGCTAACAGCTCTTTTGCTGCCGCTGCACGGAACAAGTCGAGTGAAGAGCAGCCAAACCATGTCGCAGGTCCCGCAACCTCGAATTCTGACGCCTTCCAATCGACCGCTTGCCCTCAATCTTCCCCTCGATAATCAGCCGAAGCACCCCGTATTTTTCTCCACGCGTGACATGTCCAAGATACCGAGCTTTTCTTTCTTTTACTGTGAGAAGGAGCTCGTGCTCCTTTCCCATCCTCTGCAGCACTTCGACATTCGTCACCTTATCCATCCATGGGATCCTGAGGATTTGGCGGTACAGATACATCTCGAATGCTGCTATCCGACCTTCCAAATAGGAGTTCAAGGTCCACGTCTCACATCCGTAGAGGAGAACGGAAAAAAACGCAGCATCGCAGCATGCAGATCCTCAGCCCCAAAGTCAGCTCTTTTCTGACGAAGAAATTCCTCATAGCAAAGAAAGCTTTCTAGATGCGGGAAACGATTTCCTCCTTTTGACTACACTGCTCATTAATCTGAGCACCGAGATATTTGTACGAGGACACCTGCTGCACCTGCCTTCCTTCGATCCTTAGTGCAACCATCTCTGGAGCCTTTGAAAGAACCATGGCCTTTGTCTTTGCAACATTGATGCGCAGCCCGAATTCAGCACTTGCCTTTACTATGCGTTCCATCAGGCGCTGCAGCTCAATCACGCTCAGCTGATTAGGCTCCTCATTATAATGAAGCTTCGAAGCTTCATACTCGAGTATATATATACGTATACATATACTCAGCTGTTAAGAACGTGTACCTGCTTCTGGCGTCGTCTGGTCAACCTATGTCGTTTCTTGAACTGGCACACTCTTCCTTCAGTGACTTCGTGCGATGCTGTCTCACAACTGGTGTCAGCCAGGTGACTCCTGCCGAACACAGGCCCCTTCGTACCAAGTCTGTCACGTTCGTTGCAGTCTTCAGGGCAACACGCCTTTCGGCGTTCTTGTCCCTTGTTTGAGTTGTTTGTACTTGCGGCTCAGCATTGTACAGCACTCGGTCAGGTCACCGAGATAAAGTAGACAGGTACGGAATTTCCTTATACACCTCGAGTTTATTTTGACCCATTAAAGTCCTCAAGTTGTAAGCGTGCAAGCTAACAGCTCCTAGTGTAAATACTTTGCAGAATCTGATCCTTGTTTTGATAATTTATTATCTGGAGTTTCATCTTAGCAAACATAAAATGTGGATAATAAACATTAACTAACGGAAGAATTCGACTTTTAGGATCATTATCGTGTACATTAGAGAAACTGTTTGGAATCCCTGTAGCCCAGAACTTTTACAATTTCTAAGTACTTCATTTCAAGTTGTTTTCCTCTTTTGTACCTGAAGGGAAAAGACCTGAAACGAAATATTGCATAGTGAAATGCCAGTGGATACCACTATAAAGGCCGTTTCTCCTCGACGACTTTAACGGCCGACGGTTTTACTTTGCGTGTCTTCTCCAACTTATGGTCCGTATATCAGAGTTTAACGCCAGAGGGCTGTCACGTGTGCCTTTACAGGCTGGTTAGTACCTTCTTGGATTAGTCGCGGGACGAAAAAGGGGGAAGAATTAAAAGGCAAAGTCAAAGGAGTAGAGAAAGGTCGAAGCGAAATACCAGACTGTCCGAGAAACGATTTTACCTTCCTTTTATTAGCCTATTGAACGGATTACTGCCGACCATCAAGTGAAGAATTCTTCCGCTAAATGGGTGCTTGGAATCTTATCAAGTTCCTGTTAGAAGTGGCTTCTTTACGTCGGTGTCATATTATGGCAGTCTTGAAGGTTTTTTTCGTGAAAAGAAGATATTTAGAAGGTTATTAGGGAAATCAGCATGGTCGGGTGGGTACAGAAGTCGTGGGACATTGTGGGGCTATCTTCTTCTTCTTCTACAAAATTTTTTGAAGATTATTAAATCTTCTACAAATATATTTATATATTTTTATATTTCTATTATAACATAATATCATTATGTCTGATGAGGGCGGCCATCGTGGCACTGAAAGCTTGCAAGGAGTAAAGGAAGCAAACGACTGGCGTGGTCTTTCAACCCGTTCCATTATGTAGAATATAGAAAAATATAAAATAATATTTTGTATATTGTAAAATATATTGAAAAATACGTAGGTATTAAACTTTTTTTAACAAAATGACAAAAATTAAAATTTGTAAATGTAAGAAAAATTAAAAATGGGCGTCTGGAGATCTACCGTAAGGTGATCTTCAGCTCGTCCGGACTCGATTCGAGGTCGATTTTTTTCACGCGGCGATATAAAAAAAAGTTTCGCACGGATTCGTATTTTTCCTCTTCCGATTTCGCCAACCAGTTTAGGGAACCTCTGAGAGTTGAGAATCCAAATGAATTTTTTCTTTAGTTGCCCTCCCTGGACTGATTTAAAATTGTCAAACTCTCCCCACGTATGTCGCCTGACTGAAAAAAAAGACGACACAAACCGGCCAGGTTGGGTGTAAGTCGGCCGACGACCAGTTTTTTGAAGGGAATGGGACTATTGGCATTCTCGGGGATTTGAAAGATGATAGAAAAAAAAAAAAAAAAAAAAAAAAACACCAACAAAAACCTGACTTGTCGAGCACTCTGAGGTTCAACTCAATGATTCATATCCATATAAATAAGGATAAATTAACTTGAACGACTTTCTACTTGCCATTTATTGATTTATTCTCTCCCTCTAACCGCTTTTCGATAAACTGCTCCAAATAAAGATATTTTCCTCCCTGACAAGTACCTACCTAATTACTTCATTTCACCTGTATGCCTGTAAATACTGCAGAAAAGAGAGGGGACCATCCAACTCCGCCAAAAGAAGGAATGAGTCCAACTCCGCAAATTATCAACTCCGCCAGTGAAAGGAGCTTCACATACGTGCCATGAGATCCCTGAATTCCTGGATTTCTGGATCACGAGATCTCGGGATTTCAGAATTTTCTGGAGCTATTTTCCGGATTTCTTAGGTGGCTGGATTCCTGGACTTCTTGATTTTTTGGATCTTAAGATCTTTCCCGAATTTTATGGATTTCTGAACATCTGGTGCTCTAGATCTCTGGATTCCAGGGTCTCTGCTTCTGTGGATTTCTGAATTTTCTGATATCCAGTTCTCTTAAACTCTTTGGATTTTTGGAGCTCAAGATTTTCAGGATCTCTGGATTCCTGCATTTTTGGATTTTGGGACTTCTGTGCCAACCTTCACTGGTCACCTGTCTCGCTCTCCTTCTTCTTGTATTCTCTTGCTAACCCCAGTCGAGGTGTTGACGTCAAGGGCAAACGGATCACTGGAGCTGACCTGGCGGAGATGGTAGTCCACACTTTGACCTGATAACACATTGCTGGCGGATTTGGGATGTTTTCACTTGCAATTTGGACTTTGGCAGAGTTGGATCGCCCCCAAAAGAGAATGTGAAATGTGGAATAACACATAACAAAAAGAAACCTCCAAATTGTTTAGTGAGTACATTAATGTTTATTAAGTTGTTTAGGGTTGGCCGCCATATTCGTAATTTTACGGGTCCAAGGAGTTCCTTAGGGTAGTTCATTAGGCCGTATTCTGCTGCTAACTTCTAACTTCCCACATTCCCGACGTTTCAAAGACATGGAAGCCTCCATCATCAGGGGCATTTCTTCGCTCTACGCAAAGGCATCTTCGTCATTACGTTATTCCTCCAAAGAGCAGTCATCCCACCACTCAGAAAAGGGGTACCACAGTCGTGGCCGTCATATCTTGAGCTTACTATAGTAAGTACCTAATATATTAGTCAACAATAGCACTCTTCTTAAGAAACTACTCACCTGGGGGTTGACTAGATAAATTGGTAACTTTTTCGGGTAAAATTTCAACGACAAAAACAATCTGTCGGGAACTCTACATCTTCTCGATGACCGTCCCGCTCACGCAGGTTCGAGGGGGTCGACGCCAGCGCGCTCAGGCTCGTCTCATTCCCCCGAGATTGGCTCAGCTTCAGCCGACTCGGGTGGCCCCTCGAACCTCACGCCTCCAGCTCACATAGCCCGTATTATTCATAGTGACTCATCGTCATGTCCGGTCGCAATCATTTTTGAACAGTTTCCGACGATCCGGAAATCTCCCCCGACCGCTCGGGCGGGATTTCTAAGGAGGAAACTGCAAGCACGCGTGGGACCGTTGCCCTGGAGTCCGTACTCGACAGCTCGAGATCGGAAGCCGGAAAAGCGGCCTCCTGTACGACCAGGGGTGTCTACCGGGAGTCTGTGCTTGACAATTCAAGATCTAAAGCCAAGGAACCATTCCTAGGTACGCACGCGACTGCAGAAAACGTTAACCAACACGACTCCTCGTGCAGGTTAAGCGTACTGTCTTCCGCTCCTTCCGAAGATCTGCCAGACTTAGGAAAACCCGAGACTTTGGGTATTCCCAAGGAACCCAGATCCTCCTGCACTGTGCCCGAAACATTCTCATTGCCGGCTAATCACAACAACTTGTGTCAAGCCTCTGACGAATGTCCACCCCTACTCCCTTCTGCATCCTCCACAAAACACTGGCGGCGTAACCACGGACGCTGCACCGGACACATTTCACCCCCCACACAACTTACTTAATAACCAATTAGGTAGGTTATTTCCTGTGCAGATCTAATAAGGTTTGCAGGGTTCTATTGGATCTTGTTATGTACAAAACCATGGAAGAAAAAAACCTTCCATGATATAGAACTTTAGTAAATTCCTGATGCAAAGAAATCGTCCAACCCTATTTTTGGTAAACTCTGGGTGGTAAGCAGAGTTGGGCGAAAACCAACTGCAACTAACAACTACAACTAAATTATTCGAACTAAACCTCAACTACAACTAAAAGTTTAGTTGTTAGTTGAAAGGCTCAACTAAAATTTTCAACTAAACTAGTTGTAGTTGTGAGCAGGGTGGCCGCCAAGCTAGGAAAAATTAATTCCCTGACTTTTCCCTGACTTTTCCCTGCAAAAATACCTAATTTCCAGACCCGAAATTATTCAAAATCTGAGATTTTAATAATTGAATTATTAATAATAATAATTTAATCTGACATTTTATTAATTCTGATAATTTTAATCGCTTGATTTTTTTTTTTTTTTTTTTTTTGTTATTGAAAGTTGATTAGAAAATACATAAATTTTTACACCAAACAATTAAAACCCAGGGAAAGTAGATAAGTAAACTGCGTTTTAAAAACTATTTATTTGACAAAAATAGTATCACTTGAAAAATAAAAACGCTGCAAATTTTACACAAGGGTTTATTATTCTTTGATATACGTTACTTGTGTAGAAATTTAATTCTGTCAATAAAAAAATTTAAAAAAAAAATTTTTTTTGGATTTTTATCTCGAAAAAAATTTTTTTATTTGGATTTTTGTTGTCCAAGAATGTGTTTTTTGCCAAAATTCTGTATTTTTTACTCGAAAAATATTCAACATCCTGGGATCCTTCACAAATCCCATGTTTACCCCAAGAAAGCCCTAAAGATCGCCCCAGTGAAATCGGATCGTTCCGGAGCCCCAAAAAAGGGATTCTACGCCCAAAAATACTTCGAAAACGACACCTAACTCGATATTATAGCTAAAAGCCTTCAAAAAAACGCTGCAAATTTTACACAAGGGTTTATTATTCTTTGATATAGGTTACTTGTGCAGAAATTAAATTCTGCCAATGAAAAAATTAAAAAAAAAAAATTTTTTGGATGTTTATTTCAAAAAAAAATTTTTTTGGATGTTTATTTCAAAAAAAAAATTTTTTTTTTTTATTTTTTTGTTCAAAAATGTGTTTTTTCAAAAATTCTGTATTTTTCACTCAAAAAATATTTAACATCCTGGGATCCTTCAAAAATTCCATTTTTACCCCCATGAAAGCCATAAAGATCGCCCCAGTGAAATCGGATCGTTCCGGGACCCCAAAAAATGGATTCTACGTCCAAAAATACTTCGAAAACGACACCTAACTCGATCCCATAGCTAAAAGCCTTCAAAAAAACCCTCCCGTAGCCCCATTATAGCCCCAGAGCGCACCACGGGTTTCGGCGATCGGACTGAAAACCTTGCGGGCACAACTAGATGGTAAACCAAGTATTTTGTCAAAATTTCAGATTTTAAAAAAAATTCCTACTGCCCAAAACGGCCCGGACGGCGGACGGACATTTCGGATTTTGAATGTAGACCTCTTGAAACGGATAATGTCAAATTTTGAGGCCGATCGGAGTCGTCGACCCGCGTCGCGAAAACATAGGTGTATTATTCCAAGAATAATAAACCAAAACACTCCCGTAGCCCCATTATAGCCCCATAGCGCCCCACGGGTTTGGGCGATCGGACTGAAAACCTTGCGGGCACAACTAGATGGTAAACCAAGTATTTTGTCAAAATTTCAGATTTTTAAAAAAATTCCTACTGCTCAAAACGGCCTGGACGGCGGACGGACATTTCGGATTTAGAATGTAGACCTCTTGAAACGGATAATGTGAAATTTTGAGCCCGATCGGAGACGTCGACCCGCGTCGCGAAAACATAGGTGTATTATTCCAAGAATAATAAACCAAAAACAATAGAATAATTTATACCTTAATTGGAACTTGGTTGTATCCATATGACATGGAATTACTAGGATGGGATCTATTACATCTAGTCACATTTTTGCATATTACAGAGATGAATTAAATATATTTAAAAGACTAGTTAGATGCCTTTAGGTACCTACGGTAGAGAGCCCGACTGCCTAGTCACAACCACAATCAGAGATCAAAATTTTCCCTACTTCCCCATCAGTTTTAACGGATTTCCCGATAATTTCTCCGTACATTTTTTCTAGCTAAAAATAATTTTCGATAAGCCAGATTCTGCGAATAAAAGCAGGGTTCGGGTACGTACCCGAACAGAAAAAAATCTTTTTAATTAACTAGTAATGATTACAAGGACAGAGATCTCGAACCAAAATACCAAGTGAAAGATTGATAGGTTACTTCGTGGGTGAAGTGGAACATTCCATTATGAAGAGAGGGATATTGGTGCATGAAGTGGGACTTTTCATCGTGTGAATGGGGATATTATATCTGTAACGGGAATTCCGCCAATTCATTGAACTTGTGCGGGCAACATGGATGAAGAGTGAGGGGAAAACAAACCCGGCATATCTGTAACGGGAATTCCGCCAATTCATTGAACTTGTGCGGGCAACATGGATGAAGAGTGAGGGGAAAACAAACCCGGCAAAGTTGCTCCCACCAAAATTCAAAAATTATCATCATTTTCGGGACGGAAGAGAGGGGCAAACTTGACACCAAACAAAATTCGTATTTTAATACAATTTTTGATTTTTTTTTTTTTTTTATCAAAAATTTTTCCCTGACTTGTGACCGATTTCCCTGACTTTTCCCTGACTTTTCCTGAAATTTGTCATTCCCTGACTTTTCCAGGTTTTCCCTGACTTTTCCAGATGGCGGCCACCCTGGTGAGTGCAACTACAACTAATTTAGTTGAGAAAGTTAGTTGAGACCTTCAACTAAAACTTTAGTTGTTAACTGTAGTTGTATGTATAACAACTAACAACTAAAAAAAGAGTGAACAAAAATTTTGAAAAAAAATTTTGAAAAAAAATTTTGAAAAAAAATTTTGAAAAAAAATTTTTTTACAAAAAATGTTTTTTTGAAAACTTGTTTTGAAAAAAGAATTTTTTTGAAAAAAAAAATTTCCGAAAAAATTTTTTTTTTCAAATTTCGAAAAAAGTTTTTTTTTTCAAAATTTTTGTTTACTTTTTTTTAGTTGTTAGTTGTTATACGTTCAACTACAGTTAACAACTAAAGTTTTAGTTGAAGGTCTCAACTAACTTTTTCAACTAAATTAATTGTAGTTGCACTCCCAACTACAACTAATTTAGTTGAGCCTTTCAACTAAACAACTAAACTTTTAGTTGTTAGTTGAAAATTTAGTTGAACTAAATTTTAGTTGAACTACGCCCAACTCTGGTGGTAAGTACCTACTTTTGTTTTGCATGGCCTCAGTCAGACGGAGTCAGACGCTTGACTAAAAGCGTTCTTTTTTTTGTTCTCATATGGTAACCTGGTGTCCTTTCTTTGTCCTTTTATTTGAATTGGATGTCCTCTATTCGCAAAAATCTACATGGCAATTCTAAATTAGGTACACACCTAACACATCTACCAGGTGGTACGCTACACAATCCACGTTGCGAATTAAATTACGACTTACCCTTAAGCTGGGTTTGGTTCTCAAGGGTTGGTCCAAGTGAAAAAACGTTATTTCTAAGACGACGTTTCAATGTATTTGTACATCTTCTTCAGGGCTTGGAACGATTTAATGCTCATTCAGATGGAGAGAATTTAGCTGCATCCAGGTGAACGCGAGGTGACGGAAATAATGTGTAATCGTGTTCACCTGGATGCAGCTAAATTCTCTCCATCTGAATAAGCATTAAATCGTTCCAAGCCCTGAAGAAGATGTACAAATACATTGAAACGTTGGCTTAGAAATAACGTTTTTTCACTTGGACCAACCCTCGAGAACCAAACCCAGTTTATCCCAGTGGTCAAGAAATCCCAAATCTTAGGCTAGGATGATATGCATAATATGCATATTATATGCATCAGGATGCATAACTCTTTATCATCCTAACCTTAAAATGTTTTGGAACAATACACCTATGTTTTCGCGACGGGGGTCGACGACTCCAATCGGCCTCAAAATTTGACATTATCCATTTCAAGAGGTCTACATTCAAAATCCGAAATGTCCGTCCGCCGTCCGCCGTTTTGGGCAGTAGGCATTTTTTTAAAAATCTGACATTTTGACAAAATACTTGGTTTACCATCTAGTTGTGCCCGCAAGGTTTTCAGTCCGATCGCCTAAACCCGTGGGGCGCTATGGAGCTAAAATGGTGCTACTGGAGGGTTTTTTGAAGGCTTTTAGCTATGGGATCGAGTTAGGTGTCGTTTTCGAAGTACCTATTTTTGGACGTAGAATCCATTTTTGGGGGTCCCGGATCCGATTTTACTGTGGCGATTTGCAGGGCTTTCATGGAGCTAAAAATGGGATTTTTGAAGGATCCCAGGAGGTTAAATATTTTTCGAGTAGGTAACAAATAAAGAATTTTTGAAGAAAAAATTTTTGAAACAAAAAAAAAAAATCCAAACAAAATTTTTTTTGAAAAATAAAAATCCAAAAACTTTTTTTTTAAATTTTTTCATTGACAGAATTAAATTTCTGCACATGTAATAGTCCAGGCGCACTAGGATTTTTTAGGGGGGGTACCTTGCAAAAAAAGGGGACAAAGCGAAACTTTCATGGCTCGATTTGGGATGCCCTCAAGTAGTTATGAATATAGTTATCCAACAAAAAATCCTTGTGCTAACTTTTTGGGGGCCGAAAAACCGCGATTTTTTTGCACTTGTTTCAGTTTTTCGCCTATATCTCAGAAACTATGCATCCTACAGAAAAAAGTATTCTTTCCAAAATTAAACAGCATTAAATTCTGCGTCAAAATGACTCCCACAACATTAAAATCGGTGCAGCCGTTTAGCCGCAATCGATCGTCAAAAAACGGAAATTTTTACCAACTTGGCAAAAAATCTAACTATCCTCAACTTACAAAGGCTACATCTCAAAAAGGGCTTACCCAATCGTAAAATGGCACATAATGAAAGTTGTAGAGCATCAAATTTCAATTTAGAAAACCTCCTGGCACACCCCCCCACCCCCTCCCCTTCCCCTCCCAAACCCCTACTCCCGTTCACGTAACCCTATCCTATCCGTCACTTACCTTAATATTCTTTTAACTTGTGTCAAGTCACTACTTTGACTCATATTTATTATGTGTGCGTATATCTATGGAGAAAATATTCGAAGGGGAGAGTTTTGGTGCTTTAGGGTGGCCCACAGCTGTCGTAAGGGAGTCGAGGCGCTACCTGGCCCCTTCCTTTCATTAGACCCTCCAAGGTGAACAACCCCGAGGGAAACCCCCCTCCCATCATACAATCCTGTTGAGGCGAAGCCGTTTCTGAGACGTTTTGGGCGGTCATTATCGTATCACCGTTCGTGCTTGTAGTTCCTCTTGCAAATTCAACTAAACTTGTGACCCGCAATGGCATCGCACAGCGACACCGGGCAGTGTTTCATCTGTAAATCGAGCTTGACAGGTGAGGTTTTGTTAATTATTTTTCTTAGTAAGTAGCATAGTGAAGTGGTACAGATAGTATCGTGGTTGTTCTGTGTGTATGAAGTAGTATAAATTTAGTATATGAGAATGAAGTAGTATATTTTTCAGGAGTTAATATACTGTCGTTTCTGGTTTGTTGCAGATGGTGAAGTTGCAACAGTCACATCAAGAGGATTGCCAACCCTTATCGAGTGCAGTATCAAGCGTCAAGAACCAAGCCATGAAGCATACCTGAAAGAGGCACAGAATGGTTCAGTTGATGTTAAAGTTCATGTAGCTTGTCGGAAAGCTTATACGAACGAGCGCAAAGTTCTGGCTGCACAGCGCCGAGGGATTCCAAGTACATCAGCTGCCCCAACGCGAGTAAGTCGATCGAAAATTCCTGGATTTGATTTCAACAACACTTGTTTCTTGTGTGATGAATGGGTCTCACAAGAATTCAGAGACCGTCAAGCAAAGTTGCCAGCAGCTAGGCGCAATGAGGTGGTGAAAGTGATGGCAGAGGAGAAGATGGCCCAATCAATCGTGGAAGCTGCTAGAAAGCGCAATGATGAATGGGGAAAGAAAATTGAGGCTCGTATTCAGCAGCTGGACAGTTTTCACACTGATTTAGTGGCAGTGAATGCAGAGTACCATAGAAACTGCCTGAAGGACTTTTACAGAGTGAAGTCTTCAGGCAGCAGTAAAACTGGACAAAAAAGGGGCCGCCCTCGAGATGTTTCAGTGGATGCAGCCATGGAAATTATATATTCTATCCTGGAAAACAATAGTGATGAATGCCAGTTTTCTCTCAATCAGCTACTCAGTAATGTTGATGAAAGCCAACGTCCAGATTCGAGAACTGTAAAGGCCCATCTTAAGGCTAAATACGGAGAGGATATCATCATCTCAGAATCACCTAGCAGCGGCTGCATCATCAGTTTCACTAACACTGGCCACAAGATTTTGTCAGAAAATTGGTACATCAACGAACAATCGCCAGACCCACAAAAAGAGAGACTAAGAGTGGTCAAAGCTGCGGGTGAAATCATTTTGGAAGATATTAGGTCCAAAGTTTTTAGCACTACTGCGTACCCCCCCATTGACAACTTTTTGGGCGGAGTACATCTCGTTATCCCTGAAACGCTGCTTCTCCTACTTCATACCCTCATTCTGACCAACAAGAAAGGCTCGTTACAGTCTTGGAAGAACAAGTGCCTTGCTTTGGCTCATGCTATCATGATAGCCGTCCGTCCAAGGTCGTTTCTATCACCCATCATGATTTCAGTTGCCGTCTATATGTACAAGAAGTTCGGATCAAGACATCTACTGAATGTCCTTTCAGCTTTGGGCTTCTCGGCAACCTATAAAGAAGCTCAGCGGCTTGAAGGGTCGTATGTTCTGCAGGCTGAAAAGCCAAAAATTGATGAATCCTCCGACCCCTTCGTTCAATTTATACTTGACAATGCCGACTTCAATGTACAAACTTTGGATGGCAATGATACATTTCACGCAATGGGAGGGATCATGGCAGTGACGCCTCGAGAAGCAGTTATTTGTGAAACTGATGTAGCTAGACTGAATGTGAGCTCAGCCTCTAAGTTAATCGCTGCAGTTGGTAGTGTTCCACTCATTCCATTTCACAGGGAGTCAAATGCTGGATTACTTAATGTCACAGTGAGCAACATACAAATTAACTGTTCTGACCAAATTGATCCATCTCATTCAGAAATTGCTTGGCTGTATGGGAAAAACTCAGAGCACTCATCTACTGTACCAGGGTGGAATGGTTTCATGGAGCAGGGAACACGAGATGAGATATTTCAATGTTCAAAAATAGTCTGCCTACCGTTTGTGAAGAATTCAAGGCGCACCTGACTTTGGCGTTACAAAATATTCAGTCATTGATGGAGGGTTCCTTCTCCATAAGGTAGTATGGGGTAAGACCACCACTCATGATTTCCACGGTGTGTGCCTGACCTATGTGGACTATGTGTTAAAACACTTTGGAACCTCCACCACTGTGGTATTTGATGGATACCCTGACCATCCAAACAACCAAAGCACCAAAGCAGCTGAAAGATCTCGTCGAGCAATACTCCACTCTTCCACTAGATTCACCTTCTCAGAAATAACTCCAGTCACAGTTTCCCAAGAGTCATTTCTATCGAATGGCGAGAACAAGAAGCACCTCATAAAAATGATCATGAAAGAAATGACAGCCAGTGGGATTACTGTGGTGCAAGCTACTGAGGATGCTGATAGAATGATAGTCACTACAGCAATTACAAAGGCTGCTGATCACGACAGCGTGGTAATTACTGGCGACGATGTAGATCTTCTGGTCATACTGACTGGTCTCTCTTCCAAACCAGGAGCACCCAAAAACATCTACTTCCAGAAGAGTGGCAAAGGCAAAGCACCCTCGTTACTATACTCAGCAGCTTCTTGCTCAACCAACCCGAAGGACATCATGTTCATTCATGCCATAAGTGGGTGTGATACCACGTCGACCCCTTTTGGACAAGGGAAAAAGAAGGTGTACAAACTATACCAAAAATCTCCACTTCTTCAGGAAATTGCCACAACATTCTCTGACGCCGAAGCCTCCCATGACCAGATTACTGAGGCTGGAGAACGGTTTCTGGTCGCCCTGTATGGAGGGAATTGTGAGGTAGACTCACTAAACAGCCTAAGGTTCCAGCTTTTCCAGAAATCGGCAGGAAAACCAAAATTTCACTTACACCGACTCCCCCCGACCAAAGATGCAGCCATCCACCATTCGGAAAGGACGTACCTCCAGGTCCAGACGTGGCTGGGAAATGAGCTTGTCCCTTCTGCCTGGGGCTGGTCACTCACCAGACGTGGTGTGGTACCCATCACGAACAATAAAAACGCAGCTCCGGACCACATTTTGACAATTGTGTCGTGCAAATGCACTAAAGGCTGCAGCACTGCTGCCTGCACTTGTAAAAAGTCAGGCATGGTGTGCTCATCCCTGTGTAAGAGCTGCACCGGGCATTCCTGCGAAAATTCCCCTGAACCGGACCTTAACGATGAAGATTCACATGTTGACGACGATTTAGAGTGGGATGTGGACTCCCTCTTCATGGACCAAGGGGTTAACGACGATGAGGAAGGAGATGAAGAGGAATCTCCGCTGGATGCAAAGCGGGTTAAACTATAAAAATACCATTTTTTAGCATGCATTTGTACATTTTCATTTTAATAAAACTAATGTAAGCAGTTGACAAGTAATTTAAATAAATTAAAGTATTGAAAAAATGGAATTTTATTGAAAAACCACGTTTTCTTTTAACATTACCTTATGTAGAGTGGAATAGGAGTTGGGGTTATTGCACCTTTCGTACATATAAATAATACTAATATATGTATATAATGACGAAATATGAACAACAAAGGGAATTTTGAATGAAACAGGGCTCACAAATTCTTTTATTACGAAAGACAAGAAATTGAGTATCACGACTTTCAACACTTTTCAGGGTAGGGGACGGGTAGGGGAGGGGTGGGGGGGTGTACCAGGAGGTTTTCTAAATTGAAATTTGATGCTCTACAACTTTCATTATGTGCCATTTTACGATTGGGTAAGCCCTTTTTGAGATATAGCCTTTGTAAGTTGAGGATAGTTAGATTTTTTGCCAAGTTGGTAAAAATTTCCGTTTTTTGACGATCGATTGCGGCTAAACGGCTGCACCGATTTTAATGTTGTGGGAGTCATTTTGACGCAGAATTTAATGCTGTTTAATTTTGGAAAGAATACTTTTTTCTGTAGGATGCATAGTTTCTGAGATATAGGCGAAAAACTGAAACAAGTGCAAAAAAATCGCGGTTTTTCGGCCCCCAAAAAGTTAGCACAAGGATTTTTTGTTGGATAACTATATTCATAACTACTTGAGGGCATCCCAAATCGAGCCATGAAAGTTTCGCTTTGTCCCCTTTTTTTGCAAGGTCCAAACCCTAGTGCGCCTGGACTAGTCCAGGCGCACTAGGATTTTTTAGGGGGGGTACCTTGCAAAAAAAGGGGACAAAGCGAAACTTTCATGGCTCGATTTGGGATGCCCTCAAGTAGTTATGAATATAGTTATCCAACAAAAAATCCTTGTGCTAACTTTTTGGGGGCCGAAAAACCGCGATTTTTTTGCACTTGTTTCAGTTTTTCGCCTATATCTCAGAAACTATGCATCCTACAGAAAAAAGTATTCTTTCCAAAATTAAACAGCATTAAATTCTGCGTCAAAATGACTCCCACAACATTAAAATCGGTGCAGCCGTTTAGCCGCAATCGATCGTCAAAAAACGGAAATTTTTACCAACTTGGCAAAAAATCTAACTATCCTCAACTTACAAAGGCTACATCTCAAAAAGGGCTTACCCAATCGTAAAATGGCACATAATGAAAGTTGTAGAGCATCAAATTTCAATTTAGAAAACCTCCTGGCACACCCCCCCACCCCCTCCCCTTCCCCTCCCAAACCCCTACTCCCGTTCACGTAACCCTATCCTATCCGTCACTTACCTTAATATTCTTTTAACTTGTGTCAAGTCACTACTTTGACTCATATTTATTATGTGTGCGTATATCTATGGAGAAAATATTCGAAGGGGAGAGTTTTGGTGCTTTAGGGTGGCCCACAGCTGTCGTAAGGGAGTCGAGGCGCTACCTGGCCCCTTCCTTTCATTAGACCCTCCAAGGTGAACAACCCCGAGGGAAACCCCCCTCCCATCATACAATCCTGTTGAGGCGAAGCCGTTTCTGAGACGTTTTGGGCGGTCATTATCGTATCACCGTTCGTGCTTGTAGTTCCTCTTGCAAATTCAACTAAACTTGTGACCCGCAATGGCATCGCACAGCGACACCGGGCAGTGTTTCATCTGTAAATCGAGCTTGACAGGTGAGGTTTTGTTAATTATTTTTCTTAGTAAGTAGCATAGTGAAGTGGTACAGATAGTATCGTGGTTGTTCTGTGTGTATGAAGTAGTATAAATTTAGTATATGAGAATGAAGTAGTATATTTTTCAGGAGTTAATATACTGTCGTTTCTGGTTTGTTGCAGATGGTGAAGTTGCAACAGTCACATCAAGAGGATTGCCAACCCTTATCGAGTGCAGTATCAAGCGTCAAGAACCAAGCCATGAAGCATACCTGAAAGAGGCACAGAATGGTTCAGTTGATGTTAAAGTTCATGTAGCTTGTCGGAAAGCTTATACGAACGAGCGCAAAGTTCTGGCTGCACAGCGCCGAGGGATTCCAAGTACATCAGCTGCCCCAACGCGAGTAAGTCGATCGAAAATTCCTGGATTTGATTTCAACAACACTTGTTTCTTGTGTGATGAATGGGTCTCACAAGAATTCAGAGACCGTCAAGCAAAGTTGCCAGCAGCTAGGCGCAATGAGGTGGTGAAAGTGATGGCAGAGGAGAAGATGGCCCAATCAATCGTGGAAGCTGCTAGAAAGCGCAATGATGAATGGGGAAAGAAAATTGAGGCTCGTATTCAGCAGCTGGACAGTTTTCACACTGATTTAGTGGCAGTGAATGCAGAGTACCATAGAAACTGCCTGAAGGACTTTTACAGAGTGAAGTCTTCAGGCAGCAGTAAAACTGGACAAAAAAGGGGCCGCCCTCGAGATGTTTCAGTGGATGCAGCCATGGAAATTATATATTCTATCCTGGAAAACAATAGTGATGAATGCCAGTTTTCTCTCAATCAGCTACTCAGTAATGTTGATGAAAGCCAACGTCCAGATTCGAGAACTGTAAAGGCCCATCTTAAGGCTAAATACGGAGAGGATATCATCATCTCAGAATCACCTAGCAGCGGCTGCATCATCAGTTTCACTAACACTGGCCACAAGATTTTGTCAGAAAATTGGTACATCAACGAACAATCGCCAGACCCACAAAAAGAGAGACTAAGAGTGGTCAAAGCTGCGGGTGAAATCATTTTGGAAGATATTAGGTCCAAAGTTTTTAGCACTACTGCGTACCCCCCCATTGACAACTTTTTGGGCGGAGTACATCTCGTTATCCCTGAAACGCTGCTTCTCCTACTTCATACCCTCATTCTGACCAACAAGAAAGGCTCGTTACAGTCTTGGAAGAACAAGTGCCTTGCTTTGGCTCATGCTATCATGATAGCCGTCCGTCCAAGGTCGTTTCTATCACCCATCATGATTTCAGTTGCCGTCTATATGTACAAGAAGTTCGGATCAAGACATCTACTGAATGTCCTTTCAGCTTTGGGCTTCTCGGCAACCTATAAAGAAGCTCAGCGGCTTGAAGGGTCGTATGTTCTGCAGGCTGAAAAGCCAAAAATTGATGAATCCTCCGACCCCTTCGTTCAATTTATACTTGACAATGCCGACTTCAATGTACAAACTTTGGATGGCAATGATACATTTCACGCAATGGGAGGGATCATGGCAGTGACGCCTCGAGAAGCAGTTATTTGTGAAACTGATGTAGCTAGACTGAATGTGAGCTCAGCCTCTAAGTTAATCGCTGCAGTTGGTAGTGTTCCACTCATTCCATTTCACAGGGAGTCAAATGCTGGATTACTTAATGTCACAGTGAGCAACATACAAATTAACTGTTCTGACCAAATTGATCCATCTCATTCAGAAATTGCTTGGCTGTATGGGAAAAACTCAGAGCACTCATCTACTGTACCAGGGTGGAATGGTTTCATGGAGCAGGGAACACGAGATGAGATATTTCAATGTTCAAAAATAGTCTGCCTACCGTTTGTGAAGAATTCAAGGCGCACCTGACTTTGGCGTTACAAAATATTCAGTCATTGATGGAGGGTTCCTTCTCCATAAGGTAGTATGGGGTAAGACCACCACTCATGATTTCCACGGTGTGTGCCTGACCTATGTGGACTATGTGTTAAAACACTTTGGAACCTCCACCACTGTGGTATTTGATGGATACCCTGACCATCCAAACAACCAAAGCACCAAAGCAGCTGAAAGATCTCGTCGAGCAATACTCCACTCTTCCACTAGATTCACCTTCTCAGAAATAACTCCAGTCACAGTTTCCCAAGAGTCATTTCTATCGAATGGCGAGAACAAGAAGCACCTCATAAAAATGATCATGAAAGAAATGACAGCCAGTGGGATTACTGTGGTGCAAGCTACTGAGGATGCTGATAGAATGATAGTCACTACAGCAATTACAAAGGCTGCTGATCACGACAGCGTGGTAATTACTGGCGACGATGTAGATCTTCTGGTCATACTGACTGGTCTCTCTTCCAAACCAGGAGCACCCAAAAACATCTACTTCCAGAAGAGTGGCAAAGGCAAAGCACCCTCGTTACTATACTCAGCAGCTTCTTGCTCAACCAACCCGAAGGACATCATGTTCATTCATGCCATAAGTGGGTGTGATACCACGTCGACCCCTTTTGGACAAGGGAAAAAGAAGGTGTACAAACTATACCAAAAATCTCCACTTCTTCAGGAAATTGCCACAACATTCTCTGACGCCGAAGCCTCCCATGACCAGATTACTGAGGCTGGAGAACGGTTTCTGGTCGCCCTGTATGGAGGGAATTGTGAGGTAGACTCACTAAACAGCCTAAGGTTCCAGCTTTTCCAGAAATCGGCAGGAAAACCAAAATTTCACTTACACCGACTCCCCCCGACCAAAGATGCAGCCATCCACCATTCGGAAAGGACGTACCTCCAGGTCCAGACGTGGCTGGGAAATGAGCTTGTCCCTTCTGCCTGGGGCTGGTCACTCACCAGACGTGGTGTGGTACCCATCACGAACAATAAAAACGCAGCTCCGGACCACATTTTGACAATTGTGTCGTGCAAATGCACTAAAGGCTGCAGCACTGCTGCCTGCACTTGTAAAAAGTCAGGCATGGTGTGCTCATCCCTGTGTAAGAGCTGCACCGGGCATTCCTGCGAAAATTCCCCTGAACCGGACCTTAACGATGAAGATTCACATGTTGACGACGATTTAGAGTGGGATGTGGACTCCCTCTTCATGGACCAAGGGGTTAACGACGATGAGGAAGGAGATGAAGAGGAATCTCCGCTGGATGCAAAGCGGGTTAAACTATAAAAATACCATTTTTTAGCATGCATTTGTACATTTTCATTTTAATAAAACTAATGTAAGCAGTTGACAAGTAATTTAAATAAATTAAAGTATTGAAAAAATGGAATTTTATTGAAAAACCACGTTTTCTTTTAACATTACCTTATGTAGAGTGGAATAGGAGTTGGGGTTATTGCACCTTTCGTACATATAAATAATACTAATATATGTATATAATGACGAAATATGAACAACAAAGGGAATTTTGAATGAAACAGGGCTCACAAATTCTTTTATTACGAAAGACAAGAAATTGAGTATCACGACTTTCAACACTTTTCAGGGTAGGGGACGGGTAGGGGAGGGGTGGGGGGGTGTACCAGGAGGTTTTCTAAATTGAAATTTGATGCTCTACAACTTTCATTATGTGCCATTTTACGATTGGGTAAGCCCTTTTTGAGATATAGCCTTTGTAAGTTGAGGATAGTTAGATTTTTTGCCAAGTTGGTAAAAATTTCCGTTTTTTGACGATCGATTGCGGCTAAACGGCTGCACCGATTTTAATGTTGTGGGAGTCATTTTGACGCAGAATTTAATGCTGTTTAATTTTGGAAAGAATACTTTTTTCTGTAGGATGCATAGTTTCTGAGATATAGGCGAAAAACTGAAACAAGTGCAAAAAAATCGCGGTTTTTCGGCCCCCAAAAAGTTAGCACAAGGATTTTTTGTTGGATAACTATATTCATAACTACTTGAGGGCATCCCAAATCGAGCCATGAAAGTTTCGCTTTGTCCCCTTTTTTTGCAAGGTCCAAACCCTAGTGCGCCTGGACTATAACGTCTATCAAAGAATAATAAACCCTTGTGTAAAATTTGCAGCGTTTTTTTTCTCTCTCTAGTATTTAATACTAAATCTAAAGTTGAAAAGATATAAATCCTAAGACAAATTGAAAATTGAAGAATAGTTAAAATATTTAATGTTAAAAAAGTGTTTTCTTACAAAAATGAAAAAATTAGAAATTTGAAAATTTAAGACATTTAAATATTAAATATTTTGGAAGTTTAAGAAAAATTAAAAATTTGAAAATTGAGGAGGTCGGCAAGAAGGGCCTATGTGGTAAAACCACATTTTTAGATACAGCTTAACAAAGACGCAAGGTGACGGAAGGTAACAACATACAGTCTACCAACTAAACGGTTAGATTTTTTTCTGTAACTTGCTGAGTCGCAAGAAAAAAAAATGGCGGATCGATTTCTGCATTCCTCCCAAGAAGGGCCTCTGAGCCGTAGGCCCTTCAACTGACCTCCTCAATTTAAGAAAAATTAAAAACGTAAAAAATACTGGCTTATTGACTTTTTATTGTGCAAAAATTTTGTTCTGTCTCATTGTACATCCATTAAAAAAATTGAAAATCTAAAACAATAATAGTTGATGGTGATGTTGACCGTTTCAATTAATGTTGTTGGAAACGTGTTGAGGATCAGCCGAAGAAGACGAATTTCATTAGGCCCTGATGATAGGAGAATATATCTCTTGAAACGTCGGCAAAAATCTCGTCTTCTTTGACTGATCCTCAACACGATTCCAACAACATAAAACAATAATAAACATTGTTAATAATTATTATTTAAAATAATTTAAAATGTTAGAAAACGTCCCCCCCCCCCTCCGCACACGATTTCGAGTTTAATGTACACCTCTCCCGATGGCTTTAAGGCACCCAAAGCGGCCGAAACGCAACCAAAATCAATTGCGGGGGGGGGGGGGGGGGGGTTATCACGGAAAAGTACCTTAATTACTTGTGAAAATACACTATTTCGCATAAAATTGTCGTTTATATACTCATCAACGTTCGTATTTTTCCGTCAAAAAACTTTCATATAATATATGAAAGTTTTTTGACGGAAAAAGGAGATATATTATATCTCCTTAAAAAAAAAAAAAAAAAACTAGAAAAAAAGTGTCTGTCGAGGGTGCCGCGGTTCAATCCAATAGAAAGATGACGTCGGGTGGTTTATTAGATTACACGTTCATTAAAAATTAAAAACTGGCGTGGGAGCCGGTTTAGAGTTGCTACGTCCATCCACATCTAACAAGAATAGGGCATTAGCGCTTACATCTTTTCAAACGAATAAAATATTGACTGGCAACTGAAAGTGCTTTAATTCAAAAGTAATGAAGGAATTGACAAGATTACATAATATGTACAATGCGTTCACGTTATATTATAACGTGGACGCATTGTAAATGTCCCTGCGCGAAGTCGATTTAATGTTAGTTTGATAAAAATTTAATAAACTAACTAAATAAATTTGATAAACATTTAATGTTAATGCTAATGGTAATATTATGCTATTCTACAGCTATTATGGCTGTCGATAGGCTTAGCAAAACCGGCCCCCCTGCTAGTTTATTTTTAACAAAAAACTTAGACCATCACCAAAGGGGTTATCTTTCTCCTTAATCTCAGTGGGTAGCTAAAAAAAAAAAAAAATAAATAAATAAAATAAAAAATCATTGTCATGAGAAGATTTTTTGAGATGGTGTGATGGTGTACCTACCTACTAAGAGAATATTGTCTTAGAGGAGTAGGTACAGATGAAGGAAATGAGAAGATTTGATAGGCGACAAAATTTGTAATTCTTTGTATTCGTAATTCTTTATTTTGCAAAGAATTTAAAAAAAAAAGTTTTATTTGAGGAGGATTTGAATGTGATGAACAGAGTGAATTGGCTTATTGCACAATGAATTTGCGTAAGAAGTACTCATAATGTATTATGCAGTTTAAGTTTGAGACTTACCGAGCAGGAGTAACGACGCGGCAGCGACGGAACGCATTGCGTAGGATCGTTGCAACATCCGGTTCTGCGAGACGATGTACGTGAAAAATAAAATTTTACTTTTGAGAGAGTTTTTGGAAAACGAACGCGGGATGGACTTGGAGACGCGTAAATTAATTGGGTTGGACGGAAAGTATAAGCCGAGTTCTGGGCGTCCCAGGAGGAGATCGCCGACTGAAACAGACGGCCTGTGTGGAGCCTTCGGGGAGCCTCCCACCTGTTCCCGCCTCCCTACCGCCGCCTCTTTCCTGTCTTAGGTGCACTGCAGTAATGCAAACGGGGTCCGCAGTCGAGGAGCATCGTGTTCAACTTATAGAAAAGCGTTTGGTGATGATTATACGAGTACTAGCCGTCCTGACTGGTGGGGGGTCGCTTCGCTCGCCCAGGTGATTAAGTATTACTCGATTACTCGATTACTCGAGGCCAGTAGGCGGTCCAGCTGACTGGCGTCAGTAACTGCCCTCGTGCCAAGACAGTCCAGTGGGGCCCACCTTCAAAAGTCCCCACCTTCAAAAGTCCTGAGTTGGTGTGACCATCGATGTAGTAAACTAGTGCATCGATGGGTGTGACTCACTGGACGCCAGTTGCTGGCGCCAGTCAGCTGGCTTCGAATTCACGTCAGTCAACTGGCGCCAGTCAGGTGGACTGCGACTGGCCTCGTGTAATCGCGTAAAAGGCTCAAGGCTGGGTCGATGTAGAGTTGCTAATGAGGTCCGCTCGAGTGAAAGGTTGCGGATACTGTCAGCTAGGCCGGTCGACTCCGACTTCTGAGACTCTCAGGTACAAGACAATATTTTCATTCCAGCAGTAACCCAAGAGTCAAGGCCAATGCCATCCAGTATACCTAATACTAATAATTATCCAGTGTTATTTATTTATTTATTCATTTATTACGGTACGATGTAACACCTCGGCTGAAGGAGGCGTTGAAGATCAACTGCGGGTGCAGGAAAACTGCAGTACGTCGTCAACAGGCTGGCGTGAGACGAGTAGACACTGTCCTCCCCGGCGGTCAGGACTTGAGGCAGGTACATTTTCACGTTGGGCGCTAAATATTGTGATGGTTTCCGAAAATTCGATTTTGTAGTCAAAATGTTTTTGGGAACCCCTCAAACGTCGCCAACTGGAGTGTTGAGCTGTGTGTTAACGCTGTACTGGTCCTGAGTGTTAAATGAAAGTGGCCCTTAATAAGTCAAAGTTGCGGCTATTGATGACTGAAAATAAACACTAAACTTGTGTTAATTGCGTTCATTTCTCTGTCTTCAGCACGATGTTACTTCCTGCTCCTCCGAAGGTTCATCGGCATTGTTCCACATTCTGACCACGAGATGTCGCGTGTTTTTAGCCAGCCTCTTTTTCTCATTTGCACGCACAGTAGGACGAAATGGTCTAGTTTTCCCCTCCTCGCCCGACTAAATCAGAACGTATATTTTCTTAGAAAAAAAAAAATGTCTCGGTGGACGAGATCCATCATATGAAAGTTGTTATAGACGCTAATTTCGTTTCAGTACCGCTTTCTTTTTTTTCCCACTAGTTGAGGGAAAAGAAAAAATCCGAGAAACAGACGCTAAATCCAGGTCGGTGCCGGCTGGGGGCGACCCCTCAAGCTGTAGGTTGAAAAATAAACTATAGGTATAACTGTTTCAAAAATCCCGTGAGGGAGCAAAGGAGTGTTGCAGGTAATTGCCACGACGGTAGCCCCCCCCCCCAATCCATCATCCCACCCAGGCGGGGTTACTGGTTAATGACTGCTAAGTGGCTCCACGGGTATACGTTAGGCAAACTTGGCCAGAGGCGCATTTTCTGAGCGGAGGACTAATCTTGGCGTTAATTAACAGATAAATAGCAAAAAAGCAAATAGCCTACAAAATAATAATTTGTTTTAAAAATAATCAATAATTAATTACCTAATTTAATTAATAATAATTTAAAATAATAAGTATGGTGTCCTACTAAAATAATTAATTACCTAATTTAATTAATAATAATTTTAAATAATAAGTATGGTGTCCTACTAAAATAATAAGTAAGGTAATAAGTGTGGAGGCGAAATTTTTTTTTGGTTTATTATTCTTGGAATAATAACCCTGTTTTCCCGACGGGGGTCGACGATTCCGATCGGCCTCAAAATTTGACATTATCCGTTTCAAATCCGTACGCAGTCCGCCGTCCGCCGTCCAGGCCATTTTGGGCAGTAAGTAGGCTTTTTTTTTTTAATCTGAAATTTTGACAAAATACTCGGTTTACCATCTAGTTGTGCCCGCAAGGTTTTCTGTCCGATCGCCCAAACCCGTGGGGCGCTATGGGGCTAAAATGGGGCTACGGGAGGTTTTTTTATAAGGCTTTTGGCTATGGGATCGAGTTGGGTGTTGTTTTCGAGGTATCTTTGGACGTAGAATCCATTTTTTGGGGTGCCGGAACGATCCGATTTCACTGTTGCAATCTATAGGGCTTTCATGGGGCTAAAAATGGGATTTTTGAAGGATCCCAAGAGGTTAAATATTTTTCGAGTAAAACATAAAGAATTTTTAAAAAAAATATTTTTTTTTGAAAAAAAAAAAAATCCAAAAACATTTTTTGTGAAAAAAAAGTTCCCCAAATTTTAGCCAACTAGGTAATATAATATTATTATCATATAGGTAATACTCTGTGTTCGCTTTCACACTGTAGCACAAACTGCTTTTGTCTTCATCGACTGTGAGTAAACCGTGAAAATCTTCGATCTTCATGCATTTCTCCAGTTGGCCTGATTTTCAATTACCTCTCACCATCCCCTCCCAGGGAAATTATCGACAGTTCAACTAATTCACGGTAGTCGTCTCTAATCTTGCCTTTCTTTTCTCGTTCAGCTCGATAATAATTTACCAACGCGTCGATTTCAGTTTTGGACCGGGTTTTGGTGGTTTGGCGCCCATTTCGGTTTTGGTTTGTTGATGAGCTCAGTACATAATTCGACTTTTTGTGATTCCATGCAGTGCCACCCCCCGGGGCACCGCAGGAAAAAGGAAAGGGGGGGGGGGGTTCTCTGAACTTCTTGAACAGGGGCACGTCTGAGATTGAGGTGACTCCAACGCTGGTGCTCAACTGGCACCTGTCAAGTTCTGCTAACAATTTAGGAGTTATACAATTCTTCCTACTACGTTTTGTCTTCGGGAAGGATGTTGAATCGTGTGGCTACTGGGACGACTCTAATAATGGGGGCTCGTCATCGTAAGACTGAAGAACTTCTTTCTATAGATAGAACTTATATCTTCTTTGGTTTTATAAAACTAAAGAAGACGACAAAGCCGCTACGAATCACAGACTTTGATTTGCTTCTTCCTCAGCCCGTTTTTCTTTTGCTGACACATTTTTGTCCACTCCACCCAAGCAACCTGGCCTCCCTGGCTCTCTCTGAAGTTTTTGGAAAATCTTTGATTATTGCGAGAGCGTCTGCATGTGCTATAAAACAAAATATTCTAGTAATTATTCAACTTCTCTCAAGTTACAAAATAGTAGGAGTTGCCGGTTTGACGGAAACTTGGAACCCATGATTTGATTATTGAAGTCACCGACCAGAAATATTTCTTAGCGCTACGCAAGACTAACATTTTGATAAAGATGAAACGGCACGTATTATGAATCATAATTTATGATACATATTTGCGTGAGGGCCCACCCGAGTCGGCCGATGCTGAGCCGAGCTTAGGAGAAGACTTCACCCAAGCTCGGCGAAGACTTCGCCCACTTAGTGGCGAATGCGTTCGCGCTTGGCGTTGGCGGGATATCGATCGGATCGAGTGGGTAGAGTTTTTCCCACAACAGGTTTTTCATTTGAATTTAAAAAAATTACAAGTTTTTTCAATTCATAAATAATTTTTTTTTTCATACCTTTCTTCAAAATGTATACCAACGAATAATAATCTCTTGTGTAACATTTGCATAGTGTAAAAAATGACTATTTTTAACGCTGTTGTCACGTTTATATACGTGATTTTCTTAATTGATGAGGTGTGGGGTCGTTCAATGTGTGAATTTGAATCGTTACTCCTGGTTAGTTGACCCATTAGTTTGTAAACCCGTTGGAGAATATGGGATATCGGCCTCATTGCGCCAATTGGAGAACTCCCCGAAGGCCTCCTGCAGAGGTGCATTCAACGAGTCAAAACTTTCCAAGTTGCCTCCTCTTCCTCCTCCACCGCCTACGCTCTCCGTTCATTTCCTCTGGATGTGGGCCAAGTGGTCTCCTAGTGCATTTCCAACGCTAAACTTTCCCTGCCTCCCACGGCCCCCTTCGCCCTTCTCAAAACGCCATTTAATTGAATCAATTAATTTCCCTTCTCCCGCCTGACAATTCCTGTCTTCTTCGGTCCCGTAACCTCCGGTGGAAATCGAGCAATTAAAAGGGAACAGCTCTGTAAAGTGTTTGAAAAGAATCAATTCAGCAAGTTCTGACATGTAATTTTAATTCATTTATTTCCATTTCAAGTACAAAAATTACAAAAATGAAATGAAAGCATACTTCAATCATAGTGTATTAAAATAATTATTATTCAATACAATTTTTGAAGGGTGCCTTAAGAAGCCTATGCATAAGGGCTCAAGCGCCATTTAATTATTTTAAAAAGTTTTCCTATTTTCTTGTAAAGTTTGTGAACTCATAATATGACCCCTCACAACTCATATTATGGGACCCCGAGTAATGGATTATGCGTCCAAAATTACTCGGAAAACGGCATTTCTTTTGATTTGAAGCCCAATGTGTTGCCCCAAGAAAGCCTCATAGATCCTCCCGATGGTTCTGGGACCCCAAAAAATGGATTATCCGTCCAAAAATACTTCGAAAGCCTCACTCGATATCATACCTGAAAACCTGGAAAGGCCTCTCTCGTTGCCCCATTTTAGTCTCTTAGAGCCCCAGGGGGTTGGGCGATCGGGTTGAAAACTTTGCGGGCACAACTAGATGGTTAACCCTAGTACCTATTTTGTAAAAATTTCAGCTTTAAAAAAAAAAAAAATCCTATTGCCAAAAAACGGTTCGGACGGCGGATGGACATTTCGTTTTTAGAATCTACACAAGATGTCATCTTGATATGTACACTGACCAATTTGGAGACCGATCAAAATTTTGGGTACTAGTGTCGTAATGTTCGGGATCCTACTCCGGTGGGAGATGCATGTAAAGTGGTAGAGAGGGATGCGAGACCTAGTCTCTCGAGATCTCGGGCCTCCGACTGGAGCGGCCTTAAAGTGGAGTTCGTGGTGTTCCCACACTCCTAATCCAGTAGGGGAGAGGGGGAGCCCACTTCGGTGTCCTGCGCTCGCAAAGCGCCACTGGCCGGCCCCCTCAATTGGCGTTGGATTCGAGGTTGGTCGTGGTGATAACCCACTCTCGCAAGATACAGGGGTAGCTGGGTGGGCGGACGAGTCTGCTCACCTGGCGGCATGTGAGTTATGTGACTCTGGTCAAAAACTCGGGTACCAGCCTGCTCAGCTGGTAGAGTGCGCTAGAACACTCGGTCTCACTTGTGGCTCAGTAGTACACGTACTGGCTCCTTCGCGGTGCTGGGTCTCCCTCGTTTGGACGTCTACGGACCTCCGGCGGTGGGCTTTGCCGACTTGCTTGCAACCGGCGGGAGAGGCATAGCTCTGGTAGTGGGCGAGCCCTCCTTTAACCTCCTAGATATTCAATGGTACTAGTGTCGTATGCTACCTACCGACACTTTCATCGTGTCGTATCCTACCTACCAGGCCCGCATGCTACCTACTCCCCTAAAAAAGTCTGTCGGTGTCTTACCTTTAATGTAGTTCACTTCAAAGAAGGAAGATCGTCGGCAGTCGTCAAAACTCGTTCTCATTGAGTGGTTGCCCTCAAATCGTTAAAAAAGCGTTAAATTCTTTGTCTGGGTTAACCGACCTCCACCATTCCTCAATGAGTTGCCGTTCCAATAAACTTACAGCCCCTCTCTCCTTTATTTTATACCTCGCCTTCACGTGCCTCCACAGGCACTCAATAGTTTGGTTGTGGGCGCCAGTAAGATGATCAATGAAATTTTCAGAGTGGTTGACGGTATTATGAAGGAATCCGTGGGTAGGAATAAGGTTTGCGTATGCTTCCCACTGGTCTGATAAAATTGTCGAGACGATTTCAATTTCATTTTTAATTATTGGTAGCAAAGCGGCTCGATCACGTTTCAAAACGATGAAAAATCTTCGTTCTAAAATTCCATCTGGACGGCGCCAACACATACCAAATACCCAGGGCCCGTTGAACACGAGCGCCATACTTAGTTCCTTGCCTTCCTGCCTGTTCCTTGATGTACCTACTAAAAAAACACCTCGATTTCTCTCAGGAAACTGCCCCGGAACTGCCCCACCCAATAATAATGAATAATAATCCCTTGTCTAAAATATGCAGATTTTTTCAACGTTATATTGGCTCATGTAAGGCTTCTACGTTCAAAAATACATAAAAAACGACACCTCATTCGATTTTGAGGCTACAACCCTTCAAAAGCCCCAATCGTAGCCCTACAGGAGCCCAATAAATCTGCACAGTGTGGTCGGATTGGTCGGAGCCCAACATAGATGGATTCTACTTCCAAAACAATTTACAAACGACACTTTATTTGACCTTCTACTGTGGAGCTGCAAATAGGCCTTTTTAAAGACATTGGCTCTTAGCGGGCTAGGATGACATTTCCGACGTGATTTTGGACGTAGAATCAGTTTTGGAGATCTTTCATCTGTCCTATTAGTATACAGGTATGCCGTTGTTGTTGTTTTTTTTTAAATTAATTAGGCAGGTAATAACTTTTCGTGTAAAATGTTTATCCGTGCAGCACCATGTGGTACCTGGGAGTTTTTTTGAGCCTCAAGAAAAGTGGCTGTTCAATCCTCGCCGGCCAAATTGCCAAATTGCATGCAAGTGCAAGTTCTTTCGAAGGCACGAGTGGATTCCGCAGATAAATGCCAATCTAAGATAACTGTTTTACAGCTCCGTCCTGCCGGATTTTACACGGACTTTCATACCTTTTACGACCTCTCTGGATCGGGACCCATAAACAACAATATCCTGTACCGTCACTGGTGTCCCGCATTTCACCTAGAAAGGCCACGGGTTGAAAGAAAAAAAAGTTGAAAAAAAAGAGGTAGTTTGTAGGAGAAGAGAAATTACATTGACCAAGTTTGCTAAGTAACGAACAGGCAGGATGGGCGCGCCCTTCACACGACCACTCCCCACCTTTGAGTTGAAGGGGGGGATTAAGTACATAGGTGGCGTTACGTATAAAGAGAAGGGGGGGGGGGGGGGGTACGTACAGGTAGGCAGTAAAACTCTCTGGCGCCTGAGGGACTTTCTTCCTTGTAACCTCCGGACTTGAAGCCAAACTTCACGTGACTTCGAACCTAATTGAAGTCTCAAAAATTGCCTTAAGGCGCAATAAAAGCCGGCATTCGCTTCGACTGCCACGCCGAACGCGGAGAAAGTGCGCAACATCGGCAGGATTGTGGTGCAAATCCGAATGGGAAGTTGCCAAGTTGCTTGAGTTATTATTTTTGTCTCATTTAGGGAGGAAAAACATGAATTTGGGGTGAAGGAGCACCCTGTAGAACAGATGTGGAGGGTGTACCTACATGAAATTGTCTTCCTACAACAGAATTTAAATTCATTAAATTTTGTGTTGTATGTTTAGCGGAAGGCCGGTGGCGCGAATTCACGATTTCGCCGCTCAGTGGTTTGGAGGAAGAGGAAGGGAGTGTGGGAACATCTCTTACTAAGGCATCGTACGAATTGTCGTAGTCTACATACTTAGAAGATGATGCAGCCACAATCGATGACCCGCACTCGTCAGGCTTGCGCCAAGTTACTGTGACGGTGCGAGGTCCACGGAAGGCAACCGTGAAGATGCAGATACCCAACATGAGGAGTCATTCTGGGTATAAGTTCGTCCAGGGTTCGCAGCGGAACTGAGATCCATTGTTACCAAATGAAGAGCACAGGGGAAAAACGTGTTAACTCGGTTTTTGGTCGATTTATAGGTACCTATGGTTACTTAAGGTTTGGCATGCGAGAAATCCGTTGGTGGTGCTATTTCCGGGGAAAAACGAGTTCAAATGGGTGAAATTGGAGGGTGAAATATTCCTATACAGGGGAAGAACGTGCTTATATCGGGGCGCTTCCGTGAAAGAACGTGTTAACTCCCGGCTGCCCACAAGCTTAATAACACGTTCTTCCCCCGTAAAAAGTGCACTTCATACAGTATTTTGTTTCAGAATTTTGTAAATGAATGATTTTTCACACTTAGGTGTTTATGTCACTTCGCCTACCTACTAGAGCTTCTAAAATGTAATGAAACATTATTTTACAGGTGACAAATGATCGAATAGTGAATCTTGAAATAGGTAGTAAATTTTCCCTCCACCAGAAAAGTTTTGGAAAAAGAGAAGAATGTTTTAACTCTGACAAATATTATTTGTTACTGTGACGTACTCCAACTTGACAAAAAGTCAGTTCTATTTGATAACAACATAATATTTTGTATACCTATTATACTGAATAATATGACAAAAACTCAGTTCTATTTGATAAAACTTGACAAAAAGTCAGTTCTATTTGATAACAAAATAATATTTCAGTATATTATACTGAAGCATCCATGCCAGTTGCCAAAATTCCACAGTTGCCATCAAGTAAGACATGGCCAGCAGGAGTACCAAGACTTTGATTACTTTCTTAGTTTCGTAAATAATTGTTTGACTGTACTTGTTTTGTAACCTTTCGAATCTGTCGCCTTTTCTAAGAGAGCATATGGCCCTCCATAAGCACCCGAAAAGGGCTGCAGTTCCTGATTTATCGTATTTATTGATGACCACTCAATTCTTACGAATGAATGTGATAATGGTGATGAGAACCGCCAGACTCAAGATGGTACAGAACAGACTGAAGCTGATAATGCACACTTACAATTTAAGGGTAATGCGGTGCAACGTGTTAACTCCCGGCTGTCCACAAGCCTTAATATCACGTTTTTCCCCCGTAAAAAGTGCACTTCTGACTGTATTTTGTTCCAGAATTTTATTAATGAATGATTTTTCACAATCAGGTGATTATGTTACTTTGTCTACCTACTAGAGATTCTAAAATGTAAAGAAACATTATTTTCTGGTGACAAATGATCGAATAGTGAATCTTGAAATAGTAAATTTGCCCTCCTGAAAAGTTTGGAAAAACAGAGTTAACACGTTTTTCCCCTGTGCTCTTCAAATGAATTGTCATCAAAGACGGGCTGACCTATTGATCCGGTCTTATCCGGATTGGCAGTTGCAGCTTCCACAACTGATTTATTTGTCAGCAATGAAGGCCTAGCCAGCGGACTAAATCTCTCTCTCACTGCTTATCGACGATGAGTTTAACGCCGCGATAAATGAACAGCAAGGTGTGTCAAAATGGAATTAAAATATCCCCTCACCCTCGAAATTAACGGTGGACCACCGCCGGGAGAAGGGGGTGGGGGGTTTCAACGTGCTTACGCTGGAACGAGGGGAATGCCCACATGGGGAGCCTTCTTTGCTTCCTACTCATCAGCGTCCACCAGATTAGCAGACCTCCCCTACTACAGGCAAACAACATCTTCAAGAAATGAAAACGAAAACAGCCCCAGACGGTCTATCAATAGCGTAGCAGCTCATTTGGAAGCGAGATAAGCAACGACTCGTAGCAGCGCCAGGACCAACTCAACCTGCACAACCAATAGATGGCAGCACAACACGCCCAATCAGGAGCCAGAATGAAATGAAGTCTTCCCCAACCAGGATTTGATCAACATCTCAACAGGGAATGAACACATAAAGACAGGAGCAATGGGAATAAGCACCAGCATGAGACAAACACACCTAAAAGACACAAACACTGGCAAGAGGCAAACATACTGACAAACACTAGCAAGAGACAAACACACCTACAAGACATACACACACACCCGGGCAAGAGGCAAACGTACCAACAATCACCAGCAAGAGACAAACACACCTAAAAAAAGCACACCAGTAAATGCAGACAAAAAGATGTCGAGCAAGAAGAGGCTGCCAGGATGGTGCTCAGACCACCGTCGAAAATGCCCTAGCTCATCTTCACCAGATCAGTTCTAATTAATGGGGCCTCAACGGGCGCGACAAACGGGGATTTTGCAGGGCTTTGAAAGAGGTGTCGTTTTCGTAGTATTTTTTGACGTAGAATCCATTTTTGGGAGTGGGGGGGGGGGGCTCAGACCTGATCGACTGTACTTGAGGGATTTATGGGGGTTCAAATGGGGCACCTAAGTCACATACAGTCAAAAAACAAACAGAAAAAAAACAGAACACAGAATACAAAACTGGCTAATTGGCTCGAAACAAGACAATTTAACAAAAACATTTACATAAAAATAACAAAAGAGTTTATAGCCAGTTCATTCTTCCCAGGCACTGGTCAGGAAGTCGTCATAAGTGTATGGAGCAAGTTGAATTAGGTAACCGCTCACTTTGGACCTCAGAGAAACCAGTGACTTGCTTTTTAAAGTGCTAAGGACGGCATTGAAAAACTGTATCCCCCACCAAGAACTACCGTTCCTGGAGGCTGTCAGGCGATGGAACGGTAAACAAAGGTCATCTTTGTTCCTAGTTGAGTAGCTGTGATCAGACGACTTGTACTTGCCGATATTTCTCCGGATGTAGCAAATACATTCAAGAAAGTATACGGCAGGGATAGATAGATAAATTGTTTATTAACAAAAAACAAGAACAATTAAAACAATTTACATTTTGAAAATAAACAATACGGCAATGGTTATGCTAACCGTCTGCCGGAGGTTTGGCTTCAATACATCTTATCTTTATATATACTTATATCTAGTTTTAAAGAGAAAAACAAAAAACATGATGGATTGGATTACCCAAGGCGGGAAGACTCAACACCAAGGGGAAGGCTCTAGAAGTTGAACTCCCACACCAAAAACTTCCTATATCGCCACGCCGACCTGCAGAACTGCACAAGCGGGCCCCAATCAGGACCGTTCTAAATTCCCAGAGCCG
This sequence comes from Pilophorus perplexus, assembly GCA_955831195.1. Lineage (NCBI taxonomy): Eukaryota > Metazoa > Arthropoda > Insecta > Hemiptera > Miridae > Pilophorus > Pilophorus perplexus. Next base: position 17,410,191 of record OY037012.1, read on the forward strand.
TCTCCCTCGTCAACTGCTACCGGCCAAGAGCCGCAAGACGAAACTCGGACAACACCGGGCACACGCACAAAAAATGGAAAGTGTCCTCCCTCTCGCGCCGATTGCACATAGAGCACTCCTTCTGGCGGCCGGAGACATATGGTCTGGCATTGAGCGCCAGAAGCTCAGCTCGGACCTTGAAGATCCATCGCAATGCTGCAACGGACACTGGGAGAGAATCCCCAACAAGGCTGGCACACCTGACACCCGAGTCCAGCTCCCTGTAAAGAGTGAAAAACTCCGACTCCTGCATCCTCTACCTGAAGCGCGTCCACCTCCGACACTGAACAGGCAAAGCCCTCCAATTGCCAGCCAGCCCCGCAGCGAGGGGGGGGGGGGGGGGGGGGGGGGCACTGGACCCGTTGCCCCCGGGCCCGGCCTTCGTAGGGGGGCCCGGATTTTCTTGAGAATTTTTTTTTTTGTTGTAAAAAAAGGGGGTAGGAGAGGCAAAATGGGAAAAGGGACAGATCAATATAGGAAAAATTTGCATACCTTTTTTTTTAGGGGGCCCGATGAATTTTCATCTTTTTTTTAGGGGCCCGATGAATTTTCATACTTTTTTTTTCAGGGGGCCCGATGAATTTTCATACCTTTTTTTTTTTTTAGGGAGCCCGATGAATTTTGCCCCCGGGCCCGGATTTTCTCTCCACGGCATCGGCAATCAAAACAATACCGCCCCGATGACCTCCCTGGCGACAATCCTTGGTAGCCGCGATTCACTCATCCCCGCGGCAGGGATAGTTAACATTTTATTCCGCTTGTATACAAGCTATAGGCTTCCCTGCAATCCTCCCGGTACTTAAGGCCGGCTACCACTCTAACAAGTGGCCCCAACTTAAAATAGCATAGACTGCTCTACTTTGAAAACATGCATGGAAAGCAGCTCGAACAGCAAATTTTGACAGCCTGACAGATAGACGTCTCAAAAGAAAGATATAACTGTTCAATTTACTTTTCAATTGATTGCAGTGGCCCTTCCAGTTTAATTTTGGGTCAAGCTTAACACCATGGAAGGATAAGTCTTTTGGGTTTTCAGCAATAGAAGTCACATCTCTCAGCCCAAAATACATAAAACTGTCTTGTCGACATTCACTGAGAGTCAGTTTCTCGAAAACCAATTCGTACCTGCCTCCAAAGAGAGAGCATTAAAAGAACTTATACGTCTCTGTAGAGATGACAGAGCTGAATCCCTAGCAAGAAGTGACGTATCATCCGCAAACAGTATGGGGGACGATTTTAGACTGTGTGGCAAGTCATTTATGATGATTAAAAACAAAATAGGAGTTTGGCCTGGAGGTACCACGAGGTATTTTCGATGTAATTATGGGCTTTATTCTTTTGGTTCATTATTCTTGGAATAATACACCTATGTAGTCGCGACGGAGGTCGGAAATCGCCGTACGAGCCGTTTTGGGCAGTCGGAATTTTTTTTCAAATCTGAAATTTTGACAAAATACTCGGTTTACCATCTAGTTGTGCCCGCAAGGTTTTCAGCTCGATTGCTCAAACTCGTGGGGCGCTATGGGGCACTATGTGGCTACGGGAGGGGGTTTCGAATGTTTTCGGCTGTGAGGTCGAGTTAGGTGACGTTTTTGAAGTATTTTTGGACGTAGAATCCATTTTTGGGGGTCCTAGAACGATTCGATTTCACCGTGGGGATCTAGGGGGCTTTCAAGGGGCTACAAATGGAATTTTTGAAGGATCCCTGGAGGTCAAATAAGGTGTCGTTTGCCGAGTAGTTTTGGACGCAAAATCCGTTCGGGGTCCCACATCTGTCCAAACGTTGTACAGAAAAAAAGTTTTTTATTTTTTCAAAAAAAGGTATGTTTTTAACGACACAGAATTAATTTTGGGGCGTTTTTAAACAAATTATTATGTAGTTCTATTACAAAAAAGTAGTCACTTCCGGTACAAACGACTTTCAAGTTAAACAATGCCTTCCCTCCCCTTTCCTCCCGATCTAATCCGCGCCGGCCTGCTAACACGGCAACACTGTCCTTGACCTCCGATGGAACGTGACGCTACTGACTCTATGGATCCCCTATGAACTTGGAACCCCGTCGTTTTCTCTTTAAAAGGATGTCTCTTTCTTTCGACGTGTGTGTTCCTTCTCTCCTCTCATTTTACTGGGTCAACACTCCGGGTCAGGTCTCACAACACTTTCACTAGGCCGCCTTTGCCGGGAGTGGGAGGCGGCAAAAGGTTCTGCAGTTTCCACGTTTGTCTAGCTGCTCGACCGCCACGAAATTCGACTCGTACGAAGTAAAATTTTTGGGCAGTCTTCGTAAAAAAAAAACAACAAAAAAAAAAAAAAAAAAAAACAAGTTTTCAATCAGACCATTTCGCGGTTCATTCAAGTATAACCAATGCGCGAGGATAGAAAAAGAAACAAGAATGTGAAAGGGCCGAGTCCATATTAATTTTTGACAAAAAACTTTCTATCTGGACAGCCTCCGGCGTGGCCCCTTCCGAGTCCCTAATCTGCTTGTCAGGTCGGATTTATCACGTCCAAACTCATCAAGTCAACTTTCATCAGCTGCCAAATGACAGTTTACTCCCTCGAATCGGGTTTAGAAAACCTAATCGAAATTGGTAGGACGGGATTAAAAGTGCTATGGACGAATAGAAAACGCTAGAAAAGTTCATAGGAGCGGTCACAAACCAGAAACCACCAGCGTTCATCTGTTTTCGAAACCGCAACAAATTTTACACAAGCTGGGGATTTCTAATTATTTCGTATAAAATATTTTACTTACAAATCATCTTCAATCGTCTTCAATCAATGAGTCGATAATACGTCAGGAAGGGACAACCCAGGGGGACCCCCTGGGCATGCTGAGGTACGCGGTAGGCACATTGCCCCTCAACAGACGCCTCAAGAGCCCGGAATTCAGCCAAAATTGGTATGCAGAGGATTCTGCCTGTATTGGGAAACTCAGCAGTCTGAGAACCTGGATGTCGCGATTGCAAACTGAAGGCCCCCCAATTGGGGGGTATTTTCCGGAACCAGACAAGAGCTACCTTGTAATCAAGCCTGGACTTGTAGTCCAGTAAAATTAGGAAAAGAAAACGGAATAATTCGGACCGAAGCGGAAATGATTTTAATATCTTCTAATGGTCCTAAATACACGGAATCTGAGTTTGCACCATCGCAGTTGGTGAGGTAAACTTTTGGCAGCCGAAAAACCGCGAAATTTTTGCACATTTTGGTTTATTATTCTTGGAATAATACACCTATGTTTTCGCGACGCGGGTCGACGACTCCGATCGGCCTCAAAATTTGACATTATCCGTTTCAACATTCAAAATCCGAAATGTCCGTCCGCCGTCCGCCGTCCGCCGTCCGGGCCGTTTTGGTTAGTAGGAATTTTTTTAAAAATCTGAAATTTTGGCAAAATACTTGGTTTACCATCTAGTTGTGCCCGCAAGGTTTTCAGTCCGATCGCCCAAACCCGTGGGGCGCTATGGGGCTAAAATGGGGCTACAGGAGGGGTGTTTTGAAGGCTTTTAGCTATGGGATCGAGTTAGGTGTCGTTTTCGAAGTATTTTTGGACGTAGAATCCATTTTTGGGGGTCCCGGAAAGATCCGATTTCACTGTGGCGTTCTATAGGGCTTTCATGGGGCTAAAAATGGGATTTTTGAAGGATCCCAAGAAGTTCAATATTTTTCGAGTAAAAATTAAAGAATTTTTGAAAAAACACATTTTTGAAAAAAAAAAATTCCCCCAAAAAATTTTTTTTGAAATATAAAAATCCAAAAAAAAAAATTTTTTTTAATTTTTTTTATTGACAGAATTAAATGTCTATACAAGTAACCTATATCACAGAATAATAAACCCTTGTGTAAAATTTGCAGCGTTTTTCAGTTTTTCGCCTCTAACTCGGAAGCTATCCATCCTACAGAAAAAGTTATACCTTACTAAATGAAAGAGCATTAAATTCACTATTCACAACACTGCATAATTATCAAAATCGGTTCAGCGGTTCAGCCACAATCGTTCGTCAAAGATAGGCTATTTTTACCAACTTTCGTCAAAACCACATGTTGGTCACAGTAAGACCGCTGTACCTTCTAAACAACGGCCCAAATTGAAAAAAGTTATAGAATTAAAGTTGTAGAGAATCAAATTTCATGTTAAATTCCGTCTTCGACGGCTCATTTACGTCACCACCAGAAATGTTATGTACATTTTATACCATTTCGATAATCTGGTCATTTCCTTTGGATCTGGTTGATTTCATTTATTTATTATTTATTCATGATTATTTACTTATTTAGATCTTATTTAGTCAGTATTTCATTTTCTAACATACAATTTTAACTTCACTACCTAGTAATTAGTAATAGGAAATTAAGGTTCTATAAAAATGACTCTTCGATAATATCGAACATATTATGTTAGAGTTTATTGGTAGTATATATAATATATAATAGGTTTGAACGAAGTTAATTAGTTTGTCAGCATAACTTAATTCCTAAAAAAAGTCATTTGGGGTTATTTATATTCGAGGTTTTTTTTAAGGTGGCGGTCCCGGTGTCTGGAAACTTCTGGATTCTTGGGCAGTATCATGCTCTTCTCCGAATACCGTGGCCATGGTCGGAAAGGTGTCCAGCTCATCGTCGTCGTCTTCGTCATCCATTGGTGAAAGCTGAGATGAATTTCCCACTTCAAATGGAGCGTTCAAGCACGATTGCACCTTGCAATTGTAGCATATTACCGAGCACTTCAGCCCGTGCTTACGGCAGCTGCACCTAACCATGCAGCCCTTCATGCACTTGCATGACAGAGAATTTAGTACTTCAGGGGGTGCTGCTTCCCTCTTGGTGGTGGTAGGGACCAAACCCTGGGCACTCCTTTCCCACCCCCAAGAAGTGGCAGGTTTGTCGAAACCATACCAGTGTTGAACCTGGTGGTCGGTTCGAAGGGAGTGGTGTTCAAGGGCTGCATCGGTAGGTGATAGTGATGCCAGGTCAAACCCACGTTTGGAGAGGCTTTTCTGGATCACCTGAAGCCGCAGCTTGAGCTGTAAAGGTGGTAAGAATTTATTGCCGGCGTTTGCGATATCCTGCTGAGAAGCATTCTCATTGGTGAACAGTGACAGACAAGGTTCTAACTGCGGATATTTGTCTACAACTAAATTCTTACGCCACTTCATGGGCTAACCATTCTTTGTCTTTCTCAACCACACATTGAACTGCAAAAAAGGCGGCCTGGTCAAACGAGAGCATGGCCAAATTCGGGATGAGTGTGCAAAGATGGCATGTCTTGCGTGGAACTCTGTGGGCCTCGAGCCAGTGTTGGTCGAGGGGGACGATGGCAATCCTCGGTTGGTTGCAGACATGAAGGTGCACGGAGTTTGGGACCAGGAGAGGACGGCGTACTTTGATACCCGGGTTGTAAACCCAGACGCCTCCTCTTATGGTGCTCTTGGATGGCCAACAATCGCCCAGAATGCAGACAACGTGAAACACCGCAAATATGATGCCACAGCAGAAGACCTTCGGGGGTTCTTTCACGCCTTTGGTAGTCGGCTGTGACGGGTCCCTGCACAGGGAGTATGACCGGTATCTGAAAAGAATGGCTGAAGCTCTGGCAGAAATATGGTCGAAGCCTCTGTCCCAAGTTGAGTCAGAGTGAAGTCACAGTCAGGGCGGTATCAATGCGGCTTCGTGGCTGTCGCCGACGGGTCCGTTGCCTTGGCCTAGAGGACGGAGCCATTATGCCTCTGTGATGATTTCCGGCCAGAGTACGACGGCGCCCAGAATGGCATAAGACGCCATGAACGACTCTGAGAGGGAGTTTTGGACCCGTGACAAGAGGACGGCGGCGCGGCGCCCAGAATGGCATAAGACGCCAGGCAGCAGGGCAGAAACGCGGACAGTCGGGTTTCTTGTTCATGTTTTTTTTTTAAATTTATGTTTCGGCTTGTTACCTCGATAAGGAGGTAGGATTGGAAATATAAATAAATTATATTTTAAGAATTTTACTTACACAATTGAGGCGCTGAGGCGCAAAACTCGTTCTTTCCGATTTTTGTCGAAATTGAGATGGCAGTGGTTTTTCAAAGGATTTTTCGCGCTGTTTCAAATGGTTGAATCAGTTTTCAACAAAACTCGCTCCTTCCCATCTAAAAACATCTCCGAAAGTCACGAATATTAAATATTCGTAAATAGGTATTCGTAAATACCTATGCAAATTTTGCATAACTCGTTCTTTACTCCAACAGATGGGAAGCAAAAGTAGTTCTTTGCGTTTGAAGCTTCTGATGGTGGCAAAACTGTTTCTTTACTACCTACCTACCTAAGTAAAAATTGTATTGTCTTGTCTCTGAGACTTAATTAGGTATTTTAAAATACAAAAGAAACTCTCGGTCATTAAAAATAGTTTTTAAATCGAGGGTCCAACAGCAACACCACGGACTGTCATTTTTGGCCAAAATGAGTTGAGGATACCATTAGAAGCGCATTCTCCCGGCGGATCAGGTAAAAATATAAGTTGGGATGATTTCTCATGATTATTTCCTTCCAGTCAGCTGCATGTCAGGTGATGAGTGCCAAAACTAGTTCTTTACTGCTTTTAGAGTTGCCTAACTGGTTCTTTCTGGGTATTGGTTGCAAAACTCGTTCTTTCTGAACTAAAAAGTGTTCCTGCTTCTTCATGTCATGAAGAACGTTAATTTTTTCGAGGTTCACAGTTATCAGTGGTGAGGCCAACCACACAAAATTAAAAAAAAAACGCATGCAAATTTTACACAAGGGTTTATTATTCTTTGATATAGGTTACTTGTGCAGAAATTAAATTCTGTCAATGAAAAAATTAAAAAAAATTTTTTTTTTGGATTTTTATTTCAAAAAAAAAAATTTTTTTTTTGGATTTTTTGTTCAAAAATGTGTTTTTTCAAAAATTCTTTATTTTTAACTCAAAAAATATTTAACATCCTGGGATCCTTCAAAAATCCCATTTTTAGCCCCATGAAAGCCCTAAAGATCGCCCCAGTGAAATCGGATCGTTCCGGGACCCCAAAAAATGGATTCTACGTCCAAAAATACTTCGAAAACGACACCTAACTCGATCCCATAGCTAAAAGCCTTCAAAAAACCCCTCCCGTAGCCCCATTATAGCCCCAGAGCGCCCCACGGGTTTGGGCGATCGGACTGAAAACCTTGCGGGCACAACTAGATGGTAAACCAAGTATTTTGTCAAAATTTCAGATTTTTAAAAAAATTCCTACTGCCCAAAACGGCCCGGACGGCGGACGGCGGACGGCGTACGGCGGACGGACATTTCGGATTTTGAATGTAGACCTCTTGAAACGGATAATGTCAAATTTTGAGGCCGATCGGAGTCGTCGACCCGCGTCGCGAAAACATAGGTGTATTATTCCAAGAATAATAAACCAAAAGGATTGAAAAAGTCGTTCCTAGAGGATTCTATCGGTTTTTTGCGTTTTCTGAATAATTGCTGATTCCGGAAAGAGCGAGTTTTGCATCTCAGCGCCTCAATTATAAATGAATAGAACCGTCCATATGAACCCCACAACGGCCCAAAATGTACTCGGGCGGGTCTCAGACTCCCGTAAACGTCTTCGACATCCAAAAATACGTCGAAAACGACACCTCATGTTATGAATTCATACCTGGCCTTATGTATAACCTCCCCACATCCCTGGCCAACCCTTTAGTTGTCAACGCGCTGCTCGATACAAATCCGATTTAACGAAGGTGAGCTGTTTATGACCACAAACCCAAAGTTTGTGTGTTGCAATTCGTCCCAAGCCGCCCAAAGCCCTTCAAAGGCCCCATTTGCAGTCCCTTCGAGCCCCACAGAGCCCCAAGGTGTTGTCAGACAGGTTTGAACTCCCCATCTTCGTCCAAATTCTTCAAAAATGACAACTCTTTCGACTTTATTAGCCCCATAAAACCCTTTGGGTGTTATCAGACTGGTATGAGATCCCCATAAATGGCTTCCTCACCCAAATATTCGACTCCCTGACCAAAACCCTTCAAAAACCCAATTTCGAGCCCCCGTAGAAGCCCACAAACTCCCAGGTGCAGTCGGACGGATACGAAACCCCCATAAATGACTTTTACGCTCAAAAATACTGGGGAAACGACACCTCATTCGACTTCAAAGCCAAGCCCCTTCAAAAGCCCAGCTTGTAGCCCCCATACCAGCTCGATAAAGCTCTTACCTGTTGTCGGACGGCCTAAGGCCCCCTAAATGACTTCCACAGTCAAACATACGTCGAAAACGACACCTCATTTGACTTCAAAGCCCTTCAAAAGCCAACATTTGCAGCCCCTGGGTGTCATCAGACGGGTGTAAGACCCCCATAAATGACTTTTACTTCCAAAAATACTTCGTTAACGACACCTCATTTGATTCTCCAGCCAAAGCCCCATTTTTTAGCCCCATAGAAACCCCATAAAGCCCCCCAACGTGTTGTAAAACGGGCCCCCCATAAATTACTTTCATGTTCAAAAATACTTCGAAAACGACTCCTTATTCCCTAGGCAAAGCCCTTCAAAAGCCCCTTTTTTAGCTCCCATCAATCAATCAATCAATTTTTATTGTAGAAACCGAACAGGCAATACAATCGTCGAGATGAATTAGCAGATGAAGAGCAAACAACAGACCAACAAAGATGGAACAAGTCGAGACCAATATAGGCCAAATTACATAAAAAGAGAACCCGCAGAGAGATTCTAAAATATAACGGTAAAAAATCATTAACAACGTAGGTACAATAATTGTACATAATTATTCTGCTTGAATTAGAGAGTTTTTAATGGTCGCCAGGAAACGTTTATTAGGTAGGTTACGAATAGATTCAGGTAGATGGTTATAAAATCTAGCGCCAGTCTGAAGAGGGTTTGCCTTCAAGCAAGAAGAAAGTCGTGATTGCGGTGGACAAAAGTTGTTTCGAGAACGAGTTTCGTAGGTATGCACATCACAGCCCCTCCTCAGCCTATCTCTATTTATACAGATGTATTCAATACAGCAATATACAAGCAGCCCTGGGATCGTCTGATAACATAGTTTTTAAAGTATCCCCTACAACTTTCTTTGTACCCCAAATTAAAAATGGGCCTGACCACAGATTTCTGTTGCTGGAATACACTAGCAATGTGCGCGGAATTACCCCACAATGCGATCATATATGATGCTCTGATCACGAAGAGGGCGAAGAAGGCCGTGCGCAAGAACGAAAAGGAGAGGGCGGTTGATAGCCGACGGAGAGCGAAGACTGCAGACGCCAGTTTGGGGCGCAGGTTGTCAATGTGGGAATTCTACGATAGGCGGTTGTCGATGTGAAGTCCCAGAAAATTGACGGAGTCTACCAATTGGTTCTGGGTTTGTTTACCATTCAGATTCAGGGAGTTGGGTTCACACCTGCGATGAATCAGCCGATCAGAAGAACGGAGCTGATCCCCGAGAGTGTCCTGACTCGGGCTAGACCCCCAACATCGTCATGTCGTCCGCAAATAGGACGGGGGGTTGGCAGTTCATGTCAAACTGGTGGGCCAGGTCGTTAACAAATAAAAACAAAGACGGCCCCCAACACAGACCCCTGCTTAACACCACACGGAATCACTGATGGCCGAGAGACCACTCCATCAAAAAATATGACTTGTTGCCAGCAGCTCAGAAAGCCCTCCAGGAAGGACAAAGACGTCCTTCCAAAGCCATAGTGCTTTAGCTTCCTAAGCAACAGATCGTGAGGGACTACGGCAAACGCCTTGGTCAGGTCATGGAGGCGGATTGCCGATTTGTCGCCCTTTTCCAAAGCCTCAAAAAGGTCTGCTACTAAGGAGCATGCGGCCTGATTTGTACTTCTCCCTGGTCTAAAGCCGTACTGCTGAGAGTGCAGTATTTACAAATAGAAGCTCCCATTAATCTCTAAGGTGTTGTCGGTAAATAGAAAGATTCTTAACAAAAGAATCGATTTAAATAATTTAAATATTAAATATATAATTATTGTATCGACGTTTTTTGAAAAATTGAAAATAATCGTATCGATTTTTTTTAAATAAAAGTATCGATTCATTCTAGAATTGATACATTTTTCGAATTTTGATCTGAGTCATAGTAGAATGAGGAAATCGTATCCATTTTTCAAGAATTGTAATTTATTTATCGATTTTTTTCAAGGATCGATACTTCTTCGGTAGGTATTAGAAACGAGTCAGTGTATTTACCAGAAACGTCTAATCACAAATGAGGAGGTTGCTAGCAAAAGTCAACTTGTCCACCTTTGATCGAAATCTATTTTTTTCCATATTCTAGTTCCTCTGGCACATGTCCACATGTCCGCGAAGTTTCACCGAGCTAAACTTAACTTTTCCCGAGTAAAGAGGTCTCTGAATTCTGGCATTTCGTCCAAAACTTGATTTGTCCATCATCCCATTTTCCTCGGAAATGTCTCTTGTTTTTCACACCAAAACTCGACTTGTCCACGTATTTGCCGACAGAAACATTTTTTTTCATAACTCGATTTGTCCAAACCCATTTGGAATGGTAACGTTTCCCGAATTTCCCTCTTCTCCTCACAAGATGGCAGCACCCACTTGCTAACCTGTTTGAATTCCTGCTTCATGGGCGCTCCGACAGATGCCTCGCACGATCATGTGCGGCAACTGGGTATCAAGAAAATCACGGAAGTTCGAGCGTTATCACGTTTGAACTCTGGAATCGTTTGATATTTTCTTGTTGTCACGTCCCTTCGCAGTGCACTTTTGTACTAATCTTCTATTTCTATTACTTTATGTTTTGCTCTCTATACATTTTATAAAGGAAGTTTTGGCTTGAGCGTACTGATTCTTAATTTTTCCCTGTCAAAAACGATTTTTTTCTTTCAAAACTAGTTTTGTCCATAGTTTTTTAACAAAACTTAACATGTCCAAAATAAATACATTTGAACGGATTATGGCGTCCGCACACGCAGGAGAGTGCCATCATTATGGGACCCACCGCATTATGGCTTCCACATACGGGTGTCACAAGCACCTTCAACGTTAACAGTGCCGTGATTAATTATAAAATCGATTAGGAGCAACATTGAGGATGCAGTAATGTACCAAAATGAACTCAAGTATATTGCACGTAGTTCCAGAAAATTCCGCAACTAGCGTGACCTACGGAGGCAAATCAGTATATTCTGAAACGAAAAGTGGTTCAAATCCAAGTGCAGGTAGGTTCAAAGAAAAATGCAACTCTTCACATTACTCCCAGGATTTATAACGGACGAGGCACCTGGTGAAGGGGTTTGCAACCCTTTAGTGGACCATGGGTATTTAAATGAAACATTTTTTTTTGTTTCATTGTGGGCGGAGAGGAATAATCACTAAGTAATTAAATTGCGCGGGCTACCAATTTGATTTGCAAGGCACGCCAACACCTTAAAATCCTTGAGGGTACGTTGCGGTTGAGGGAGTGTCATTTCGGTACTTGCACCTGGCTAATCAATTCCTTCGCCTCAATGACGAATGATTAAATTTATTAAAAAAAAAAAAAAAAAAAAAAAAAAAAATTAAAATTAAGGGTGACTGTCATCCGCAAATATTGTCGGACTGTTAATTTTTCACTTTTTTTTAAAGGAGGGAAACCATGAGGAATGTTGGCGATTTCTTGTGTTGCTTACCATTGATTTAATGAATGTAACCAATGGTGGCCAATGGTTAGGGTGGTGGACAGAGGGTTAGGGACAGTGACAGATGGTTAAGGATTGTTAGAGATGGTTAGGTATGGTTAGGGATGGTTACCGATGGTTAGGGATGGTTATCAATGGTTAAGGATTGTTAGAGATGGTTAGGTATGGTTAGGTATGGTTAGGGATTGTTAGAGATGGTTAGGTATGGTTAGGTATGGTTATGGATGAGGACCAATGGTTTGCGATGGTTATAAATGGTTAGGGATGGTTTAATCCGCAGTTTTCTTACAGATAACACATCAAGGAGGACAGTAGGTACGGTAAAGGTTGTCATGGACCACATATGCCATTTTCACACAATTGGTGATTTGGTGACAACAATTGTGGAATTTTGTCGTGTTTTTCACCTTAGCTGAAGTCCTCCCTTGTGTTGTGAATATGGTACCATTGAATACAAATTATTTATTTTGCAACGTCCACATTTGGGGAAAATTGGGTTTTTGTGGCCAACATTCAACCCACGTTAATGGGGGTTTCTGGACCCAAAAAACCTCAGTACCACGCTATTTTGAACTTTAAAACCCGTTTTTTCGTCGAGTTCCCGTCTTCGGTTTCAAACGAACCCGGTCCCATCTTGTTCGGCGTGGTCCAAACCCTGGGGAAACGCCTTCCGTCGTTTTTCCACATTCGATATCCTTAACGCCGTGTTGTGCGCCCAAAAAGGCGTCGTTACGAGGGAATTTAGATTTTTATAACCATTTTTCGAGGCGTTCCCGTCCTCGGATGCGATCGAAACCAGTCCCATTGTGTTGAGGAGGTCGAAATCTATGGTAAAACGACTTTATTATTACCGAAAATGCCCCCCACATAAGGGTTATTAGGGGTGCAGCAGGTATGCAGCCCCGTTTTGCAACTTTGAACCGGCTTTCGACCACGTTCCCGTTCTTGGATCGTCTTGAAATTGGTCCCATTCGATTCGGCGTGGCCGAAACCATGGGAAAAAACTTTCCTTTTTTCCAATGACGACCCCCTATAAGGTGTTTTTACACAAAAACACCTTCGTAGGACGCAATTTTAAAATTTAAATCCATTTTTCAAGGGGTTCCCGTTCTCGGATCGTCTTGAAATTGGTCTCATTGTGTTCACGGGGTCGAAATACATGAGAAAAATGCTTTACTTTTCTCAAAAACGACCTCCTATAGGGGGGTAGCAGGTGGTAGCACCCTTGGTAGCAGGTGTTTTGGACTTTAAAGCCCTTTTTCGAAGGGTTCCCGTTCTCGGATCGTCTTGAAATTGGTCTCATTCGATTCGGCGTGGTCGAAACCTTCGGAAAACGAGGTTAGTTGCTTCAAAAACGGGCCCTTTAAGGGCTTTTTTGGTGAAGTAGCAGAAGTAGCAGGTCTGGTCAGAAAGTCTTCTAAGGTTATACACTACACTCGTTTATTATGTCATACGTATATATATTAAACGTCTTATATACATATATCTTACTCTCTCTCTAGCATCTCTCTATTTCTTTCTAAGCAAATTTATATATATATAAAGATATATATATATATATATATATATATATATAAGACGTTTAATATATATACGTATGACATAATAAACGAGTGTAGTGTATAACCTTAGAAGACTTTCTGACCAGACCTGCTACTTCTGCTACTTCCACTAAAAAACCCTTAAAGGGGTCGTTTTTGATAAAACTAAACTCGTTTTCCGAAGGTTTCGACCACGCCGAATCGAATGGGACCAATTTCAAGACGATCCGAGAACGGGAACCCTTCGAAAAAGGGCTTTAAAGTTCAAAACACCTGCTACCAAGGGTGCTACCACCTTACATCAGGTGCTACTTCCCCCTTCACCCTTATAGGGGGTCGTCTTTGAACAAAAGGAAGGTGTTTTCCCATGGTTTGGACTCCGCCGAATCGAATGAGACCAATTTCAAGACGATCCGAGAACGGGAACCCCTCGAAAAATGGTTTTAAATTTTGAAATTGCGTCCTACGATGGTGTTTTTGCCTAAAAACACCTTATAGGGGGTGGGTTATTGGAAAAAAGGAAGGCGTTTTCCCAAGGTTTGGACGACGCCGATTCCAATGAGACCAATTTCAAGACGATCCGAGAACGGGGACCTCGTGAAAAATGCTTTTTAAAATTAAAATTGCGTCCTACGAAGGTGTTTTTGCGTAAAACCACCTTATAGGGGGTCGTCATTGGAAAACAGGGAACGTGTTTTCCCATAGTTTGGACTCCGCCGAATCCAATGGCACCAATTTCAAGAGGATACGAGAACGGGGACCTCATCAAAAATGGTTTTTAATTTTTAAATTGCGTCCTACGACGGTGGTTTTGCCCTAAAACACCTTATAGGGGGTGGGTGTTTGGAAAAAAGGAAGGCGTTTTCCCATAGTTTGAAGGTCGCCGAATGCAATGGGACCAATTTCAAGACGATCCGAGAACGGGGACCTCATGACAAATGGTTTCAAATTCTAAATTGCATCCTGCTAATGCCGTTTTACCGCCGAACACCCTTATAGGGGGTCGATTCTGGAAAAATGGAAGGCGTTTTCCCCAAGGTTTGAATCACGCCGAACAAGATGAGACCAATTTCAACAGGATCCGAGAACGGGGACCTCATAAAAAATGGCGTTTAATTTAAAAATTGCGTCCTAGGAAGGTGGTGTTACACTAAACACCTTATAGGGGGTGGGTTTTTGGAAAAAAGGAAGGCGTTTTCCCATAGTTTGAAGGTCGCCGAATCCAATGGGACCAATTTCAAGACGATCCGAGAACGGGGAGCTCATGAAAAATGGGCTTTAAAGTGCAAAAACGCTGGTGCAGAGGTGATTCAGCCCTAAAAACCCTTATACGGGGGTCTGTTTAAGGACAACTAAACACGTTTTCCCATAGATTTCGACATTCTGAACACAATAGGGCCCATATCAAGACGATCCGACCACGTGGAAGGGCATGAAAAATGGGTTCAAAGATCGACATTGCGTCCTGGTAATGCCTTTTTGTTCCAAAAAAAAAAGCCCGTCAGGTGGTCGAAACAGGAAATAATAAACACGTTGTTTTCGGCGTGGTTCAGACCACGCCGAATCCGTATTCGGACCGGTTTCGATCGAATCCGAGGACGGGAACGGCCTGAAAAAGGGAACCGTCAACAACAAAAGCACTTACCAACATTTTGAGTTCCCCCCCCCCCCCCCCCCCCCCCAACTCACCACCTTTGTTGTACTGTCTTCACTCGCAACGTTAAATGTAATTGGTTTGAAATATTTCATTTTACAATATTTCTGTTTTTTTTTTTTTTTGTTTGGTTTCCTCGTCTTCGTTTTTCCACTGTCTTTGACTTGACACCCAGTCCTGGAACGGGTTCCCTTAAATTGTGCCAATCACATAACTGTTCCTAGAATGAGAGGAAATATTGGACAGACTGTAGGATTCGTGGTCATTCAGCCTTACGGTTCAACGTATAGCCCCAAAAGTAGGTAAGTACCTATATGTCTCCCCACGTAACGGGGGGGGGGGGGGGTTTTGAGTCAAGTTCATCTGAGTCCATCACATGAAGACTAGGTAGGTGGCGTAGGTAGAATACGACCCCTGTGGAAAGTTCCAATTTTTTGCCGTGGTTATTGATGACACTCTCTATGAGTGTCGTGTCAAAGAGGAAAAACTGGTAAGTACCTACCGGTTTTGACAAGAGTTTGTATTTATTTTATTTTATTTGTAGTTTAATTTTTAATTTTTTTTTTTTTTTTTTTTTTTTTTGGTGTGTGACGATACACCGTAGGTACACCTACTCGAGAGTGTTCTTGGGAACAATAATTGAGGAACAGTAGTAACGTCAACACGAACTCGAAAATTACTAGTCCGAACACCCAGAGATTAAGTGAAGGCTTCCAGAAGCCGCGCCAAACTGATTGTAGAGGAAGGGGCAACACCCCAAAAACGTAAACATGATTTTCCGGGCAACAATTAGTATGCAGGAATTAATTCAATAAATTTGTGCAAAGCGGGGAGAAAAAAAAAACCAAAGAACTTCCCAAATGACAAGCGTGAGTTTGGAGCGTCTATTTTAATCACGACAAATGGGGTTTAGTGTTTATTTTCTATCGTCAAATCACTTATGCGTTGATGTGGCGGATCATTTTGGGTCGTAGAACAACGCCCGTCGTCCTCCACTTGTTGTGGACAACCTTTTATTTTTTTTTTATGTTTAAATTATTTTTTTCGTTTTTTTCCCAATATATACCCTCATCAATACATTTCGTAATTCTTTCATTTTTGAACCCTACCTACTTGTTTCCCATTGACCCCTTGAACTCGCGTTTGGCTGGCCTTGGATAGGCCAGCCAGGGATTCAATCATGTCACCCTACTTGATTTTATGTATTTATTATGTTTTTTTGTTTTTTTTACTTTTTGGTCATTGATTAATTTTTGGTTTTTTTTTTTTTTTTTTTTTTTTTTTTTGCATTTTAATCTGTTCTCCTTCCCCGTAAAGCTTTTTTAAAACTCCTTCACCTGTTATTTCTGATAACGTGGAGGGAAAAACTCACCCCTTAGAAGCTCCAAATCCTCGAAATGGTTGTTGACAACCAACTCAAAGTTTACCCTGACGTTGGGAGTGAACAAAATTACGTCGGCAAGTGAAATCAACATGCATTTATTTGTACTTGTACACTTTTTTTTTTTGTTTTTTTTTTTTTTTTTCTTTTACATAATTAACCAATGTTTAGGGACCAACAATGGAACACGCGTCTTGACGTTCATTACTCCTACTAGATACCTGTTATGTCAAGTCCGAGGAAGTTTTAACAATGTACCTACTTTTGAAAGGACAGTTCATCACGGACTGGCAAAATGAGGCAAGGAAAATCAAACATGGCGTTTCTTTTGCAGCTTATTATGGTTGTAGATAAAAACTTTTACTTTTTGCCAAGTCCGTCCGTTGAAGCGTTTCGGGAAATTGGACAAAAAGGCAGTACATTCCCGTCGTGTAGGGGTAGTCCTATGTACCACGTGTTCGTGAAAATAATGCAAAACTAATTTTTTGTCTTCATCAGTCCATTTCACTCTTTCAAATGTTTTTACTTTCCTCCCACTGTCATTCACTGGCCGATGAGTTTGTTGAAATTGTTTGGTTGAAGTTGATGGCGTTGTGCCAGCCTGGGGAGTATTCTGTATGACATCGTCGCCGCTGGATCCAGTTTCATTGACAAGGAGGCTGCGTGAGAGATCGTCTTCAACTTCCTCACTCACATTCATTGAGTCGTCGTTGTTCAAGTCCGCCAAGGTTTCGTCCATATCGATGTCTATTTCGTCTAAGGATTTCCCTGAAACCATTACACCGAGTTTAGGCAATTTGATCATTACGAGGTTTGTCAAAACATGGAGAGAAACCAACCACTCTCGTCGAATGAAAGATTATGTTAAACATTTTCATGATACCGTTGACTGAGTTCGTGACTACTGCATCCATTTGCATCAGTGTTAAAGTCAATTTCGAAGGAGCATCATTCATTGGTTTTTTTTTTTTTTAATTTTTCCTTTTGTGACTGTATTGACTAACAGATTCCACCTAGTCAGCAAGATTAACTTTCAAACTTGACACGCGTGGTTGAGTTCATCAAGACATATGGAGCGGATATAGACACAACTCATTAATCGGTCCAAAGAAAAAAAAAAAAAAAAAAAAACAATTATTTCAATTGTGAAAAGTCGTTGTGTTTGGTTACCTTTGTATTTCGAGGCCTCGCCGCGTTCTAGGGCCATCAAAAGCTTGCTGACTTTTGCAGTTTGAAAAACGTCGTCTGGAAGCCGGTAATGAGTGCGATGCGTAGCTGAAGTATGGCCTAAGAAGGAACTAATTTGTTCCAAATCTTCGTCGGTCATATGGAATACTTGACAAACAGTCGCTAAATGTTTGCGTAGACTTCTGCTCGTGATTGCGTCTGGTTGTTGTAGGGAAGCTCGCCGAGCGTGAGCAACCAAAGTTTTATAACCAGCGATCGGAAGGTTTGTGTTTGGTTTGGCAAAAAGGAATGGATTCTTTGATGAGACGAAATTAGAGCGATATTTGAGAAGAATGGCTATATGTTGTTGAACGTCATCAGCAAATATCACGGGGGTATTTTTGCTCTTCCCTTGAATGACTACTCTCTTAAATTTACGGACAAGACACATTTCAGAAGGGGTGATGGTTTCAGCAAACTCTTCGTAGCTGTGGCGTTCAGTGGATTCTTGATAAAGTGCTAGAGGCATTCTACTCAACTCCCCAGCCCGCTTCCGACATAACAACATAACTCTGCAGTACACACTTTCCAATAAATTGACATAAGCAACCCCATCTGTGTTATCATACGTTAATGCTGCACACGAGTTTGCTGCCAAATCTACCAAGTAAAATCTGAATTTATGGAGGTCTTTAGCCAGTGGTACTATAGTCGTTTTATTCATTTTCGACGAATGAAGATCTTTGCCTGCCTTGTGAGACACATCTACCCGCCATTCACTGGAAATTAGAGATATTAACTGTTTGAAAGGGAAAGCTGCCTCATCGTAGGATGTTTTACTTTGACCTGTGCCTCTTCCATACAGTTGATTGCAAGCTATCAGAGCACAGTCTTTTAAAGAGCTCTGTATGTTCATTGCGAACGTGGGAGAAACGTACCTATCTGTCGTTGAATTGTATTTGGCTATCTGCTTGACACACTTTACAATGAGTGGATATTGATGTGGTCGTAAAACGTCTAGAAGGGATTTGACACTAGCATCTTGTTTTTTCATCTCATAAACCAATTTACCGAGCTCCCGCATTTTTCGTGATATGACATTAACTTGATGAGATTCTCTGTGCGTTTTAGCGTATCGTTGGCCAAATGCGCATATGAGAGGGTCAGTTTTGACTAACCCGCTCACGTCATCCGACCTCATTCTAGGGAACACCTCCTGGTGTAGGTATTCATTACCTTTAACTGATCCCAACAATAGATTGTGAGCCAAATTTTGATAATGTTTTACACTGTTCGGATTGTCAGCGCGAGCCGGGCAAATTTTCGTATGTCTCCAAAGCTGCTTCTTGACGAAAAAACCATAGCATGATGGGCATGGCAACCTTGCGGCAGTACTGCTAGAAATGGCTTCCTTGCGGACTGCCCTCACTTCGTGGGTTTGCCTGTACAATAAGAAGTTCCCTTTGTTTCTAATTATAGACAAAAGTCTTTTTCTCTGTACTGATTTCCGGTTGTATGAGAGTATTTTTTGAACTTCAAATTCTGCACCATGATTCCTGTATATGTGACGGGCAAACTGGCCTACCTCCGTTTCACAGTAGAAACAGTAAACTTTACTTCTCCTTGCCCTAGGTTGTAATGAAGGGTTACCCTCCTCCCCTGAACTGTCCAAACCATATTCATTATTATCCGATCGCTGGTTATTATTTCTAAGGTTACTCACGAGAGAGCTGTCATTTGCCCGAGACGTACTCGCCTCTCCAGGTTCCAAAGCAGGTTCAAATGGTGAGAGAGCAACGTTGGGATCTTCTCTTGGAGCTGGTTCTTCGCAGGATTGTAGCAACACACCTTCATCTCGACGTTGTTCGAAATATTCCAGGAACCGTTGCTGGGTGTCTAAGGATGAACTCGAATCCGCAACTGACGGACTGACGACAAATTCGCGTGTTCCGCTAGGGTTCTCCAACTGTGGTTCCGCTTCGACGTAGTCATTGTTCTGAATTCTTGGTAACTTTGGTGTATGTGGCGAAGAATCCACTGACGTGACATCTGACATTTCCACTGAAGTGTCACTAACGTACAGTTCAGACCCGGACAATGTGAAGTCTGGGTCTGACAGATCCTGAAGGTTGTCAGTCTCTGATTCCGACGAGGTGGAAGAAAGGACGATAACCCCTTTGGTCTCCATGATGTGGTGGTTTTCCTGAAAAAAACACAACAACATGTGAATATCGTTAGTGACAATGAAAATGTTGATTGACATGTGTACAGGGTGACGTAACACAATTTTCATTGCTAACTGAATGCCATGTACTTCATTCACATGGGCCCGATAGTATCAGTGGGGCGTGTACTTATTGACACTATTCGTAGGTGTTGATTTTAGGTAATTGCACAACTCAACTTACCAAGGCGAAATCCAGTAGGTATACAGTGGGGGATCATGCGGCATGTGTCTTCCAAATTGTCCAAATCCACATCATTTTCGTTCAGCCGGGTCTCTGTATCGTCTTTGTTTTAAATTCCATCCGCCTCACGATGACAAGAACTTTATTTTCTGCAGGTACTGTTGTTACATCCAAATGCCTACAAAGATAGTAACAGATTAAAAAAACAATGTAAATCATACATGAAGTACCTCACGAGTGAGATGTAGGGGGAGAAGTAGAGATAAATGTCACTCAGACACACTCAGCCCCTTCCCCGTTCTAACAATCATCAGAACCATCTATGTTAGTACCAAATTCTTACACCATTACTTAGGGTACTGGCAATTAACCCCCTTCTGGCGTCTGTACCCTATCCCTGCTTTGTACTGGACACCACGGCGCTGATGTGAATATTTTATGTCGTCCATTTCAAATGCCCATTAACACAACCACTAATGTTTCCAAACTCAAACCTATGATGTTGGGACACATGTAAATACTTGTGTACATATCAAAGCCCTCCTCATGGTAGGTAAGTGGTTTATTAACGTTTCCAACGTTATTACATTGGGTCACAAGGTCTATGAAATGTGGAATATTTAATAACTCACATTTCCCGGAATGAGGCATACCTGTTGGGTTTCCCGATACACTTCAGCAACATATTCTGGTGTGAAGAACTTGTAAAAACTCAGATTAATGAAAGGAAACAGCATTACTTACCACTCACTGATCCAGGATCGCCGTGGGATGTCACTTTCAGTCACAGACAACCACTTTTTTCATAATTGAATGGACTTTTGGGTAAAGATACACTTCACCATAACAACACCCCTTGTAACGCAGAATATCTTCGGATGCATTCAGATAACAAAAGTTTAACAACAAAACCGTGTTCGTTGTAGGGATGCGACCACCATTTTGATTATTGCCATACTCAGTCTCGCCAACCTCACGAAACTGCAGTTATAGTGACCACAAAGGAATTGATAACATTCACAGTCCATGACAAATTTAAAAATACCAATCGCGTTTGGCACTTGTACTAAATTGGAGTTTAATTAACATGAGGAGGTACAAAATGTTATTGCCAGTCCGTGATGAACTGTCCTTTCAAAAGTAGGTACATTGTTAAAACTTCCTCGGACTTGACATAACAGGTATCTAGTAGGAGTAATGAACGTCAAGACGCGTGTTCCATTGTTGGTCCCTAAACATTGGTTAATTATGTAAAAGAAAAAAAAAAAAAAAAACAAAAAAAAAAAGTGTACAAGTACAAATAAATGCATGTTGATTTCACTTGCCGACGTAATTTTGTTCACTCCCAACGTCAGGGTAAACTTTGAGTTGGTTGTCAACAACCATTTCGAGGATTTGGAGCTTCTAAGGGGTGAGTTTTTCCCTCCACGTTATCAGAAATAACAGGTGAAGGAGTTTTAAAAAAGCTTTACGGGGAAGGAGAACAGATTAAAATGCAAAAAAAAAAAAAAAAAAAAAAAAAAAACCAAAAATTAATCAATGACCAAAAAGTAAAAAAAACAAAAAAACATAATAAATACATAAAATCAAGTAGGGTGACATGATTGAATCCCTGGCTGGCCTATCCAAGGCCAGCCAAACGCGAGTTCAAGGGGTCAATGGGAAACAAGTAGGTAGGGTTCAAAAATGAAAGAATTACGAAATGTATTGATGAGGGTATATATTGGGAAAAAAACGAAAAAAATAATTTAAACATAAAAAAAAAATAAAAGGTTGTCCACAACAAGTGGAGGACGACGGGCGTTGTTCTACGACCCAAAATGATCCGCCACATCAACGCATAAGTGATTTGACGATAGAAAATAAACACTAAACCCCATTTGTCGTGATTAAAATAGACGCTCCAAACTCACGCTTGTCATTTGGGAAGTTCTTTGGTTTTTTTTTTCTCCCCGCTTTGCACAAATTTATTGAATTAATTCCTGCATACTAATTGTTGCCCGGAAAATCATGTTTACGTTTTTGGGGTGTTGCCCCTTCCTCTACAATCAGTTTGGCGCGGCTTCTGGAAGCCTTCACTTAATCTCTGGGTGTTCGGACTAGTAATTTTCGAGTTCGTGTTGACGTTACTACTGTTCCTCAATTATTGTTCCCAAGAACACTCTCGAGTAGGTGTACCTACGGTGTATCGTCACACACCAAAAAAAAAAAAAAAAAAAAAAAAAATTAAAAATTAAACTACAAATAAAATAAAATAAATACAAACTCTTGTCAAAACCGGTAGGTACTTACCAGTTTTTCCTCTTTGACACGACACTCATAGAGAGTGTCATCAATAACCACGGCAAAAAATTGGAACTTTCCACAGGGGTCGTATTCTACCTACGCCACCTACCTAGTCTTCATGTGATGGACTCAGATGAACTTGACTCAAAACCCCCCCCCCCCCCCGTTACGTGGGGAGACATATAGGTACTTACCTACTTTTGGGGCTATACGTTGAACCGTAAGGCTGAATGACCACGAATCCTACAGTCTGTCCAATATTTCCTCTCATTCTAGGAACAGTTATGTGATTGGCACAATTTAAGGGAACCCGTTCCAGGACTGGGTGTCAAGTCAAAGACAGTGGAAAAACGAAGACGAGGAAACCAAACAAAAAAAAAAAAAAACAGAAATATTGTAAAATGAAATATTTCAAACCAATTACATTTAACGTTGCGAGTGAAGACAGTACAACAAAGGTGGTGAGTTGGGGGGGGGGGGGGGGGGGGGGAACTCAAAATGTTGGTAAGTGCTTTTGTTGTTGACGGTTCCCTTTTTCAGGCCGTTCCCGTCCTCGGATTCGATCGAAACCGGTCCGAATACGGATTCGGCGTGGTCTGAACCACGCCGAAAACAACGTGTTTATTATTTCCTGTTTCGACCACCTGACGGGCTTTTTTTTTTGGAACAAAAAGGCATTACCAGGACGCAATGTCGATCTTTGAACCCATTTTTCATGCCCTTCCACGTGGTCGGATCGTCTTGATATGGGCCCTATTGTGTTCAGAATGTCGAAATCTATGGGAAAACGTGTTTAGTTGTCCTTAAACAGACCCCCGTATAAGGGTTTTTAGGGCTGAATCACCTCTGCACCAGCGTTTTTGCACTTTAAAGCCCATTTTTCATGAGCTCCCCGTTCTCGGATCGTCTTGAAATTGGTCCCATTGGATTCGGCGACCTTCAAACTATGGGAAAACGCCTTCCTTTTTTCCAAAAACCCACCCCCTATAAGGTGTTTAGTGTAACACCACCTTCCTAGGACGCAATTTTTAAATTAAACGCCATTTTTTATGAGGTCCCCGTTCTCGGATCCTGTTGAAATTGGTCTCATCTTGTTCGGCGTGATTCAAACCTTGGGGAAAACGCCTTCCATTTTTCCAGAATCGACCCCCTATAAGGGTGTTCGGCGGTAAAACGGCATTAGCAGGATGCAATTTAGAATTTGAAACCATTTGTCATGAGGTCCCCGTTCTCGGATCGTCTTGAAATTGGTCCCATTGCATTCGGCGACCTTCAAACTATGGGAAAACGCCTTCCTTTTTTCCAAACACCCACCCCCTATAAGGTGTTTTAGGGCAAAACCACCGTCGTAGGACGCAATTTAAAAATTAAAAACCATTTTTGATGAGGTCCCCGTTCTCGTATCCTCTTGAAATTGGTGCCATTGGATTCGGCGGAGTCCAAACTATGGGAAAACACGTTCCCTGTTTTCCAATGACGACCCCCTATAAGGTGGTTTTACGCAAAAACACCTTCGTAGGACGCAATTTTAATTTTAAAAAGCATTTTTCACGAGGTCCCCGTTCTCGGATCGTCTTGAAATTGGTCTCATTGGAATCGGCGTCGTCCAAACCTTGGGAAAACGCCTTCCTTTTTTCCAATAACCCACCCCCTATAAGGTGTTTTTAGGCAAAAACACCATCGTAGGACGCAATTTCAAAATTTAAAACCATTTTTCGAGGGGTTCCCGTTCTCGGATCGTCTTGAAATTGGTCTCATTCGATTCGGCGGAGTCCAAACCATGGGAAAACACCTTCCTTTTGTTCAAAGACGACCCCCTATAAGGGTGAAGGGGGAAGTAGCACCTGATGTAAGGTGGTAGCACCCTTGGTAGCAGGTGTTTTGAACTTTAAAGCCCTTTTTCGAAGGGTTCCCGTTCTCGGATCGTCTTGAAATTGGTCCCATTCGATTCGGCGTGGTCGAAACCTTCGGAAAACGAGTTTAGTTTTATCAAAAACGACCCCTTTAAGGGTTTTTTAGTGGAAGTAGCAGAAGTAGCAGGTCTGGTCAGAAAGTCTTCTAAGGTTATACACTACACTCGTTTATTATGTCATACGTATATATATTAAACGTCTTATATATATATATATATATATATATATATATATATATATATATATATATATATATATATATATATATATATATATATATATATATATATATATATATATATATCTTTATATATATATAAATTTGCTTAGAAAGAAATAGAGAGATGCTAGAGAGAGAGTAAGATATATGTATATAAGACGTTTAATATATATACGTATGACATAATAAACGAGTGTAGTGTATAACCTTAGAAGACTTTCTGACCAGACCTGCTACTTCTGCTACTTCACCAAAAAAGCCCTTAAAGGGCCCGTTTTTGAAGCAACTAACCTCGTTTTCCGATTCCGAAGGTTTCGACCACGCCGAATCGAATGAGACCAATTTCAAGACGATCCGAGAACGGGAACCCTTCGAAAAAGGGCTTTAAAGTCCAAAACACCTGCTACCAAGGGTGCTACCACCTGCTACCCCCCTATAGGAGGTCGTTTTTGAGAAAAGTAAAGCATTTTTCTCATGTATTTCGACCCCGTGAACACAATGAGACCAATTTCAAGACGATCCGAGAACGGGAACCCCTTGAAAAATGGATTTAAATTTTAAAATTGCGTCCTACGAAGGTGTTTTTGTGTAAAAACACCTTATAGGGGGTCGTCATTGGAAAAAAGGAAAGTTTTTTCCCATGGTTTCGGCCACGCCGAATCGAATGGGACCAATTTCAAGACGATCCAAGAACGGGAACGTGGTCGAAAGCCGGTTCAAAGTTGCAAAACGGGGCTGCATACCTGCTGCACCCCTAATAACCCTTATGTGGGGGGCATTTTCGGTAATAATAAAGTCGTTTTACCATAGATTTCGACCTCCTCAACACAATGGGACTGGTTTCGATCGCATCCGAGGACGGGAACGCCTCGAAAAATGGTTATAAAAATCTAAATTCCCTCGTAACGACGCCTTTTTGGGCGCACAACACGGCGTTAAGGATATCGAATGTGGAAAAACGACGGAAGGCGTTTCCCCAGGGTTTGGACCACGCCGAACAAGATGGGACCGGGTTCGTTTGAAACCGAAGACGGGAACTCGACGAAAAAACGGGTTTTAAAGTTCAAAATAGCGTGGTACTGAGGTTTTTTGGGTCCAGAAACCCCCATTAACGTGGGTTGAATGTTGGCCACAAAAACCCAATTTTCCCCAAATGTGGACGTTGCAAAATAAATAATTTGTATTCAATGGTACCATATTCACAACACAAGGGAGGACTTCAGCTAAGGTGAAAAACACGACAAAATTCCACAATTGTTGTCACCAAATCACCAATTGTGTGAAAATGGCATATGTGGTCCATGACAACCTTTACCGTACCTACTGTCCTCCTTGATGTGTTATCTGTAAGAAAACTGCGGATTAAACCATCCCTAACCATTTATAACCATCGCAAACCATTGGTCCTCATCCATAACCATACCTAACCATACCTAACCATCTCTAACAATCCCTAACCATACCTAACCATACCTAACCATCTCTAACAATCCTTAACCATTGATAACCATCCCTAACCATCGGTAACCATCCCTAACCATACCTAACCATCTCTAACAATCCTTAACCATCTGTCACTGTCCCTAACCCTCTGTCCACCACCCTAACCATTGGCCACCATTGGTTACATTCATTAAATCAATGGTAAGCAACACAAGAAATCGCCAACATTCCTCATGGTTTCCCTCCTTTAAAAAAAAGTGAAAAATTAACAGTCCGACAATATTTGCGGATGACAGTCACCCTTAATTTTAATTTTTTTTTTTTTTTTTTTTTTTTTTTTTAATAAATTTAATCATTCGTCATTGAGGCGAAGGAATTGATTAGCCAGGTGCAAGTACCGAAATGACACTCCCTCAACCGCAACGTACCCTCAAGGATTTTAAGGTGTTGGCGTGCCTTGCAAATCAAATTGGTAGCCCGCGCAATTTAATTACTTAGTGATTATTCCTCTCCGCCCACAATGAAACAAAAAAAAATGTTTCATTTAAATACCCATGGTCCACTAAAGGGTTGCAAACCCCTTCACCAGGTGCCTCGTCCGTTATAAATCCTGGGAGTAATGTGAAGAGTTGCATTTTTCTTTGAACCTACCTGCACTTGGATTTGAACCACTTTTCGTTTCAGAATATACTGATTTGCCTCCGTAGGTCACGCTAGTTGCGGAATTTTCTGGAACTACGTGCAATATACTTGAGTTCATTTTGGTACATTACTGCATCCTCAATGTTGCTCCTAATCGATTTTATAATTAATCACGGCACTGTTAACGTTGAAGGTGCTTGTGACACCCGTATGTGGAAGCCATAATGCGGTGGGTCCCATAATGATGGCACTCTCCTGCGTGTGCGGACGCCATAATCCGTTCAAATGTATTTATATTATATTATTTGATATATATATAATATATTACTGATATAATAATATATTATATTATTTTCGTATTTTCTCCGGTCTCCAGCCTTTTGGTCTCCAGCCAGCAGCTTCGCTCTTCTTGCGCAGAGGTACCGATTTGTGCAAATCTAGGTCTCTCAAAATTTACAGCACTGGTTAGACATAAATAAATTAATTTTCAGACTCACTAAGTAGGTAATGCTTCCGAACATTCTCCTTTTTAAATTTTACACGACTCGATATAAGGAAATACATATTATATTCTGATTTTTAATAGGGCTCGGTTCAACATGTACAAGCCAAATAATCTGGCCCACCATAACAGTACAACACACGCACTCGTGGCCTCAAAGGTAGTCTATGCACTTGGGGATCAAACGCAGACCGCCTGATCCTGACGTGAGATGTCAATGTCCAACTAAATCCTTTGGAGCCGGAAAATCCAGCGGCCAGTTTGATCGAATAACGCGAGATTTATTTCAGCCGTCAAATACAAACGTATCAACATCCTCAAAATCTTAGTTGTTGGATGATGCGTTTTAGGTCTTATCCGCCGTATTTACAAAATTTGTAGAGTTGGGAAAGATTCCGGCGAAGCCTCCACTTGGGCGCACATCACGTAATGAAATCCTGGTTGAAGTTAGTCGAGCATCACTGATATCTGTGTTTGTAGGATTAGCTACTATGCGCAATCTGGTAAGCACCCAGACGGAATAGAAACGGGGAATCAGCAATCGTAAATTTCTTGCTTGGGTAGGTACATCTTGAGATGTTAGCATCCTGTTAGCTCACCAACACGTTCTCCTCAGTTGATTTCACTCAAGAAGAACCTGCGACATATGGAATGTGGGCTTTGAGAATTCACAACTGTTTAGTTGCAGAGTTTTATTTTTGGTGACTTATAACTACATTTGTACGAAGAGCATTGGTCAATTTCCAGAGTTCATCTAGTGAGGGGTCAGATTTAGAAAGCTCCCTGGGGTCCTCCGAAGCGTTGGTTGCCGTAAGGTCCCTGAGGGTTGTACGGGTTGTAGTTGGGCCCAAATTGGTTGTTGTATCCGTTGTAGCCGAATCTGTTGTAGGGGTTGTAGGCGTTGGGACCTCCGTAGGGGTTCTGACCGTATTGGTTAAAGCCATTGGGACCTCCAAAACCTCCTGGAGCTCCGCCGAAACCTTCAAAAATGATTGTTAGTGTGAGAGCTCGTCAAAATAAATGACAAAGTTATTGGAAATAGCAGACGAAGTTGGCAGGTCAAAAAGCTGAAAGCTTCATTTTGTATACTGGTGAATATGGTAGACACACATGTCTGAAGACCACTTACCGGGGTCAACTGCCCTCCTGCTCTCCTTGAAGCTGTCCTCTTGCTGGGGCAGAGCAGCAGCTACAGCGACCACCAAAGCGCAGACCTGAAATTGAATTGAAATTTGGATTCAATTTGAATGAACGAAAATTTGATCGAAATAAAACTCAAATTATACTTAAAGCCCGGAAACTGATGACATCTAACGGATTTATGAGGGAATTGATAAGCAACAGTAACAGTTACTGTTTCATTCTTATTCATCAGCATTCTCATTCATATCAGCTTCTATTGGAGATGCAACAAGAGGATGAGACCAATATTTTCTTGTTCATCTTTAATCTGAGGTAGGTACATCCGGTTATCGAAAAAATTTGGAATAATATGATAAAGTTTGTCTCGGCAAGTACATGACGAGAAAAGTCTGACACTACCAAAAAGTTACTCCATGCGGCGGGGACTTTCCCTTTCATCGCCGACCAGGTAACTTGGCGTTAATATCAAAAATATATTTATGATGAGGAATCTGAATTTTCAAGTGGATTTTAAAAATTCCCTCAGGGACAGGGTCTAACGACGGTGAGAAAAGGACAGGTCTGTCTACATTGAAAATCAGCAAAACTTTCGGAATTCCTCTCAAAAAGGGACGAACCCTACCTAATGAGACCATAAATGTTATTATAACTAAATTACTAAGTTCATATGATCAGTATCGTTAGGTACTTCATAGATTTTATGAATGAATTTAATTTGAAATCAGATTTTTTAAAAAAAACATAGGTGGTACCTACGAGAAAAGTCCAAAACCACCAAAAAGTAGAACGGCTTGGCATATCTGAACGCAAAACTTTCGCGAAAAATGGAAGAATCTATACCAAAGGTATACAATAAAATTAAACCGACAAAAAGCCATGAGGGGGCATCAACTTTCGACCAGAGTCGATGACGTCGGTACCTATGCTTAGCTTCCTGGAGCGTGTTAAAAAAAATTTTTCTAACCATGACGGCTGATAATCAAGTCCAAAGTTGATCAATTGAAAAAAGCATAGGTAAGTACGCTATTACCCTCTCCGCCCTTTCGTTTTCCCATACATTTTTCACGCTGCATCCAAATTCGAAATTGATTATCAAAAGACCGTCATCCTGTATTTCTTTGGAGAAAATTAAAATAAACATGGGAAAGCGAGTTTCAAAAATTTCGAAATTTAATGTGGTCGCTTTATTTACACCGACTGTCATAAATTTTCGAATTGAAAGCGAAATTGAAAAATCTCGAGCTTTGAGAAAATACTGTTCATTTTCAAAGGTTTCCCAAATTTCATTTTGCAATTTTGAAAGAATAAAGATGGCTAGTTTTCGAATTCACTCACGATGATTTTGGAGGAAACCATTGCGGAGGATGTGGATGGTGGATGTCGGAGGACTGACGTGCTTCTACTGGCCCAAGTGGGACTTTATATACTCAAAAATGCCTCCCAAATAGGGAATAGTTGGGTGCTAATCAAATTCGAAGAGGGAGTCGGGAATTACGGAATCTCCAAGACGATTGTGAACCCTTCGCGAATATTTGTCGATGCGACTATAAAGAAAAAAAAAAACCGAGGGCGTTATAGAACTGTGGCGGAGGTGTAAGGGTGTGAATAGGTTCGATCACGTCATTCTCTTGAATTATCGAAAATCTTGGCTCATCACATTTTCTAGGAAGGTCCTTCAAAATACCAATCGCTGAATAGGTGAGCCTGACTTCAGGTACTGTGAACGGAAATCACGATTAACTGCATTCCCACTTATCACTGGGATTGCGCTTTTCTTCTCCATTTCGAGACGATTTTCCGAAGGCGAACATGCCAATTCAATTCAGGTAATCCTCTCACGTACCTAGTTATTTCTCGAATGGTTTTCAAGGTACCTATTTCACAATTGTTGCGTCGATGATCCCCGGCGGAGGGAAATCCCGCCGTATTTTGAGATTTACTGTAACTTACAGACGTCAGCTTGAAAATATCGTCGGGGTTGTTGTGAAGGGGTTGTGTATCCGGGTGAACGCTATGGCAGAGAATCCTGGAGCGGATTTATGTTACAGAGCAAATAAGGAATCCCGTCGTTATAAGTCGCGGCTAAAGGTCTCACCAACAGCGAGGGCGAACTTAGTTTTCCAATTGATATCCGAACATATTTTTCCTCCTCACATTTCAGTCAACGATATTGCGACGGTTTTCAGAGACGCGGGAAGCAGCAAAAAGCTCCATTAAGCCTTTAAAGGTATTGCTAGAAATTCTGATGATGACGGAAATAGGGGCAAATGTGAGCAAATTACTTAGAGCTTTTTTTTCTAATATGAAACCCCATAAAAACGCTATTCATCCGTCAACCGGAAGACCACAACAGATCTTCGGAGAGTCCGCCGTATTTTTTTTTTTTTTTTCCTCGAACTCGATAAGCCACATCGGCGGCAACTTGTTATTCCGAACGCGGTGGGAAATACAGGGCGGAATATCCTTTTCATTTCTAATCAAAAAAGCGGAGAGTTTCCAACAGATAAAAATACGCCGCCAGTGACGGGCAAAAAGAAGATGAAAAAAAGGGAGGGAAGAAAAAAAAAATGGGGAGAAAGCGGAAGGGTTCTTCTGATGAGCAAATAAAATACGGAGATTCAATTCAAACTCGATCTGCCGTCAGCTGGCAATATCCGCGACCTCAACGCTGTCAATACTTCACGTGCTGAATCTGATTCGCCTGAGCCTGGGGGGGGGGGGGGACAACCGCCATCTTGAATGATTAATTGAAAAAAAGGACGAATTTGAATCTATTTTATACTCGGAATTGAGACTTGACGTTCACCCCACACCTGTAGTCCCCCACCTTGCACCCCGAAATCGACAGTGGCGCGGTCATGCGGTGTGTAGGTACTCTTCCTTCCCTGTTATCGGTCTTCGTTATCATTTATCTCGTTATATTTCACCTTTTCCACCTTCATCGAAGACTCCAAGTTTCTTTTAGGATTGAGAAATTAATGACCTTCTCTTGAAAAGTTTTCTAACTTTCCGGGGTGCTTTGGACATTGGACCACTACGCACTGGATCACTGTTGCCTGTCAAATAATGTTTCAAGTGGCGTTTCAAAATTCGAATTAGGGTATCCACTTCAGGGAATGGATTCCTCTATTGACCGTTTCCAAGCAATAAATTCCGCTTCTTTCTTGAAGGTCTTGCGTTCTACTCTTAACTCGAATTCATGTTTCTGTTGGAGATGTGTTTCAAACACGTAGATGCTTAAAAAAAAACGCTCCAAATTTTACACAAGGGTTTATTATTCTTTGATATAGGTACGTTACTTGTGCAGAAATTTAATTTTGTCAATGAAAAAAAATTTAAAATTTTTTTTGTGGATTTTTGTTTAAAAAAAATTATTTTGGATTTTTTTTTTTTTTTTTTTCAAAAAATTGTTTTCAACATTTTTTTGTTGTTTTTTACTTGAAAAATATTTGACCTCCTGGGATCCTTCAAAAATCCTGTTTTTAGCCCCATGAAAGCTCTATAGATCGGAACAGTGAAATCGGATCGCTGCGGGACCCCAAAAAATGAATTCTACGTCCAAAAATACTTCGAAAACGACACCTGACTCGATACCATAGCCAAAAGCCTTCAAAACCCCCCTTCTGTAGCCCCATAGCGCCCCACGGGTTTGGGCGATCGGGCTGAAAACCTTGCGGGCACAACTAGATGGTAAACCGAGTATTTTGTCAAAATTTCAGATTTTTAAAAAAATTCCTACTGCCCAAAACGGCCCGGACGGCGGACGGCGTATAGTGGACGGACATTTCGGATTTTGAATGTAGACCTCTTGAAACGGATAATGTCAAATTTTGAGGCCGATCGGAGTAGTCGACCCCCGTCGCGAAAACAGGTGTATTATTCCAAGAATAATAAACCAAAAGTCGCAGCTCAGGTTGCTAGCAAAGTTCCCTTTGAAAACTTAACCATTGAACCTGGATCAAAGAATAATAAACGCTTGTGTAAAATTTGCAGCGTTTGTTAGTGATTTTTGATCGCTAGACTAGCTACCGACTTTTTGCGTAATCTACTGAATTTATGTGAACGATCTACGGAAAAGAGGTTTCTTGAGTTGGCATCCCTGAGTTTGCGGGTTTGATTTGCTGACGGGGTGGGGGACTACAGGTGTGGGGTGAACGTCAAGTGGAATTGAGCTAGGCCTGTCCAGAATGAGGCTAGGTACAAATAATAAAAATACGATAGGTACTTATTATAAGTTCCTATAATAGGTACAAAAATGTTACATTTTTTGTGAAGGGCAGGTATAGACCTAACAAGAAAAACATGTAAAGCAAACCACAGATAACAAGCATCAGAAAACAAACTATGAGAAAATGCATGCTCCACCACTGAACGACTATGAAGAGATGATAATAATATTATTATGAAATGGCGAAAGATGATGACCTGACGGATGAGCCTAGTGGGCGTATTTTTTTATTTTTTATTTTTTATTTTTTTCGAAGTTATTCCTTTTCATCAGTTGAACTCAAAGGTTGAAATCAATAAGTAAAAGTTCTCCGAAATTAACCATTTTTGAATACGTATGTTGTACCCCAAGGTGAGAGAAAATATCCCACAAATTTTCAGACCGATTCGTCACGTTCTTGCCGCAGCACAGGGAGTCAAAGTTAGCAAAATAGGCAGGTTCACTTTGCCTGCTGCTACCGCGCTTATTCCGCCATAAAAGAATAACACCGCCAGGGTTTTGGGAAGATAAAAACTTCCTTCCTCTTTTCTGTGGGTAGGTAACCTTATTTTCAATCAAAATTATATTTCACCACAAAAATCGAGTTTGAATACTCAAAAATGAGTTTCCTCACATTTGGGAATTTTCAATATATTTTTTTTTTTTTGCCTGATGCAAGGCATACACCTTTGGAACACCCAGTGAAAAGAGCATCGTGGGATACCAAGACTTGAATATAAAATAGATATCACCAATTTATGAGGAAAAACACGGGTTTTCTCAATTTTACCGATTTTTCCATGGACGCATTGCCTCGCATCCTTTTTCTACGAGAACTCAGACTAAAATGGACTTCATCAGCTACTCATGAGTGCTGTTACGCTCTCGTTGTCTTAATCCATTTCATGAGCCCCATGAGACACGGTGTGCGAGTTTTAGACGCGTATCGCCAAGTATTGCGCAAAAATGAAATTTGTCAGGAGAAAAAATGTCGTAGGAGCCTATGAGATAAAATTTATCTCATAGGCTCCTACGACATTTTTTCCATTTAATGGAGGTAGCGACGTCCTCACCACCTCTTCCAGTTATAACAGGTAACTAAAGGAATCTAGACCGAATAGAAAGGGATAAAATGCCTACAAATTGAGACAATTTGAATTGTAAGAGTTGAAAAAAGATTTTGAAATATAAAAATATTGGCGCCTCCTGGGAAAGCTCATGAGTAGCAGATGAACTCCATTGTAGTCTGAGTTCTCGTCGAAAAAGGATGCGAGGCAATGCTACCATGGAAAAACCGGTAAAATTGAGAAAAAAACGTGTTTTTCGTCATAAATCAGTTATCTTTTTTTTTTCTGACACTTAAAGACTTGGTATCCTTTTCACTGGATGTTCCAAAGGGGTACCTATGCCTTGAATCAGGCAAAAAAATGATAAAATATCGAAAATTCCCAAATGTGAGGGAGTTTACGACCCAGAAAAGAGGAAGTTTTTATCTTGCCCAAACACTGGCGCTGTTATTTTTTGCAGGCGGAATAAGTGCGGTAGCTGCGAGCTGAGTGAACCTAAACCTGCCTATTTTGCAAATTTTGACTCCCTGTGCAGCGGCAAGAACGTGAAGAATCGGTCTGAAGATTTGTGGAAAGTTTTCTCTCACCTAGGAGTACAACATATTCAAAAATGGTTAATTTCGGAGAACTTTTATTTTAGGGTACCTAGGTACAACCTTTGACGAGCC
Organism: Pilophorus perplexus; assembly: GCA_955831195.1. Classification (NCBI taxonomy): domain Eukaryota; kingdom Metazoa; phylum Arthropoda; class Insecta; order Hemiptera; family Miridae; genus Pilophorus; species Pilophorus perplexus. The sequence goes on from OY037012.1 coordinate 17,444,124, forward strand.
CCACAGACTAATTTTTTTCTGATTTTGAACAGGTAGCAATTTGGTACACTGTGCTATGGTGCAGATCTGTGTAAGCTGACACGCCCATCGATACACTACTTTTACCAGACCGACTCAATAATTGATTCTGTCCAGTATAAAGCTCCTAATCCTTGTTAACAGGAGCTTTCAGAACACTAAGTGGATACGCAGATAAGTTTAGGACTCTTGGATAAACTCAATTTTCCATTATTGACTTTTTCCGGGGTTACCTGTTCTTTCTCACTTGGCCCCTTAAGTACCTAGTCGATTCCTGGTGAAGTAGCAATTAATTGCGAATCACGTCGTGGAAAAGCAACAGACGGTAAAGTGAAAAGGGTGCTATTTGAAAAGAACGTGAGAAGGTGAGTACCAAAGGGATTATAAAGCTCCTTTATTTATAAAAGCCCCTATCGTTTTAAAAACGCTACAAACGCTCACAGGAGCAAAAAATTGAATTTAATAGAATCTTGAAGGGCAACTTTTTTTTAAAGGAGTTTGTTTGCTCCTTGTAGTCAGCCTCGTCAATATCGCATCTAATTTCAGGGTGGGTTAATAAGAGCCGTTTCGCCCGGTGAGTTACGTCTGTAATGTCAAGGATTCAATAAGGCAGCTCACAGCACGGGACAAACACAATAAGACGTACAGCGGATAATGAAAAGGGTCGATCGACCGATTTCAAGCCGAAATGAGCGATTGAAGAGACTCTGAGGAAACGTCTGGGTTGCGATGTTCCGGTTTTTTGGGGAATGTTTACGCAATGGGCTGGAGGCAGAAAACAGAAAAAAAACAGCGGATTTAAATCATAAGTGGTGAATAGAATAGAATCTATTCTGCGATCATGACTAATTTGCCTTTACGCATAAGGTGATTAAATTTTCTTTCTTTTTGTACTGAAAGCTTGTCTTTTGAGGAAATATTAACTAAGTCTTGTACGCAGGTACCTACCTCCTGAGATCTGACATTTAACATTAAAATTGATAACAATACATTTCTGTCCTTTTTGTCGTAGGTATTTGGTTAATGTTTTCTTTCCATTCTGATAATGTAATAGAAGTGCAGTTGCTGTTGGAACATTTTTATTGAACTCTAACCAAGCTCTAATCCAACGTTAAATCTCCTAATTAATCACAAGCTTAGATGCAGTTTTTGCATAACCAACTTTACGTGGCAGCTCACAAAGTGCATTTGAGTGTTGGCCTTAAAGAGCTGCCGTATTGAAAAATGGCTATCATTTTGCGATTGGAATGGGATTTTAGCGTGGAACAGGATATCACGATCTCCCCATGACTAAGACTGAGGCTGTACTTAGTACCCACATCCGCACGTAAGTGTCAAATTGTCGTAATACCAAAATCCGCGTAAATTGGGTTGAGGAGAGAAAATATCAAATCGTGGGTGTCTGAATGGGTTGTCCTTGACATAACACAAGTCAGCGGAGGGTTTTAACCGCACCTTGTTATCCTTTTCAACGGGAAAGATATTCCATCTTTCTTGATAAAACTCATCTGCCAAAGTGCTCTGTTTACTACCAACCCAAGTTAACCCAGCCTTCTCTTTGGGTTTCCTTTTGAAAAAGGGATGCCTCTTGGAAACCATTGTTTTTATATGTAGTCGGAAGGGTTTTGTGTCTTTCTCGGGACGAGAGTTGCTGTAGTGCGAAACTGGGGGAAGAAATTATATTTGTTGACGGAAAAAATCCCCTCGCTGCATAATTCAGCTATCAGTAAGTGCAGCAAAAATGGTTCAGAAGGTGACCTTATAGATCAGGCGTGGGGAAAAACGGAACTCTGCATTGTGGGCCAGACCCACGTTTTTTAATTTTTATTTTTACTGTTGCTTCCAAATCGAAGCCTTTTGTTTTTAGGCGCTTAGAATTTAATTTTTTTTCTGACCTTAGAGATTCCGAAACGGCAAAAAAACTACATTTTTCGGTTTTGGCGTTGATTAGCTAAACTTTTCATATCAGACTTGAGTGTAAATACACTCAATAATATTGTGAATATTAATGAAAACTTTGAGCAATATTGCGGTGATTACTTATCTCAAAGTTTTCATTAATATTCACAAATTACTGAAATTCAATCGAAAAAGTTAGAAAAATAGCCAAATATGTTTATTTGAATTTGTTAATCGTACACTTCAAAGGAAAAATGACACAACAGGAGACAAATAATACCTACCTAATAATAAACGTTTTTATCCAAGTGAATTTTAATTATAACGAAGTTTCGTATTCGAGATAACACTAATCAATATAACTTGAGTACCCGAATTGAGTGAGTTGTTTCTATGTCTGTTTCTACAGACATAGAAAAGGTCGTCGTTGTGAAAATGGGCGATCCAAGAACATCGGGTGAGTCTAGCGTCGCTGTCGCTAGTAAAAACTCCCTGGTCATAATATTTTAGGCCAAATACGGTTGCTAGTAAAAAATCACCAACATAATATTTTACAGACTGAATACCTAAGTTTGTTTTGTCAATTTCCTAATTTGTATTTTTTCTAAATTCTAATTAGAATTCAGATAATTAAATTAATTAGAATTTAGAAAAAAAAACAACTGAGGGAATGAACAAAACCAACTTCGGTCTTCTTTAAAACATTCACTCTTCCAAGCATTAATGTCAAGAACAGTTGAATTAGGGGTAAAATTTTCAAATCTGTAGGAAAATGTGAAAAAGTATAGTTACGATCACGTTAAGGGGGTTCACTCAATTTTCACATCAATATACGAATTTTCGTCACCAACAGGTTCACTTCTCATAATATTATTTGTATCGCATTACCTAATTAGGTAATGCGATACAAATAATATTAATAGTCCATTAATTAAAATTGTGATTCAAGTAGGTATGTTGTTTAAATTACTAAAAAGCCGAACGTCTGAGGCAATCAGTGCTGGTGCCCATCTGGAAAAGGAAAATTGAAACTTCCCTGTCTTGCAGCTCTCATCCCACGCATCCAATCGTTTTCCCCGCAACCATTCAACCCCTTTCCCTTCTTCCAAATACCGCCTGGTAAACCCATTTGGACGGCTCTGATCCAACAAAACCATCGCACGGACTCTATCAGACCCTTCCGGCCGATTGACCTGTCGGAGGTGCTCAGCTCGTCCTTCACGACCGTCCTCCTCCACCGGGACTCCGTTATTCACGTTTACCGTTGACGTAATCGAAGTTTCCTGGGCCGTGCAAAATTCCATCTCGAGACGCCGCCAGTCTGAACTCAATTCGGGTAGAAGATCGTTTATAATTGACTAGAATGAATTAACGGGTTAACGACTTCGTTTAATCGTGTTGGACGGTGAGTGGGCGGCAAAGATGTGACAGTTGTACATAAAGGATACCTACATCCCTGTTTTGCGTAATGGTCGTAAATATTTGAGCGGTTTTCAAATATAGAGGGATGGGAGGTTCTAAAATTATGGTAAACTAGCATTATGGAAGGCCACTCGCGCCACTTTCTCCAGATCCGTCCCTGCTGGTGAAATGAATACCTAAAATCCCAGAATACATGTGAAATCAGATAGAAATAAAATCGTCTCCCATATATTAGAAAATTTCTGACGTTTGAACAAAACGTCACAGTGACGTTTTGTTCAAACGTAGTGCTACAATGGACTTGAGAAATTTGGCCTGAATAATTTGCATCAGGCAAGTAGCTTTCAGTAATTTTATCAATTAAATAAATAAATAAAATTACCAAATTGCCTACCACTACTATTACCAATTGCCTAAAATAATTTTTAAAATAAAAAATACTATTTATTTTTTTCAATTGTAGGTAATTACGAAGGTGGGAAGAACGATAAGTCCTATATAGTCACAAAATGTGTACCAAATTTATAAAAATCCAAGATGAAACTGATTTCAACGACGTAAACCGATTTAAACCCCTTCAAAACCATTTTCAAACCCCATCATCCATTTTAATTGCCATAAATAATTTATGGCGACATTTATTGGTTTCAAGTTCCTGCAAACTATTTTAATAACCTTGTCACTGGTTCTACATCCTAACCAAGTGGTTGTAGACCCCTTGTCAATTTCCTGCAAACAAGTTTTTAACCATTTCAAACTGGGGTTAGACCCTTAAAAATAAGGGAAAGTTGCCTACTGCTTCTACGCGTCTTGCCGCTTTTTTTTTGCACTTTTTGGGCCAGACAATGGGCCAAGGAACTAGGTCAGAGAAATGGGAAAATTCGGCCGAACATAGTTGAACTAGTAATGAGCAATGTACTCAGTACAGTTAGCACTGAGAAATTAGGTGTCTGAGCAGAGGAAATCACTAGTGAATATTTGGCGTTTTGAATTTTCCCGCGGTGGCACTATTACTAATCCACCAGAGTGCGCTAGCATAAGAAGGGAATGACGGGAATCTGCCAGAGGTGACGGCGGAAATGGCGGCCGAGTAGCAGCCAATGAGAGAGTAGCGCCACTTTTCCCTCCAGATTCAAAGTTTAAATTTTCGACAGTGCCCTGGAAATTTGTATTACACCGTGGGAGCCAAAAACTCACTGCTATGCCTTCAAATTATGAAGTTCTTTCAGAAAAAAGTATTAGTCGACGTTCGGTTCCCGGGCCCATTTTATTTTTAAAATTTAAACGTTTAAAAAACGTTTTGACAAACATGTAATGTTTGTCAAAACGTTCCTGTTATATCCTGTGTTATTATTAATTAATAAAACAGCAAATTTTATCAGTTACAATATTTCCTGGCTATTTATACCTAATTTTATTATTGACAATTATTTTTCAAGTGCCCCGTTTACATCCTTTGAAATTTCTCTTTCTTAAATTGCAAATCTCTTCCTCATGGTATTGAAAACTGGAGGCAGTGATCAAAGGAAGTGAAGCCTCCAAAGGGACGTTTTATCTGAATCGAAAATCTTTGGTGCGTATAAACAACAACTCCCTCATTCGGACCCGCCCTTCGACTCTTCCGGCTGAGAATACAAACCCTATTTGCAAGGAAACTGCTCCCTCGGCGTCCCAAGGCACTCAAGGACGGCTGAGCTCAGGGATTTTCTTAGGCCTTTCTTAGGCCTAACGATATAATTCGGGAAAATTAGGCATTTTTCGGACATTGACGCTGCGATACATGGGGCCATTGTAATTGTGCGTTTCCTTGGGAAATATTAAAGAATTTTATCAAATTCATATTGGCAAATCTAAAGCAACTAAAATATATCCAAAAATCAAGTATTCAAATCAATATATTTTCAATGGTAAAAAAATACAAATGTACAAAACTAATGTACAAAATAGTCTCTTGTTTTCAAGGAGTTCAATAAGTTTGGAGCAGACTTCAGGGGAAGGGGATGGACGGCCTGTCGTAGTTGTAGCCGTCAGCACCTCCGATGAGACCGACAGATCCAGACGACGTGTAAGAGGAACTGGCGATTCCGATGGAACTGCCGGGCCGGCCAGCTGGGATGGGACCCTCGAGACCTGGACGGGGGCCGCCGATGAAGCCGGCGCCGGAGGGGCCGCCACCGATGAAGGAGCTGCCGGATGATCCGCCGATGAAACCGGAGCCTCCTGTAAGAGGAAGGCGAGTTACACAGTGTTGCAAAGTTATGTTTGACATAAAATCATTCTAAGGGGGTGATTTACCTGAGGAGCCACCGATGAATCCGGAGCCGGTGGGGCCACCGCCAATGGTGCCCTTAGAGCCGATGATGCCAGCCGGGCCGGAGGGAACGCCGTAAGACGAAGAGACGCCGAATGAGTTGGAAGAAATCCCGCCAGCACCGAAGCCGGAATTGGACGAGATCCCGCTGGGGCCGAATCCAGCGTTGGAGGAAATACCACCAGCACCGAAGCCGCTGGATCCAAAACCACCACCCTTGGGATACACCTGGACAGTGTCGTCAACGAATCCGCCGCCGATAGCACCTCCGCCAATCCCGCCTCCGATGGCTCCCGGATAACCTCCAGGATATCCACCGGGATAACTTCCAGGGTAGCTAGAGCCAGGATATCCACCAATAGGGGCTCCTGTCCTGCAGTCGCAAACCTGCTGTCCTCCGAAGGGGCTACCTGGGTAATACTTCTGCGGCGGTAGATATCCCCTGTCTAGTCCACTCTTGCCAATTTTCCCACCTGAATCAAAATCAAAATAGATACAAAAATTGCCGTTAAACTCCCAAATTCTGCAATATAACATAATACAGACCCAAAATAGCGCCAACGTCTCTTTTCTTTGTATCTTTCGAGTCTTTGGTGTCCTCTTCAGCGGCTGTGGCCAAACCCACCAAACAGATCAAGGCCTGAAGACAAAAGAAAATGGGCATTTTCTGATGGGTTCATCTCGAAAGACATGTTAATTAGAACAAGGGTATGTTGTTGACGCATACCGGTACACTAAAAATATCAGATTCTACAAAGAATTTCAAGTAGGTAACTACAGTAAAATTTACGTTTACTTCATCTAATGAAGAGATCAAAATTCGATCCGCAGCACATTAAAAGGCTACAAGCACACGTCAAGGAAGAGACTTGTTGATATGAGTGAGTAAATAAATGAACAAAATGCGTTCATTTAATAAAACTTTATTATCCTGAACATAATTTTTTACATGATTGGACAAACGTCAAGGTTGGTTTAGCTTAGCAACCTACAGTATAAGAGCGAAAACCAGTTCAAAGTTTCAAGACATCTTGAGATAGAAAAAGTCATCCACCCGATAAAACTCATAGTGAAGCAGGAATCCCTTCACTGGTTTGCGAGTTTAGGGCAGGAGGATCGTCTGACGATTTGAAAAGTCTTACTTATTTGTTTTTACCCTCAAAAGAATAGCGATGACATTTACCTACCTCTGACATAATCTGCTTCACCTGTGGTCCTCAAATAAGACAGCCTCAGGTCGAATGTAAATAAACTGCTAACAAGAATTTGGACCATCGGGCTCTTCAGGACCCTCTAGTTAGCTAAAGCCGTTTTTAAACCAGCAGAAACTTCTTGTATGTAGGGAGCAAAAACAGGGTTTCTATCAACGGAAACTTGTTTCTAGGGAGTTTTTAAACCGGTAGAAATCGGTATTTAATCTACCTCATTCGGTTTTTTAGTAGCTAAAGATAAACCTGTAACTGAGGCTTTGTGAGGGGTACGGCCTTCCAAATGAATAAAATTGCTTTTCTTATTCATTCTGATAATTATAGACAGCGTAACATAATATTATTATGCTGATGTGAATGTAAAGTTCATTCCAAATTTCCCACTTTTCCGACTATTTTCTATTGATTTAAGTCAATACCTTGTTTGATTCCAGCTCCTTTTTTCCCCCTTCCAAGTGTTCAAGGATCTCTTTTGAGAAAATAATCAGCCTTTTCCGATGTCGGGAAAGAATATCCGCTTTGAATGGTGGTATGAATAAATGGATGAATACCGACTGAGTATCGTAGCTTCCTCAAAAAAATTCTGCCCGTTCCGCGTTATCCCAGAAATCTAATCCAATTATGGCATAAAATATTAAGATCTCTGAGCTTTTGATTAAAAACATAAATCAAGCCGCTATACCTAAAAGAAACTTTCCTGATTGAAGACCTTAAAACCAATTGGATTCGGCTTGTGGCGATGCCGGAGAGGAAAAAATTCTCTTTGTCGAATAAAAAAAGGCTCTCAAAAGTTCAAAGGTCTTTTGCTGCGAACCGGCGAAAAACGTGACGAACCTTGGCGGAGTGCTCGGACATTTTGCCAGTTTTATAGCCCCCCCAACTGTTGAGGGTGGTTGTTTATTTATTCCGCCGGGTTAGGAACTTAGGCGAATAATAACGGATAATTACTGGCGATGATTGGAGATTGATTAGCCATTAGAGGTGAATCCGAGCATAGTTCTTGTTTAAAGGAGAGCCAATTATAGGGGAAATAAAAGATGGATCGAAAAGTAGGAAACGAAGCGTAGCTGTGTAAGGCACGAGGACTTGGGCATTTTTCGCGATTTACATTCAGGTAAGTAGGTACGAATTAAGAGAGGAAAAATGCTTTACAGAAAAGAAACTCTGTTCCTGGTTCTTTTGGCCGTAATTAGTAAGTCGGTATGTATCTGGTATCTACAGGATGACAAACATTTTCACCTGTTCGTAAACCTTAACCGCTTCAGTTCAAAATGAAAATTTTTGCCAGAAAAATAAAAGTCACTCTCGCGCTTGTTCGTTCCACACGTCGGCTGATACCGCGTGAATGGAATTTCGTTAGTTGGTTGAGGATCTGCAGCTTTCTAAGCAAACTTGGGTATCCGGTTGCGTCAGTGTTTGCTAAAATATCGGAACAAAGAAGAGGTCTCAAAGGCTCGTCCGTGAGCCGTCATAACTGACGGTCCAGATGCGGTAGTCGAAAATGGAAGACAACGGTGTAAATTGGATTTCACGTTCATCGTTCTTAAGCTATCCATTAGCTTGATTTGAAAAACGTTAAGTGAAAGACTAACAAATGTACATAACAATAATTGTTGTGTGGCCAAAATAATAATTATATTATTGAATAATATATGGGCCATGCTCTGTAGTTAAATTCGCCGGCTTGCCGCTCGTAGTCTAGTCGCGGGACACGGGAAGCGCCACCATCGGCGGTGGGATTGGGAAGTCCAGCTTCTCTCACGAGCGGGAGCACCCGGGCTGGCCCAATCTCACTGCCGGCTTTATCATTCACTGACCGTTTACTTTAATTGTTAATTAAAATGAGCAATCGCAGTGCATTTTTTATTGGACCCGGGCCTCTCCTGGCTACCACTTGTCTGCGAAAGCCTGCCCTCTGATTATCGTGAATACTGCTATAGGATATAATAATCTACGAATCATGATGAAACAATCACAAACAACAATAAGCCCTTAGTCGTTAACATGAATCAAAAACAAATTCTGAAAACTAGTCATTATTGCCTGAGCAGCCGGGCTAACATCTTGGCCGGGCTAACTTTGTTTCGCGTTTTGATAGTTATTCTGAACTATCCCGATTCCACAGCGGGGGTCCAAATTTTTTAATCGGCTCAAAATTTGCCTTTCATTGAAAGTGTATACCTGCTGAGGTTGTCTTGGGCACTTTCGGCGAGAATCGCTTAAGATGTGAAGATTCGCCCCAGAAAAGACTGTGCCACACTTCGGGAGAAACTCATCAAATCGTAATTTCATAGGTCACCACTTCGTGAGACCTTTATGCTAAAACTCAAGTGCATTTGGCTTTTGCACGTATCCTTTGTATAAATCAGGTCGTCCCAAATTGAAACGTGGCCTCACTAAATTAAACAATTACATTTAGGCGGTTCATGTTTTGCCTTTGTTGCAACGATATTCAAGGATCTGCCTCAGGTTTTGTACCGTGTTTGACACCATTACTGCAGACAATGAGAGAACTCCAGTAGTACTCAAAGGCCTCTTCGGCGTCTTGTAGCTTTGAACGCGGCTTTTGAGGCTCATCCGCTTAGCGTCCTCGCCACAAACAAACGCCGTTGATAAATATTAACACGTCCCCTTTTGTGGGGGCTTCGGTGAGGGGCCAACTTGGAACGTGTTTCGCCCAGTTTCCCCACTTTAGAATCCCTGAAATCCCGGTCCTTCATAAAGCCCCTCGCAATATCTCACTTTCCGTGTCTCTCACGGTTATCAAGCTCTCAAAGACTCCCGGGAATTCGGTTTTTTCTCGCCCGTCCGCCCGACTCGTTTCCATAATGCTACAAATCCCGACAGCCATCCACAACTAATCTCTACGGCTCCCAACAAACGGCGTGGGATACATCTGGGACAGACTTTAAAAAAGCAACCATTGTAACAATCAGGCTTAGATGAGAATTCTTTCTCCCACACTCTCAAAACTGATTCTCAAACTTGGTTTTCTGCAAAATTGTTGGATTAAACTGAATCCATAAAGATTGTGGTTATCAGCCCGCTTATGGGTATGGCGCTCAAAGAAGAGATAAAGATTTGAAATTTTGATTTCACAAATCGCAAACACGATTAATTGCTATTCTCACGCAAGATTGAATTTGCGCTATTTTCTCAACATACTCAATCGTCCAGATCGTGATATTGTTGGTCTGGGAATGAATTAGACCGTCGGATACCAAATCGATAAGCATAATTCCGAGATAAGCAGCCCCTCAGAGCGCTAATGGATGTTATGGGATTCACGTTTCCACCCCGGTGGGCCATCAGAGAGGATCAAGAGGCTACTGTTCCACCATTGGTGCTCATTTCACACTCCTGAGGGAAACAGTTTAATCAAATTTTTATACAAGATTATGTATAATTATATCCCAATTATCAATAGAATGGGAAGATGATATAATATACTTGAATGAATCAAAGATTTTCCCGTAATGGGAAATCCCCACAAACTAAATGGATCAGTTTGCACGTAAATATTCTACGTCGTGGTGAGAATTTTCTGTGCTCTTTCACTCCAAGCCTAAGGGTAAAATCTAGAGCAGGCTTTTAGATGGATTTGAAGAGCCCACACTCGCCGCGTAATATTACGACCCCACTCCATAGACACAGAAGAGCAGCTGAAACTTGAAGCGTGGAAGGTCCTTCACTTGGGAAAAGCATTCTTCGCTTTAATCCACGATCTACACAAAAATAATCCGGGGTCAGGGGGAGTCCCACAGTCAAAGAGTATAATGCATGGACCATGCTAAAACAACCAAAAACCGGGAAGGCTTTTTTACCACTTCAAATCAGTCGATCATTCGCCAACTTTCGCATAGTAAACTTCTTACACAGTTTAACTCATAGTTTGTAACAGCCTAGTTTTAACTTGTTACCCATGGGTAACAAGTTAAAAAACCAATGGTGCACCATTGAAAAAAACGGCTAATTCTCCGATAATTAATAAAATAAAATTATATTATAACGTATGGATGACCCTTAATGTTGGCACAGGCTTAATTACGTGTGGCAACATGAAAATCACGCTTTGATCCAAAGTTATTATGGGTTTGGATTCTCTTACTGTAAATTTAACAGTAAAAGAATCACGACCGTCGAGAAGATGGGAAAAGGGATTTTTTTTTCTCCGAGTGCTTCTAATGTAGATAAGCTCTTAAAACAAGGGGTAGTTTTACGGGGCTTTTCTTGCCACCTTCTTTTAGAGGAACTCTCACCTCCACATTTCAATTATCTTTTCTTTACTTGTAAAGTTTTATCGTGAAGTAAAATATAGAAAAATCCTTGAGAATAATACCTTGAAAAGGATCAATACCATGTCATCCATGTAGTAAGGATTTCGGTAGGATCTTTTTTTTTTTTGTCAATACCATCTTATGTAGGATTTTTTTTTTTTTTTTTTTTTTTTTTAATGATGGAACATGATTTTAGTGAGAGAAATTGGTCAAACCGTGGGGCTTCCAAGGGGATACAGGAGAGGTTTTGAGCGATTTTGAAGCGAAGCTTTTATACGGACGCCCCCCCCCCCCCCCCCCCCGCTCGCCGCTCGGGGAGTCTCCCTGTGAAAATCGTGAGTGAGTCAGATTGATCACGACTTATATATACTCTCTTCCAACCCGGCCGCTGTCAAGGAAGTCGGAAAGACGTACTCAGAACGGGTGGAATCCGGGGTGGGGCTTCAGGGACCTTACAACGGTGGAGGAGGCGGGGAAATTTTTTTTTTTGCCGACCTTTTAGCTACGAATAGCGAGCCGGAGCATCTAGTAGGACACTATACTGGCAGCTGATTTTTGCAAAATGATATAAAGCTTCGCTTTCTTTTTCATTCTCCCGAGGAATGAAAATATTTACATACTACGGTATGTTTTGCTAGAAAATCAACTGGGGTGTCGTTTTTTTTCCAAGTATAATCTCAGACGTAAAATCGATGTTAAATTAATTACCTACTCGTAATAATTATTACGAGTAATGCATGAGCGTTTTTGCTTATTATTCTTAAAACTTTAAGAAGAATTACATTCATGAATATTTAATATTCAACCAATGTTTTCACGACGGGGTCAAACATTTTTATAGGCCTCAAAATGTTTTCATCATTCGTTTCATGACGCGTTGATCTCAACCTGTCGTCCGGGCTGCTTTGGGCAGTAGAATTTTTTTTTTCTTTTTTTTTTTTTTTTTTTTTTTTTTTTTTCATCTGAAATTCTTACAAAATACTCGGTTCTCCAACCGCAAGGTATTCTGCCCGATCCCTCAATCCGTGGGGCTAAAAAGCGGCATGGAAGAGCTTTTCTGCAGTTTTTTGCCACGGGATCGTGGTAGATGTCCTTTTCTAAGTATGTATATTTGGACGTAGAATCCATTTTATGGTGTGCCACATCTATTCAAACATTGCTCAGGGATGCAGTTTTTTATTTGTCTTATATAATATTTTATTTCTGGATTTATGCAAAATTTATACCAAAGAAACCCTTGTATTTTTGCAATTTCCCACAAGGGCTGATATCAGGAACTACGCTGACAACAACCTATCACCAAAGAAATTTTAAAATACCTAAAAAAAATCATAATAATAATAATAATAATAATAATAATAATAATAATAATAATAAATAAAAGTATGCAATAACTTATTCAACTATAAAATTTGCATTTTTCCTGAAAAGGCAGGCAGTTAGATTAGGCATTTGAGATTTTTGATCAAATAATAGCCACACAGAAATGTGTCGCTGAAAACCCTTTTAAAGGATTCAAATTTTTAAAAAATTAATAAAATTTGAAATTTGAGATTTTATTCACTTTTTCAAATAAATTTTTCCGACTCACTGCTATTTTGAAGTACTCCATTGCTGTTCGGCTGACAAGTGACACGTTCATCCTTCAGCACACATAGTATTTAAACCTTCTCAAAGCGACTTCGTAACCGGCCCACCCCCACTAACGTAAAATCTCTTTGAGAAGACATCCTCCCTACTTTTTTTTTCCTCCGGCAGAAAACAGAATACACGCGTTCCCCACAAATCATAATTTCCAGTCAAGCCCCACCCAACCTGACTCCCCCCAGGTGCAACAATCCCCTCTGCCACAAAAGGGTTAACTTTCGCTTGTCCAAAAACACATTATTACCCAACTTCGTCAAAGCGTTGTGTTACTTAAAACAAAGGTTGGACGATTACCTGAAAGCTCAAACTTAGGCCTTAGGGAACAGTAGTCGACGTGAGGTAACTTCCACGTCCCAGACGCGTCTCATCAACCCTTTTAGCACCTGGTTTCATTTTCTGTTGCTTCCGATCATATTCCCCGACGGGAACCTTTCATTTGGCCGTTTGAAGAGAGTTTTTTATCGGACTCGCGATAATTTATTCGGAAAGTTATTTGCCACTTCTCTCCTCTTTCGGTATTTTAATGTCTCTCAAAATTGTCATCCTGAAAGACTGCTGTATAATCGTCTAATAGGATTAGGTACGCGTAACTGAAGAGGGAGAAGTCGCGATTTTCTTGAATCAATCTCAGCTGTCTAATCAGAACTGTAGAAAACATTAAATTAAAAAGTTTTTATACGCTACATTCATCGCATTTGTATGGATATATCAGAGAAACTCAGTCAACGTTGGAAAGCAACTATTGGAATTATTTGAATGGATTTATTGAAATGCAAAATAATATTAATTGATAATATCAATTATTATATTAATATAATATAGTTATAATTATAACTAGCTCTAACGGCCTTGCAAACAAACGCCGTTACTCAAATATATAATAGATAATATTATCACATCAATAAATCAAAATTATGTTTTGTACCGTACGAAATAAACGATTCCCCCTCACAGCCGAATGGCTATCTCTCCCTCAAAGCCGATGATGACTATTGGAATTATGGGACTAGGTGACCAAAATTATGGATGAAATGTGGAACTAGGTGTGGTTGAGTTCCTAACGCTTTAATTAAATTTAGATTTGTGTGTGTGAAATAATTTTTGTACAAGTAACCTATATCAAAGAATAATATAACCTTGTGTAAAATTTGCAGCGTTTTTTGACCGTAACTCCGAAATGTCCGTCCGCCGTCCGCCGTCCGGGCCGTTTTGAGCAGTAGGAATTTTTTTTAAACACAAAATACTTGGTTTAACTTACCATCTAGTTGTGCCCGCAAGGTTTTCAGCCCGATCGCCCAAATCCGTGGGGTGCTATGGGGCTACGGGAGGGGTTTTTTGAAGGCTCTTAGCTATGGGATCGAGTTAAGTGTCGTTTTCGAAGTATTTTTGGACGTAAAATCCATTTTTTGGGGTCCCGGAACGATCCGATTTCACTGTGGCGATCTACAGAGCATTCATGGGGCTAATAATGGGATTTTTGAAGGATCCCAGGAGGTTAAATATTTTTCGAGTAAAGAATAAAGAATTTTTGAAAAAAAATGTTTGAAACAAAAAATCCAACAAAAGATTTTTTTAAATATTAAAAAAAAATTTTTTCATTGATAGAATTAAATTTCTGCACAAGTAACGTATATCAAAGAATAATAAACCCTTGTGTAAAATTTGCAGCGTTTTTGGCATATGTCAGTTTTATTGGAATTAGGGTCAAGAACGGGAAAACTCTACTTCCCGTTCTAAACTCAACTACTCAACAGAGGAGTCATTTCTCACCCTAACCACCTCATTGGATTAGACCTCTGCACCGTCGGCAAAAACCACTTTGTGAAGAGCACATACCCGTTCTTGGTCCTAATCCACTGGATCAATCTCCACTACTCTCAATTTTTGGCATGTACCTACCTAACTTTAAAAGTAAGGGGTGTAGCGCAAAATTTACTAAAAACTAAATTAAAGTACTTACACAAAATGTCCAAATATTGGAAATCCTAACATTTGTTTCTAGTCTCACTCGTTCGATTAACGTATAATTCAGGATACTAAGTAGCAAGTCTTGCTCTTCAGGACCACAGCTTTTTGCAACTCCAGGATTTGTCCTCCGAGCCCTTCTGATTGGCCTTCACGGAAAAAATGTGGCATCGTAAATGAGAGTGGGGTCGCCACGGTCAATTTTAGAGGGAAGTTTCAAAGAAAGCTCGATCGCTAGGGTCTTCATTCACAGATGTAGGTAGGTGTCTAAAATTGGAACCTCACTACCACTCCCACCGCTCAGAACGTTTGAGCCACTTGTTGATGTAATTTTAAGACTATTCATAGTCGACTCATGAGTGAATAGTATTACGATAGAATCATTACAGTAACTTTCCCCCGTTTAGCCTCCACGTCACGACAGTGTAAGTCTTTATCATTTCATCGATTGGGTGACCAACTCGTTAGTTTCATGCACATCTACTAAAGTCTGTTTTGGGGGTGGGATCGCAAGAACTTGCTTGGTGGTATCAAGCTAGGTACCTTAAACCAAACGGGTGTATAGGTAAAGAGATTCTTTTTAAACCGTCTGAGTACCTAAGTCAAAGTTCATGTTCATGGTTTCAGGTAGGTAATTTGCTTGGAGATAAAATTTGTTTGTTGATTCGCTACAAGAAAAACAAATCCTGTTTACGCGTTCACATTGACACACAACCAGAAAAATCGACTGAAGCATGATTTTTTTTTTTTTTTTTCATAACAATTATTGTTATGAATGAGTGTTAGGACCTGTGAGATGGTTCTTTCTTGCATAAATCATGACGACCAATCAGGTGGTGATCGCAGGAATCAATTTCCTCATAAAAGTCCGACTTTTGTTGAGTAATCAAAACGTGTCGGAGAAAAATTCTCGGGATTATCGTTAAGGCACGCCCCCCTTCTTATTGTATCACATATATCACACTGTATCGCACAGTAATATACTTCGGACTCCAATAAAGCCTCCCATCTGAACCCGCAAGTTTGGCACTTTTATGGGCATCGTATTCGTGAAGGTGGGTGATACAAGCGATATTGATGTTATACAAGCCGACTACCGACGTATCGAGTTTCGCTCGTAAATCCTCCGACAAACCCAACTTTCCTTACCATAGAGAAGTTCCGTTCTGTGAAAAGTTTGATCAAAACGTTGCCCTCTACCTTATGGAAAAGGTGTTTCGTAGATCTACTATCCTCAAAGTGGCCAGTATGAGACGGTATCTATACCGTCTCATACTGGCCACTTTGAGGAACAGATTTTGATAAATCAAACCTATTTAATAAGGTACTTGTTGAAATTAGGATCCTAAATGAAGGATCCAAAGGCAGAACCCCACAATCCTTTCAAAGCTGATTTCGAGAAAACCCAATTTTAAAGTTTGCCAACTCGGTGAATAGTTAGGTAGATGACGCACACAAAAATATCAAATAAATTGTTCGTTACCTACTACACCACAGTACCCAGTGGGTATTACCCACCCAGAAGTTACAAGTTTGAAATTCGACCCTTTTCCGTGCACATGACTCAAATTACCTTGAGTCCTGAACAGCAGACCCACTAACTATTTCTGAACAGTGGAGGAATCTGCCCAGCAATTCCAGTCTCAGATAGTGTTTCACTAATAATTAGTTAATTATTAACTGCAATGTTAATAATGAAAATCATTATTGCCTAATTAATAATAAAATCGTGCGAACATCTTTGAGGTTTCGGGAAACCGCTATCAATGACCGAATAAAAGGCCTTTTTCTCCCCAATCCTAATTTTTGGGGCCCAAAATTCATGAAATTTGTAACACTACCTCATTACAATAGTTAGGTTATTAAATAGGTATGTAGGTAGATAGGTACCTGTGAAATTAAATTTCAACAAAAGTTCGTCCGGGGAGAGCTGGTAGGCACGTTTTCAACTCAATGACGTTCTGACTCTTTGTTCTGATAATTTTCAAACTTTTTCCGACTTTTCAACAACGCGATAAACCTTGCCTTGGTAAGTGATATTTAATATTACTACGAAAAGAAAAGTCAGTAGGTTGGTTTTCCTACCACAGTCAGGTTTGTTTTCCTTCCCTAGTAGGGATGCTCAAAAAATATCGATATATCAAAATATCGATATTTTTCCGCCGATATATCGATATTTTTGGGCGATATTTTTACCACCGATATATCGATATATTGATATTATTTTTAAAATATCGGGAACCGATATTTTTGAGAGAGATCCGACATAAATCCGAACACCAGCTAGAAATAGGATCAAAGAACGTGTAGGTAACTGTACTGAAATTATTTCAAATCAAATAATATGTTCAATAGACCTCGGCTTTCAATTCGTTTCCTAATCCCTTTACCGCATTGGTTCACAATCACATGTATGACGAGTTAATAATGTACTTAATTAATGTTGGTGAGCAGACCCACGCAATTCATTTTAGTGCAATGTACTGAATGTTATGTCATAACATTATAAACTAAGCAAATAAATTGTTTTTATGATTTTACAAATAATTACCTACTCATTACAGATTATTCGAAGAATTTATAACCTTAATTTATTTACTAGTAATCAAAAGTCGTGAAAGGCATGGATTTTTTCAAAATTTGGACTAATATCCGATATATCGAATATCGATATTTTTCTACGATATATCGACCTAGTAAAACGATATTTTTTAAAACTATCGATATATCGAATATCGATGTTTTTCTTCAGTGTGGACATCCCTATTTCCTAGTATCAGAGTAACAGAGAACGATGGTATCAGTAGACTAGGGATGGCAACAGGATGGCAACACTGTTATCAGCAACTGTTACTATCACTGCAAGGGATGGCAGCGATACACAACGATCGATGTTTTGGAAAGATCAATGATTTTACATCGATGGTCGAGTGCCGATGTTTTCTTGGCTATCGATGTACCGATACATCGACGATTCCATCCATTATAAAAGTGAAACTTTTATTACATCGTCCCAAATTTTCTGGTCTGTGTGTCGTTTCTTGTAACGTCACGCTACCGTTGATTTTCGCTTATAATCGATTCGTTGCTACGGAACTTCATCTTCGCCAGTTATAATCGTACAAAAATCGTTCACCATTCGTTGGAAAGCTCTCGATTTATCACGAATTTCTTTCGTACGTGTTCTTTTGTCATTATGTCCCCATTTTATATTTATTGATGTTATTAATGGATGCAGTAAACAATGCCGCTTGTTTTGTTGTTATCAGTTGCCACGTTAGAAATCAATTTGAGAAAACGCCAAAATAAAGCCGTGGGTAGAGATACAAGGGTAGGTGAATGAGTAGGAAATGGGGGGGGGGGACTAGACATAAAAAAACGTGTCTATCGATGCTACGTACCCCACTAGGGGAGCGAGCGAAGCGAGCCGGAGAGACTAGTGGGATAAAGTTTCACTTTTACCGTGGTTTCATAAAACCACACCCGTTTTTTTTATTATTTATCTCCAAACTTCGTAGTAGTAGGTCCTACTTACGCACGTTCACTTAACTTAGACGTAGGTAACTTACAGACTATGGTGATCGATCCAAAGGTAGGTAACTTACGTTCACTGTTTTCACGTTAAGATTCAAGAACGTTAAGATTGCGGTTGTTCATTATCGATGTTGTAAACAATTTACTGACATGGCGAAATTCGTCGAAAAAGTCTACTTTTGAACATAACAGCTTTTTTGTGTGCAAAACATGGATTTCTTAACAACAAAATTTGTTTAAGACATTTAATGTCTTAAAACCAACTTTTAGAACTTTTTCATTTTTTTTTTTTTGCAAAAATGATTCCTCGTGAAATGATTGATCTGTAGTTGGTACAGACCATCGTCACTGGTTGAGTTGGTCCAAAGTTTGTGGAGTTTTGAAGCCATTAAATTTAGCCAATAAATTTTATAACGACGTTGACATCACAAATTGCACTTTTCGTCTTCTTGAATTTTGTACCCATAATGTTTGATTATTTTCCGTAGACAATTACCTGTAAGCAAAACTGCAAAACAATTTTGTTGACGGAGCTTAAATTAAATAGGGATGAGTTTTTATTACTCATTAACATTAGAGATTATATATAATCTCTTAAAGCATTTCTAGATTATATAAAATATATTAAAGCATTTCTGAATTGTTATCATTAACAATGATTTGTCTGAATTTCTAAGTACCTGAAGGTAAGTACTAGAAGGTAGGTAAGTACTTGAAGTACCTAGTTCCCCGAAACGGTAGGTGTTCCATTGATTCACTCCACATATTACTCAACCTCATCCAGCGTCGGGTCAAACCGTGATTCACTCGGGTTAAAGCCGTGATTCCCATCCTCAAATCCGAGAAGATGAGACCTCCCGGAAACTGCCATATCCCCGAAATCCCCAAACAGCCCCTTGATAGGCGTGAAATTAAACTGCTGGGCTTAGCTGGAGCCCCAAAGTGAAGGTTGTTACCTTTTATTAGGCAGAAGACACCCCAATGGCACGACCGTCGGGAAAGGTCACACGACGTGTTGCTGTTGGCAGATTGTGGAGCGAGAAACTGTTTCTTTCCCCTTTTAAACATAGAATTGCTCGACGTAGAAGCTACCTACGTTCAAGTATTAAACCCCCTGGGTGCATTTGTGAAAGTATTATAAGGAGATGGAACAAACTTCAAAAGTAAGACTTAGCAGGATGGCATAAACCAAAACGTGCAACTTTCGGAAGGCTCGTACGCCTGAAGGATGGTATATACTAACCCGATATACATAACTTTGGTACAGGTTGCCTACGAACCTACCAGGAGGGGTACCTATGTAAACTTGAAAATCCTATCCAAGCTGTAGGCAAGTACGTTACGTTATTACTGTTGTAATCAACTATCACCGATGTATCACCGAAAGGCATGGAGTTGGGGAAGAAGTACCCGAAATATTGTTGCCAAATGTAGACATTACCTGTAATATCGGTATTTTGAAATGTCAATGACCTTTATTTGGCACAACGACAGGTATAATTATTATTATTATTATTAAGAAATTATAATAATAATTATTAAACGACAGGTATAATAATAATAATTATTATTATTATTATTATAATCAGGATAATAATAATTATTATCCTGATAATAATTATTATTATCCCTTAAGAAGCGCTTCTTAGGAAGCGACACTTTAGGGTCGCTGGGGTCGACCTCTAATAGGTAGGTAAGTGAATTAGCCACCCAACCAATGGCCAGCCAGCCTGTTTCAAGTTTCTAGCATTTTCGTGTTCATGATCATCATCTAATTAAAGAAAATCTCACTGTAAGCGAATGAACGCACTTACTATTAACAACTTTTATCCTAACACCAAACACCAATGGACTCACTTTACCTGGATTAGGAAGAAATTGTAAGGGGAAGGAATTTTTTCTGCGAATAAACCATTGTACTATTAAATAAATTTAAATTTTAAAAAGAATAATGTTTTACTAAAAATTTGAAGGTTTGGCTAAAAAGGAATGAACGTCCGTCTGAATTTTGTTCTTAGAAGTCAAAAAGTGGGGGGAAAATCATTTTCGAGACAAAAATTATTTCATGATGTGGATATTAATCAAAAGATGTTCTGAATAATAATTGTTCAGAACATCTTTATTATTGTAAAAATTATTTGAATTGCTGGCCTTGACTTCATGAACCACCCACGAGGGATCTGACCAATGAGTGGCCGAGTAGGCTGTAGAGGGGCCGATCGGTTGACTCGAGTTGACCAATATCATAGTGAGGCTGAATCAGGGGATGACTAAGTCTTCAACCCAAACAGCTGATTCCTCGTCCTGTAAATTTAAACTTCGCCTTTGCCATAAATAGGTAATTTAAATTGAAATGAACTTTGGGATCAGAATTTTGATCCCATTTGCATTGTTATTTGGAAGCCTTCTATCGATAAAAAAAATAAAAGTTTCACTTTAAAAATCGAATAGCTTGTCCATTTATATACCTACTTGAGGCGAGGGTAAATACCTTCTCTCTGTCATTTTCCCCTTCACATCTAATCACTGGGTGCCTGACCTTTTTCAATTTTTGGTTCATTATTCTTGGAAAAATACACAATGAGACACACATATCATGTAATTGCGACGGGGGTCGACAATTCTGATCGGTCTCAAAATTTGTCATTATTCGTTTCAAGAGGTCTAGATTCCAAAAACAAATTGTCCGTCTGCGTACGCCGTCAGTCGTCCGGGCCGCTTTGGGCAGTAGGATTTTTTTTTTAAATCTGAAATTTTGGCAAAATACTCGGTTTACCATCTATTATAGACGGGCTGAAAACCTGAGGGGCGCTATGGGGCTAAAATGGGGCTACGGAAGAGGTTTTTTGAAGGTTTTCGGCTATGGGGTCGAGTTCCATGTCGTTTTCGAAGTACCTATTTTTGGACGTAGAATCCATTTTAGAGGGTCCTAGAACGATCCGATTTCACTGAGGGGATCTGCGGGGCTTTCATGGGACTACAAATGGGATTTTTGAAGGATCCCATTAGTTGAAATAAGGTGTCGTTTTCCGAGTAATTTTGGACGCAAAATCCGTTTTTTTCGAGATTCCACATCAGTCCAAAAATTGTGAGAAAAAAGTGTTTTACTTATTTTTTTCAAAAATATTTTCTTAATTGTTATTTGTTAATTAATTAACTAAGTGTTTATTATTAGGTAACCTAAATCAAAGATTAATAAACCCTTGTGTAAAATTTGCAGCGTTTTTGTTCCCATCTGTGTTGGTTTTTCAAGGCGATATTGTTGGTCTAGAATCTAGACCAATAATTGGTCAATCAATCAATAATTGATAATCAATAATTATTATTGATTATCTGATAATCAATATACCGATAACATTGCAAGTGAGATATCGATGTTATAGTATCGATACTTTGATATCATTGATACCGCTACCCCATCGGATGGGGCCCATCCCTACACTATAACAAATAATTACGGGCCGTAATCAGTGAGGCTCACTGACTGAGCCGATATTCTTGTTTCTTGAATGGAAACTATTGAGTTAAGAGGTGATTCTATCATAATATCATATTATTCCCTGTATATTAATATATTATTACTTATTATCTCTTCTTGGATCTCCAATCAGTGCGCATGGCAAACGATCTGCCCCATGTGGTGAGTACTAGTAAGTAGTTGTACTATTTCGTTAAACTAAACCCGTAAGATCATGTTAAACAAAACCCGGTTAGGGAGAGAAAGTTTCCTGTCTCGATTCATTTTCCATGAGACGTATGGTTTGATTGCAGTGAGTGCTTGAGGGCCTATTTAGAAACGTATGGTTTGATTGCAGTGTACTTATGTTTGATTGCAGAGAGTACTTACCAATGTAGGAAAGCTAGCATCTATATATAGTATATATACCACCAGGTAAGATTTTTAGGAGCAATTAGGAGCAACTCCTGGAGCCGAGTTAGAGTGGTCCAGTTATTTTTTATTAGGAACAAATTCATCGAGGTGCCAGCATACTTCGGCGGAATGAGAGGTAATGACATAGGCCGGGGCTGAATCCAGCGCTTTCGTTGCATGGGAGAGTTGGACAAGGCGGGATGGGTCAAATGAGGCACCTCCTTTCTCTGCTCCACATGTGAAATGCTGAGGCTCTTTGACCGGGGAATATCCAACTGTGTACATTTGAGTCAAAACACAGTCCAACTGGATATAAAAAAGTAGGCTGACTGGATACCCCCCCCACCTGCGACAGCTCAACTGGGTACAAAACGAAAGTATGTACCGTTTTTCACAATGGTTTGTACTAAATCCTAAATTTTAGGAGCGGGATTGGACCTCCGTCATGAAGATTATCACATGTTCCTTATACCTTTCCCAATAGTCCATGATGAAAACATCGCTTTCCACAGACGACTTCTTGGGCGTGTAAATACTTGAAGAAAAAGTGGTAAAAATAGATTTATCCTTCCAAATGAATCAGTTCACTTTCATCCTACATTTCTTTAAGAAAAGAGAAAACTCTTCATTATCGAAAAGCGAGTAGAAGGGGTCAGAGGCCAAATGTGGGAGGTCGGGGGTTGGCTGGCTGCGTTGACCCAAGTACTTTGCTCGAATTACTACGTCCATGACCGGAGCTCATTCGACAAATAACTGGAAAGACCCGGGACAACATCATCGAACAAGGTTTTGCATGGCGAGAACCTTTGTACCTCGCTATACCGCTCAATGTGTACCCACTTGGGCTGCCGCTGGACAGCGGGTGCCTACCGTCTTTTACCCAGTTGGACCATCCCCCTTTGACGGTGGGCAGAGAGATAGAGTAAATTTGATTCGCAGGAAGAAGCGTTGGGATTAAGAACATGGCAATTGACATTTTATTTGACCCAACGATATTGCCTCTCCACCACAATACTTTGAAATTACCGTGGAACTGAAGAAAAAATAAGTATAATCATGGCATGATTGTGTCTGGGGGATTTTGTGGAAATCACAAAGCATAGGCCAGTTTCCATCTATTCAATATTTATGCTAGTGACCTCAGAAGAATTTCCACTTTCTGCAGTGCTACGCAATACTTGATAGGAATAAAAGGAGTAGGTTGTTTATAACAATCAAGCTAAAGTTTGATAGTGTAATAAAATTTCTCCACAGAGTTATAGCCGGTTATGACCACTTCATTACATCTCCATTTTTCCAGAGGCGAAGCCCTTTTATACTACCTTAAAAATGTCTCGTGATTGCAGTTAGTCCAGGCAAATTAGTGTTACTCTTAAAAATTGCTCTCGAGCTGGCTCTAGAGCTGGAAATCGGTTTAATCCCTCTTGAGGGTCCTGAACAACGGGCACATGAGTTAGCGACAGTTTCTGGATTGTCCTTTAAATTTGTGACCTTAAAAATTACAACATTTTCTCACTTATTTCAGTTTTTGCATATTACTTGAAAGGTAAGCAACCTACTGAAAATGTCACCAAATTACCTATTTTTATAAGATCATTAAATTCCGTTTCGAATGGCGTTTGAAACTTTGAAATCGGCTCACCCGTTCAGCCAAAATCACCCGTCAAAGATAGACAATTTTTACCAACTTCGCTGAAACGTTGACGTTGAATTGAATTTTATGCTCTTCAAAAAATGAAATGGTGACATGTTCTGTCGAATGCTTACTTTTCGAGTATGTAAGTAAAAAAAAAAGTGCGGAAATTTCATGTAAGGCTCTCAAATTTGAAGCCCAACCTAGAAACCGCCTCAAAGTCATACCCGTGTTTCAGGACTCCCATGTGTGGTCAAAACGATAAATCATTTTTTGTACTAGGTTGTCATGCCATTGAAAAAAAATTATTTATCGAGAATTTATGAAAGAAATTTACCCTAATTTACCTATATAATGTTAAAGCAGGTATGGGACCCGAAAATGGGTGATAGGTACGTCCAAAATTACGTCGAAAAAGTCACCTCATTAGACCTCAGAGGCTTCCAAAAGCCTCATTCAATGAGGCTTATAAATGAGGTTATAAATACATTTTATAACCCCTTAATGTACGCAGGGTGATCTCAAATGGGCCAAACAGACTCCTGAATAGCTTTGTGTTTAAAATAAGTGTTTGGGTCCCACGGCGGGTCTCGTATTTACCAGCCAACTGTTCCCCTGAGGAGAACCAGGACATTCAGTCCGAGGTTTCAGAAGTTTTGCCGTACCTATCTGGATGGATATTGAAAAGACTCTGGTCAGGAAGTTATTTTGACGAATCGAACGTACAACCTAGGAAACCTGTCCTGAAACTCCCAATCGTTTCCTCCTACACAAACGGCGGCAAAAACATGAATGAGCTCCTGCCAACCATACAACACCGATTTAAACTTTGGATCACAAATCTCACCCGGCTTGGGTTCAGTTCCTATGTATTATACTATAATAGTATAGTATGTAGTACGTACTATTCACATCGCGAAAAATAGGATGTATATTTAGAAAATAAAACTAAAACTCCACTCTCAACTATGAAGTGCATTATATGTTTACCTACTCATAGAACGAGTTCAAAAGCACTACACCTACAACACTTCCTGGACACCACGCTCCACAATTGTCCCCATTGTTCTCGTAGTTTTCCAAGACATTTTCACCCGCTTTCTTCCGTTATTTACGTTACAGGGAGTCTCCAGCATTTTTCATTATCTCTGACCTTCCAAAGATATCAAATTACTAGAAACCCCTTCGCAACAAACTCCTCCCCCTTTTACCAGACGAAGAAACCTTCCGTCAGGACAATGCTAACAGAACAACGGGATAAAAGTCGTATTTCACCCAAAGTTGGGCCGTTTCACAAACCCCTAGTGAAAAACCTTCCTCAACCGAGAGGAATTATATTCCGGGACGTAATTAATGTTTTGCGGTGAAGAACTCAACTTTATTAATTAATAAATGCGAATTAAACTCCTTTTGGAGTCGGTAAGCCCGTTCAGCCTTAAGTTTTCTTACGGCAATTAATTTGAGTTAAGCGCACAATAAAAGAGGCTTAAATCCTCTACTTTGTAGTCTAAACAGGCCTTCCCACTTGATCTTGAATTATCGTTGGGGTCTTTATAATAAAAACAAAACCGTGGTATTGAAATATCTGATTGTCTGATTTTTTATTGTTGTAGGTTGGTGTTATGTAATTTTTTTCTAGTTCGAATGAAATATTATATGCGCTGTAATGTTATTCATCCATCTGGAGACCCTGCTAATGACGCTTTCTTCTCCACCCGGTGGCGTACACTTGCCCTAATACCCCTAATCCCATCATACATTTGCGCTAAACCGTCGAGTTTTGCCTACCATTCACTCGCGCGAATTCCTGGTTGAGCTACCAGCACTACCCAGGAGAGACCAATTTTGGTGATGTATTGGAAGCTGGTTATGGCGTATTATTGGCGAATGTTGTTCCCATAATTCGATCGTGCTGGAGTCTTTTGAAAGAAGCTCACCCTTTTCTTGCGTCCTGGAATCCTTTATTACCCCCTGAACTAACTCAGCATGACTGGAACCCCCATGGACAAGGTATTTTTTGGTTACCTTTATCATGGGAATGCTTCCTACACTGCGGGATGAAACCGAGGGGGCCATCACCTTTTTTATATACCTACTGAAATGTAAGGCTGCAGTGACAGTCAGAAGGGGTGAACCTATGGCTAGGGACACTTCAGGGGAATGAGAATTCACTCATTTTTTTATTTTTCCTGAGCATGCTAACTGTAGAATGCCGGAAAAAATAAGGTCCGGTTTTGAAAAGATTGTCCTTAGATAAGATTAAAAGGTCAAGAGATTTAAAAAAAATTAACTCCGAACGTTAGCGGTGAAAAAAGCCAGGACATAAATTTGGCCACTTTTAGTTGAATCGCCCACTACTTTGTTTATACCTACTCGCACGTTTGACAGGAGGTGAAGCTGGAAGTTCCGCAAACGTCAATAATACGGCCTCACCCATTCGCGCAAATGAATGGTTGAAATTCGCGCAAACGAAACAACTTTAGGGCCGGATTTGCGCAAACGTATCCTTTCCACCAGAGAGCTTTATTGCAGTCCCGTGTACGATCCCTATCCATCCCTGAAATGTGTGATGATACTGTCGTCTTTGCCTGCAGGTGTGTACCCGAACGTAACCTTCTGCTTGAAGGCGCAACCATTCCTGGGACCGAGTGGTGACCCAATCCCGGGAGAACTTCGGCAAATCTCCCAAACAGCCGGTTCTAGAACCCAACGGTTGATGGTATGTACCTACAAGTGTTGTCATTGTTAGTCAACTACATTGAACGTGAAGGTAGTCGGTGGAAGATGGAAGACAGAGACAGGCACTAGACGTCAGATAGGAAGTGATTGACACAAATCTGTTCGCCAACGGATTCCCCGACTGACACAGTCTCAGGGACCATCCAACGTTTTATGGAGTCCAATCCATCAAAGCAGATAACCTTTTTGTCGGGAGCTCTCTCTCATTCTCTCTCCTCCTCCACCGCTAATTCCGATGATTAATCGCATAGCAAACTCGATCTCACCCCCGCAACCTTGACCCTTTCCGTTTTCCCCGCCGCCAGAATGCGGGTCGGTAACGATAGGGAGATTTGAAGGAATTCCCCAGAGCTCGACCCAATAACGAGGGAGAGCCCTGCAATGAATTTCTGTTTTCAAAGGGATCGCCCGCGGTGGAGGTCATAAAACCACAACAGCTTAGAGACGATGGGAGCGAGGCTTCTAAATCCCACATAACTGAGAGTTGTGGACCAAACACATGTTGAGTTGAAGTGGTACTGAATCGAATAAATTCTAATTAATTGAAATTCCCATGGGTGAGAAAAAACTTGAAAATTATTCAAGCTTAAACCTGTATGAATTCTTCGTAGGAGAAATTCCTACTCAGCTCTCAACTCTCTGCATGAATATCAAAGTGAAGCGAAACTGGTAACCTGCTGGATCCCGCTTCACGCGGGAAAAGAGGGACACTGCCCCTTCCCCTTAGTCGCATTTCCATGAGATCTGGAGTAAACTCCGGATCGGACGCAGGGTTCTGACAACCCTTCACATTATCCAGCAAACTGCCGCATATAGGCCCTGAAACCGCAGCACCTCCCGTATTTACGGGCAAAATCACTGACAACCTCCCTTCTGAAGGTTTGGCGTGAGATTTCCAGACGACTCTAGTGAACATACTCGGAACCTTATTTCCCCTGGTTCGGTTCCTGGGAAACCTGCCCTGGATCTCCCAGTCACATCCTCCATCACAAACGTGGTGAGAACATGGACGCAGTTTCTTCAGATCTCTCCCCTTCACAGAAAACGATTTTCAATTCAACTAAAATCATAGAAAAACTCCTAAATAATTAGTAATTATTACTCCCGCATGGGTTCATTTCCATAATATGGAATATTATTATATTATTTATTGGTTCATTAGCAGGTGATTTTCCAGAATTGTTTATAGGTTGAATTGTTTATGAATTGAAGGCAATTAGCTTTCTCAGCAATTAGTAACTACTTATCCGATTTTTTGGAATAATATTAATATTTAAATTTGTACCTATATTTTTATTGTTTTATTTATCGTGATTGTTTTTAAATGAAATTTTAAACTTTTCATCATTTTAATCAATCATAGTTTTATTAATCTTTTTTTTTTTTTTTTTTTTTTTTTTTTTTTTTTTTTTTTTTTTAAAGGGACAGGGTAGCCCCGTGGACTATCAGCGAGACGCCTGTTTACAATCAGTCGGAGCGCTGATCAGCCTGGTTCGAATCCCGGGAAGAACACCAATGTTTGACCAAAAGTCAATTATGTGTTGTAATACCTGTCTGACAATTCACCTCTGAACGTTGGAACGTTTATGTGAATCCTAGCAGAGGCTCCCGTGACGAAGGCGGCCGAGACATCCGTCTTCAACACACAAGATCGAGGGATCGCATGAACGAACCTCTCTTGGGACCTCGAACCGGGATAAAAATCTGGTGGACTGGTAAAAAAAACAAAAAACATTGTCTTCGTTTGCTGAGAACGTTAAACTAGCCATAGCAATCTACGACTGAGGGGGGAGAGCTGGGGGCCGCCGACCCGGCTTGTTGATGGACCTACAGTCGCAGTGATAAGTCTTGTATTAGGGATTGGACCTCGACCACCAGAAGGCAAATAGAGTCATCGGTACCATATCAGTGAACAATGTGTCGTCCGGGCGTAAGTTCAAGGTGAGACTCCGTTGATTACCTGATAGGTGAACATCGTAGTCTCTCCTCTGGTTGGTAGCCGTTCCCACAAATCTCTATCATTTAATTTATTTCTCGATTTATTAACCTTTTTCGAAAAACAAATGTTAGTAGTTATTACCATTAAATGGTAATAACTACTTTTTTTTTTTGAGTAAATTTTACTATTTAAATAATTAAATAGTTTTGACCTTTTTCTAGAGGTCAAAAGGTCAAACCCAGATGCATCCGTGTAGCCATTGCCTTTTGTAGTCATTTAATTTTCGAATCTTCTTCGTCACCCATCACCTTGCAGGCGCAGTGCCTTGACCCCATTCGAAAAATCCTTAATTTGCAACAGCGAACCGCCCACGTTGATGACTCCGTTTTTACACCACGTCCCCACAGAAACCGTTTTATTGAAACTACCCTGTTGTTGGCTGTGTTTGGTGATGAGCCTTAATGGCGAAAACAAGCGGTGAGCCATAAAAACTCCCCACACGGTCTGAAATCGGGTTGACAACCTCATCGGGATTCATGGATGTCATCTGGTGGATTTTGATGAGGGGGGAGGGGAGAGATCGATTTGGACAATTTCAGTTGCTGAAGACTATCACCAGCTGAGAAATTCCACATTCGGGTGTTTATTGTGTGGATGGATTTGAATTTAAATTTGTGTTTTATAGTTGGCAGGTACATATCCAAAGTGGCAAACTCCATGTTCTCGCAGCCGTTTGTGTTGGAGGGCGCGTCTGGGTGTTCCAGGATAGAGCTTCCAGGATGTATGTTTCAAGCATCCAGTAGCAACTTAACATCCAAGATTCGTTTTGCCAGAGGTTTGGAGGTGAAGAACGTTGCAAGTGTGCTTGCACTGGAGTCATCCAGATACGACACGCCTCCAGAGCGGGCTGGGGTGTTCACATGTTTGCCCGTTAATAAGAGATCTGTCGTGGGCCCCAAGGACTGACTGTTTTAAAGGAGTTTATTTCCAAACAGACATAATTAAAATCTGATTAGATGAATCAATAAGACTAATTAAGGGCGGTGGATATGAGGGGGCACCCAGACCTGTCGACTTTGTGGTGGTGGGAAAGCGCGACGCCCACCTGCTCCTGAACTCAGTTAGAATGCGTAGAATCAGAATCGCTACACACATCATGTTCCAACTCCAATGCAAGTCCGTGAGGTGTGTGTGACTTTGCCCCAGAATGCCACCTTTCCGTTCGAATACTCGGAATGGAGGAAAGCCTTCGGAGTCATCGTCACGAAGGTCAAATTTCACATTCGGATTGGCCTTTGAATTTATAAGCCGAGGGCGAGCTCGTAAACCGAGGTGTGAAGTGAGTCAGTCGTCCAACTTGTCGGCTCGAGTGTTTGAGGACTTGAGACACCACTGTTTGATGAAGGCTTGTATTATCATTATTGAACCCTCACAGGATAACACTACAGAACCGCAAAACCTTCATAATGGATTGCTATTCATGCGATTAAAAAAATTACGCCTTCTACACATGTTATGATATGCCATCATTATGAAAGATGATGATAATGTGGATGTTATTGCTGCTATATCAGTAGTGGCATGTGACCTCAATGGTCAGACAAAAATGACTCTTTTCTTACTCCACCGCCTTCTTCTTTACCATCATCTTCTCGTTCTCTAGTGCCAGGAAGCAACAATGTAGTTTACAGGCAAGTAGGGCTTGTTGGCTTTAAAATCCCAGTTTGGTTTGGGGTTGCAACTCGTGTGATTTCATAACCTTGAACTCGATCCATGGAGGCGATCAATAAAATGATTTCAATGTGATAACCCAAGCCATGTCATTTCTAATGGACCATATCTTCTCATTTCAGATGCTTCAGTTAATCCTGCCTTCAAAAACGAATGGGTCTGGCAGTGGGCCAAGCTTCCTTATAAAAGGTACGAAACCATGTGGGCTTGAAAATGTATGTCCTGATGCCAACATCATGAAGAAGGCAATGGTTTGTATTGAAGACATGGTAAGGATTACTCTCAATAATTGAGAGTTATATAGATTAATTATTAATAGTCGGAAATAATGCTGTCCGTTAGGGTTCTTGAGGGTTGGTCAATTGAAGAACCCTAGCAGACGTTATACACCACTGGTCGAGAACTACAACCCTTATTAATGCTGTCCGAGATGTCCTCAAAACTGAATCAGCAAGGCTGATGGTAGAAGTAATGGGCATAGATCACGAACATTTATTGTTCCGATGTTGTTGTATGTATATGAACAACGAAAGCCACTATGTCCAATTTTCGGAAAATTCGGTATAACTATCGATTTTAACTAAATCGAAGGTGACGAATCGAATGGTGGAGTTGATGTCTTACTAAATCTACTGTGTCCCTCCCAACATACCCCTGAAGAGCCATGTTGCGTTCCCAAAGGTACTGGAGTTCCTGTTGTTGGTGTGAACCTGAAATATCCCAGCGGACAAGGCAGCAATATCATCAATGTGTCGGAACCATTACCTGCAAGAAGTGAAGAGTCTGCTGTTTCTCATCCAAGCGACAAAATGAACTTAGGGCCAACAGCTCCCCATGAGAAATGCACGAGGACGATGACGGGCTAGTTGGCAACTGAAAAGAAATTATGCATACAGGCGGCAAATGACAGAGATGGCGTTGAGGAGTTCTAACGGATGTACCTAGAAGACCTGGAAGGGTTTTGTGTTCTGGGGAAGACACTGGTGTGCTGATAGAAGGAAATCAAACTTGGAAGTCTTTGATGGTAAGCCCAAAGACAGCAGCCATGGCTGCAGTGAATCAACACTCCAAAAACGAAAGGGAGGATAGTTCTCGAAAACAACAATGTAGGTTTTAGCTAGTAGAGCTAGATTGCTGGCATCAAATCCCAGTTTGGTTTGAGATTCCACAGCATTATCATCATAACAAAGAGCCTCTTGCTGTCCTACATGATCCTGCCGCATTACAAAGATAATGCATTCATTTTCAACCTACAGCAGCACCTCCACCTTGGCCGAGTGAACTTAGGCATTATAGCATGGTATTGTGAATTTAATAAAAGTTAAGAGAAAAGCGGGAGCAGCAAAACACAATTGTAAGGTAGGAAAAGAACTGTTTATTTTCTCACATCAAATGAGGTACTTCCAGGAGCATGTGTAGGCGAAACCCGCCTTACGCTTGCTCCTTCTACTAGGTCTAGCATCATCACACATCACCTCCTCCCTTAAAAGAATTTCAATTGGAATGACAATTTAATGAAATTTGAGCCTGATAGCCGCCCATCAGCGTGGATGTTCGGTTTCTCTTTTAGAAATAAATTACTGTGCAGAAGCAGTGAAAAGATTTAGGTCCAGAGGCTGAATTGAATAAATTAAGAAATGACACTTTCTGCCTGTGCTGGGACAAATGTGCCCAAGCGAAAAAAAGAAAGAAAAATACGCTTAAATAATCAAATGACTCCTAGTCAATCACTATCTTCATTATGAAACTTAAATACTTCAGGGTTCAGGTTATAGAATCTGCTACCTTTGTCTTCTTCTTACAAGTTCAGTCGTGCCGTCGGTTTATGGATGCGCTTCGACCGTCTTAAACCAGAATCCTGGTTTGGTGAACGTTGGCCCAGGGGCGATGGTGCCGAAGGCAATCCAGTACTCTGTGCTGCTTGGGGCGACTGCTTTGGCGGTGATGTGGTAACCGAGAGTCGAGAGCGTCGTGGAGAACGCAGAGATTCCCGCGGAGTGGATGGTACTGGCGGGGATGTGCTCACAGCAGGTTGCTGTGAGGTCGTCTCCTCCATTGTGGAACCTGGGGCAAACTGCTGTGGTGCAAACGTAATCTGAGGGGGTGCGAATGCCATTTCCTGGCCAATTTTTCTCATCTGATCAACATGGCGTCGCCAAATTGAGGTCCCCACCTGAATACTATAAGTGAGATCACCGTCTTTGTTTATGACCGTTCCAAATTCCCATTTGCGGTTGGGTGACGCGTAGTTTCGCACTGCCACTCTCTCTCCTGTCATGAACATTTTGTTGTATTCGGGTTTCTCCACAAGGTCTTTTGCTCGTGGCTTCATCAAGTCCAGGGTTGTGCGTATTTCTCGTCCCAGCATGCGTTTAGCTGGCGTTTCCCCTGTGGTGCTGTGCGGCGTTCTTCGGTAAGTCTGCAGGAAGGTGTTCAAGGACGTTTGAAGATCCTTACTTGAGGTGAGCAAGCGTTTTAGGGCTTTTTTCATCGTCTGCACATATCTCTCTACCTGACCGTTGCTGGCCGCATGAAAGGGGGGTGGTGTGACGTGGCGGATCCCCAATGTCTTCAAGAATCCTTGGAATTCTGAGCAAGTGAACGTTGAAGCGTTGTCACTGACAAAGGTGAGTGGATTTCCGAAGCGGGCAAAGATCTGTCGGAGGTGCTGGATAGTTTCCCCTGCTGTGGTGTTGCGAACAACAGTAATCTCTGGCCATTTGCTGAATGCGTCCACTACCAGCAAAAAATGTTTGTCTTTGAATGGGCCCGCAAAATCTGCATGGATCCTATGAAATGGAGCAGCTGGTTGTACCCAGGAATGGATAGGTACCTTTGGCGGGTTATTAGCTGTTTCATTGCAAGGAAGGCAATTTCTCGCCATGTGTTCGATTTCCGCGTCTATGTTGGGCCAATAGACAAATGAGCGAGCTAGTGCCTTCATTTTGCTGACGCCGATGTGTCCTTCATGCAACTGATCAAGCACTCTCTTCCTTAGTGCTGTCGGTATGTAGACCCTCATACCATTGAAGATGCATCTTCCCTCGAGGGACAGTTTTGTATCCTCCGAGCTGAGTGATGTCCCGAGCCGCAACCTCTCCATAATTACCCGTAGTTCTGGGTCGGCCTCGGTTGCTGTGGCAATTTGGTTAGCTGTAACAGGT
Organism: Pilophorus perplexus; assembly: GCA_955831195.1. Classification (NCBI taxonomy): domain Eukaryota; kingdom Metazoa; phylum Arthropoda; class Insecta; order Hemiptera; family Miridae; genus Pilophorus; species Pilophorus perplexus. The sequence goes on from OY037012.1 coordinate 17,477,482, forward strand.
AAAGTGTCCAGTTGGCTTATATGGAAGGTGGTTGTGTCATCCTCCGGGTGCATCAGTTGCAGGTCCTCAGATGACATGGGTAGTCGGGAAAGTGCATCTGCATTCCCATGTTCTTCTGTTTTCCTATATTTCACGTCGAAGTCGAAAATTTGTAATTGTAGGGCGTAATGTAACATTCGGGTTGCACTGAGAACTGGAAGGTTTTGCCTGGATCCAAAAATACGAAGTAGCGGCTTGTGGTCGGTGATGAGGGTAAAACGCCGGCCGTAGAGGAAATCAAAAAACTTGAAAATTCCCCATTTTATGGCAAGGCTTTCCTTGTCAATTACCGAGTATCCTCTCTCGCTTTTCGTCAGGGCTCGTGAGGCAAACGCTATAGGTAGCTCTTTCCCACCGATGACATGTGAGATGACGGCACTTATTCCCGTCGCCGATGCGTCTGTAGCTACTGTAACTGGTAACGCTGGGTTATAGTGGACCAGTACTTTGTCTGATGCAATCTCTGACTTGAGTGCATTGAAACTTTGTTCGCATTCACGAGTCCAGGTGAACGACTTATTGTTGCATGTTAAGTCATAAAGCGGCCGAGCTACCGTACTCAGGTGTGGGAAAAACCGGCCATAAAATGACACTAAGCCCAGAAGCGATTTCACTTCTCGTTTGTTTTCAGGACGCTTAGCATTTAATACTGCTTGGACTTTGTCCAACGTCTTATGGACACCCAGGTGGTCGATTCGGAAGCCCAAGAACGTAACCTGTTTCTGAAAAAATCTGCATTTATCGTAGTTTAGGTGTATTCCATTGTCCAAACAGATTTTGAAAACATCTTCCAAGTTTTGTAGGTGTTCAATTGTAGTTGCTCCGGTTACGATGATGTCGTCATGTACTACACAGCATTTGACAGCGCGGAATGCTGTGTCGACATATTTCTGCCATATAGCCGGTGCGCTTGCCACCCTGTACATTAGGCGCTGAGGGCGAAAGAGGCCTTTGTGAGTATTAATGGTCAGGAGGTGTGCCGATTCAGGTGAGACTCGCAAATGTAGGAAGGCCGACGGAACGTCCAAAATTGAAAACCGTTGCCCTCCGTTCAACGAGGCGAAGACCGCTTCATATCCTGGAAAGGGGTGTTGGTTGACGTGGAGGTTTTCGTTCAATGTACAAGAATAGTCCCCGCACAGGCGTATTTCTCCTGTCGGTTTTACAACTGGCACCACTGGAGTCGCCCACTCAGATGTGTCTGCAGGCTCCAAAACACCAGTATTAACCAATCGTTCAATCTCTTTTTCCACCCCCTCACGTAGTGAGAAGGGAACCGTACGGGCTTTTCTGAAAACTGGTTTGACATTCTCTTTCAATTGTAATGAAACTCATAATTACGAATTTCGCCAGCATCTTTGTCGAACAGTTGTGTGTACTTTTTCACAAGGGCCTGCACAAGAGCCTGATCTGGTACTGAAGGTAGACTGTGAACATTGGCCAGAGAGAGGTTGAATTTGCTCATCCATTCACGGCCCAGGACTAAAGGATAGTTTTCTTGGACTACCACTGCCGACAAAAGTTGCGTCGTACCCTTGTATGCGACCTGCACCGTAACTGTCCCTAGCGGGCGGATTTTCGACCCGTCGTACGTTTGCAATCGGGTCGACGTGTCCTTTATTTTTGCAAAAGGACACGTTTTTTTGTTGACAATGGTTAACTGACTCCCAGAGTCCACCTCAAATTCTACAGGGTGTCCGTGTATTTGAACAGGAATCATGAACGGTGGATACGTATTTTTCCAGCCAGGTGTGACGTTATGAACCGAATGTATTCTGTGTACGTATTTACACGGAAAAGGTGCGCTGTCCTCATCCTCCGGGTTCTCTTTGAAAGTGTGAGTGTCGTGATCACTGTGAGAGTCGGTGTCACACAGTAGTTGTTTTACTCTCAACTCCCTGGTTTTCTTTAAACAAACGAGTTCTACATGGCCCTTGGATTTACAAAATTCGCAGTACAGGTTTTTCTCTGTACATTTTGGGGCTATATGTAATTTAGAGGCACATTTAAAGCAGATAATTTTCTTATCATGTGGTTTCGTCGGAGACTTTTTGCTAGGTGAGCCCTTTTTAACAGAATGGACGGTTGCCGGAGGAGTCGACGGTACCTGCAAAATCTCAGACGTTCCTTCAATGGCCCGTTCGATAGAACTGGCGATTTCCAGGGTTTTCTTTATGTCCAACTTACTGTGATCTTGCTCAAATATTCTGTCCAGCATCACCTTTGATCGTAAGCCACTCACAAACACTTCACGTAAAATAATATTCAATGTATGTTGCTCGTACATACACTTGGCCGCCAAGCGGCGTAACTCAGATAAATATGTAGTGACTGATTCATTTTCTCGTTGCTTACGATTGAAAAGGGCGTGTCGACTTGGGATGACGAGGGGTGCCGGGCTCAAGTGATCTTTCAAGGTCGTTTTTAAGGTTTCAAAGTCCTTGGTATCAACCTTGTCCGGATAAATCAAACTCTTCAATAAGCTATGATGTTTGATCGACAGCATGGAGATGAAGGTCGGAGCTTTCTGCTCCTCTGTGACTCCCTCAGCCTTGAAAAATTCTTGTAAGCGATCGAGATAATCATCGAACGTCTCTTGCTCTTCATCAAATTTATCAAATTTAATGCCGTGAACACCTGAGGCTTGTTGACGCGCCGTCGTTGACGTGGTGAGCGACTGTAAAATCTTCGAGAACGTAACATTTTGAGCCACCAGTTGTTTTAGAAGGTCCTCCGTAGTTGGGGCCGATGTCTTCGGGGGGTCGGGCATCCTTAGACTGCGCCAATTTATTGTGAATTTAATAAAAGTTAAGAGAAAAGCGGGAGCAGCAAAACACAATTGTAAGGTAGGAAAAGAACTGTTTATTTTCTCACATCAAATGAGGTACTTCCAGGAGCATGTGTAGGCGAAACCCGCCTTACGCTTGCTCCTTCTACTAGGTCTAGCATCATCACACATCACATGGTAAGCTCGCCTCAGGGACTGGGTTTCGCGTCCCGGACTTGTTCATTAAAATGTTCAAGGGGAATTTCTCTGAAGTTAGGATTTCTAAAACGTTTCTAAGTATAGTGAGGGGTCGGCTCCTGCCACAATTGTGAATACCACGTTGGAAAAAAAAAAAAAAAAAATTAAGTTTTTTGTGAATTTAATTACTCTCACATTTTCATCCTAAAGCAGAGTACGTACGGTCATTTTTCGTTTACGTTACTGGCAGGGCTTGAACTTTTTCTCCCAACTTAATGACCGATTGGACGGAGATCGGGACCGCTGAGTACATCCGAGTCACGAAAAGGCATTTCGCCTGATTTATACGCAAAATGAGACCCCTATACCCACATAGTGGGGATAGGATCAATGGGAGACCCCCGGCAAACTAAATCTCCATATCCCCATTCTGATATCGCGTGTTGCGCACATTCCGCATACACAATTATATTCCCAGTACACCTTCCCACTTTAACTCACTGGGTGGAAATTTAATGGCGTTTGCCTAAAGTCTACTAATATGCCTAACTACACACAGATGCGTTGTTGACCCATTCTGTTGAACTGCTACAAACCCTAGTTCCAACCTGCATGATATTTTGCATTACCATTACTATATTATAGTACATTCGTTAAAGCCCTGGATTGCCAGAAACGAACGAGTGTTTTATTATACTATCTTGCTCCACATTAGATACATAGAGAGTCCACACATGAACTGGCTTTGTGGGTGTTGGATTCCCGTTAATTTTTGTCGGTTGAGAAGGAAATCTCGGCCACAGTAGTATATACACGCTTTGCCTTTTGAGTTAATTGCCGACTTTGGTCTGGGAAAACTGGCTGCCTAAAAACGCACAGTTCGAGAGCGCCATGGCTGATCTCGTATTTACCAGCCAACCCAGCCTGGACACACTAGGAGCTCTGAAGGCTTGTCGTATCTGGACGGCTCAGTGAATACTAGCTGGCCAGGTACCCCACCTCGAATGCCACTGGCAGAGCAAGTTTGGGATGTTACTTTAACATTTCAAATATATCTACATCATTATCTATCTTGGAACTCCTGGTCACCTCCGCTAAACACCAAAGTCTATGAAGCCTACCTCACCCAAGTAGGTATACAAAAAAAGGCTCGATTCCGCTCCTGTTCCTTTAGATACCAGTGTAACGTATTACTCACAATTGAGCAGCTTTCCTACACACCCCCACCCGGGTGGATCCGTACTACGGTGTTATCCTGACGGCGCGCCGACACAATCGCCGCGCCGTGGACAATCTTGGCAGGCTTTCTTCCTTGTCTAGTTCGCACCACATTACTGAGTAGGGCCCCTTCCACGAGCACATCACTTTCGGGTTCCGGCCCTTGACTTTCCGAGGGTTATGCAGGCAAACCAGATCTATCACGTTGTTGGATGCAACCCCCCCCCCCCCCCCCCTGCAACAGTTACACCCTCGCTTTATGACTTCTGCCTGCAAATGGTGTTCCGTTCTTGCCTTTTGGTCCGCTCTCAAATCCACTTCCTAATTTCTGCAGCGTAATGGTGGACCTCTCTACCAGCTCGTAGCCACCCAAGCGACATCTCCAGACGTAGAACCAGCTGTAGAAGACACGCTAGGAAGTATCCAGTGTAAGCCTGTTTGGATGCTCGGTAAGTAGTCAAGAGAACAATCTCATCAACATTTTTATTCTGAGGTCCTTCCGATAACGAAATTGAGCTCCTTTTTAGTTTTTGACAATTTTTATGTTATGTCACTCGTTAAGATTTTTTAAAAATTTTTTTTAGGCATGCTTTAGCATTGACCTAACTGCCAAAAACTTCACACGGGAGAGGAACGGTATCGAGGAACGAAAGTGCCACACAAGAGGAACTTCATTTGTAACCCCAGAATCTATTGCTATGGACTGGTAAGTTGTGGGGGGGAAAAACTGGCCTTTGGTTTGGATTTCCTATTAAAAACAAGCATGTTCCATGTTCCTCCAATGTTTAGCCGTTAGGTTCAAGGTGGCTGCGTCCGGGGCTCCGGGGCCCCAGCACGCATGACGCAAAATATCGACTGTAAATATCGTCACTGTAGAAGCAACACCGCCTAACCCACATGTTCCTCCCAACTTCACAGGTGACAAAAAAAATCTGTTTCATTAAAAAAACTGTTTCGTTTAAAAAATAGATTCATGTAACTTGTGGCATGTCGCTATTCTATTTAACTGTTTCATTTAAAATCACTTTATTGTAAAAACCTTTTCATTTTTAAAACAGCTGTTTCATTTCCCGACCGAAGTGGGTTAGGCGGTGTTGCTTCTACAGCGACGATATGCAACCTTGCAGGTAAATCTTTTTCCGGAAATTCGACTGATCTTTTGCGGAAGTTTGATGGATCAAGGGACTCACATTTTATCAGAAAAACTTTCGGAAAAGAAAAAATCCGGAAAAATACTTGCTTTCGTGGAATTCTCTGTCAATAATATTGACAGAGATACGTATAATACGTCGTATCACTGTCAATAATTGGTGATACACTGTGGTACATATTGACGGTGAATTCCACGAAGGGTTTTCCCTTATATGAGTATAATACTCATAATAATTAGGGGTCCCTTATACCTATGAGGCGAAAAAAAAATTTTTTTTTGGGAAAATCAAAACGCATACTCTCTTTTTTTTCCTTTTGGTCTAAAACTACCGTGTACGAAATTGTTTCACCCTAGGATGACGTTAACCCGTGCCGAATAATTATTGTCACCAAAGTTGATATCATGAAATCTGGTAAATCGGACCCATGTCCGGGGCACTGTAAAATCCCCCTACCCCTTCACCATCGTCTGTTCAACCAGGAATTCTTACCAGTTGTTTGGCCATTGTTATTAAAGGTCTAGTAAAAATTTGAATTCGATTGGTTGGTAGGGGGAAAATTTTAATGGGTACAAAAATGACATTTTTCAGAAAAAAAGACATCCAGAGGTACATTTTTGCGTCCTGTCATGTTATTTATAAACTATGGTGGCTATTCGGCACGGGTTAACGTCATCGTAGGGCAAAAATATTTCGTACTCGTTAGTTTTGGTCCAAAAACAAAAAATGAGAGGGTATGCGTTCAGAAAAATTGAAGTCGAAAAATAAGGGACACCCTAGTACACAATGTGTACATCTTGTATGTCATAATATGACTTATATTATAAGATGTACTCCTCACTGGCAGCGCCTTTTTTCCCCAAAATTTCAACAATATGACATTGTCATGAAGATGTTTACTCTCGCTCATCTGTATAACACAAATGAACGGAATTGGCATTTCACCCTTCGAAAGGTTCCATCCCCTTAAATGTCCTGGTATTTGGAGGCCCAGATCTTCGGGACGGTTCTCTTGCGGGTCCTCCCTCAACAATACGACAATCCCGTTTCAGGAAGTGGAAGACCCCCAAAAGCAGAAGACTTGGGATGTTATAGGCTGATCGTGTTGCAATGTTCGACTCGGTATAAAAGGATGGACGGCGGGGGAGGGCGAGTTCAGTCCCAGATGACTCCACGACCCGCCAACACCTGAGAAAGTGAGTTCCCTCCCAAATATCGGCAGCATGTTATTATCAGACGACCGGATACCGACTTTTATCGATCGTTAGCCATTTATTTACTTTTTTTGCCAACCGCCGGAGGAGCTGTCAACCCCGCTCCAGAATTCAATTCAATATTTGAATGAGAAATACAACCGGCAAAACATAGCGGAAAAATGAATGAGAAAATCAAATACAAATATTTGACAATTTATAAGCTCATCAAATTAGATTCGAAAGTTATTAAAATATAGATATATTTTACAAAAATTCTACCTTTAATAATCGAAAGTATTTTCTAATATTACGCTTATCTAAAATTCAATACTTATTCAAAATCTTACCGGAATAACATAATACGGTATACATATATTGAATTTTAAATTATGTATCTCACCATTAAGTTAGCCCTACGATTGAGTTTGAACAATTATTACGTTACGAATAAAGATGTGGTCGGCCGAGAGAAGCGAGGCCCCCCCAGGCCGATAAAATGGCCCCCCTGTCAGAGTGCTAGTTATTACTAAAAACCATGTGTGGTTCAATTTTCAGCGCCCTTAGCAATGCTATAATCATATTATTTTAATATTTAAATTAATGACATTAAAACATAAAAACCATCTGTAATAATTATTACAGATAGTAATTATAATTATTACCGATAGTAATAATTATTACAGACAGTAATAATTATAATTATTACTATTATAGATGGTTTTTAAAAATACACTTCGCACGTGCGGAACTAATGATTACCACATTAATTCCATTCACAACACAACAACGACAATTTCACGGTTGTATGCCAAAGAAAAGAAATTAAAATGTCTGAAATTTCTATTCGTAAATCAATAACGAAGTGAACAAATTTTGAAGTTAACTGAATAATTAGACAATGTCTAACATATTATGTTGTCGTAAATTTTGATGGTAGGATAATTTGGAAAATTAAAGTTGAAATTAAGATACCTAATTTATATTATTTCAAGGTGTACATTGTTATTTTTATTTATAAAGGAAATTTGTGCAGTTTGGGTTGTAGTTGGTAACATTTCCCTCTGACCCTCAGGTGCTATTATGTTTATATATATATTCCGATTCCGTTCAGATTCATTATTCTGCGCTCTGGCGGCTCCGAGTCCAACTACTAAATGCCCCATTGAGGCAAGGTGTGACGTCACGTGCCCTCTGCTTTCAGTTCAAAATCTCCAACATTTCTAAAACAGTTCTGCACGTACCTACCCATGGAGGAATAGATTTCCTCCATGATACCTACCTAACTATACGGATCTACAAACTAAAAATTTGTGTAGGGGGGTTTTAAAGAATGCTGAATCCGAATAATATTCGGATAACATATTATGTTGTTAGAAGTGATGAATTCCAATCTTCTCAAGGACCCCATCTTGTTGGAATATTATTCCGTATCATGGTTTAGCATATTATTGTATAGATCGAGTTATTGATGAGAGCTTTGCTTGTGTCGTGAAAATCGCGACTGGGTGATAAATCATTCAAGGTTTTCTCTTTTTCAAAGTCAGCTTTTCTCGGCTAACCCCCGCTCGCGTTTCACCATCAATAATGTAGCACCGATCCGGAAAAAAAAGGTTTTCAAACCTCTCATATCGAAGCATCCAGAAGAAACTTGAGGCATTAAGGCCGTGGAAGCGATAATCGAGCGGGGTTTTGCCTTTCTAAGATAAGCACTTCGTGGTTTTTGCGGAAAACTCAAAGATACGGGACGTGGCGGGATATCATTAACTATCCTCCAAGAGAAAGAATGTACGTTTGGATTATTAATTATTTTACTATACGCGCGCACATTAAAAGGATTATATCACAGCGTACCAGAGTAATAAACTCGCATTAGGTGGGACGGAGTAGTTTTAATCTTCGTAAATCATAGAGCCCATTAGAACAAGCCAAATGGAGGAAAATAATGGGTGGAAGCGCCTCTAGTAGGTTTACGTTTAATGGACTTCCCTTTATAACGGCCAATTCGTATAATCTTGGAATTTGACTGGAAATAGTTCCGGGAAAGTTTGGAGATAAATGGATTGGGGAATGAAAAGTTGGAGGTTTTGGATATTGAATGGAGTGGAAGAGGTATGAATAGAATTTAATGGTCAAAGTTCACTTGCTAAGGTCATAGTATTGATATTGTGTGCTTCCGGTGAATTAGTCTACTGCCGTTGTACCTTTATCAAGTGTCAAAGCCCTAAATGTTTTTGGAAATGCCACCGCTTTGCAGGACTTCAATAGGCTACATGATAAGTTAACGTTTTAAATTTACTAGAGTAGAGAAATTTTTAAACTCCCTCTTGAAGTTGTTCTTATTGTCCTTGTTAAAACGGACGTGCTACCTGTGCAAACCATAGAATAGGCCGAGGTGTGGTCACTTTCAACAACTACTGGGTTATTGTGTTATCTTCAAAAACAAAATGGCCGCTCAAGCTGTAGGCCTATTCTCCTGCGGTTTCCTCTGCGCTGGCACTTTAAAAAAAAAAAAAAAAAAAACGTTTTTGTCGTTTTGTTTTAGATCGTTCGTTAGGAAAAGGAAAAAATATAAAAAATGTGAAAGCGCGGGAGTGCAATAAAAATTGTCATTTTGTGACAAGTGGGCAAGGCGGAGATTTCGTTTGATGTATGTTAAAACTCCACTTAATTTGAATAAACATTTAGAGGTGAGTTATTACTAGAACCGGAATAATATCCACAACATACCGCCAAAGTAAGCCCACGAAATGGGCGAAATGTGAAAAATATGCACCACAAGCCAAAATACGTCTAAAAAAGGGTAATCGGGAAAAATAATCCCCGAAAAAAATCCTCGGAAAAATCTCCGTAAAAAAATCCTGCAGTGCAGAAAAAATCCCCTAAGCATACTCAAGAGTAAGAATACTCCCCAAAAACAAAAATTGAAAAAGGGGAAAAGGGCGAAATCTTTATCCATTACAAAATATGCATTCATTACAATTATACAATAATAATAATAACAACTAAAATCCAACTATGGTTTTTCGTCAGGAGGTATGTACCTAAGCCCGGACTCAGGAATCATGAAGTCTGAAAGAACACAAACATACGAATTCAGCCATCAATATACGGACGCCAACGGAGATGAGGTGTCTACCGTATATTCAAGGCGATTCGCCCTAAAAACTCGTTGTCATCTGTCATACATATACAGAAGATTGTAGGACAAAGGAGGAATTCATTAAAAAAAAGTGAATACCTGTTTGCTCGAATTGTTCATTTTCCTGCTGACTTTCCGACTGCTTAGTGTTGAGCCCCTATGCGAGTACCTACGCGATTAGTAATGGTAGTTTAGTAGCTACGCGTCGAGCGGCTACGCGAAAATGTAATGCAACAACCAATAAATGAAACTGGGGCTAATCTCTTGGAGAGACATATCCATACCATGATTTTTTGAATAAAGATTGAATTAATGAATAAATTAAATGAAAGATTAAAATAAAAATAATAAAAAAAGAATAAATCAAAATAAATTAAAATGAGAAAAAGAAGGGAAAATTGGAAGTAATAGATTGAATAAAATATGAAATATACTAAAAATGTTCGTTTCTAACCCTTTTTTAGTCCGCTAATAGCTGGTTTGCCTCAGAACTTGACATTTTTTTGCAATTCCTTCTCATTTTGATCGTCATTGATTTTTTTTCCACGCGAATTATGCAAAAGGGGCTACTGTGCGGCGTTACAAGGTATAATAATAATATGTAACAATATAAAATATTGACATCGATGACATGAATAATAATTATTCATGTCGATTCATCGATGACATGAATAATAGTCATTATTATCCCCTAGTTTCCCACTCCTATCCTCAAAACATGTTTTCATGCTTTGAACCCTGATCTAAACTGAGACATCCGGGGGTCTGGTGGTGTCTTCCTGACGTCATATTATTGTGAACACAAATCACAGGCGGCATCACTTTTACTTTCGGCGTTAACACTGTAGGCTCGACCTTGAAAACCCCTAATATCGAAAAATGTATAGAATTTTTTGAGGTAGCTACTAGTAGATTTAAATTTGTTGTATTGCTATTTAGGAATGATTCTTCAATGAATTATTCATTTCAAGATAGATGGGATCGAATTCGGATTGTATTCAACGGGTGTTGAAAGTACCTTTCCGACATTGGTACTAAAGTGAAAGGCTTATTTACGTTCTACACAGGTTTCATCATGTTATCGCGAACAAAGTTTTGGATGAGGAGCTCAAAAATAACCTATCTGGTTTCTATTTATACAGAGAGTTTCCATCCAGGATTCATTTCCTCTTATTATTTGTTTGGTACAAAGAGAGAACAGTAAAGCTTATTCTCACAGGATGACATTTTCCTTCCTACAACGTCTTCGAACGGTTAGAAAGTTCCTGTTCTGAGATCTTTCTAAGGGGCTTCTGAACAAGTAAAGTCAATCGCTATAACACAATATCTGATTCTGATTGCGCGGCTCCTGCTTTCAACTTCACAAGATTCTATATGAACTTTGCAAAGGCTTGTGGGTATTACCAGCACCCGCCGTTTTTTTTTCCTATGGGTGAATCAACTAGTTGATCAAAAGGGCGTCCCTGACGAGGCCTGAGATTTCTTACAGATGAAGCCTCTGAAGTATTAACGCTTGGAGCCTCGTAATGAGGACGTCCTTTGAGAGAAGCTAAACTTCACCGTTTCACGGTTTCTTTCTCATGTCTAAGTATTCGCGATTTTATCAACGTTTGGGAGACATCTAAAGTAGCAGAAAATGTTTCTGCTATAAGTATTTAATACCTACTAATCGGGGGAAAAAATTGTTCAACTATAACATTTATTGTTATTTATTTAGGTAATAAGACAACAAAAGCTGAGGTTTTCAAAAATGATTAAGGTTAATCACCATAGCTGTTTTCATTATCACCGGACCTGGAGAGTGTGATGATACAAAGCGGTTGCACTCCTATCATTAATAAGCAGCAAAATGCCTGACTTCAGAAAAATGAAAAATTTATTTTTACGACGAAGCCAATGGCAGTGTTTAGCAGCTATTGGTGTACTGTAGGGTTTTATTCTTATCATTGCACAATACCAGTAAATAGGTACAAATGTCTGCACTGCTGAGTACAAAGACGTGTTCCTTATCTTGACTACTAGATATCCGTCACTTCCAATTTCACCTTCTCCAAGAAATTGCCGTAATAAGGACGACCCTTGGGATGCCGCTAGTTCGCTTGTTGCATAAAAAGCATTTTGAATAAGTAATGCCACCATAAAGGGGGCCCACGGGGGTTGTCGGAAACGGCAATGACACCAATGACACGCTGACCTTTGAAAATAGTTGAGCATTTGAGACGCGACGGCGGAACGTACCTACAACCTACAAGGCACATCCCAAGTGATATATACCGCCGTTTGGACCGTTTTGTACCAACTTTGAGGCCCACATGTCCTTTTGTGCGTGGGGTTTTCAATCAAGTCCGTAGGGTCGCTCGGGGTCACTCGACGAAGGGTCATTCGAGGTAAAAAAAAAAAAAAAAAAAAAAAACGACGAGGCGGCCTTGAAAGGTTACGTAAAAAGTGTGAGTTATGCGGGTTGGTGATAACCGTGTCAAGATTATTGTTTCGCCTACTTGTGAAGTTCAATTTATATTGACGGGTGTCCTGCATATTTATGACTAGCTCTGGCAGATTTGGAAATGTTTTCCAGTTTGAAATCTCAAGTAGACTCTGGCCAAAGAGCTCTTTATTTATTTTTTATTTTATTTTATTATTTTATTTTTAGTTATTTATTGTTTTTTTAGAAAACTCATTTTTATTTCGTTTTTTAAATTTTTTCAATTAAAGAAAATTTCGATTTGCTTAATTTTTATTTTATTTAAAAAAACTAGTCCCCAGCCGAGTCTACTTTTTCGCGGTAAAACGCCAACGGGCGGATGAAATGTGGGGCTAAGGGGGGCTTGTTGTAATATACCTATAATACCTATATATAATTACAATATTATGACAAATTATGTATAAGTATGCGTATGAGCGTACTATAGTTACATATATAGGTATATATAATTACAATATTATGACAAATTATGTATAAGTATGCGTATGAGCGTTGAGAGTCGAGACCATTGATGACTCCGCAGATATTGATCCGCACTATAGTTTATTGAAGAATCTCAGCAACCGCAAAAATAGAGAGGCAGGGTAGAAGGCAGCAGTAAAGTTAAACCGAACTTAGCATGATACGAAGATCTCCGACTTCTCCATAAAGGAGCTCGATCGCCCAAACCCGTGGGGCTACGAGAGGGGGTTTCACATGTTTTTGCAAGCTTATAAACGACCACCTGGCAAAATTACCGTCACAGAGCCAACAACTAAAACAGAACACCACCAGAACACAGAGCCCCAAAATATCGTGATCAGCTCTAATCATGCAGTCTACTATATTAATCACTATAGTAACGCTTTAATATAATAAGGGTATTCACGGTCGAGGTTAACGAGTTAAACGTTCTAAGTAGTTAGGTTGCTAAGTAAAAAAATCATGAGGCACCCTGGTTAAATGTGTAGTTCTGTAGGTAGAAAGCGTAGTTCTGGCAGATGCCACTACGACAAGTGGCGCTTTTGCTTCACACCCCCGCGACTTCTTGCGACCCCCGTGGAAACTTTCTTCTCTTGGGATCCATTGCGTCAAACCCAATTTAGGAAAAAACTTTTAAAAAACCAGGAAGAAACCCCAAACGAAAACAGAAAACACCAGAACAACAGTAAACACAGGTAGGCGGCCATTTTGAAAGATCGCAAGAAAACTGATAACACTGATAACTTGGTTGCTGTCGACGTTCTCCACACCTCTGACTCAGTTACGTTAACATGGCTGATAACTCACTTTGATAACAACTTTTCCACGGATTGTCTCCACGTTCTCCACGTTTAACCCGTTAACTCATCGACAACGACCCGACCGTGAAGACCCTTAATAAGTTTAGTGTAAGGGGGGAAAGCGCATTTTCCTTCACTACGTTAGTAATAATTCCTTCCCTTCACTACGTTAGTAATAATTACTAAATGAATAATAATTACTACCTACGTTAGTAATAATTACTAGACAATTATTGTCTTCTTTTTGTTCGGAGCAGGCTCCGTGTTGGGCTCAAAGTTGTATTAGTAGTTGTAAATTAACAGAATTACATTGGATTTATGAAGAAATGTTAATCTCTAGTCAACGCGGTGAAACCAACTTCGGTAAATCTTCATTTCAAATCATGGATTTAACTAAACTCAGGATTTGAATAAACTGGGGTTCTTTGATGAAACTGGCTCAAGAACCATATTTTTACTCACCCATTCCCAACCCTGCTATCTATCTGGTAATCAGTAGCGGAATTAGCTGTTCATGTTTGAATATAACATACACCTCTCGATGACCCCAATCTGTTGAATTTATATCACCGTTGGGAGAATTACCTACCAATCGGCGGTATTTCCATTCTATTCGATCAATTATTGCAGAATCATCTATTCTTCACCCGCCGCCCACCGGGATGGTACCTCCATCCAATTCGCGGGCTTATTTGCAAGCAAATGTTCCCATGAATACAAATCCGGTTACTGAGAGAAATGGACCCCAGAATGCTTTTCGAGTTCCCCTCGTCGAGGCCACCAAATCGCCTTTAAAAACCCCCTCGGAGGATGAATGGGCGCTTTGGCCTTTGCCCCGACTATACCGGTCGTTGGGCGGTTTGGGCGTCGTTCTGGTGTCTGCATGTTGGAGGCGTCATTATCGGATTTGGATCTGCCCGGTAGCCGTTTTGGAGAACCCTCGTCCCGCTGTGGGGCACACGCTGAGATTGCAAAACGGAGCTGATCCCTTCGAAACACTATAATAATGATATTCAAACACAAATGGATTTTATCTTGTCCAGCTGCAGGCCCACCTTTACCTTTATGTGATTCTAGATCTACTAAAGTGTTAGTCGGTTGGGTTCGATCCGATACTGCGAATACATATTGTACATGTGCAAAAAATAATGCTTTGTCAAATGCACATCGTAAAAACGTCTAAAATAACTTCAAAAACGGCACCATTCGTAGTCCCGTGAAAGCTACTAAATGTTGAACAAACGAATTTCAACGATGAGGAGGATTTTACAACTTGCCAAGTTTGAAATACATTGCGAGCAGCGTCTTTCACTTGAGAAAGAGACCACCTCCAACCACCGCCCAATAATACTACCCCAGGTGGGAAGGATAGTGCACTATACCATGAGGGCTTGCTGGTGGGGAGAAAATCTGATTTGTTATTTTTGAAGAACAAATGAATATCATAACATTATCAGATTTCATGTTTCACCCGAACCTCATGTCATGTACGGTAACGAAGTGCAAAAATGGGGCAAGTGGGTAAGTGGGATGTAAAATTGCAACTGGTCGATTTCCGCTGGATGCCATCTATGTAGTGGCTAAGTTGAGTTGAGTTAAACTATATGCGTGACACCACTTATTCGCCAAATGGTGTCAATACAATACCAATTATTGGTAACCTGGCTGATAGGTTGTGAAGTCACATTGTGTCTTTTTACTTCAGTTGGCAAGTTGAGTGCTCCGTTTTTAGCGCAACCTTTTTCCAAAAAATGGAAAGGTGCGCTCACCTCTTCGACATGTATGTTTTTTTGTGTACAGAGCATCACGCCCGAGCGGCTCAACAGATTTTCATGAGGGTGGTCTCATTGTCATCAGCGAGTTCGGGGGGTGGTTATAGGCTACCTTAATTTTTCCTCCCTCATCCCCTTCATCGGTTTTCGGGAGGTCCTTCACGACGAAAGTTGTTTATCTCTGATGTGTAACTAAGGAGGCCTCAAAAGGGGGACGAAAGTTTTTGTCCGATTTCGTTGGTACAAGGGTCTATGGAATGAGCTTTTTAGGCTGATTCCAACGACTCCAAAACGATTTTTGCAGCCTGAGCCGTTCGTTACCTCTGATCGGCATAAGGTTTTATTACGCATCGGTCGTTAGGGTGCAGTTGTTTACGTAATGAGCATCACGTGGATGATGTGTTGTGTGGCATAGTTTGGTCGCTAGATACCTACTGTTTCTTAGTTTCTCTCGCTCATTAAATGTATCGTAATAACAAAAAGGTTGCGCTCATCTATTCAATTCAATTGATGGCTTGTTTCATAAGGTAGTTATTCTTCACGCTTATCATTGAAATCCAGTGTTATCTTTTTCTATCAGTGAGTTGGGCCCTACCATGCACTTACCCCATTGGTTTATCAAGAAAGGGCATGTGAGTGGCAATAATTAGGGAAAGTGTGTGATACCATGCCCTTCCCCCCTGGGGGGTATGTATGTCATATCACGCACTAACCCCCAATTGGTTTTCGACCAAAGTGGTTGCCTTCTTGTGTCAGTAAACACCTCAATTTCCATGTAAACCGTGATGTTTTGGTAAGTCTTTAAAATATTAGCAGTCCAGGTACTGACTTGATAATCTGTAAAAGTTGATAACTTTTTAATTTTCAAATCGCTAAAGAATCATCAAGAGATTTTCTTTTTTGGACTTGCCTCGGTGAAACTAGCCTTCCAAAGATTGAACAGCCCGGTTATACATTTACCCCCATCGATGATGCCACTACCTAAATAGATCTTAATCATTTTATTTAACTTCAACTATATCACTTATTTTATTTCGGCACCGAACATGTATAGGTACCAATTATATAATACTGACTATAATAATAATTATTTTGACTTAATAGTAATTATTACTGTACCTACTCAGTGGCTGATCATTTCCAACTTCTGTTAAAAGGGAGTTTCTTCACCGTAATCACGTTTGTGAATTCCCATGTAATGGATTTTCAAGCTCCCAAGCTCATTTCGAAGCAACACCAAAATAGGAAGGATATCTTGTTCAAATGCAGTTTCAAACCACCCGCTCACAAACTTTGATCTCCCCCACCAGCACAAAGGTTAGCAGGAACGTTGCAGGGTGAATCTTCGTCTCAAGACTTTAAAATTGCGCAACGTTTGGGGGGAAGTTTATTATTTAAAAAAACACCTCTCAAGTCCTCACTTTGCTCGGCTGGGAGTTGCGCAAAACTAACCGAGTAAACCTGACTAATGACGCTCCCCCGGGAATTTATTATATGAACCGGGAATTTGATTGATTCTCCGCTGTTTCACGCATGGATTCTTCATTCTTGAGTCACGCCCATTTTTTTTTTTTTTTTTTTTCGGATGGCGTTAAGAATGTCAGAGGTTGATGAGCAAAACTTCCATACTGTGAAATGTACTGGGACTTGAAAGCTGGCTGGAATATCCCCCGTGTTGAAAACGTACATGAGGTTTTGGCGATGGATTGGAAGGCCCAAAAAGGATACCGACAAATGAAGCGCGCGAAGTCCTGAGCAAAGATCAGGCTCGATCAAGATAATCACAGGAAAAAAAAAAACGCCAAATCATTATTGTTGTACGGCGGTTACATAATTACCCGCCACAATAGAAAACGGTACCAAATCGTTTCATAACGCTCCCCCTTTGAAGTTCCCTATGAAGATCGGAGGTTAGGTCAAATAGTCGAATGCAATCAAAGGTGAACTTTACGGCTAACCAAATAATGTATTCCGTTCATTTCAAAGGGAGTTTGCCTTCAACTTTGACATCAAATTGATAGAAGGTTGGCTAATAAGGCAAACAAGTCTTGTTACATGTAGCGAGGGTTCAACTGGCATTATGAATTGTTCGGCTCAACTTTACAATTTGCAATATCGTATTGTGCTGAGTTAAAACGGGGGAATTACCTGGTGAGCACGAACTTTATCATTAACCAAATCTCATTAAATCTTATATCAGAGCCACACATCATAGCTATTTCTGCAACTTACCTACTTAGCTTAACACTGAACTACCTACTAGTTAATACCTGCTAAACAATGTACTGGGATGTTTACCCTTTTGAAAAAATTAAATTGAGCAAAGCAAGTGTAACTTTTACATTTCCTGTAATTTAGTGAGTTTTTAGTGAATTTTTAGGAATCAAGAAGACGTTTAAACTCTTTGCATAATGTGCAAAGAGTTTAAACGTTTAAAATTTAAATAAATATTATTTATTCATGAGAAACATCCCCCCCCCCCCCCCCCCTATCGTTTGTTCATTGGTTAGCTTGTATCCTTGCTTTAACGTGATTTCGATATATCTTTCCATCCCACCGAAAATCAAACATGGAAGTGTAGCGGTTCTAAATACGTTTAGCCCCAACAATCGAAGTTGGAATACTCTGACCACCCTCTGGTGTTAAAACATTTATTCCAATACAAATCCCTTTATTAAATACCACAATCCTGTTATGCTCAGGATTAACAATTACTTGAGTTCACCATTCAATTTTAGAAAAAAAACATAGAGAAGCAACAAAAAGATTATATGCACCCTGTAATGTGTACCTATACGTTATTTTCTGTCCAAACCGTTTTCCCTCAAATGTCTTATTCTTCTACTTAAAACTTCACTAAGCTAATTTACCATGAAATTAACTTATTGCATGGACCTCCTCAACTGTATTTGGTTCATTTTCGCTCTGTGTCAAGAGATATATATTCCATAGCTTTTGTGCATTCAATCCGGAATATAGGTAATTAATTTGATTTTTATTCAAATTTGTTTCTAGTGTTAATACGATTTTTTTTTTTTAGATTTTAATTTTATTTATAATATAAGTAATAATTACTTATAATAGAATTATTCTATTTATTTTTCACGTTTGAGAATCATTATTGAAACATATATTAACGAATAGTAATCCATAGAAAAGTTGTTGAGCGACCTATTTTGAACTGCCCTCCAAGGTTTTTTGAAACACAATTTTGAAAAAAAAGAAAAAAAGTGCTGTCACCTTGAGCCTAACGGCTAAACATTGGACGATCATGGAACATGCTTCATTTGATTTTAATAGGTAACTAAATCCGCACCAAACGCCATGCGTCAATTGCCTTCTTAACATTTAAGAAGGCAACTGATGGTCTCCATTTAATGGAGAAGGGGGCGTATCATTGTCATATTCGCCCCAACATATTTTTTTAACCTCAAATAGCATCTTTCTGAGTGATTGGATCGTCCCGCTCTTTTCAAATTCGGAAAAAAGAGAAAATAAAAAAGATGGGTGCCCTCACTCAAAATCGCAGTTTTGCAATATTCGCCCTTCTGCCCGGAGGGGGACGATATTAAAACATATGATGAAAGTTGGCCTTCAACCGTTTTTACGCTACTTTTGGGTAGCATTTTCGTTTCTGGATACCGTGACATTTTTTGGCATGATAGTCCAAGGCTACAGCATGCTCCATGCTAAAATCGCTCGAACTTTTCTCAACGATTGAGGTGGGATTCGTCCCGTTTTGACAATCTGCGGCGACACCAATCGATTCCTCCTGAAATTTCACATAAAAATCGATATCTTAACCCAATGTTAGGTAGCTACCCATTTTTCGGTTGTGCACGTTTGCATAAAAGCTGCAAAAAAATAAATAATAAAATGAAATGTTAGTTATTATAATATAATAATATTATATTATTTAAACTTTAAATTGCACTTTTTTTCAGCAGCTTTTATTTCATATGCCTTATTCTTCTTTTTTCCTATCAAATTAAAATTTTATTTGATTGATGAATACTGTGATTATTTTTCAAGAAAAAAATCTCAACTTCGCCGAGTGATAACATAAAAACGCGGAGGTACCTAAGTATAGATGAGCATCTGGAGGCAAATTGATCATTTCGAGTGGCTCTTGTGAATTTCTTTGGTTCGGTCAACATCCACCAAAGGTCTTCGCATTTCCAAATTGACTCACAGATCGTCCAGGCCTCGTCCCTCACATGAGGACACTCGGGACCATCTCTGGGAACCGGTTCCGTCCTAGGACTAGTTGTAGGGACGTTGGGAATAAAACATCGTGGTGCAACTTGAAGTCCCATGGGGGGGGGGGGGGGGGGGGGATGAGTGGGTCAGGACAAAGGATACGAGAGCGCGGGTCAGGACCAGGAGCGGCCCCAGGGCTTGTGAAACACACCGGTCCTGAGATGAGCTCGAGGGGGGTATGAACGGGACCTAGTGACATTCACAGGACATCGGGGGGACCTTCCAAGATGAGCATGGTGACTGATGAGGTCGTCTTTGAACAGTGGACCATCGAACTATGCTTTATGGAGTTTACCTCATTCGGAATTGGAGGCTGATGAAATTTGTGTACCAAAATGTTGAAGAAGAAAATATGTCTATTTAAGTACATAACAAAAATTTGAATCAAATAATAAATAATCATGCATAATTACCTCAATAAAAAACCGCTGCAAATTTTACACAAGGGTTTCTTATTCTTTGATATATTTGCCGAAAACCTGCATTGCATCTGTTGGAAATGCGACATGTTAAGAGTAGAGTAACAAAAAAAAAAAGATCCGAGAAGGCTTGCAAGTGCTAAACCAGGAGGCTCGCCCCAGAACATTACGCAGGGAAGAGGCGACGTCCCTGTTAACCCGCGCCATGTAATGAATGAAATGCGAGATCTAGCAGCTCGCCTGCAATGCTGAACCAGTCTTTAATGTATGCAAATTTGGGTTTAGAGGAGGTAGGAACTTTTTGTACACCTCAAGTGGAAATCTCTAGAGGAGCTCCTAAAGAGGCTTCAAGGCAGAAGGCAGAAAGTGTCGCTAGTGAGACAAATTCGGAGATTTCCCGATAATGTGCCAATGAAAGCTTTGGTAATAAATTTACTCTTGAGTACACGCCAAAATTTATGTGCACTTGGTGTATTGTTCAGCGTGCTGCCGTATCGTGCTATATGACATACAAGCTATAGGTCGATATTAATGATATCTTTGTGAGGACGATAATCGTTATTCATGCTATAACGACGCGTACTGTCTGATAATGTTATATATTACTGTAATAAAAAGCGTGAGACCACCGATAATGATACCACTAACGGTACGATAGGTACCGTTCATTACCTAGTCCGGTTTATGTCATTTACAATCGTGGGATTTGTCGGGTTTTAAGCTGATTGCAAAGAAGCTCCAGGCAAGAATCTTGATGATTCTTTCCGAAGACATGAATGTGCCAACTTACAACCAAGAGCAATGATGAGGCTTACAATAAAACAGTGTTCACAGTCGGATTTTGAATGGGATTACTCAACAATAAGCTCTATGTTCACGAAACAATAGAATCACGTTTCTCTTCATTCATAACTTCCGTGAAGATTTTCTTCAAAACGGGACAGAGTGCTCAACCAAAAATCCAGACGCGGGTCGAATTTGGTTTTTTTTTTTTTTTTTTTTACACAATTGATACTTTCTTCGGGAAGACATTGACCGACACGGGCTGCCGCCAGGGAGGCACTCAAGTCAGCCAGTCATGTCATCCCAACACCCACACAACGTCAACCCACCTACCAACACAACATCCGAGCGTCGTGGTCCATGTCATCTGTCATCTCACTTTCCTCCATCGTCCCCTTCCACATTCACCCTGTTTGTTCCTCGGTGAAACCTTTCATTACGTCTTTTCCAGACTTTCAAACTTTTACTTCATACCCGCAAATCCACGTACGTACACATGGTACCAACATTTTAACTGGCATTATTAGCTGCTAGGGTTGCTAGACGTACTCTTACTTGGTTCAATTTTCAAGGTAAGAGTCTTGCCCACTAACATGTCCCCTGTTGCAGATTTTATTGTATTTTATTTATTTTTTAATTATGTAAACAGAAAACAGAATCTTAGCAGTATGAGTATCCCTTCGGTGTTTCAGTAGTCAGGGATAGATTAATAAGACTTAAAAGTACTTGAGTGACTGGAAGTACTAAAAGTGACTTCTACAGAGGTCGCATTTACACTTTAGAACAGTTTCTATTCTATACAATACATTAAACCGTTGAAAGTAACGCTTTTGGTTTATTATTCTTGGAATAATACACCTGTTTTCGCGACGGAGGTCGACGACTCCGATCGGCCGCAAAATTTGACATTATCCGTTTCAAGAGGTCTAGATTCCAAAACCGAAATGTCCGTCAGCCATACGCCGTACTGCCGTCCGGGCCGTTTTGGGCAGTACCTAGGAATTTTATTTTTAAATCTGAAATTTTGACAAAATACTCGGTTTACCATCCAGTTGTGCTCGCAAGGTTTTCAGCCCGATCGCCCAAACCCGTGGGGCGCTATGGGGCTACGGGAGGTTTTTTTTTAAAAGGCTTTTGGCTATGGGATCGAGTCAACAAAGTGGTTACAAAGTGGTTGTTTGCCGATGGTGCAGAGGTCTAATCCAATGAGTTTGGTTAGGTGTCGTTTTCGAAGTATTTTTGAACGTAGAATCCATTTTTCGGGGTCCCGCAACGATCCGATTTCACTGTTGCGATCTATAGAGCTTTCATGGGGCTACAAATGGGATTTTCGAAGGATCCCAGGAGGTCAAATATTTTTCAAGTAAAAAAACAAACAAAAATGTTTTTTAATAGGTATAGGTAGAAATAAAAAAAAAAAAATTTCATTGACAATTAAATTTCTCCACAAGTAACCTACTTATATCAACGAATAATAAACCCTTGTGTAAAATTTGCAGCGTTTTTCGTTAATGTGTCAAAGCGAGGACATGAAAGTGTCAAAATACTAGTTCTCATACGTTTCCTTGGTCATCGCTTAGGCTGCTGCCATGGATGAAAGGATTCCTTTTTGACATTTTCATGTCTTCGCTTTGGCACCTTAACGAAAAAAGCGTTTTGTTTTGTTCGGCCTTATAAGCACTCCATGGTATCAACAGTATTGTAATAATATTATAGGCAGTGTTATTCATTCCATACTGCAGTGCAGTACTAATGTTGGCAGCCCTGGTAGACGGCAAATATATGGATAGGTTTGTGTTTATATAGCATAGCAGAAGCGTATTCAAGTAGTGATTTATTGTAAAGATACGTGTTAATGACGCTAGGAGGTTCCCATGAAGAGAATACATCCAGCCTTCCCATCATCAAAGCTGTCAATCTTGACTGTAGAATATTATTGCATGACAAAAGCTTTCTCCGAAGTTGACGATGTAGCTTTCGGAAGCTGTTTCCCTGTCGACGATCAATGTGGAACGTCTGTTGTTCGGGCGACTTTAGACGTTCATTTATCACCTCATAAAACTTGATGGTTCACAGTGTTGTGCATCCTGACGTGTCAGCCCCCTTAGGAGCTGTTCCATTCTCGTAGCATCCCCCCCCCCCCCCCCTCAATCCGCAGGGCCAACTTTGCTCCCACTGTATTTCTCAGAGTTTCCGGTAAAGTGAGGGACGGGGCTATAAATTACGTCAACCAAAGCTTCGTGTTCGGGCTCCCACATCACCTGTTCCGTGAAACTAAGAATTTTTCACCAACTGTCAGCATGCTGTTTACCGCAGGCCCTGGAAACGGACGGAGACTCGAGAGGGGGGGATGGATCCGGATAGTCAGATCCAGCGGCTGCCAACAATAGGTAAAATTTACCAAAGCTGACCCAGAATCTGACATCGTCATTGTTTTTATTGCTAAAATTCCGATTTGAGTTACTGGGAAAAATCTGCACATAGAATAATGAATTATGGTGGGGGGGGGGGGGGGGGGGGTGGAAACCATTGGCGGGTAGCTGGAAGTTGTTTTAATCCCTCCAACTACGCCGAAAGATTAGGAATCGGAGTTTGCACCATTTTGGAGATGAGCTTCACATTTGGTGGCCCTAACCTTCTTTTGCTTTTTTCAACCATTTTTGGTTTTGTTAATTTTCTCCTAGAAGGAAGCGTCTAACAAAAGAAGTTTTGACGCTTTTTTTTAAGAGCACAAAATTATGCGTCGAATGAGTACTCTATTTCGGTAAGGCGAAACCGAACGTAAAATATGTGTCCATTGCGAGGGACAATCTTGCTCCAACACCCCATTGGAATCGGATATAGGTTCACAAGTAATACTAAGAGGACTAAGGATGGGATAGCACACCATCTGCAGCTGTCACCATAACGATCAGGTTCATTTCCTTTTTCTGAACGATCCATCCACCGCAAAGGATTCCCAACCGCTCTGCAAATGACAACCCATCCTTCCACCCCCAAAAAGGTTGTAATTTGAGAGAAGCATGAAAACCATTACGTTGAAATTATAAAACAATTTGTACGTTAATTGTGGTAACTCAAGGTTAGAAGTTGATGAAAATCTTGAAAAAGCAAATCGAATTCGATGACCCCTTTGCCATGGGTCATTCTTCGGAAATGGTACTATTTCATGTCCAGCCACATAACTCCCCCATCTAATGTCCTAGGTCCTCCCTCTTAAACTCAATGCAAGCCAAATTATAAAATGAAGAAGGATCATTTTGTCCTTCCCTAGCAATGTCCACACCCTGGGTAGTTCTCAATGTATTCATATAAATTTTTTACGCAATAAATTCCATAAAGTGGGCAAAAACCCAGCATCCTTTCTAGTTTCGAAATAACGTTGAAATTTCATATGGAATGGGCTAGTAGTCACATGACTTTTTACCTCTGTCCCACGATTTGAAATCACTCCCTAGAATATTTTTTGAATGCCCGCCCTCAACCTGAGGAAGAGAAATTTCGAGATAACTGTTGTTGTGGCAACATTGGCATGAAGCTATGATCACAGGTTATCGGTGTCGTGTTTTTATTTACTCCTATCTCACCGTGGTCTTTCCCTAGTGCGGTTTGAAATTTGACAGGGAAGATGTAGGTTTTTTTCAGTATTACAATCTTGACGAAACCTAATCTTACATATCTTGGCGCTCTCTTTACATTTTATATTGAAGCTTCGTTCTTGAAGCACCTTTGTACAAAGGTGGAAAATGGCTGATTTGTCCTTTCCTAGTCCATTCCTCCCTAGCCCCAATAAAATTGAGAAACATCGAGGGAGTGACCACAGTGGCCAGGTAGCCCTATAATGTCACTCCCTAGCACTGTTTTTTTTTTTTTTTTTTTTTTTTTTTTTTCTAATAATGTTCATCTCTAAAACTACAAAGATTGTATTATTTATTAATAGTGGGTTCCGACTTACTGAGAACCAAATTTAGGTTCAAGGACCGAATTTAGAAGGCCTTAACAGAAAAAAAAGAAAGAATTTTGGACAGCTGAAAAATTGGAATTTTAATGTTGGAAAAATTAACCTCAAATTTCCGAAGAATGACCCATCTACCACTTGGAGGTTACTATCCAGATATGGGTAAAAAAGGTTCCTAAACCAACATTTTTGCTAAATGTGTGTTTATGCAAACCAAATAATAATATTATTGATATCATATCAATATTATTGATATGAACTAAAACTCATCTGAAACGACCGCCTCCAGTGGAGAAACCCCAGACATCACCTTGGCCGACTGGTGGTGTCTGAAAAAGGTCCTTCTCAGGATCACCCAGTCATTTCCTTCAACACAAGCGGAGGTGAAAACTTGGAAGTAGTCAGCAATTTTTCTCCTATCTCATCGAACACTTCAATATGTAGGTTGACAAAAAAATCCTCGTTTTCTACCATCACGGCATTGTTTTTCCATTAATTTTGCGGCTTTCCCCTGACCCTTGTGTTTGCCGTCGGATTTCCCTGACACTTGTGTGGGTCTAACTTGCAACAGGTTGGCAACGAGCGTGTTGAGAAATTCACTGCCGTGACGGAGTTCAGAGTGCGTAACTTCCATTGATAGGCAAATCGAATCGACCCAAACAGAAACAATGGCGGGTGAACTCACGATGAAATTCCTTCATTCACGGCAGTACTTTTAATTTCAAGGAGTAATCCCGGCAGGTCTGCTGAAACGTTTTGAATAATTACACAGGTTTACAAAAAAAGGTCAATCTCAGGCGCCGCAGAAAAAACCATCAAACTCTATGTTTTTTGGGGTGCTGAATCCGAATCCGACCCCCGTTTTTTCTGGTCACGTCCAAATTTTTGAGATATTGGCAATTTTTCGTTTTTTCGACCTTTTTCCGTTTTGGAAGTCACAGCTAAACGTGCGGATACCACAAAAACTCTCTTATTACTGGAAATTTATCGCTGATTCCGAAAATATATATGAGTTGGTGTCTAAAACCACGAGAAATGTGTGCTTTTGCCAAAAAATGTTTAAAAAACGTGGTTTTTTCAAAACCAAAGTAACGTTTTTTGATACTTTTTACCTTCTAGCGTGAAAACTAAGGCCGTTAATAAAATTTTTCCAACGAGGTCTTGTAGGTAGATTGTTTCTGCGTCGAATGGGACCAACCGTGATTCTTTACCTTCCATAATAAGGGAGCTATGATTTTTCAAAGTTTCTGGGCGCTTGTTTTTCAGGGCTTCAAGTGCAATTCCGTGAGTTCTTGATGAATAAAACCATCTTTGAGTCGGTCTGAATTGATGCCTCCGAGTCCAATATATTCCTCGGAACAAAGTTTTGTTGTGATCAAGTTGCATTGCCGACTCCAGTAGTTCATGTTCTACGACATGGCCAAAATGGGTAGAAACTTTGAAAAATCATTGCTCCCTTATTATGGAATGTAAAGAATCACGGTTGGTCCCATTCGACGCAGAAACAATCTACCTACAAGACCTCGTTGGAAAAATTTTATTAACGGCCTTAGTTTTCACGCTAGAAGGTAAAAAGTATCAAAAAACGTGACTTTGGTTTTGAAAAAAACACGTTTTGTTCACCATTTTTTGCAAAATCACACATTTCTCGTGGTTTTAGACACCACCTCATATATATTTTCGGAATAAGCGATAAATTTCCAGTAAGAAGAGAGTTTTTGTGGTATCCGCACGTTTAGCTGTGACTTCCAAAACGGAAAAAGGTCGAAAAAACGAAAAATCGCCAATATCTCGAAAATTTGGACGTGACCGGAAAAAACGGGGGTCGGATTCGGATTCAGCACCCCAAAAAACATAGAGTTTGATGGTTTTTTCTGCGGCGCCTGAGATTGTCCTTTTTTTTGTAAACCTGTGTTATTGGTTATTTCAGCCATGGTAAAACATCCTTTGCCAGTCGTGAAGTGCTAAGCTCAAGATACGTAACAATCTAATCTGAAGGCGACCTTTTATAAAGCTGAAATTACTGTAGCCGCCTTGGGGTAAAGAGTGAAACAGTTGTCATATCTCAAAGCTTTGAAATCGAGTTAAAACTAGCGTGCTCGTGAACTTTTGACCCTGATTTCAAAGGATTTTCGACGTTTAAATTATGGGGTTTGTTGTCCGAGCTTTTCGAGGATTTTTTCTGTGGCAATAATTACGTTCTGCACGTTGTTCAAATATGCGTTTCATAATCACAGTGTCATGAGATTCTAATAATTAGAGCTTTGTTTCAGATGGGGACAGTTCAATTCGTCCTGATGTGCTTGCTGAGCAGCGCAGCCGGAGACATCAGCGAAAAGTTGAAGCAGGGGCAGGGACTTTCGCCTCGGGAGTCAGCAGAAGTTTTGGGCCTGTTGGCCCCATTCCAAGATGAATTCCGACCGAACGTCAAAGGTGGGCGTCCAAGTGGTATAAAAGGCGGTGGCGTCAAGGGAGGACAACAAGGTAGACAGCTGGGTTCGGGGGCGTTCAATGCCGCAACCAGAGTGCCCATCCCGTTCAGGGACCACACCGGAGACGACGACGAGAACAATTTGGATCGCCTGTGCAACGACGCTTTCCACAGTTTCTTGTGCAAGCCGGTCGGACCTCGAAGGAACAGGATCGACGGTAGGCTCCGTCCTGGAGCTCAAATCCCACCTGGAGCTTTGACCGGAGCAAGTTCAAACGTACAGGAATCAAAACAAATACCCCAGCAATCCGGCGGAGCCATCAAAGCAACAGAACTTGACAACGATGAAGGCTACAAATACCCTAAACCTGCAGATGATGGATACAACTACCCAAAACCAACCAATAACGTTAATACATTAGTTTCTCCAGGATATTCTTACCCCAAGCCTCCTTATAATTACGACAAACCACCAACTCAACTGGCCTATCCATCACAAGTTCAGGAGACTGTTCAAAATCCAACGAATGAATACCTCCCTCCATTCCCATCAACCACTCCAGCACCTCAAACATTTGTTCCAAAAACTCCCACAACACCCTTTCCCAGTAACTTTGGAAATTTCAACTCCCCGTCAAACCAAATCCCAGCTCAAAGTAACCAACAACCAATTGTACTTAATCAAATCCAACCCCAATTCAAACCCATCCAGCCTTCGCCCTTTTCAGTTTTCACCCCACAAACGTACACATTTCCGCAGACGTATTCATCACAATTCCCTCTGATCACTTCGCCATC
This sequence comes from Pilophorus perplexus, assembly GCA_955831195.1. Taxonomy (NCBI): domain Eukaryota; kingdom Metazoa; phylum Arthropoda; class Insecta; order Hemiptera; family Miridae; genus Pilophorus; species Pilophorus perplexus. The sequence goes on from OY037012.1 coordinate 17,505,355, forward strand.
TAGTCCCGCAGTGGACTTGTTTACTTTCACAACAAAACCAGCTCCACAATACACTTTTACGCAACCATCCACGGTGTCAGTCCCTTTCGTGTACACTGGACTCCCAACAACGGTATTCTCATCGAGCGAAGCACAACCAACTAACGACCAAGGATACATCTACCCGAAACCGTCAGACGACAACCCGGTTTTCCTATCAACTCAACCAGAGCCCTCCTCAACTGCACAACCGATCCAGTTCCCGAACAATGGATATTTACCACCAGTAGGAGCTCCCGTACCAAAAGCGTCCAACGTGATTTTTGATTTGCTACCAAAATCAACTCTGTCTCCGGTATTTCAAACGAGCACACCTCGACCCGTCACGTTTCAAACATTCACACCATCCACATTTCGTCCAGTGAACATCATCACTACGCCAAGACCAACAACTACTTTCCAGACACCAGTTCCCACTACTCGTCCAACTCAATCACCAAGTACATTACGGCAATTCACATTCACCACAACAACACCCAGAGCACCTTTCAGTTTTGCGGCAAGCAACGATGTAGCAATATCTCAACCTCGATTTGAGAGACCGAACAATGGATATCTGCCGCCGGCAAATCAACCCGTCCCAGCTCCAGCTAATGAAGTCAAGAATGTTCTTCCGTTTAATCAACCTTCGCCGTTCCCTCCCAACATTATCAGAGCTACTACTCCGAGACCCACATTACCACCCACAACTAGACCTCCTCCTCCTACTACTAGACCTCCACCCCCATCAAAGGAATATCTGCCTCAGATCGATCCCAGGGAAGGTTCAAGCACTAATCTCTCTCCAAACTTTGAAGGAGGGAGCCTCTTAGCTGCTGAAGGAGATGCACCTCAACCGGACGTCAAGAAACCAACTACTGAACGTACGCATACGTTGGAAGAATTGTGCCGAGATGCATTTCACAGTTTCCTTTGCAAACCTGTTGGTCCCAGGAAGAACCGGATTGATGGACGAATCCGTCCTGGAGCGAAAATTCCCCCAGCAGTAATGAATCAGTTGCTTTCTGCAGCTTCCTCGCCGGTCAGACGAAAAACGAGGCCAAATCAATCAGGAGGATCTCTTCTTGCTGGTTCTCAAACCCCACGACCCAATGTATACCAGCAAATCAACACCAATTCAGCTTATCAACCGACTAACCTAAATCCTCTAATAGTTTCACGACCCGTTCAAAGCCAACCCTCGTTGTTCCTTGTGGCAGCTTCAGATTCTTCGAGTCTAGCCAAGGCATATGTGAAGCAATCAAGACAGAATGTAACACTTTCTAATCAGTATATTCCACCTTCAAATGCCAGGTTGAACTTTATAGAGAGTGCAGTTAAGGAAACACCTAGTACAATCAGGGAACCACCAACCACAGTACGGACGACGACTGTTAGGCAGACAACACTAAGGACTACAACTTTACGACCAACAACCACAGCGTCAGTTCCTACTACCAGGGTTGTGAATTTAATACCAAAAGTCAGTTCATCTCTGCAGGTAGCTGCTTCGGCCACTGATGAGAAGACCGTCCCAAACAAGCCAAAATCCGCTGAACAGCAGAGTAGTTCCTCGAACGAAGGTTACGACTACCCCAAACCCGCCAAGCCGTTTGTATTCCCAACGACGCCCAAACCCCAAACTACCGGCTACCAGTATTCCAAACCGACCAAACCACTCGCCTACCCGTCAACACCAGCTCCCTCGACCGGCTACAACTACCCTAAACCCCGAAGACCATTTACGTTCCCTTCAACTCAACGACCAAGAACGACAAGACCCACGTTCGGCCAACGCGTTCGCCCGACCCTTACAGAACAACAGATACAACAACAACAGCAGCAGCAGCAACAACAAGAGCAAATCCAAGAAGACCCATTCACCAGCCAAAACGAAGTACTTGACAAGGACAATGAGTTACCACCAGCTAGTCAATTTGAGATTCTAAAACCTTGAAATACTTCACATTTTCAGTTATGAAAGACTTCACGCGTGCCATTAAGTTAAGGTGCAATCAATGTTACCACTGCCAGAGAACGTGCTATATTTTTCTACGATTAGTTCTATGGGATAATATTGTTGCTAGTACTTAGAGTGAAAAGTTAATAGATTAAGTTACCCTATTAGGTTAACTGCCTAACTTGAAATTAAGAAAGGATTGATTACCTACTAAAGGGATTGGTATTATTTTTGATCTTATTTTATACAACCATTAGAAGATACGATTTTTTACACATTTTCTATTTTTTTTAATGACTATTTTTGTCGTGTAGATTTTGTTTTAGTAGGTAAGTGAAGACGTAGAAGATGTGGCATCGTAGGTGTTTTAAGATGAAAAATAATTTGGAAATAAAGACTACTTCAAAATAGAAATGTGTATGGCTGAACCACCTAACATTCATAAAGAATAGATTGCTAGAATCTAAGGGGGCTTAGCCAAATCCGGGGTCCAGGGCTACTTTTTTTCTTCTTCTTTTTTTTTTTAATCAAAAGTATTATATTGGAAGAAAGAAGAAGGAAATATTATAATAATATTATTTAGGAAGAAGGATTTAATATACGTTCTTTATAATATAAATACGTATATTATACGTAAAGGAAGAAGGAAGATGGTTTTCGAATCTAGAAAAAAAAAAAAAGAAGCTGAGGTCAAAACTCTAATAGCATATACATAAATAATCTAGGTCTGTAAACCTAAATTATTAGGGAAATTACAGGAAATTTACATCTCCAGCGCGAATGCGGCTCGATTTTACGGTGTGTCGTCACACTAAACCACATTGGTGGTTGATTTGTGCTTGTTTGTGGCAAAACAAACCCTTAAATTTGCGAATCCATTTTTTAGCGTTACTCAAATTTAACTTGAGCCTACTGCTGACTGTCAAGAAAATCAAAGTGCACAGTTCCACAAACTCATGTGTTGTCGAATGAGGTGTCGCCGAAAATAATCAAATTGTACAGAAGTTCACTTGATAAAATTTAATGACAACCTCGTGAAATACGTTTTGTCGCTGTGATCTACTTTTAACTTCACGAGTTTCAAGGAAAGTTCAGAAGTTCATTCCCTCTATTCTAACTTCCGCATGTTGCCCATCACTTTCCTCGTTGCTGAACCGAGTACATATTTGATATGCAATATAAACGTAACCGTGAAGTTGATGCGTTCTTTTATAATTAAATGCAAATGTGAACTAGCACTATGAATATGTAATAGCAGTCACATAGGAAAATATCTCCGTAACGAGCCTATCAGGCCGCTTGTTACAACGCATCACACCCATTTCACGTCATTATTTTCTGGTATTTGATGTTAGAAGCTTTCGAGAAAACCGCCTCACTATACAACGGCGTGGGTGAAACGAAAATAGTCATGGACGGGTGGGAACAATTATCCCCGGGTAACCAGAGCTTGAAGACTGTTCTGCTGGATGCTCAGTTCTACACCTGCGCTGCCCTTAGCTCCATCTCCAGAGGTAGAATACCGACCAAATACAAACAGGTAAAAACGTATTTTGATAAATAGTGAGATAAATTAATTGACAAAATGTGTCTTGCACTTTTTAACATGCAGAACTGCAAATCCAGGAACAGTAACAATTTTTATAAGTTTATGCAGCTTCTTCTTGGAAGAAAATTTTTTTAAATAAGTAATGTACTATGAAACAATCTAAAATTCACGTGAATGCGATAATACAAACCGTTCTTTTTTTCATTTTTGAAAAATGTACGTTTTTATTTGAAAAATTTTCATATTAATACTACATTTAATGAAGTATTATTACAAAATTATATATTAGTCCCATGAATGTAAGTGGCAAAAATGTTGTAAATACTTGACACATCTAACATTAATTCAATTTTTTTTTTAACATTAATTCGATAGTATCTACCTCTGAAATCTCAACAATAACAGACCAATTTATAAGATGAATAATATACAAGAATGTGTACGAGTATATGAAAGTCCATAGGTATAAATAAATAAATGATAGGACAAGTTATTTAATTTATTTTTTGTTTAGCCATTGATTTATAATAATAATAATTTCTAATTATTAGAAATAATTGAATAATAATTATCAGTTTGAAAGTTGAAGGTGTACATAGTTGGTGCGGTTTTGATGGTCGTGAAGTTACAAAAGATTTTATTTTGAATTTTTTCTATCAAGATGAATAATATAATTTTAACTTAGCTTCAGATACAATTAGTATGTCTGGAGGTAAGTTAAAATTATATTTTTGAGTTTGTACTAGACAAAAAATGAACACGTCCGAGAGTAGTGTCCGATTCATCCCTAATGAAATATTCCTCCAAGATTTTTTTCTTTCCAGGAAGTTCTTCTTTTGGTCGACATAATGCCATAAAATGGCAGACGGGAGTCAATGGAAGTCCATGAGCGGGAGCAGTCGCTTTGGGATCTACCGAGAACCTCCGAGTAAACGTCGTCGCGCCGCTGGAAGCAGATTTTGCTGCTCACTCGCTATCTTCCTCGTCATTACCACTGTAGTGAGTCTGAGTACAGTGCACAATACAGAGCGAACTTCGGGTTCATTAAGAGTCGAAAGGGAGAGGTGGAAAGTGTGAATTAGCAATCAACCCTCGTAATTACCTTGTGGTTGTCGCACTTGCGAAATGCGTAGGTGAAGAGCAAGTTCGTATAGCCCCGTCTGTCGACTCCGCGATAGAATAATTCTATTTGTAATCAAGTCAATGGACAAAATCTCTACGAACAATTTATTTTTCCAGATATGTTTGACTGCGTTAAGTATCACTACAGGGAAAGGGCGAAAACGCGTGAAAATGGTGGCCGATTGGGTTCCGGAAAGTGAGAAAAATCTTGTCAACGCGACGGGAATCGCTCCGGTGATTGACGAAGTGACGACGACGTCGCCGGTGTACAACGCCACGGAAGTCGGACACCCTCAAGAGCCGAGCGAGCCTTCAATACCGCGTCCGGATGTCGTCAGTACGGTGAATATCCCTCAAGAGGAGGAACACAAGACCGAAGACGGAGGTGTGGACATCCCATAATGTAGAAATAGTCACGTCAGTGAATTAATTCTAAACCGTGTCAAATTTTCGTTCTTTTTGTTTCGTTTTTTTTTTTTCCAAAAAATCATTTTTCAGACACTCCTTCCTCCAACGAAGAAGCATCTTTTGCCCCCCGACAGGGTCGCATTATGAACGAGCCGACCGTCTCGCCGTACAAAATGAAGTCCCCGCCCAGATTTGTGAACCCGCCCGTCAACCAGAGGCCTAACGTTGTCTTCTCACCCTCTGGGGATTATACCAATTTCGCTCAGATGGGCCCTTACAACAACCGGTACGCCGACAAAAACTCCCAGGAGATTTTGGACTACGCCGCCGACGACAGGCCGATCTCGCTATTCCCCCAGGTGAGTTACAAGATGAAATAGTCCAAGATTTGCTATAGTATTATGATGTTTTTTATCGCGTAAGGACCTCAAATGAATTTTATGGGTAATGAATCGAAAATAAGGGTGAAACGGTATTAAACGTGCCAATACGATCCGAAAGCTTAATAATACTATTATAAGTATAATATTATTATACTTCGCGTTCTTGCCTCCGCTTGCGTTGTTGGAAAACATCGAGGGCTCGATCAGAGTAGACTGGAGACGTCCAGATAATTTACTCCTTCAATTTCAGGGATTCAGAAGCTGCTGTGTGGGCTGTTAAAAAAGTCTGAATTCTCCAGTCTAAGCATGAACAGACGAGGGTTCGTCAGACTCCAGACCTGGGGCTTCCCCCAGAATGGCGTTATTTGACTTAATAAAGGTCAAAAAATATCGTATAGCAAAGCATTTCATGAGCCCAAATCCCCTGCCTTTTCTGAGGCCTTTACACGTGCGCGGGCTCAAACCCCTTATAAATTTTTCCATTCTTTCTAGCCGGAACCTTAGCGCCTAGCTCTCTAACATAGAATCTGTCCACTTCTACGGTGTCACTGACACCGGGTTTAAACCGTTCTCAAGAACGGTTGCTGCTGAAATTTTTACAGGGGTTTCTCTTGGTTGTATAAAGTCGGAAAATTACTGAGGAAAAGTAAATTAAGTAAATTTTTTACATTTCTGCGTTTAAATTACTGAGGAAAAGTAAATTGAGTAAATTGTGGCGTTTAAATTGCTCTTTTCCAATTGACTAAATACAGGCCCAAGATTCAGGACTCAAAGCAAGGTGGCGAACTTAATCTTTTCGGAACAGCACGTCATTCTGCCACAGTTGCATTAAATAGTTAATATTTAAGTATCATCTGAAGAAGTGATCTGAAAAAGTGCGCTAAACGCATAATATTCACTTTTCGAGGGTTTTGCCGCATTTACCTCACTGCATGCACCTAACGGATTGCTAAAGCAATATGTAAGTGTGATTGGCTTCCTTGTACTCCGGACAGTATCCGGGGAATTTTTCAGGCAACTTCCTTCAAATAAACTCTCATATCGGGCTTCCGACAAGATCAATATAAAGATAACGGTCGAGCATCTGCTGACTAAATATTAAATAGAAGAAAATTTTTCTTCTCACTCGTTCTCATCTAGTTTAGCCAAGGGATCACTCCATTTCCCCCGATATGTTTTTATTGTAACGGCACTTATTCGACTCGCAGCGGGGAAAGAAAATTGGTGTGCCCAGGGAGAAAAAATATTATAGAATCCTCCTCGTTACGACAACAGTGTATTTCGTCTCTTCAGTTTTTACTTCGTTGATTCCGCTAGGGCCGAAAAGCCTCGTTGAAAATCCTCTTCCTCTCCCTCGGAAACGGTTCGGATGTACATGAACGGCGCCGATCCGGCCGGGATCCATCTTTGCGGCGGAGGATGTCGTTTACCGCTGCGTTCACGGCTCATTTGCCTTTGGCGATAGCCCGAATGAGCCGCTACGCGCCAAAAGATCCTCTTCGGCTTCCGCAAGGCAGTTAGGAGCTTCTTCGCCCCGAAAAAACCAACAACATAACATCCTTTCAAGCCGAAATCGGGGTCAACCTTTAATAGAAGCCGAAACACAATTGCCTGAACACGGACAAGGACAGCAGACGCCAATGATTACTATACGCTGTGATTTTTTTAAATTAATTTTATTTTATTTTTTCCAGAGCCCAACAATAAAATTCACCGGAGTGTACGTGAGAGGGCCGGCCCAAGAAATTGAAAGCATTTCCTTAGATCCCAACAAACAGTTGAACGGGCACGCCTACTCGGCAACGACAGACCCCTTCAAAGCCTACAAACCTGAACATCCCGCTGAAATCAACCATCTGGCGACAACCTCGTCGGATCTAGACACAGGAATCAGGTGGATGGCTCAATCCGTAAACTATAAAATTTTCTATTCAAAGGTCCAGTTCGGACGGTCTAGTTTCACAATTGTTGCTCATCCTGCCGTTTCCTCAACGAACAGGTTCTCGAATAAAATCGTCCGAGCGACGACGCCATCCGGGGTGGACATGGGAGCCAGCGGTTCGGGCACTTTGACGCAAGCTATTTTCCACCCTTACGATCCATCGAGCTCGACGAGGGACAAGAAATCACGACCACTCAAGATCATGCTGGACATCTACCCCGTACATCAACCAGACTTAGTCGAACAGGGTATGCGAAGGCCATTCAAATTCAGGTTCCTTCCTTGAACCTTTTTACAAGCTAGTTTAGGGACGTGAAAAAGTATCAGATACTTTTTCCCATCAGATCTTCTTTGAGTGCCATACCCGCTAACGAGCGTTGGCGACCTCTCGCTACAAACTTCTGTTGAGCAGGACGAACAGTTATTACAGAAGTAGTAGGGACCTCAATCTGTATCTCAATTTTTGGCCGAATTGAGTTAAAGGTTTTTAGCTGTTGGGGGGTTACGTCGGTTTTCCCAGTTTCAAAGTCGTATCTGCTCAGGAAATTACTGAAAAACAACATACGATTATCGAGTTTACGAATTTTTGGGGATTTACTAGTGAAAAAACACGTATAGGCCTGCTATGAGTAGCCCAAAGGGGTGTGCAATCAGCTCCTTACAAAGGTCTGTGTTTCACATTAAATATGCTAAAAAATGTGTTATTTGGATGTTGAAAATTTTGATCAACCTAAAAATTTGTCATCATACGTTTCAAGATGTGTAATTCCAAAACACAAATACCCGTCCACCGTCCAGGCCGATTTGGGCAGTAGGATTTTTTTTTCTTAATTCTGAAATGTTGACAAAATAATCGGTCCACCATCTATGTAGTTGTGCCCGCAAGGTTTTCAGCCTGATCGCCTTTGGGGGTTTTGTGGGGGTACAAATGGGGCATTTGAAGGATGCCAGGAAGTCGAATGAGGTGTCGTTGTTCGAGTAATGTTGGACGCTTAATCCATTATTCGGGGTCCCACATCCGTCCACAAACTTAACAAGAACATCAAAAAATAATAAAAAATTAAAAAATTAAGTACAAAATTATTTTTATTGACATAGAATTAATGTTTGGGTTATTTATATCAATGAAAAATAAACCCTTGTGTAAAACTTGTAGCGAATATTTGTTTAGTTACACGCAGAGCTTTTAAAGATAGTGATGAGATTTTGAACTGAAAGCAGAAGCCAGCGACGTCCCACGTTGGGCCTTTGAGCGATGGGCACCTATCCGCCAGGGCGCGCAGTCTTCTTTTGTTTTATTATTCTTGGAATAATACACCTATGTAAACGTGTCGCCATTGATCGGCCTCAAAATTTGTCACTACCTGTACATTTCAAGATGCGTAGATTCCAAAAACGAGATGCCTGTCCGCTGTCCAAGCCGTTTTGGTCTACCATCTAGTTGTGTTTGCAAGGTTTTCTGCCCAATCGTCCTACCCCGTGGGGGTTAAAAGGGGCTGCGGGAGGGGTTTTTGGAGCAAAGTCTCTGTTCACCCAAAAAATATCTCTCCCGTTCAAATATGTCCAAGCAATGAATAATAAACTCTTGTGTAAAATTTGCATCGTTTTGGTTCATTATTCTAGGAATAATACACCTATGTTTTCGCGGCGGAAGTCGACGACTCCGATCGGCCTCAAAATTTGACATTATCCGTTTCACGTCCGCCGTCCGGGCCGTAGGATTTTTTTTAAATCTGAAATTTTGACAAAATACTCGGTTTACCATCTAGTTGTGCCCGCAAGGTTTTCAGCCCGATCGCCCAAACCCATGAGGCACTATGGGGCTACGGGAGGTTTTTTTTTAAGGCTTTTGGCTATGGGATCGAGTCAGGTGTCGTTTTCGAAGTATTTTTGGACGTAGAATCCATATTTGGGGGTCCGAGAACGATCCGATTTCACTGTTGCAATCTTTAGGGCTTTCATGGGGCTACAAATGAAATTTTTGATGGATCCCAGGAGGACAAATGTTTTTCAAGTAAAAAACAAACAAAAAAAATCCAAAAAAACATTTTTTTGAAATAACTATAAAAATTCAAACAAAAAATTTAATTTTTTCATTGACAGAATTACATGTCTGCACAAGTAACCGATATCAAAGAATAATAAACCCTTGTGTAAAATTTGCAGCGTTTTCCCCCCTTCTTCTCCGCAAACGATACAGTTTCTAACCCCGTCTTCTGTAAAATACAATAACTGATATGGATAGTATACCTATTGAATTATATCGACTTATTGAAGGGGGAAATTCAAATGGCTTACCACGACATCGACTTATCAAATGAGAGCGAAAATTACATCAGACACCAGCAAAATCCAACATTGTCGTGCTACCTACTTGCATCTAGGACTTGCATCTGGTGCGAAACCTGTGACTCTACCTTCATTTATTTAACAGAAAATCAGAATTCGTCATCTCACGACTATAGATCGATAGGGCACTATTTAGAAAAGTATTTTTACGTTTTTGCTTTGTTTTGGGTGCTCCGTCTTGCTGTGGGCATTTCGGTCTCGCCTCATCGATCTTCGGGTGTAATCCAAGTTCTTCAAGTCTCTTGCGACACCATGTAACAGGACGAAACGACTCCGAGGACAAATGTCGGCTCTATAATGAAGACATTAGTCAAAGGGGCTTTTCCTCTCAGTCCCCAGCTAGTAATTATTTCCTTCCGTCCCTTTTCACTCTAAAGTTGCAGCTTCAAGTTTCTGGCCTAGAGAAAAAATTTTATCGACGGGAAGATTCTGTGTAGGTTAATATTACAGTAATTGTTCATTAATGACCTTGTGAGGGGGGGGGGGGGGGGATTTTCTAATACACCTATTACATTAACCAAACACTGCCCGAGATTCGCCGGCAGAATAACATAAAAACGCTGCAAATTTTACACAAGGGTAGAAGAATACACAAGAAAGAAGAATAAAAAACCGATTCGCTCCGGACCAACTTGACCGCATAAATCTTACGTGGGGGTTTAGAAAAAGGGAAAGAGAAACAGGGGAAATGAGACAAAGGGAGAGTGAAATATAACTCGGTTGTTTTCCGACAGGTTCCGCCCAGGTGGAAGGGGTGAGACAAAGGAAGCCGCAAGTCGCAGCGCGGCCGCCGCCGCTGCCCGTCGCTCCGCCCGCCCCGCCGCCGACTCAGCCGAGCCGGATGATCGTCCACCTCAACCTGTTTCCGAAAAAATCCCCTAAGAACAGGTTTCAAAAATTCCATAAATGACGTAATTATTAACGCTTCGATGGTAAAACAATTTTTTCATTTTATCGTTGCAGCAGCCAGAGAAGGGCGACACCTTTACCATCCTTGATGACTTTGGTTCCTGGCGGTGGCACTCAATTCCAAGATCAATACTTCGGTAAAATGGAAATATTAATCAAATTTTTACTGATTGAAAAATATCTTGTTTCTGGGTGGGAATGAGAGCAGTAGGTACAATGTCAACTGAAACCCTTCACGTCTTCACGTCAATACTTGTTTGGCTTTGAAAGAGAGTTTTATACAGTTTTATGTCTCACGGTTTTTCTATCACCGCTAGATCCAAGAAGAACATCGTCGTTTTCTCTCCCTAACCACCTCGTAAGCAAACATTTTAGTGTTTCATTGAATAGAGAACTTTCTGGGTCAATTGATCTCCTTTTTAAAATATCCTACATTATAGACTGTAATTTATACGTACTACAGACTTTATGTAGAACATAAATTTTTCTAAGTAGGTACTCTTAATATTGAACACCAGACGCGGGAACTGTAGTTATTGTATATATACAACTGTTGTGTGTATGGGAAACATAGCGTTTACTCCCGAGGCCAAATCGGCCTATCGTTTGCTCCCACACTTTTTTGTCGGGGTAAACGGTACTCTCACAGGGGCACAGATTAAGGGGTGTGTCGCAAAATAAGTACCTACTGCACAGGGGTCATCGTTTACTCCTCCGCACGGTATAACGAGTGTTTATCGTTTACTCCCCAAAGAAAAACTAAACTTTACCATTTACTTCGTCAAGTTGGTACCAAACTAGAGATGTGGTTAGAGATGGTTAGGGAAAAACTGGACTTTACCATTAAATGTAAATACGCTAAACGCTCCTGGTTTTGAAGTGGTGTAAACGATAACCGCCCACTTTTCAAAGAGCTCTCCTGGAGAAAGCCATTATCGTTAACTCCATCGGAATTGAAACCTTGGGAGTAAACGCTAATACGCCCGTATTTTGGTAAACGTTTTCTTCTTCTTCGCCAAATTAAACTTATATTTCGGCGGAATGTTCACCGGCTCAAATACACCTCCACAGTGAATCCCCTAAATGTATGACAAGGCTTTTTTTTCTATTCTGGGGCGGAATTATCTTGTTTGTACAACGGTAGCGAAATATTTCCACCTTGTTGGGTTAACGTCTACATCATCCTGCGTATCAGCCTAATCCTCGTTTGAAACAAGAACGTCACGGTGTCCCGAGGAATTCACTTCACACCGCGACAGGATGAAAACCCAAATAATGAAATGGTGTGTCAGCCGTGTCCAAACTCACCAGCAAACCCCCTTTTCAGGGAAGGACATTAATTAATTATCAACCAGGAGGTGGAAGCCGAACACTGTCATTAGTGAAAACGGCTATTCGGGGAGCAACGATAAATAACTATTTGGAGGTAGTATGTCAAATTCTATGGTTGGAAAGAGGAGTCGAGGTGAAGGAGGCAACAAACTATTCATTAATCCAATAATTACCGAAATTGGCCGTCTTTATTCAAACATTTCACATTACTCATCGCGTTCCATGTCACAAAAGCTCACTCTTATGAATAGCAACATCAAGCGACAAATAACTATGAAACGTACTGGATAAAACTTAAGCCTGGTTCTGAGCTACCGCGGCAGATGTGTTTTGTATGGTAATGAGGCGCTCTGCAAAACACAATCTGCTCCACGTCGAGACACCATACAGGTCAGGAGAGCACGTCTGGTTTGCAGGAGCTTTGTGGGAAAAGAGTAATAACTTTTTGTTCATAACGTTTCGGAAAAGACGACCTTAGAGTCCTCTTTTACCAAGAAAGTAATTATTATAGAGGGTCGTAAGAGGAAATAGTACCAACAGCAAACAGCCCATCCATCAATCATGATCATTAAATCGGGGTTTTCTTCATTATTTCCCCTCCATTCAAAAAGTGTCTTTTGACTGAGTCAAGGGGATTCTTCTTTTTCTCGTGTGATTAGCGTTTTATGCACTTGATAAAACTCCCTGAATCATTCGCAGGGTTCAAGGGTGGGTAATTCGAGTAAGGAAGAGGCTTTGAAGAGAACAAAATAGGATTGGGAGGAATTCCCGTTGAGCCGGTTCGATCAAGACTATGAGCTCGAGGGTGAAAGAAGCCGTTTTATTAGGGCCGAAGTCGATCCTTCTGCCAAGTTTGAGACCAGGTGGGTTTCGTTTCCTTCTAGTGGAAATTAATGACGGGATTTCCCTGGGTGCTAACCTGTTAAGAGGATTGGCTTTTCTCGTGTGGATTGTCTTCGCTCTCGTATTTCAGTTCGGCGGGGTTTGGTTGCTTAGGATTTCGCCTCGCAGGAGGAAGGTTTTCATCTTGGGTTATCAACCCTTCCATGGTAGACGTCTAATAGAAGGACGATTCTCAGAAACCAGGTGAATTACCAATCACTTTTTTGGCTCACATTGATACCAGAGAGTTCAAGATGGGTGGGTTCCTGCAGGGCTCCCCATTACCCGCACTGAGACCTGCGGTAGGTCTGTTTCCTTAACACTTTCGCAACTGAGTCTTTGTGGGGTCTGAACATTTCATGGGCCCGCTTTTCCGTATGATGATAATATTATTTTGAGGTTATTTGGAACCAAAAAATTGGTCCTTCTTGTCATGTGGTATCTCGGATTTCTGGATGAATAATCTCGGGATTTCTTGATCTCTGGATTTATGGTGCTCTAGAACTATGGATGTGGGGAATTCTGGGTTCTGGAGCTCTAGATCTCTGGATTCCAGGATCTCAGCTTCAGTGGATTTCTGGATCTCAGAATCTACGAATTTTCTGATCGCCAGATCTTTAAATCTCTGGATCTTTTTCTGGATATCCTCATCTTTAGATTTTCTGGTTCTCTGGATTTTAGGATATCTGTGGTCGAGTGAAGCTAGTCGCCTATTTCGCTCTCCTTCTTCTTGTATTCTCTTTTTAACCCCAGTTCGAGGTGTTAGACTTGTGACGTCAAGGGCGTTCATGACACAGAATTAATTGTTGCACAATTAACCTATATCAAAGAATAATAAATCCTTGTGTGAAATTTTGCTGCGTTTTTAAAATTAAGGTGGCTTGAACGAAAATCCCCGCTCGCAGGGAGTGGGATAATTATGCGAAAACCGGTCTCATTTTGTAGTGGAAACCCAGTTTTCCTGCCTTTAGACGGCAAAAACTGGACGCAACTTGCATACTTTTATTTCTCTGATTACCGTGGTTCAATGGCTCCCTACCAAACCTCCCTAATTTTGAACCTCATTTAGTGAAGTTTGAAACCTAATTTCATTTTTCAATTATTAGTTTGCGAGGAGCCATCAAAGTTTGAATTCTAACTGCCATGTCGCCAATCCTGCTATTACCAAGAAAACATCCGAATCCTTTCCTCCCCCAGATTCTCGTACGGTTTGAACCAAAAAGTATTATGAGTTATCCGAAAGTGATGACAAGTATTATTTCTGATACCCCTAGTAACATGAAGACCCATGATATTGGTGTATTGTGATTACCATGGAACGAAAGAATTAAATTTTAAATTTCAGCATTAAAAAATGGAGCACTGCCAACGATTTTGAACTGTTCCTTTGTAATAAAAATTGTTTTCCAGATTTTTCTGTAAACTTTTTCTGGTGTCTGATTTCATATTGCAAAATATGCGCTCATACAGATTTTTTTTCAATTTTCAGATTCTCTGGAACGGCCACGCGTGAGTTTCCCTCTGAGACGATCAGGTGACAGCCGCAACGATTCAATTCCTGACGAAAGCATCGAAATAGCCGAGAGGTACCCCGTGACTGCTGCTGAGGGGATAGACAGGAATTCGAGAGCCACGTTCCTGATGAGTGATGACCAAGAGATGGAGCACAGCGCGCCTTACAATTACGTGATAGGCAGAGCACACGCAAATGATCGTGATGATCAAGATGATGGTGGTGGTGGTGAGGGTGGAGTGCTGCTGTTGGATGACATGGAAGAGTTTCATGATGGCAGAAGTCACGAGGAGTCTGAGCTAGATGGGATCCATGAAGACGCTGACAGGAGCCACGAGGACACCCAGAGTTCTCAAAAAGAGTCAGCTTTTCACGAGGAAGAAGGAACTGGCAATGGGTACAAAGTGGTTAGTTTTCAAGTATCTGGAGATGCGATGGAAGGGGACGAGGAAGTAATTGACGAAGGAGGAATACTCAGAGTGGGGAAGCCTGACGAAACCCAAGGTGGATCAAAAACCACCCCTAACTCAGACTCACCAGACACTCCTAGTTTGGTTTCTCAGGAACGAACGAATTACCGCCCTGAAGACGTCTACAGGCTCTTATCCACTCACACCCAACCCCACGGGGGGCAAGCGGAACCCAAAGAGGCCAAGCCAAAACCCGACAAGGGCATCCGCATCCAGAAAATTAACCCACCCCGTTTCTTCCCCCAACCCATCCAACAAGTCCAAGACGACAACTACGACGACAAACTCCCCATCGGCACCGTCAGCGAAATAGGAGCCTCCGAGCTCGATGTGGTACCCGGATATAACGAAGGTTCCATCATCGAACCCAGAGCTGACATCAAGTCGATATGGTGGGCCCAAAGTGAAATGCTCAAATCCAACTCATCAACGACAGGCCGCCCCATCGTATTCCCAACAAGCCCAACAATACCCAGTGAACATACCACCGAAGAATCCTCAACTATTCGTTTGTAAAACCCAGTGAACTCAGTACATACCTAGTTTTATAACGTGCACTCAATCCCCTCAAGTACTTTGTTTCTACCCAAATTTGCCTGTGAGGGATTGTGCGTGAGACTGAAATGAGAGCGATCTGGTGGCAAAGGTGACCGGCTCATGGTTGTTAATGCATGAACAACACTAAAAACTGTTGAATCTGGGCTTTAGATGACAAGTGATGATATATTTGTGATTACTAAACAAGAAATTATAATAGTTACATTAGCGACAACGAGATTATAAAGAAGGTCCTGTTTCATCAGTGTATCCGTCTAATTATTTACCAACTAGGTGCCTCACTTTGCAAAAGCTGTGAAAGCTTGTCAAGGCACCTAAACGGCTGACTCCATGGAGGAAGGAATTCCTTCTGCTATGAGCTGACTCAAAAACCTACCCTTAACATTTCCGTTGGCACGAATAGACATGACTAGGCACAGATCGTCATACAAAGTGCAGATTTTCATAAGTGCATTTTAATAATAATTAAAAACATTATTCATGATTAATTCAATTCCTGATGTATACCAAACTACCTATATGTACTCTTGTTATAAAGAATGGTTTACGATTTAAAAATATATATAGGTATATTGGAAGGACTCAAGGAAATGACTCAAGGAAATGACGTATCTTCAAATGTTCAGTATTCACCGGTAGTAAAGTGAACACCCATACCCCACCAGGAGCAGCTCATTTACTGTCCTCGGTCACAAGAGTCCAGACGGATACAGGGGGGGGGGGGGGGGGGGGGTTGTAGTAAAAATATAATATTGTTTGAAAAAATATATACAACTTGGAACAGAACTAAGCTGCTCCTGGCAGGGTACGGGCGTCACATTATTGTTAACGGTTGATGCTGGAAATTGTCCTTCCAATATTTCACATTTAATATTCTTCTAGTGCCGTCTCTACTATCTCCAGACGAAATGAATCTGCTGATTGGTTGAAATGAGTAATTATGATACAAAAGGTGTTGAATGAATGAAAACTATTTTATTTAATGGATCGAGTGAGAGTATGACCTGAACGGATCGGACGCTACACTGCAGACCGACCGAGTCAAGACCTCTGCAACAATTGTTCCATAATAGCGGCGAGAGGATGGTTAGGGCCTCAGGGTCCCCTCCCCCCACCTTCTATCTCGCCCTTCTAAGCAGTTTCATAACCTTAAGCGTTTATATTAAACATCAAGTCAAAAGGAGCTCAATCACACTCCATGAGATTCGAACCATGACCCCTACATTGGCACTGCCAATTTGGCAGACAGATAACAGTCCCCCACGCTGCCACTGCGCTACCCGGGGCCCTTCTCTTTCCATTTATATTTCCCTCAGTAGCTGCATTTTCCCCTAGCTGTTAAGTTTGAAGTAGGTAGGTAGGTAGGTATTTCCCTGCTTACCTACGTCCCAACAGGCAAAAAACAGGACGCTTGGCAGGACAGGTCTAAAAAACAGGACTATCCTGCCAAAAATAGGACGGTTGGTCGCCTTACCTTACTTGGTACGCCTTAATGAGAGGGACCAGCCAAACAACGTTGCCAAGAACTACATCTGAGTCACTGGTTTCAATGATGTTAAACCCCACAGTGGCTTCTTACAGTTTCAGATATTTTCTATTCAGTAATTGCAGTCAGTACAAAGTACAAGATTTTAAAGTCAAGTGAATCCATTTCGGTGAAATTTGCAAACCCGTGGAGCCCACAAACACCGACTGATGTAATTTGGGGGCTGAACTTTTTCCTTTTGTCACAAGTTGGGGAACAAAGAAATGGCAAAGAAAGTAGTTGAAATGGAAGACAAAAGGAAGAACAACAGGAGGGTGGGGGGTTTGAGAGTTAGTGAAGAGCCGAAGAGAATGCGGACTGCGTCCCAAACACACCAATCACGGCAGGATACCACACTGAAGATTTAACTCACACAGCAGAACTTCTCAACTTACCTACATCATTTGTTTCGAGTAGTTTATGTCGGACACCCTGGAGAGGGGAAATTACTTGAAGGAACATGCGACTTCAATTTACCAGCAGCCCCACACTGGGAATGATACATAGAAAAAGTTCTGCCCGTGAAAATTCGCCCCTCGAGGACGTTCAACTTGATTGGGGCATCGCTATGGTGAGCAGTGAGGATTTTGGTGACGCAAGTGAAAATTAAGGGGAATGAAGAAAGCTAAGCGCTAATAAACATTCAAATGGGTTGTTTGCGGAGATTCGCGCGGGCGGATTGAATAGGATGATTAACGGCGTGCTCGACTTGAACGGTGTGCGAACGTGTTTGCCGTCACAGCACAAAACGGGGGATGAAACACGGGACGCCATTTGGGGAACACTTTGGCGTCCGGGAAAACCCTACGACACAGTGGAGGGGAGGGGGATGTTTTTGGCGCGAGCAAGCGAAATCACTCGGGCGGAAGGATCCGGAAGCGAACGAGAGATGTATGAATAAGTCGGAGAATATGCGGTGAAATTGGTTGGGTGGAGGAATTATGTATTTGCAGATTTTGAAAGGAGTACGAATGCGGAGAGGACACGAATTATTCGAATTTTTCAAATCATTCCTTATATTTCAAATCACACACAACGCCCTTGGACCGACCCCATCGTGGACAGGAAGGTCACCCGATCTATCTCTTCCTGTAGCAAAGGCCCTATGCAAAGGAAGCGTTTCAGAGCGCTCTGGCGGGAGGGCGCGAAAAGTGGGGGTGAACGACGTTTAGTAGAGTAAATTAGCAAACTAACAAAATTGTATTTTATCTGGCCATCCTTGCGTTAAAATTGTCGTGTTTGTTTTTAAAATCAAAGTGAGCAGCCAACCAGAATGAATTACCGCTTAGCCCGGTTGGAATGAGCAAGCAGGATAAACCAATGGCTTTCAAGAAAATTGGGGGTTGGATTTCATTGTGTAGCCGGTCACCAATGCTAATTTAAACAAAATTCCACCCACTTACTTAGTGGGCTCCTGATAGCGGTCAACCAAGTAGCACTGCGGTGCGCCGATAAATTCGATGTTTTGGGTTACGTATTATTTTTAGAATCATCAACTGATGTTTCTACGACTTATGTGAAACATTTTGAAGTACTCCCCCCATAAACCGTCGTGCCTTATAGGCGCCTAAACGGCTGAACGGATTTGAATGTTTTTTTTTCTAACGATCTCGGGTGCGATTGCCCACAACATAGGCTACATTAAAACCCAGCCCGACTCGCGCAACCCTGCGAAATTTCGAAATTTCGAAATTCTGTACTCACGGTACATGGTTTTTCCTCTCCTCCTCCTAAACGGTAAGCGATAAAAATACGGCGATTTTTTCTATTGGTTTGGTGGACCGTTTAAGTATGCTTAGGGAGGTCGAGCCCCCCTTGAGATGTTGAGCTTTCTGTCTGTGTGTCTGTTTGTCTGTGTGTCTGTCGTGCCTTATAGGCGCCTAAACGGCTGAACGGATTTGAATGGGTTTTTTTCTAACGGTCTCGGGTGAGATTGCCCCCAGCATAGGCTATATTAAAATCCCGCGCGACGCGCGCAACCCCGCGAATTAAATTATTAAATTAAATTAAATAAACTTTTTTATCCCGAATTTAAATATACCAATCCGAAAAACATGTACCATGTTTCCTTGCTATGATCCTTGATCAAAACTGAGATAATCCGGGGGTCTGGGGGTGTCCCACAGGTAAGTCATAAGACAATCATGTACCATGATCTACACAAATCACAAGCGGCAATACACCCACAGGCGGCAATATTTTTTTTTGTAATCTGAAATGTTTAATGATTCCCAAACCCTATGAGCTCTGCGGGGCTAAAGGCGTTTTTTTTATGGATTTAGAGTAGGGGGTCAAGTGGGGTGTCGTTTTCGGAGTATTTATGGACGTAGAATTCATGTATGAGGGTCTCAGGCACAACGGATAGCACCCTGGGGATCTATGGGGTTTTTGAAGAGCCTAGTGGGCAGGAAGTCATGTAACGCCAAATCCGCAAAATTCTTCAGAAAACACTGAATTTA
This sequence comes from Pilophorus perplexus, assembly GCA_955831195.1. Lineage (NCBI taxonomy): Eukaryota > Metazoa > Arthropoda > Insecta > Hemiptera > Miridae > Pilophorus > Pilophorus perplexus. The sequence continues at coordinate 17,524,734 of OY037012.1, forward strand.
TTGGCTGCACCGTGGTTAGGCCTGCCTGGCCGCTATCTTCCAGCACCAAGCGGGGATAACTGGAAACGATCCAAGTTGTGGTATCAATAGCTGTAGGAGCCCCCTCTATAAAGGATGTAGAGGGTGTACCTACATGAAATTGTTCTCCTAAATTTGAAATTGAAGTCATTAAAATTTGTGTTGTGTGATTAGCGGAAGGCCGGTGGCGTGAATCCATGATTTCGCCGCTGATTGTTGTGGAGGAAGGTGAAGGGAGTATGGGAACATCTCTGGCTAGGTCATCGTACGATTTGTCGTAGTCTACAGGCCGAGCAGAGGATGCAGCCACAATCGAAGACCCGCACTCATAGTGACTAGTGAATTGCCATTCAAAATTCATACGAGCGATCAACTTGTTGTTTCCACTCTCCACCGCATTTGGCGTCATGGTGCAATGCACGGACCTTATTATAATAATCGGGATATTGGTTCCATCCTCCCCCGCGGCCCTTGAGATAGCTAACTAGACCTAAACTCGAACCCATTCCATCGCCAAATATTTGAAATAATATTTCAAATATTGGTATATTATAGTGTATAATATACAAATATTTGTATAAAATACGTATTTAATACGTATTTTGCGTTAAAATGATCAAGTTGCAACAGCAACAGGACATCATCCCCGAAAAAAAAAATCCACTACCTACGTGAAAAATCACCTTTCAGAAGAGCTCAACACCTCCCAAATAAAAATCACGTTTTTCCATTACAAACCCTACCTCTAATGCCACCTCAGAAGAAAGAGGCGAGCGGCAGGAGCGTCAAGGGGTGCACCAAAAGGATGACATTCAAAGGGGAAGTCGTCGAAGGGGGTTGAAGGGAGGATTTCCCTCCCTCCTGAAGGACCACCCGGCTACCCTTCAGTCCTACCGCCGCCTCCGATGTGATCTGTTCCGATCAGCCTCCCGCGTCAAATACTTATCCTCCTCAAAATACGCGATTATCGAAATTTTGGAATAAATGAAAAAAATGTCATAAGTAAGTAGACTAGTTTTCTACGTACTTAGTATAGTATAGTAAGAATTCTGAGCGGTTAAAATTTCTACGTTGTTAGAGAGTCGAGACGCATAAAACCCAAAATCTTATCTCGTTTACACAATCTGAAAAAATAAAAAAACAATGAAACGAAATTGTTACCGCTAGCACGCAAAAAAATCATGGCATAGCTATGTGTCCGAGAGTCATAATGATATGTCTAAACATTTTCTCATCTTTAAACGGTTGAGGCTCGAAATAAGAACGTCTTGTTTTGCCGAAGTTTTAGGATATTAAATATCCTAAAAATTTTATACCGTCCCTCAGGAGGGTAAAACAGTGTGATTTGAATTCATCCAAACAGGGCATAGATTGCTACTTCGAAATCTTCATAGCGGAAAAACACATTTCAAAATATCAAAATGAAAATTGCAGTAATTACGTAGACTGCAGAATGGAGAGCACTTTGAAATACAGCCTAAAATAAAACTTCTCGTTAGATATTGGACGGCCGATTAACGATTCTGGAGGAAAGTGGAACCATTTGAAGGTGATGAAAATGATTAGAGAATTTAGTACAGGAGAGCCTTGTCGAGCAGAACGGCGTATGGGTGGGATCGGTTCCGGGATTTCACTCAGCAACGGCCCTGCTAGTAAAAAATGCAAAACTGTCAAAAGTCGTCTTTAAAAATGATCAACTAAACCATCGTAAATCCAAATTCAAACATTTTTCAGGGGAAGGGAAAGAGGAAGACTCACGAGTTACTTGGAATAATCATTCCCTCCAATGATTGGCTGATTTTTTTCGTCTAATACAACCTTTTCCATGCTACGGAACTCGTTCTATTCGATCTTAATACTAAAAGAACGCATTTCATTTTATGGGACTGGCGAGGTTTAATTTAAGAGGGGACAATCGATATGATACCAAATAAAGCGGTGTATTCGACAACGCTCTCACTTCATTCTTTTGAAGAGTCGTACCACCAGCTCCTCAAAGGACAGCTCATTATTTGAACAATAAATTTATTCTTCATGCTCACACTCAGAGTGTCCCATAATCTTTTTTAGGCCAGTAATCGCGTAACCAGGAAGTTATTGACAGGACTCTGGTTGGTAGATTTTTAAGAGAGCGGCTTCCGTTTGTGGGTTAGATATAAATTGTGTTGAGGGTATAAGAAACAGTACCATTTAACTTCACTGATTTCAATTTTCACTTTACTCTGCTGATTTCACTCTTCGTTCACTGAATCAACCATCAGGATTCAAAGACATAATGTCTACATCGTTTAGTTTAAAATAATTCTAAACTGTACGATGTAGATTGGTGCAATTAGGAGGGCTAATCATACATTAACTCAGAAGGTATTGATGATAAAAAAAGAAGGGATTTTTCCGTTCTGCAGAACGTCTTAGCAAGGGACAATCCGGTATCCAACAAAGTCAAGATAAATTAAGGTACGTCGAAAGAGGTGAGTCCTAATCCGAAATGAGAGATTTGCCCCGTTGAATACACTCGGCAGGCGGGGTCGGATCCTTAATCCAAATTCTAATCTGCAATAATGAGAGGAGCTGCAGCCTACGTAATTGGAAACGAAGACACTGGAATTACCGCAATTTATCTAACCGTCGAAGGATGGAGCCGGAAAATTTATCTTCTATCGAGCTAAAGGGAATTGAAGAGGTGCTGACAATTGAGAAATTACGAGGGCGAAGATTAAATTTCGTTTTCAAACTCACTAATTTTTTTTTGCTTTAACGGAAACTGGCACTAAAACCAATAATATTGATTTTGCATATTATGCAAGCAGCTGTTGGGTCAAAGTCACGAGAAGTCAAAAGGCATTAAGGGCAAAAATAGAATTAACCCTAACAGAGGTAATCAGCCGTATTGACTTAGGCCTCCGATGACCGCTCATGGAAAACAGGACGTAAGCCGAATCGGTTAGAGGTTTTCGGTCTATTGGTAATGAGGTCGTACACTCAGTACAGCTTGAGAACTGGACTGTGTGGGTTTAACCTGAATTTCTTCCTTTTCTGGATTGCTCGCAAACATCTTCAGCTCTGTTGATTTTTCAGCCTCCTTTCAAAAACATTTCCTACTTGAATTGACCCCATTCGTTGACAAGGTTTGGAGGGGAAGGAAGTCCCATTTCGGAGCTTAAAAATCAGTTTTCTAAAAACAAAGAAGCATTAATGTTAAATGTACAGTTTGGGAATAACCCAAATGAATCAATTCAGGGCAGTGTTATTTACTCCGTGTTTCAGATTTCTTTAAAAGGCGCACATGGCGTAATATTCCGATTTTGTCAATAAATTTCTCGGTTCCTGACACTTTCCAAGAGGGGAATTACCAGAATCGGGCCCTGACCCTCTCGAGAAAAATCTGCTCGAGACGGAAATGGGGAATGGCTTTGGAAATATCGGGTCGAGTGAATTATGCCCTATTTCCTCGTCTGCGGGGTACCCGAAGGCCGCCTTCGGACAAATCCGGACGGGTTTTATTTCCGGGGGCGGGAAAAAAGCGTCCCTTCTTAGCAAGTTAGTTTTTGAGAAGAGAACAATCCCTTGAAAGTTTTTAGAGCCGGCTCAAAACCTCCCGCTAAAAGCCTCTCAACGACGGGTTCCAACTACCTTCGCCGAGGTAGCTGAAACACCACTTGGCACAGTTTCACCCCCCTTTGAGTTACTGCATTTCTCGAGTTCGAAAATGTCTATATTTCTCACTTCGTTTTATTGAGCACAAACGGAATATTGAGGTACCTTCAGAAGTACCCAGTCAATTAACTTATCTGGAGTGGTTCTTCGCATAATTAGCATGTCGTTGGAAGAGTCGGCATTTCTGAGCGAATCGATAACGTTCAAGTTCCCTAACATTGTTAACATACCCCGTTATTAACCCGTCACTTGATTGAAATTTCCGATCAAAACAGTTCGTGGGGAAAACTTTAGGTACCCACTCTATCCAATCGATGGCCTTCCTGCTAACACAGGTTCGAGGGGCTCACGCCCAGCAAGCTACTGAGCTCAACCACGCCACTCGCCACTTCTCCCGAGCTCGGCTCCACGGCGGCCGATTCGGGGACGCCCTCAAGAATTTTGCCTTCAGCTCTCATAGCCCGTTATTCTCTGCATTTTACGCACATGTTTAATCGCAGTAATTTTAGCACTATTTCGGACGATCCGAAAATCCCCGCTGACATCTCAGACGGGATGTCCGAGGAGGGAATAGCATTTTCACAAGGGCCCGTTGTTCAGGAGTCCATACTTGACAATTCAAGATTGGAAGCCAGAAAAGCGGGTCCTTGTAAGACCAGGAACAGTAACTGGGAGTCCATACTTGATAATATCATATATGATATTTTTGAGGGAAAATATGAGCTTTTAACTTCGAAAACCCCGAAACCCCCTTGAATAAGATTCTATAAGATATTGTTCGTAAAAAATCCCAGATAAGATTTTATAAGCATTTATAAACTACACAGCACATTCTTGTCCCAAAATGCTTATTCAACGAGTATAATCACCAGGTAAAATATGCAAAAATGCGCGAACCCGGGCCCTACTAATGTTACAAATTGTATTTCCTTATTACTATATAAGCTCCTCCTTTTGGAGACGAAACTTGTGGGAGGGAGGACAAGAGAGAATTATTCTACCCTACCATATAATAGTATCTTTCCCACCTAATGGCCAAGCGAAGCGAGACCCTCTGTCCACATGCTAGAAGAACGAGAACAAGACGTCCTAGGCGTCCTACGTCCACTTTTGGCGATGGGAATAACTTCAGAGGCTTTCCAAGTGTTTCCCCCATGTGGGCCCCCGAAACAGTCTGCGACTGAGTCCATTTGGTCACTCAAAGGAAAACCTCTTTTTTGACTGATGACATTCGGATCGGCCTATTTGAATTCTTTTGAACAGTCTCAGAAACAACTAATATCACTTGTAGAACACGGTTGAAAACCATCAGTAAAATAAAGAAGCTAATCGAGTGAAAACCTCCCGTTCAGCATTTCTTTTGTTGACACCCTCTGGAAAAAGGTTCTCTTGATCCTAAAAATATCTCCTCTCAGATATATGAAAGTGGGCGTTCCAGAGAGAAAAATGTGTAAAATGGCAAACTCGACGTGGTAGTTTGGCTAATATCCCGAGAGAAAAATCATATTCGAGTTTGCTTAACTCAGCAACCCTTTCCAGCCAAAGGGACCTCTCCAACCACTTCCTTACAAACCAAGTAAATTTCCTCGAGGGAGATTGGACTTTAGGGTTTATTAAATTCAACGTTCCCACCCCCAAGGCATTTTGAATGTGGGGAAAAAATTGAGTTTCATCGCTGGACGACTACTGGAGGGGGGATTATGATAAAGACCGCCCGCTATTGCCTCTAAAAATATTCCGTCAAATAAACTCCAATAAATAAAAAATGAATACCAGATTCTAAAGATGTTTAGTATTTAAAGAGCCTCTTCCTGTTAACGTATGGATTTCTAATGGCGTTGTAGCTGATGCCCTCTGGTCTTTCCATTTCGCTCTGTTCTGGACCCACGACCAACCGCACCGCCGTTTTGAGTGGATCAGTCACGTCGAATAGGTCCGGTTGAGTCGGTAGGTGGATATTTCTCAAAATAGCGTAGTCGAATTTGGGCACGTGCTGGAACAAGAAGTGATGTAGTGGCAGCACTTGAGGCACCGCCTTCGACTCGGGCTTACCTTCATTTTGAATATGGTCTCGGGTTCATCCTCGACTTCGGGTATGTTAACGATTTTGAGTTTCTTTTCCGGCTCTTTCATGGCTCTCAAGAAGTCCTCGCCGTATTTCTGACGGTATTCGTCGCAGGTGTTGCAAGACCATTTTTGGCCGGGTCCCTCGGAATCAATGGCGATTTTGCTACGAGATGATTCCGCTCTTGAATTTGGCGGAACATTCAACGAATAATCATCATGTGGTTCCTCTTCCGATGAAATCTTTTGATTGACGTTGGATATTTCAGGCTTCCCAATAAAAGAAAAAAAAAAAACAGCATAAATTTAATAATATTCTTACACAATATTATTATGAAAGGATAAACATATTCTCCTTATTAAGGAGTATGTGTATACACCGGTTGCTCAAGGTACATGCTTTTTGCCTGGGGTCTGCTCGAAGAGTGGGATGGGCGACGGTCAACTGGCCCAACTTTGTACCAACTGGCCATCGCTAATAACATACCCTCATTATCCTCTCCAACTGACCTGCTCAAGAATCAGATATACGAACCCTCAGGACTCAGATTGTCAACTCCAAAGAACTGGATTTTCAGCATCAACAATTGGATTTTTGGCCCCCGAGAACTGGATTTTGCAGCATCGAGAATCGTATTTTAGGCATCAAAATGTTGGTCTTCTGCATCAAGAATCAGATTTTTAGCACCACTTCTAGGTGATCAGGTGAAAATCAGATTCTTAAGAATCTTTTCAGTCCCAAAAAATGGATTTTCACCATCAAGATTCGGATTGTCGGCGTAAAGAATCTGAATTTGAGCCCCAAGAATCAGGTTTTCAGCCCCCAAGAACTAGAGTTTTGCAGCATCAAGAAACGGATTTTCGGCTTCGAAAATTGGATCTTCAACACCAAGAATCTGATTTTCAGTCTCCAAGAACTGGATTGTCCCCATCAAGATTCGGATTCGGATTTTTGGCTGATTGAACGAATCCACATCATCTTGCACTCCCGCTTAAGTTGTTGAAACGACCAGAACTATTATACCATCGACAATTTTAACCAAGACAAGTTAGCCAGACGACTAGTTGGCAAATTGCCAATGGCAATGCGACCTGTTGGCGACCATTTAGGAGAACGTTCTCTTGCGCAGTTGACACCATGCCTGTGGGACACCTGCCACTTAATGTAACGACCCCACTCCACAGACGGAGAAAAGCTGTTCTTCAAGAACTGCAAGCTCCTACACCCTCCCTGCCACAGCCCATCATCCCATGCCCTTACACGGATCTTCAAGGCGGAGCTTCAAGGTCGGGAGTGGTAGAACATTCCCCTCCAACTTGCAGGTTTACCGAGGACGGATCAGTTCAAGATGGGAAATACATGTACCGTGGTTTTTGCATTAATCCTTGATCTAGCCAAGACTATCCAGGGACCTGGGGGCGTTCATCAGTGATGTTGGTGTTGACCAGTGGTGAATTCGTTGAGGTTCGGCATATTTAGCACATTCTTTGAATGAACCTCAACAAATTCACACACATTGGTGATAAGCGTTTATCTACATATAAAGTTTCTTCACATGTAATTCTAGTCATTTTCAACTGACCTCAATAATTATTGGGCTCTCAGGCGGTTTCAAAACATTCTTCATTCTCTCCTTCCTCAAAAATGCTGACTTCATCAAAATGGCCTCTTCAAACTTGGGTTTTTTCCTAAGCTCCACCCTCTTTTTTATTGTATTGATGTTCTCCCACATCTGTTTCTCAGTTGCCTTATTTTTCTCCCACACGGTTCTGAAAATCCAAATGTCACAGGGTCACTTTTTTACATACTTCACATTCTTGTGGTGATAAACTTGCCTGGAACATTCCGTTATATTGTCCGTAATACTTTTCATTGCTTCAACTATTTGAGTTCTCCTGCGGTAGTCTTCGCCTTCGGGGATGCTGCGGACAAGGCTGGCCAGGCAGTCGATTAATACTATGCCGAGCAAGACGTCGTATGCCGTTATTTGGACGACGGATATGAGGATTTTTAAAAGTTCTTCCTTCGTTTTCGATGGAACTTTGGACAGGGGCGTGTAGATAATCTCGTGTCGCAACATAGCCGTCAATCTATATCAGAGATTAGTGTCTCAAGAACATCATTCTTACCTTGACTTCGGAATATTACGAAATATATACTTACTTGTGAAGTTTGTCTATGTCGACGTTGCGCTCGCCATATCTCTCTTCCGTGATTGGGTATTCTCGTATGCTTCTGATTCCTGGCCTGAAGAGAATTTCGTAAAACGTCGGCTCTGGAGACCTGGGATCCCAATCTTTGGGCTTTTGACCCTTCCTGTTGTAGTGTTGCGTTGGGTGAGAGTCCTTTTTAACAACTACGTTTACCGTTTTGTTCTTTATGTGTTGAATGATTTGCTGAGTTTTTGTCATTTTCTTGTTGAAGAATTTGTTCATGTATTCCTTGGATTGCTTCAAGAACTTTCGCCATTCGAGGAGATCATTTCTGAACAGCTCCACGTGCTGAGGATGTTTCTGGAAGAAAAATTCCGTACGAAATGATTGCCCCTCACCCAATTCCAAATTGGTTCGATTTTGAAAAGTAAAAAACCTGAAAAAATAAACGAAGATCTTCCAATTCCACAATCAACAAGCTTTTCTTGTTATCATCAAGCGGGTTCTCCTTGAGGCGGGAGAGAAGGATGTCCACCATATCCTCGGGTTTGCATTTGTCCAAAGTTTTCGCCTCAGAGCTGACCCTACGATTGTCAACCACCCCGGAAGAACTGTTCATTGCGAACGGCGAACTGGGAACTGAACAAAGTAATAAATTAAAAGTTAAATAAATGTTGAAGCAAGAATGATTAGAAACTAGGATTATATTCTGTTGTATAGTAAGTTGTGGAGTGATGAGCTTCGAAAAGTATCCATGGGAACTGAAACCGAATATTGTCTATGAGTTATGTAGCGTACCTAGATTTAAATATGAATTTAAATTGGGGTAGTGTGGTTGACCTCTTGGCAATAAAATAAGTTTCCATTCGTTTGAAAATGTCGATTGACTATTAGGAGAAATGGTAGAACTTTTCATTCTCCTGAATCTACTCCCTTATTATTCATCACGTTTGAGATGAAATTCAGATCAAATAATCGTCATGATGTCCCACGAAAATCGATCTTTCAGGTCCGATATAAAATCGATTAAAAGTAGGTATCGATTTTCCATAATGATGCTCATAGGCAGACGGAGTTGCCTCCGGATCTGAGAAAAATGTGTTCTAGAATCGCAACCGTGAATTGAAAAGACTGCAAGCGCGTGGGGAACCGGGAGAGTCATCACCACAGAGTATAGTGGTCATCACAGACCCACCGACTTTGTCAGGCGGGGAAGCAGCGATCCCACCCACCACCCCTGATCACGCCTATTGAAACCAGTTTGAAGCAATAATATTGCTTCAAATATTGCTGTGATACTGTCCCGGTCCCTACTCTGTGCGATGAATAATATTATTATGATCGTCATGGACAATGGTCGACTACGAACTAGAAACACAGGCAAGCTTGTATTGTAAAGAGGTACTCTCAGAAAAGGGTCAAGTGAACACCCTCGGTTTCATCGGCTTCGCCAGGTCAGCTGCTCGTCGCGCTATTGCAAGGACACAACTTTTACATCTACAAGAAGAACACTACACCGAGTTAAGAAATGCGGACTCTGATTTCTTTCAATGTTAGAGGATAAATCCTGTTAAAAAAAAAAAAAAAACTTTCCTTCTCCAATAAATTGCATCGACCATCCTCAAAGACAGGGAATTCGATGAGACGCGATAATATCAAGAGGTTTTTATCTGTCTCTTCTAGTCTGAGAAACTGACTTGCTTTCTAACCAAGTTCCCTTCTCAGAGCACGAAAATCCCTCCATTCACGCCTCACAGAATTCTCATATCGTCAACTGAGCTCCCTATTGGGCTTTGGAGCCTTTTTCTTCACATTTCACGATGTTATCCTCATCTTATCCCGACTTTGTCCGAATGGCCAAGTCCAGAAGCAGTCAAGTCAGTGAGGATGACTCTGAAATAAGTTCTCGATGTAAACCTCAATGAATAAATTTCGAGTTTTATATATAAAGCGCATATATGCGCTTGGAGAGGATTCTACTTACATGTTCAACGCGGTGGAGGGTCTCGCTTGGATCATCAAGGCAAGATTTACTTTGGTGAGGGGGGGGGGGGGGGGGGGGAAAGCTCCCCAAAAAGAAAATAGAAGAAAAATAATTTTTAAAACTTGTGTTTTTTTCTGTCTTTTGATTTCATATTCTTCTTCTATCATATTCATATAATACACCTACCTAATCGCGACGGGGGTCGAAAATTCTGATCGGCCTCAAAATTTGACATTATGTATTCGTTTCAAGAGATCAAGATTCCAAAAAAGAAATGTCCGTCCGCCGTCCAGGGCAGCAGGAATGTTTTTCAAAAATCTGAAACGTTGACAAAATACTTGGTTTACCATCTAGTTTTGCCCGCAAGGTTTTCATCCCGATCGCCCAAACCCGTGGAGCGCTATGGGGCTACGGGAGGGGTTGTTTGGAGGCTTTTGGCTATGGGATAGAGCTAGGTGTCGTTTTCGAGGTATTCTTGGACGTAGAATCCATTTTTGGGGGTCTCGGAACGATCCGATTTCACAGTGGGTATCTATATATGGACCCATAATATGGCTATATATTATATGGCTTTCATGGGGCTGTAAGTGGGATTTTTGAAGGATCCCAGATGGTAGAATTTTTTGCGAGTGAAAAAAAAAAAAAAAATGTAAAGAAATAAATTTATGTTTGTCTTATATTATAATTATGCGTTTTGTTTATCGCGCTATGTTTGCTCACGTTGAAATAAAGCTATGATTTTTGTTGTTCGTGGATTATACGTTTCTATAATAATAGCAAGATTACCACCTCAGCCAGGTTAGAAACAAGGCTATGATTAACAACAAGATTAACGCTATTTATTTACAAGCGATAATCATCAGAAGTAGCGTCTGTAGAAACGCTACTTTCGTAAAGCATCTTAAATGAATAAATTTTATGCTAAAAGCCAGATCACTTGCTGTTACACAAGAAGAAGAAAAAACACTGACACTGGCAAAATTGAGTCCCTCTTCCATGCTACTGCGTTCGGCAGCGCGTTTCGAACGTGACGTACAATCCGCGTTTCGAACGTTGGGCGTACAATCCGTACAAAAGGCCGGCCGTGAAAAGCGAGACCTTCTCAATTAGTGGTTTAGATTAAAAGGAGTTAGTTAATTGAATAAATATTTTAGAAACGATAAGCGATGATATAATCTTTCCTGTAAAATGGAGATTCATCTAAACGAGAACCCCAGTAGATTATTTTTTCTACCTTACGCGCCTTCCACTAAAGTACATGGATTTACGCGCAAGCAAAGAACGTGCTCACCCGTCTACTATTTTACGTGTTTGGAAGACTTTTATCTTCGCGCTAAAGATGTGGCTTCCTGAGAGCGTCGAGTTACTCAAGCGGCCGAGTTTACAGATAGCGGCGAATGGAGCTTTGAAGCTTCATTTGAGCCGCGTTGCAAGGGGTGGAAAATTTCTGTGAAAATTCCCAGACGCACGGTTAAGTGATGAGTTTAAAAATAACCTTGGGAGGAGGCAGTGACGTGAGTAACCTGGTCAGCGGGTCAGTTAAGTAATACCGGTCCCGTGTAGTATCTGTACGAATGTCTGTTGAGTGTCACATTTTCGTATCTACTCACGTCCAACGGAATATTCGAGCATGCGATTGATATCGTGACCTTCCATTTTGTCATTTCCGACCATTTCTCGCTGGTTCAACCGGTCTATTTTGCGAGTTGTGTCGACCGGAACACTTCGTTGGAATCTTCGAACAACAATATTTTCATACGGTGAGAAACGCATTTGACTTTTCCCCCAATAACAAGTTAGTTTTTTTTTTTGTGCAAAATCGAGAACCGCCAGATTTGGCATTCAATTTAATTACACACGGGTGATTTCGGAGAGATCAGGCAGATTAAATGGTACCTCATCCTAGTTCCAAGCCCTTCGATTCAACATGAATTGATGGGGCCAACGTGGCAACATAATATGTTTTGGAGACAGGACTGCCGCCCTCATGATAATGGCTCCTACAAACGAGCACCTCGTGCCCATATGGCAATGTCGCCTCAGTAACAAAAACGTACCGCTAGAGACTTTTCAACTTATTTATTCATCGTTCACTCACAGTTTGTGAGGCAAAATACACAGGAATGAAAAGATTTGCCTCATGCAAACACCGAACATTCCTGACAAGTGAAACCTTTTTGTACAAATCCCAAACGGCTTCCTTTCTCGGAGCCACAAAATGTTTTCCCATCGATGGAAACTTGGCCCAACTCCGAATCCCTCATACACAAAAACAGGGATTCCCTGCAGGCTCAGTAGCCAGTCAGGTCACACACCCCACTCATCCGATGTGGCAGTGGACGGTCTCCGGGGCTTATAAAGATTGAAATTCGGGTCTTTCATCAGGCCCATACAACAGAGCCGGGTCTTGGGCAGGTTCCAAAGCCCCCCATGGCAAATAATAATAAGCAATAAATTTCTACTCTTTTCGAAGTCGAGGAAAATCGGAGGGGAAAAGAATGGACAACTATGAGGCTCGATAGATTCCAAGCGTTTTCAGCCACAACCGAAAGGGTTAATCTACTCCAAGAAATTGGAAGCTCACAGTATCAAGTAACTTGATACTGTGAGCTGCCAATTACAACTGTTGTAAAAGAGCAATCAAACAAGTTCAACAAGGTAGGTATGGATAAAAACACCACACTTCGTGTGTGCCCCAAAGGGAGGACCAAGACTCCGTCCCGTGTCTTCATTAAGAGCCCACATCGGCTTAGGAAAATAGCAAGACACCGTCCCATAGTTAGCGATCCGAAAATGCAAGACTGCGTCCGACCATTAGCAAAGTGGTTCAAGTGAAATCCAAGACTCCGTCCCGGAGAAAAACGCGCTATACTGAGATGGTAGCCATCACACTTTTGCTGCCGCTTCTGGACTTCCATGTAGAGTACTCTCTGATTCCTGCATGTGCATACAAAGGGAAAACACATACAGGACCGAGAGTGGGTCTTCCTCAGCCTGACCAAGTCTTCTGGCAGCTGGGCTCACGACCATATTATATTATATAATTTATATACCATCAAGGCTGGCGAGAAACCGGTCGTGACATGGGGTGCACTCCTGTAGGCCAACAGGAAGAGCGGCAGCAGCCTGTCCAAGGATACAAGGACAAACCGGTCCTCATGTTTTGATATGGGAATGGTCCCAGAATGGCGATGCAAACAGCCTCAAATACAAGAGGCAAGAAAAAAGAAAAAAAAAATGCTCAGTCAAGACCCTTCACTATGAGCGATTCCTACATTTAGCGGATCATCCTGCTGTCTGAATAGATCTCACCATGCCTGGCTCGGACGGAGTCTTGCATTTTTCTCGAGGCGGATTCTTTCCCCATGGGACGTAATGTTGACAGACATTCAAGCTGCTTGGATCCTTCCCAACAGGATTGTCTTGTCAGTTGGTGGGTCCAAAATGTCTCCCCCAGCCACTGACAACCTTTTGTCTTCTCCGGAATTTGCCGGCTTGGACCTTGGGAAGTCAGACTCCATTACTCTGGTAGGTTGTCATGGGCAATACGACGGCCAAAGCGAGTCACAATTATGTTTCGTTTCTGTCAATCCAAATGTATCGTTTGCGCCAAAGAAATGTCAGGAAGATGTCACGGAGTCGAAGGTAGCCAAACTTTGTTGGCTCACAGTGGCTGTTTGCTCATATAGGTATTTCGTACGTCAACAAACTTGGTACATCAATTTACAATAACTATTGCAATCTCATCACAGTTTTTTCGTTCGCCCGCTATCAAACGTAAACAAAAGTGATATCATCCCGAGTAATCGTCTTGTTCAGTGCCCATCGAGAAATCGGCTTGTTCAGTGTGTCGTCACGGTGTTGAAGGTGAGCGAAACTAGTAAAGGCCTGCCCTCTTAAGTTAAATCTTCGTTTCTCCATTTATTCATATCGAGAAAAACACTGTTAAGTGAGAATCGTCGTGCAGTCACGAATTTTATCTAGAGATCTAAATTGTTTACCACAGATTCCCAATATCTCCCCGCACCTTTATTTATAGGATTGTCACCAAATCTTAATCATCATCCATGAATGATGCATCACTTAGGGAGTAATTAGCACAACAGCAGGAAGGGGTTGTACTTGGGAAGTTTTAACCTAGTACCTAACCTCTGGTGATTTTCCGCACAAAAGAAGATATAATTTTAAATACATCTTCCTATGTGCTGCTCACAGAAAGACAACGCACGTACGAAAGATTCACACATGTAAAATTGAAAGTCATGATTCGTAATGAAGAGAATTTAGGGTACATCACTGATCCCACTGGATTTAGTGAAAATAATCTTAGAAATTACAAAATAAGGAACAGAAAAATATATTGTTCAAATTATGTATAATTTGAAACAACTTGAAACTCAGGTTAATGAATTTGAAACTTATGTGAATGTATGTGAAACTGTGAACTCAAACAGTGAACAGCGAACATAAAAAAGAGGAACCAAAGAAATGAAGTGAAGTGAACAGTGAACCGAAAGAAGAATCGAACCTAAATGAACGGAAGAACTGAAGTGAAGGGTGAACGAATGAAACCGAGGTGAACAGTGACCAGTGAAAATGACGAAGTCATGAATATGAAACTTGGTCAGTCCCTTGATAAAACCTTAACGGGGATGAGGAACTGACGTGTGAAGGACTGCCACATGAATAAAATTCAAATTTCACAGGTATCCAGGGGCTCATAGAAAATCCATTTTTTGAGAACCATTAGAGTATAATATTATGAAAGTCATGCATTAATCACTAAAATTGATTGAATTTTCATCAGGTGTAGAAAGCAACGTGTGAGGGACTGGAATGCAAACCACAGTTGCAAACTGTCTGGGCAACGAAGCAGTTTTGCCTCCATCAAAATCTTCTACCACCACCGAAGGCGACCCTTTGGTGCATTTTTGCGGGACTGACACGGTGGATGAAGTAGACACAACACATTTTGATGTTCCTACCTAATGGAATTTAAGGGTATCTCAACTTTAACAAAAAATCAAAAATACCTACATAAGGTTCTATTTTTAATTAGAAATAATAATAACTATTTGATTTTTGGCACTAAGTAAATTATCAATCTTTTGAGTCGAACGAAATCTGGAAAGAACCGTGTGGGACACGTGAGGAAATGGAAAATCACTCATTAAAGCTCAAATTCAAAATAGATAGACGAGTGAGAATCATCAAGCGTTCGATTACAATCAAGCCTCCAGTGCCCCCCTCCCCCTCTGCCAAACACATAATATTTTTAAAAAGATTCGTTTCTCCGCACAGAAGCTCCTGGCTGATGAAGGAATACCATACCAGCAATACAGATCCACTCTGCGAGGATTTATACGCCCCCACGATGCAGCGCTGTTCGAATTCGCAGAAAAACTTGTTGACATGGAAAAGAGTTTAACAGGATTCCCGGAATTCAAGCGTTCGTCCATTCCTTATTCTCCTGCCGTAACCACAAACCTCCACGCAAGATTGACCTGAAAATGGTTAGGCTGAGTTCAGTCAACTTAGAGGGGCTCGGAATGGAATTGATGGCCTGTCGAGCACCTGAATCAATCAATCAATCACTCAATCGTCCAATTAATTAATCAAGGGCTTTTCCCTGCGTTCGCATGCTGTCTCGATCAGTTTGGGAGTTCAAGTGTGTAGCCTACACTGAACTTCTCTTGACCAAAACCCAGATTGCATTTAGGCGATGCGAAAATAAATTTCGTTTTTCCATCAAAAAATAATTTTCTTTGGGTCAGGGTTCTAGCCTACTGGTCAGGGAGTCATATTTGTTTCTTTTGTATTCCTCGCATCGAGTCCGCTTTTTGGAGAGGAGCAGATGGAAGTGGGCGGGTGTGACGAACCGTTTTTGGCACTATTGACTTTACAAATTATAACTCAAGCGTTTCACGTCTAGAAATTCGTGTCTGGCCGATAATGAGCTCTTAGCAATGCTCCGTAGTCATTCAAGGGGTGATCGTCTGACGTTTGCGGGTGTGGTGGCCATCAGTCGGGTTTTGTGAGTGCTCCCCGTGAAAAGGAATTATCCCATCTATGTTATCATGTCAACCGTCATGTTGAATCGACCAGACGGCCGAAAGACGATGTCGTAAAATTTACGACATTTAATGTGGACGGGTTTGTGTGCTTTCATGGGGCTGACGTCACTTTAGCGGATTGGGTGAGTTTTCCAGATGGCTGCTTGTAGGGAGCATTCCACGTTTGACACTAACTACTTGGAATGGGGTCGAAAATAATAGAAACTAGCATCAAATTAAAAAAAGGAAATACATATCAGGCAATTTATAGAGATTTTACCATGATTGAGATTCGTGTCTTCTATCTCCAGTAAAGCTCAACGTGAGGGATGACGCTAGCGCCGCGCGAGGAAATGACCTGAAAGCCAACCAAACTGTTAGAAACTGAGCGAGCAAGGCCGGGAATAACATGAAATTAAAGGCCCCCACAGTTAATCGTTTGATCTCTTGAAATGAAGGAAATTTATAATTTAAATATTTTCCATGTTCAACCCACGTTCCACGTTCAACGATTATCGTGGGTGCCGTACCGAAGTATACCAAGTTCGTATTACCAACCAGTTCGTACTATATGATGTCCCAAGTACAGTTTAAGAACTATAATACAGCATAATACAGTTTAGAAACTATATAATAATAATATATAGTATATAGAATTTGAATGTTATTCAAAGAACTCTGAAATTACTCTGTGCCACACACTGCTCTCTGTTTAACGGAGATGCCAGAGACCTTTTCGAATAATTCCCACCCTTGCCCTGGAAATATCCCTCATTTTCCCTCACCTTTCCCATTGTTACCTCAATTATCCCACCTCCGGTCACAGTCTCTTTGTTCTTCTGTATTTTTTAAGGACCCCTAGAAATTTATTTTCCTTCATCTGAACAATGCCAAAAATATAACTTTTTATGTCTGAAATTTTCAGAGTGTCGTGGGAGGATTTGGAGAGGCGAGTGAGAGTTCCCATGGTAGCAAACTGCGATCTTGCAGGGCTGCTACAACTAAAATTTAATGTTTAGCAATAACATTTTATGTTACCTAGGTACTAAAATTTCCATAGCAATAATAATTTTTCAAAGTTATTTTTACAGAAATATTTCCATGAAATCTTTGAAAAACTGATTGTCTTTAACCAACTTGAATGAAAAACTCATTTTATTCGATAGTGTAGATTTGTTATATAGGTAACCAAATTAATTAACCGAAAACAGTGAGAACGGCCTAACTGGCATTTCGTTTTTGGAATGTTGTGTTCGTGCTTGGAATGGAGCCATTGGGTAGTAGCCGCTACTACCCACAAAACTTGAGAGAACAAACATTTTTCAACATTTAGGCGAATAAAAAAAAAACAACGGCCCAAATCGAAAACCAGAAGGTAATCCATGGGTCCGTACCTATGTAAAACTGAAAAAGATACCGTAGTATGTAAATATTTTCATTCCTCGGGAGAATGAAATAAAAACATGTACCATGACATGGTTAACATTGTTAAAAGGAAGCTAAGCTTTATATCATTTTGCAAAAATCAGCTGCCAGTATACTGGCTATACATAGTGTCCTACTAGATGCTCCGGCTCGCTATTCGTAGCTAAAAGGTCGGCAAAAAAAAATTTCCCCGCCTCCTCCACCGTTGTAAGGTCCCTGAAGCCCCACCCCGGATTCCACCCGTTCTGAGTACGTCTTTCCGACTTCCTTGACAGCGGCCGGGTTGGAAGAGAGTATATATAAGTCGTGATCAATCTGACTCACTCACGATTTTCACCGGGAGACTCCCCGAGCGGCGAGCGGGGGGCGTCCGTATAAAAGCTTCGCTTCAAAAGTTCGGATGAATATTCAGATGATAATAAACCAAAGGGATCACTTGAGTAGGTACACCATGGATTTAGATGATTTAGATGCACCTTGAAATAAGTAAGCCAACGAAATAAACATCGGCGGGTAGACTTCGTCCATATTTACATTAAAAAGCTGGTTATTGAAGCTATAATAGCTTCCATGAATAGTTTTTACGATAGCTGGTTGGACCTGATCTGAAAATCCCTTAATTTTGGCATGTTTCACAAGAAAATTCCCTCCATCCCTCCAAGCCCCAAAAGTCCCTTAGTCGAGGGATAATTCCCTCAATCTGGCATCACTGCTCTGTTACCTACTCTGTGGATTTCCTTACTATAACATTATTATTTTAATATAACCTTCCTTCGATAACTTCACTGATTTCCTACGTAATGTATTTAAGGTCTATGTGAATGTCTTCAAAACTGCATGTCATCATGAAAATTCCTAAACGACCCATCCCTAATCAACACTGGCCTTTTAAATAATAAAATTTATTCTAGATTTTAATAAAACATGGGGCACAAACTTTTGGTTTATTATTCTTGGAATAATAGGTACACCTATGTAAGCGAGTCGGAGGTCGAAAGTTCTGATCGGCCTTAAAAATTCGACGATCCGTTTCAAAGTGTCTAGGTTTCAAAAACAAAAAGTCCGCCGCCCATCCAAGCCGTTTTGGGCAGTAGGATTTCTTCTCTTTTTTAATCTGAAATATTGACAAAATACTCGGTTTACTATGTAGTTGTGCCCGTAAGGTTTTCAGTCCTATCGCCTAGACCCGTGGGGCTTTGTGGGGCTAAAAAGGGGCTACAGGTGGGCATTTTAGAGGGGGTTCGGCTATGGGATCGAGTTAGGTGTCGTTATCGAAGTATTTTTAGACGTAGAACCCATTTTTCGAGGACCCACTTTTTTTTCAAAAATATTTTATTTTTTCACTGGCGCAGAATTAATTGTTACAAAAGACACCTATAATATAGGTTACTATTGATATTATTGACTTTATCAAAGAATAATAAACCCTTGTGTAAAATTGTCAGCGTTTTTAGGGATTTTCTCTTGCCACCTGGCAACTCGGATAATTATTTTCTGGTGCTAGGAGACTGCTGACGCTTATTGTCCTTTTAATATGAAACCTCTGAACGTTTTTATTTCACATTTAAAGTGAAATTATAAACACAATTAACAATAACAAAATTTGTTACCTTATAAACCTAAACCTCGTACTAACCCTAAAATGTAGTTTAAAATGTAGTAGATCGATGTTTGGGGAATACATCGATACATTGATACCCATTCCTACCAAACATTGGATTCCAAAGTTTGTTATTGTTGAATTTGTGCCTTATCAGTGAATAACAAAATTTGTTATTATGTAATAATATTGTAAGGAATCCGGTAAAACTCAACGGCTTTTATTCCCAACTATTTGTAACTCAACACACACACTAAGTACTTGTCAGTCACTGTCCATATGTTTCTTCTCGCCCACTCAACAACCCCTCATAACTACTCGAGCCGCCCTACACCATTCCCTCCTCTTCAAGAAATGGCCTGTAGGGTCCTGTTGAGCCGGTGCAGCTGGGAGGAGAAGGAGAAAGACGTAGAAGAAGGACACTCAACTCCTTGAGCCTCCTATTATAGGAGTCCTATATCGCCACCATCGTTTGATGGCGTTTGGCCATGGCCTCAGCTCTTCGGCCGAACTGTTCTCAGCCATCTCTTCTCCCCATTGGTCCGGCTTCTTCCTCGAGCTCCTGACCTCGTTCGCGTCTCTTCTTTTCTGGTCGTTTGCATATTGACCTCCTTCAAAAACGACGACCACTTGACGGCCTACGACGAAGACAACGACCACTTGACGATGTCCACGGCGCCTGTTCGAGCGGTATGGCACCCAGTTGTCATGCTCCGAGTCCTGAGGTTCGCCCAGCAGATCGTCGCCAAAATCATCCACGCTGGCCTCCTTGCAGTTCTCGTCCTTGGAACCGACTGACGTTGACGAGCTGCAGGGGGCGATGTGTTCAGAGTCGTTTGTCATCTTGGAGGTTGGCTCTTCGCGACCATCGGGTGAGCGGCTTGGCGTCGTCGGACGTTTTTCGCTCAGCGTTCTCTCTCTGAAGATTGGTATGACAAGCGGTGTTGCAGTACGGGTTTCCTCTATCTTCTCTTCCAGTTCGTCTTCTCTCTCTCAACCGTCTCTGACTCGCCTGCCTCTATCTTCTCTTCCTTCAATTCGTCTTCTCTCTCAACCGTCTCTGACTCGCCTGCCTCCTCAGCGTCCTCTGGCAAGGGCTTTTCGTTGCTGACTTCTATGGCGTCCAAGTCAATTTCTTCGTCCTCCTTGTCGTCGTCATCTCTCTCGACCGTCTCGCCAGCGCGGCCTGCCTCCTCAGTGACCTCTGGCATGGGCTCTTCGTTGCTGACTTCTATGGGGGCGTCCAAGTCAATTTCTCCGTCCTCCTTGTCGTCGTCTTCTTGGGGGCACTCCCGTGCAAAGTGGCCTAACTCCCCACAGCAGTAGGTAACACCTGGGACCTCGACCTTTGGGTGGTCCCCCTTGCTCCCGCATAATGTGAACCAAACCTCTCGGGAACCAAACCTACGACCTAATGCTGCGGCGACTGCATCTAAGGTCTGGCTGGCAGGAGGCACATTACATACAACCGACAGGGCTAGGCCTCGAACTGCCGTGATAAGCCACTTGACCGCTGTGGCAGGTCCCCACCCATTGGTCTCCATGACCACGCAAAACTGCATCCAGTACTCGTTCCATGAGAAGGACCCATCGTATAGGGCCGGTTTCACGACGTCCCTCTCTACCCCAGGTTGCCGGGACCCCGAGCCTGATTCCAGGGCCCTGAGCCGAGCAAGCATGCGGTCCCAGTCCCGACTTGTCACCTCCTCGTCGTCTCTGTTGCACTCTGCACCACCCATCCTTCCCCACCTCAACAGGCCACGGGTCGAACGCCCACTTCTGACACCAGTGTAAGGAATCCGGTACAACTCAACGGCTTTTATTCCCAACTATTTGTAACTCAACACACACACTACTTGTCAGTCACTGTCCATATGTTTCTTCTCGCCCACTCAACAACCCCTCATAACTACTCGAGCCGCCCTACAATATTAATCAATATTATAGTCATTTTCAAGCAATCAGTGACAATCCTGGAAGTGCCGATGCAAATATAGCAAGCTAAGCTTAAATAAATTTTGTTTTGAATGGCTTGATTGGCTGAGTGACTCATGTGGATTTCGTTGTTCTGTAGGAATGTACCCCGAAGGGTTTCTGAACTGATCCGACTCGGATGGACGCCATCAGCCTCGCTTGACCCCGACGTCGGCTCGACGTGGGATGGAAGAAGATGAACAACAGCTCGTACTATCCGGGCAACTTCACAGACGGCGACGGCTACGACGACCTCTACGATCCACCTTTGGCCGTCGTCGTGTTCTTGTCACTCTGCTACGGATCCATATCGGTGGCCGCAGTCGCCGGGAACGGCCTCGTCATTTGGGTCATCCTGACGTCCAGGCGGATGAGGAATGTCACCAACTACTATATCGCTAATCTCGCGTTGGCCGACATCGCTATCGGCATGTTTGCCATCCCATTTGAAGTGAGTAATTGATTTAGTTACCAGGTTATTTTTTACTTGTTAGGTAATTTGTTATCAAACCGTTGAATGGTAAATTTTACTACAGTCAGGGTGTGAATACGATCCAGCATATCTAATGCGCATCCTTGTTGGTGGAGACCATCCACTCGAGAGTACGCCTGAGCAACACATGTGTAGGGTTTGTGCATGCGATGTATTTCAGGGCGCTATGGGGCAAGAGGGGAGAAAAAACTAGTGGATGTTAGTTGAGGGGAGATTTGTAATAAAGGGAGCGCCTGGTATAGGAAAAACGGGGATCTGGCAACAGACCTGCAGTTTCTTTTAGGGCCCTTTTGTTTCAGATATAATTCTGGCCTCGAAGGTCGCCTCGTTCTTTGTGAGGGAGGGTGTTGGTATTAAAACAATCGATTTTAGATTGGACTAAAAATCAATTAAAATTTAATTAATTAATTTAATGAACTTAACCCATATGAAAGGTTGATTCCCGTCGTTGTTCAAAGAAGGTCTCTTGGTTTGAGGTGTAAGATTCCATGCCAGATTGATGTAGCCTGATCAAGGGCCTCTGTGAATCAATTCTAAGCCGAAAATCTCTCTGAAAAAGGCACCTCATCCAACTCCCTGGCTCAAAGAAACCCTTCATAAACCCCACCTATAGCCCACCATTGGCAATACTGTTTAACCCCTTGCGGACATGGTATGCCGGACTCAACTAGTGGGATAAGAGTTTCGTACCTAGTACTGTCAAAGTTTTATATTAAAAAAAAAAAAAAAAAAAACTGCCCCAGACTGGCGGAGTTTTCAAAAAATTGTTTGCAAACCATTTTTTGAATCTTCACATCTTGAAACAAAAAACGGACTTGAGGTCCGTGTTGGGCCTCGGCTAACATGGCTTGGGGTGGCTCAACCATTGAACCAGTGATGAGAGAAGGTACGTCAGTACCTACTGCTCTGGTGGCTGACAATTCGTCAAATAAACGGTGTCTGGAAAATGGGAGGCCAGTGTGTTTATCAAAATCGCATTGTAAATGCTTACGCTGCCTCTCATCTTTCCCGTAAGTGGCCGCAAGTCGTTCAAACGGAAGAAGATCTCAGAGGGTCGTTCACACCACTGGTTTGTTCATGACACATTGTGATGGGACAACCCACTGCGAATTCCTCAGAAGGCTCGAGTTCGGGTGCAGTTCGCTATCAAAAGAGCTGTCTACCTTCGGGATCTTGGCAGAAAATTAGAAGCGTGGGGCTGGAGGACGGAGCTGGACTTCCAGGTGCCCAGTAGTGATTGCCTGACAACCTGCCGTCGTTTGTTACGATGCATCAAGTCCACGTAAGGGTAAAAAATAAAAGCTGTCATAGTTGGTTAAAAAAGGAAATACATAATATAATATAGTCCATTATAATATTATTATAATGGACTAAAGAAGAAAAAAAAGGTCAACTTTATCCAAATCTGATATTTGACTCCTTTGCGAAAATGTAGATCTATTCCGTTATTCAGAAAGCAGGGTATTCCTATAGGAAAATAATTTTTTTTTAATTAAAAATTTTAGTGATAAAAAACAGGGTTTTCACAATCATGTTTTCCATCAATCATGGAAAACATTGATAATTTTATTTTTGAAAGAAAAGAAACAAGAAACCTTACCTACCACCGAATACACTGTGCATGAAAAACTTACCTTAGCTTCCAGAAACAAATTTTGCATAAGAACGAAAAATTAAGACTGGGTAATAAAAATATACTTTTTCGATATCGCTTCTCATAATAAACTTGACGTCGTTTATGCATCAGTAAGCCATTTCACGAACCGGTTACTACAAACCATGAATGTACGAGTAGCATTTTTTATAGGCCTTCTTAACAAAGGTACATTTGCCTTATTTTTGCTGGTCCAAGCCAGGCCTGCTTATCACTGAAATCGCATTCTTCTTCTTTTTATTAAAGTTCGTTGATGATAATCAAGATACCGATGGAATTGATGGAAGACTAAATCTTTTTGGGGTTGGAATTTCGCATTTTGATCTCGTATTTGAATGTGTTTTCATGGCGAACTCTGGGAAAATAGGATCGTGAAAGGAGGCGCAAAACTTGATAGTACCTACGTACATGAGACTGCTCCTGTCAGAAAAAAAAAAACACAAATGCATAGACCTGCCGACACTCGCGTGAGGTCTTTTCCTCTGGTCACAGGTCCAAGTCCATGGTCACACGTGCAGGACCTGATTTGGAGCGTTGAGATTGGTGAGAGCTGAATCTTTATTAAATTGTCTTAATTAATGGAGTGAATTTTATGGGGAAACCATTCCTGTTCCCCAGCAACCTGATTCATTGGTAGCTTAGCGTAACATGTGAAAACCAGAGACCAAGTGCATATCGTACACGTTTTACTGATTCGCTGAGATCAAACTTCACTTCAGGAGGGTTATCTTTGGGAGATGGGCAGAGTTCCTGTCACATCAAGATCCCCTTCAATTTTTGATTTCTTTTCAATTCCTCACTGCAGCCTTTCGTGAGAATCGGATGTAACTTGTTCGATGTTCACCTAACAGTTTTAACCGTTTTCCATAAGTACTTTGAAGGGCCATTGGTCGTGACAGCTGGGAAGGTTTTGGTAGATGAGGCCGCATGTTTCGGACGTGGAGGATCGAAATATGAGTCAGATGTGGATCTTGGAGTGGAAGGAAGTTTCTCGAGTGAAATTTGGCGCTTTTTAAGGGATTCCACGGCGTGTCCTGGTTGTGTTGTGGGTTGGACAGTTGGAGTGAAAAGCGAACTAGTTTTGACTCGGTCATATGGTAAATTCCCATTGTTATCTGCTTGAGTTTTCAGGGTTCGCACCATCGAAGCTAAAGCTTCTGCAGCATTTCCAGAACCACAGTAGGACCAGCTGCTTGGATGAGCAGTTTGCACCTTTTGTTCTTCTTTTTTTGGCCGTATTTGGCTTTGGCTTGAACTAATCTGAAACCAGGCGTCATGTTATTCTAAGTGTAACCAATTTTGCTTCATCTGAGTACTGTAACTTCATCTACTGAAACTCACCTTCGAAACGGACGCTTCCTCTCCAACACCCTCTGTAGGATCACTCTTCTGTTCAAACGTCCCCAAATAGTTCTCCAATCTCATCCTCATTCCCGGGTCCCACAAACTCTCCTTATTCCTCTTGGACCCGTCGTCGAACATTCTCCTGATCAGTCGGTAGTCTTGGTGAAAACGGTTTGGGGTCAACTTGACTCCGGCCAAATCCTTTCCAACCAAATCACATTTGAATTTGTCGGTCCCAGTCTTACGCAAGATCTTCTGTCTCTGCTGAGTAAATCCCTTATAGTTCTCTTTTTCAGTGTACATTGTCGATCTTTTTCGTCTCCTATATATTTTTCCCATTTGCACGCCTTCAATGAATTTTCTTTGCATTTGTTTTTTGTTCAATTCCTTTCGCATCTTATTCGCTCTCTCGCGTTTTCTTCTTTTCCTCTCAGAAAATGGTGTTAGTGCTTTGGCATATAAGTTCTCAGCGAATATTTGTTGACATAAGTGTTTGATGGTACTACTGTCATCTTTCAACAATGATAATTTGTCTTCGAGCAAGACAGTGTACGGCTTCATTGCTTGCAGTTTCCCCTTAGACGTTTGGCGATTTTTGTTTATTATTCTCTCCAGTTTCGCGGCTATTTTGTCAAAAAGCGTGTTGGACAAGTCAAAAGTTTCTTTGAAGTAGGGTATTCTCGAAGGGCTAATGCTTTTGGGATAGTTTATTTGGCATTCAGAGGATTCGTCATCGCTCATTTCAGAGGATATAATATCTGAGTCGAACGAGTCTACTGCTTCAGAGTTATTTTCTTCTTCCATTTTGATATGAACGTGACGCCAAGCGCGCCATTCCTGATCTTCTATCATTTTGTTTTCACTTATGGCGTTGGCCAGATATTGAACATGGTTGATACCTTTTTCTGACCCCTCGTGATCCCCTTTTATCAAGCATTTCATCAATTCGTTTTCCGTGTGGTCGTGAGTGGATTGCAAGTAAATCGAGTCCTTTGTGTCCCTGGTGGCAAATTTTGTCGCATGCTGCTGCAAAACAGTTACCCTCCGGTCGTTCAAACTCCTATCGTTCAAATTATTTCGACAAGTGATCAAATGATTGTTTATCTGATCCGCGTGGTAGTCCGTGTCGCATATTTTTTTCACTCGAGGGACGTCGCACTTGATTTTGACCAAGTTGCAGTCGCACCGAGGCAATCCACATTCGCAAGATGTTCCTATTAAATCTTCTGAGCGTGACGCACTCGGTTCAACCTCCTTCACAACTGTCACAATCTCTTGTTTACGAGACGCCATCTTCGAATGTTTCAAGGCGTCTCTCCATCTTTTAGGCTCTTGAATTTTCTCTCTGCCGCAAATAGGTCCTTGGTCAACTAACGTCTCCATCTTCCCTTGTATATCAACTGATGGTCCTGAGCATGTTATGCTAATTTTGGGCTCAATTTCATTTCCTTCACACTCTACCATATTCATTCCAAACGTCTTCCGTCCAGATTTCCTCTCAGTCGTTGTCCAGGCCTCTATTTCTTTTTCAGGTCTCGTCATCGCTCGCACCAAACGGTATCTTCGGCCACTTTCTGTGCCATATCGGTCGCTCAGCCTCGTATATATTTCTTGCTCCTGTTCAAGAGTTAGTGTCTCGTACAAACGCATGTCAATTTCTGCAAGATGGTGGACCTCAGGTCTGGGCATTTCATGAAAGCTTTCTTCAACGTGTGTTTGCTGCAGAGTTGCCATTGAAGCCATTGACAGCTTTCTATAGGATTCTGATTCAATTGGATCGTCCATCATCCAATCACTTTTTTCCCGTTTTTGCTCGCGAACCTTGAACTCAATTTCTGCGTTTGTTAGTTCTTGTTTAGTTTCTTGCTGGAAAATGAATTTTGATGAAGTTATGGGTACTAGTATTTTGACTTCAAGCTATTCGAAATGAGAGCAATGTGGATCTAAACGATACCTGAAGTTGTTCCGAGGTCACGCTACTATGTCTAGCCCACTCATTGGAGTACTAATTTGGCTTCTGCCGTCTTTATGTGTGTGTTGGAGGATGAAATACCCTGAAAATCCGGGGAAGGTTTCCCAGGGTGTCTGTTCGGAGGGTCGGATCGACTTCTTGGAGTCCATGGCTTGATGTTTGAGTGAGGATTTGCACAATACGGCGCATGGATTCCTACTCACCTAGTACAAACCTGCGCCTCCACGCTGCTCAGCCCCTAAATGAAGGAAGGGGGTATGTGCCACCTACTGACGCGAGGGAGAACTAAGGCTTGAACACTTTACTGTATAACCTCCGTAATTTGCTACAATTCTCACCTGGCGTTCAACTGTACTCGAAATCCTAGACGAGCTCTTCGTCAAAGACGGATGTGGGGACCATGCGATTGTGGAGCCAGATTCCACGATTTCTGTATAAACAGCTCGATCGTTCCCCCTATTGCCGAAGATTACGGCCTCGCGGGTCTTACGGATGTTCTCTTGAATATTATGGAACCGCATGAGGTTTTCTCCTATGAGGCCACTTTGATATTTCCTCATTGCAAGGATATAATATATTATGCTAAAGTTAGGAGGTACCCTAATACCTAACGTGGTTTGCTTAAACTCAATTCAATCTCAACTCAGAGCTACTTATCTAACAACACACATCTAACTCACTAGACCTCAAATTGACTTTTGACTATTGATTGATATCATCATGGTAACTGTTTCACTGGCTATTACTATAAGATGTATCAAACTTATTAAACTTATTTAGGATTCATTAACTTATTTACCTACCACTTAATTTGGTGAGGATAGGCTTACTATGTATGTAATAATCAGCTGAACCTTGATTATGCCCCATGGGAATTTGACCTAACTCTAGTGAATTTATATACTAGTTTTGCTAATATGGTGGAATCTCTAATGAAAATAACGATATAAAGATAATATCGACAGAAAAATGGCGATATCTTATATTATCGGCACAAATATCGCTGTCTTTTGTACATAATATGTACAAAAGACAGCGATATTATTTCCTTTTTTTTTTACTTCTTGAGGACAGCTGTGAGTTTCGTACATTCACAGAGGTGCAGATCTGCTGAGCCATTTCACCCGAAAAGGAATAGGTCCTGCTAAAAATTCTGTTAAACGGGTAACTGATGTCAATAATTGAGCATCAAGAAATCCGCTATGGCTGCGTAATCTTTTTTTAGTCGTTTGAATTTGGATGCGTCGTTAAATAGGCACACCTTTGATAAAAAAATAAAAAAATAAAAATAAAAAAAACCATTGCCCAGTCATATATTTCAACTGATAATATCAATAACAGGGTAATATTGATAGTACGATTCCCATATGCTGTGAACCCAAATTGCCTGTATTTGATATGGTCGTGGTTCTGGGGGAAGGGGTGTGAACCCATGTAATTGGTATATAATCCAGGTAATAATCTGATGGCATGTTGTTGGTTCTATGGAGAGGAAGCACGACACCTGGTGGCGCAGGGATGAAGTAGGCCTGAGCGCTTGTGTTTTACTGTGTGATGAAGCGTATCTGCCTTCTTTCCTTGAAGTTATTTGGCAAATTTTTTTCAATCTGAAATTTTGACAAAATACTTGGTTTACCATCTAGTTGTGCCCGCAAGGTTTTCTTCCCGATCGCCAAAACCCGTGGAGGGTTTTGGTTTATTATTCTTGGAATAATACACCTATGTTTTCGCGACGGGGGTCGACGACTCCGATCGGCCTCAAAATTTGACATTATCCGTTTCAAGAGGTCTACATTCAAAATCCGAAATGTCCGTACGCCGTACGCCGTCCGCCGTCCAACCCGTTTTGGGCAGTAGGAATTTTTTTAAAAATCTGAAATTTTGACAAAATACTTGGTTTACCATCGAGTTGTGCCCGCAAGGTTTTCAGTCCGATCGCCCAAACCCGTGGGGCGCTATGGGGCTATAATGAGGCTACGGATGGGGGTTTTTGAAGGCTTTGGGGTATGGGATCGAGTTAGGTGTCGTTTTCGAAGTATTTTTGAACGTAGAATCTATTTTTCGGGGTCCCGGAACGATCCGATTTCACTGTCGCGATCTATAGGGCTTTCATGTGGCTAAAACTGGGATTTTTGAAGAATCCCAGGAGGTTAAATGTTTTTCGAGTAAAAAATACATAATTTTTGAAAAAAATCCCCCCCCCCCCCCCCAATTTTTTTTGAAATATAAAAATCCAAAAAAAAATTTTTTAATTTTTTTTCATTGACAGAATTAAATTTCTGTACGAATAACCTATATCAAAGAATAATAAACCCTTGTGTAAAATTTGCAGCGTTTTTTAAAAAGGCTTTTGGCTCGTTTTTTGAAGTATTTTTGGACGTGAAATTCATTTTTGGGGGTCCCTGAACGATCCGATTTCACTGTGGGGATCTGTAGGGCTTTCATGGGGCTGCAAATGGGATTTTTGAAGGATCCCAGTAGGAATATTTCCGAGTAAAAAACAAACAAAAAATTTGCAAAAAATTTGTTTCCCAAAATTTTTTTTATTGACAGAGAATTATTTTCGCGCAAGTCACCTATATCAAAGATTTTTTTAAATCCTATGCCCGTCTTGTTCATCCGACGCCTTGCTGCCCAATACTTCTCACACGCAGTCTCTTGTGGTGTGTTCCGCCTATCTCCTCCAGTGCAGGGCACTCCATGATATGGCGGGCGTCCATGACAATGTCATTGCCTCCATTATTGCACAAAGGACAAGTTGGCGAGTCGACTACTCCTATCCGGTATTTTTGCAAGTGCTTTTGGTGGTTGTCGTGGCCGGTGATCATCCTGAACAGAATAATAAACCCTTGAGTAAAATTCCCAGCGTTTTTTAAATTTAGAACAACACAACATCGAATCCAAAGCGGGACTCAATCTTTTTAATTTCCGAATATTTGATCGTGACAGCGAACTATCAACAACAGTTGTTGAGCTACTGAGTTGTTCGGATACTGAAGTTAGCTTTCCCAACAATACTTTACATTACATCGCTCCGAGGACTGCTCCTTCAGGTTTTCCACAATTGCATTACTCAATTCGAATCAACAAAGCTCATCAAGGTTACGTTCCATATCCACGACGCCATCACCAATCTCATCATTTTTAGTCTGTCAATACCATGAGTAGTGAATCGTAGATCTTACTGTCCATGTAGAATTGTTTTGTAGAGTAGACCAGGTTCTCTTTATTCATGAATTTAATTAAACGTAGCTTGAAATCTCGGCTGATGGAGGATATTGAGTTAGATCGTGTTCTCGAAGGCGAAAATCTAGCCTTCTACAAAAACATCCAGGATCTGAAGAAACTCACGTCAAACGCAAAGGCACTCATCACTAGAAGCCATGCCATGTATAAAGACATCGTTCAACACTCAGAGTTGATGAAGATAATTAAAGGGAGTGAAGAAGAACCGACCGAGTCTATCAAATCATTGGAAGGCATCTGTGCTAAATGTGGTCTCTTGCACGGAGCTCACGATTACTGCATCGTATACAAAATAATTTCTGCGGAAAATAAATTGATTCAAAAACAGGCAATTCCGCCATCGGCGGATCGTGGCTTCAACTTGCGTCATGACTCATTTACAATGGCTGCAACTGATCGCCTTCCTATACAGCCTCCCAAGTCCATTGAAGTACCATCAGAGAAAATTAAACAATGGGAAAGTATTCTTTATCGAGAAATGACCCCAGTTGAATTGGAGTTGGTGTACTCGAAGCTCTGTCACAGGTACGGCTTTGTGAATGGTAGAAAATTCCTCCTTGCCAGATCCTTGGCGCAAAAATCCAACAAGCAAGTTGAACAAAAAAAGTGGAAAGTTGGTGACAAATTTGCATCGATCACTAAAGAATGTGAACCTCAAATTTTACCGCGCCCTAAAATTGCTCAAACTCCCCTCCTTGACTTTGAGATGAAAAAAGAATGGAGAAAAGTAATGAAGGCGAAACCTCAGAGTAAAAAAATCACGCCGATGATGGTAGCTAGTTTTAAACTCTCCCCCGTGTCTGTTTCCTCGTCAACATCCTGCACAGAGGTTTGTTTTTGTGGACTTCAAGATTGCGATTGCTGCTCTCAGTCTAAATGTGTTCTACCTCAGAAGAAATGTCAGGTATTGAAGGAGCCTCACACAAACTATCTGGACACAGTGAGGGAAAAAGTGCGAAAGCGCAAACTGCTGAAGAGATATTTGTCTATGAGCCATGAGCTTTTTAGGGCCGCTTCCAGCGATATAAAAATCGATAGTTTGAAAGAAAGCGCGGATTTAATGATGAAAAACTTTTTCGACGCTCACACAAAAAATTTGAAAAACTGCGTACAGTCTGTTGTTGGAAAAGACTACCCAAACGTGGACGTGGAAGTTCAAAAATTAGCGGAAGCTACTGCTCCTTCCAAAAAGCCCGAAGGGGCGGAATGGGACACTTGGATCGGGCGTCTTCATGCGGTTGGTTCAGACGGCGAAGACACTTCCGGCGACAGCGACATTCCAAGCATTTCGTCAGTAACCTCAACAACCGACCAGGAATTTGGGTTTGTGTCTGCCCCTTCACGTATTCCATACGCGAAAGAAACCCTCCAACTGATAGACCATCTATTTGGAAAGATCAGAACCAGATTACGAAATTCAGCCAGGAAGAGCTCACTTTTCAACTTGTGTCATCCTTATCGAAAGTGTTTCATTTCCCAAGTTGACAACCTCGTGACATTGAAAGGTGCAGATAACGTCGCTCGTGAAGTTGTTGACAAGTTGCAATTGTGGTTTCGCAATTTTAAAAGCCTGATACCCACGAAAATATTGAAGGCGCAACGTTTGAAAAGGTTGAACGGCAAAGGCAGAAAACTATCGAACACAATTCGAAGGAGAAACCTGATTGAAGGCGTTCAATTGGGAAAGTCTTACAGGACCGTCAAGAAACATTTTGATGTCAAGCAGTACGAAAAATTCTTGGGTGTCAAAACTGGTGTGCTTCAAAAGCCGCCATTTGAGAAATTAGCACAATTTGATTCGATTAGAGATGAAAGAAACTTGTTGTCCGAGAAAAACATTCAGCATCACTACAAGTTACTAAGAACATTATTCAAGGGGACAATGCAGAGTAAAGATAAAGAAAGTTTGATGGATGAAGGAATGAAAGAACGGTTGAAAATTTTCAAAAAGACGTTGCGCAAAAGTTCCCAAACTCTAATTGAAACAGATTCTAGCTCAGAAAATGAAGGTGTCAGTGAGTTGAAAGCTGCAAGTTCGTTTCAGAGGCCGTTCAAAAGGGAAGATAAGAAGCTCAAATCAGCCCCGGGGCATTTTTCTGGTGAAACAAGATCGAATCGTACATTACCCAGTCGTATAAACGATTACGGTAATGTATCAAGTCTCTTTGAAGAGACTCACCCACGAATACATAAGAGTTCTTCGTCTAAACGAATCACCAGCAGATCCATTGAGACGGTCGTTCCAACAAGAAAGATTTCGTCAACTGTAAGAGAAGATTTTACTAACGATACGAACCCTGCTGGGGGAGTGTTTTCCCAAAGATCATCCAACCGATTTAGTCGATCTGACCGTACAGCTACTAAAACACAAAGCCAGTCCGTCAATTCTAAGAAGGTGACGAATCCCTCCAGCCAGTGGGAACAGTCACGCTTGCCAACTCCTCCATTATCTGAGTCCAGCGATGATGTCGACTGCGAAGTGTTTCAACATCGAGTTCCTTCAAAAGAAGAAGCCCACAATGAAAAATCAGCTCGACTAGATGTGGGAGAAGAACTTTCAAAGAAGATTTTAAACTCGCAGTCCCGTTCCCGCAAGAAGAACTGGAGATCAGACGAAACAGAACTCACTGACAGAAGCTCGGACTCGTATGTACCAGAGCTTCTCAAATTCCCTCCAAAAATATCCTCAAAACAAGCATCAAATCTTATACCAAGCGCTTATTACAAAATAACCAAACCTAGATCTCCTTACTCAACCGACTCTTCTTCTGTTGATCCTGTCGAGATGCGTGACGTTACCAGAAACCGCTCTGCTTGGAACCACCAATCAAAGTTACATGCACAAATTGCTCCATATTCATCTTATGCTGACACACCTTCCTCCAAGGCGAGCCCGTTTTCGTCTCCGCTTCCCACGGCAGGGCGTTCAATTCTGAAGAAAACTTCCTTGCATAAACCTTTGAATGATCCGCCGATGATGCAAGTCTCAAGCGGCAATCTTGCCAGACGCAAGTCATTTAGTGACTCTAGCTATCGGTCCATGCCTGGTCAAAGTGAAGTTTTGGTGAGGTCAGCCCGCGTTGTGACGGAGCGCCTGTTGAAATCTGTGCCAGATAATCTTGTCGATGGTCGAGTTAGTTCGTCTAAAAAACATTCGACTCTTTCACGTGCCACGCCAGAACCAGGACCTTCGGGCAAATCGCCTTCTCTGATGATTAGTGAATCCAAGTCGGGTCAAGCTAAGGCTTTGGTTGTACCCCACGCTCCACCGGTGCCGACTGATTCTACTCCAAGAATGAGTAAGCCTGCTGCTGAAGCGTTTCGCCGAAGATCTGTTGCGCCTTCCCCGGTACGCGAACTCCCGGTAGCGAAGGAGCCAGTCAAAGTAGTCATCCAGCAAAACGAGACACCGCAAGAGATACAGTGTTCCTCTACTACTGCAAGAATTAAAAAGTTGGAAGCAATCAGTCCAACAAAGAGACGATGCTTCGATATGGACATCGGCCAGGGCATCAATTGCATCAATTATCTCAAAGAAAGCGCCCCAGGAGCTGATGAGATCAGAAAAAAAGAACTCGTGGATCTGCTGGTTACGCCAGTTGAGCCAAAAAAGAACAAAAAGTCTAGTAAACCTGAGAAAGAATCGTCTTTGTTAAGTGGTGTTGGAAGTCAGCTATCCACTACAGACGTTCCTTCAGGAACTCCTCTAGTGTCAAGCCAGCCCAGTAAATACACCACAAAGACCCAAGACGTGCCTGCTCAAGACACACCATTACAAAGATCCAGTTTCAAAACTCTGGATCAAATTTACAAGGAAATCCACCATATCAACAAGCACAATACTCCCCCACGATTTGTGGAAAACGATTACGAATACGAAACGAAGAAGAAGCAACAGCTTACAAAACATAGAATAACCCCCTAGAAGATTTTCCATCAAGATGAAAGAGTGGACCCCCCCCCCCCCCCCCATGAGTCTTGAAGCTTCACGACCCAATGAGAACCAGCCCTTTGTAAATTTACCGGAATAAATTTGTATGGTCGATAGAAATATGTCACTACAATGTTGCTAAATTCCTTGGTTTTCTTCAAACACTATATTTTTCCTTTTATTAAGAGTTTGAACGGTAGCCCTATATTTTAGAAAGATAGCTTCAGTTGCATAGTCGTGACGATTGAATAGGGTTGGAATGGATTCCGACTATGAAGAACGCTCCAAGAGACTGATGGAAAGGTTGAACAGGATTCAAAATTATCTACAGAGTGTGCCACCTTTACCTAAAATTGGGAATGAGTGCTCTTTTGATGTTACGAATGAGCTACGCAGAGATTTGTCTGGTGAGCAGAGGAGTGCTGGTAGTAGGCTGAGTACTGGCAGCATTAAATCTTCTCCAGCGAGATCAGTGTCTACCAAACAGAGCAGAGTGATTAGGAAAGACTCTGCCGGCGGTCTTCTCCAAGGATCCGCATCACGGAATACATCCTTAGACGTTACAACCCCTGATGGGTCTGGTATGTGCAAACTGATATTTTTTGGACAGATGTTAAGAAACATGAGCATTTAAAACTGCTTGATCACGAGCTGCTGTGGTGTTTTTCGCAGACAGTTCTACCCATGCCATTCCTACATCTGGTGAGAAGAAGAAGAAGAAGAAAAGAGGCAAGGATAGCAAAGTTCAAGACCCGCTCAGACCCACGTCGCGAAAGTCTTTTGGTGTGGACATTGGTCAAGGCATAAACATGATAAATTACATAAAGCAGAATGCCATTCCACCCTCTGAACACAGAAACAAACGGCTGTTGAACATCGTCGCCAAAGACCCCGCACCAACTCTGCACACGGCAAAGTCAATGGAGCGGGTTTATAAGTAGGTTGGAGATGTCTAGATGTGCTTCAATTTGCTCACCTGTTCATTTTGGTACCTACGTTGAACTTGTTCGTCGTCCGTTCCAGACAGACTCCAATTTTGGGTGACTCGTCTTCGATGTCTTTCCAGTTGAAAAACAAGGAAAAGGAAGCGTCCAAAACCAAACAGCCGAAACACACAGGCTTCGGGCAAGGTGTGCCAGGCAGTCAGAGCACCATTGGGCTTCAAACGTCATCTGACGTGAATAAGTATCGTGTGAGGTATGAGGAGAGAGCTGTCGAGCTACCGCACTCGTATGGATTGGATGGTCTGCAAGAGCTTTTTGTGCCGTACATGGAGCATGCCTCCTATCCTGAAGTAGAGAACCCGAAAAGAAATTCCTCCGATTACCAATAAAGACAAACCATATGACTAGATTTTGCTCTATCATTGCTGCCATCATGCCTTGACATAGCATGTGGTCACAATAAAACTTTATCCTCCTTTGGCCAAAGTCTTGCCCCCCTGGTTCATACAGCTCCTGCCTCCACAAACCTCCTCCTTGATGCGAGCGGTCGTCCACTTCTTCAGTATCCGTTGAGGTTTAAGGCTCTTGATGCAGCTTCGTCGTTGCGAAATGAATGGCCAATGATTGGCCAAGGGCGTACGCAGGTCTTCCTTTAAGGAGGGGGGGGGGGGGGGCTAAAAAATATTGCAAGTAGGCATGCTGCCAGCTAGGGTAGTTATATCTATAGATAAAATTCGCTGCAAATTTTACACAAGGGTTTACTATTCTTAGATAATATCTTTTGCTCAAGTAACCTATATTATAGGTTACTTGTGCATAATTAATTTTTTTACTCGGAAAATATTTTATTCCTGGGATCCTTGAAAAATCCCATTTGCAGCCCCTTGAAAGCACAATAGATCCCCAAAGTGAAATCGGATCGTTCCGGGACCCCCGAAAATGGATACTGCGTCCAAAAATACTTCGAAAACGATACCTTACTCGACCCCATATCCAAAATCCTTTCTTTTTTTTTTAACCCTCCCGTAGCCCCATAGCGCTCAACGGGTTTGGGCGATCGGGCTGAAAACCTTGCGGGCACAACTAGATCGTAATTTGAGTATTTAGTCAAAATTTCAGATTAAAAAAAAAAGCCTACTGCCCAAAACGGCCCGGACGGCATACGTTTTTGGAATCTAGTAGACCTTTTGAAACGAATGATGTCAAATTTTGAGGCCGATCAGAATTTTTCCAAGAATAATAAACCAAAATGATCGTAATTTTTCATATATTTAATAAATAAATAAAAAGTGTGGTAGGTACCCTTTATTGTAAATAATATTACACCGCTTTAACTTGAGTAATAATACAAAAAAAACATACAAAAAATTTTTACAAAATCAAGTGTTGTAGTTCACCTTTTCCCCCTCTTAATTTTCAACATTTACACAAAATGTACCCAACATTGTTGATTTTTTTTTCCTTTAAATTTATAACAAGCCTCTGGTTCTCTGCGAATTTTTCAACCACTACTTCCACTTTTTTTCTTTTGATCTGAAAGTGTATATAAGATATACATATTATGCCGGAGGGGGGGGGGGGGGGGTTATTCCTGGCGGATTGCAGTGCCATACAAGAAAAAGAAAAAGAGCGCACCATTATGAATAACATAGTCGATAATCCTTTGTCCATATTCTGTACAAGCCGCAGGACCATACTGGCACCTCCTTACGCTTGGGGAGACCTCCATGTTGCTTCTCGTTTGACCAATGCATACGCTTTCTCTAAATCTAGTAAAGTGGACTCTGCCACTCCAAAATTTTGACTCAAGACAAAAATCATTCTGAGTTGGTCAATTTTTCAGACTATGGCCCAACAAAGCTGGCTTCACCCCCATCAAAGCCACCAAATGTGGGTCAAGCTTCTCCTGAGATTCCCGAGCCAGAAATAGCGACCCTCTCCCCCCCCCCCCTCCCAACATGCAGATGATGTCTCGGAAATTAGTCAGGATGGCTGAGACCGCATAATACCCCGACCTTCCTCTCGCTGCATTATTCACGTCCACGCGAAAGTCTTCATACCCATAAATCCTTTCTGTTGGGGAAATCATTTCTTACTCGGGCGGGGTTATTTTCTTCGGGGTGGGGCCTAGAAAAGTAAAATGAGATCAGTACGCTATTTAACGTTAGTACAGTATGGTGCAATCCTGGCGATGGCCATTGATATCACATCTCAAGCTGGTCATCATTTATCAGACCCACTTTTCCCTGGAATCGTTCCTGCGTCTTCCACAACGCATCACTCAACAGCACGCGTCATAATGAACCCGCTTTTTGATCTGCTATATTTATTGGTGAATTTTGGTAGGTATTCAAAATTTACAGCAGAACTATTCAGTGTTGGGTACTGAAGTTATGGACATCGACATGCAACAGGACCCTACACAGGGAGCGTGTCTTGTGTTCCTGAGGCGATGAATACTTCCGCTTTCGTAAGCTTTCCAGGCTTGCTTGGATATTTCCAGACTTCAAATTGGACACTCATTAGCGCCAAGCCTTGAAACTAGATTTGGGTATCGTTGGAATCTTCTTTTTTGCCCTCTTCGACACATTGTTTGCACTCTTCGATTCATTGCGTTTGGTCTCCTCCGCCAGCTGCGGAAGCTTTATGCCCGCTAGTGACTTCGTCTTGCCAGTTTGTATACTCAGCAAGGACGTCTTCTTTGTCAACCCTCTTCCCGACATTTGTGTTCGTGGATTGAGATTCTCCACCGACTCCTTCTGCTTGATAGGCGGCAGCGACTCGTCATTCATGTAATGTTTAAAACGAGCTTTCCTGTCTGAGCTGATCTTTGAAGTAACATTTGCTTTGTTTGCGTTGGATTTTGTTGGACCCCGTTCACTTTGCTTATTCATCAAATTAGAAAGCTCACTTTGTAGTGCTGATATTGTTTCTTCAAACTCATTGCTCGTCATGGATTTGTCAGTGCTGTGTCTCAATGGTGGAAGGAGATTTGTTAGGGATTTTACGCTTGTCCGCATAGAAAGGTTCTGATTTGAATGTTTAGTATCTTTACCTCTTTGTGCTTTTGTGGGTTCAGTGATACGCTTACGTTTTTCTTCATGGACATTAGTCGATGATGTGCATTTGAATGGTATATTGCGGCTTCTTGCTAGTCTTGCTTTAGTTGACTCTTTTTCTAGGTTGTGCACAGAGTTGGATCTTTCTGCTTGCTTGCTATGTCTTGTTTTGTTCTTGCAAGGAACACTGTCACTATTTGTTGGATTCCAACGTCCAATCTTTGCTCTTTGTAACAATAACGAGTCTTCTTTCTGTGTCATCCTGTTTTCAACTCCTTCATCACCTTCAGACTCTGACTCTGAAGTTGGTGGACTCGGCAAGTCGGAGTACATCTTCTTCTGAAACTTGTAGTATCTATGGAGCATCCCTTGATCCATTAGATCTTCTCTATTTGCTTTAGCTGCATCCTCAAAAACGTTGCACATGAGTCTGAAGTCGTGATGAATCCTCTTCTTAGACATTGCCTTCCCCTGCGAGCCACTTTTAAAACCGAACTTTCCAAACCTGTCTTTAATATTTGGGTCCAGCAATTGCTGCTCCCTCGAAGTAAAACCTACGTAGCCACTTTGAGGTTGATATATCCAGGAATGGCGAACTTTTCTGTATTGTTTACTACTTTGCAAGCCTTGACACTTTTCACGGCGTCGTTGGGTGCGCAAAAGTCGTTGCTCCAAGGTTTTCAATCTTTTCAACTTTCTCATTTTTCTCTGGTGAAACGGCGTTAAGCGCTTGTAGTACGTGGGAAAGCTGGCTAGACGAGCGATCTCTTGTTGAAGGGGACTGGTGCAGCTTTTCAAAGTCATTTGACTGTGGCAAAAAGCAAAAGTTGGCCTGAGAGACAGTCTACTTATTTTGTTTGAGTTCTTCACTATGCATTTTTCGAATTTACGAGTTATCTTGTTGTATAGATTGTCAATTAAATCGTAAACTTCATCAGCGTGAGGGATTCTTGATGATTTGATCCTGCCTCGTTGCAGACCTTCAACGGATGAGTGCGAGATGATGCTCTCGTCTTCTTCTTCTATTCCAGCATCGCTTGGCAGTGAGTCAGCTTCATCGTCCAGTTCGACCTTCTCTTGCTCCGCCATCTGCCCCTGCCAGTGGTCCCACTGCCTGGCATTGATTGGTCTCTCCTGAGTAGTGATTTCAACTATCTTAGCCACGTTGTTTTTGAGTTCTTCTTCATTGATGGACTCGTCGTTCAAATTGTTGATCAGGCAGTTCTTCAGTGCTTTCTCGTGTTCGTTTTTGGCGTGATCGACGAATTCTTCTGATCTTGCTCTGGCTTGTACTTCAAAAACTGAGCTCATTCTTGACATTATGAGGGTGTCTTGTCTCTTTTTAGTTTCTCGCTGTTTGTTAAGTTGGTTACGCATTGTCAAAAGATAATTGTTGGTGTCATCATTATCTATCAAAGTACATTTATTCATCTTTGGAGTTGTACAGATCTTTTCCGTTCCACACTCACATGAAGGGCTCTTGCAGTCGCATGGCTCATCCGATAGTGAGCTGTCAAATTCAATTTCCTCGTTTTTGTGAAATTGCTCATCTCTTGGATGGTCGCCTTTTTTTGGTTTATGGTTGAACACGGCTCTCCATTCCTTCGTGTGGTCGCCCATCGGCAGCGTGTCGCATGGTGTGATCAGGTCGACAAGTTGGCTCATTTCCGTTTCAACTTCTTCAGACATGTCGGTGCAAAATAAGTTCTGTTGTGTTTTTGTCGTTTGTGGACAAGTTCGGGTTATGTTCTGGAACTGAGAGCGGTGTGTTGACTTTGTAATGGATTGCGGTGTCGTCCATTGCTCGATTTTTCCTTCCGGGCGGTTCGCCAAAGAATTGGCTAGGAGGAACGTACGACCGGAATTGGGCCCATATCGAGCGCAGAGTGTTGCGTATGTGTCTAGAACCTGGTTGGGGCTCATTTTTTCCAGGACATTTATTTTTTGCCAGGACTTATCGATCATCGATATCGGTGGCGGAACCTCCTCCTCTGACAGGATCCACTGTTTCGAATATCCCAAGCTCTTGATGTCTAACGACGAAAAATCCTTAAAACTCCCTTTGGACACTTTGGATTTCCTTTTGTCCTCGTGCAGTTTCTCATCGCCCATGATCTGCTCGATTATGCAAAACCCCGCCGCTCCATGTGACAACCCGCACTTCTTGCAAAGGCCTTCGATCACCGGCGACTCGGATTTCGTACTTACGCTGATGCTCTTTGCCCGGACTCTAAAGCCCAGTTTTTTATTGTCCAAAATGTTCTCATACTTGGCGTTGCTCCTGTCCAAAAGCGCACTCGCCTGACGCGTCACTTCCTTCAAATACTCTATGTTCCAGTAGTACTCTAAATTTTCCCCTTTCAAGAAAATCGTCGGACTCTCTCTTTTCAATGGGACGTCTTCCGAAACAGCTAACACGACTTTCTTCTCCATCTTGACAAATTCTGCCGAAATTGTAAAATAAATCTAACATGAAACTGACCGCCTAAAATCTCTATTCTCTCAAATATCCTCTACTTTCTAATTCTAAAATAAAGTTCTCTACCAACTCATGCTACATAATACTAGAAAAATAATGATTTATTTTGTTTGGGAATTTTGTATTGTCTCCAAGGGATGACCACATTCGTATTTCTATAGTAAAATCCAACGTGTAGGATCCTTCTAGTTTAATTCTACTACTCACAATAACTCTACCCTAGTTCCTGCTGATTGAAAACTGGTTTTGCTTCCTAGAAACAATCTTCTGCTCATTGAAACCGGTTTGTGTTCCCGGGGAACAAGTTTTTTGAAAACTTGTATAATAATTCTTTAGTTCAATAGGAGAGCACGGGGTGAAAGTGGTCACTTTTTACTCATATTGAAATTACTCGGACCCCATCAAGTTTTCTTCAACTTGGCATACTTTGAACCCCTGGAATCTCAGCTTTCCAAAAATCATCGACTTAGCTTGAATAAATTGTTTGACTGCTCATAATTGACCATTATCTCCCCACAGTGGGAGTAAGAGGCCAGAGGTGTGGGAGAAAATGGGCACCATTCAAAAACCAACAAAATTTATTGGTTTAAGATTTAATCTTCAAAGTTTAAGATTTAGGGATTTAGTTTAAGATTTAGGGAGAAACTGGTTAGACTCTCCGCAGCACAGTAGAGGATTTGTCGCTTGCAGTGCCTCTAGCGGCTGAATCCTGACTCATTCACTAGTTGACTCCCTCAAAAATGAGACTTTACATTTTTTTAACCACCGAAACCGCATCAAAACGCTTTTTCAGTTCCCGCAAATAACCTACAATATTGATAAGGTTTCTTAAGGAATTGTTGGGAATCGAATAATTTCTTCACCTACAAAGGTGAGTAGGCAAAATCGTCAAATAGCACCACTGATCGAATCTGATTCTGTCAATTGGAGAGCCGAGAGCTGAGCAGGTGCTTCGCGAAACATTTGGTTGAGTTGGTGGTCAGTGACTACGATGCCGTATGAGATTGATGATTAGTTATGCTTCATGGTACGATTGAAGACGTCGTGATGTGCTAACGATATAATTTGACTTTTTCTTACGTCAACTACTCGTATGGAAGAGCGGTTAAGGAAGTGTGCTGAATTATAAATTACGAATGTGATCGATTATTGACGATTTCCCTTTCACGAAATTAAACATGCCACTCTCCATGAAATAATTATATAAGTTTGTTTTAAGGTCAGAAAATCGTTCGCAGAAACACACGAAAAGACTCAGTCATTGCCGCGAAATATCTCTTTACATTTTAACAAACTTTCAGAATTGACGGTTTCCAAAAGCGAACAGCCAATTTTCATGTTTCATGATATACTTACCTGGTGTGGGGGTCTACCATGATCATTAAGGTGGTTCCCCCAGGGTGAGGCCTTTCCATTGCACTTCGGTTGGGCTGACCCCTGCGAATACCTCAAATGTAGGTATCTCGGGCACATAATTTTTGGTAGTTGGGAAATTCTTATCATCTAATTTCTGTCACTATGTGCAGTCACATTCAAATTTTTGTATTGAAAAAAGTTTAGAAAATTTTGCTCAAGAAAAAATCATCAATTTCACTGGGAAAAAGTGTCCGGAAAAGGTTCAGTTTGGGCAAGAGGACTCCGAAACGGATTGCCTCCTTGGGCAGGAAGTGGCAGCGAAGGGGCCTAAGCGATTCGGCCAGCAGCACTGCTCTCGTCGGGCCTGCGGGTGTTGGACTGAATAACCTCGCGTGTTTCCCCGCGGCCCGTGTTACGCGCGTGATTTTGTGTCTTCGTTCCGTTTTCCGTTCGTTTTCGTATATTTGTACAATTTCCTTATAATTTGTAAATTCGTTTATTATTGTTTTTCCGTTGCCGTGTAATATGGACAACCAAGTGTGTGAATCTAGTGACTCAAGTGAATTTGAACTAGTTTTCCCCATGAGGCGTATGCACCAATCGGACCCAAGAGGTCACAGGGGCACGCCAGGAACTTTGCCAGGATCCCAATCCTCGGACAATGCAATTATCCCATCTTCACAACCAGACAATGAAATTATCCCATCTTCACAACCAGACAATGCCACAGTAAACCAATACCCTATTCTCCAACCTACAACTTCAGCTGCAACCAACCAGTTGTACGACCACATCCCGACCATTCCTACGGCAAACATGTTCTCCGCTCTTACACAGCCAGATCACAACGAAAATGAAACCCAAATCCACGGACAACATCAACAAGAACGACAACCGCCACCAATATTTCTAGATTCAAAGACGAACTTCTCAGAAATACTGCCCATACTCCTAAACTCAGTTGAACGAGATACATTCCGACATAGTTCATCTCTGAAGTACATTAAACTGACGTTCTCAAAAGGCGAGAGTTACAGAAAAACGGTCCAAATCTTGACACACAAGAATGTGGGGTTTCACTCTTATCAGCCTGCTGAAAAGCCCCCATCCTGCATGAACTGCGGTGGTCAGCACTCGGCGAACTACAGAGGATGCGAGGTTCACAAATTTCTTCTAAAGAGAAGAGTAGCTCAAGTCGCGCTTTCTCCTCATCAACAGCAGCGTCAGCAACAACAACGACCGCAACAGCAGCACACCCAACAACAGCAACAAAGACACCAACAGCAGCAGCAACAACGACCGCAACAACAACAGCTTCGTCATCAGCACTATCAGCAGCCAGGAACCGAAGTCCCTCTGCAAAACCACCACAGGCCAGTAGTAAGCCCTTCTCAAAGATTAGGCCCTCCACCAATGACAAGCCAGCACTATCCATTGCTACCCAGCCAACAGCCCTTGCCGGGGAATTCACGCGCAACGCATCTCACAGTTCACAAACGCTTCAGTCTTCCCGGCTACAAAATGTACAGAGCTGACTATACTGGTGGTGGGAACGTCAAAGGAGGTGCAGGGCTGCTGATAAAGTCGAGAATTCGACACTGCGAACTTCCTGCAATCTCCTCTGAGCACATACAGGCTGCATTTGTCTCGGTTACTGTTGATGGGGCACGGGTTGTCATGGGAAGTTGCTATTCTACTCCTTCAAAGCAACTGCCAAGGCATCAATTTCTCCAGGTGATCAATGCACTTGGTGACAAAGGAATATTGGGTGGAGATTTCAACGCAAAGTCAACAGTCTGGGGCTGTCGTTCGTCCAACGATCGGGGTAGTATGGTGCTGAGTGTAGCCAGAGAACACAACCTAGTTGTTCATGCTTCACAATCCCCCACATATTGGCCTACATCAAATCGGAAGCTACCAGAGATTCTGGACATCTACATCACCAAAAGATTCTCTCGCGAATGCAACGTAGATGCCGTACATGATCTCAGTTCCGACCATGATCCTGTCTTACTTGCCTGCGCGTCTGCGCAGCTGTTGCCCAAGACATCACAGGCACAGTTAAAGCGCGGAAAAATGAATTGGGACCAGTACGGCGAAGAATTCTCACAAGAAATTGACTTGTCACTTTCCCTTTCTACATGCGAGGATGTTGATGAGTGCATTGATCACTTGGTGAAAACAATTCACAGCTGTGCTTGGAGCAGTAGTAAGCCAGTCGAATGCCGAAAAATTGGAAGATTTGTGCCTGCTCCAATTCGTTCACTCATGGCACAGAAAAAGGAGGCGAGAAGGAACTGGCAACGTTCCCGTGACCCCACCAACAAAGCTGTATTCAACTACTGGTGCAGAAGAGTGAAGGAGGCGCTTATTGAGTTACGAAATGAACGATTCTCCAATCACTTGATGGACGCAAACTCGAACAGCAACTACTCAAGTAGACTCTGGAGGACTGCCCAGCACTTCCTGGGGAGGAAATCAAAATTATCCCCCCCACTCAAAGATAACGGTGGAAGGTGGTTGACTGAGGACAGGGCAAAAGCTGAGTTGATCGCATGTCACTTTGAAGAGATTTTCCATCCCAATCACGACCTAGGCGACCCTCACTTTTCTGCTCGAGTTAAGGATGAGCTCACAAGCCCAATGCAGATGTCACTTCCACCATCTCCTATCAATCCAGACGAGCTGAATTGGGCCATTAAAGGATTAAAGAATAACAAAGCTCCTGGATATGATTTGATAACTGCCGATTTGATCAAGAACCTCCCCAGGAAGGGCAAGGCGTTCCTCCTGAACTTGTACAATGCACTCCTGCGCCTTGGGTACATGCCAGCAGTGTGGAAACATGCTGTAGTCATAGTTGTTCTGAAGCCTGGCAAACCTCAGCAGGACCCGGCCAGCTATCGCCCAATCAGCTTGCTACCTCTGCTGGGGAAGCTGTACGAGAAGATTCTCCTCAAGAGGTTAGAGAGTGCTCT
The DNA here is from genome assembly GCA_955831195.1 of Pilophorus perplexus. Taxonomy (NCBI): domain Eukaryota; kingdom Metazoa; phylum Arthropoda; class Insecta; order Hemiptera; family Miridae; genus Pilophorus; species Pilophorus perplexus. The sequence goes on from OY037012.1 coordinate 17,569,119, forward strand.
TCAGGTGTCATCAATCATCCCGGACCATCAATTTGGGTTCAGAAGCGATCATTCCACGACTCAGCAACTACACAGGGTTGTAGACTACATCCTGCATGGCTATGAACGAAAGAAGTATATTGCAGCAGCCTTTCTGGATGTACAGTCGGCGTTTGATAGAGTTTGGCATGATGGACTCCTCCTAAAAATCCGACCATTCCTCCCGAATTCCCTGTTCCTCTTCCTCAAGTCATTCTTGAGTGGAAGAACGTTTAGGGTGAAAATCGGCGAGGGATATTCGTCGTTCAAGACAATCAGCGCGGGAGTTCCACAAGGATCGCCTCTCAGCCCGCTTCTCTACAACGCCTACTGCCATGACTTCCCTGATACGTGTGACACGCTTCTGGCCCAGTTTGCAGACGACACAGGAATACTCGCTTCAGGAGACACCGTCATGGAGGCAAGATGGCACCTGAAGAGACACTTGGCTAAAGCTGAAGAGTGGCTCAACAAATGGAAGGTGAAGGTCAATCCAACCAAGTCCTCGCTCATCACCTTCACGCTAAGGCCGGGAACAGTCTGCAACGTCGGTCTCTGTGGTGGTTTACTTCCAAGGAAAAGTAAAGTTCGGTATCTAGGTTTGACCCTAGACCGTAGACTAACTTGGAAGTACCACATCAAGAACGTCAGAGAGGCTATGAAAAAGAGGACATTCCTATGCTGGCCACTGCTGAATTGGAGATCCAAGCTGAGTTTGGAGAACAAGAAGCTCCTTTACTCTGCTCTCATAAGACCTATATGGACTTATGGCTGCGAGATCTGGGGTACAGCCTGCTACACTTCCACACAACAGATTCAGCGACAACAAAACAAGATCATCCGTTCCATAACAGGTGCCCCGTGGTACGTGAGAAACGACGTGCTCCGGGAAGACCTCCAATTATCCACAATTCAAGAGACCATCACTACACAATACACAAAACTGGTGGAGAAGGCCGAAGGAAACATGAATCCATGCGTCGCGGCAATCACAGCTCCACCAGGTTTTGCGACAAGACTCAAAAGAAGACATCTCAGACATAATCGTATCACTACTCTCACTGCTCATAACAACGCAGACATCCCATCGCAATCAAACTAACAGAACAACCCATCCAAAAAGCTCATCGAAGCTAGTGGAGAAAATAAAAAACTTTTGACTTTTGATGTTTCCTATTTCTATTTATCAGTTAGGTACTGATAAATTTTAGAACTACTGTAGTTACCGCAGTCCTCAAGAGTCCTCTAGAGAGCTCTCTTCTGAGACCCGTGGACGAACCTTACAATGCAGACATCCGACATTTAACAAGATTCATTGTACGAATTCCTTGTGAATTTCACTGCCAAACAGGATAATCTATGACACATTCGGACACGCCAGGGAAGGATTCATGACAATAAAAAAATCGGCTTTTTTAAATCGATACCTCGGTTGTTTCCCATCCCTAAGACGTAGTGATTTATTTAAAACACTAAAATTGTACACAAGGTTTATTATTCATTGATAAATGATCTAATTTATAAAAATTAATTCTGCCATTAAAAAATTAAATAATTTAAAAAAAATTCTTTTCAATATTTGGACAGGATGCGGGACCTCCAAAAATGGATTCCACTTCGAAAGCGGCCCATTGCCGAAACCTTTTAAAAAAACCCTCCCGCAGCCCCATTTTAGCCCCATAGCGCCCCACGGGTTTGGGAAAACCTTGCGGGCACAACTAGATTGTAAACCAAGTATTTTGTAAAAATTTCAATTTTTTTTTTAAATTCCAAAACGGCTTGGACGGCGGACGGCATTTTGTTTTTGAAATCTTGAAACGTCTATTGTCAAATTTTGGGGCCGATCAGAATTGCCTACCCCCGTCGATAGGTTTAGTATTCCAAGGATAATAAACCAATATACTTAACAATCAACAATTTTATTTCTAAGTACAAATACAAAAATATAAAAACGCATCAATGACTTTGTACGATTCTCAACAAAAAAAAAGAAAAATTTCATGAGGTATAGGTACTTTTATAAAAAACGGAAATCAAAACATTTTCGAACTGAATTTCTCTTAAAAATTTATAAATACAACTTGTGGTTGTTCATTTAAAGGCACCAGGCACTCAAAATCCAACCATTTTGAATTTCGGTCTATTAACTGAAGTCTCTTTCACTACACCATTTTAAAGAGCAATGTAATTTTTTTCTGAATCATAAAAATAATGAATTTTCAGTCAAGCTCTCTCGACCATCTAATTTCGAACTGCTTTTTGGGAGTCTCCAAATTTACCCACAGCCTTTTCTTTTTTCAAATCAGTGAATTTTCAAATGGTTAAAAGTCGTGAACTTTGAGACCTCCGTAAGCGTAAGGGTGGGCGATTCCGTGGAAGCTGCCGTGTTTTTTGCCGTGTTTCTGCTCCAATTTGAATTTGTAGTCGTGGTGTTTCACTTTTTGATCTGAAATCAAAACGAAAAAAAATGTTAATTTGCAAAAAATGGAGGATGAGCGTTGTGGCTGACTCTCTGAAATCAAAACGAAAAAAAATTTTAATTTGCGAAAAATGGAGGATGAGCGATGTGGCTGACTCTTGTCGGCCTGAAATCGGAGCATCAGGTGGAGTCGGGTTGGATTGTGATTCACGTTGTCGACCACCTGAGCCGGAGGAGAAATAACTTTTTCTCGGCTCTTTACAAGATTGCTAATCCAAGGGGTATTTGGCTTCGTAATAAATAGGTGGGAGAAAGACAAAAAATTTGTTAATCATCTTTTTCATAAATTCTATATTATTTATAAACAATCATTAAATGATAAATTTTATGAAAAAGATGAGAACAGAAATAATTATTGATGGGTGCGTTTGGTTCTGGTTATCTTGCATTTTTGAACAGTAGCTGTCAAAATATCAAATTTGGCACAATTTGGAGAGAATGAAGCTCCCACTCCTCGAGGTCAGTTACTTACAGAAGCTCATGGAGCTGGTGCCGTGGTCGTGACTGTGGTGGTGTTTATGGTCCTGTTGCGGAGCCTCGTCCTGCTGTTCGGCCTGAGGAGCGGCAAAGTCCCTGTGGTAGAGGCGGTAGTTGCCGGAGTCCGAGCTCGAAAAAGGGTCGTACGACGGAGCCGCCGGCATATGTTGGGGGCCCTGGAGAGTGTAGGACGAGTGAGGCGACACCGCCGGCGACGCCCTTTCGACGGATGCTGCCGGCACGTCGTCCCTAAAGACGCTCCGGGGCTCCTCGTATTCGGGTTCGGCTCCGCGGTAACTACCGTCGTAGCTGCCGTCGTAGTCCGAGCTGTACTGAGCCCAGCACGACGTCAAACACAAAGACGCTACCAACAACCCGCTCACAACCTGAAGCAAATATCAGCGATCAATGCGGAGTTTTCTTACATTCTGCTGATCCAATTTCGATTACCTAACAACATTAAATGTTGTAAAATTTTTACACAAAAGTTCACTATAAAGAAAAAAAAATCGAAATTGGATCAGTTGAACGAATGTGGTATTTGATCACGCACATTTGTCACGTTCAAATGACAATCAGCACTGTACTATTTTACAATTTTTTTAAACACTTCACTTCAGAAAGGGAAACTTGCCTTTGGGAACACCATCGCGAGAATGCTTTCGCGGAGTTGATACGAAGTTATTATGTGAACGGTTTCTCGCGGGGTGCACGGATTGTACGAGGTGATACGCGGTAACTGGTAGAAAGGGGGGCGGCGGCTCGGGTTTTATATTCTTTCAAAAGTGGCGGACAACCCCCGTAGGGGACCGATAACGACCTTAGGGGTGGGTGGGGGCGGTGATGCCACCCCCGGTGATGTTGGGCGTCAGCTAGGGGTGTGGGTGGAGGGGCTGATTATTCCCAAGGTCCCTCCGCAGACCCGGTAATGCCCCCGTTACCGACTAGACCTTTATCCGAATATTATACGGATTTTCTGCAGATTTTCGTACATTATTAACGTTAATTAAAAAGGGATGATTCAGGAAAACGGCAATAATTTTCATCCGATTTGATGTCATAACAACGCAGACATCCCATCCCAATCAAACTAACAGAACAACCCATCCAAAAAGCTCATCGAAGCTAGTGGAGAAAATAAAAAACTTTTGACTTTGACTTTGATGTCTTAAAATATCCGGAAAGATGTCCCAAGGTGCGCTCATCTCTTCGACGTCACTGACCCAGCTGATCGATTCTATTCCCGCGTATTTTCAAACGTCACCACTTTCTCTAAATCATAATAATAATAATTTTTTGGGAGCGACTCCAGACGGCTGGCTGTCGTTTTTGTTATTCTCGTAGGATGTAGGTACTTGCGAAAAAAAAAAAAAAAATTGAAAAAAATTTATGCAATTTCCCCATTAGCCTATCAAAGAATAATAAAATTTATTATTCTTTTTACCTAAATGAAATCCAAAAAACGAAGCAAATTCTACACAGGGATTTAATCCTTGTGTAAAATTTGCTGCGTTTTTCGGATTTCATTTTGGTAAAAGCGAGCCATTTATAACGTTGTTAAGACTTTCCAGGGAATTTTTAAAACTCTGCAGGTCAGGGTTGAAATATCCTCATGAGGGGGGGGGGGGGGGGGGATGTTGAGAGAGAAGGACTCGGGAAAGACCCGATTACGGCAGGAGTTTCGCCCACTTTTTTGGAAGCAAGTTGTTTGAATTTCGTCTCAAAGGTATAAAGTTGGCTAACTATTGACTGGCTAATTAAGGCTGGTCAGGACAAAGTTCTCAGTTTTTCGACGTCCATGAAAAACACGAATGTTTTGAGTCTTTTGTTTTGGCAATCGATTCTACGGAGAGGAGAAAACAACGATGAAATCTTCGAGTTTTCTTGAAGGTTCTCGCCGTCAGGTTTTTGCTTGTTGACTCTCCGCCCCCGAGGAACTCTATTCAAAATCTCGTTAGCCCCCCTGAAGACTTGTGTCTTGTCCGGACAGGCTCTACTTCACCCCCCCCCCCCCCCACCACCTCCTAACAACCCCGACCAGGACCTATTAATCCCGTACAGGGCGTGACCCTCCCTTAAAATCTTCCCAAGTCACCCTTTAAATTCGCCCCTCGAACACCCCCCGAAGGGAGCAACAACTTCCCATTTGTCGTCGTGGAAAAGGGAAGTTGGGGGGGTGCAGAACTCTATTGGGAAGGACACTGTGGATGAGGGGTAGAGGGACCAATTTGTAGTTTCAGCTCCAGTTACTTGGTCACTAATAGCGCTCTGCTTCTGTGACACCCCCCTATCACTTCCACATCCTACCCGCTAAATCCTCTTGTCCTCCGACATCCTCCACACTCACACCCTCTCCGTCACTACACATACTCCGCATGTTCATTCTGAGTGGTTAATTAATTTCATACATAATCTTAGATTAAGTACTCAGATCCTCATTTCCTGCTCTGCTGATTCGTCTCTTCATCAAGTACTCAGTTGAGTAGGCTCCTCATTTACTGCTCTGCAGATTTGACTCCTCATTAATACGCAGCTGACTAGGCTCTTCATTTGCTGCTCTGCTTATTTGGATCCTCACTCACTCCCCAACTAGTCCAGGCCCCTTCTTTCCCCTTCTTCAACTCATGTTCTTTCTTCTTGACCTCTACAGTATATAAATTCATCTGAAGGCAGCAGATCTTCGCTGATGAAGCAACACCGCTCAACCCACTTCAGTTGGAAAATGAAACAGCTTTTACGAGAAACGGGGTTTAAATGAAACTTTTAAATAAAAGAGTTTTGGTTTATTAGAGAGTTGATAAAGCCACTTTTTGCCTAACGGCGATGAGTTACGGTCGACGATAACTTGCGTCCTTATGCCTAACATCAGCCGTTATTGCTGTAAAGTTACGGCGATGAAGCTTACGTTCTTTCGAGCAATATAACGTAAATAGCGGCACTTTAAATTTAGCGTGACTTTTGATAACACCGGATCTCTGTTACGGTGATATGTGAAGTTAGCTTTTCTTTGATTCTCCCTAGACAAATCCCTTACGGCGATAAAAATTAACGGCCGACGTATCTCGGATGTTTCTATAGGAACTAAGTACCTATATTATTTCTATTCCATTAGGAACTCTCTAATATTCTTGGAATAATACATCAGATGACATCTAAATTAGATTAGATGATCTACATTGTATTAAAACATAGATTCTATGTTTTCGCGACGGAGTTCGACGACTCCGATCGTCCTCAAAATTTGACATTATCCGTTTCAAGAGGTCTAGATTCCAAAACCGAAATGTCCGGCCGCCGTACGCCGTCCGGGCCGTTTTGGGCAGTAGGAATTTTTTTTTTTTTAATCTGAAATTTTGACAAAATACTCGGTTTACCATCGAGTTGTGCCCGCAAGGTTTTCAGCCCGATCGCTCAAACCCGTGGGGCGCTGTGGGGCTATGGGAGGTTTTTTTTAAAGGCTTTTGGCTATGGGATCGAGTTAGGTGCCGTTTTCGAAGTATTTTTGGACGTAGAATCCATTTTTGGAGGTGCCGGGACGATCCGATTTCACTGTGGCGATCTATAGAGCTTTCATGGGGGCTACAAATGGGATTTTTGATGGATCCCAGGAAGTCAAACATTTTCATCGTTTTTGCTTCGTGTTGCTTCTACAGCGATGAGATTCCCCAGTTCCAATTCGCAGTTGGTACTTCATTTAATCAAAACTATGTATTATTAAGAGCGAGTTGAAAATGAGCTAATTTTAGGAAGTTGAAATTTCATGGAAATTTCTCCTACATTTCGATTGGTAGGTACATAAGTCGTAAGTAGGTACTATGCTGCCGTAAGATAAATCTTTCTGTCTGCCATTTTGGTGTTTCTGGAGTTATGCACATTGTAAAGCGGTAATCGGAAAAAAACTCCCCGGAAAAAAGTCCCCGGAAAAAAATCCTGCAGGGCGGGAAAAAAAATCCCCTAAGAATACTCAAGGGCGGAAAAAAATCCCCAAAAGAAAAATTGAAAAAATTGAAAAAATCTTGAACAAAACACAATAGAAAGTTAGAGAACCTCTTCGTTTGGTTTATTATTCTTGGAATAATAAATATTCTTGGAATAGTACACCTATGTAATCGCGACGGGGTTCGAAAATTCTGATCAGCCTCAAAATGTTACATTATTCGTTTCAAGAGGTCTAGATTCCAAAAACGAAATGTCCGTCCGCCCGGCGTACTCCGCCGTACGCCGTAAAGCAGATCTCGCCGTGCACGTCTTTTGAGCCAGGTAGGAACTTTCCATCTCCATCGGAATTGCCATTATCCTAAATTTGACTGATTTGGGTCCCTCTCCCATGTTAGAACTTCCTAAGTGCGTGCTTCTGGGGTAATATGTCGTAAGTGCCATAAAATGCATAGATAGGACTTCATTCAAGTTTTTTATTTTCTGGTATTTCTGAGTTTCTTGGTGGGATTTTGATTTGATTGTAAACCATAATTGTTCTTATTCTAATCAAATTGATATTCAACGGAACAGAACTTACCTAATGCAGGCTTTACTAAGACTAAAAAAGGGTGATATTTGCAAGACATTCCTCAACTCTGTGATAACGTGGTACTGTGAAATGTTGGCTAGAAATGTTAACTTAGCTTTTCTTGCTGATGAGAGTGCCCTCCGCTTGAGTTCCAAACTGTTTCAAATTATGTTATTGTTCTGTTCCTTATGTCGCTATTTCCTTCCATACGACTATTTCTACTAAATTCCGAAGATGATTTAGTGTTTCAATTAATCAAAATGATGGCAGATAAGACGTTTCAAGCTCTTGCCCCTGGAGATAATATCAGGGTATAATATAATAAAATTTATTATATTATATTATATAAAATTTAATATCATCTTCCTAAGTGCGGCAAAACACAGGAGTTTACTAGATTAAAACTTACCTAAGTACCTCTTGCTACTATCGTGCTGATTGCGACCTGGTGAATAATGATTAACGTTTGGTATCAATACATAAAGTTGCGGGGTGATATTAGGAAGCTGGGGTGAAAATTTCAGATCGCTAGCATGTAATGGCGGGGTCTTCACAACAATTCTCACTTAACTGCGTTTTTCTCGATATGAAAAGGGAGATAGGACGAGACGGGCAGTATATTCATGTCAAAAAGTTGCCTGCTCAACAGTTATTATTGCATCCTTTATTCCTCCGGAAATGAACTACCGTTTCAACGTCGTTTTACTAGTTGATTCAGGAATTCAATAACTTAATCCCTCCTACTTTGCTCTTTCCTCTTATTTTTCTTTTAGTCTCATTTTATCAAATTAAATTCTTTCGTCATTCATTTCATTCAGTTTTTAAAATTTTTTTTGTTATATTCTTCCAGTTAATCATTCCCTCCTCAAATGACATTCAAGGTTTGATAAAAGGGACATTGTGAGGGAAAAGCAAATTTATTTACATCGTTGATAGTGAAAGGGTAAAGAGTTATTCATGTACATACTCGCGTTGTAGGCTTTAAAAATTGGTAACTACCAAATGGTAGTACTAGTACTGTGAAGGTCATTTTCTGGTAAACATTGGCATCAATTGACTGAACCCATTCCAAACTTGCCGAGCTCCTGAGATGGCGTCACTGGCTCGGGCGATGGAGGGATACGGCTGGTTTCCATACTGTTGATTTCCATACGGTTGATTCCCGACGCCGATGAGGCCGCTAAGTTGACGCCCCAAGTCGCTCAATTGTTTGAAGTTGTTCCATTGTTCTCGAGACCCGTCCCGGTACATTGGGGGGTACTGTCCTGGTAGGGGTTGCGCCATACGAGCAGCTTCCGGTGCCAGTTGGGGATACTGTCCAGACGTCAGTTGTGCCATACGAGCACCATCCAGTTGGTGATACTGTCCAGGCGTCGGTTGTGCCATACGAGCACCTTCTGCAGCCAGTTGGGGATACTGTCCCGGCGCCTCTGACATAACGGTGGCTTCCGGAGCCAGTTGTGGGTAGTACCCCCAGACATCTTGTTGTCGCTTGTTCCTGGGACATGGAGTCGACCTGGCGTACTGGTTCATCTGCTCGTATTCTGACAAATTTACAGGATCGTGTACAACTAAATTCGTCATGGGCGTCCACCTGCTCTTCTCCGACCTGTACATGTTCGGTGGAAGTAACTGATTGTCCCCTTGGAACGGTGGCAACTGGGGAGTGGATTGCCTTGGGATCGTGTTGACTGGCTTGTACTTCTCCAAAATTTGTATGACTCTTTGGGCGGTCTCAGGATTTAGTAGTCTTTGATTCCTATACCTGTATATTCCACTGACAGGCACAGGAGTACTTCCATATTGATACTGATTGAGCAAATATTGCAAAACATCCCGCACTGTTGCTGGATTAGCGCTTTGTGGCTGTGGTTGTGCTTGTTGCGGCAGGTTAAAGATTTGAGGTACGTAGTATTCCCCATAGATGTCCCTTATTGCTTGAGAGTCGATGGAGAATGGGGTCACGGGAAAGTTGGGAGTTGAGATCCCAGGTCGTTGAACTAGAAGGTCTGCCGTTGCAGGCGCCAGCTGCTGATTGGGAATCCCAGCGCTGAACTGCTTACCATCGGCAATAGCTTGCTGAATTTGCTGGCGATAGTCCTCATTGTAGTTGTAGTACTGTTGGCTCGGTTTGACTGCTGCGTCTTCTACGGGTTTTACCTGCTGCGTTCCGACAGTTCTCGAGTTGACTGCCGGGATGAAACTGGTACCTCTGAGACCAGGAGTTTCAAAGTCAGGGTAACCATCGGAATACTGATATCCATCGTCGGGCATCATAGCGTTTTCAAATCTTTGGAACTGAGCGAGGTCCGGATGTTGTTCGTAGGGGATTGCAGCTCCACTGTAATACTCGTCAGCACCAGATCTTACGCTCTCCACGTACTGATTGGCGATCCCATCTTGACCTGCAGAGCTGAATTGAGCTGGTTCTGCTTCCTGTTTGGCCCATGCGCTTGCGCAACTAGGTGGCGACGATGCGTCTCTCTTCTGCAACAAAAAAATGAAAATTACTTTTTTTGTAGCAAGCGTTCAAAATGAGAATAATTCAAACTATTATGAGGCAGCTTACAGACGTTCGCGTGTTTCAACTGACCTGTCGTTGCCGCCAGAGGGGAAGTGGACTGATGGGAACGTCTCTGTGGTACGTCATTTGGTGTCTGGATCTGTCGAAAGCGGCTCGCACGTCGTCCGGAGACCAGTCCGAAGCCCATCTGGGCAAATCTCCCCAAGGCGATTCAAAATCCCATCTGTCCCTTTGTGGCAAAGCGCTGCCAAGCCCCAACACCAAAGTGATCACCTGCAAAAAAAAATCGTTGAATGTCATGTGTGTAAAATATTTTGGCAGACGGAAAACAGCAGCATAACAATTTTTAAACGAGAGTTTATTCTGATGTTTAAATGATTTTTTTAACATTTAAAACTTTTTGATTTTTAACATTTTAAAATTAAAATTACCTACAATTTTAACTTAAAATTAAATTTTTAAGTTTTAACTTGCAAGTTATAGGTCTGCCACAGAAACTTTGCCTCCGTGTGGCACCCCCTAGGTGGCGGATCCGCGAACTATCGATCGAGTCAACCTTCCATTGTGAAACCTTGACAAGGAAATTGGAGCGGTGAGAAATTTGATGTTCGTGTAGTGGCTGCGCTGTGAACGTGTGTTCTCAAGTTCTCCCTCCCGAGGAGGGAAATCATGTCACTTTTGAGGGAAGAAATTGCCGAAAAATTATCGTACGCAGGGGAATCTGCTTGATGATAAGCGATGATAAGAGATAACTAGTTCTATTTTCTCCAGAAGAATGCGCCAAAGGTAGGCAAAGTTTCTGTGGCAGACCTATAATATATTATATAATTTAATATATAATATAAGTTAATATATATCATGATATTAATTTTTTAATTTTACCTAAAAATAAATTTTAATTTTTTAACATTTAATACTTCATTTAATTTTATTATTTAAAAATTAAAATTAACATTAGAACTAAAATTAAAATTATCGAAATTTAAATTAACAATTTTTTAACAATAAAATTTAATTTCCATTTTTAACAATTTTTTAACAAATTGACAATTTTTAAAACAAATTTACATTTAATTAACAATTTTTTTAAACATTTAAATTTTAATTTTTAGTTTTAATATTAAAAATTAGTATTAAATAGGTACTCATTAAAAATTTAAAGTAAAATTTTTTGAATTAAAATTAACATTTTAATTTTTAATTGAAGTAAGAATAATTTTAGCACAATTTACCTACTTCGAAGAATAATAAACCCTTGTGTAATCTAATCTATCTATGTTTTTAGCTATTTTTTACACAAATAATTTGATTTTTAAATTCATTTATTTATTTACAAAACAAATCCTTTTTATGTTTACGTCTCGAGAGTTAGTCTTCAGGATCAGGTCTCCGGAATTGGTTGGACCCCGGACATTCTTTACTCCTCAATCCTCCATTCGTTATTCCTACACCCTTTTTTGTTGTTATTATACTAACTATATTCTTATTATAATTTTTTATTTTTTTAACAGAATGGTCCTCGTAATATACCAAACATGGGAGAGTGTCCGTCATTCAGAAGCAGTATTAAATAATGTAGCCCCATTGATCCCCAAGGCGAAGTTGGATGGGTCTGAAACCCATTACATTAGAAAAAATACATCGAAAACGACAACGCACTCGACCATGTTGCCTCAATCCTTCAAAAACCCGTCCTGTTTTTAGCCCCAAAGAGTTCATAGTTAGGGCGAGCAGACTTGTCAAAATTAAATATTCATATTAATGTTAAATTTAAAAAATAAAATAAAAAAAATACTGCCCTATACGCCCTGGATGGTGGGCATTTAAGGAGTGTACTCATCACGAAACTGTAAGAATAAATTTTGTGGCTGGTAGAACTTGTTGATCTCGTCGCGAAAAGTTGTGCAGAATAAACCAAAAGTTGGGCAAACGTCGACGGGGAAAAGGAAAACTAACCATCAGAGCAATCGGCATTTCCTTAGCGGTAAGTTCAAGATCACCCAACAGGGCAGGGATCAGGCAAACCTCGAACGGTTAATTGACTCAGCCCGGTGGCCTTTGGTCGAAAAAACTTGCGTAAAAAAACGGTATTTTCTCGTTGTTGTAAGACAATCCTCAGCGGAACACTCCTAATTTGCGATGGTCGCGCTCGGACGGTCCTGCACATTGGAAAATCATTTGTTTGAAACTATAGAGCTCACCACAGCGAGGGTCTAATGATATGATGAAAGCGGATACAATCGATGTTTTCCTGGATTCGAGCCAAAACGGCAACAATAGCGTGTAAACCACATGCACCCCCCTCGCCAGGATTGTGTTAGGAGAGAAGATCAAGTCGCTTTTTACGCTTAATAAATTCTCTACACGGAAGAGGACAGAAAATGGGCCACATTTATATAGAGGGTGGGTTTTCTCGGCTATTGGTCGTTGAGATTCTTGCGGGTTGGTCAATAATTGATCCAACATAGGGAAGGCATTTATTCGAGGCCGGGTAAATACCTAGTTTTTAAATACCCTACCCATCGAGTACTCACCCCCTTTACATCCCTAGCATTGGGAGCGCTAAGGTAGAAGCAGTTTTTGGTATTATTGAGACGGATATTTTTGGAAATGGGTAATGCCTTACACCAAAAACTGCTACTCCCTTAGCGCTCCCAATGCCAGAGATGTAAAGGGGGTGAATACCCGATGGAGGGTATTTAAAAACTAGGTATTTACCCGGCCTCGAATAAATGCCTTCCCTATCTTGGATCCTAACGCAGAAAACTGAATACCAGAGTATTTTACACCTCCAAAGCCCGACTGACAGAGTGAATGCCGGGAATTCCTAATCTGTTGAGATTCCTCTCCCTCATCATAATTAAAATGTTATCATACCTTCTGCTACATGTATGTCATGATGTGTACCCGCCAGTTTATCTCGAGGGAGAGAACTAATGAAGAACTTTTGAGAACTAAGGAAGTCGTTTACCGACCCCGTCCAGTCGGCAGTGGTGTACAATGTACACTGTACATAGTGTTTTGAAATATGTGCTGTATTTGGGAAATTCGAGTTTTTGTTGGCCCACGCAATCGAGTTCAAATCAACAACCAATAGAGTTGATTTTGAGTGTCACGCTGCAAAATCCTGTCGCAGATTAAAATGTCACATGATACTTTGACAGATTAGCATGCTAACGTGGTATTGGAGTTTTGACGTTTCTAAAGAAGCCTTTTATCGATTGAAAAAATGTCCTGGTCGTTATGGACCTTTAAGAATCATTCTTGTTGTTCAGTTAACAAATAGAATTTATGAATAGTGAATAGGGTGTTGGGATTCTTGAATAATCAACAAACTTCATGTACCCATATTACCAGGTACTTTTTACGTTTCATTTTATATGCATTATAAGCATAAAATAAATACATCGAAGCTCTCAAAATTTCATAGAGAGAACATTTAATATTCTCCACCGACTTTGTTTGAGCTTTCAACCTTCGGCGAGGTTCTTCGCTATCCCCGATTGAAATCCTGGTGGGTTTAATTGAGCAGTTTTAGAGAGACCGGTCATAAAATTTATGACCGGCCTCTCTAAAACTGTCCATTTAATGGAACCGATTCTGTGACAGCAATTCACTTTGAAAATTACACTTGATTGATAGTTGGGTCGAAACTATTCTAAACCCTTCTTGGGTGGTTGAGATGAACGCGGATGAAAGTAATAATTACTTTAGGCAATTATTGCCTATTATGAGAATTAAAACCGATGGAGCTTAAAAAGCGTATTATGATGGTAGATAACAATTTTTTACGTTTCATTTTTAGTCCAGTCAATAGAGGCTGAAAAGAGGTGTCCACCCTACAAAACGTGATGCATCTTTATTTAATTTTTTTCATGTTTTCGTCATCCACACCCCATTGCTTAATCCGCCATTTTGAAAAAACCGCCAAAAATCGCATATTTTATGTTTTTCTTAAATTTGCCCCCACTCCTAACCATTGCTCGTCAATTTTTTGAAACATGGATTTTAAAGAAAATTCTCTTCTCTTCTCTCTTTAATTCTCTTCTTCTCTTCTCTTCTCTTTCTCTCTATTCTCTTTTATCCAATAAACGTATTGCTGACAGTCTTCCTCATGTTTTTGAGGTGAGAAGTGGAAAGAAAGTGAAAAATTTGCCGAATCGCGAACTTTCATCCTTCTTCGCCCTTTCGCACCTCGAAAACGCTTCGACCCACAAAAACACTTCCTACATCACATTTGTTGGAAATTGTGTTGTCTAAATTTTTATATAGACACTTAAATCTCGAAAAATACACTGGGGTGGAGCTAGATGCCAAAAACTGAAAACAGTTCTGATGTTGGGCGGTTTTTTCAAAATGACGTTGAATTGAGAAGAATATGACGTGGTGAACGTGGCGAGATTTGGGGTGGCGAGGGTGAATCTCTTGCTTAAACAGATCAGATTGGCCAAAAAGTGACCTGAGAAAGTGAGGCAGGTTTTTGGAAAGGAACTCGTCTGATAGGTCGATAATGACGATGTGGCGAAGGAAACAAAAGCGACACAGGATTCATTCGAGGTGGGAAACATTACCAATGAAGGCAGTTATAATGCAGATGGACGAGCTACCAGTGAGAAGAAGAGAGAAGTAAGTCCTCGAAGAAAATGGTGAAGTTATTCTTGAGGGTTTGAAGCTGTTGTCAATTTTTCAGGAAGGAGGAAATGTAGAAACGTTTGTAACGGTAGGCAACCTGGCAGTATCGTCCAAAGCCGAAACTTCAAGGACCCCAACAACTAGCACTCGAAATTCCGAGTACGTTGATAAGAAACGCAGGGTCGCAAATGTGTTGGTCCAAAGAGAAATAAAATAGAAGAGGGGACAGTGGAGTGAATCATTGTGAAGGGACCGGCGAAGACGCTGAAGGTGGAAAAGCGGCGAAGGATGCAACGACGGAAAAATATGAGACAGAAAGAGCAACTACCAAACTGGGAAGTAGGGTGGCTGGATTAGACGGAAAACTTCCGAAGTGGATAGAAAGCCGATAAAGAACTTGGTAAATTTACGGTGCTCCACCACCTTTGATGAAGAAAGTTAGTGGTGTTGGGTGATTAAGATGAATCCAGTGATAATGTGGACTGACTGAGTTGAAAATGCGTTGCTGATACGAAGTATCATTGAGTGACCCCTGCCGCAGTTGTGGACGAATACATTCCTCATTTTGGTTCTAAGGGCGTTGAGGATTACTTTACCATACTCGAATTATAGGTACGGTCGGGAAAATGGGAAAAAAACGAACGACAGACGGGCCACGATTCGATTAGATGAGTCCCCATCCAGATCCCTCGCTTCATATTTTATAAGGGTGCTTCAATACCATAATAACAAAAATGATAGGATTCGTTTGCTTCACAGCGATTTCATAATATGGCAATAGGAAATAGCTGAAATCTGAATATTATTCAGATATCAGCTACTTCCTCGAAAATGTGTCTCCCACTTGTGCTCAATGCTGATGCTACTTTTTACAAACTTTATCCCCACAACCTCGTTTGCCATGACGTTATTTGGTTTGAAGAACATGTTTGAAGTTTTACTGAACAAAATGTCCAACTTTGGAGAGCCGTATCTCGGAAATTATTAGCCGTACAGACGGTTGAGCTCAAACTGTAGCAAATTTTATCTAAATCAAAAAAGTTAACGTCTTTTCGCTAGAACAAATGACATGTATGTACAAGTTAGGAACTACTGAGCAAAAACTGAAAAATGCCGAAAATGTACCTTTTTTTAGCGTACCCCGGAGGTTGCTTCAAGATTTCAAATGTTGATCAAATGGTGTTGACCGGTTGAGCGAGAGTATAAAGCCCCCCCCCCCCCCCCCCAAGTAAGGTTTTACTATTGGATTTAATGCAAGCTTGCATTTTTGAGCTCAAAAATTCGAGAAAGCATAAGGTGGCCCATTCGGGGAACATTCCTCCTTTTTGAAGAAATGTCCCCCTTTCACAGTGCAAACAAAACGTTCAATCAAATAGATAAATATTATCATTACTATTTTGTGACATTTAATAAATAGCTGGTGACAATCTTCACGAAGAATCCTAGGTTAACCGTTATTCCACCTGAATTCACCACATAGTTTTAACTTAACCACTAGAATCGTTGGTCGTTTGTGTACCCAAGTTAAACTTCGATGCATTTAGGTGAACTTTGATGAACACGGGCAAACATTAGTGAGATGAAGAATCCTAAATTAACCTCCTTTGGTTACCTATTACACTGGTCTAAACAAATGGTCTGCTAGTTGCCGGTTTCTTTTTCTTATTTTTTTTTTTTTTTTTTTTTTTTTTTTTTTTTTTTTTACCTTTCCTAATAGTTCTTGAGGGTGCTGAATCCGAGAATGATAGCCGTTTTTGGTTTATTATTCTTGTAGTAATCGTGACGGGGGTAGAAAATTCTGATTGGCCTCAAAATTTGACAATATTCGTTTCAAAAGGTCTAGATTCCAAAAACGAAATGTCCGTTCGCCGTCCGAGCCGTTTTGGGCAGTAGGAATTTTTGTTTAATCTGAAATTTTGATTTACCATCTAGTTTTGCCCGCAAGGTTTTCAGCTCGATCGCCCAAACTCGTGAGGCTCAGAGGGGCCGAAAAGGGTTTATAGCCTATAAAAAGGCCTTTTAAAAAGGGTTTTTGGAAGGGTTTCGGCTATGGGTTCGAGTTATTATTAGGTGTCGTGTTCGAAGTATTTTTGGACGTTGAATCCATTTTTTGGGGGTCCCAGAACGATCCGATTCTACTGTGGGGATCTATAGGGCTTTCGAGTAATTTTGGACACATAATCCTTCTTTTGAGGTCCTATTTTTTTTTTTTTTTTTTTTTTTTTTTTACAATACAATTTTGAATATTTTTTATTGACAGAATAATTAGTTAATTAGGCTACTCATTTTTGCGCAAGTACCCCCACGTCTGTTCAAACAATGTACAGATGATTTTTTTTTTTTTTTGTTCAAAAATATTTTTTTATTGACGCAAAATTAATTTTTGAACAAGTAATTATCAAAGAATAATAAACCTTAGTGTAAAATTTGCAGCGTTTTTCATTTTTTTAAACTTTTTTTAATTATTTTTTTTAGGGCGCCATGGGCTAAAATGGGACTACGGGAGGGGCTTTTGGCTATGGGATCGTTTTCGAAGTATTTTTGGACGTAGAATCCATTTTTTGGTCCCGCAACGATCCGATTTCACTGTAATCTATAGGGCTTTTATGGGGCTACAAATGAGATTTTTGATGGATCCCAGGAGGTCAAATATTTTTCAAGTAGGAAACAAAAAAAATTTTAAAAAAATTGAAAATTTTTTTTTGGAATATAAGTAAAAGTAAAAAAAAAATTTTAATTTTTTTCATTGACACAATGTGTCAAATTTGCAGAAATTTAATTATGTCATAATTAAATTTCTGCACAAGTAACCTATATCAAAGAACAATAAACCCTTGTGTAAAATTTGCAGCTTTTTAAAGTTTTTGATGGTTTAAAAACGTTTTAGACTAAATGTAAGACTTATATGCTTTGTAAGTATATACCTATTCGGAATCTACAGAATATTTCCTATAAGATAAAATTTATCTTCAAAAGACATTAAAAGATCAAGTGATTACTGGATATTCCAGTGTAAAGAAAGGTCCTAAAAACCAAAAAAAGAAAAAAAACCTTATTCGATCCAACTAAAAAAGAAACAGGACTTTTTTTACCTGTTATTTTATTTTTTATTTATTTTTTATTTTTTACGATTTAAGTTAATTTGTACGAACGCTAATAGGTAAGCTATTTAAACATAAATTTATTTTGTCAAAGGTTTTTTTCGCATTCCCATCGAGTTTCGCCCCCTTGGGCCGCCTGTTCCAAAAAATTGCCCGAAACGGGCGATGGATTTCACAACTACTTTTACATTATAAAAGTAGTTGCTGGTTTCACACATATTCCCGACAATTAAGCTCCGTTCGGGGATAAAGCTATATGTCTGTTCGATTAGCTCGAGCGAGGGGGAAATTTTCGTATATTAGATTTGACTCGAAGCCGCAATTCTCGTTTGAGCAATAATTGCCGTGAAAAGGTGCTCCCTGAAACTTTCAATCCTCTTCCTGAATGACGCCCTTCTTTTTTAATTTCCCAATCGTAATTGCTGTTCTAGTAGGTATGTGGAGGTTTACTGCATAGTGTCGAAATCCTGTTTCGTTTATTTGATTATCAAACTCAATAAAAATTTGCGCCGTTCACTTAAAGGTCTGACCTCCACACATGGTGGATGTTTGAAAAGGAACAGCTGAGTCATTTAATTTTATTTTATTTATGATATTGAAACGGGCTTGGCTCACTCACCAAAATCAGGTAGGACGGGTCCATGGCCCTCAACGTGTTGCCAACTGTGAACGTGGGAACTGACTGAGCGATTGAACCTCGGCCCCTTCAGCTTTCTGAGCTCAGCAGTTTCCGCTCGAGGGGGTTTCGCAAAACGGAAAATGTGTTTCGAGTTGTCACAACAAGCCGTCGGAAACTTCAACCCAATTCGTTACGTAATTCAGTTGCACATCAAGGACAAATTCTAGCTTTGTGTTGATTGTTAGTTCTTCTTGTTCCGGCATCTATGTATTTGTGTCGGAGGTAAAAAAATGGATCTGACTCAAATTTGTCATCACCTAGACGTTTCAAGAGCACAGAAAATCACACCGAACCGTTTTGGGCTGTAGGATTTTTTTAAATCTGAAATTTGGACAAAATACACGGCCTACCATCTAGTTGTGCAACAATACGATTTCACTGTGGTATTGGGATCTATTGAGCATTCATTGGCTACGGATAGAGCTTTTGAAGAATGTCGTGAGGTAAAATGAGGTGTCGTTTTCCGTGTAATTTTGGACGCATAATTCAATTTTTGGGGTCCTTAATATGTCCCAACATTGTACGGAAAAATTGTCTTTTTTTTCTTTTGGTTTATTATTCTTAGAATAATACACCTATGTTTTCGTGACAGAGGTCGACGATTCCGATCGGCCTCAAAATTTGACATTATCCATTTCAAGAGATCCGTTTCATGGCCGGTGGTTTTCAAGGATTACGACGATTAATTTAGATTAATAGAATCTATTACTAGAATCTATTATTAGAATCTATCTATATATCTACCTTACTAGGAAAGATTATCTGAAAATCTTTCCTAGTACCAATTAATAACCTCGTCAAATGGGCCCATTTTTAAAATTACCTCTGACGTTCTTACCTCTAATTTTTGCTTGTCACTACTCACATATCGATTATTTGTTTTGCCACTAGAATAATAAACAATTCTCATTTCAGTACCTGTAGTATAGCCTAACTGGGTTTCAAATGGTTCACTGGCCATCAGTCATGCCAATTTTAACAGTGGGTCCATATTCCAAAATTACTCTTGTCAAGTTTCCACCATTCTGGACCGATTTCATCAGTTATAATTTACACTATTTGTACCTACTTGTTCGTATACCTTCAGTATAATATAATTTTATGGCTTTTCTCTGATGCTAATGACAAATGGTTTTCTTGTCAGGGCTGTAGATGAGCTTAGTTGCTCGAAACCGGTCCCCAAGCTTTAATTATTTACCTAAATAAACAATTTATTATTCAAACCAGCAGAGGATTCGTTCTCTCTCCCTAACCAACTCATTGCATTATACCTCTGCAAACAACCACTTTGTGTATCTTGTACCTTTATTTGCGTCCACCGATATGTGGCTATTTTGAATTGAATTTGCGTCGGTTCTCTAGAATGCGAGTCCAATGGATTGGCGTGGCGTTCGGAAAATTGAAAATCACACTCCTTCAGATTTAAAGGACGAAGTGGCCTCAGGATCAGATTATCGAGACACCCGGGCGTGTAGACTTCGTGGGTTTTTTTTTTTCTTTTTGCATTCGCGGGATGTCAACTGAACCAACCCCCTTATCAATATTTCTCGGTGGTATTTCACGGCAATACACCCGCCCTAAGTGTCATATTAGATCAACCACGCTGGCTCCCTTTCTGATTTCAGTGTTTCTTCCCCCTAATCAATTTTCACGGGCGACATTGAGGGCACAAGGTGCTGAGAGCCTCAATGGCCTAGTGGTGTAGTATGATAGATAATCTATCAAGATGAAATCTATAATATTGAAATCTATAATTTATAAGTATGTAAAAGATACCACACTTTTACTAGTTATAATGAAGCACAAAGTACAAATTTTGAGGTGAATCGAATTTTGCCCTACATCTTAAACATTTGGTTGATTGAAATGAGGTTCCCTGGTGTCTTTGGGATTGAAGGGTAAAAGTTTTACATTTTTCAATTCCTTATCTTAGTTACAGTATACGAGATAGTCCCAATTTTATTTTTGGGTCATGCCGTGGAACTGTCTTAATCATTGGAGGTGTTCGACTTATTTTAACATTGAGATAACATCAACGTTATAATAATACTTGGGAAAGAAAAAGAAATAACAAAAGTATACTCATGGCGGCTTTTCGCTAAGTTTTAGTAGTTCGCATGCTACGTCGAGGCTTACCAGATGCGACGTTTGCTCAAGGGGTGGGTGTTAAGAAGACTCATAAGTCCAATTTCTGAAAGCGACAGCTGGTAAGCGTGTCCTCGACGCAGCGTGCCAACTACATCAACATTCTGGTCGAAAAATGGTCGTGTCCCGCTCGTCCAACTTAAAACTCTACTTTGTGCAATTGAGCCTGTTACATCCTGGAGCCCTTTCAATAGTATTATTATAATACTTCTGGATTATAATAATTCTGAATGATTCTTCGGCGTAATTAAGGCGTAACCACAACCACTTTATCTTTGTAGGACCAACCTAAGGAGTTCACTAGTTCATTGCAATTTGTGCCATGGCACCATGTCGTTGACATGTTACTCAGCATACACTAGACTCGTTGCTTACACAATCAGCAGACAGGCTCATCATGTCCGATTATCCGTCGATCTATGCATTTGAACAGATTCGTTTGATCTTGACAAAATCGTGCCATGGAGTTTTTTTATCAGTCGATTTTCCGGGCGAGACCCAAGCAAGCCCCACGGGTCAGGGACCACCCATGTCATCTCCATTCGCGAGCCACTGATGACTCAAAAGTGAGTCTCCCAGTGGACTCGGTGGTCCAATCCTCCTGGTACTGAGCGACGAGCATGGCTCCCGGTGCAACTGGGCTCGAGGACGCCTGGGCTTGCAACTTAATGCTACTCAAAGCAGGCAGCTTAGTGGCGGGCAGCCTCCACCTCTATGAGTAACAACCCAGCTAGGACACGCACCGCCGCACATAGTCCTATAGGAGCTATCCCGGCAACTGGCAACACCATGGAAGAAGCCAATTAGGAACTGCAGGATCCAGGCTTGACACAATCACCTCAAAGTTGAGATGGTAGACGAGGCCATTAGAAGAGGAGCTGTGGACCACGAAAGAAGACTCCACTACCACACTGTCGAAGCCCTGAATCTCCTGGACGACAGAAATAAAATTCGATGGCTGAAGAGGACCGAACCCTTGAGGTCACCTAGCAGTGAATCACTGAAAGTGAAGTATTGATAGCATAGTAAAGTGGGTTTTTTTGTGTTAACCGTTTTGGGTTTTGGGTTTTTTTGGGGCAGGAGCTGACCCCGCACTGTACTTAAAAACGCTTTAGAAATTCTTGCTCCAGAGAAAGGATTCACTTAAACTTGCGTTCAGAGGCAAATTGTCTGCCGACAAGACAGATATTACAACACGTGATTGACTTTTGGTCAAACATTGGAGTTCGGCCCCGGATTTGAACCAGGCTGATCAGCGCTCCGACTGATTTGTAAACAGTCGAAGATGTGTCGCCATAGTCCACGGGGCAATCCTGTCCCCCTATTGATGGCATAGCTACTAGTGAATCTTAAAAATGTGAACCAAGGAAGTTACTAGATGTATAAACAATCGAATTGGACTTGGAAGATGAGTGACTCAGGGAGAGCAAGAGCAACTATGAGGCGCAATGGCTTTTGTGTTTGCCCTGCAGACTTACGTAGGTACTTTACGTTTAATTCAATCGCTCGTTTTGAAAAGGGGCCATCTCCTATTTTTAATCTAGGATATAACCCCTTTTCAAAATGACCGATTCAATTAATGTAGGAATTGTGATACAACAGGACTGAAAAGTGGTACCTATTTGTAGAGTTGAAAAGCTCCCTAAAATTAGTTAAACTTGATCCGATTACACTGTTGTTGGACATGTGATCTTGTTGTGTTCAAGTTCTTTCTCTAATTCTCCTTGCTGTAGTTGCAATAACTGAACAGCTTGTAAATAATTCGTGTCTACAAACAATTTCTTTAGCTAGAAATGGAGCTCAAACTTGCACAAAGTCTCCTACCCGTATTTTCCTCCTTGTTGGCTTACCTGCTTATGCGGAACTTTCTCGCACACCTGACGTCTTTTAACTCCGAGAATCTCCTCCAGTTTATACCTCCCCTTTTCCCGTCGCGGAGTTCCTTCGTGTATTTGTCCTGAGTCGCTAAACATTCATGAACAGGAGGCGGCCTCATATCGAATGCAGCGCCGCACAAGGCGGGTTTTGTTTCCATTTCTCTCGTTTAGCTGGCTCGATAACCTGCAACAAGCTCGACGTCCATTCAGGTTCAGTGTTTTCAGAATTCATGGGAGAGAAAAAAACGCCTTGTTGGGAATTCCATTTCATGTGTTGGATTTGGCCGGTGGAAGAGTGCGCTTAATTGAAAACATGCAGTCTTCTGGGTGGCATTTCAATGGGAATTCCTAATGGGGATGTCGTTATTTTGGGGTCTTGACCGACTTCGTCGGCATGATTCTGTCAAATTGAAGCCTCAACGATATGTGCTCGATGATTTGTGTAACAAAAGCGCTCATCCAGTACAAAGTAACCTACGACTGTTGCAAACGATGAATAGTCATGCGTGTAGGGGAAAAAAACTCCCAAAATCCACTGTACTGTACCGAATCCCGTTTCGGCCACAGAACAAGGCCAATATTGGCCTAAAGGAAACACAAAAGTGGGCCACGGTCCATGTGAACGTACAATGGCTCTTGTGAAGGCCACTGTCATGTTTCTTCAGTGGGGCACCAAGAAACGCACAAACGGTCGGAAAATTGTTATAATACGCGTTAAAACGTTCCTCCTGATTCCTACGTGAAAGGGGACCCAAAGAAGCGGGTTTTCATACGGAAAATGATATTCCACGGTCGAATGTCATAACAAAAGAGGTGCCGCGGGATTTTGTGAGTAAAAGGTGATAATACCTACTGGGTGCTCGCCTCCTGATGTGCATGATCATTCGGGGATTGTCGCCCAATTAGACTCGGATGTGGCACAACGTCCACGAGCTCGGCTTGAGAAACGTCGCGAAAAAAGGACGATTGAGAGTTTGCCAAGAAACTTGTCACTCAAAATAAAGAATGGGACGTTGCAACAGACTCGAAGCGTCAGTTTATCAATCATGAAGAAGGCGTTGAAAATGTGTAACCTTTTGCATGCGGCGCTTATCGCTGTGTGTCTTCTGTATGCCGAAAGGGGGTGAAAATCGAAGTCGCTCTGTCCCTTGATTCCCTTTTTCAGCGTGCAAAAGAGCTGCAGAGATAAGGACGGTTTTTTCTCACGCCTTGTTTGTCATCAACATCATTTCCTGTCGAAAACTCCCTATTTTGGCGTTAAAAGTCCTTCAGTGTCTGTTATTAGATAACAAACTCGGGAATGTTCCCCATTAATTCTCTGACGTAGTGCCTGAACGATCACATTTTGGAAAAACCTCAATATTTATAGGCTCACGAATATGTTCCTAAACCTAAAATAATTTTATTATTGCAATTATTGCTCCTTAGCTTTTTTTCCAAAAACTAATTTTTCAGTATATTTTTCAGTTTGGAAGCCAAACAAGGATTCACAGGAAGTGAAAAGTTTGCACTCAGAGAAAAGTTGTCGAGCTAAAAAATTCGCCTCTATTGAACACCCTAAAGTTGAAAATCACTTCAAAAATAAGATGATTGGATTTAGATGATTTAGACTGGACGCCCTAATGTATCACATGTTTGAACGAATTTGTACAAATCTTCCTTTATTATCCTCTATCGACTCTGTTATTAACTAAAGGCTAAATGCAGCAGATAAAAGGAATTGGGAGGGTTTATTTTAGCTCTGCCCTGCTGTGCGCCGCAAAATTAGTTATATATATATTTTTATCGAAATTTTGACAAATACCAAGGTTAAGTATGTTTTGAAGGGTTTGGCCTGGGAGCCATTTCCGAATTAACAACGATTTAATCGCCACGGTTTACGAATTTATTTCATCAAGTTTTTAATCCACGTTTTTACGAAATTATTTCATCAAGTTTTCAATCTTACTCTGGTTTACTTGATATAATATGTCAAGTGGGCTAAAATAATATCTATTTTAGGGGTTTCGACTTCTTACTACCACGGCCGTGGTTAACCAATTGATATGTTAAGGCCTCCCCTTTCAACCAATTTCTTAATGTAATTACCCAAACCTACTTGACCCCTGAATCAGGGCTTACGGGGCTTCATTTCCCGAAAGCCCTCAGTAGTGGAACTAAGTCGTTTTTAAATTATGGATACCACACAGAAGATACGTACGCATAAATGTGGGATTATAAACGTTATTTGACAAATAAGTAGACAGCGATTTATCATTTTTCATCATATTCTCATATTTTTCTCTTTCATTCAGCACATTCTCTAAAAACGCTGACGCCTTTCAATGTCGTTTCCTAAGTTTTCAAGAGTCAATGCGTGCCATTCAAAAGTGGCAAACATTTGCTTCCACACGTGATTAACAACCTGTAACACTAGGTTTGTTCCAGGTCTGACTGCGTCTGTCGACAGAAGTTGGACAGCTGTCGACAGAACCCGACTGCACATACTCGGAGCTGTCGGTTTCCGTCCAACTGCTGTCAACCTACTATCGACCTGGAACAGCAGTTTCTAAACTGCGCTTATCTCCGGCGATTTCTGTTAACATTCCGTCCAACCTGGAACAAACCTAATAAAGGTGTGAAATGCAATTTACCGAGTTTTCATCATACAGAAGAGATACCACAGAAGAGACATCTGTCTCTTCCGCATGCTGAAAAAGGGAAACCTCTTAGGTAATCAGTTTCCAGTTTATTCCTCCCTTTCCCAGTAAAATTTCATGGAAGGTAGCCAATAAACCGAGTGTTAGTCATAAAATGTAGGGCTGTAAACTCGACTAATTTGTCATGTGGTGTCATAACAGTAGGTAGGTAACACGTTTTACGGACAATTTATTGGAGTCTCGGTTTGAGGGATTTCTTTTATTGTTTCATAAAAATGAGCTTCTCCACCAACATCTACGAACTTAAATTGGAATCAAAGCGAAGACTCACTTTGGTAAATGACGGACAATTAATCGTTGACATTGTTTTCTCTGTCCTTCCGTATTTCCTTCTGTGATGAAAATGTTCCGTATTCAATCTAATATTAGACGCTAGTGCAAGTAGACGAGAGGAAACAAGAATTCAAAGTGGAGGATGACGTTGAAGACTCTCGAAAGTGTTTTGAAGTGTTGAAAGCTCCTTTTTGTGTCAAAGCACCTTTCAGCTCGGAGTGGTCTGATTCCGCAAGAGTTGATTTCAAGTTGTCAAGAATAGACAAGAAGTGTGAACCATTTTCAGTGCAGCTCACGTTATGTGATTTACACGACTGCAGGATGCTCGTATAACTAAGTTTCATTGTTTCAGTTTCAGGCGGCGATGCTGCAGAGGTGGGTTCTGCCCCATTTTATGTGCCCGTTCTGCCCGTTCGTCAAAATCCTCAGCATCTCAGTCTCAGTGTTCACTTTGTGCGCCATCGCTCTGGACCGCTGCATGGCCATACTGTATCCATTGACGTAAGTCAACATTCTCTTTGGAGCTTTGCAATTTGTTGTAGGTAGGTACCTGCTTTTGCATTTTCTCTACCTCCACCTCTTTTCAGATTTATGAATGTTCCATCCCAAGTTCTCATTTGCCCGTCTAGTTTTAATAAAAATAAAACTGCTGAACATAATTTGATATTCAATTAGAAAGTAGGTACTGCTTCGCTCCATCGGTAGGTACTTTGAAATCCATCACTCTGTCTGTCATAAGTTCGCTCATAAGTCCGGAGGAGATCCAGTTTGCTCCAACTCGGGGAACTCTTGTGTCGGGCGTAACGTCAAAGACTCGTGTCTCTCCAAGTTTTCATCCGAGGAAATTGCTTTCATTTCGATGACCACCTAAAGGGATGATTCATCCCTTCATTGAAGGCTCCCTCATTTTGCCTTTTCAACTGTAGCGTTCGAGAAAAAGATGGTAACAACCAAAATGGCGAACAGTCAGCGACGAAAAGAACAATAATTGTTACACCTTTAATAATAGTCTTCATTATTGGCATTTCCTTCGGGAAATAACTGCCATTGGTCGCTGGTAAAGTCACGTTGAAGGGCACCTGTTCTTTTGATCTTGGAGTTTTTTACTTGTCCAACGTGCCTATCATCCGCCAAAGAAATCCGTCAAATTAGTGAAACGCAAGTCCCTGTTGTAGTGTTACGGGTTGTTATTCACGTGTACAAGCAAATGTTTGCCACTTTTGAGATGCACGCATTGACTCATGAACTTTTAGGAAACGACATTGAAAGGCGTTAGCGTTTTTTAGAGAATGTGCTGAATGAAAGAGAGAAAATTTTTCATGATATTCTCATATTTAATATGAGAATATGATGACAAATGACAAATGACTGTCTTCTTATTTGTCCAATATTTTTATCCATTAATCGTATGTTAGCAATGCCCAATTCATCTTCTGTATTTATTTATGTTAGTTAATAATGTAATTTTTGTTTTTTCAGGTGTAGAGCGAGGTTCTCAAGACTTCACTTTAGAGTAATATCCATAATATGGATTTGCGGCCTGATTATGGCTTCTCCTATGCTGTACATACTTCAGGTTCAGCCTCACGGATTTTTCTACGGAGGTAATAAAATTTGTTTGAATTTAATCCCTCTTCACTGGCTTTGGAAATTCGCTTAAATGAATATCTAACGCCTGAGAAACCATTCAAATTGAAGGGGAATTCGCTTCAAAATCGCACCCGATAATTGCCGGCGTGGGTCCCCCATCGAGTGATCGGAACACCGTGAAATATCCAGAGTAACACGATAGCTCCAGCGTGACCGAAACGAGAATGGAATGCCCTCATTATTTCTCCGGTCGATCGAAAATCGGACGCAGCCGGTCGGATTAGAGCTGACGTCGCCCTCTTAGCGCTGCACAATGCGTTTTGGTTTGTCAGTGGGGAGGTGCCACTACCATGAGGGCCTCCCTTCCGAGAAATATGAGGAAAATCGGGAGCGTTTGATGGCCCAACTGCGTCAGCGCAACGGGCAAATGAAGTGAGAAAATCTAGTAGAGTCTGGAAAGTTTTCCTGACAAAATACCCAACTGTTTTGCATCATTAAAAAACCTTCGATACCAGGTCAGCTCATTCATCTGTCCATTGTGGGCCTTCCTTAAAATGACCAGGCTGCTCCTCATAACTTTTTTCCAGTCTCTCTACGTTGAAGTGCACTCCATCGAGTTGAGTGGGGCTATGGGGCTGAATAGCTTGTGAACCCTACTAGGAAAGGAGTCGAGTACTTTTGCATAAAATAGAGTCCTACTATTGATGGAAATGATCTTCACAGCGTCATGTTGGGGTCGGACTGAGTCACCAACTTCCCGACCTTGTAATATTCCAAATATATAATGTTATTAATTCCATCATCAGAGCTTAAGATATAATTCAGGTTAACACTAACATCAGGAATGTGGGTCCCCCGTCAATATTTTCTGAGACCAGAAACCCAAAACTGAACCCTTAATTCTGCAATATCTTTGGATTTTTGGTCTCGAAAAATGTTGACGAGGACACACTCCTGTTGTTTGTATCATTCTAAAGAGCATTTAACCATCATGATGGAATCGTTTATTCCGAATACTCGGCAATGTAAGAGGTGAAATGATTACTCAGGCAGACTTCTGTCTCCAAAATTCTGACGTCATCATAACAGAATAAAAGTCCTATCATGTTTCATGCTTTCTCCTAGGAATGTTTTTAAAAAAAATTTGAAATAAACGATTTGATATCGAAATATCTAGCTCCCCTCATTACACCGACCGGTAGCACACCTTACTTACAGCATACCTTACTGAAGTCCCACACTAACCGAAAACTAAGTGTACATTGTATATATTATATTACCGCCTATCTACTTATTTATGGTCTTATTAAAGTTGTTAACTGCTTCGTTAGTTGTTTAATGTTGTTTTAAACGAAATTAATTGTTGTTAATTATTTTTTCTAACTGT
Source organism: Pilophorus perplexus (assembly GCA_955831195.1). Classification (NCBI taxonomy): domain Eukaryota; kingdom Metazoa; phylum Arthropoda; class Insecta; order Hemiptera; family Miridae; genus Pilophorus; species Pilophorus perplexus. Next base: position 17,597,507 of record OY037012.1, read on the forward strand.
TTAATATTGCATATTATTATTTGTCTAACCTATTGAGACAATATCATAATAATATTACTATCATATTATGATAGTTGTATTATGGTTTAGCCCTATATGGCGATTTTAAGCTCGGGGGTCACCCGTCGGCATTTACTCGCTCAATCGCATAAAAACTCAGCAAAAGCATGTTATAATTTTGAAAACGCAAATTAAACAATGAAAAATTACATAAAATGTCGAACTGAAGATGTTAATAGTGCAAGAAAGTGAAAACAAAAGAAAGTGAAAGTGCCATGAAACAAGTGAAATGCGTGCGCGAGTTCAAGATTTACGAAAATCTCAAATTGTATTAGTGTAAGGTTATTTACTTCTTAGAATAATTATTTATTAATTATTACTTATAATTAATGTAATTAATATTATTAATTATGATTAATGTAACCAACGTCCGGAGCCGATAACTCCTCGCCGAGAGTACGTCGTACCGATCCCCCGAAATAGCCAATTTTGGAGAACATTCATTTTCTGTATTTTCCCTCTGGCTTCACGTTTTCTGTTGTTTGGAAGCGTTTTATCGATTCGAAAAAAATAATGTCGAGGCACGTCAGTTTCTTATTATGAATCCTACCTTTAAAAAAAGGCCGACGGTGCTAGAACTCGCTTCACTCCTGTTCGCCAATTATTCGCTCTAATTAGGGTGCATAGTGGGATTTTGAAATGCGATGCTTTCCCGGTGAAAGGCTTTGTCGTTGTGGCGGCAGGTTCTTCATGAAAGGCAAAAACGGGAGCGTGGAAAACGCGAAAAGGCGCCTCACATGGAAATCGTCAAATAGAACACATAACGGAAGACGACCATGAAAATGTATCTGAAATTTAGCGGTACACTGGTTCCGTATCGAGCAAGGCAAAAAAATAAACCCGCCCGGTGGGTTTTTGCTGGTTGATAATTTTCCCGACGAGGAGCAAATTGGCGTTATTTCCACGAGTGTGATTGTAATCCGCACCTGCATTATGATAACGATGGGGCTTATTATGAAAGATTAAATACCAATCGAATGCTCAGCCTACTCGATGAGTGGACTCGGAATTTCGCTCGCTTTTTCCACCCAGTGAGCGGGTCACCCCGGAAAGAGGCAATTGACTCTAATATTCCCCATCTTCTCTCCAGAGAGTATCGTTATATAATATTATTATAATTAGGGGAGAACAGAAAAAAAGAACGAAAAAACGAAAATCATACCCAATCACACCTAATTAAGTGGCTTCCATTAACCCTATCATTATTTCTGTCAAGCGTGCCCTTTGGAAATTTAAACTTATTAATCACGTCACTATCATTTTTAATTGAGATGGGTCTAAATTTGTCCTTTTGCTTTTCAAGGTATTCCGATTTAAAAACGCTGCAAATTTTTCACAGTATTGAGTCAGTCGATAAAACATCATTTGATTATTATTTTTGAAATAACTGGATTCCTACATCTCTGGCCTTTGGACAGATAAGATACAACCTGCAGAGGATTTTAGGTTCAACGTTATTCCGAAAACGACACCCAACTTGACCTCATCTTTTACCTTCAAACCCCCTCCTTTAGCCCCTTAGATCCTCACATTGTGGTCTGATTGTTTTGAGACAAAAATCCCAGTTAGGCTGGAGGCCTTCCCCCAAACACACAAACACAAATATTGATATACCCATTAATCAATTAGGAACACAATATTTGAATGTAGGTACACCTTCAACGTCCGTTCAGCCGGGTGCCCTTCAGTTTACATGAAAAAATTCTGCCTTTGATTAAGTATTTTCATGTCCTTACTAATGTCACAATGTATCTCAGATTTTTTAAAAAATTTCTACTGCCCCAACCGGCTCGGACGGTGGACGGACATTTCGTTTTTGAAATCTGGACCTCTTGAAACGGATATTGTCAAATTTTGAGGCCGATCAGAATTTTTGGCCTCCGTCGCGTTTATATTGGTGTATTATTGCCACATTGAGGCTCACAGGTATGAACTTGAATTCTTAGGTCTGTACCCTAAACGGAGTTGACGGTGGACTGCATTTATGGAATAAAAATGTTTACCCTGTTCGCGAAAAAGGAATTTTGATCATTATCAGAATAATAACCAAAATGAAGTGTACTTTGACGACGCCGCTTTGAGTTATAGTTTCTTAGTACATACCTGTCGTTCTTGATCAAGACTTGCACACTGCTTTTACGTAATGCCGATGAGAATTACAAACCACATTTTTGAATGGATCGAAAGGGAAATAACTATGTACTGCATTGAAAGCTAATAAAAATTAAGAACTGTCCTGTAAACGCGCCGAACGGTTGTGAAAGCTCAAACGGTCTGAAGCTGAATGCCCCATCGAAAGTTCATTCCCAAAGAGTTCATACGTGAATTTTGATTGGGACGAAACTCATCTGGCGGGGAAATGTTGCGGAGAACTAACGTAACGCCCATCCCTATGCTCGGTTGCTAGACAGTCAATGGACCCATTACTATTCCACGTGCCGGCTCGCATTCCGAAGAATTACACTTCGCTGGAACGAAGCACTTGGGGAGCGTCGCCTCCAGTCATGGAAATGTCCCGAAAAGCAGGCTAATCCGCTTCCTGGGAGAGTTTCTTATAGGGGAAACCCGAAAGTTCCCCTCTCCGTCCCTAGTTATATGCGGAGTTATAATCAGAGTAATCGGGCGTTATAACATTAAAGACGAAAGCCGGGTTCGAGAGCTATAAGGGGAGGCTCATCACCGCAGGGCTGTATACCAGCGTTGGAACTCTGCCAGGAATTTGCGGTTCGCCAGCACCCTTTCGCTCCGCCCCGAAGTTGAAGTGAATTGCCAGGAGAGCTCTAAAGACGGTGTCTTCTGTCTCAGGGCTGATATGGAGGTAAGAAAATGGAGATGGAGCGGAAGAACTGAGCGAAATGTGTATGAAAACGCGACGAGATAAGAAGTGACAAGGAAAACGTGGTTCAAATGAAGACGTTGGTTATCTCCTGCTCGTTGAAATTTTCTTTTCGCACATCGTTCCCCGTTGAATATTGCTTACCAACCAAAAAATATAGATTTTTCGAGAGTTTGAAAAAGCCTGTATGAACATTAGGATGGATCGATTTTGGTTTTTTTTAAAGCCTCTATTGTAGGACGCATTAATGTTGCTTTTTCACCTAAGAAAGCAGCATGCAAGAAGCGAGCTTCAACAAACATTGCCTTCGATTTTGATAACGACAGATAAGCTTTTCAATTAGAATAAATAGGCCATGTATGAGAATGTGGGTAGAATAAAATGATAAAAAAGTGGAAAAATGTGTAATTCAGTTGAACGATCAAACTCAATATCATTCCAATAAATTCTTCTTCGAATCAAGCTTGGGTTATCTCTCTGCAAGTGGTGCGGAAAACGCCAGAACGTAAAAAGAAGTTGAAAATCTCGTTTATTTTCATTGATTCGTGTCTCTCCAAGCACAGAATCCCTTTTTCGGACTTGAATAATCGAAAAAATGTTTGAAGCTTAAAAGATCAGGATTTTGCACAAGTTGAACCTTCAAAGTGCTATTTCCCGAAACACCCACTAGGCTGGGGAAAACTTCAAAGTTATATAATCGGGACCAATATTCTCGCACGAGTCGGTTGCCCTGGCAACCCTTGTTGGCATTTCAAACGGGGTCGCCGGGAGATCTGACAACCAAGACGGGGTCAGCGGGCCCAGCCTCCCTTAGCAACACTTTGGCTGGGGAAGCCAGCCCGCTGGCTTTCGTGAAAACTGCGCACCTAAGACGAACCAATATCAAGCTGCCAAAATTTCCACAGCATAAATGCTCCTAAGGGCAAAGGAAAAGTCAAAGGAGCAGCTCAGGAATCTTATTGTGAGGAATACAATCCAATGACCCAACCCTTCGTTAGATCTCTTTTGTGGTAAGGTATTGGAAAGGAGTTCCTAAACCTGTTGGCCGTGAAGTTGACTTCCTTTACAGTAGAGTTCGCACAACCTGCCCGCACCTTGTAATATTCTCATGTGGACGGTACACGTTTCGGAAATGAGAAGACCGGTTTCCCTTGAAAAGCTTCTTCACCCGAAAGAAAACTCTCATGCTTAACAAAAGACACAGTCAAAGTTCACTCTACCGTGTACATTACACAATGTACACAATCTTCAAAGTTGTTATGTGCAGTATCAACAGTACAATTTTCCAACATTTAGCTCTTGACTTGGTACCGCTCCAATATGCTACCTACCGACCCTACTGAGTCAAAGATTTTGAAAAAATCATACCTTGAAAAAATGGTCTCTTCATTCTAATTTGTTTTCGTTCTTTCTGCGAGTAGTAGGTAATATACATGATAATATTTTATTATGTGTCTGGCAACCTTATCTAGTGCCACGCAGGTATTTAGTTTTGGTCGGCTCCCCAATGAAGGCCGTCACTGTTTCGTTTCCGAGTATTTTCCAAATATTCCCTTGACATTCCACCACACGGTTCTAAAATGTTACGGTTTTAATATCACAGAACTAGCGTCAATTAGTACGTAACGGCGCACGTAACAAATGGACGATTTGGAACGAACGTCAGTTCGGACGTTCGTTTCGTTTCCTGGTTACAGGAGCTCCCTTCAGGATGACCATCATGATGATCCGATGATGAGTTCCTTCCATGTACTATGTTCCTATACTATCTCGGTTTAGTGTTTACTTTGTTTAGTTCACGTTGTCGAGTAGTTTCTGCGGTGGGTACCAAGGTATCATTTCGGTGGAGGTAGGTCGGTAGGTAGCATTTTGGAGCGGTACCCTCGACTTTTCCACGAGTTGCTTCCATACTCACTATACCAACCATTTTATTACAGAATGGTTTTGCGCTCCCCGACCGGGATTCGAGGCCTGGATGCACTACGTCCACCTGACCCAAGTGATATTCCTCTATTCCATTCCCTTCCTCGTCATATCAGTCGCCTACGCCATCATGGGTCACACGCTTTGGGGCGCCACAGCTCCGGGAAACGCCCAGTCCGAAAGGGACAGCAACATACTCCGCAACAAGAAAAAGGTAAAAAAGGTACTATCTAATTTTTTGACTTCGCTTTCTGTGTTGTTCCCGCTTAAATGTTGACCACCTTCAACGTTTTGTCCCGATGTTCGTTTCCCTTGAAACCCCCAATTTCACCTACCTACGTATTTTCACCGCTCATTTTTCATCTCACAAACTCGTGATTGCCAAGTTCATAATAGCCGCTGAACTTCCCAATTCTCGAGAAATGTTTTGGACAACGAAGTGCCTACGGGCGTCAAAGTTTTAATTAATAGAGTTTATGAACGGAATTACCCGGTGACATTTTTCATCTGAAATGCCTGAAGGGTCAACCATTTTCGACGAGATAGTAAATTGTTTTCAACATCTCCAATAGAAAAACGAAATCAAAGATGGAGATTGATGGTTTCGCATTGTAACAAATCACATAAGAGTTATGGTTCAGCCAGTGCCCTGCCAGTAACACCAGGTCCTGCTTCACCACCAGAGCTCTCATCTCGGTCCCTTGCACGATCCTTATAGGTACTAATAAAAAACGCTGCAAATTTTACACAAGGGTTTATTATTCTTTTATATACGTTACTTGTGCAGAAATTTAATTCTGTCAATGAAAAAATAAAGAAATAAAATTTTTTTTTGGATTTTTATCTCAAAAAAAAAATTTGTTTTTTGGATTTTTTGTTCAAAAATGTTTCTTTTTCAAAAATGCTGTATTTTTTACTCGAAAAATATTTAACATCCTGGGATCCTTCAAAAATCCCATTTTTAGCCCCACGAATGCCCTAAAGATCGCCCCAGTGAAATCGGATCGTTCCGGGACCCCAAAAAATGGATTCTACTTCCAAAAATACTTCGAAAACGACACCTAACTCGATCCCATAGCTAAAAGCCTTCAAAAAAACCCTCCCGTAGCCCCATTATAGCCCCATAGCGCCCCACGGGTTTGGGCGATCGGACTGAAAACCTTGCGGGCACAACTAGATGGTAAACCAAGTATTTTGCCGAAATTTCAGATTTAGTGTTAAAAAAATTCCTACTGCCCAAAACGGCCTGGACGGCAGACGGCGGACGGCGTACGGCGGACGGACATTTCGGATTTTGAATGTAGACCTCTTGAAACGGATAATGTCAAATTTTGAGCCCGATCGGAGTCGTCGACCCCCGTCGCGAAAACATAGGTGTATTATTCCAAGAATAATAAACCAAAACCGGACGGTAGACCTATGGTTCTACAGTCAGATAATGTAATAATGATTAATTTTACACCAACCCTCTACTGGTAACCAACCGCTAAACTTCCTTAGAGACCATTCATGTGATTATAGTTTTCGCGATCATGTTGCGCTCAAAATCCCCCGTGACGTGACGCTCGTGACGTGACGAAAACAAAATTTGTTTTTGAAGAGTCCAATTTAATGGAAACGTCCTGTTAATCATTATTAAATGATAAAACGGGCCTGAAAATGTAATGCTTTTTTTGCTAGTAAATTGAATGCAATGGCTTTTGGTGAATTATGATGACTGTCAAAAAGTTTCTTTTAATTAAACGTTAAACGCCGAAAAATGAAACTTCTTGACAAGGATACAATTATTTTATTCACGACCTGAAAACGATGTTTTAACTATCCACTTAGAAGTTGGTTTTGTGGTTTGCAGGTTATCAAAATGCTGAGCATAGTGGTTGTGCTGTTTGGGCTGTGTTGGCTCCCTCTTCAGATCTACAACGCTATCCAAGACATTACTGACATCAATGAGTGAGTATTATTTTAAATATCATCAAATGATATTAAACGTTAAATAATGTAACGCTCCGTAGGGTGACAATGAGTAGTCCAGTCTACGCATGGCTCATTACGGGGTCTAGCTCCGAATTTTGGTTGCAGAAGGTTTCACCTCGGAAACTTGTTTAGGGTGGTTAATATGAGAACATACTAAAAGTCCTCTCGTTTAGGGGTGCCGCAAGGCTGGGTGAGGGGTGAAAGAAAGTATTTTTTAATATCGAGTTTTCTCGGAAACGGTCAATCCTACCGAAAAACGCTGCAAATTTTACACAAGGGTTTATTATTCTTTGAAATAGGTTACTTGTGCATAAATTTAATTTTTCTGTCAATGAAAAAAATTTAAAGTTTTAGTTTTGGATTATTATTATTATTATTATTATTATTTTTTTTTCAAAACTTGTTTTTACTTGAAAAATATTTGACCTCCTGGGATCCTCTAAAAATCCCATTTTTCCCAACAGCTCAAGAACTTTGGAATCTTGAAACGTAGGTTGTGTGTAATGACAAATTCGTTTATCAGAATTTTCGACTTCTAACCCGAAGACATAGGTGTGTTATTCCAAGAATAGTAAACCAAATCTCTGATTGCAATTGGGTTTATTATTTTCGTAGAACTAAAATCGGTGTAAATTCTGGCCGGTTTGGGATCCTCTATAAAACGGTTCTACCTCCAATAGTACTCCCAAAATCAAACCTCACTCCTAGAAACCTTTGGAAACCTCACCAGTAGAGCACCTATCCGAATGAAAAGTTGAGGACGCCGACAAGAACGTTCTCAAAAACAAACTTTGTCAAATATCCATTCTTCTCAATTATTTTTCTTTGTGACGTGCTTTTGAGCCCAAAATTGCGGTGGGGGGGAAACAAGGTCAAAAACAAGGCTTCGATACCGTTTTTTTTTTTTTTTCTTTTGAGTGGAAATGCTGCGTGGGTGGCACCTCACGGAAGTTTTGAGGTGGCACCTCACGGAAGAAAGAGAATTGATTGGTAATAAAGTACAACTGATTGAATTCCGAAGGTAACGCAATTTTGTGAATTTTTCGCGCCGGGATATCTCAGAACTTCTGTTCACGTACAAGCACGTTGGGAAGGTGCAGCGTGAGCCAAACATCAAAAGACCTTTCCATTTTCAGCCCCCACGCTTCATATCTTATTGATTCAAATGGACTACCGTATAGAATCTCCTTGCAAAAAGAGCTCTTCCCAGTTCCTCGGGATTCCGAGAAACTCAGTGCTCCTTGGAGACCTCTAAAATTTACCCCGACCTGAAAACATCGGGATGAAATGCATAGTACAGTGGAAGGCGGAGAATAACAATAAAGGGAAAGATTAAGAAATAACTCGTTAACAGCCCTCCCGTTAATCCTCCCGCACTGTGTCGTGTGCTCACCAGCCAGCCGTGAATTGCAAGGACGTGGCCGCAGTTTAGTTACATAAGGTTGTTTGCAATCAATTTTTCTCGCTTGACTTTCTTCGTTCGATTTAACTGCCCAATGATATTATGCCATAAATGTTTGAAACGACTTTTGTTGCCGGATTTTTGGCGTTGGGAAATTGTTCATATCAAGGTTTACAAAAACAACAACAATTAAACACTACCAATGACTCGTATTAAAAGTTATTTGCTGACTGAATGATAAAAGTGAGGAGTGAAAAGGTTCCAAAAGGGAAATGTATGGTTTTTGGCCTGGTAAGCTCATGGTGTGATTTCCTCGTTTCAGGTTCAGGTACATAAACATCCTTTGGTTTGGTATGGACTGGCTCGCCATGAGCAACAGCTGCTACAACCCCTTCATCTACGCCATTTACAATGTGAGTATCTGCTTTGTTTTTAACTCAGTGAATAATGTGAAAAGAGAGACTGAGAAATTGAATATAAGTAAGGTTAGGTGGGGGAAGTGCAAAAACGGGGCAAGTGCGTAGGTGGCAGAAAGGTTATGAAGTCAGTGCTCCAATAAATTTTGTATCGGGTTCCATCTTTCCAATCGATGAGTATTTTCAGGTTGTTTATAAGTTCAGTAGTTGTTCTTCACTCTTGTATTTGAAATTCAGTGTTATCTTTTTTATAAGGGAGTTTGAGCCTACGATGCACTTACCCCATTGGGTTTTCAAGGAGGGGAATGTGCGCGGTGATTATCAACCTTGAGATTGATAATCAGATGATGTAAAGACTGACTTTAACTTATTAATGTTTAGAATGGATTAATCAAAGTTGACTGGTATTTATTGATATTTTCAATTTTTGATGTTCAAGTTGATAACTCTGAGTTTTTTCCAATTTTAAATGTTCAAATTGGTAAAGGATCATTGTGAGATTACCTTTTGTGCACTTGCCCTGGTAAAACCTGGATAAGCGTTCCACAGATTGAACAGACCAGTTACCTACGCACTTACCTCACTTGAGGCAAGTGTGTAAGTCTGATTTGGAAAGATATGTCAGTCATAATCCTCGCAATTCCTACAAGTCCTACAAAGTGATGGCAACAATTAGACTTCAGACTCGTAGTCAGCACCTAAAAACTCCTCAGATCGGCTAGGTGCCATTTTTTTTAAACCCCCATCGTGAACACCACTCAATATATCTTTAAGCTGGCAGAGAGAAAAATACTATAAAGCTCGAAACCTGTTACACTCACTATAAAACCCCTCTGGTGCACCCACAAAATTATGACCCAATTTTCTTCACAGCTTCGATACAAGCCCACACAGGAAAACGCGGCGGTGACGTGAAATGGACTGGGATATAAATACGGGAAGGATTCTTTGGCGCTCCAACATTCCCAACGTTAACTACCACTCCATTCCACCCCGGTGAAAATGCTGTTGGGATACTGTAGAAGAATAAACCTCGACTTAGCCCCGCCCTTGTTGGCCGCTAGGGAAATGTTATCGAGTGAATATGGGTCAATGTCGGAGAGAAAATTGGAAGTGTGTCCTCCACGAGCGCCAAAGCATTAAATTGAATTGTTCTTCACTGTTATGCCAAACTGTAATTCAACAATTCAAGATATTTAAAAATAAATTTTAAAAATGGTGTTATGAAGAGTGATTTTTTAAAAATTTATTCAAGTTTAACCTCACTTGGGCGTTTCCACTTCTTACAATTCCCTCCGTGGGTTATGAGGTTAGGCGGGCCTTATCTAGAAATTATGTTCTGAGGCTGTACGCTGTGCTTAGATGTAAAATAGAATTATCTGGGGGGTTGCCTTTGGGGTTGGCTGGTTCGCAAAATGAGGTGAAATCGAGGAGTTGTGAGGAAGACGGAGTTTGACCACGTTGGGTGGTGGGGAGGGGGGCCACGGCGAAAAAATTTAGGTGAAAATGTCCAACTCCAACTTTCTATCTCTCTGCTCTTCTTGACAAAACCAGCTCAATGCGCCGAAACCAGATGCGTTTTAAATCTTTCGAATTCTCTCCACCTTTTAGCTTCATCTTCCCCCATTGTATTAAGCGGCGTCTGAAGAACTACCGGTGCTGAGGTTTTAATGTCATCGTAAATGGAGGATGTTAACCATACATTGAGGAAAAAAGACGCGAAGAAGTTCCCCTGTTTTGTCCTCTGGCAAAAACACAATGACAGCGATTCACTTTTCAGCGTCTGAAATATAAAACCGGTTCGAATACTAACTTTCTAGAATTCTTTTATAGCTGTCTTTTATAACTATGAGCCGCCGCCCACAAATACGACCCGCCCCTCGTATATCTACCTCCCATTTGAAGTCATCTGTTGTATCGTATGACTCTTTACCTTCTGAACAATCGATTGACAAAAAAAAACTTATTCGTTCGTTTTATGTTGCAGGAAAAGTTCAAGAGAGAATTCCAACAGAGGTTGAGAGCGCCCTGCCTGAAAAAGCGGAAAAAGAACCGGCCTTTGAAACGGGAGCTCAGCGGGTTCGAGAGCTCCAGATTTGACTGGAGAAAGTCAACCATTGAAAACGGAAAAACCTCTGTCATCACTTTGCACTAGTTGTTTTGCAGAGTTTTATCCTGCTGGGTTTGGGTAATATGTACACTAAGTTCAGAGTGGCTTTAAAATTATCAATTAGCAGCATTTACTTGGCATGCATTTGAACTTGTCGAAGGAATCAAATGACATACATTAGGCAAGTCCCTTTCAGGAGGTTCTATTGTAAGATAACAATACGAGACCTCGAAATGGGACTCATCAACGCCTACGACTCAATTTTCAGCAAAGTGCGTGGCGTCGTCAGAAAATACTTCTCACGTTTTCAAGTGTCTACACGCTCATTCCCGACCTCGTTTCCTACCAGTCCTTTTTTCTCATACCTCTCACCGCCATCTATCATTCGATAGAGTCAATAAGTAGGTATTTTCAAGAGTCGACCAGGAGTTTCACCTAGTTGGATGAACTCGTTCATAACTCTGCATTAGGGACTGCGGACATCAATCCTAATTTTGACTAGAGGTGGGTGGTTGGGGGGGGGGGGGGATATTGAGGAAAAGTCCCCAGATGATGAAATCGGGCCAAACGATTCTCACAAAAAAAATGCAAAACTGCAAAATGGACTTGTCATTGAATTTACAGCTTCGTTTAGGCCAAAACGATGCCTGCATCATGTCATTTAGGCCATTTTTACAATGTGGCCCGCCCACATGAGGAGTACCTGATAGCGTTTTCCGCAGTCAAAATGCACTCCTGACCCGTTAAAAAAAGTTGAGTTGTACCCCTTTTCCGTGTGGTTTTCATATGCATTATGGGGGCAAGTGCCATTGGGAAAAACAGCAGAAAACCGGGCGTGGCCAAAGGCCAAAACTCAACTTGCGACCAAGACTATTTCCTCCCGTTGCACAGTGGGCTTCATTGAATATTTTGCTGGAAAAAACTCTTGAGTAGGCAATGAATTGACTCTATTTCCATATACTTTTATGTTCTGAGTCGATTAAGACTGGTTTCCAGTCGATCAAATATTCAGGTAGTGTGTTAGGGGCGATTTAAAAACTAAAATTGACATGTAAAATTGCCAACTAAAATTTTAACAAAGTACCTAGGTGGTACTGAAAAAAATCTGAGCTTGCAGAAACGTTTGATTGTTTTTAGGGTTCTGAATTGAATGAATCCAAGGTAAACTAGTTGAAACTGCTCTGTAATCAAACAAACAAACCTCCAAAAAATAAAGTGAATAACTGGTAACATAAGATAACACTGGTAACTAAATTGTTTCCAATACATGTTCAAAAAGCTAGTAACTAGTTAAATTTTTCTTCTTTGGCTCAAAAAATGCGGCAGTGAACGCAGTCTCCTGCTATTCCATTTTATTTTATTATTTCGTTTTATTTTATTTTATTATTTTTATTTATTAGCTCCAAAATTAACATAATATGTGTAGAGATATTATCTCTATTTGGCGGGGTCCAGACGGGCCGTGAATAATATTCAAAAGAGATATATTATAATATAATAGAGATATTATCTCTAACAGAACACATATTTGAGAAGCAGGAGTTTTGCATTTGTTTTGATTTTTAATTAGGTAGGATCAAATCAAATCAAATTTTTTCTATCATGAAATGAAAATTTCTAGATTAAGGACTGTACAAAAAATATCTATCAAATCGGAACCATGCTTCTTCGATTGAAAAAATTTGATTCAGCCTGGTCGCCTCACTAGATGGAAGTGATTAGGAGAAAAATCGTAAACTTCACAGTTTCATCGTGCGCCTCACAGTAGAAATAATAGCTTCTCCTTCGAGGGTAAACCCACCCATTTAAACTTGCATTCCGGTAACTTGAAAAATCGAATGTTTTAGCTAGATAGGTATCCAATTTAGCCCACTGTGCGTCGGTAGTGGAGAGCTGGGCGATATGTTCCCAAACAGTAGCCAGTGACGACCCGATATTCTCCGAGCATTTGTAGATGTGCATTTTGGTTTTGAGGTTTTGGACAGGCCAGCTACTATATCATGTGAAACTGACTGGAAAAATTAGTAAATATAATTTTTCTCTACCTACATAATATGTAATATGTAGGTCATGAGAATTTAGTCATGTGAATTTAGTAGGTATATGTAGTTGAAATAAATACAAGGATTTTTCGTTTTTAACAAGAAGCGCTCCATTTCCCTACTTTTTTTTTACATACATTTTTGGAAAATGGGCGTTTTTCCGTCTTTTCGAGCTTGTGTAACGCTGTAACATCGTTGGTTTCACTAATAAAACCAACTGGTCAACAGCGCTTGGAAACATTACAAATTGAAAGCACTTACAAAATTTGATTTAATCAATATCTCTCCTTCTTTCGGTGTAACCTATTCTTCCCACTCATCTCTAGAAACAACAGTACCCACCTAACTGTGGTTTTACTATGAAAAGCCTTCGCTGCAAAAAGCCACTATTTTCCAATTTGAAACTTCTAAGATCGCTGCAGGCTAATTTACTTGACCCTAATTTCAAGAGCCCACTCTTTATCATCAAAGTTGTCGTATTTTCTTAAACTTGCCTAAGACAAAAAAACTGACTTCTTTTGGATGGGATGAAATGGTTACCTACTCGATATCTTAACGCAAAAATTAAAAAATGGAAAAATATTTTATCGAAAGGGACCTTCAACCTCGCCTCGAGTCGAACCCGCAGCTCCGCGGGCCTCGGGTACCATTTCGAGCTGGGACATGAATGATGCTCATCAGGTTGTGATGTATTTTCGTAGTTTTTCTCAATTTTAATATCCTACCTTCGGCTTGTTGTTAACAGTCGCGAAGCCACTAAGCACCCTAGTAGGTTGAAGTAGGTAGGTGCAACAAGGCGAGAAAAACTCCGTGAAATTTCGAGTTGACGGTATGTTACAGTATAGGTGTACATAATATGTATATTATATCCATATATGTATTATATCCATTTTTGTGATGCTTTTCAACGTACGGACTTTTTATATCACGGAATAATTCCGTGCCTACAATTATTGTAGTTCCTCCCCGTGAGCAGTTTTATTTAAAAACAACTATTTCACTTTGTTAGTTGTGTATATATTAGTATTTCACGTTGTTACTTGTGTAGTATCTAAATAGGGAACGTTAACGTTAACTCATAACCCACGTTTATGTTCTGCTTCTCATTCATAGTTCAAAAACTATTTTGTGTACTGAACCCCGATGTAAATAAAAAGGTAGTTAGTCTCATGAGTGTATTGTGTAATTTAATTACGCTTATGTAATTCGTAGATAAAGTAATTGTAATCTTTCTAATAGTAAAATCGTTTCTAAACTAAATCTTTCAATTTAAATACATTCATTTTTCTGTAAAATATACGTTTATGTTGTAAATACGTGTAAAACTATATTTTTCTTGAAAAGCATTTGACTTTCACCGTTTACTTGGTACGGGCGATATTTTTAATACAATAATTGTTATTTCAAGTAAATGAGGTTGGAAATGACCTTCCTCCGAATTTTTGTGATTGGAACGGTTTCAAATTTAGCAAATTCTGTGTAGGGTATGGAGTTGTAGTCGCTTTGACATTTTCTTTATTAATAAAGCACTTTTAACTGGTGTGCAGTCGTTTATTCTTGTCCTAAGGGGATCAAACTTTCAAACGGCATTCGGAAGCACTGCGGAATTGTTGGTCAATTGATCAATTGTGTGGATTTAATGTTGCTTGTCCATTTGCACTGAGTCATTATGTATGGTTGATTGGCGGTTGCCTTAAACGCGATTGGTGTTATGCATAGATAATCAGTACAACTTTTGATGTAGTTTGCATAGTTTATTGCCGCTCGCTTTGTACTTTTCGAGCCCATACGTGTTCCGATACACTCGAAAAATGAGGACGGAGTTGATCGGACTGCTGGTTCTCGGCTGTCTTGGGGCTGTGGCAGCTTGGACGCCGTACATGGTAGCTGATTATTTCCGAGGTCGCAATGTGACTCACGTGGATGTTGCCGTTTGCTCAAGACAAGGTATAGGCCAGTCAAAATCGACAATAAATTCGCAAAACGAGATGTATCTCTGCTTTTTTAATATGTTGTTCGGACCCATTAGGGTAGTGTATACCCAATTTTGCAACTTCCAAAAAGCTGTGCTTCACGCGTAGCACACGAAAAACCGCGATTTTTTCGGCCTTATTTCAGTTTTGGCTCTATATCTAATAAACTATGCATTGTCCGACGAAAACTACTATATGAGTTTTTAAATATCATTAAATGTGTGACAATTTACGCCCAACCGGAGCTGTGTAGGTCAATTAGTTCTAGAGTTATGGCACTTTGAAAATAGGCCATTTTTTCCAAAATGCGAACATTTTAGTTTAAGACCTGAAGACAGCGGAAGCACGTTTTTCAGAGCGTTTTCGACTGTAGCTCAAGTCCGTCTGTAGTCAAGTCTGTAGTTATTGGTCCGATTCCAAATTTATTTTTTTCTCATGAAAGCTTAATAAATTACCAATCGCAGCTATTCCGTGTGAAATTTTGATTTCAGCGTTGATAAGGTAGGGGCAGGCGCGGCAAAGAAATGGCAAATTCCGAACACACCGTGTTTCTTTGCACATTTTTTACTATAACGCGGGAACGGTTGGTCCGATCTTACTTTTCTTTTTTTTAGGTGAAAGCTGATTAAATTTTATACAGGGGACGGCACATTGCATGTCTATTGAAACAATAAAAGTGCCATTCGTATTCGTCGGAAAGGGTGGAAACAAGATATTTGACCCTCTACGACCACGTTTTTCGGAAGATTTTCTTCTCTCCCTCCAAGAATATTTCTCCGATCGAAATTTCATTAACCCCACGCTGGTACTTTTCCGTTATACCCCCGCCACGCGATTTTGGTTGGCTTTGGGTGCCATCGGGAGGGGTGTGTTTGAAACTCGAAATCGTGGGGGGGGGGGGGTTACAACGGAAAAGTACTCGAATTTGGGTGCCTTAAAGCCATTGGGAGGGATGTGTATGAAACACGAAATCGCGTGGCGGGGGTATAACGGAAAAGTACCCCCACGCTTTTTAAAATTTAATCAGCTTTCACCTAAAAACAAAGAAAAGTAAGATCGGACCAACCGTTCCCTCGTTATAGGCAAAAATGTGCAACGAAACACGGTTTGTTCGAAATTTGCCACTTGTTTGCCGCGCCTGCCCCTTCCTTATCTACGCTCAAATCAAAATTTCACACGGAATAGCTGCGATTGGGAATTTATTAAGCTTTCATGAGAGAAAAAGAAATTTGGAATCGGACCAATAGTTCTTGAGCTACAGTCGAAAGCGCTCTGAAAAACGTGCTTCCGCTGTCTTCAGGTCTTCAACTAAAATGTTCGCATTTTGGAAAAAATGGCCTATTTTCAAAGTGCCATAACTCTGGAACTAATTGAGCTACACAGCTGCGGTTGGGCTTAAATTGTCACACATTTAATGCTATTTAAAAACTCATATAGTAGTTTTCGTCGGACAATGCATAGTTTATTAGATATAGAGCAAAAACTGAAATAAGGCCGAAAAATCGCGGTTTTTCAAGTGCTACGCGTGAAGTTGCAAAATTGGGTAAACTCTATCCTGCTGGGTCCGAACAACATACTAAAAAATCAGAGATACATCTCGTTTTGCGAATTTAGCGATTTTTAGTGTCGATTTTGACTGGCCTAGTACACCACAGACATGGCACGACGGCGTCGTCCAGTTTAACAAATTGCTTGTATTTTGCAGACCAGTTGAGCCTTTTGGCGCACATCGTGGCGTTCGACCCGCTCGTGTTTTCACGCGCTGTGGGATATTTGGACGACTCGATGTTCACCAGCGACCGACTGGGGATTTTCGTCGATACCACCTGCGACCGGACGAGAGGCATGTTGTCCGATGTAAGTTTCCAAACCGCTGAAAAAACATTAAACAACAGTAGAACACATTGAGATTAACGAGAATGGAAGGAGGATTTATTGAAAAGTGTTTTACCACTGCGACACCTGCGAGCGTTAGAGCTATCATCTTGGAGCGTTTGATGTTCCCGATCCCGTTTTCTTCAGTCCGGAAACCGCGGCCGTACAGTGGGAAAAACGGGCAATCTAGACCCAAATGTTAGGTATATCAACGGATCAAACAAAGAATAATATTATTACCTCATATTTTCATAGATGGTTGACCAGACAAAACCCGTATTGCGAATAAAATTTGACACAGTAACGCGTGCTTGAACACGCGGCTCATTCCAAGGCAAAATGCAGCTTTTCGCTCAGTGCTGTTTCGGACCCTCAGTATTAATTCTGCCGTCTCTCACTACACTGCAGGGGATAGTTTTGAAGTTTTCCCACGTGTTTATGAAGGTATTTAGCAGGGATACTACCACTTTAAGGTTTTTAAATACTTACCTTGGAGTACCCGGAAAATCAACAACAATTTGGGCCCTAAAAATCCCACTTCTGACACCAATGTTACAGAAGTGACTTGCCAATGTAACAGAAGTTCTGACACAGTTCTGACCCAGTTCTGACACCAATGTTACAGAAGTGACTGACCAATGTTACAGAAGTTCTGACACCAATGTTACAGAAATGACTTGCAGTGAAATTCCGAGACGAATAACAAGTGTATTTTTGACTGTAGGTAATCACTTAGCATTCGCTCAGCAACCTAACAATATATTTTTCGGATGTTCAGGGGGGCGGGGGAAGGGGGCTCCTAGCTCCCCCTCCCCCACACCGCGAACACCTATGATACGGTTGCTGCATCCAACAAGTACCTACTCGCTATTCGTACCCATTCGCCAATTACAGGGCTCACACCGGTGGTCGAACGGCTGGTTCGATAGAAACCAAACTTGGCTGTTCTGGGATCCTGACGGATCTTTTACAACGACCCTGCTGACTCCTACTTTGGGGACATTTTCCGACGTAGTCGTCGGAAAGCCGGCCGGTCTTATCCGGTTGAAGAAAACCTGGAGGTCTCTCCCAGTCGAGGAGTCACCAGCGGGTTTTTGGGCGAATGAAACTCACCCAATGAGGCTGATATCGACATGCGAGAAACTGGATTTCCGTCAGGCTGTGGTGAGAGGAACCATTACGGTATGTATCAGTGTGCTCAGCACAATATGTCACATAATAATATTATGTGTTTTACTATTGGTCACAGGCTAAATACGTAAACTGTAATATCATGCTTCAGTGGGTGCAGAACATTTACAACGATCCTAATGATCACGCCAGACTCCGAAGAGAACTTCTGGACCCTTTTTACAAACCTGGCTTCGACATCATCAACCGATTTTACCACGCAAACTTCATTTTGTTGGCGGAGTTTTACAATTACAAGTAAGAAATCAATCTCACTTTCGAGGAGGAATCAATTGATCAAAAACGAAATATGTAACATTTTCCATTAATACATCTGGGCAACCATCTGATTCGAAAATAGTTATGCATAAAGAAACCTGTAACACTAGCTGTATGTCGTGCCAGTGTGAAGGTCTAGAGAAAGTGGTGTTCGTCAAGTATCTATAGGTCTGCCACAGAAAGTTTGCGTCCGTGTGGCGCCCCCTAGGTGGCGGATCCGCGAACTAACGATCGAGTCTACCTTCCATTGTGAAACCTTGACATGGAAATTGGAGCGGCGAGAAATTTGATGTTCGTGTTTGACGCGCTGTGAACGTGTGCTCTCAAGTTCTTCCTCCCGAGGAGGGAAATCATGTCACTTTTGAGGGAAGAAATTCCCGAAAAATTAATCGTACGCAGGGGTACGCTGCTTGATGATAAGCGATGATAAGAGATAACTAGTTCTTTTTTCTCCAGAAGAATGCGCCAAAGGGACGCAAACTTTATGTGGGCCACAGACTGTGGTAGACCTATAGGAGTGTTACTTGATCAGCACCTAAAATGGAAATTTCACATACAAGACCTCGTGAAACGGATAAGAAAATCATTCCATTGTTTTATTGTCCAAAGAAAATGGATGACGCGTGATACTATAATGATCTACTATACGTATGTTTATAGTCTCCTAATATATGGGATTTTAATATGGGGAGGGGCGTATCATAGCAATTTCCTCGGCCTGGACACGGCAGTCATCACAGTTTTGAGAATAGCTACAAAATCGCGCAGATGCACACCCGTTGAGACAGAAAGTTTGATGTAATGACACCTAGAATAGCCTATGGATATAGAATAGTGCTGTACGTTTATAAAAAAAATTGGCATTCGTTAAACAACCGGACATTAGACCTAATAGGGCAAACTTGTCAGCAATAACAGACATTCCTCGGCCGTATAATGATTTCTTTACTAGGCAACTACCCTGGCTTGCGCCGAAAATTTTTGAACAGCTACAGAATGAAAACAGCCAAACACTATACTTTCAAGAATGAAGGTAAGAATTATTTGAAAAACAGTCAAAACGCCAGCACAATTCTGCAAATTTTATTATAAGATTTATTTAGGTTGCACTATGTAAAGCTGTTGCTGTACTGCCTTGAAATAATTAACACGTATAAGAAAGAATAAACACGTACCTATAGACTCGACCACCGTCTGTCGCCCCACCTCGAACCCGGCTGATATATTAGATGTAAGATATAATTGCCTCACACTAATCTATGCTTGCCAAATCATTTTTCTGTCTCGTCGCACACATTAATCGGGAAAGAACGAGGCCCGGACAGGTCCCTGACCTATTATAGGCCTATAATAGGCCTGGACTTAAGTATTGGGAATTTGCTTATAACAACTGGGAATATGAACGAATTGTAAAATTTACATGGAATGTAGCAGGGATGTTTAGGAAGGAAAAGTCGGGAGCCACGTAAGCTCCCGGCTTTTCCTTCCTAAACATCCCTGCAAACATGCAAGCCGGTTTCCAAGACACATTTAATTTAGGTATATCTGCATACACTTGTGAATAAATTGAATTGAAAAATTGAAATTGAATTGATTAAAACACGTGTGCTTCTCATAATGCTTAATTTACTGTAATGTCTCTTGCGTAGGTTGGAGTATCACGTAACGGACAGTTGGGGTCACAAAGGTGAAAACGGGAGTTGGACCGGAATGCTGGGAATGATGCAAAGAGATGAAGCGGATTTAGCTTTGACGCCGATGATTCCACTGGGCTTCAGGACTGAAGTGTCCGCCCCAACGTTAAATCTCGTTCCATATGGGTAAGTAAACTTCTACTTAATGGTACCTACCTACCTAATACAGTGTTATGGATAATTAAAACTGAAACATTGTTTTCACTTTCGTTTGACAAAACTTTGAGATAAAGGACAGTTAGTGTCACAAAGGTAAACTGTCGTTTATTAATGCAATATTTTCTTGATGATAGTATACTTATAAGTAAACCAAATGAATCGCTTTGCTTAGATCAAATAGTTCCTTGAATTTTATGAGACTGACATTTTTACATAAATAATGGAGAGAAGACTCTAAAAAAACGACGACGATGTGAGTACTAAATTGTTTATTCGAATAAACATCTCCAGCCCAGAGTAACTTGGAGCAGCTAAATTCAGGTTTGAACTTTTCAATTGCTCGAATAAACAATTAAGTACTCAAATCAGCAGAGGAGTCGTTTCTCTCCCTATCCACCTCATTGGATTAGACCTCTGCACCGTCGGCAACCAAATGATTATACTTTGAATTCGTTTCCCAGTATTTTTATTGGTAGGAAGGTACCTAAGTAATCCTCCTACCTAGAAAATGCCAAAAAAACGAAGGTAGGGACTCTATTAAATTTTTAAAATTTTTTGAGTTTGTGATTCCCACTAAATAAAATGGGTCGATTTTTTATTATGGGACACATATTATTACAGCATATTATTTTACAGGTACACGTTATTTTGTTTCAAAGGGTAGGAAATACTACTATTTCCACATCGTTTGATTTCAACAAGTGCTAAACGCCACGTTTCGTTTCAAAATATCGATTTTTGAAAATTCACTAGATATTTCCATATAGCCGGAATCAAATCTCCTTCCAAATGATTTGAAACTTCGAACTAATTCTACCAAAAATATTCACCACAATATAGAATATAGATATTAAACATTTAATGGCTTTTTTAGATTAATACCAGAGAGGGTATAGAAGTGGGTTCCTGAGGGGCGCCCCACTTCTCGCACTTAGGCCTATAGACCCATTGTGCTAGAACTTGGCTTACAACACGTATTTCAGGTCGTAAAGGTTTTTCGCGTTTTCCTCATATTTGACCAAAACGGATATACCTTTTTAGCGCAACCTTTTTCCAAAAAATGGAAAGGTGCGCTCACCTCCTCGACATGTTTTTTTTTTTTTTTTTTTTTTTTTTTTGTTTGTTTGTGTACAGAGCATCACGCCCGAGCGGCTCAACAGATTTTCATGAGGGTGGTCTCATTGTGATCAGCGAGTTCGTGGGGTGGTTATAGGCTACCTTGATTTTTCCTCCCTCATCCCTTTCATCGGTTTTCGGGAGGTACTTCACGACGAAAGTTGTTTATCTCTGATGTGTAACTAAGGAGGCCTCAATAGGGGGACGAAAGTTTTTGTCCGATTTCGTTGGTACAAGGGTCTATGGAATGAGCTTTTTAGGCTGATTCCAACGACTCCAAAACGATTTTTGCAGCCTGAGCCGTTCGTTACCTCTGATCGGCATAAGGTTTTCTTAAGCATCGGTCGTTAGGGTGCAGTTGTTTACGTAATGAGCATCACGTGGATATTTTTGATGTGCTGTGTGGCATAGTTTGGTCGCTAGATACCTACTGTTTCTTAGTTTCTCTCGTAATAACAAAAAGGTTGCGCTCATCTATTCAATTCAATTGATGGCTTGTTTATAGTAGGATCCTACCTTTTGGAATCAAACTAGTACCTATATTATACTAGTTGTATCTCTGGTGGGACAAAAAAGTTGAAGCTTTGGATAACGTGAGTTTTACGTCAGGATTTTTGACCTCTTTGGCCTGACGTGACAGGGCGCTAATTTATTGCTGAATCACTTATCAACTCAGCTGCACTTTTATTCCCACAATGTCCATGGACTTCAACGGGATAACGCCTTGGATAACCTATGGCATTGAGGTGGTTAGGGAGAGAAAACGACGCCTCTGCTGAGTAACCACCTCATTGTATTAGACCTCTGCACCGTCGGCAAAAACCACAACCTATGCACTGTTGTTTTCATTAGGCATAGGAATATATTCCTATAGGAATAAAATTATAATTGCTTCTAAGAGACATTCAGCCTTGAATACTTATTTCTCTAGATATTGTAATCTTAGTGTGGTGTTTGCCGACGGTGCAGAGGTCTAATCCAATGAGGTGGTTAGGGTGAGAAATGACTCCTCTGCTGAGTACTAAATTGTTTATTTGAATAAACAATTTAGTACTCAGCAGAGGAGTCATTTCTCACCCTAACCACCTTATTGTAATCTTTTGAATAAGCTGATTACGAAGACTAAACATCGCATTTTATCTGCAAAAATTTCTGAGGCTCAGGGAGATGATTCTAAGGTGCTTTGGAGAACTGTCAGGGAGGCTTCAAACTGTTTGAAGCTTGAACTGTTACAGTCCAGACACAGTGAACACTAACCAACCTATCAAAATTAATTATTCGTTTGGTAATACTTTATTGGAAAATAAGGAGATCGCAAATTGTTTCAATAAATTTTTAGCATTGCGAAATTCACTTTTGTGGTAGGTAGGAAGTGGTAGGTAGAAAAAGTGCTTTGCGCGGAACTGGTACTGACACCTCAGAAGGTAAGCTTACACTTACACTTGTGTATTTTCGGGGTTTGTAATAATTATTGTAACTACCAAAGGAAAGGAGGGCTTATGGGGGTGAGGATTGATGTGACTGCCATCATCATCTGCTCATTTACGTAATTTTCCAGTAGCAACCGTTTTACAGGGTGAGTGTGGTGTTCAGACAACCGCGGGCTCTGGGCACATATAGAGCTATGACACTGGAGTTGTCGTCGGAGGCTTGGGCTTGCGTCATCGGGCTCGTAGTTGCTGGTGCAGTCGTCTTTTCGATAGTGCAGAGACACGAGCCCGTTCCAGACGCCGACCAGGACGGATCGTGGTCGATGGGGATTGTTCAGTCCGTAGGGATAATCACCAGCCAAGGTAGGGACGGCGAGGATTTGGTACTTGTCCGTTTACCCCCCCTCTCAATTTCAAGTTTCATACACACCCCTCCCGATGGCTTTAAGGCACCCAAAGCCAAACAAAATCGAGTGGGGGGGGGGGGGGGTATAACGGAAAAGTACCGAGGATTTAACCTCTTCTGGGGTCTGCTTGGCACGTAATCATCTGACATTTCGGTAGGTTTGTGTTTGGTGCCTCAAGGGACCTCCTCAAGGATAGTTAGCTTCTCTCTGCTTGTGGTGTCTCTGATAATAACAACCTACTACAATGCCGCTACACTAGAAGCTATTTTGTCACCAGCGCCACCTGTTATCAAAGACTTGGACCAACTCCTTCACAGCAAGATACCCATAAATCTCAGGAACGTCACCATAATTGAACAAATTGAGGTCAGTTACCCCAATACGCCAAACGCAGACGACAATAATTACGCAACTAAATACCTCAAACTCCACAGGTAAGAAAGAGAATGTTCCCTGAGAAAGTGGTCAAAGCGATGGACCAACCGAACTTGAAGTTGTGGGAGTTGCACGAAGGGACGCGGACAATTCTGAACGGTTCGGCCTTTTTGGACGAATATTTCAGCGTCTTTTTGAGCATAAATGATCAATTCAAGAGTGACATGATTTGCGAACTCACAGTTTTCGAGGCGGGGGGTTTCACGACACTCCTCAGCAACACAAAAAAGGACCCCCACTTCAAGGAACTTCATCTAAGAGGGTGAGCTGTATGATGATTACGTCTGAGACTACTGAACTATGATTTTTTTTTTTTTTTTTTTTTAATAAAAATTTTTGTTTATATAAAGTGAGTTTGGTTAGGGAGAAAGAACGACTCCTCTGCTGAATATTGCTATTCAGCAGAGGAGTCGTTCTCTCTCCCTAACCAAACTCATTGGATTAGACCTCTGCACCATCGGCAAACAACCACTTTATATAAAGTTGTAAAATTTTGGGATTTCCAGACTGATGCGCTTGATGGAGCACGGGCTGATCCGAAAGGTTCGACAAACTTGGATCACGGAAAAACTCAATTGCGCGCCCATCACGCAGTTCATTCACGTCTCCCTCGAGGCCGTCAGTGTCGCCTTCGGCCTCTTCCTCGCGGGTTTTATACTGTCGGTGGCAATTTTCCTTTTCGAAATGGCCGTTTCGTGCCACAAATTAGGGGGAAAAGGTGGGCGACGAACGTGGGCTTAGGCAGAATTTTGCCAAGGCGGAGTAGACCTCAGCACATTACCTGTATGAGTAGTTAGGTAACAATGCGAAGATAGCCAGAAATTCTTTAGAAACATCACATTAATCCTACATCCCAGTAGCCTACTTTACACTGTCCTCTCCCTCGTCTTATTTTCCCGACCGACTAATAATATAATATAATAGGTAATAATAGGTAATAATAGGTAGATAGAATAAGGTAATAGACTAGATAGAGAATAGTGGTTGCTACACGTTCAACAGAAGTTAGAAGCGAGAGATTTTGCTAAGAGATGTTTAAGAGTGGTGAGGAACGGCTCCTACCTGGTCCTGTTGCGCCAGTATCTCTCCCTGGTCCACTGATCCCAGAGCAAGATACCTTCTGCACGCCAGGGCCTCACACTCGAAGATTAAATGATCTGCTGGTTAACCATGAAGACATTTCTTTAAATCAAGTACAGTCACTCAAATTGACCAATGATACTTATAAATACTAACAATCACAGATAGGTATTTCATTTCATTTTCGTGAACATTCGAAGGGATCACATTTTATGAAGATACTCAAGCGATGGCAAATGTGGGCGTTGCAACGTGGGCTTAGGTAGAATAACTGGGCTGGGGACCAACGTGAGGTGGGTAAACAATGAGGTCTGCTTTGATGTTCTAAAATTCGACAAAACTTACGTCGTATCGTAAATATAATTTTAAAAACTTAGCGATTGCGATACGTAGGCTGCACTTAATAAAGCACTTTTTCCTGGTACCTGTGTGGTTTTTAATTATTTTCGTCTTGAAAAGATCAAACATTCAAACGGCATTCGTAAGCACCACAAGGTGGAATCGTTAGTTAATTGATCAATGGTGCCAGTTCAATTTCGCTTGATCATTTGCCTTGATTCGTCCTGCAAGGCTGGTTGGCGTTATGTATAGGTAATCAACACAACTTCTGATGTCGTCGGCATTGTTTATCAAAGTACGGTAAGTAGGTATTTTCCCTTTCGGATTCACTCGAAAAATGACGGCGGAGTTGATCGGGCTGCTTTTCATCGGCTGTCTTGGGGTTGCGGCAGCTTGGACGCCGTACATGGTAGCTGATTACTTCAGAGCCCGGAATGTGACTCACGTGGATGTTGCCGCTTGCTCCAGACAAGGTACTTACACCAATGACTTTTTTTTACTACGCCTTGGCGTGGCGGTGGTACCATTCAGCCATCATATCTCGAGCTGCCCAGCAAATTGTCGCTGATGAGACACCACAGACACGACATAGGCGTCGTCCAGTTAAACAAATTGCTTGTATTTTGCAGACCAGTTGAACCTTCTGGCGCACATCGTGGCGTTCGACCCGCTCGTGTTTTCACGCTCTGTGGGATATTTGCACGACTCGATGTTCACCAGCGACCGACTGGGGATTTTCGTCGATACCACCTGCGAGCGCACGAGAGATATGTTGTCCGAAGTAAGTTCCTTGACTACCATTTCAAACGCCGGAAACAGAAACAATATTTTAAAAGAAGCCAATGAATACCAATACTGCTATTGGTGGGGACAACAATAATTGTTGAGTTGATAAACTTGGAATGGGTGGAACAGTTTGGAACTGATTCCCAGATAGTCGTTCCATGAACGGTGATTACTTAGTGCTGAACTCCTCACGCATTTCATTTTCAACGTTCCGACGTAGAGTTTAAAAACAGGCCCAAGTCCCCAATGGAAGACATTTATGGTGACCGCAGGTCATAGGGCCCACCCAGGTGCTCTACCGTGAGAGAGAAGATCACTATTTGTGGAAAAAAAAAAAAAAAAAAAAAAAAAAACCATGAAAGATCCTGGTCAGTGGGCTCACTGAGGATTTCGCCGGAAATTAATTATCACCGGTTTCAGGGCTCACACCTGTGGTCGGACGGCTGGTTCGATAGAAACCAAACTTGGCTATTCTGGGATCCTGACGGATCTTTTACAATGACCCTGCTGACTCCTACTTTGGGGACATTTTCCGACGTAGTCGTCGGAAAGCCGGCCGGTCTTATCCGGTTGAAGAAAACCTGGAGGTCTCTCCCAGTCGAGGAGTCACCAGCGGGGTTTTGGGCGAATGAAACTCACCCAATGAGGCTGATATCGACATGCGAGAAACTGGATTTCCGTCAGGCTGTGGTGAGAGGAACCATTACGGTATGTATCAGTGTGCTCAGCGCAATATGTTACATAATATTATATTGTTACATATGTAACATATTAGTAGACAGAGACCCATTGTTAAACATATTACGTTTGACAAGGAGACTCTTTCTAAATATATAAACTGTAATTCTATGTTTCAGTGGTTGCAGCTGATTTACGACGATCTTGAAGATCACGCCAGACTCCGAAGAGAACTTCTGGACCCTTTTTACAAACCTGGCTTCGACATCACCAACCGTTTTTACCACGCAATCGTCATTTTGTTGTCGGAGTTTTACAATTACAAGTAAAAAATCAATCTCACTTTCGAGGAGGATTAAAACACGTGTGCTTCCCATAATGCTTAATTTACTGTAATGTCTCTTGCGTAGGTTGGAGTATCACATAACGGACAGTTGGGGTCACAAAGGTGAAAATGGCAGGTGGACCGGAATGCTCGGAATGTTGCAAAGGGATGAAGCGGATTTAGCTGTGACGCCGATGGTCCCAGTGCCCTGCAGGGTTGAAGTGTCTTACCCTATGTTAAGTCTAGCGCCATATTGGTCAGTAAACAAGTAAAATATAGCTTGAGTAATTTTCGTTAATCAGTAAACAAGTAAAATATAGCTTGAGTAATTTTCGCTTTAGTTATCATTTTCAGTCATTATTTCGGTGCGAAAAAAACATGATTGAATGGGTTTAGTTGGTCATTGGAACTAGGTGGTGTAGGTATGTTCTTTCAACTACAACAATTATTGTAACTATATTGGACCATAACAATAAAAATGATCCAACGAGTGAGATCGCCAAACCCGTGGGGCTAATAAGAAGCGACGGGAGGGTTTTATGAAGTTTTTTGGCAGTGATATCGCGTGGGGTGTCGTTTACGAGATTTTTGGACGTAGACTCTATTTTTGAGGGGTTCCCAGAACATTGGGACTTTCTTTGGGCTGTAAACAGAGCTTTTGAAGGATGTTTGAAGGATGTGTTTTGAGGATGTCAAATGAGGTGTCGTTTTTCGAGTAGGGAAGGTCTCGTACCTTTGGCCAGTTTTTGAAAAATTGACTTTTCGATAGCAGATTAGACATACCTAATTTTCACATTTCTCATCATTTTCTCAAAAAGTAACTATTTAGCTACCCAACTGAAATAAAATTGTCAAAATACCAATTACTCTCCTTATAACACTTGCTTACTCTTTATTAAACACTTGTCATTTTTTTAATTTATGCATCAGGGGTACGATGTCCCTGTAAACTACCCTTAAAAGTGGTCCGATCTCAAAAACGAGGAGGTTCGAGTCAAACACATCCCAAACAGAACATTCAGGCCAAATTTCGACTTTCTAGCACAACGTGAAGTCTCCGAAAAAACGTTGCATGTTTTCCGTGATTACACAATTTTTTCCTGACCCCCTCGCCTTAGACATAGACGTGTCAAAAAGTAAAATTGGCCATAGCTAAAGAAAACAGGTGGCTCCCTAAAAAATGGAGGCCATTTTCGGTTCAGCACCCATGATTTAACAGTTGGAGGAGGTGAAGGCTTGAGTTTAATGCTCCTAAAGATAATTAGCGCCGGGCAAAGAAACGTAATATATTCTTGAACTGGATTCATAAGTATATCCTCAGATTTAGGATGGGTAATATCCAGCCATCACTGCGATGGTCCCTCTCTTGGTCCTAAAAACTCTTCGAACTTTTAGGCAAAAAAATCTAACGACTTTGATCTAGACTGACGCTGCAGTAAACCACATTTTCCACCGTATCCACTTTTACAATGTAAACAGTTTTTTCGTCATCGAGCCAGGCAAGGAATGTACTTGTCGATTCCAGTAAACCTTTGACATTAGTGAAATTAATAGTTAGTGTATTTAGTTCAATACCATCGTTTTGTACAACTTATAAAACGAAAATTGTTTTAGATAGGGTGGTGCGAATCATTGGTATAGAAAAATACCTCTAACTTCCGAGTTGTTGCAGCAGAATTGCAATTTGCCCCACTGTACACGTATTAGATAATTCGCGTGTAGGAATCCAAGTTACGAAAAAGCCAGCTCGCTTTGAAGAGCTAAAAGAGTGTGACAGCCGTGACATTTCAATTAAAACCGTTTTACAGGATCTCAGTGGTTTTCAGACAACCCCGGACTCTGGGCACATATAGAGCTATGACACTGGAGTTGTCGTCGGAGGCTTGGGCTTGCGTCATCGGGCTCGTACTTGCAGGTGCAGTCGTCTTTTCGATAGTGGAGAGACACGAGCCCGTTCCAGACGCCGACAAGGACGGATCGTGGTCGATGGGGATTGTTCAGTCCGTAGGGATAATCGCCAGCCAAGGTAGGGACGGTGAGGATTTAAGCTCATTGCTTGGCACTTAATCATCTGATATTTCGGTAGGTTTGTGTTTGGTGCCTCAAGGGACCTCCTCGAGGATAGCTAGCTTCTCTCTGCTGATGGTGTCTCTGATAGTATCAACCTACTACAATGCCGCTTCGCTACACGCTCTTTTGTCACCAGCGCCACCTGTTATCAAAGACTTGGACCAACTCCTTCACAGCAAGATACCCATAAATTTCAGGAATATCACCATCATTGAACAAATTGAGGTGAATTATCCGAAAAAGCCAAACTCAGACAATAATTTACCTTCGTAACTTTGTTTTAAATTTAATCAGGTAAGAAAGAGACTGTTCCCCGAGAAGGTCGTCAAAGTGATGGACCAGCCGAACTTGAAGTTGTGGGAGTTGCACGAAGGGACGCGGACAATTCTGAACGGTTCGGCCTTTTTGGACGAATATTTCAGCGTCTTTTTGAGCATAAATGAGCAATTCAAGAGTGACATGATTTGCGACCTGACGGTTTTCGACGCAGGGCGTTTCGCCTCCGCCTTGGGCTTCGTAAAAAAGAACCCCCAATTCAAGGAACTTCATCTAAGAGGGTGAGCTGTTTGAAGATTTAAAATTCTTCTTGTGCGTTGCTAACGGATATTATATTATTTTTATTTCCAGACTGATGCGCTTGATGGAGCACGGGCTGATCCGAAAGGCTCGACAAACTTGGATCACGGAAAAACTCAATTGTGTGCCCATCACGCAGTTCATTCACGTCCCCCTTGAGGCCGTCAGCGTCGCCTTGGGTCTCTTCCTCGCGGGTTTTATGCTGTCGGTGACAATTTTTCTATTCGAAATGGCGGTTTCAAACCAGAAATCACGGAAACCGGCCAGTCACCAAACTGGCGCTACAGATCGATATTTACCCATATGAAATACTTTTAACGACATCGTCGACTAGTATCACTTGAAAAGGTGAAATAGACAATCTGTAACTGTATATGAGATATTATATTCAAATAGCAATCCTAAATTATCCAAATGTTACTAAACAAATATTTGAATTCAGGAGTGAGCTCTCCCGCTCACCCTATTCACATTCCTCCTACGTTGTGTATAAACTTCCTAGTTCTACACGATGCAACCTAATGTTCTGAAATAAAATAAATTTGAAGATGAAAACAAATTAGTATATACGATCACATCCCTTTGTTTGAATAAAATTTTGATTTTTGTTTCACCTTAAAACTTCAGGTTAGTTACTATATTACTGTTCAACCTGAAAACTAACTGGGAAGTTTCCAAAGTGCCTTTTCTGAGGGCAGCTAGCACGCTAATCAAATAAGTTAAACTTAACCGTAAATAAATATTAAATTCCACAATATCTTAAAGACTACCCTCCTGTTATAGATAAATCATCACCGTAAACGACGTTGTCTCTCATCGAGTTTTCAGGAGCTGCTTCGTCGTTTTGAAACGTCAACCTGCAACAATAATTGTTTCAATTATTGAAACGGCTTTTAGTGGTGAGAGGAGGAGCGCCCCAGTAGACCGCTGGAAAAGATTTTTTTTTTCATAAGGCGCTTTCAACATTCAAGGTAATTGAACGGAAAAAATCAATTAGGGGCTAACAAAAAAAAAATTATTATAGTATGAAGGGAAAATGAAACGTTGCCGAGCTGTTCACTGGGGCAGGTCTAATAACTTTGACATTCTGTATTAGGTGGGAAGTTAACAAGTTACTTTTGATAACAGTATACCTACGATCAATAATTATTTATCAGCAATTATAATAATTATAATTGCTGATATTGCTCTAGTTATCGAATTATTCAGCTACTTCAGTTATTTTTTTCTTGAAAGGTCGTCGTGCAAAAGTAACAACGATTACATCGGCGAACCCATCAATGTCGCACATCTGTTTTTCGAAAATGAGGTTTTTTATGGTTTTTATTTGAAATTTCGCGCCTGAGTGATTGGTGGATATCTTCAACCTTTTACATGACGGAGAGCTACAGCTCAGGCAGTGAGGTGAGCAGCGTTTTCCTGAAAATGTCTCTTGTTGTCGTCCCTCCAATACCTAAACTAATATAATTACTGACAAAAAAATTGGATTCTCCGAGCTAACTAGCATGGCAGCGAAAACTAGGTACCAAAAAGTTAGCGAAAAATATTTAATCTCCTGGGATCCTTCAAAAATCCCATTTTTAGCCCCATGGAAGCCCTGTAGATCGCAACAGTGAAATCGGATCGTTCTGGGACCCCCGAAAATGGATTCTACGTCCGAAAATACTTCGAAAACGACACCTAACTCGATCCCATAGCTAAAAGCCTTCAAAAACCCCTCCCATAGCCCCATTTTAGCCCCACGGGTTTGGGCGATCGGACTGAAAACTTTGCGGGCACAACTAGATGGTAAACCAAGTATTTGATCAAAATTTCAGATTTTTAAAAAAATTCCTACTGCCCAAAACGGCCCGGACGGCGGACGGACATTTTGGTTTTGGAATCTAGACCTCTTGAAACGGATAATGTCAAATTTTGAGGCCGATCGGAGTCGTCGACCTCCGGCGGGATTACATAGGTCTATTATTCCAAGAATAATAAACCAAAAGCGTTGATGCGTGTGATGTGTATTCATCATGGTAGATAGTTCGTATGACTTTAGGGGGACACCCCCAGACCCCCCCCCCCCCCCCCCGGATGCTCTCAACTTGAGCTTTCCATTGGAGGAAAATGGAGCACGCTTCATTTGCTTGTATAGGTAATTAAATGCGAACCAAACCCCAAGCGTCACTTCCTTTCTTACAAACCATATTCCTTGGTAAGCACGCTACCAGAAAGTCATACGATATTTTGATTACTACTGTATGTAATTTCGTGACATTTCCAAGTAACGCTTCGTTTGTGACTTTTCGAGATATCTTCGTCATATTGATGTGAGTCTCTAGGCTAAGGGGCTATGCCCCTTGGTGTATTTATATTTGAGATATCTTCGTCATATTGATGTCCAAGACTAACTAAAGCATTTTCCATTCTAAAATTTACTGATAATTCATTAAAATTTTGGAGACCCCGTTCCATAGAGACCAACTTATCCGTTTTGAAAGCACTTTCACCATTTCGATCCCGCTCCAGCTACTCAGAACGGCCAAAATTCACTCAGAGAATAGTCAAATAAAGGTGTCCTAAAAAAAAAAAATTGAACCGAGTCAAATTATTTTAACTCCTCACCGCAAATCACAATTCGGAAAGACTGCTTCCCCTGTATCTCCTTGAAGAGGGGAGGTCGGTCCTGGAGGAAGGCAGATCGGGCCTGCTGACGGACGTCACTCTGAATCTGTGAGGCTGCTGCTGACCGTCGGGGCTGGTCACCACCAAACTCGGAGCTCCCGCGGCCCGCGTTGGAGGTGTGAACCTGCCGCTCATCCTTCGACGGTCGGGGAGGTTCCCACCTGAAATTTAAAATTGGGTTGAAGAAATTTGTAAATGAAGGTGGGAGACATCTATTTGCATCTAGTGTTCATTGTGTTTCCGCCTTCAGCAGGGTCGTCGCCTGGATTCCACCGAGAGGGTTCCCGCTGCTACTCATTCCATCGACTGCGAAAATCCTTCACATTTTCATTCGTGAATAATTTTTCGTCTTTCCTGTTTTCTAGCACATCAGATGTTTCTTCGTCTTCATTGTTCTTCATTCAAACTGTCCATTCAAGGGCTGTTTTTGAAACATGTGCAGCTTATTTGGCTTCGTCTCCCACACCGAGGACAGTTACACATTTCATTTTACTCGAAAGTGCTGCTTTAATCTGAAGCTCATTCTGGTGTCCATCTCGTTACGAATTTGACTCAAATAACTGTCCGCTTGTTTCACACTTCGTAACATTATTCTGTACTTTCTCAGGTTCGGGGAATGAACATATCAAGCAGTCAGGTATATTGTTTATTCATACAAAACCGTAAATACCTACCAAAATGTCTATTGTTGAAACATTGAAAGACCATCGAATTATTTAAAGACGAGGAGAACTCCAACTTTAGCATGACTGCAGCTATTCATCTGGATGCTGCCCTACCTCGTTTATTTCAGTCTTAGGACGTAGGTAGGTAATCACAGTGGGTCAAACCATCATTCCCTATTGTGCATTGCAAATCAACTCGAAATTCTCAACAACACTACAGTTTAGGCTAATTAGCAGCCACCTCTTCGATGACGGTGGGCAATGTGGCTTTGTTGCATTTACGCACCAACCGTACGGGTTTGTGTTTAATAGGAAGTGAGGGTTTATCAAAAGAAAGATGATGACCTTGTGAAATGGACGCAGCTCTCCTCCTGAAGGCTTGTATTTGCTGGGGTACGGGAGCCTGAGAGTATCTTCGAGCTCTGGAGAGGTTTCCAGTCGACGACACTTCTCGGGCCCTGAGGACCTCCCTGGGTATCGGCGGGTCTCGGACTGGCAGCGTCGTGAAAAGCGCGCTGAGGCTGGTGCGTCGGCCTGCTAAAGCTGGAACCGTGGCTGGACCCGAGGCCTCTTCCGCCTGGAGACTTTCCTGCTCCATGCTCCTCAGAGTGGACATGATCCTGATGAAGTCGGCCAAAGACGTCTGCTCCAGCATGGGACTCAGCGGCGTGCTTGAGCCAGATTGTGGGAGAGGACCGAGGACATCCAGAAGGCTCGGACGTCTACCTCCTCCCAAGAAATCCTTCAAAAGCAAACAAACACTGTAAACATGTCCCCGACAATTCAACTTCCACACCGCGCTGACCACAACTTACTGAGCTAAAAGGCAAATCCCCATCATCCTCAGCCAGCGACCCACGTGTGTTTTGGTTGACATCTGTGAACGACCCGCGCTTCCTGTTTTTCTCGTCTTTCTTCTTTTTGTCCCCAGAAAAGAAATTAATGGCCGCCACAGACAACCGACGGATGTTGGCAGCAGGCGACGGCTTATCCGCCTTTTCCGCTCCTGCCTCCAAATCAGCTTTCGCCCTAATAATCAAATTAAAAAAGCATTATTTTATGTGGGTTGGAAAGTTGGAAAAATAAAGAATGTATTTGAAATTTTAAACTTTCAAAAAATTATCATTAAAAAATAATCAAAAAAAAATGAAACATTTTTATATAGGTAAAAATAAAAACGTTAAATTTAAAACTTAATTATTTAATCAGATTTACTAAACCGAACATTGTAAGGAACATACCTGATCTATTTTCCCAATGCAGCAACAAACATTTGAACAATTCATTAATCAATGTGAAGCAGCCTATTGTTATTATTAATTCAAGGCAGTACTACCATAAGACACAGGCAGGTTATTTTAGCTTTTGCAAGTTATATAATTAGGCTGATGGTAATTATTACCAACAGCCCAATTACTGATGAGATAAGTTCAACCCGGAATCGTAGACTACGGAAGTAATTTCTCGGTAATTAATTGACAGTATTGATGGAAATGCGTGGTTGTCTGGCATGTATTGATCCACCTACTTCATGTTTCTCATCATAGCTTGCGCTCTCAGCGAGTCGGAGCCTGACCAAGTGATTTGATGATCGTACAAATCCTTCGGGCGGGGTGGATCGTTGAAAAAGGCGTCAGATCTGGCTCGGGACCTTTTGGGGCGGTATTTGAATGAATCGAAACTCGCTCTCGTGTCGTACTGCTCGGACTGGAGAATCTCGTCGTCGGAAAACAGGTTATATCCGCCGTCCTGAAGAGGAAGAACAAAGTTCAAATTTAAGTTTGATTAATGAAAAGCCTAGTTAGTTAAAAAAATAAAAACGAGACAACAAATGTGTCGCGTAAACTGCGTCTATTAGAGCCAACCTTGGAAGACGCATTCGGCAAATCGAATCGCTATGTCACTCGAGGTCCTCCAAATGGTCCACAGGCGAACAAAACCGTTCATTAACGGCGAGCTCTAAATGGCGAACTGCGACTTGAGAGGCCAAATACCCGCACTTACTTATACCCCCACCACGAAATTTCTCGTAAACACAATCATTAGCGAACGACCAACCACTAACCAGCTAGTCCTTCCTACGCTTTTTTTTTTTTTTTCTTCGATTTTTCCCCACATTGCCTAATTACCATCTCATTTTGAATTTTGAGGCGAGCGTCCTTTGTTTTCTTGCTAATCGCGGCTAACTTTGTATTTTGGTCGGGTGAAAAGAGGCAACATGGGATTAGAAGTTCCGGGAAGGAAATCCGCACGACTGGGAGAGCACTTGGTTAGGACGTTTGAGCTGGAATAGCAAAGGATAAGGGAACAAAGCAGATGGAGTGAATGCAAAACAGAAAACTCTGAACCGTTCCCAGGAACTGAAACTGTTTTCAACAGGGAGGAGGAGAGTTCAAAAAAAAAAAAAATTGCTTTTAACCCACCCTGGACAAAGTCTGATGTGTAAAACCATCCCCAACGATTCCTTCAACTTCCTCGTGAACAATGAAACTTTCAACTCTCATTTAATGATAATAGGGGTCTTCATGATTGGGCCTTCCTCGACCCGCTATAATCGAGAAAAAATAGGAGGTGAGCTATCGTAAGCACAGTTAGCACAGGACTCCTGTGCTTACATTACGGTGCGGTAACTTTCGACGACTGGCTATCTTATTATCAAAAAAGAATTAACTGGGGCAGGGCAGAGGAGTTGTTAAGCAGTTGTTATAGCTGTAATTGTTAATTAAAAGTTATTGAAATGAGTTAAAATGTAAAATTGGGCAACAGTTATTCACTCATCCTCCTCTTCTTCACCTTTTTCGCGATTTATCCTGTTTACCCTATTTTTTCGTGATAACACGTTTAACATACCTACAATACTTTACTATCGTGTTATATACAAATTTCTCAATACCATCATGAGTAAAATTGAAAAAGAAAAATGAAAACCAAAATGGCACGAGCGTACGAATATTTGATTAGGTACTTAAAAATGTAAAAATGAAGAAGGGTTACCTCTCAGATTGGGTTAAAGAAATCCTGGTTGTGGAATCTCCGCGTTTTAAGGGGGTTTGAACTCAGCAAACGGAAAAAATCTCAGGGTTGACAAATGCATCAAGCGCCCGAGATCCTACTTGAAGAGACCTGTTTCAGGCTAGTCGACAACAAGCACGAGACTGTTGTGATTTCGATTTTGACTGCGATTTATATACAGCGAGGACGCCACTTCAGGAGCTTTTGAGTCGAATTATATCACCGGTCGACAAGAGATATTCAACTAACCGATGTGGGGTTGACATTCAAATACGGAAACCTCCCACCCAAAGAGAATCTAGAAACCCTTCACATCCCTCGATTATGTAGAAATGAAACTACAATTCAAAGAAAGGCATTATCTGGGCTGAAGCTGTTTGCGCAGATGTAATGATATTCAATTACATATTGTTTTAATTGATCAACCTTGAGCTCCACAAAATCCGCTTCAATTGCAGAAGAAATTACGTCGTGCGATATCGCGAGGAGGAGTTTAAAACAAACTGATGAACTACTTCAGGTTCTATAAATATCGATATCGTCACCCGAAAAAAAACCCCTTAAGGAGTTGAAGAACTAGCCAGGTCAACAATAAAGATATCGCTGCCTCTTCGGACGGAAGATTTAAAGAGGTGCCACTCCAGAGTACAATAGTGAATCTTTGAATGGGTAGGGCAAAAATCAAATAGAAATACCTATGTAAATAGGCCATTCGACAATGCGCAGTTACATGTCGGCAATTTTGAATTAGAGTTGTTTCCAAATTAAGCACTTACAGCAATACCAGACTCTGTACGTTTTAAGATTTTCAGAGTTTGCCTTGATACGCATCCTTTATTTTGATACTTACCTAGGATGGCTACCATACGTTTGCGCCAGTTTGGAAAGGTAAGAGGTATACGTTTGCGCCATTCGTATTCAACCAAGTTTTCTGGAGGCAGGCTGTAAAGACCATGATGAGATGTATTCGTTGGTGAGAAGAAGAATGCTCCCAGAAGAGGTAAAGGAGCCATTTTTACACCTCAATACACCCAGTAGCATTTTTTTTTTTTTTTTTTTTTTTTTTTTTTCATGGAATTTTTAAGTCTTGACTTGACTTATTTCCTGTGACTCCTAAGAGGAGCATAGGGCCGCTTACGTCTTGAGCTAACTGGCAAAAAGTGTCACTTTTTTTGGGGGGGGAGACGGCGATGTCACGAAATTTTGCTTGGCAACGTTACTAGGCAAAGCATGTACATACCATGTTTCTTGAATTTTAGCCAAAGGCTCTAAGCAGTACTTAATCTGTGGGTTTTTAATTCATAGAATTGTCATGAAAAGTCCTGTTTAGAAAAACAGTCGTCGGCTCACGAGTGCCTGCTTCACAAGTTTCCTGAGAATAGAGAAAGCTCCCTTTTATTAGTAGTATTTTAGTTTCATTTTTTCCAAAACTTTTCATGAAAATTTTATAAATTTTAAAAACTATCACCGCTACAAGTTATATTGAATTTATAAGAAAAACTGTACTACTTTCTGACTCTTTTTGCTGAACGAAGCCCTGGCGCAAGTGAAGGTTTTTGGAGCGGCGCAAACTTAGTTTTTAAGAAAATGAATTGTCGCAAACGTAGGGTTTACTACTGGCGCATTCGTAGTGCTAGGACTGGCGCAAATGTAGGGGAATTTTACGGATTAATTTCACCCTACGCGCAAACGTAATCTGCCGACCTCGGGTCAGTCTGGAGCTACGCCTCGTCGCGGATAGTGTTAACCTTGGGAATGCCCCCACCCCAGACACAACTTCTTAGCTTTCCAAGTGGGCCAATTTTCCCAACTTTGGGGGATCGGCGCTGGGATCGTAGGACGCTAATTTTCAGCAGCTGCGCAGTCTGTGGTATTCCCCGTGAAACCTCCTCGCTGAATGCCCGCCGTCATGGATTTGTTCCCGCTGAACGGACCGTTTTTAGCCATTAACGGATGGGTTCGCATTTAATTGTGCCTGAACAAAATGTCGAGCCTCCCAAAGGAAACTTGCGCTGGAATAACATACCTCCACTTTAATCGTGGACATCGTTGAGAAACGTTTCAGCGGACACTTCTTTTTCACGACCACTATGCACAGCGTTCTCATTAAATGAGAAATTTTCAAGGTTAGGTCATTCCTATGCTGTTAGGGTCCTCTACCATTTTCCAATTTTTACTTATCTTTAATTTAGCCCTTAATTGCAAAGCCCTTTCCGGGGGTTCTCTTGGGCCAAAGTCGAATTTTAACAACTTCAATTTCCATTTTATACCCGTTTTTGGCTATGTAAATGTGTAATAATGTAACCATGCCATAGATTTGCTTTTTATTTCATGCAAT
This sequence comes from Pilophorus perplexus, assembly GCA_955831195.1. Taxonomy (NCBI): domain Eukaryota; kingdom Metazoa; phylum Arthropoda; class Insecta; order Hemiptera; family Miridae; genus Pilophorus; species Pilophorus perplexus. The sequence goes on from OY037012.1 coordinate 17,635,344, forward strand.
TCATTCTTCTTTTTTCTGGACGTTTCTTATGTGGCTTCTTCTGATTGCGTAAACGTTAAACTTTTATTAATGGTACATTTTATAAAGGTTTTCACGTTTTTAAATCTGACTGTATTAAGAATGCCCCAACTCCTTCTTCGTAGGCCGTTAAAATAAACTATTTGTATTCCGAGAAATTTGAACTGCTCGTGATCCATTAAACACAACAACAAAGTACAAAGGGGGAGCTGAAAGTGGAGGTGCAGCCGAGGAGTAGAAGTGATTTCGTTAAGAAAGGTGACAACTTCCAAGAAAAGAGGGTTCTTGGAATTTGAATTTCAAGAGGTTTTACAACTCACGTGCAATGACGGATCGAACACTGACAGCCTCCTCTGGTTGACCATCCGGTTGAGGAACTCCTCCGTCTCCAAGTCCTGATGAGCCAAAGAGGGTCTTGGACGGTCCTTGAAAGTAGTCTCAATGTCGATATCCACGAGAGCTCCTTCGGACATGACGCGGGGCAGACCAGCTTCCAGGCCTTCAACCCCTTCGGACATCGCCCGCCGTCTCATCCTCCTTTTGTCGCCCATAGCTTGGGCATCTGGAAAATTCAAATATACATTTTAGGCCGAAATGCAGCTTGAACCCGCAAATACAAGGGAAAAAAGAAACAATAAAAAAAAAAGTTTTTTGAGATTCATGCTGATGGAGCTGTAGATGAATTATTTTCAACATTATTGCCTTTTATGTCAATTTTAATGTCACCAAAATATTGATGGTCGCACACTTTGAACGCTTGTGTCTCAAGGTGTGTGGATGTCAAAACCTCCTGAGCTTGAGAATTTAAAATTTCTATCGTTATGGCGAAATGTCATGAGTGCAGAACATCCTTTCCCGTGCCAACATATTTTACAAACTTGATCTCCACCTTTCCATCAAATCTTGATCTCACCTTTCCATTCTTCCAGTTCTTCTCTGGTCATTGGCTCTGGCCATTCACTAAGGTTCGGCATTGATCTGCTGAGGCCAGATGTGACCCACAATGACTGTTTATCTCGGTACACGGGCTAAGTTGCCAATTCATGAAACAAAACAAAAGCATAAAAATCAAATAGCGATCAAAACTGATAAAAACTTCCGTTTACTGATTTTAAATGGATAGGTACGAGTCAATAAAACAAACGGGCCACCTGTTGAGAATACGGATACTAAATCCCGCAAAACGTTTAAGTGTTGCACAATTGCCTTCGCTACACTGCGGCCAAACATCTCAATATTCACTTGTATCAACTAAATTCCAAATGAAACTCCACACGTACCTTCACCCTGTTGATATAGGCTTCGTTCAGTGCTCTTCTCATAATGCTAACATCTTCCAAAAATTCGTGCCAAATTTTGGACTGTGTGCTCTTGAATTTAGACGCCAAGGACTCTTCAATTTTGGCCAACCTTTTGGATTTCAAGGCTCGAGTGATGAACCCAAAAATCATCACTAGATATCCCAAACCAAACATGATCCAGAACAGGATGAATATTTTGTATAGGGCTTCGCCTGGTGTGTTCATTGAGGCATCTTGCCCTGAAATCACACCAATCGAGAGTCAACGTTTTTCTTTTCAACTTGAAATAAAATGAAACAATGGAGTTTCACCCCTGAATTTTCGTCCAACTGACATCGCAAACGCCGTCAGCCGTCCTTTCGAGGAGGATCATGGTTCCCCATTGCCTCGTCCCCCTGGGTTGGGAGGAGTTCGGCGTCCAATTTGACGCATTCCCTTTCAAATAATTTTGTAACGAATAAAATGCAATATACCGAATATCCAAGGTAAATTTCCATTCAGTGTAAAAATTCTTCTCACCTGCAACTAAGTCTCCGAACCCGATAGTCGACAGGGTAATGAAGGCATAGTACAGGGCATCGTAAAACGACCAGCTTTCGAAGCTCATGAAAATAATTGTGGGTGCGAAAAGGAAGATAACAAGCCCTGGCACTAAATATATAAGTACATCGAGGACTAGAGTCAGTCTGGATTCGTATACATGATTTTTATAACGGTGATGTGCTCGCAGCAGCTGAAAAACGAGAAAATTTCAGTAAAATCATATTAGTTCGCTAAGGGCTACTGAAAGAAGCACTAAGTAGTCTTGCAAAGCTCTACCTACTTGAAAGAATGCTTGCACTTACGCTGGAGCCGAAGATGTCACCTAATTTGACGAGTACGACGGAAGTGAATGGCACGCCGATCAATGCGTAAACGATCAAAATCATTTTTCCTTCGTTGGTCGTAGGATGCAGATTTCCATACCCTGTACACAGCCAGATATAAAGACAAGAATTAGAGCGAGTTACCTGGTCCGGGCACCAAGTAGGGAGGTGCTTTCCTTTGGACCCAAGTCGTTTCAGGGAAATTCATTGAAAACAAAGTCACTTACCAATCGTACTGAGTGTCGTCAGTGCGAAGAAAATCGCGTTGTAAAACGTCCATTGGTATTCAGTTTCTGCTGGGACTTGCTTGAGTTCCAAATTAGATTCGGACAAAGCTCTGGCAAACTCTTTGGAGCAATACTGCGTGATGTGTTTGGCCAATTTTACAAGACTTCTTTTGGCCCGTTCAACCTGAGGCTGGTAGTGTTTTTCCAGTTCGACTGGAAAAGTTTAAAATAGTAAAGTTTCAGCAAAAATGCCACCTGTTACCCACATACGAGTAAACTTTACACTGTAAATCTCAGGACAAATCGGTACTCAGTGATGCCAGAGGCCTTGACGAAAGAGTCCCACCCTTGAGCTCCCTCATCCATTATCCCTACATTCCACTCATCACTCCCTCCGCAACCTCAATAATAAGACTATTATTAGTGGTATAGATTATTATTGAGGTTGCGGAGGGAATAATAATAATTATTATTACCCCACCCAGACCGTTTCCCACTGAACCAGGTTCAAGAGTAATATAGGTACCTATATACATAGTAATATATGTACCTAGTAATATACCAAGAGTAATATAGGTACCTAGATACATAGGTATATATATGTACGTACTGAATTGCCAAGCCATCCAGGATAATGGTCAACAGTTGACCATTATTATGCAGTTGGCCATACCTCATACCAAGTTTTCATTTCAAAATATTAGGTATTTTTAAAAATATTGGTTCATTAAAAAAAAAAAATGAAAACTCGGTATGAGTAGGGGGTTGCAATCCCAAACAATTTTCAATCCCGCGGGATCCCGCGGGATTTTGTAGGTAATAAATAAAATAATTTTGCTTAACGCAATTTCTTTATAAAAACGCAGCAAATTTTGCACAAGGGTTTATTACTCTTTGATGTAGGTTAATTGCGCAATAATTTATTCTGTGTCATTAAGAAAATGCTTTTGAAAAAAAAAAAACTTATTTTCTGTGAAATGTTTGGACAGATGTGGGACCTCAATAAATGGATTTTGCGTCCAAACTTACTCGGGAAACCACACCTTATTTGACCCCCTGGGATCCATTAAAAATCCCATTTTTAGCCCCATAGCGCCCCACGGGTTGGGGCAATCGGGCTGAAAACCTTGCGGGCACAACTAGATAGTAAACCGAGAATTTTCTCAAAATTTTAGATTTTTTAAAAAGCTCCTAGTGAGATGGAGCCATTCTCTGCAGCAGGATAACAGCCAACTTGCTGAAGGAAAGACGGCCTGAGAAGGTCAGTGAGTTAATAGTAACTATTAATTTGGGCGAGAGAAACTGTTTCTCTCGCCCAAATTGGATCGGAGCTGATTGCAGAAATAGGTACCTACCCAGCTGTTGAGAATGCTCTCTCTGGCTCCACACTCGTGGGTGGAATCGTCAAACAAAATGTATAATAATATTATACATATGCTGCCTCTTTCCCCTCAGATAGGTTAGATAGTACCTATCTGGATTTTAGATAGGATCGTAGATACCACAAGAATAGCAAAAATATTGTGAACTACAGCACAACAGGCAGTGAGGAGGACTTATATGAATCACAGGCAATGAGAATGTGATTTAGAGTGTGCAGGCTGTGATTCACACCACAGAAAACACGTTTTTTTAAACGAGGAATCCCGCAAAATCCCGCGGGATCCTCCGTTGAGAATCCCGCATTTGCCAGATTGGGAAAACAGCACGGGATTTCGACCCCTAGGTATGAGGGATGGCCAACTACTGGGTCAAAGACCTCTTTCAAATATAATTAAATAATATTTAATACATATTATGTAACTACATATAAAATAGGTACATAATAACATAGTTAGATAGCAACTACAATTTAGTTATCTATGTACCTAATTGATAAGCTATCAATTACATAGATAGTATAGTTATCAATGATAACTATATAACTATTGAAATAACTAACTATACCTATATAATATATTAATATAATATATATTATATAGTATTATAGTAGTTATATATAACTAATAAGAAGTCTTACTAGTAAGTCTTACGGATACCTACGTATTAATACATTATTTCTACTAAATTTGTAATGGAATATTACATATTATGTAGAAAATGTCTTCATATTTATTTAATAAGGGTTCTCTCTACGATAAAATAAAGGAAGAAGGCTTGAGAATTAATCAATAAATCAATGATAAAATTTTTATGAGGGACAATAGGTGAAAACATTTCGAAAGTGAAAACAATGCTTCCTCTCGAGACTCGGAAGCAAAACTACTGAACTGGCCAAGTGCTCTTCCCGTATACGGGTAGGTATACCTCCCGTATACCAGTAGGACCTACTGGTATTCTTGTAATTGGGTGAAAAATTGCGACAGAGTAAGTGAAGACAAATCACGCGATCTCACTCTCTCGAGAGTGAAAAATGTGAGAGAGAGAGAAAAATATGAGAGGGAGAAAATCCACAAATACTTAAATGTTCATAATTTCGAGGTTTTAGAATAATTCTGAATTTTAATTAGGTATTAGTATACTACCTATAATACCTAAAAGTATTACCTACTACATACTTAATTCTGAAAACGATAAAGAGCTGATTTTTTCCTATGAACTTCCCCCAGACACATTTTCCTAAAATATAAGTAGATCTCCCCCAAAAAAACCCTGACAACAGACCCCCCACCAAGGCTCCCGGTGACCATAAAAACAAACCTGCGGGACACTCATTGACATCACTCAGTACTACAATCATGTTACCTATGACATTGTATAATATACAATTTATATTATAAAATGAAATAAAAATTCCCATGTTTTTATTTCATTTTATAGGACATAGTAATATGTAGGTACATAATAGGTACGTGATATTATCAAATTTGGTACTTTTTATTTCATTTTATATGACATACCACATAATAATAATATTATAATATTATATTCATATTATGAACATAATAAGTAACCTGGTATATACATAAGGGCAACTAGAAAATCGGCAAGGGAAACTCGAAAATAATCCCCCCCCCCCCCCCCTACACACTTCTTTGGTAAGGAGTTTTCTCTCTAGGGAAATCGGGTAACATCTGGAGAGAACCTACCTACTACCCACTTGTCTCTATGACGTCAGCACCACCACTCCTCAATGACCCCACTTCTCTACGGTTCAACCTTGATTCTAACTAAAATCTTCCCCAGCTCGCAGAAAACTGATAAAAACGGGGTCGCTTTGTTGATTGTGGACCGGCAGTGTTTTGTTGTATTCTAGTCGAGCGAGAGCCAATTTCGCTTAAATTTCGCCCTTTTTACTTGAAAATACTCATTTGACTAGTGTTTTAATTCAGTTTTGGTGCCTTATATTCTGTTCTACGTATTCGGTGGCTTCCCAGTTTCCGCAATATTGATTTTACGTCGACTGAGGATGGTGGTGAGTTTCTCATCAGGGTGCCTTTTATCATTTTCGTGATTTGTCTTTGAAAGTCCCTATGTGTCACTTTTTTTGTACCTATTTGTTATTTGGCTAATTTCTTGTTCTGTAGAAAATTGCGTTGAAGTTGTCCGCCGAATGTGAAAATATTGTAGAACTCTACACTTCACCTGAATACGAATGGTGCCTCAAAGTAAGTGTTCTGAATTTCTCCTCTAGGTAATTATAATGATAATCACTACTATAATTGACTTCTTAACTGGCCTTCACCCTTGTTGGATTATTTTATTCTGCGTGCCTCATTAAATAAAAGTAAAATTTTTAGCGTGGGTTTCAATAGGTACTTACCTCATTGAAATTATTGCTTCTCATAATTTTGCTACACTCTGCACTCTACAAAGATCAGGATAATATCCTCATCATTGTAGAGTTATTATTGTATATGATATTATCTAGCTGTATTATGTATTTGATATTATCTAACTATATTATGAGGATCATTTATTACTAATCCTATCAAACCTCTTAGCCTGTTGAAATGGTATATTCCTTGATTGAGTGACATTTTTATTTTTTAGTTGAGGTGTACGAGCTGCAATGAAGTGGACGACAAATGGCATTCAATAAACCCAGATGAGGAGGTTCAGGGTAAAGGTGGACCTGGCAGCTTCAATTATCAGATGAAATGCAAATTTTGTTCCAACGTGTCAACTATTGGTAATTATCAATGGAATTTTAGGTACTTATAAGAAGAAGAACTGAAGAGTTGTATTCTTAACAATTTTTATAAGATGGTTCCTGGTCTGCTGGCCCTATACGACCCGGCTAAGCTAAAGGTCGAACCACACATTTCACTGCATGAGCATAATACACGCTCTGCCGACTCCAATTTGGTGTCCGACACATTGGTGTCCAATAATCCCAATAATCTTATGGAGGTGATACAGGAGCTTACAGGTAGTACCTACCTGTAAGAAAGGCCTATTATAGGCCTATTATAATACCAAGCAGATGTATATCACGCCTTGCCAAATGGGGAGTTCGCATTGTTTTTAGATTTTGAATTCTTCCCTACCATTCAATAATATGGCTAAAAAGTAACTTGCACAGCCTCCAATTCCAACGGAAAAAAAAAAAAAAAAAATCATTGTAGGAGAGATAAACGAAAAAACGAAACGCACAGTTTGAATCGGCCGGGGTTTCCCACCAAGGCAATGTTGGATTGCTATCCGGTTTATAGATAAAATTCATTAAATAGAAAACTCCTGATCGTGCTCAGAAAGGGTTCAGGACCTCTCAGAAGACATGCTGATCCTCTGCAAGAGCGTCGGCGGCCTCAATTCCCTGGTGACTGGGGCACCATGCAAGGAATTTGAGTCGGTTCAGACCAGTTTTTATGTGGTTGAAAACGAGGGGAGGGGCTTCAAAGTGGCCTGACTGACTATAGACCCTTTTTATGCGCCTACAACGCAGCCGATGCGCACAGGTGCGAATGGCGTTCACAGCCACCAGAAAGATAGGAGTTATTGCTTTAATCTACGACTGTACGTAATGTATAAATAAAGAATGTCCTGCTTTTTGACAATACCAAACAGGCCTTAGTTTATTGATATCCAAACAATCATATTATGATTGTCAATCATCCATTTACAATTACTGTTATTTCGCCTCATTGGGGGTTGAGAGGAGGTCCATGGAGGAGGTCTTTATGCCATCATTATTTGACTTCCGCTTGTTTCCTGTTCCAGATGTGATCAAAGATGCAATAAAACATCTGACGGCGAAGGAAAATGGAATGATAGAGACCCAAACTATCGCCGTATTTGACTGCCGGGGAGTCGAGCCAGTTGAATTTGATCCACGAGTAGGTCTTGCACCTCAACGCAGTTTTTCCTCTTACCCTAGTTCAATAGTTTGGTTATTTTTCATCTTTTTTTTTTTCTACAGTCAGATTGGATAGCGAAATCCGAAGGAGGCTACACGTTTGACTGTGTTGACTTTGGCGAAGACCAAGAAAATGGCGACGCTTGGTTTGGCTATGACGACTCGGCGAAGGTTTCGGTTAGCGTGACAGATCTCAAAAGCACATTCGAGCGTGTATAGCCAAACGTGTGCCTAACCATCGCCTAGCCTTTGACAAGCCTTTGGATCATCTTCTGCCTCAAAATCGTCTGTCTGTTTTCTTGTGTGAGTTAATTATTAAATTTCTTTTTTAAATGAATCAAAAAATAAATTAAGGTCCCTCAGAATCCATGATTTATGGCAACCTCAACCTTCCATATCCTGGGAATTACTTACCCATTTGAGAGGTGTAGATGCTTTTTTGAATTACCTATGAGTTGCTTTTGTCGTTCCAACTCCCTTTCCCTGGCCTTGTCCTCCTCAGCCCTTTCAATGAAGTAGAAGATCAGGGCTCCGAGATTTACGTAGGCTATAAACAGGAACCATAGGAACAGCCATTGCTTCTTGGACATCCTCTTTCAAGCGCTTCCTCAGCGCCCTCTGCACCCTCTCAGCTCCTCCTCGGTCGTGTATTTGTGTTCTCCGTATGTGATGGATGGGGTTTTCGACACCTTCCTCGTCCTCTGCCCATCGCATATCGAGGGACCTGTTCTGAAACATGATTTTCTGTCATCATTGTCAACGTTTAGATACCGCTGGTGACCACTGATAGTTTAGTCTGAACATGTTGGCGTAAAAAAAATAATAATAATAATTTTCATGTGTCAAGCATCTCAAACAGAGATAATCTCGTGTTTTATAGATATACACATAAAATTCTGATCTCATCGTAGCGCCACTACTGCAGTAGGCGCTGCAGTAGTTTCTCTTATCGTTCAAGTACCTGTTATCTTCATATTCACTCAACTTTCAATTTGGCTCAAGGTGCCCGGCGATTTGTTTAGGAAGCTATTAGTTGGCATAGCGCCTAATTTGAAGTGATTGACAGGCCCAGACGACACCAGTTCTTTCTTAGGAAAGAACTGGAGTGTAGTCTGCCCGTGTGTAGAAAACTGTTATCTTTAGAAAGCCAAATAACCCACAGGGCATCGGAAATATTTTGTTTATTAATTCAAGTGCTCAGTATCATCGCAAAGAAAAGTGCAAGTAGAGCTGCCATAGACAATCAGGTGATGACGTTCAGCCGATACGAGAGCCTATGTTTTATTTAATCTCTTTAAGTTTCATGTTGTCAAGAAAATTCAACGATTAGTAAAACCCGATCTGCTTCCATTTTGTCAGTGTCTTAAATGGCTGGTATTTTCCCTCCATTTTTTCTTGCCGCGCCAAAGCCTTCAAGATTTCTCAAGAATGAGACAGGAAGTCGTTTTGCGAACCCTTTTCCTGGAGGAGTAGCCGGATAAAATCACCCGACTCAAAGCTCACCTCGACAGCAAGTCAATGTACCTCCCTACCTCAGCGGGGTGCCGGCAACTCAAGTTTTTTTGCCATCTTGACAAGTCCGTTTTCGACTTTATTCATTAATTTATTCGATTTTTATTTGTTTTTATGCGTTCTTCGAAAAAGGAGGTGACCCGCACAAATGCCCCTTTGGAGATGAGACCGAGTCGGTACAACTGGGACCGGTCTGCCCTGTTTTATGACCCCGAGATCGTCTCTGATAACTTCGACTCACAAGTTTGCGTTTCTGACCAATAAATTAAATCCAACAACGATTAACAGCCCCTTTCTCGCACCCTGAACCTGCTAGGGTTTCTTTTTTGTTGGTGGGGCGTACATGCTTTTTGCATTTCTCAGAAATCGCTAGTAGCTACTTATTGCTTCTGGTATACAAGCACAAATGCCGATGGCGGTTAGACAGGACAGGTGGGTGTTTGCCTAACTGGTAGACCGTTCAGAGATACCGTGAAGCGATCGTGTGGTCGTGAGTTTTCTAGAGAATGACTCTATGAAATTGAACAGTCTGCACTGTACAAGTACCATCTTTGAGCATATTTTGTTTGGAGTAATTAACCTATGTTTTCGAGTGAAGAATTTTGGTCAAGAATGTGTAGATTCCAAAAATGTAATGTGCATGCCGTTTTGAGCAGTAGGGTTTTTTCCAAAAATCTGAAATTTTGACAATATTTAGTAGGTATGTATAATACTTGGGCAGCATTTAATTATTAAATAAAGAAAAATAAGCCCTACTTAGTGGAAAATTGCAGCGGTTTTTTTTTTTTACGTTGGCCGATGTTTCTCAACGTGTCATGTTAGGGCGCGTGATCGGTCGTGGAACCTCTTTGCAAGGATCCTTCCAAATACCCGCTCTTCAGCCACGATCTTATCGATAAGACCTACGTGAACCATAAAATTCTCTCCAGTGATGCGCTTGGAAATATGACTCGTCCGTCGGGACACCGTAAACCCCCCGTAAAAAGACTCGCCGTCTTCGCAAACCGCACTTCGGTCGAGCCCGAATTGACGCATGTTGCCGAACAATCATCGTGATCGGCTCATTAAGTTGCCAAATCGGTCACGTCTGTCCCCGTTTGAGGGGTTGCCGATCCGAAACATTATGCAGATTTTTCTCACGAGGTCGGGGAGATTGAGATCAGATCAGCTGATCTTCCAAATACGTGAAGCAACCGTTGGGTCACTGGTTCACCGAAGAAGATTAATAAAAATAGTCTATTTTTTCATTTCAGTTGTGTAGTATAGCCAAATTGGTTTTTAGATGTTTCACTTGCCATCAATAATAAAGCCGAATTTTAAAAATGGGTCCATATTCCAGAATTACTATTGTTAAATTCGCCACCGTCTTTTTGCACCGGTTTCATCAGTTTAAATAGTTACTACACAATTACCTACTTCTACCTTCAGTATAATAATAGTAAGCCCACCTCGGTCTTTCTGGCGACGATCGACGCTTAGCTGTCCAGGTGGATCTGGACTTGGGCTTTAATGTGTCCCGGCGTCGCGTGCCACATTTTCAGCCTGAAAAAGATGTGTTTCCCCCGTGGAATGGACTTGTTCCATTTGGGTTGAGTCCCATGTCCTTTGTGCACTCTTGCCTGCGTCCATTTTTTGACCCAGCTGTGTACCAGATAATGGATTACTAATTACCGGGGGCTTTCATTTAAAAACTGCCTGGCTCAGCTGATGGCTTTTTTGCTGGCGAATCGCCTCACGGCTTTCGTTGAGGAGCATAGGATACTGAGTCCCAGGCTGGCTCCGTAGGGGCTAATCGACTGTTGACTCGATTTTTTCCCTTACCTCGTTGGTGAGGCTGGGAACCCCGCGGCAGAGGGTTTACGCGTTTTTGTTGTTGTTGTTTTTTGTTTTTTTTTTTGTTTTTTTTTATCTGAGGGCTGCATTTGACACTGTTGATAGGGAGTACCTGTTTTTCAAGCTTTTGGATGTTGGAGTGACTCCTTAGTTTGTTGGCTTGTAGCCTGTTATGTATTGCAGTACTTCTGCCTCGGTTTGGACAAGCGGGGGCGCACTGAGTGTGGGTGTCAGGCAGGGCTGCCCTTTGAGCCCCATTCTTTTTGCCATTTTTATTAATGATATTGTGCCCGAGTTTCTTTTTGGTGTCAGTGTTGGCGATTTGACTGTTTGTGTCCTCATGTATGCTGATGATCTGGGTTTCCTGGCTGTGAATCTGTAGATGCAGAGTAATATGGATGCCCTGGAAGTCTACTGCAGAGCCTGGGACTTGCATTGGACACTGGAAGGTGAAGCAGTTGAGATTGTTAATGAGTTTAATACCTTGGTGTCACGCTCACTCCCTAGATTGTTGTTTGCTAAGCACCTCAAGAGAATGGCAATTGCTGCAAGGAACACCTTGAATTGTATATGGGGACATGCATTTTCGAGCCTGGAGGTCCCCTTGAAGGTCAAGCTGCAGATATTCAGTGCAATTATAAGGGCGGTTTTATGCTATGCTGCACAAGTATGGTGGTTTGAGGAGTATCTGGTCGTGGAGAGGGTGCTTCTATTGTTTGTGAAGAGGATATTTCATTTGCCTCAATACGCGCTGGATTACTTGCTGCATTTGGAAACCGAACTGGAGACCGTCCCTGCGTACACTCTCCGCCTTCACCTGCAGTACATAGTGAGGGTCGCATGGATGAGTGAATCTCGGCTACCACGGATTGTCGCCAGGGAGGTCATCGAGGCGGGATTGTGCTGGGCTGGCAGTTGGAGGGCTTTGGCTGTTTAGTGTCAGGTCGCGGATAATTTGTCCTCCTTTGACGCTGCTCTTCTGAGGACTGATGATGACTTGCTGCTGCGGGGTTTCGTTGATCGGAGGTGGGCGCACTTCAGGCGGAGGATGCAGGAGTCGGAGTTTTTCAGTCTTTACAGGGAACTGGACTCGGGTGTCAAGTGTGTCAGCCTTGTTGGGGGCTCTCTCCCGGTGACCCTTGCAGCGTTGCGATGGATCTTCAAGGTCCGAGCTGAGCTTCTGGCGCTCAATGCCAGACCATACGTCTCCGGCCGCCGGGAGGAGTGCTCTTTGTGCAATCCGCGCGAGAGGGAGGAGACTCCTGCCGCTTTCGGCCGGTTGCAGCTGACGAGGGAGACGGCTCTGGGAATTCTGAACGGTCCTGATTGGGGCCCGCTTGCGCAGTTCTGCGAGTTGGCTTGGCGATATAGGATGTTTTTGGTGTGGGGGTTAAAAACTTCTGAAGCCTTCCCCCTGTTTTCTTTGTTGAGTCCTCCCACCTTGGGGAATCCAATACATCATGCCTTTTTGTTTTTTCTCTTCTTCTTTTTTTTTAACTAGATATAAGTTGGATGTATATACATCCAACTTATATAATATTATTCCAGTCAAACCTCCGGCAGACGGTTATTCTAACCGTTGCCTATTTTGACGTATAGAGACTGGAAGGGTTTAGGGTGTAACGTCAGCCCCCATCTTAGGTGGGTCATGCACTACACCCATAATTTTGTGTGCTGGAGTGGTATTTTTCCCTCCTGGCACCATTCCATCTCAGCCTGAGGGACGCCATGGTTTCTAGCTTGATGAATTTCTTGCAGTAACTCATGATTTAATCCAATGGCACCGGTTTTTTACAGTTTCGGCTATGCAAATTTGTCTTCAGTGTCCCTGCACATTTGAGCTCTTCGGATGATTAACTTTATCGAACGTAATCCAGCTGTTAGGAATTTATACCACACTTCTGTTAACAGAATTCACAAGAGAGCAATAAGTTCAGATAGGATCATTTTAATGGAATTATGTGAGCAGGGTCTAATTTTACATTGCCCATCGGCAGTCAATTCGAACTTGGCTAAATTTAAATCCGACTCCCGCGTTTTGAGGCAGTTAACAGCTCAAAAGAGGATCATCTTCGAGATAACAAAACGTCGACGGTAATACAATTCTGTTTCCCTTACCCCGCAATTCGTAATTAAACCGCTTGCATCTTGTAGGATTGTCGGTGATGATGTAATTTCCGAGCCGAACGGGATTGTACCGGCTTGTGAAGTTTCAGACGAAAAAAAAAAAAAAAAAAAAAAAAAATCGATTTTGAGCTCATAAAATCGAATACAAATTTTGTGGGAACGGCTCAGTGGGGAAAAGACCTAATGCTAGGAATGTAAACCTGACGGTTTCTGTCTTGTCGGTGACACGCATGCATGCATATGCATATCCCCGTTGTTCGGTAAGCCTTATTACAAGTTGAAATGATAATGTTTACGTAAGTCGTTGTCATTTTTTTCCCCACAAGGACTTTATTTATCTCAGGTGAGAGTCTCCAATGGCAGCCATTTGCTCACTAAGTAGGTACAGAAAAATTCTCATTGTATTCCTTTCTCGTCAAAATGATTAGTTACCAGTTTTCGGGGGCATCAATTAATTTCAACTCACAGTTGTTAATTCAGGCATCTAGAATCGTTTACGCCTGTCAACAGTCAACAGGTTGATATTATTCATGAATTCCTGATAAGTTTCTTTTCGACCTAACGGTAAATGCCGTAAATTTCATGCTTTCAAGAATAATAATTGACAAAAAAAAAAAAAAAAAAAAAAAAAAAAAAAATCCAACAAGAACAGTACAATTTAACACACTACCGGGAAAAGCAGCTTTTTGGTCACCAAACACCACCCTAGACCAGGGGTTCCCAAACTGTGGTCCGCGGAACACTTCAAGAAAAATTAATACATTCTTACAAAAATACACGTAGAGTTCTTACAAAAATACACAATTAAAACCTCAAAAATTCATTTTAGGTGTTACAAATGAAAAAAATAAATAAATAAATCAAATAATGACAATAAATACTGAAAACGAAAGTTGATGGGTAAAAATGGGTAGTGTTTTGACGGGTGAGCCAAGTCAGGGTTTTCCCCCCAGATTTTTTTTTTTTTTTTTTTTTTTTTTTTTACATTGAAAATGTCGACGGGTCAACCGTAAATTCTGTTACGAAAATTTTGTTACGCAAAGAAAAAAACGCCACGCAATCTATAAACAAGTTAGGTGTTGTTATGATAGTGATATTTCCATGGGAACAATTTTTTGACATTTTCAATGCTCATAGCTCTTCTCTCATAAGAGAGAAAGTACCTACAAGCGGCCTGCCGCGTTTTTTTTGTTTTTTTTTGTCGCTGGGGGATTTTGGGGGAAATGTATCGGAAAAATGTTTAAGTCTTTTGATCTTCGGATTAATTTTATTATTAAAAACATGAAAACTTCTCATATAAACTGTCATCCTCCCGTATAACCATATTTTCATCTGGAGTAAGAGGGGACCATATTTTCAAATACTGGAGTCGGAGGGGTCTGCAGTAGGTAGATATTGTTGCTTGAAAGAGGTCGCAAGCCAAAAAGTTTGCGAAGCCCTGCCCTAGACCATGTGTATTGGCCGCCATATCACGGAGGATTACAGAGGAAAATACAATATTGGTTGAGTTATCGTGCTTGATCCAATGGTTTTACCGCTCATCAAAATGTGTATGTAACAGAATTAGGTCGGCTTAAATCCCCCAATTCTTCAACACAGTTCAAATCCCTTGCCACTTTTTTTTTTTTTAATTCGGTAGTTGGTGGTTTTCTTAATCTTTGCATTCGAGTGTGTATGGGGGTTTCAATTAAACTAATCTTTGTTTATTAACTTGCCTCCGATTAAAAAACGATTACCCGGATTCTTGTTGGATGAACTCTTCACTCAATGACTGAAAATCACGTTTAAACACTTGAAACGGAACTCGATTGCTCTGAAGGGGAGCACACTGTGGAATCGGTGGTGTTTTCTCTTTACCCAAATCAGTGGACAAAAAATAGGTCTCAGTGCGTCTTTGGACGTCTTCAGTTTCTACTGCGTGGATGTAAATGTATATATTTGGAGAACAGTGCACCGAAAAACCCTCATTATCTTCACAGGCAAAACCTCGTACAACGTTCATTCATTTTATTTATTAGACTTCATATCCCCTAGATGGGTATAGTTTAGGGCTGTAGTTGTTGGTGAATATCAATGACTCTCCAATACTGACCCTGTTAAGTTCCCTCGGAATGTCACCCTCGCGAAGGTCAGTCGCTTCTTCTGAACGCCGTCCGATATTTCACCTCAAGAAGATTCGCGAAGATTAACATTCAGGATTTGATAGCTGGACCAAAACAACCGTAACATATTGACCTTGTGACGTTCGGCTGTTTGAGGTCGTTGGAAATAGTTGGAAACAAATTTTTTACTTGATTAAAACCTTAAATCCGAAAGTCTTTTGTTGAACGTCATGCTGATGAAAATAATGTTTGAAAATTGATGTACTTTTTGAAAGCTATGTCTTGAGTTTGCTGACCTTTTTTTTTTTTTTTTTTTTTTTGCGCCATGGCGATTTTACTTTGTCCTTGTAAGTGGAAAATGCTGGTTGAAAACAGTTCATTACGCTAATGAGGAGCCTCCTTGTCAAGTTTGGGAGATTTTAAACAAGTTAGCAGGTTTCAGCTAAATGGGGTCGAAGCTTCGGACGATTGCCGTAAGAATATCTTATGTGTTTCCCTATTCTAATTAACTACGCCGCGTAGGTTGGTGGAAAAAACCATAAGTCAAGTTGAAGCTAATCTTTGAAATGTTGTGGGTAATTGGAGTAAAATTTCCCTTCTTTCGTTCATTTCCGGAAGAAGAAGATATGGCAAAAACAAAACAGAAATTAAAGAGACACTGTTTAAAAAGTTACCGTTGAAACCTCACGTTTTCGAAAAATCTAAACTGTCTGCGGTATCAAGTTTGGTATGGTAGTATAGGAATTGTCATAGAGCAAGCTACAGATGATGAGTTCAAATTGGGTAATCAGCACGTAGGATCAAGTCCCTGAAGTTTCAACCGAGCTCTTTGCTCTCTCAATGTCGATCCTCCGCGACTGTAATCCTAATCAAATTACCGATCTTTGAATGGGATTCGATCTATCAAATCAATTTATTCCCATCGGCCAGAGTTAGGGCAAGTTCTATTGTCGTGTTGCATCAAGGACCGCCAGACAACACGTTGGCGTCCGTATTTGAACTTGTAAACGGCTGCGTTTGGGATGGTCAGGGTTTGAACCGACTTGGTCAATGTCAACTTGCCAAGTCAGATGCCGAAAGTTTTGTATACATCCAAAACTAGGGAAGTGGGTGGGTTGTGATTTAGAATTTGTCTAGCGAGAACTTCAAAATTCTTGGTATAAGATGACGTACCAATTTCCAGTTCTCTGCAATAAGCCAAGCTCTAGGACTTCTTCGAGAAACCTACCTCGCTCCTTCGATTGTTTAGTTGAAACTGTGGTTGTCAGAGTGGTTCTCGTCTATTGAGCTTAGTTTTTCATTTCAAATTTGAGGATCGATATCGTTCTCCTATTTTCAACCCTTCCATCTCCAACACTTGACTTCTCAAAGGGATGAAGGTGTATCTGCTTTTTACAGAATCAGGTATGTGTCAGGGGTGTCAACCCCTAAAATTGGACACCTCTGGGAAACAATTATTTTTAAACAATACACTGTTAGGGAAGGACTTTTTTTTTTTTAAAATTCAGCATCAGACTGTAAGTACTGATATTAAAAAATGGCAGCAAAATACAGGTCAGAATGCAATCAAATCTGGGGGGGGTGCTCGGTGTCTTTTTTCTATTTCCCAATCCAAGCGGCTCAGTTGAAGTTTAATTTGGTAAATAATATAGCTAGATATGGCTAATCACATCCTGGTCCTCTTTTGTTTAAAATTATCAAAGTAAGAGCTTGATGAGTATGTGTACTTACCCCAGTAGAAGAAAGCTGTTGGATCGGTAAGAATAAAAACTGAATGATTGCATAGCAAGTTCGCTGGAATTGCTCGTTAAAATGAAACTAATAATAATTTCCATTTTCCCTTGCAGAGCCCAAAAAGATGCAAGAACGTGTCAAGATCTATTGAGATCTTTCGGGTGTTAGTAATATCTTTCTCAGAGAACGGATTTTTGTTGTTGTTAATTTCGGTGGAAGTCCTTATTGCGACTTTTGTCTCATTTTGCCCGGACGACGCGGTGACCGAAAGACGACACGACGACTGGTCGACTGAGAAAAACTCACCTCAGGGGAGAGGAGCGTTGAGGTTGATGCCCATTGGAGGACTGACGAGGTTCGGCTGGCACCAGCGCGGAGGGGACCAACCAGCCAGTATACTGTCGTGACCTACCATTTTACAACTATACCTCTTCATTCAGGCCTTTCTTATCATCCCGATTCTGTCGTTTTTTTCTGTTGTTATGGCGGTCACTGCCAGGGGGAGTCCGCCCCCGCTTGAGCCACCGCGGGGCTATTCTGCACCAGATCTCCCCAAACCATCCTGCGTAGGAGCCCTATCCTACCCTCATACTAAAATTACCACCAATTCCGCAAAGTCCTGCAGTTAGAATTTTACAAAATTTGCCAAAACTATCAAACTAACCAAATTCCCTCCTAATCGGTGAAAGTAAGTTGACGATCAATAACGCGTTGTCATCTGTTTCCGGGTTGATAAAAATGAGTTCTTGGACGCAAAACCACAAACCGCAGGAACCGCGAATTTTCGCAAACCCTCAGAAAACCCCGATTGAATCCTGCAGATTCAGGGCAGCTAAAGATGAAGTTTCGGACTAAGTCAAGGTTTCTAACCCGGATATTAAAATAGGTACCACTTTTAAAACCCCTAGAAATGCCTGAGATTTTTTAATCTAACAGTGTCGCATAATTTCATTCAATAGGTACTAGTCTAAATAATTAGAATTATGACCTATTGAAGTCGCTTTTAGAAGTTTCCAGTTTGATCAGACAATTCCAATAACGCAATTATATCCTAAATGTTGGCGGTCGTGATGATGATTTGGTCAAGGATATTAACCCAGATATTAAAATGCATAAGGCTGAAAAATCCTTGTGCCATCTCCTTATTACAACCCACTGGCGCAAAATAATTGATTAGAATGATAATCAAGTGGGTAGGAGTGGTCATTAAGCTCGCCCTAATAGGTAGGGCCTGCTGCCACTGGGTGTCAGGATCCCTAAACGCCTATTAGAGCCAGAGAGGCGGAAGATCTGAGCGAAAATTGAAACTAGAACTGCCAGTTGGATTGATAATAGTTGTTAAAACGTGTTTAAAAAACCTGTTTTTATTTTGTTTTCGTAAATCATAACTACTTTGCGCTTTGTAAATTGGATTTATAGCAAGGCTACCGTCACAAATTGAGCCTTTCTGAGCGGATGAATCAAAATAAATTCGAGATCACATTGTTAGAATAGGTACATAAACGATAAAAATACGTGTGTACTTTCGAAACTTCTCGCTCTAGCTAACCTTACCTAACATATTTTGTTCGAATTTTTCCAATAAATTCTTCTCGAGGTTTTCCCCCGTTTCAAACATTCCTCCCAAGGAATTCCATCCTCTGAAGGAATGACTCCTGAGTTGCGCTTGTACTACTAAATGGTCCTTTATAAATTCGTGTCCTCATCGGTAAGTCACTAAGTGACTTACCGAAGTAAGTCTTACCGCTTCGGGTAATGTCAAGGTGCACTAAGTAAGAGGTATTTGCCCGACGGTAATGAAATGTACACTTTTGCCCCAAGTTAGCGCCTATCGGTGGTTCGATCTTGAGTTCATTCGAGTGATCCCCATGCCCCATGCTCAATTTATCATGGATCGCGTTTAGCGCGAAGGAGTACACAATAATTACGCAATTTATTTACTTTGATTTCAAAATAATTTTGAAATCAAAGTAAATAAATTGCGTAATTTTACAATAAAATTGCACAATAAACCCTACCTTTTATTTCGAGTAAAATACAAGTTATTGGTAAGTCTGCCTTGAAACTTGTTTTCTGGGTCAAATTTAAGGATCGTTTTCCCACGGGCCTCAGTGCACCGAATTAGGAAGTTCCGAGAGAAAGAAACACTGGATGTTGCAATAATCGGATTGATTCATAGCAGGCGTGGGGCCAAGTCTGAGCCTCCAACACCCAACTCGTCTGAAATTTGTGATCTTGTTGTCAGGTCAAATCAAAAGAAAAAGAAATTGGACGTAAGCTAGGTAGGTGGATATGAATGTTTACGTTGGTGAGTTCTTATTAAGGATGTGGTGCTGAAGAAATATCCTTTAAAGGTCGCTTGAGGTTTTGTCAGAAATTCAATAATTCAAATCTGAATAAAGGTCGTTCGGTATTGTGTAAGCGAGTAAATTGGATCATATTGATGCCCGAATGCAAAATACATGAATATCTAGATTTAAGGGCCTCCCAATAAAAAGGAATTTATCGACTAATTCTAATAGTTAGCTAAATGACCACTTAGGTTTGAATAGTAAATCTTGCACACTGTTGTCCAGCTTTTCGTCTTTGTCTGCGCCTATGCAGAAACCATCAAGAAAAAAAACCTACGTAGTCATCCCAATTTAGGTTCATTCAGCTGCAGATTGATCTCCGGCTAGTAACTACTCGGGACGGTTGTGACTGGATTACCAAATAGAGAGGAATCATAGGCCTCACTTTGGGCCAGTGGAATGTCCAGTAGGTCCGTGTGGGGTAACTGCGGACGTGGGCCATTCGTCAATTATGTTCCTACTTCAGACGTTAGCTGATGCGCTTATGAATGCGAAGGGGGAGACTCCTTAGGTGGGCAGAAATTGAGCACGTGTCCTGTCAGCAGTTTGACACGTGGGAATTCCACTGCAGTTTCATTGTCAGATCAAGGGTCGCGTTCGCAATAGGAAAATTTCTTAATTTAATGTTCGTGGAGTCGTCGAAGAGGCTTTTTTGAACGCTTCCGCCCTTTTTTCGGAACTGTCACACAAACAGCATTAGCCCACATAACAAGGTCGGAATAATGTACCATTTAACGCCGGTTATAAAGAAATTGCGGCAGAAACTTTTCTCGGAAAGGAGACGTGAACGCGATTTCAATGGAAACCAAGTGCGTGTAGAGGCAAGTGACTCCTTTGAAGCTCACGAAACAAAATTGAAAGACGCTGTAAACCTAACACAAGGGTTTATTGGCTATTCTTCAGTATAAATAGAGCAAAAATTTGATTCGGTCAATAAAAATTCATCAACAAAATTTAAAAAAAAGAGTGTATTCCTACCTACCTACCTGAATTACCTGAATGAACCAGCTAAGTGGCTTAAATGGGTTTTACGATGGATTAATATTATTATTTTTAAATTATTTTTAATCATTCATTATTCACTTGAAACGAAAAGATAGATAGCAAGAGTGGCAAGAATAAAGTAGTAAAAACAGTACCTTGTGAGTGAGTGAATGCAGAAGTTTTTTCCGTCTCAAGTAAAATGTTTTCCAAAAAAGTACCTAGTTGAATGGTTTTGCAGATTTACTATCGCAATGCTCAAAATTACCTTGACAACGACAACTTTTTCGACCTGACGTTCTTCGAAAGCAACATAATATGAATATCTTAATAGAAGGGTATCGGGAAGAAACGCTGACAATTTTACACAAGGGTTTATTATTCTTTGATAGAGGCCCCACGGGTTTGGGCGATCGTGCTGAAAACCATGCGGGCAGAACTAGACGGTAAACGGAGTATTTTCTCAAATTTTCAGATTTAAAAAAAAATTCCCACTGCCCAAAACGAGAGACACGAGAGTTATTCATGTTTATTTTACCGTTCCTGAACATTTTTGTAGATGTGAGCTTTACCCTTTTCCCCCTGTACCCTTCATTAGGATTCTAGGTCCAAAATCGCTTCGATAACGATACCAGGAGAATGACTGTCGAATGACCTCCTGTGTCGAATTCTTCATAAGTTTTTAAAACGATGCAATACCCTTAAATAAAATAATAAATGAATTCTTACCATTTCCGCGATGGAGTTTCGACAGCTGAAAATGGAAACATGCCTTAAACGCAAAGGAGGAACAACCTCAGGACGGATGGCCTCCTTCCGCTCAATCGAACATCGTCAATCTCCATTTTGATCGATAATGGATGGAAGCGCGTTTATCGTGACAAGTCAGAATGGAAACATACTCGCAAATATAAGTCGCTGGCAATCACGGCTTTCTTTTATTTTCCTCTCCGTTCCCTGGTTCAAAACCGATCAAGCCGCGTCATCTGCTGACCTCAGCCGTTTCATCGCGGAAGCTATTAAGGTAGTAGTTCAACACCAATAAGGAGGGAGACGGTGGTTCAAAATTTACGGATGAACAGTGAAATAGTTCCATTAAAAATAGTTTGTTCCAGGTTTGACGGAATGTTAACAGAAATCGCCGGAGACATGCGCAGTTTAGAAACTGCTGTTCCAGGTCGATCGTAGGTTGAGAGCTCTAGTAGGGTGCGGTCGGGTTCTGTCGACAGCTGTCCAACTTCTGTCGACAGACGCAGTCAGACCTGGAACAAACCTAATATTACGATAACTACTCCATGATATTGAAAACAAACCCGTTCCGACGGAAAGAAGTACATCCGTCCAACGAGAAGTTATGAAGCCACACACGGTAGGTATAGAATAATCATGATATCTACGCGATGTCGGTACCTATTCTCAGTTTTGTTTTTTAGGGTGCGAGTAGACAACGACAATTTTAAAAATATCAAGTTCAGTTTCAGGAGTGAATCACGTTCGAATTCTATCTAGGTATGTACTAAGTAGAGCCTATGTATGATTCGACGTGGGTGGGCAAATTTCCTCCTAACTGGTGCATGCACATTGTGTGCATAACAATCATAGTGATAATGATTGTGGACTTCGAAGTAAGTTTAGTCACATTCTATTTTAGTGTCGAACATCACGAAAGACAATGTTTGACCTACGTGTGTCACCTTGTCGTATCAGGGCGGTGTTCGGCATCTTTCAAACGAAAATTGATGTTTGCCAAGATACCTACCTATCAGAACGGGGTAGATTAGGGTGAGGGGTAATCCTCACATAAAACCCTGCAAAAGGCGTTCAAAAACACCATCTATGTTGTAGATTTTTTCGTTGTACTTTCCTATTTGTAGATTTTAACGGTGTGTTTCGAGCATATTAATAGCATAATATATTACAGTGCCATAATATAACATTATTATGCCGGTCCAGCGGACTCATGTATTGTTTCGCGCGGGATTGTAGCCCAGGCCGCCATTGCTGACACTTTGCTCGTGGCAGCCGGGAGTGCAATCCTTCGTAAGGCTCAACCTGGAAATGATGCCACTCTTGCCGACAATTTGATCAGAGTAGCTCAGGACCTCGTTGCTGCAAGTGTGGGTTCAGGACATCGCGCATTCACTGAGGTCGACTCCTCGATATCATTGGATGCTGCGACTGAACTCCCGTCCGGCCTCCCACGCATCCCAGTCTGTCTAGACTCTTTTAGTCAGGCTGGGCATAGCGAGAGGATCCATCCTGCTTCGACGTCATTCCCTGGTGCTGCCGATCACAACACTTTGTGTCAGGCCCCAGAAGAATACGTTCAAGCACTCCCTTCCTGTTCCTCCAAATAAAACGGGGGCGAAATCCTGGATATGACGCCAGAGGCTTTCCCCCAACCACATAACACATTAATTAGGGACAAATTAATGCTAGGAACACGAAATTAACACGTAGGTACCTACCCACTCCACACCCGGCAGAGTGTGGATTCCTACAACTGGTGACCCCAACTCGAACATTCAATCTTCGTGACAAACAGGTGTGGGAAATTTCCCCACCAACATTCATACACCTTTTCACCTTAATATTCCGTCAGAGTGTGGGATCCTACATAGCTTTTCACCGATTTCCATGGAAGATTAACTAACCTAGGTTATCCTAATCCTACTGATTTTGGTTAGCGTAAAACGAGAGTAGGTAGCAATCCGAAAAAAAAAAACAGTATCCTATTATGTTGACCCCAAAGCCACACTGACCGTAAAAGGCATGGTAAAAACTATCGGAATATTCCTTCAAGGGTGCCGGGGAAAACGGGGGGTTTTCCCGTAGGTTATATATACATATATGTAGTTACTATGACTGTGGGGCAGTTTTGGTTGGTTATCCAAAAATTAAATCCTAGGTATCGATAATTATTATTAAGCCTATGCTCTCACGACGGGGGTCAAAAAGTTCAGTGTGCCCGCCCAAGGTTGTCCAACAAATCGGTTCACACTGTGGGGCTCTGTAGAGTTTCTTTGAGGCTACAAGATTGAAGAGTTTTGGCCACATAGTCGTTTTCGAAGTTATTGAGGCCATGGATTTTATACATGCACTAATCATCGAGGAGATGCTGTTGTGCTTTGTTGCCCATAGTGCTAGTGCTCATTCCCCGGGAAGGAAGTGCCTCTCCCAGGCCTGGTAGCCAATTGTCCCTCAAATAGCCCCAACCCATTGACAAACTTATTTACCTGTGCAGACTCAACCTCAACCCTGAACTTCATCGTATTGTACCAATCGGAAGTCGGAGACCGATTTGAAGCTCACCTTCTACATGTCTTCGCGCGTCAAGCTCGAAATTCGTGAAAAGTCTGTGACGGTGAGCGGGAAACGCGACGAACTCACAGTTTTGAAAATGCCTCAAAGAAATCACACTCAATAATGAACTTAGAGGTACCTTTTTGCTCTTTCGTCCAATTGTTTGCTCTGTGAGATTGTACTTTATCGGAGTACAGCACCAATAAAGATTAAAGTTGCGAAAAAAGACACCGACTTTCCGAGGAGCTTAGGATTTTGCGCAAGAGTTACATCAACTTAGAAACCTACAAATTCCTGTAGTGCCACAAGGTAATCACAATGAAGCTCAATAGGTTTTCTAAACATTTATTCCTCCATACATAAATATCGAATTACATCATGGCGTCATAATTTATTCAAAATAAATAGTCTACGAGTATCACAGTCTAACAAATTACTTTACGAAGCTGTTGAAACTCCGTAAAAAGGAGCTTTTTGAACATCCGTGTTTATGAGATACATGGAGGACTTGAGCCCATTAGGGTTAACCTAGTGCACAGTGACTAGGACAATGGCGGGAGGACATTCAGTATACGAGTTCTGTTGAATGGAGGGTACCTAATTGAGTTTAGAAATAGACACGCATTAGGAGGGCTTGAGAGAAAATGGCCGCCCTGTTCAAAGATTCATTGTTGGAAACAAGCAGTTTCGACACCCTATTGGTAATTAACAAGTCACAAATCGACTTTTTTAGAATAGGGTGAAATTCGGGGTGCTGAGTGTTCTTGCAAGGTACGTTATAGAAAATAGCGTTAAGGTAATACATACACTGCTAAACATTCTTCCCTATGGGGGTATAGATACAGTTACATTGGAGGAAAAAGAAGCGAATTAGGAAACATCCAAATAATGGAGGACAGACTAGACATTACAAATGGATACAATCAAAGCGGGTGACGAGGAGCAGGTTACAACAGTATGAATTAGGTAGGTAGCCTAAGATTTATAGGTACAAGAGGTACAATAAATAACACTACATACATTAGACATTAATTAATCTTGTCTTACAACATATTCGTATAACAGGAAATCTTAAAATAAGCTGAGTTTGCATGAGGAAATGCATAGCACTTTTAGACAACACTAGGCAAAAATTAAATTGAGAAAACACTAACTGAAAAATGGGTTGAGTAAATAGAAGTATACAAGACAATTTTAGATTACAAAAAAAGATGGGCAGAAAAGCCATAAGAATTGAAGGGCAATGGGTACAAAGGACCTAAGTGCCGAAATTGTTAAATTAGTTAACGGCCGCATAAATTGATATTATATTATGTACTTATATTTTTACCTAAAGGAAGAATTAGTTAGCTTAATAATTTAATTTATTTCAAACCATTATTCCGTCCAAAGGAGAAAAGCGGTTTTTCGGAAACCAGTTTGAAAAGTTTGGAACCCATTTTGAAAACAAGGTACAGAATCAGTATGAAAACCAACTAAAAACTAGTGAAAAAATCTAGTTACTGCTTTTCTCCTTTGAACGGCAGTATCGATTTAATCAACTTTTTAATTGTCAATTTAATCAACTTTAAATTGCAATAACTTTATTTTTAATTCTGGCACTTAGGCCCTTTGTACCTAACGCCCTTCAATTGTGGTAACTAAGTGTGAAAATAATGACGCATAGCGTTAATATCTTCTTTTTTTTAAAGGCTCATTAAAATGTCAGAAATTATAATAAAACGAAAGGAGGAGGGAGTTAACGAGGAAATGGCGATAAATAGAATCAGAGATCCAAAGACAGAGTCACTGCGAGTAAACCACGTTTTTATAAAAATTCAACGGGTCATATTCATGTGTACAACCTAGAATGGGAGGATTGAAGCATCAATCATTAAGAGGAATGTCTTTTGAGAAGAGATTGACCCATTTTTCTAGGCCGATGGCAAACTAGGAGTCACTCAAGCCTCTCAACTAGCAACCTACGAGGGAAGAGCTTCGAAGCTGTAGAAATTTGGCACAAGTCAATGCGTAAGCAGTGTGTCATAGAAGAAGCCGTATGAGACAAAACACACACGAAAAGCGTACTTATCGATCAGAAATGGGAGTAAATGACCATCAATTCTAACAGATCAAAACATTTTTTAACTTACTTTGTCTTCTAATCCACGAATTCATTTATTTATGAAAATCTAACTGCCAACCGAGGTTAATTTCCTATAAAATCGATGGTGTGGCTGTTTCGGGAATGAAGGGGTTTTCCAAGGAATAACAGGACCAATTCTAAGCAAAATTTCTAAGCTCAGTTGTATTTACATGCATTAGTGTTTTTTTGAGCTTAAGTCACGTCATTCTGTCACACAGAACCCGTTAATCACAGTAAGTCGGGTTAAAAGGCCACTTACTCCACCCACAAATTTTATAACAATGAATATTCATCGGGGTTTTTCAAAATACGTTAGTACAAATAGATTTATCCGAGTGGTGAGCCTTGTGAACACTTTGCGCAGTCTCATCTCGGCAAACTACTGGCAGGATACGTATCACCATACAGACGTGGACATTGTGAATATTATTAAAAACATGGAGCCACTAAGGCTAGAGAGTTCCAAAACATCCTCACTCTAACAATCGTCTTATCGGTAAACAGGGATCACCGTTACGGATCTGTCAAGGGCGAACCGATTTGAAAGCTAACTCATTACTGTTGGCGCAAATTTAAATTACGTCGACGAGATTTACGGCCACGTCAAAAGTCACGCTGAATTTGAAGCGACGCCAATCATCGTCTCACATTAGTAGTTTCAGAATATATGAAAAAAAAAAAACCTACAGAATATATGGGTATCTAAAGAGTCTACCGTTCAATTTGAAAATTTACTTCAAAACCTGGAAATCATCAGGCCAATTTTGGCGTAACCATTCAACGTAAACGAAACACAGAGGACACGGGCTCATTTAATTTAGATCAACAGCAGCAGCAGCAGCAGCAGCATTTAGATCATTCAGCTTCTTTCTTTTTTTTTTTTTTTACATTGGTTCTACGTATAAATTGATTATAAGTAAAATGTAGGTACAAACTTCAACAAGCCATCAATTGAATTGAATAGATGAGCGCAACCTTTTTGTTATTACGATATATTTAATGAGCGAGAGAAACTAAGAAACAGTAGGTATCTAGCGACCAAACTATGCCACACAACACATCATCCACGTGATGCTCATTACGTAAACAACTGCACCCTAACGACCGATGCGTAATAAAACCTTATGCCGATCAGAGGTAACGAACGGCTCAGGCTGCAAAAATCGTTTTGGAGTCGTTGGAATCAGCCTGAAAAGCTCATTCCATAGACCCTTGTACCAACGAAATCGGACAAAAACTTCCGTCCCCCTTTTGAGGCCTCCTTAGTTACACATCAGAGATAAACAACTTTCGTCGTGAAGGACCTCCCGAAAACCGATGAAGGGGATGAGGGAGGGAAAATCAAGGTAGCCTATAACCACCCCCGGAACTCGCTGATGACAATGAAACCACCCTCATGAAAATCTGTTGAGCCGCTCGGGCGTGATGCTCTGTACACAAACAAACAAACAAAAAAAAAAAAAAAAAAAAAACACATGTCGAAGAGGTGAGCGCACCTTTCCATTTTTTGGAAAAAGGTTGCGCTAAAAACAACACGAAACACATATGGAACAATTCGGAGTAAAATCAAAACCCCTGCACATGCGAGGTGGGACACTCAAATAAAATTAAAAAAATTAAAAATGAAAACACGCTTGAAATGCCGAATCTTGAAATGGGAGGTGGTGAGGTCAAATTTAGTTGTATTGGATGAATAAACATGACACCTGCTACCATTGTGGAAAGTTATGTTGCTCTTATGAAGTGACGTTCGTTTCATCACCAGTTAGTCAATATTTGGCTACCGCTCTACTAGAATCTCCACGGCGCTCTCGGCCTTTAGCTCGACCATAACGTCAAAAGCTCCTTTAGGAACTCTCTATTGTTGCTGGGAGGCGGATGGTGGTAGTTGCAGGAAGATTAAACTGCTGCACCTGCTAAGAAGAACATGGATACCACGATCCAACAATTTGGAGCCCTAACTTGACTTAAAACTTTTTCTCGTCTAATACTGGGACAGGTTGAATAGGGGTTACCTCATTCCTAACGTAGTAAGCATGACCCTTCACACTTTGTAGCACCATCCATCGTTACTAACCTAACCTATACAATCTGAGACGATACTGTAGCATCTTTGTGAGCACTCAACAGGCAGCGTACTTCAGCCGGTTCACAACTCTTTCCACGAAGAGACTTACAAGTCGATGAAACCCGCCAAGTTGTCAGTGATGACTACTACAAACCTTTTGGGGAAAAATCCGACCTGTAACCAACAAAGTAAAATGATATAGTGGGTTGAGTGAATAATTTTGGACGTAAAATAATTTTATATCAATTATTGATATTTTGGGGTCCAAAGCCTATCCGACTGCTCAACAACGATGGTAAATAAGATAAAATAATAATGAACCCACTAGTAATCCAACACACAGTTGTGGAGTTAAAATATTGAACATACCCTGTCGTTGATTTGGCCTTTCCACCATCCTTTTCGATCGCCTTCTTTGCTGAGGATGTTGATGATGTCGCCGTTCTTGAGGGGCAGCTGGTTCGTTTCGACCGGTGTGAAGTCATACTCAGCTCGGGCGGTAATCCGCCGAAGCGGCTGTTCCAAACGCACGTCCAACCTTGACAATGGGAAGGCCCGAAATGGCAATTTATTGGCGTTTTTGAAGCGTGGAAATGAGGACTACGTAAGTCAAACCGCTTACCCGACAAAATTTTCTTTAAGGCTGGTTCGTTCATAATAGTTGATAAGTTCGACCAGAGACTTGAAGAAACGAGACTCCGATAGGTAATAGTGGGGCTCCCCGTCAACTTCTTTCTCGTGAACTTTCATGTGCTTGGGAGGTGGAGAGTTGGCTCTATAAAGAGGAACGTTGTATGCAATCTCCTTTCTTTACTATTAATAAAAAATGTATGACTGTATGTTTGTTCCAACATCACACCTGAAACGGCTGAACCAATTTCCGTGCGGGTGGGCGCAAATTGACGAGCGAGTTCCGGCTTAGATAATAGTCTATAGGAGATTTCGCGAACTCTCTTCTTCATCCCGAACGGAGCTTTCCTTCGCAACGAGAGCCGGGTGAAAAAGCGTCGTTGCTAGGGATTACTAGGAAAATTCTCGTAAAGCCAAAATCCGGTACTACTTTTGGCGTCTGTTTTGAACTTAACTATGTCGGTTAAAACGAGCGTTTTACGCTGATTCCAACGAGTACAAAACAATTTCTGTACGATAACCCATTCGGAAGTTATTCGAAGATCGTCGGTAGGTGGGTGAATTTCTTTCGAAATCGACCCTTCGATTCAAGGTAGTTTGATAGGTACTCCACTACGAGAAACGGGTCAACAAGCGTTGTTATTAAGAAGAATTGCTACGGGTGTTCCAAGTGAAGCATGGGCTGCATTATTCATTGGGGGTTTTAAGGTACCTACAACGAATTTCTCTCCTACTCATCTCAGAGCGCTAAAATTTGGTATGGGTACAGCTTCTTGAGGATCAATGGAAGTGAACCTACATGGACAGGTAATTTTACCCTCTGATATATATCAGATATATATCATATAATATAATATATTATAAGGGCCTAAGATTTGAGATAGTTGGATAGTTCACGACTAGAAACAGGTCAACAAGGTTGGACAGGTTGGATGTGCTTGCGTGAAGGATGGATGCATGATTGAACGGAAATTTGATATTTGAACATTCGTGCGACGCACGGGTGTCCCAGCTATTATTAATAAATATTCTGGTTCATTGAACTAATCAAGAGCAATCTTAGTATTCGAATAAGTTCTTACTTTATGCTAACAGCGTAAGGAGTTGTTTCGTGTGTAGCAACTTCATTCCGAATCCGAAGTAGGAAAGTGCCGGTCAGCTCTCTTTCCAGCAGCCTTGAAGCTTGGTCACGTCCCATCACTCCGACGAACCTGTTGTAAATCAAGTGCTTTCGTGAGTGATTAAAAGCAAGTTAGTTTATGGAAAAGTGTTTTGTGCTTAAACCGTACCATAGAAATTCTGCAAGAGCGGAGTGATCGGTCCAAGTAGTAGGTGAAACGCCTGAGCTCGGTCGAGGCTGAAAGATTACCATAACCAACAAGTCACAATGTAGAAGTCGCAAGTGCTGTATCAAGCTGGTCCATGTCTCGCCACAGCAGTCAAATATTTTATACGGAGCAAGCTAAACAGAGACTATCATTGGTTAAATGTCGTACCGGGATAGGTTGAATGTGTCCATTCATTTCAGACTCGTGCCGGGCAGCCAATGGTGGTCTGGGTGGCGGTTCGGGGCGGGGCACGCTGGTGCCACATCTGCCTGAATTCGCGATGCACATCTTGTGCGCTGAGATACCGCATTTTTCACATTTGTACCCCTGAAATGTAAAACACGTAATGTATCATGTTGATGATTTAATACAATTTTTTTTACAGTATTATGATACAATATTGAGCTTACCTGAAAAATTCTCCCTTTCAGATACTTGCTGCAATGTGTGCATGTAGTGGGTTTGTCAAAAGTGTACATAAAGAATTTGTGATCTGTGCTTCTGCATCCAACTGGATCGATGTTGTCCCTGGAATAAGAAAAATACAGCTATTTCAAGGGCTCATCAGGAAATAATCCAACCCGCTGTTTTCGTGTACTCACAGAGCGTCCTGAATCGCCTTAATCCACTTTCTCTTTGTGTCTTCAGATCGGGCGTAAAGCGTGATCGCTGTGCGGTCGGATTTGCGCACCAAAAACCATTGGTGGTTCCACCGTGAGTCTTTGAAGCCCGTTGGATGGTTCTCCACAATATACTCTGCCAGTGGGAGGCAGCATTTGAAAGTGTACTGGTCGTTCTGGAAGAGAAACCGCATATCTTAGCAGGAGCGGCGGAAACATGAGTCAAATATAATCATGTCCATCAGATACATACCCTGGGCTTGCACATGAGCATGATCTTGTCGAAGACGAAGACGTATCTGAAAATAGAAAATACCTATAGTAACTATAGGTACCTATAGTAACAACTGTTGTTACTCGCCCAAAAAAATATTGTAATTTCTAAATAGGTAACAAGAGGCACAAGAAGGTACATACCGCTGCCTGACTTTTTGGTTATCGTGAGATTTGATACGAAGTTCGCCATCTGTGAGCAGCCTTCCAAAAGACTCCAGCTTTTTGTTTTCCATACCTTCCCAGTCGGTGATACTATTCTGCAAATCGAACAAAACTTTTCAGAGAATCAAAGTAAACCATTCAAAGTCAGATTCTCGGGAGCTATCAAGACTGTTGAATGCCTGGAGGCTTAATGTAGTTAATGCCGATCAGTAACTCACTTTAATATCTTCCATCATGCTGAGGTGGTCACTATCTTTGGTGTACTCGTTCAAGTAATTGGCGACATCCAACATCGCCTCTTTAGCCCGCTCGAGACCTCTGAAGTCTTCATGGCCCTGTAAGGAAGGAGAGCTAATCAGGCATTTTTGACCGGAGCAATAAATCGACATTTTCGGAAAGCAAACCAACTCGAACATAATGCAATGACAATCTCAAGGGAAGCACCCTGTTCAAAACTCACCGGTTGTGTTTCACTGAGAAGTTTCCCCAGCAGCAGGTCATATTTGAGAATGCGCTGCATCGGTACAGATAAGATGTCTCGAAGTTTGAATTTATTATTGTTGGCTTCACGTTCACAATTCTACAACAACAATAGGTAATAAAGAATATTGTACAACGGGGATAATAGTGGGATGTGTTGTATCAGGCGCAGGTGTGCCAGACAGAAAGGCGCAAACTGTCCAGTTTTCGTACTTCAGAATTGAATTATCATTTTAGGAAAGGCTTTTGTCCATTATCAGGTTTTGGGAAATCAAGAATAACATCCTACAGGTCTCCCACAAGAATATTGCACTCCGACACTGCATTCTGGCGGCAGAAATCTAACTAGATACTCTTTGCACGAAATTTTCCCACTCCCTCTCGTTTTTCCCTTCCTAGTCACACTTCTCTTTTTCTCTGTTTTTAATGGAAAATTTTTGAATTCCACTTCATTGAATAGAACCTAACGACTTTTTATTTTAGTTTTGCTGTGGTGCAGTTATTAGGAAGAATCAGAAATATGTCAAAATTTAAACAACAGTGACATCGCGAACATTCACTTTATTCTGTTCTTCCTCCTTCCTGGCTTCATTGCCAGGAAGGAGGAATTTTTCATTAAATTGCGCAACGTTGTTGACGATTTACCTCGCCTGACTCCTCAACGGCTTTCCCCAAGAAATGTTTTGTTTTCATCTCTTCCATCGTTGAAAATACGGTGGTTAAAAACAAACTACCTACACAACTGGGAGACGTAAACAAAACTGGCGAGCAAACTGAGACAATGTTGCCAATAGGAAAAAATCGAAATCCCTTCGCACGGCATCGGCTCAAGACGCCACATCGGCTTTCCCTTTTGTGTCCACCTGCTGTCGGAGCGCAATATTCTTGTGAGAGACCGTTTTCTCAATTTTTGAGAACATAATTATGGTAAAATTAGGTAACGTTCTACAAGGGTCCAATTAATTTCTGACATCATCGATTTTCAATAAATGTATTACTCTCCAACGGGCGGCCATTTTTAGTTTATGGACATAATAATATTTAATACATAATTTATGTCCATAAACTAATAATATTATGTCCATATTATGCCGTCCCTAAAATAAAATTTATTATTGTTCCATTTAATGGAACACAACGTATTCAATGAAGCATTAAATGTTCCAAGTGTTCCGAGTAAAAAAAGAAAGTTTCATGATGAGGGCAACTGTAACAGTTTTCCTCATCAGAGAAAGAGACAACTGCCGTTTCTACAGACACTGTAGAACACGATCATTCAAGCTTTTATTTCAATGGAAATTAACATTGACAAACTGACGATTCTCTCGTCAACTAAGGTCGAGGCTACGATAGAAGCGTCAAGCGAGCGAAAACGGTCAGGTGCGGCCGCTCTAAAAATAGTTTACCCTTGTACAGGTAAGGGCGGCTACGGTGAGAGCGTTCGGTGACCTGGACGCCAGGGCGAATTTTGGCCTTTCGCTCGACGCTCAGTCCAGAGTAATATTTTCGCTTGACGCTCAGTGTCGAACGTTCCCTTTGCTTTGCTTCCCGCTGTTCTCACCTCAATCTTTTAATTTTATAAACTTTTTCTTTACACCAGCATTATTGATTACTTCTTTTCCACGGTAGGTATTCAATATGCTATTCTATACAAAAATATATATCATTAATAATCGTGGATTACGCTGGATTTTCTGTTTCTAATCCTGATCTGACAGGTACCTACTTATATTATAGTATAATATATTTCGTGTGACATATTATGTCCCTGAATTTTACTGGTCGAATTGTCTTGTAACACACGAAATAATTTTTTTTTTTTAATAAGGCTTGTAGCATTAAAAATGTACGATTCTATGCCAAAGTAAGCAACCACAATAATTATAATTATTATTATAAAGGAAATTTCTCAAAGTTGACGGCAGGTCCACTTAATGGTTGAACCATCTGCCAGATTTATCACTGAGTTTCTATAATACAGAGAGTTTCTATAATATAATATATTATTCTATAATATAATATAATATTATTATATTACGAGTAATTTTAGAACCCGCATTAACAAAAACAAGAAATCCCGATGGACAGTGTTGCAATGAAACTTGGCTCTTCAAGTTGACACGTTTCTTTTCCAAATGTGGTTCCAGCGTGGCCAGAATGAAATTGAACGTTTCAATCGACATTCTAGTGTACTGAAAAAATGTTTTGGGGTTTGTGGAAAAGTTTGTGGAAAAGTTTGTTGTACTCCCCATCAGCATTTCTAAGCGCATTAAGATGAACCCCAACCCGGCTTCTACATACCAGTTTTCTCAGTAAGGACCTTCTTAAATAGCTGAATTTTCACTCAGAAGAAGTTGTCTATTCGCAGGCATGGTGGTGACTGGAACTTCCCGACTAGTCACCTTTCGCTCGACGCTCGACGCTGTTCGCTTGACGCTCTACGCTCGACGCTTGACGCTTCTATCGTACCCGAGGCCTAAGCAGTTGAACCTCTAGTTTCATATTTCGCAATAAAAAAAAATAGCCATTCTGAACAAATGCCCTTCCTAAAAATTTAATTTAATAAAACATTCAATTGGAATCAAAGGAAACCCCCGCACTTTATCTTCAACATTTACGAATTAAGACGGAGCTTGTCCTCGGTGCCTTTCCCGTTTTCCTGAAAATTGCTGTTGACAGTTCGTGTCGTTTGTTCCCGTCGGGCTTACATGGCCGGTGGTTTTCAAGACCCCCGTCGTACTCCTTGACAACCACCGGCCAGAATATTGCGTAATAAATAAGCAACATGCTGAAAACGTACCTTCAACTTAGTATAAATGGCTTCGTTACGGGCTGCTAAACGGTCAATATGGTCACGGGCGGTGGTCATGTTGGCGCAGTAGTCTCCATAAATGAGGAACTTCTCCCTTGAATGGAGAAAGGCTTCGCTAAGACGGTAACAGCTTCCGGGCGTGACGGCTTTTTCCAAATTGCTCAGAAACACTACGTGAATCAGGTGAAGTTCCTAAACGAGAAAAAAAGCTGATTATTAGTCGGTTTAGTAAAGTACGAAAGTCACTGTGGGGGTGAGACTTACTTGGATCAGTGTGTTCGATTGTTTGTTGGTGAAATTTCCCGTCCCGGAATTGAAGCTCTGGAAAAGCCGTGAAATTAACCAACGAATATAACTCATGTACATTAGTTAAATAAATAGCATACCTTGACCCTGCCGAATATAATTTTTACGTCTTCCTCTTTGAGAACAGTTCGTAGGGGGATGATGAAGCATTTCTGCAGTGTCACCAACACATCAATGTAGTTCTTTTCTGTTTCGATGAGTTCGTTAATGACGTAGTCCCGTTTCTCAAAGCTGTGACTAATAGCTGATGGGACCTATGACAAAAATACCCCATCAAGAAAAATCCTGGCATGAAAACAAAGAGAAAATTAAACGTGTTGAAAGAGTTCCGGATTCTCCAGGGACTCGCTGATGATGGTTGAATGACGCACCAACACAAAACTAGGTAATCTATTTTCAGAATGCATTTTTTTTCTCGGAATTTTGTTACTCACGTAAATAGACGAGGGACTCGATTGTTTGTCAATAGAGCACAAATCCTGGTAAATTTCCTCATTCCGTTTGTGAGTGTCGTAATGCGCGTACTCGACGCAGTCCTCCGGCACCGCGCATGAAGCCTCCTCCCCACCACTACAACAACATCTTCATGCAGAACAACTCTCATGCAATACTAAACCTACTCCATTCAAAATGTGAAAGCATGTGTTTTTTCTTCTTTCAAATGGAAAAGAGCAGCGTTCAACACAGAATCGTGATGACAAAATAATGCACTGGAGTACATCGAAGCGGCTAGTGCGATGAAAAACGTTGATGACAGAAATCGGTTGGCATCATGTACCTCAAGTTACCACATCCAAAGACGTAATATTGACACATCTTCAAACCACTAAGACGAACTAGCATAACAACCATCACCGTCTCCCCCCCCCCCCCCCCCCTCCGGGGCCAACCGCGATGCCACACCAAGATGACAGCAAAGCACGAGTTTCCGGGTCGGAAATTTAAAATATCCCCCTTGGCTCAGTTATGTCGCCATCCCATACGATGAAATTTCCAGAATTGGGACGAGTGCATTGGTGAATAAGAATCTCATCAGCAAACATCACAAATTTCATACCAATGGCCTAAAATATTGAGTACAATGTGCTATGTGCCAATAATATGCGCATAAGCTCAGTTGAACAACGTCTAGCGATAAGCCAAAAAGAAAAAAAAATTTAACGTCAAGGAAGACAATACACAAAAGGAAACTGGCAGCATAATGATCAGAAGAAATCCGGTATATGAAACTGAAAATACGGGCATTTCAAAAAGGAATCACAACATCGAGGGGGTGAGAAATACCTCAGCAGAGAAATTAACGTAGCAAAGATCCTCATAGATATCTTCATCTTTTGCACCAAGTTCGGGCGCCTTAATGGTGAACTGTGGCCAAACGAATTCACCGCACGGAGTGGCCGCACCGCTGCCCAACGGAGGAAAAACAGTACAGAAGAGGTAGAAGGGAAAATAGATGAGAACATAGTAAGATGGAGTCGCAGACTATTCTCTTGTTTAAGGTATACCTAAATAATACAATGACGTTGTTGGAAGGCTTTCCGTGGTATACCCGAGATGGGGTGGACCAAAAAGTAGCCAAATTGGAGCTATGCGTTACTGACATAGGCTTCAAAGGTGCAGGAGCTTTCGACTCAGGAGAGTAGGTAATTTAGATAAACTTAGAAAATGCACTAGCACTCAGACAGAAGAACTCGCCATTCGAGTGGGTAGGACGCCCTCTGTATTAGCAGTGAAGTTTTTAATTAAAACATTAGCGTCCATCACCCGGTGATACCTACCTAATACCTCCAAAATCTTTACCGTCAAATTCGCGTTTTATACACACTCCACCCGCGTTCATATCTCGTCAGTGTTTTTCAATCGTCTCTTGCACTCCCACAAGGGCTTCATCTCAAATTTCAACGTCATAGAATGAATAGGAGAGATTTTAGCTCACTCAGCTGAACAGGAGAATGCCCATCATTTCAATCGTCCCTATACTCTATTCACGTTACCGTGAGAGTACGTAAACAGAACGCAGAGCCTTCAACGCTCCATTGCATGGCGGGTTTGTATGACCGGAATATTGAAACGTGATCTTGTTTTTGGGCTCATCAAATACTCGAACAGCTCAGAATGACACAATCATTCATCAGGAAATACAATTGATCACAAGCAGTAAATCAAGTCTTGGTTGATGTTTTTATCCGTGTACATTTATAAACCTTATCAATCTATTCTCTGATGAGAAGCTGAAATGGATTCCCATTTGTACTTTTATTACAATGAAATCCAATGCTGCAAGGCAAGATGGGGCGTTACGGCAGCAAGGTGAGTGGTAGGTTGACCCGCCTCGCATGAGAGTTACGCTGGCTAATTTTGGATGTAGCTTGTTTACTTTTACTCTCACGGTAACGTGAATAGAGTATAGTACCTACTCCCAGAAGGGCTTCCTCTCAAATTTTAATGTCCAAGGATGAACAGGAGAGATTTTTGCTCACTCAGGCCCACTTTTACCACCTGAGTTACTGACCGTTTAAGCGTTAAAGCCCAGGTTAAACCCCCGAGGGAGCACCGAATTAGCATGGGGATCTGTGCGGAGCTCGTTCAAATTCGTGGAGCCGTTATTTGGTGAAATACGCCCTCAGCTGATAAGGAGAATGCCAGTCATTCCAATCATCTCTTGTACTCCAAGAAGGCATCCTCTCAAATTTCAATGTCCAAGGGTGCACAGGAGAGACGGGGCGTCCGGAGAATTAAACGTAGCCTATGTCCTCCCCCGGAACACGCGAAACCCTCCAGAAAAAACGCCGTATTTTTTCGAGCTACCGTTTAGGCGTGATACCAGTACAGACAGTCAGACACGATTAATTTAGTAGAATAGATAACTGTTAAAAATCCATTACCATCTCAAGTCACCCAGGGAGGGTCAATGGGCTAGGGAACCGCATCTCGACTAACATTTTTTTCAGAAAGAACTTCATATTTTGTAGCAGCAGTAGTGAGTTTTGGGCTCCTACAAAAAAAAACTTGGGCCACCAACAGAACTGAAAAAATTATAATTTTTTTTTCTTTTTGCGCACTTTCTTTTTTTGTGCAAGTGCACTCTGGCGTATTAGCTTTAAAGGGGAGCTGGCTGAATTCAAAATGCCAAATTTTCTCTGGTCACTTTCTCTTTTTGGTTTTGTTATGTTGGTGGCCATAAATACAGCCTGTTCCTGCCGACGAGCAACCAATGAGAGAGTCCACCCCACTCTAATTCAAAATTTGAAAAGTGTCCTGGAAATTTGAATTAGATTGTAGGAGCCCAAAACTCATTACTACTGCTACAAATTATGAAGTTCAGGAAATTTTAATTAGATTGTAGGAGCCCAAAACTCAATACTACTGCTACAAATTATGAAGTTCTTTCAGAAAGAAACGTTAGTCGAGATGCGGGGCCCTAGCCCATTGTGCCAAGTTGTTTGTGCACTGCTACATACATCCACGTCTGTTTCTACCCTGTGAATATACGGGGAGATGAATGAAAAGCTACAGCACCTTTGAAGCCTATATCAATAAACGCAAAGCTCCTATTTGGCTACTTTTTGGTCAACCCCATCTCCTAAATAATGAATACCGAGATTTCACAACAGAATTAAGGGATGTAATCTCGACTAGACTCGAAGCGTTCGACAGAAATGGAGAAGTTGAAACTTACGGAGCTGATAAATTTCTGTAGATGTCCTCTTGCGATTGAGAACGAGGTTTGTGAATGGAAAATCCGCTGTAACAAACAAATCAATTAATTTGAGCGGACAGTCCTTTCGCTCGTGTCTTGCTCGTCGAGTAACTTACGGTATGTCAGGCCTCTGCATCATCATTTTAGAGCAGTTGGAGAGTTTGGACAAAGTGTGAAGGACTTTGTACAGATCTGTCAGGTCGAACAGCATCGATGGGTCGAACAAATCGTTTTTAGGGATCCCGTAAAATTCATAGCAGGACTGCAGGAATATCTTGATGTTCCGCAAGCATAAAAACTGCAACAGAACATTTTTATTAAAATTCGAAATTAATTTACACGTCGTCACGTCTAGGTTTCATCCTTCTTGAGAGGTCAAGTTCTAAGGGATCTTTCTTGGCACCATCAGTGTGATAGCCGAGAATATCGGTCATGTGAATGATTATATAATAGACTATTATGAAGAGCGCTAATGCGGCAAATAGGTTCTGGGTGGCAATCAACCTGGAAGAGATGTCATCATTGTGATTGCCCAGTCTACCCAAAATTTCATTTCTTAGCACTAAGCTCCTCCCAATCTTTAGGTGCCTGTTTTCGCGACAAGAGTAAACAATTTTGACCGGCCATAAAATGAGTTATATTTTGAGAAAAAAAGCGCTTAAAAGAAAAAATTAAACTCAAAATCTGATATTGAGCGATTCCGAATAATAATCCCTCCAATTCAATCCTGCCAAAAATAAAATGTCCGTCTAGGCAAGATTTTTTTTTTTTTTTTTTAATTTTGACAATGTACTAAAATGGGTTTCCATTTATTTGTGCCCGCAAGGCTTTCAGCCCAATCGCTCAAACCCGTGGGGCTAAAATCGGGTAATAAATTGGGTTTTGAAGGGTTTTGGGTCATGTGTCGAATTTGCTCGATCTTGCTTACTCGTGAAGCAGCGCGCAGTGTCGACATATTATCATAGAAAACAAAAACTAAGTGCTGTACCTTAGTTTTAA
This sequence comes from Pilophorus perplexus, assembly GCA_955831195.1. Taxonomy (NCBI): domain Eukaryota; kingdom Metazoa; phylum Arthropoda; class Insecta; order Hemiptera; family Miridae; genus Pilophorus; species Pilophorus perplexus. The sequence continues at coordinate 17,674,504 of OY037012.1, forward strand.
ATATCTATCACCTAGTCTCAAATCAATATTGTTAATAAGATATTTACTTGGAGCAATAAAATTCTCAGAAAAAAAAGTCGAATTTGAGGCACCTGGTCAGCGGATTCACTTATATTTACATGTCAGCTCTATAGGAATCGTCAGTCCCAATATGGATACGAAGAAGATATCAATCTGTGATGTCTGACTTTTGTTACTCATTGAACCTTGGCTTATCCCACTTGATGTCTGATGATGTTGAGGCATGTTTCATTCCGGTGTTTGAGAACAATTGATTAATTGGTTAAGTTTCGTTCATGATTTCTTCATTAAAATATTGACAACCTCAGCTTTAGTTTGCGTGGAACTGGCAGCTAAAATATTTTTGTACGGCACGGAATTGTAACATTGCGATAGAAAGAGTGCTTTGCGCGGAACTGGTATCCAACCGCCACCCGCTAAGCACAAGTCTGATCCCGCTTTCAAATTAACAAAATGTTCCACAGCGAATAATATATTATAACTTGCTGGGACACCCGTGCTTCGCACGAAATATCAAAATTTGATATTTACTTAATATCAGCTTTCCGTCCATCACCTATCAACGATACACCCGTGGCAACGACGCTTTTTGACCCGCCTCTTCATGGAAGGAAAGCTTCATTCGCGATGAAGGAAGAGAGTTGGCTCCTATAGCCTGTGGGTCTAAGTCGGAACAACCTCGTCAATTTGTGCCCACCGGCACGGAAATTGGTTCAGCCGTTTGGGCATGATGTTGGAACAAACATAGGTACATCCATTTTTATTCATAGCATAGATTCACTGTACGCTAGGCAACTGTTGTAAGGGTGTTTCCTGGGCAATAATACCCAAGCTAATAGCGATAAACTTGAAAATCACTGTTTGTTCGGACAAATGAATGTCATTTCACCAGCTCGGGAAAATATCTATCTATAATACGTGCATAGTTCATTGGATGGAAAGGTTTGTCTCATGTATTAACACCTATATCATGCACCATTACATATTGAAAGCGCAATGTGTCAAAGCGCTTACACACATAGAATACGGTTGGTTGCTTATTTGAGGACTTATTGCTGTGAGAACACTAGTTATCATGCCTGTGTACCGTATCCAATAACATAACCAACTCCGAACTACACACCTGGGCAAATTGGGGTTTTTGGTTGACGTCTTTCATGTTGATGCTGGCGGGGTTCCTGGAGTGAAGGAAATTGCACAGTAGGACTCCGTCCCTCAAAGTGAACGCCAAATCCGTCAAAGTAGCTTCTTGCCAGTTGGCTTTGTGGTCGCTCCTCAAAACCCCACATCTCGTCAGCCACTGGGCACAATCTCTCCACAGGTCGTTGGCCATTTTACACGAGTACAACGCTTGTCCAGAGCACAGAATACTGAACAAATTAGGGCGTCAGCCCGCAGATAATGTGGACTCCATACGAAGCTCACGACGGGAACCTGGTGTTGCACCAAAATAAAACAACATCACACAATACACTTCGAAGGCTCTTTCGGAAGATCAGAGACGGTCCAAGGTCACTGGAGGGCTCCGTGTACACAGAACATTCCCTGAGAGACAACCCAGCGGATCCGCTCACTTATCGTCACTGTCGTACAAGTTACTTTACAAATCAAAAGGAAGAAGTACAATATTTCAAATTATTTTGAGAAAATTGTCTTGGGTGAGGCGGGGTAACCTGTGGAAAGGTTGATTGATGAACAAATGTGGTGGGGATACCGTACACTGTTACCAACGATCAAAACTTATATCTGCAAAACCTAAACGGTATTTAGGCCTAGCACAATCAACTGAGCCCCAAAAATGTACAAACTGCTACTTTTTGAGCTTAAGTGTTGTTAAAATGTAGTTTGGGGGTCCGGAATATACATCGTTTTTCGAAGATTTATTTGTTCTACAGTACTTTTTCCTAACACAACTCTATGGTTGGTTAAACTGCTTGAGCCATGAAAGGACTAGAGACTAGACCTACACCTGACTCCCAATCCGCGCATGCGCAATCGCACTTTTTTATCGGTAATGTTTCGATGTTCGATCTTCGTTTCGATGTTCCATCACCTTCGATTATCGTCACGGCCATGTTATGCCAGACAGTGACTACCAGACAGGAACCTTTGAATTGGTAAATGGTAATAATTTAATACATACCTACTTTTGGTTTATTATTCTTCGAATAATACACCTATGTAATCGAGACGGAGGTCGGCGTCTCGGATCGGCCTCAAAATTTGACATTATCCGTGTCAAGAGGTCTAGATTCCTAAACCGAAATGTCCGTTCGCCGTCCGGGCCGTTTTGGGCAGTATGAATTTTCTTTAAATTCTGAAATTTTGACAGAATACTTGGTTTACCATCTAGTTGTGCCCACAAGGTTTTCAGTCCGATCGTCCAAACCCGTGGGGCTAATATGGGGCTACGGGAGGGTTTTTTTTTTTTTTTTTGTTAAGGCTTTTAGCTATGGGATCGAGTTAGGTGTGGTTTCGAATTATTTTTGGACGTGGAATCAATTTTTGGGGGTCCCGGAACGATGCGATTTCACTGCGGCGATCTACCTATAGGGCGTTCATGTGGCTAAAAATGGGATTTTTGAAGGATCCCTATGTAATCGCGACGGAGGTCGACGACTCGGATCGGCCTCAAAATTTGACATTATCAGTTTCAAGAGGTCTACATTCTAAATCCGAAAGGTCCGTCCGCCCTCCGGGCCGTTTTTGGCAGTAGGAATTTTCTTTAAATTCTGAAATTTTGACAGAATACTTGGTTTACCATCTAGTTGTGCCCACAAGGTTTTCAGTCCGATCGCCCATACCCGTGGGGCGCTATGGGGCTACTGGAGGGGTTTTGAAGGCTTTTAGCTATGGGATCGTCTTCGCTTAGGTGTCGTTTTCGAAGTATTTTTGGACGTAAAATCCATTTTACGGGGGTCCCGGAACGATTCGATTTCACTGTGGCGATCTATGGGCTTTCATGGGGCTAAAAATGGGATTTTTGAAGGATCCCAGCGGGTTAAATATTTTCCGAGTAAAAAACAAAGAATTTGAAAAAGAAAATGAAAAAACCCGTCCTTCATTGTTTCAAGAGGCGGGTTTTGGAAGTTAAGGCAACATCGATTGAAACGCGTAGCGAACAATCGATCTTTCTCATAACGCATCGATTACCGTTAAAAAAGTGCGATTGCGCATGCGCGGATTGGGAGTCAGGTGTAGGTATAGCCTCTAGTCATGAAAGGAGGATATAGGCTTCAAAGAGAGTCTCGAAGGTCTGTGATCAGGTGGGTCAATGGATGTTAGGATTTCCCCCAGTTGCTAGGGGAAGTACGTCAAAGTTTCCCTTTTGATGGGTAATTTCAAGTAACACCGACAAGTAACCCCAAAACCAACGTGTTAAACTCAACAATGTTGAGTCAACATGTTTCCGCTAATTACTCCCTAATAGGCCCTAGCACTGCACCCCAAATGAACGTCATACTACCAAAAAACGCTGCAAATTTTACACAAGGGTTTATTATTCTGTGATATAGGTTACTTGTACAGACATTTAATTCTGTTAATAAAAAAAAATTAAAAAAAATTTTTTTTTGGATTTTTATATTTCAAAAAAAAATTTTTGGGGGGATTTTTTTTCTTCAAAAATGTGTTTTTTCAAAAATTCTTTAATTTTTACTCGAAAAATAATTAACTTCTTGGGATCCTTCAAAAATCCCATTTTTAGCCCCATGAAAGCCCTATAGAACGCCACAGTGAAATCGGATCGTTCCGGGACCCCCAAAAATGGATTCTACGTCCAAAAACACTTCGAAAACGACACCTAACTCGATCCCATAGCTAAAAGCCTTCAAAACACCCCTCCTGTAGCCCCATTTTAGCCCCATCGCGCCCCACGGGTTTGGGCGATCGGACTGAAAACCTTGCGGGCACAACTAGATGGTAAACCAAGTATTTTGCCAAAATTTCAGATTTTTTTAAAAAATTCCTACTGTCCAAAACGGCCCGGACGGCGGACGGCGGACGGCGGACGGACATTTCGGATTTTGAATGTAGACCTCTTGAAACGGATAATGTCAAATTTTGAGGCCGATCGGAGTCGTTGACCCGTGTCGCGAAAACATAGGTGTATTATTCCAAGAATAATAAACCAAAACGAGAACCCAATCCCATCCGTGCGAAGCGCTCTGAAGGGAAGGCCGCCAACATGGAGTTTCACCTAAGGGTTAATGTTACTTTCCTGAAGAGCTCTGATCCCAGAAGGGCAGGAGCGAAAGGCGCCTTGAGTTGCATATTTTATTAAATGCAATTTACACCAATCAGCATACGGTTTCTTCCCCTCACAACATCCCACTAAGAAGGATGAAAACCGTCCATACCACGCAGAATTTTTAGATTTAAAAAAATATTGGATAGGTACACCAACAATCGTTAATGTTACAACATTAATTATTAACGGACACTTTTCTTTATTTCTTTTACTTTGTAAGTTTAAACAAACTAAGTTCGCATTGTTTATAAAATAAATTATATAATAATTTATATAATTATAGTAGGATTTATATTATTATAATGTTATTATAATATCGGTAATAATAATAATATTATTATTATATTACCTATCTAGCTTCTAAAATATGATGCGTTGATTTGCACATCTGCACTTACCTAAAACAGTTTTAGTAATATAGATAACAGTTTATAGGTTACCTACAATAAAATAGAGGCAGCAAAGAAAGAGGCTGTGAAGGAGCGAAAGCAGGCGGAGGATGTACTGTTACAGACCACCTTAACAAAGTTCTCGGCAGATCGAAGAAGAGCAATTAGTCGAGCAGTAGTGGAACAGTCCAGGGTGAAGTCGTCTGGGTGGCTGTCTGCCATTCCTTTGAAGCGGCATGGCTTTGATCTCTCAGCCTGTGAGTTCCGAGATGCTCTTGCAATTCGGTACATGCGAACCCCAGTAGATATGCCAAATAAGTGTGATGGCTGTGGACATACCCCTTTTTCCATCAGGCATGCTCTCTGTTGTAAGACGGGGGAGTTGATCACGCGGCGTCACAATGAAGTAAGAGACGTCCTGGGGGAATTAATGAATACAGCTTGGGGAAATTGCTGCAAAGAGCCAGTGATTGTGGCTGCTTCAAACACTGCTCCTGGTTTGAGAGGGGATCTTGCCTGCCGTGGGGTGTGGGAACCACAGAGGGACGCATTATTTGACGTCCGTGTCGTAGACACTGATGCACCCTCTTATGTTTCCCGACCAGTGGCATCAGTTCTCGCTTCGGCAGAGGAAGAGAAGAAACAAAAGTATTTACCTGCCTGCCAAGATCGCCACTGTTCATTCACCCCTCTGGTCAGCACAGTGGATGGACTTTTGGCACCCCAGATGAACGGGTTCGTCGATGTCCTAGGTGAACGGCTGGCAGACAAATGGAAGCGGCACCAGGGGATCGTCCAGGGGTCGCTCAGGGCACGATTAACGTTTGCCATCGTACGCGCACCCTCCATGTGCTTGAGGGGAACTCGGCAGAGATGGAGGAGCGCTGATGACCTGCTAGGCTTTGACGGTGGGGCGGCGCTGCAGCTGGGGCTCCAACTTCGTTGATTGAACACACCATGATCCTACGACTTCGACTCTTTCTCCGGTAGCAACAACGAATGGATTGATAAAATATCAGCGGCTAGATTCTACGAGTGAAGGCGATCAGAGCAATTTTCGATGGCGAGGTTGGCCTCTCTCCAAAACGAAGGCCCTGATACCGGCTCGTTTCTTTTTTAATTATGCTCAATAAATATTTTCGCGTGAAAAAAAAAAAAAAAAAAAAAAAAAAAAGAAAGGTTACCTACCTACCTAGTACTATAATATTTTTACACTTCACGGTCCACCAGAGCGGTTTATAGGTTACCTACCTAGTACTGTAACATTTTTACACTTCACGGTCCACCAGAGCTACCGCTGGTTGTATCTTATTTAAAATTTAGTTGTAAACTACACCTTAGAATCTAATAAGAATATAAGGCTTATTAGATCCTACACTGGCTGGTGTTCGGATTTTTTTCCGAACGCTCAAGAAGAAAAAATTTACTTATTTAACGTAGGTAGGTATTTCATATACATTATAAAATATCGCCCACAAATATCGATATTTAGGCAGAAAATCCTGAGACCTCCTCTTTGGATGACAAACATCGACGTACGATAGATCGATAGCCAAACATGGATGGTTCACAAACCCGATCGATAGCCAAACTTCGATGGAAAAAACATCGATGTCGTTCTCAAAAACATCGATGTATCGTTGATATCCCTAATCTTTGCATCGTTATAATTTGAACATCTCTAACAGTGTTCTCTGTTACTCTGTGATCTCTAATCATGACGCGATCGTCGTGTCACGACTCGTGTGGATGTGATAGAATCTGATTGTTCATTTATGAGATATTTTATGACTTGCATGTTAGTTGTTCATTTATGAGATATTTTATGACTTGCATGTTAGTTTGTTCAATCCACATAATCAAAGGTGGATGTTGTTCACCGTTGACAGATGGTACCAAACTCATGTAATATTATATACCTACTATAGTAGGTACCCATCCGTTAATCATGTTGTACAATTCCGTATCAGGGTTTGAGCGAACCGAAAACTAAACTGCGAAAATATGGCAACGGATTCCTCCCACACAGGTAGTCTCATCAGTAATGTAACAACAAACGAGCCATCTGAAACCCCCGTTTTGTCAACTACCGAAACTAATGAGATCAATCCAGTCACCGAGGAACCGCCTAAAGAAGATGACGTAAGATGTAGGGATAGATACATCTCGGTAGGTATGTGGCTAAAGGGTAAGACACAACAAGCAAAAATCGACAAGGAAAGAAGACCTCAAGCCCACGATCAGCCTCGAGGCTGGAGGAGAAATTTCTATCACTTCATCATTTTTTGTTTCAATCTAAATCTGACGCCAATTCCTATTCCTGTGGGACCCTGAAACTCATCTTATTATTCCAGGGATATTGCACGTGTGAATCCACTATTAAACCGCTTTATCGTGAATTCTACGGAGACCTGGTTGACCATGCTGGTGGAGCTATTAATGTTGGGCAGCGTGGGAAACTGCCGAACTTCAAAGGGCCCAACATTTGGGTCCCACCTTGGCTCGATTTCCGGTAAGTGGTTTGTCCAAATTCTGGATTGAACGTCCTCAGGTGCTATTGAATCTGGCTCAACACTTTGTGAATACTTATCAGACCACCTGTTGAGTTGGAGGATGGGGATCGGACGAAAGAGCTGGTCATTAAGGCTCTGGCTCCCTTAGAGAAGAAAACCCGGTTGGGCGTACGGATTGACGCCGAAGAAGCGTCTATAGTTATTGACATCGGTGAGGAGTGCAAACCTAATGACCCATGCTACAATCGAAAACCAACCACTACGGATCAGATGGGAGGAGGCGTTGGATTATCGGACATAGTGTCCCTCTCGGATGTTATGGACCTGGAATTGGACATTCCCGACGTAAGCTTTACAGTGTCATTTCACTCATGAACAGTGTACCGACAAGACCCCAACTTGTTCACTCCTTCCTCACCAGGTGAAAAAAACCAGGAAAAAAGAAAGCATCCATGTACGAGACATAGCACACAACACTCCTCTCACTCCTATTGTGGTGCTCTCTCGCTTGGAAGTTCGTATGAAACCAGACATCACTCACGGCTTCATAAGCTTGATGAACTTCATCCACGTGGCCATCAAAGCAATCCGAGTCAAAATTGAAAGATTCAAACATCACTCAAAGTTAGTTCAACTCAGATTTAGTATCGTATAGTGGGGCTACTAGAGAGAATATTTTGATCCTAACTCAATTTTAGGTTCTAAAAAAATTCATTTTCGAATGGTCCAATGGAAAGGGGCTTAGAAGGACCTCTTAGCTACATTTTTGCGTTTTGTGAATTAAAATACTCCTAAAGGGGGATTTTTTATAGAGGAATATTTTTAATGGTGTTCTCAAATAGCCTCCACTTATGGAGTAATTTGAGAATAGGTACGCTCAAAAACGCATGTTTTAAAATCACTAATTCAATGGGGCTGTTAACTATTATTTATAATAATATGAATAATAATTATAATATGAATAATATTATTAGCTAATGGATTCAACACCTCGAGATTCAACGATAAATATGGTTGAAAATAACAAACCCGTGCCAACAGGGACTGTTCTAGACTTTCTTCTACCAACGTTTTTTTAGAAAATCGACAAAAAGGGTCCCAGGAAACTGCCCGAATCGCTCTACCTGGAAATTCGGGGAGATCGGTGCCTCGTCTCAAATCTGTCCGAAAATCTGATCCTAAAAACTCCCCGAAAAGGTGGGACGAGGATTCTGCCAGAAAACTGAAAACACGCATGTGAATAGGGGATACTGCCCGAATCTATCCGAACTGGAAACTGACCGAAAGTGAACGAAAGTAAAAGGTCGTAAACCCCTTTCAGGTACCTGCTTCCGAGGACCTGTCTTTCCGAGGAACAAACTTGACACTTTACAATGGCATTCCAGCGTCACTTGCTAGACCTGTTACAGACGTCTAATAGACGTCTACAGTAGACGAAAAATGTTTTCATATTTCATATTCATATTTAAAAAATATTTAATATTACATAACATCACAAAAGAAGAAACTGTAAATCTGGCTCTCAAAATGCAACTTTTCAGGAGAGGCGAAAACCTAAAAAGTTACTTAACTGTCTGGGCGTGTTTTGTTTTTCCATTGATTAGAGGGAGAAAGAAGGATGGCCAGAGTATGATGCAGGCGCCTTCTGGACTAATTTTTAATAATTACAATTGACGTTGAAGGATTGTGCAGTATATCATTTCGTTCAGTATATAACGTAGTTTATTTTATGATGCAGGCGCCTTCTGGACTAATTTTTAATAATTACAATTGAAGATGAAGGATTGTGCAGTATACCATTTCGTTCAGTATATAACGTAGTTTATTTTAAGAAGAAACACTTTTTTTTATTTTTAAAAACCCTGGAAATTCTCCGTTTCACGGAAAAACATTGGAATCATGGATATGTTTACTGTAAACTCGTCGTCACAAATTTTGGTGTCGTACTTGTCGAGTAGAAACAGTTTCTAGTAACCAACCGCCAAACTTCCTTACAGACCAATCATGTGATTATAGTTTTCGCGATTATGTTGCGTAACAAATTTTGGTGTCGTTTGGTGGCGTTACGCAAATTTTAGAATGACCCCCAGCCCAAAAACATATCCATGTTAAAAATTTTATGGCGTAAGGAACTGACTGCCCCAAACACCAAGAAATGATGACAATGAGCAATGAGAATGTGTTGATTTTCGACCATCTTCAGATGTCCAGGAATTCGGGTGTTCTGCCTCACAGTGCGCCCGCATGAACAAATTTACATTATTTCTAGTCGCATTGCACACTTTCTACAGGTAAATGGCGCGAATTTCCCTAAAGAGTTGATTATTTCCTTCACTTGGCCGCAGTCAAAAATACTCTCAAAAAGAGGAAGTCGACCAGGTCCGAGAAAATTTTAGTCGTGGATGCTCCCATTGAACTGACCAGAGTTAGTCGCCGATACGCCGTACCTTTTCAGTACATTTCAAACGCTGCAAAATTTAAGTTACCTACATTTAATGTTACTCAAGGGTTCATTAACTTCTTCACAATTTATGCCAAAGAATATAGAGAAGAAACCCTTGTGCACACACATTTGCAGCGTTTCATTCTTCTCTGTCCCTTGGGAAATAACTGTAAAAGTTTTAGACACCTTTTCGTCACTATTCGGTCAGGTTAATTTTTACAGTTAGGTACCGATGCGCTCCCATCCAAGCGCCTCTCGTCTTCGGTTTGCGGAAAAAGTGCTCCCGGAACCAATATTCCCGATGTGACCCCTTAGGACAAAATCTCCGGTGGTGTGGAGTGTTATTTGCCAATGAAACTCTTTCAGGGCTGTGATTATGCGTTTCTACGGTGACATTTTGGAAAGAAAAAGGAAGAAAAACTCCCGGATAAAACAAGCCATCAATTGAATTTAATAGAAGAGACCTTTCTGTTACTACGAAACCAAAACCGTAACTAAGAATAATTCGTAACTTGACACACTAGGTATCTAACGACCAAACTATGTCGTCGGGCTCGGACGAATCGTCGACGACGGAGGTGATTTTGATAGCCTATAACCACCCTCAGAACTCGCTGTTCACAATGAGACCACCCTCCTGAAAATCTGTTCAGCCGTTCGGGCGTGATCCTGTGATACACACACAAACATGACGAAGAGATGAGCGCACCTTTCCATTTTTTGAGGGAAAGGTTGCGCTTAAAAAAAAACATGTCGAAGAGATGAGCGCACGCATCTTTCCATTTTTTGAGGGAAAGGTTGCGCTAAAAACTCCGGAATACCGAACCCCCCCCCCCCCCCCCCCCCGATTTGGAACAGGCGAATTAAAACTCCTGGGGCCAGGATTGTAAGACCGGTTCCCAAGACTCGTTTTATTTTTGAACATAATAGATAGGTACCTACTAAAATGTTTTATTAGGTAATGACTCCCCTTCTGATTTCTTGTAATAACTTAAATAAATTCATAATTAGAATTCAATTTCAGTGTGAATTTAATTTAATAACTCCTCCCTTCCCCAAATAAAATGTTTTGAACATAGCAGATACTTAAATGTGGTAAAATTAATGACTAATTTATGAGTTTTCGGCATTTTTTGAAGTTAAAAATTATTTTGAACTATTTTGTTAAGTAAGCTGTGATCTGCTGAAACTCCAATTTTGTATCATAATTGGTCATCACCAAATTATACATGAGTTCAGCACCAATTAGTTATGTTTTTGGTTTATTATTGTTGGTATAAAACACCTATGTATTCGTGAAATTTGTCCCTACACGTTTCACATTATGAGTACGGAGATTCCAAAAAATGAAATTTCCGTCCATCGTATGGGCCGATGGATGAGTACGGAGATTCCAAAAAATGAAATTTCCGTCCATCGTATGGCAGAAGGATGTTTTTTATTCTTAAATTCGACGTCGGTAATACCTACTCAGTTGACCATTTAGTTGTGCCGCGAGGTTTTCATCCCGATCGTCCAAAAACCTGTGGGGCCAAAAAGGGGCTTAGGGTTCTTTTTTTTTTTTTTTTGTGTGAAGATTTAGGCTATGATATTGAGTGGGGTGTCGTTTTCGAAGTATCGAAGTTCTTCCGGTTATCGCGTCAACACGCCTACGGTTCTCCCCCTTCACGATAGGTCAACGAGCATAGGTAAATACGAACAAATAGTTTTCAAGCCTTAACAATTTTCGCTTCCTTTGAGTAAAAATGACACCGCCCTTGGATAATAACCCCAGGGGAAAAGGTAGAAAGGAAACCCAATTGGGGGCCCCTGACGTCTCAACACTATTCCTCTTAGGTAGGTACCTGAAGCTCTTCACTCGAGGGTTAAGAAATTCGGGCACTTTTCAAAGTCGAAACGGGGGTCTTTCATTCTGCCAGAATATTTTCGGTCAGTTTCCAGATTTCTGTTTTCGGACAGTTTCCTGGCCTTACTTTCGGGGACTTTTTCGCCAACTCCCCAAACTCCCCGAATCGGTTTCTGGGCAGAAATTCGGGCAGTTTCCTGGTCTGGCAGTTTCCAAGTTCCCGACAAAAATGGCAATAAAATGCTGGGAACATTTTTCTATCATAAAAAAGTCGTCTATCGTCAAATAACATGATCACAAACTCTTCTTAACTACCTACTCTAAGTTTTATTAAATTCAGTCAGTAGCTACTAAAAATACACCATTATCAATTTTAAGCGTCTGGTCGTCGAGCGAAGATTATATTGAATAACAGCGCGTTTTAAGGTAAATGAGCTAAAAATGTCACTAGGTATGTGAAACCAGTACCTAATGGCAGACGTAGGGATTTACCCTACTTGTATGAACTTTTGGATGTGAGAAGGACGTAGGGAATCCCTACGCGAAACGTAGGGATTGTTTAGACAACTCGTAAAAAGAAAAATTTCATAAAATTATCAAGAATAACGGCATTTTATAGCTATCATGGTGGGTTCAGGGTCGCAATGAAGATCCTGCTACTGGAGAAAATGGCGTACACGAAGTTCATATATAGATTTGGTTGTGAATGCATAAATATGTGAAATTTCCTACCTTAAAGGTTTCCTACAAACTTTTTGCTGTTCTCACTTACTCTTGTTTATAAATGTATTTTATTTATATAACATTACATGTTATATAAATAAAACTAATATTATTAAGTACCTACCAATAATATTTTCAAAACGTTAATAAGCTGAAGTTAACATACATACATACATACATATATAGGACCTATAATATTATTATAGGTATATCGTACTGGGCGACCTGTTTTTTATTTTCAAAAGTTGGTCGCCTTAGATTAAAGCGCCTGCTAAATTCTTTATTGATGCTCTACTAGCCTAATTAATGTTTTTCTTCGAGAGAAAAAAAAACGCGTTCTTCGTGTTTTTTCAAATAACTCCACTTTACGGTACAAACAATTTGCCAACTGGCGTTAATTTTCTTTACGATATCTTTCAGACTTGCTGCCGTAAATTTCTCAAGTGGTAGAAGGAATATCGAGTTCTCCTTGAATGAAATTGTATTTTCAGTTTTGGCATATTCTGGATGTTGTTATCAAATTTACCTGAAGGGGGAAGATGACGTTCGTTTGGTAAAGCCAATGAATTTTCTTGCTTACATAGTTAAATTTCCATTAGTTATCTAATTCATTTATGTTAAGAAAGTTATCCTGTTCCAGGTGCCCGTTGACCACCAAGGGCCGTACATAATATGTTTCACTTCGTTGAGTGGTGTGGCAGAAAGCTTGGATTGTGGTTTAGACGTTGGCTGTATCTTCTCCATTTACAAGTAGGTATTTTGAGAATTGGTTTTATTTCCGTTGGGAGGATTTAATTACGTAATAATTTTCTTACAATTTCTGTGACTTTACCTTTCAGGAGGGATATCAAGATTTCACCATTTGCCCCAAGAACTGCTAACATGTCGTACAAGTATCTCATTTCATCTGGCTATGCCCTTTTCACGTATGCTACGAAAATGGTTATTTCCATTGGGAAGAAAATAACATCGTTTTTGTTTGATCCAGTAAGCATGAGTGATTTAGAAAGGTTTCATAATAGTTGTTGTTATTATTATTGAAGTATTAGCTACCCTTTTGATTTGTGGAGTTACAATGCACAGTAAATCCATGGCAGCCCTAAAATTTAGGGCCTTTGTCACGTTGAATGTAAATTTTACATTTAATGTAAAATTTACATTCAACGTGACAAATTTACACTATTCATCTGACCGTCCACAGAAAAGGTGCCGAGCTTCTGGATTTCGAAATTGTGTTTATCGTTTATCTTGACCGAAACGATAACACAGCTGCAAAACACGATACCTTCGTCTAATCTATATTTATAAAATCCAATTTCTGTGGCGGACTGGTTTTCAATATATTGAATTTTTTGAACATCAGAATTGCGAGAAAATTGTTTTGGAGAAAAACGCGGTCAAAGTTGTTACCTTTTCAACCCGAATTACTGAAACTTGATTCCTGAAGCAGCTTACTGATCGAAAATCTTCTTTAGATTTCCTATAAGAATCAATAGTCTGAAAAGTCGATGTTGTCAACCTGACTTCATTTTTTCGCTCTCCTGAACAATTTTCTTCCAGAAACCAAGGGTTTCCTGCGGATAGTCACAAATTTATAACCAAGTAATAAGTCTTATTCACATTTTTACTTCATCGCACTTTTCTGGAAATGTTGGAAGGTCGTTCAAGAGTTTATCCTCAACGACGAAAACATCACGATTCCCGATAAAGGGACGATCATCTCGGTGGACGAAGGCCATTCGGGACTTTGGGAGCCTCAGGTTTTGGAGTACATGAAAAGGAAAAAAGACCCTAAGGTTAGGAGATGAGAATTTAAATGAGATACCTAGGCGGGATGTTGTGGTATTAATGGTCAATGTGTAGGTATGCATCGTGCACGGTATGAGTTTCAGTGTGATCTGCTGACAGGGATGCGCAATATTGTGTGTAATGTGTAAGTCGATCTCTATTAGTGAATTATTACTTTGATTTATTGGTAGATACCTACTCCAAAATCCACGAAGTGGATTTCGGTAAGGCAGGGGACGGGACTGTCGCAGTTTGAGAGAGAGCGGTATTTGTTGGAAAACCAATCGTTCTGCGAAACATTTCGCATTTTGATTTGGAATAATTTCATCGAAGGGATAACTTCAATGGCTAAATGAGAGGCCACAATAACAGCGGCCACCTACCAGAGCAGAATACAGAGGTTTTCAAAATTAATTTGCACTGTCAGGTGAACAGTCAAGTTGAGGGGAGGGGGACGTCCTGCTTTGAAATTACAATTTTAGAGGAAAAAGATGTGAACTGAAAGTTTGTAGTTAGTCCCACGCATGGATCTGAAGTCCAAAATGTTAACAATTCCAATGGGAGTTCCCAAACTCTGGTCCAGAAATTGGGTGAGGGATAGGAGGAGCCTTTCTGCTCAACTTTGTATTTTTTTGAATGAATCAACATACCACATCAATTTCATTCAAAAACCACAGGTAAACCACATTCTTATTCTTTTTTAGTAAACTTCGTCATATGTCATGCTTATCCATTTGTGGCCTTAGCTCGAAATGCACGTCCAACCGGACTAAGATGAGATGTTTATAAGCAGGCTCTTATTGCAAGCCCTCATTGTTCGCTCTCCAACGTTTCACCATGGTACCACGCATCTTCAGGGGATTACATTTCTTTTAAGATACCTACCCACATGAGATATCCATGTCCTCTCAATGACATCAGTCTAAACGACCGACTCTTTTCACGTATAGACTGATGTTATGTTATTTCTATCTTAAAAGAAATTTAATCCCCTTAAGATGCCATGTGGTACCAAGGTGAAACGTTGGAGAACGAATAAAGAGGTCGTGCTATAACAGCGTGCATAAACACATCTCACCTGAGTCCTGGTTGACATAATATTATGTCATATTATAATCGTGTGTCATTTTTCAAACATTGGCCAGAGGTACATCCCCTTTCTCTACTTGCGATTGTGTGACAGGGTTTTCTCTCGTTTCGGTGTATTTCCTTTTCCAGCTTGGAAGGCCTTTGAAAACGAGATACGTCGGTAGTTTGGTAGCCGATTTCCATCGGGTTTTGTACAGCGGTGGAATTTATCTCTATCCAGCTAATCGGAAAAATCCTCAAGGGAAGGTGAGGGGTTGACTATAATTTGTCATTAAAAAAAACCTTCTCTAATGTTTCTTCCCCTCTTTAGACGACCCTGTTGTGTGAATGTATGCCGCTAGCTCATATCGTGGATTTGGCCGGCGGAGGAGCTTCCACTGGGAAGACGGACGTTCTAAAAACGGAAGCCGACCAACTGGGGCAGTACATCCCGTTCTTTATCGGGTCCAAACAGGAAGTGCAGGAACTTCTGCTGACCACCTCGTCACCTGCTCGGGGCTGAATACAGTCTTTGAAATTAAACAGTGAGGTCGACAACCTTTGCTTTCTCGATTTTAGCGCTATAACACTCTCAGATTCCCCGATGAGGGATATTTTTGCTTCGAGGAGCCAACCGTACTGGTAACCCTGCCTCGGGGTGTTTTCACTCTGGGGGGTTGGTTTGAGTTTGTAACGGACGTTCTCGACCAGCCCGCCAAGGACGTCAGGAATTTGACGTTTCTACACTTGGGATCATCCCCCGCATATATGATATCCGCGAATCTTCCTGCTCGCCTGCATCCATTTAACACGCACTAGAGGTACGAAACCTATACATTTGAATAACTCGTGCGTCAGATGGGATTTGGTGGATTTTACAGAGTAGTGGTATTTCGTAGTCTAGTGGGTGCTTGAATTGAAACGAATTTTAACGTATACGTTCATACGGAGACCTATTGGCCATAAACGACCCAGAAAAGCCTTTAGGCGCTACGTGGCAGCTTCTTTTAGTAAAACATATTCTTCTCGTTCACTTAAGTCTCATAATTTGACGTAATTTAATACAATACATTTATTTCACCCTTCGCGAATTCCAAGCTACTCCCAATTGCTACCTACTTGAACATTTTACGATTACGATACTTTAATTTTAATGTAAAATTGATAGAAACTGTCCCACTGCTGCAAAATGATGAAATATTTGGGACGATTGCTGCATTTTCATTTTCATTTTGTTTTCATCTTTGAAACAGATCATGAACCAAAAGTGGCTTTACAAACGTTATGAAATGTTGCATACATGCAACACGTGTACGTGTACATACCTAAGGGTAATCATTTTGTTGATTGGATCCTCGGACATATAAGGAATTCACTTCTGTGTTTATGGGTTTTCTTATGTTCAGCATGCAAAAAATTTAATGGGATTTAAAAAGAGTACCACGGATTTTATTTTGCGGTGTCTGCAGAGATTTGACTTTATTGGTTGGCGACCCTGTTCTACAATCCTACGTTCTCGTAGATCGTAGGGCGGTGGAGAGATGGTGCGGTTGGTCGTTGAGATGTCTACACTCCTTTAACCGACACGTGACGTCATAGTTTTCTTCCCAAGATCAATAATTGATCTTAATAATTATTATTATGGGATAGTTTTTGCTCCGAAACGGTGTCGGAAATTGTAACGAGCTAAGTTCAAAGTTTTGGATTTCTTTTTGGTCCGTCCTTGCGAACAATTACTTCCTTGTGACGTCATGATAAGGTTTGCTGCGCAGCTGTCGTTTAGTTCTTCCTTCGGTTGCTCTCCACGGCCACTAGTCATCTGGTGAGTAACCGTGTTTTGCGGGACTAGTATAGCTTATATAGTAAAAAAAAACACCTTCAAACGAAACTCGTTCTTGTGTTTCTCGTTAGTCCGGTTGTACTACAGAATCTGCGACTCATCTCCCCTCCGGCGCGTTTGTTTTGGAGCCCCTCGGAGTGAAATCTAGTTCAAGATCGATCTCCTATCATCAGAGTGACTGATAAAACGTTTTTTGGCCCTCCCATCTGCCTTTGTACGGCTAGTTTGACATTTGACAGCCCTCTAGCGTCAACGGCCGAGCTCAGGGTAAGCCCTTCTATTATTTTCAAATTATCTTCAAATTTCCCGCAAAACTCCAGTCTATTCATACATATTTCCTCTTCTTCATCCTAAATTAACCCAACGTTTTAGTAATTGGTCTCAGCTTCTAGAAGGTTATACAGCTCGTCCCTCTGCAAAACATTGACTTTTTTTTAGACCTTGAAGTTCTGAACAACAAAATAATTTAAAATAGAGGCCTCAGGATGTGACCTGGGAAGTTTGACGCGTTAGGTCTCCCTACCACTTGTTTGTTAATATGAGTTTCTCTTTCGATTTCTCTACATATTCGCACGTTCAGGAGAAGATTCTTTAGGCATGAAATCAGCTGAGTTGCCCATTTCGTTTTATATCGTTATGGGAACCGAACCTAAATTACGGGTGTAATGTGTAGGTACCAGGAGTGGTTGAGTTAAGAAGGGTTTCATTTAAATTAAATTTGCTTTCTGTGTTAGGTGGAAATCCTAAGGCGCACTCCAAGTTCTCGCTGCTGCTTGTGTTGAGGAAGTGACGGGGTAGGTTTCCCAAGGATCACGCTCAAAACATTGAGGGTGCCCTCTGGAGCTTCTCCACTGGAGCTGATGGGTTCGCTCAGAATATTTTTACTAGAAACATCCAGATAAACCCCTTCAGAACCCTCGGCAAGGCTGTTGCCAATTTTCATAAATTGGACCGTTAATAAGAGCTGCTGGTCCTGGCGAGGGTGCTGTTTGGAGGGAGACTGGAAAATACGAGGGGTTATCAGGCGTCTTGTCACCCTCTGGACCCGACGGAAATGCGTTATTTGCAGTAATTTGCAATTTTTTGACATCTACAATTATTGTAGAAGTCAAAAAACATTAATCGAGAAGACTGCGGTGGGAAAACGGGGTAGCCACCTACGGACCGCCAACTTCCTTGTTCTCATCCATTGCTTTCTCCATAGTCAACTGAGAAGGAGTGGCGAAATGTAGCGGCTTTCTTGAGACGATTTTACCCACAATAGTTGTTAAGACGGTCTTGATCACTTCGCGCCATAATAAAAGGTGTGTCTCCATCGAGGAGGTGATGTGGCATGGAGGAATTGATGCAAAAGAACCTCTTCAGCGCCCTTGACGTGTTGTAGAGTGTGGGAGAGAAGTTTGATGTCCGTTTAGACAATGATGCTTCTGTGGGGTCAGTTCTGTCAGGACCTGTCGGAATCGGGGCGTGACAGTTCCCCTAGTCAGCAAAAGAGGAGAAACCCCGAAAATATATTGCAGCGTACTACGTCACATTTTCACTTGTTCGGTGTGCCCACTATGGGATATGGGCTCCACGCAACAAAGAGGTTGATAGATGTTCTCCATAGAGGCCTTTTGGACAAGTGGCGGAGACATCTGTCTACAGTCATAGGTTGGGTCAGGGTTCAACTGGTGTTTGCCACTCTGCTGTCAGCCTCAATGTGCGTCAGCGGCGCGCGTCAGGATGTGCTGACAGCCTCCTGGGATTCAATGATGGAGCAGCTTAAATGAAAGTGGCTGAAGGGCTTTCCACCCCTACACTAATATTTAATAACGTGAGCCCTCGTGACTCGTTGAAAAAATATTTTAGTATGCATTCATTTTTACGTTTTTTAGCGCAACCTTTCCCTCAAAAAATGGAAAGGTGCGCTCATCTCTTCGACGTGTTTGTTTGTGTAACCCAGCATCACGCCCGAGCGGCTCAACAGATTTTCATGAGGGTGGTCTCATTGTGATCAGCGAGTTCGGGGGGTGGTTATAGGCTACCTTGATTTTCCCTCCCTCATCCCCTTCATCGGTTTTCGGGAGGTCCTTCACGACGAAAGTTGTTTATCTCTGATGTGTAACTAAGGAGGCCTCAAAAGGGGGACGAAAGTTTTTGTCCGATTTCGTTGGTACAAGGGTCTATGGAATGAGCTTTTTAGGCTGATTCCAACGACTCCAAAACGATTTTTGCAGCCTGAGCCGTTCGTTACCTCTGATCGGCATAAGGTTTTCTTACGCATCGGTCCATGGAGGAAGGAAAAGGAGATTCCTCTTCATAGGAAATCGTGTCCAGGCGCTTCATGCCTGCGCGCGCTACGCTACCTGCTGGAACTCATTTGAGTTGTCCCTTCTTTTAGTTCGCACTTATTTCGCTAGGGTGAGCTACCGTTTGTTTACGGCACACGTGTGACTTGGGAAACGGTTATAACCGTCGCGTTCCCGTCGCGACAGCGAAGACAGTGTTAATTCATTAATTTCAGTGTTAATTCATCTATTATATTGAAGTATAACTTCCTTTAATAAACAGTTGTCATTGGGTGGCTCGTGAATTGTTAAAAGCTTACCTTTCAAGGCAGGCAAAACGAGACGTTTAGTGGTCATTTCTTTGGTGCAGCCGGCCATAATAATATAGTACATACCTATATTATATCCGAAGGAATTTATCTTCACGTCCCTCCGCGATCTCAACTAAGGTAAGTGTTGGAAAGTCCGACTAGGTACACGATTTAAATTAAGGGATGATTATGTTATTTACGTTGGTTGTTAATTAGTTTCTTGAGAGATAGCCTCTTACCTCTTTCGTACACTTGCTACAATACAGAACTACACGTCTAAAGTACTAGGGTTTTTTTGGGCTTCCTAGTACTTGAAATTTGTTCATTTTTTGCAGATGTCAAAGGGGCCTCCGACAACCACTTCACCTGTAATAAAACTGCAGTTACGACGCTTACAGCATCAGCTCATTATCTTCATGGTAGGTAAAACCGTTTACATGCAAAGGCCTGGCAGGCCGCTCGTTCCGCCCTGACGGAGCAGTCGTTGCGGCCTGGCGGGCCACTGGTTCCGCCCTGACGGGGGCGGTCGTTGTGGCCTGGGCCGGAGCTTTAAAGTAATAGAATCTATTACTTTAAAGCTCCGGAAATGGCTTCCATCTGATGGAACACTCGATCATCCTGTGATTTGCAGAACTTCCTGCTAATTGATGATGTGATGTATATCATAATTAGTAGGAAATGATATTATCCTAATCTAACGTAGGTATCTTTTTCCAGTTCCAAACGAAGAAACATAACTAATCAATGAGTCCACCTTAATCATCAAGTTCAACGTCACCGCTGCCCAGTCCTCTGCAAGGTAATTTTAAGCATTATATACCTGGTAATTGAATCAGTGAATGTCAAAGGGGCGGAATTCCAGGTTTTATTGACTTTATTTTATTTTTTAATTTTTTGTTGTTGTATTTTTGGATTTTCCGTTTCCTGCTAATTGTGATGTCCGTATCCTAATGTGACTTATTTTTTCCAGATTCAAACGAAGAAACCTTAACCCCATCGTAAAGTTCATCAACTTCTTCGCAGCCCAGTTCTCTGCCTCATAGTTTTAAGCATTACACAGGTTTACACAAGTGAGTTTCGAGGTGATTAGCTAAAAACCATAGTTTCAGGGATATTTTGGTGTGCTGAATTCAAATGACCACCGTTTGTCAAGGTTACGTCCATTTTTTGGGATACGCCTACTTTTGGTTTATTATTCTTGGAATAGTTATTCCCGAATTTTCGATCTCCGTCGCGATTACGTAGGTGTATTAATACTCCTATGTAATCGCGATGGAGGTGGAAAATTCTGACCGCCCTCAAAATTTAATATTATACGTATCAAGATTCCATAAACGTAATGTCCATCCACGTCCGAGCCGTTTTGGGCAGTAGACATTTTTAAACATGTGAAAATTTTACCAAATACTAGGTTTACTATCTAGTTGTGACTGCATGGTTTTCAGCCCGATTCACTGAATCCGTGGGGTACTAAGGGAAGGCTTTTGAAGGTTTTCGGCTATGGGGTCGAGTTAGGTGTCGTTTTCGAAGTATTTTTGGACGTATAATCCATTTTTGGGGGTCACAGAACGGTACGATTTCACCATGGGGCATTTGTGGTACTATAATTGGTATTTTTGAAGGATCCCAAGAGGTCTGATAAGGTGTCGGTTTACGAGTAATTTTGGACGCATAATCCATTTTTCAAAATTCCACATCTATCCAAACATTGTACAGATTTTCTTTTCTTTCAAATTTTTTAAATAGGTAGGTAATAATGACAGAATAAATTTTTGCGCAATTACTCAATTAGATACTGTATATCCAAGAATAATGAACCCTGGTGTAAACTTGGCCGCGTTTTCTGTTTTTACGCAGTTCTTATAGGCACCTAGTGTTCCTTAAAGCCAAGAGGTCCACACGTGAATCCGGTTGCAAATTTGGATTCTGCGAGAAAAGTTACCATAGGGGGTTGGTTTCATCGGGGTTCTCGACAAAATATGAGTTTCAACGAATAATTCGTTGAAACTCATATTTAGTTAATTATTAACTGCTGCTTACAAATTGAAAGCTGTATAAGCTCCCATGGAAACAATATTTTAACACTCTAGTAGGTTAAGTACCGATTTTCTTATTACAGAAAATAATGTTATTACCTATACAAAATGTTTTTTGGTCATAAGAAAATTTCCACTCTTTCGCCGAGTTTTCGAAAATTTATATTTTCTTCTTCAGGACTCAGATAAAAGTTATCAAAGGGATTTAACAACGATGTCAATTAAAGGTAGAAATCGGGTCACACCAATCATTTGATTTGTGCTAGAAGTGGTATTATTGCAAGAGAAGAGAAGAAAGAATTTTAACACCATAAAAATCTCAAAGAAAGTTTACGAGCAAGTCGTACGTCTAGATTACGTAGCTGTATTATAATCTCGATCTGTATATATACAGATTAGGTATACATGTATAATCTCGAGGTTTTCAGCCCGATCGCCCAAACCCGTGGGGCTCTGTGGAGCTAAAAAGGGGCTACGGGAGGGGTTATTTGAAGGCATTTGGCTATTGAATCGAGTTAGGTGTCTTTTTCAAAGTATTTTTGAACGTAGAATCCCAGACCGATTGGATTTCACCATGAGGATCTATTGGGCTCTCATGGGGCTTCAAATAGGATTTTTGAAGGATTCCAGGAGGTCAAATATTTTCCGAGTATATTTGGACGTATAAGACTTATACGTCCAAATATACTCGGAAAATTACTTAGTAATCCATTTTTCGAGGTCCTCGTTTTTTCTTATTTTTTCAAGATATTTTTTTATTGACACAGAATTAATTTTTGCACAAGTAACCTAAATCAAAGATTAATAACCCCTTGTGTACAATTTGCAGCGTTTTTATAATAGGCTTATGAACCATTGTAAATAATGTGTGATTTGGATTATAATGTATGTATCTATGTTCAGGGTGAAGGATTGTATTAATAAGTTTTGTTTGTATTAATAAGTCGTTTGTAAATATAACTGGTGAAGAAATACTCGTACATACAGTTATTTTGTTTATCCCCTGCTCTCACTATGCAACATTCCAACTGTAATAATTTCTCCAACTGTAATTTATTCTCTTTTGATCAGCTTTTATCTAAAACTGAATTATTATCTGTTTTTGTAGGAAAGGGATATCACATTTATCAATGTTGGTTTAAAATTTTTTATGTTTTGAATCAACAGAGAAGTGTAGAACAAGAGTAATGATAGTTCAATATTCACGCGGGTTGGGTAAGCTTATGTAGTAGGTGAATCTATGAAGAGATCATTAGGTACTTACCCCGAAATTCCTAGTAGGTACTGATTATTGGTATCTTAAATTTTCGCGGGATAACTGCTTTGAAGGTCATTGGGCGTGGCGAGTTTCCCAAATGTCCTCCACTACCGCTCTCTGTGGTTGTTGAGGGTCAACACCATCAGATGGTTCACTCAAATGAGATCCAGCAGGTCGCAGCAGCGTCGGTCTCGAAACCAAAACCGCGGACGCAAGTTAACACAGAAGAGGAATCTCCTTTTCCTTCCTCCATGGCATCGGTCGTTAGGGTGCAGTTGTTTACGTAATGAGCATCACGTGGATATTAAATATCACATAATATGTGATATTTTTTAATATATTATATTAAAAAATTTTTGATGTGTTGTGTGGCATAGTTTGGATACCTACTGTATCTTAGTTTCTCTCGCTCATTAAATATATCGTAATAACAGAAAGGTTGCGCTCATCTATTCAATTCAATTGATGGCTTGTTTTATAAACTTATGAATTTGCTACAACTGATGAGGGGATAATAATATTAAATTATTTCCATGGATTAATTTACACAAGGTTAGGTAAATTTAAAGAATGATTCGCAATTACTTCACGCAATGAATTCCTCAATTTAGCCCAACGTGTGTGTTCAAGTGGGATTAAAAATGGTCATGACTCTTTCCACTCATGAGACTGCAGACACCGGGAATTCACCGCGGGGTTTTCATGAGTAATATTTACCGTTGGAATAGTTTCTCTAAATTGGACCAGCTGAGAGGACAATCTCCCCATTGAAAAGGATCGGGGTCAATACCATACTGTGAACAGACAGTTTGCGGTTCCGCCTTGTTTGTTGTGTGTAAATAGACGACGTTTGACGGGCGCATCTGTTAAAACGGGAAGGTAATTTTCATTCGTTTGGCGAAGGTCTGACACAGTGATTTCCTCCTCTGACTGACCTCCCTCACTGTATAAATCGTCGGTGGCTCTCTGAGGCGGGAACAGTGTTAGTACTATGGCCCTATCTGTTCCAAGTGTATGAAGTTATTAGTATTATTTAGAATGATATTAGAACAGGATGCTCTCCTAAGAATGATTCGGTCAGTGTTCAAATTTATGCAATTTAAAAAAATTCAAATTTGAATTTATTGTTAGATTGGTCGATAGTTGAAGTATTCTTTGTTATTTAGTGCTCAGTACACTAGCCCCCGCCGCTAACAGCACTCTCCAAGAGAAAAAGGACTCCAGACGCTTTTGGTATCAAATTACCCATTTAGCAGTAAAAGCTCCTCTGGCCTATAAAATATTTATGATTCATACCTAGTTGTTAATGGCTTGTCAATAGGTTTTTCGCATTCCTTCCACATTTTTCATATTCCCCTTGTTTCTACACCCAATGCAACAGTCGAAGAATTTTAACGAGTCCATAAAAATTGAAGGTCGGGAACACTTGACGAATTGTTATCGCTTCCCCACCCCTCAAATCGCTAGTATAATTTTCGGGGCGGTTAAATACCGCACCGGCGCGTGCAACGGTCTGATTTGCTCCCACCTGCCGTACGGTGATAGTGACAATAATTGTAAATTATTTATATATTCAGCTGGATTTTGTCTTGGATGGAAGGAAGTTTATGATGTTTCACCTTGTGAGTATAAAATTGGGCACACATTGTGTGATATTCACGACGTGGGTAGTTTGTAATAATCATTATTTGATTTGGTGTTGGCTTCGGTTTGTATAAGATGGATGGATTGTAATGACATTTACAAATTTTTCATTGGAATAAGAATTTCGCTATAGCTTCGCGTACGATGGAATATAACGTAAGGTGGATGCGGCGAGATAGTGGGAATCCATCTTATAAAGACGATTTTAGACGAAGTAGTCTATTTCCACGATAATTGACTAGACCATCATCAGTACAACAGACCTCTTCGTCTGAAATCGTCTTTTTATACGATGGAACAAGCGGTGGGACTTCCCTTAGAGCTGAACCCTTGGCTGGAAGTCAACTTCTCATCATTGCCCTTGTTTGCTGCAGGTAGCCATTGCTTCCATATGATCTCAATTCCACAACTCATCTGAACCACTCGGCCCACGGCCCTACGGCTCTTCTCGGACCAGCCTGTTCCTGCTCTCGGAGCTTCTACACTATCGAATTCGTCACCTTCCGCTCTTCAAGATGATGGTCAACCCTGCTGCCCTTTCAAACGGTTGCCGCCCTCCGCTGGCCCACCTGGAGGAGGCCCTGTCCCTGGAGCCCAAATACCTGCCGAGTCTCCAGCTTCCGCAGCACTCTCAAGTGAGTTTTGTTCTTATTCCATGTAGGATCTTTGATTTTCTGGTGGGTTGGTATTGTTTTTGCTGGTGAAATTTTAATTTGTTCTTGGGACAATTGGTAAAACTTGATCATTGCATTCCATGACTTCACTCTTTTATTGGTTTAAAAAAGTGTGATTGCCATTGTCTCCTCTGTAACGTGAAAAAAAAAAAAAAAAAAAAAAAAATCAAAAACCGTTATCTTCAAGCATGAAATTGCCTGTGGTTCCCTCAAAAGCTCAAAACCAGTTCCCAATAATTAGGAATTATTCCTAATCCATTGGAAGATGGTGAAACACTGGATGGTGGGCACAAGGGACTCAGGCATTTTTCCGTTCCCCTGGTCTATTTAGCGAAGAAACTGACCTCTGGTATCAGATATAAAGGGTTTGGAAGTTCGCCATTGGTAGTTGCACATTGTTGCACATGAACTTTAGCCTACAAATCGTCTGGACCAGTGAAACCGTGACTGTGCCGGCGATGGGCGATTGTAAAATGAGCGCAGGAATTAGCACTTAGGTCGGTGCCATGTAAAAGGAGCCCAGCCTTTCTCTTAATTACTGTGGGAGCGTAAGTAAAATGAGCCGAGGACTATGTGAGAAATTATATTACCTTCTGGGGCCCTATGAGAAATTGGGTGGATTGAGAGATAGTGGGTTGATGTTGTTTCCTTTGGGGGGGACTGATGTTGTTCAATCAATCAATTCAATTCAATTTTTATTTGTTATTGTAGGTAACACTGACCTTTACAACAAAGAAATTCGCATCCTAATATATTATATTACAACCTGGAAATTTATTAAAATTAAAACAACTCTTCGTATAAAATTAAATGCGCATGTTACATATGCTATGATGATATATTACATCGCAAAAATACTAAGGCAGTATTAGAATTTGGGCTACTAATTTCTTCAGTGCAACAAACCGACATCAATGAACAACTCCTCTAGGAACTTCTTCCTCTTGAGATAATATCTCATATTATGCGATTGCGTAACTGTATAGCCTGAACACCATGTCCTCATTTGGGCAAGTTAATAGGCAATTGAGAATATATTCTTCGCTTAGTCTACCAGATCCGAAATACCTAATTCTATCGTTCTCCAGTTGTGAGCATGTACCGAAGACATGGGGGATGTTTTCAAGCTCACCCTTATTGCACAGCAGACAGCTCTGTTTGGGTTCTACCTTCCATACCACACCTTTGTGGAAAATTCGCAGCATTGAGTCGCTTCGGAGCCTCATCTGAGCGATCACCCGCTTCACATCAAAGGGGATGTTCCAATTAAGGTAGCCCAGAGAGTTGGTGTATCCCTCTATCGTCACCAGGTAATTTCTACTGTATGACGAGCAAATGATCCGCTCGTAATCTTCATAAGCCACCATCGTCGCGAAGCTGTTCAATACCTCCTGCTTCATTTCCACCACACATCGCACATCTTGCTGGCCCCACAACTCACTATATCCCAGTTTCGAAAGTATGCTTTTCAGCTGGGAGGCCCAGTTGTACTTGCCATCGCCCTTCGTAAGAGGGCGTTATAGCATGATCGAGGGTATCTGTTTTTCGGCATACGGAGGAGGGCTTCCCACCACCCCAAGGCTCTCTCGAGTACAAAAACACCCAACTTGAGCCTTCCAGATTCTGCCCTAACCATGTAGTGCGGCGTACAAGAGGGAAGAGTGAGCAGGCTCTTGAATATTCGGGACTGGACTACCTCAATCTCCTCCAGGTATCGTAGACCCCAGATCTCGCTTGCGTAGAGCACGACCGAAGACGCCATTGAGTCCACAAGACGACAGGTTGACTCCCAACTGTAGCATTTTCAGGCCGATAGAATTTGGCGAACGCTTCCCCATGCTCTTATGCCCTTTGTGACGAAGTGCTCCTTTGCTTTATTAAAACTGCCTGTCGAAGAAAACGGAACCTCGAGATAGATATACTCTTGAACGAAACCAATTTTTTCCTTCACTAAAGTGATAGAGTCTTCAGCATTTCGAGCCCTGGATTTACTGAACCGAATTATTTTGGTTTTATCAGGGTTTATGGCCAATTCCATCGACAGCGAATACTCCTCCAAAGCTCTCATTTTCCGTTCAATACCTATCCATCTTACTATCTCCGAATACAACGATGTCATCGGCAAATTTCAGCATCAGTATATCACACTGCTTATCAACTTTTACTCCTTCCAATCCTCTGTTACGCATATATTTCTCCAACCCTGAGATGTAGAGCGAAAAAAGCAGTGGACTCACCGAATCACCCTGCAAAATCCCCATTTCGGCCCTGTGGAACTTGGTGGTTGAATTTTTTACACGTATAGCAACCTTTGCTTTGGAGTAGAGATCCCGCAGCACCTCCAAAATGTTTCCTCTAATCCCAAGCTCTGCAAGGACACTGATGTTGTTTCCTTTGAGGTGGCAATGAAATGATTCGAGGTTAAAATCAATTTTTCTATTATATTTTATACTATTCATTTGTTATTAAAAAAAAAAAAAGGACAAACTCAGTTACAAGAGCATGGTGAATAGTATGGTTAATAGGGCCGGTAACGGCGGTCAAGATCCTGAAAAGAGGGGTCCACCCTACAAAAGGTGTAGCATATTTTTTTATTTTTTCATGTTGTTTAGGCCCATAAGGAAGTTATGAATCCAAGTTTTTCGTCATCCCCTCGCCATTGCGCCGTTTTGAAAAAACCGCCAAAAATGGAACTTTTTTCAGTTCTTGGCTTCTAGCTCCATCCCAGTGCATTTTCGGAGATTTGAGTCTCTATAATATAGACGTTGTATATTATACAATGTAGACAACAAAATTTCCAAAATTTTATGTGCAAAGTTTTTTTGTGGAACCAAGCGTATTCGAGCTACGAGAGGGCGAAAAAGGAGGACAATTGGCGATTCAGCAAAAGTTTCACTTTCTATCCACTTCCCACCTCAAAATCAGGGGTAAGACTGAATCTCCGCGAAACGTTCATAGAATAAAAGTTGTAGAGAATTTAATTTGTTTCAAAATTCGTCTAAAAAAAAAAAAAAAAAAAGAAGAGAAATGGGTGGGAGTGGGGCAGAAATACCTTCCCGTGAATGATCGGGAAGAGAAAATACTTTTTTTCTGAAAGAACTTCATAATTTGAAGCCATAGCAGTGAGGTTTGGGCTCCTGCGGTGTAATACAAATTTTCAGGGCACTTTCGAAAATTTCAACTTTGAATCTGGAGGGAAAAGTGGCGCTACTCTCTCATTGGCTGCTGTCATATTTTACCTTCTCTACTTCTTATGCTAGCGCACTCTGGCGGATTAGTAAAAGTGCCACCGTGGGAAAATTCAAAACGCCAAATATTCCCTAGTGATTTCCTCTGCTCAGACACCTAATTTCTCAGTGCTAACTGTACTGAGTACTTTGTTCATTACTAGTTCAACTATGTTCGGCCGAATTTTCCCATTTCTCTGACCTAGTTCCTTGGCCCAATGGGCCGACAGTACAACAAAACCCATGCTCGACTGTTCTATTCTCAGCCGCAATAATTACGGTAATTATTATCTTTTTTTCTGTGTATACACAGTTCCGTAGTACCTATAGGTACTCATCAGAAATCATCTCTCCGGATATCCCGAATTGAAAATTGTATAAACTGACGTGTTGCTTTTCAGGATGGGGAAGAAGTTACTGTTGGCGTACGGGATGGCACCGCCCACGTTCTCCGCTGCCTCAAAGTCTGGTACGATTTGCCTTCGGACTTGCTGTGCATTGCTGCCAACATCATGGACAGGTTCCTCACCAAAATGAAGGTGAATAGATTGTTGTTAATGACCGAGAAGTGTGCCGGTGAATCACCTTTGCGTTATTTCATCGAGTGACGCACCGTCGAATTTAGTTGATGCGCCCTCATCTTTTTAATTAAAATCATCTCCGAGAGGTTTGTCACTTAGTAAATTGACTCCACCGACCAGATTGATCCGGTTAGACAAGTGCCTTTGACGCGGCGATGACTATGTTGATATGTAACATCTCAAGATTAAGTACCTACATCTTGATCGAAATTAATTGTTGGCTGGTTTGGGAACCTACGTAGGTACTTGAAACTGGGGAAAACGAGACAACTATTGGCTCGTGGGGAATTTCATTCAGACAAGAACCTTCTGCCAAACATAGTACTTGAGAAAATGTCGTCTTGAACGTTGGAATTTTGATATGCAATCAATATTTCGATTTTTTTTTTTTTTTTTTTAGATTTTAGACGTAGTTTTTTATTGACGACCAGAGCATTCAACGTGGTGTTAATTTCAGGTGAAATCCCGGCACATGGCGTGCATATCCGTCGCCGCCTTCCAAATCGCCTGCCGCTACGTTTCGCCGTCAGGGCCTGACCCCACCGAAGTGCTGGCAATCTCTCAAAGCAACTGCACCCCCGGCGACCTCTGCCGGATGGAGGGCGTCATTTCCTCCAAACTCGGAATCTCTTTCGACTCTGCCCCCACCACCGTAGCGGTCTTCCTCAGGATGTTTCACGATCTGTTGAAGTCGGTCGATTCCGAAGATCGGCTGTACTCGAGGTGAGGAGCAAAGAGAAGACGTACCAAACTATTAACGCAGAATGTGTTTTTTGCCGAGGGTCTTGCGGTTTGAAAATGCGTCCCAGGGCCTCTACGCCCTCCTTCACGATCCCTCAACCACTCCCCTGCTCAACTGTTTCCCGGCGGCATCCCCCTGAGCCCTACCTTGTCTTCTACCTCCCTTGCCTGCTATCCTCTCCACCCTCCTTCACGTCCCCTTCATTCCCTGAGAATGCTCAACGTCACGTCAACATTCCTCAGCTCTGGTTCTCTCTCTGGAACCTCCCCAGTTCCCAGAACGTATGCTATATGACTGATTGATTACCTTTAGGTACATATTCCACCAGCACTCGGCGGAATTAGTTGCTGAAAAACACATTCTGTGTTTCATTGGTTTGATCCTCGATCATAGCATCATCATCATTAACAATCTGGGGATCTGGGGGTGTCCCCCAGTACTATATTAAAAATATAGGTAACCATACCTACATAGTCATATGTGGCACATAATATGTTCAAGAACGGTCTATCTCAAAATTTTCAGGAGAGCCATCTAAAGTTTTTGCTTTGCCGTACTTCAATAAGACTTATTACTTAGTATCCTCTACCCACGCTATCCAAACAGGTTCAATTTAGCACGCCACTATACCTACCATAGGACTCCTATTGATTCCCAGAGGATTTTCCCTCTTCTGAATTCTGTGACAATTACGAATGGCAAATTTATGGACAAAATCCAATTTGTTCTTTTCTTGCACCAAAACATTTTCCGGTTTTTAGAGATAATTCAAGCCAATATTTTGAACAAAACAATTATTGCGCAAAAGTGGGATATTATAGTTTGCTCCGAAACTGCGGGCAATATTTCAGAGCAAGAGAGCACTGGGTTAAACCTCTATTGTATCCATTAGGAAATGATTTAATTCATCGATCTCAACTGAGCCAACATGTGATAGTATAGTTTTACACGGAGAATTGAGTTAGAAGTGTTACTCACCGATGGCTTATGCATCACGTATTACATCACTCTTGCACAATAGATTCAAAGTTTCACCGGTGGGGGTGAAGGATCAACTGATGATAGCTCCCCGTTGCACCCCATTTACAAGACGGCCCAAGTATGCACGCCCGATCTAGCAGTGTTCCGTCCAGTTATAGACAAAACGGTCTTGCACGATGAAGTAGAGGTGATTTGAAGAAGTTTCGTGCAAAAAACTCAAAATCGGTTTTTTTTTGTTTTTTTTTAGATAGACCGGTCTTGAACTGGACCAACGATATAGTCACAACCGACAACTTTTTTTAAAATTTCACAGGTTGAACCTCTTTACAACTTACTGCTTTTTTTTCCAGTGTCGTGAAAGATTCGGAAATGTGGCAACTGGTTGAGGTGATAGCGTGCAACGCGTCGTGTTCCAATTTCCGGCCGTCAGAGGTCGCTTTGGTCCTACTATGTTCCTTGTTTGACTCTGGCATTGCTTCCATGAACCCACCACCCGCGGCGCCGAGTGTCCTTTCGATCGTATCGTACTTCGCCCATCTCCAAAAATTATGCCAGGTGAGGAATCAATGACTAAAAATTATGTTTGTTTATTTGATGTTTTATTGACGTAACGCTCTTCCTTCTCTTCCGCAGATCTCTGAGCTGACATTTTACTCTTGCCACTCTGTGGTGGTGGGCGTCCTCAATTGGTACCACGCCCAGATGAAACTCCCCAACAAGCAGCGGCTGGTCTGGAAACTCTCCAACAGGACGATGAAGCGGTTACGGCCGACCGACCATTTGCTCTTGACTTTGCCCACTATAGATGAACATGGGCAGCTGCAGACGCCTCCCAGGATGATAAGGTAAGGATCAGCCGTCTTAAACACTTGGGTAGTTGGCAAAATTTATTTAATAACTGGCCATTTTGAAGTTGTCAAATTACGAAAAAAAAGTGAATCAATTAGGCGATTCCATGGGTTTTCCTTTTCTGTGGTCTTCACTGGTGACGATACAAAGTTTAGAAAGAATTGGAATTCAATTTCTCTGGCAAATAATACTCATAGGTATGGTGTCGAATAACGGCTGTGTTGGTAAATATTTGATTCAAACTCAGAGGCTCAAAATAATCAGTTTCCTACCAAAATGCATATAGATCATAAAAACCTTCAATTTCAAAATCACCCTCCAATTTTTAATAAATTAATCTTCCAAAAATTCATTACCGTAACAAAAACAAATTGCTACAGTAATGGCAGGATTTTGAATACAGTGTTGTCATGCTCGTCATGGGACAGTTATGGTAATAGCATTTCACAACTTTAACCTTCCAAAAACTTCATAATTTATAGTAATTTCGATCATTTTAATGTGTTTCCTTACAAACCCTCCGCCCCCCCCCCCCCCCCTCGTTGGGGTTATTCTACCTTGCAACCCATAACTAAAAAACTGAGCTTTGTATTTCAAATGGGAGAATTATCCATACCGGACGCTGAAATGGCCACTTATCTGAGAACCACACTTGCACAGTCGACGAATTGTTAGTGATTTAATCGCCTCCTTCTTTCAGAACTGGCTCCGATGCGTCCACTTCGTCCGAAGACGGCTGGTCCGAGTAGTTGGCCTCACCCAAGTGTAGAGAGCGCCATGTCCGCTTATAGGTTAACCTTTTTCGGGCGACCCCTCAACCCCCCCCCCCCCCCCCCACCCCTTGCGAGAGTTATCTACCCCTGCTAAAAACATTTCAATTTCCCCCCAAAAAATTATACAACGCTGACAAGATTATTTATTGCGTTAAATATGAATTTTGCTAGGTTCCTTCTCTGCATTACGAACTCGTCAGGCCAGTTCTGCCTTTCCCGGTTCTATTCGTGATTTATGTAAATTTTCAAACATCACTGATGTAAACTTTTTACACTTTTTCTACGTTCAAATTTAGTGTCCATGTTTTAATTTAGAATTATTTTTATATTGTTGAAAAAATTCCCCGCCTTAATCGAGGAAAACAGCGACGTGTACGTCAAAATGGCTAATTGTTGTGTTCATTTGTAAACCCGTAGGGCATTTTGTCTAGTTGTTATTTTTGAAGAAAAAAAATTATTTATATATTTAAAACAGTTAAGTCGATAACTTCGAGATTTTGTACTTGCGAGAGTGAAAAGATGGTTAAGAAAGAGACGTGAATACTAAGATTAATATGGTTGAACATTTAAATCGTTTTTACTGAACATATTTGAAGTGAAAATAAATTCAGTCGTGGCGGGACAAAGTTCCAATAGTCGCCACCACTGACGCTTGTATCGTCTAGTTAGGCTGCAGGTCGTGTCGTTATGGGTACGTTTATCTTTGTCCACAATTTACACGTGTCAAAATGTCACATTTTATTATTGGAAAATGTTTAAAAAAAATAAAAATAAAAATAATCGGAATCTTTAAAAACCTGTACGTATTATAATTTTTTAAATGTAAAAAATATAAAAAAAAAAAAATTAAAACTTACGTGTGTAACATCAAAAAATTTAAAAAATATATAATAAAAAACAAACAAAAAAAGAACTTGATATGTTGTTAAATATTATTCAAGAATCTCACTAATAAAAAAATGTAAAAAGTAAATATTGTTAAGTGTAAAAATTAAAAAATGATCAAATAAAAACGCTAGTAATAGAAATGATGTTGCAGTTTGAAAGGCATTGATAAATAACTCGTGATGTAAGTTGTGGGGTTTTACTGAGATAAGACCACGATTGATAAACGTGCCCTATATCTGGATGACCTGCAGGTTGTATACATATATTATCTTGGCTGGTACACTTGTGCACCTGGAACAATCGGTCTGACTCGAGGAGTGTTGCGAAAAAATATCGTGATCAAATTATAAAACCGGTGACGGTAACTCGTAAATTGTACATTTTAGGTTGGTACGATCATTTTCATTGTCGACTTTAAAAAAAGGAGGTCTTTACTTGGAAAAAACCGGCGTCCTGACAATCGAA
Source organism: Pilophorus perplexus (assembly GCA_955831195.1). NCBI lineage: Eukaryota > Metazoa > Arthropoda > Insecta > Hemiptera > Miridae > Pilophorus > Pilophorus perplexus. The sequence goes on from OY037012.1 coordinate 17,708,083, forward strand.
TCGAAAATGAACGATCAATTTTTTTCGTAGCATCCAAGGTCAAGATGCACCTCCTCGTGTTACTTGACTGAAGGCTGACCAGGTTTGGGTGTTGAATGAACATGTCGCTATTGTCAGATCCTCAATTGTGTTAAGCTGTAGTATGTATGAACCTGAGGCTTTATTGTCCCCATTGAGTTCGGGACCAAACCAATTTGCATTTGGCCTCAAAACCATTTCCGCTATCCACGCAAATGTTTTTCATACTGATGCGTTATATACAAAAACTTTTCTACTTCGCTAGCGTTTAGAATTAATTTTGTAAAATTGAAACTAGCTCTTGTTTCCCTTCTTTTTTTTATACTTTGAAAAAATGAAGAAATGTTTCTGTGTGTAAGTGCTAGTCTTTTGTTACCTGTGTAATTGTGTTTCGTTCATAATGCCAATTCCAAAATCGTCGTTGGTTCGTTGGGTGGTTCATGGCTGCCACTAGCTACCTTCGATTCGCTCCCCCACCGCCCTCCCAATTTTAGTTAGCTTTCGTCGTCAATTTGGGAATAAAATTCCTCAATCAGTGGTGGATCCAGGCTGTCTAGGACGAAATTATTCTCACCCCTGAAACCATCACTGACTGTCGTCCCCTTCTTAACGAAACCGAAAAACTTGACTATAAAAACGGTTTGTACCCGTGTATATTTTACACTTAATCCCTATTTATTTGCTTTCCCTAACGTTCAGTAACACGTACTCTGACTCCCCCTGAAAATGAATTTCCATTAATTTTTTGATCTCTTCTCTACTTTTTTGTTTGTCTACATAGTTTATATGAAATTATTTATTATGTTGTATGACGTTCAACTTTTCCTTGAAAGTTCAAATTTGGTATTTAGCGGGATTTTCTCTGTTTAAAGAAATTCGCCGCCATTAATTTTCTGTTTTGTGTGCCTCAAGCGTTTACCTGCCAAGAACTGCTAGTACCTTAAACTCCCATTCTCCGGAGGGTTTCTTCAATTTAAAAAAAAAAAACTTTAAAAAATGTCCGTAAAAGTTGTGCACTGATTTCACCCCACCCAGGGCATTTTGGATTAGATACTGATATAAAATGAAGGCTTAGGACTGTTTCAAAAATAGGATGTTTTTAAATTAATTTGAAAAAAACAAAGATGTGCTTGCCTTAGTTCTAGTACGCTAGACTTTTACGTTCTATTGAATTTTGAGTTTCATAAAAATAAAATGCTGTACACGATATTATTTTACAATACAAGTTGATTAGCTTAAAACTAGGAATACACGATACGTACTGCGGGCCATGTGGGCTTTGTAAATCACCGGATGTGTTATTGCTGGTTATTTTCAGGGATGCTCCCACGAGTCCTCTTTGAGGTTCCGCAAGTTGGGAAGAACCTGGAACATAAACATGTTCATTTAGCAGACGTATGGTTGAAGCTTTATACAGGTGAAATTTTAGCGCCTACCCTTCGGAAATATTGGCACATCATCCCGTCGATTTCTTTACCGAGGCCGCTGTCCGCCGGCGGGGAGAGCTCAGACAGTGTTACCAACTCTTCCACCGTAGGCCGGAGAGCCGGGTCCTTGTTTAGACACCACCTGCAATGGGAAGTGGAAAAGCGTCAAGTTTGTTCTTATTTGGGCACGGTTGAGACGAGCGGTGAGTTACCTGAGAGTCAACCGAAGTGACGGAGGGGCGTGGTGTTTGAGCGGGGGGAACGCGACGGGATGGTTGGCGTCGGCTATGGCGTGCAGCTTCTGCCATCTGTTGTTGAGATGGGAGAAAGGCGTTCGACCGTACAACAGGTTGAAGAGGATACAGCCCATTGACCACACGTCAGACTTTCGCGTAATCTAGATTTCAAAAAGCAATCAACGTGAAAGAAAAAAAAAAAAAAAAACATCGTCTAAACAGAAAACACTACAAAGTGAACACCTCACTCGTTGGGCGGATTGATTTTGGCCCAAATACTTTCAATGTTTTTTTCTCACCTGTTTTTTATTCCGCTTGTGGTGCGTTCACCGTGATTACTATTTTCTTGTAATTGGGCTAGTCCCGTTTTTGAATAAATAAATAAATAAATAAATGGCTTTGGGCCAACCCCTGGGAGATAAAATAATGGTATTGGACCAACTGGAAGCACTCAGAAGTACCTAATGGGTTTGAGCCCAAAAAATTGAGGACACGGAATGGATATTGGGTTTGGGCCAATTCGTCAATATTTATTAGACGTAGTTTATTAGGAACGTCACGTCAGCCATCGTGAGGCATCCCGTAAATTTAAAATGAGCTATATAAGGACGGTTGAAAATCGCAGTTTTTTCAGTCGAATCCCATTCTGTAGAGTAAAAATTTTACCAGTATTTAATACTTGTTGTACTTGACGCTGGTCTCGAATGTACAGATTTCATGTGCTCGAAGGTTGGCTAATCTGAACCTCCCTTCAAGATGGCTGATTAATTATGTTAGGGATGTCCGCTTCACCGATACAGTCGGTTTCTACGGATATTTGGAGAACTGTAGTCAGGTCTGCTTTCGGGTTCGGGACGGTAAATGACGTCATTCCCCGTCCTTTCGGTTTCAAACCTTCCAACTTCTTTAAGGTCCTGAAGGATTAATCGGGACTTTTTTTGCGGTATCAGGGCGTTTCTAGTCATTTCCTGAAACTAGCTTTCAATTACAATAAACAGAAAAAATGCTTATATCTATAAAAGCATTTTTTTCTGTTTATTTATAGCTCATAGCTCATTGTTAACCACAACCATGACTCTTCGAGTGTGCGGCCTTGGGGACGCAAAAGGTATCTTGCTTGGCTAGGGAGAGATACTGGTCCAACAGGACCTTGTAGGAGGGCTATTGAACGTTTTCAAACCGACAGGTAGAGCACATCGGGTCTTCAGGCATAGGTATGGGAAGTGGGGGCCTTTCAGGAACCCATTTCCATACCATCTCTGGTAATAATACATTATCTAATGTAATCTAAAAATCCATAACCTTCCTGCGACGGCTAAAAAAATTCTTTTTTACGGAAACATCCACAATCGAACGGTATCGCCCACTCAATTGACTCAAATCGTCGCACAACTCGCACAATACCACTCGCGCTCTTCCTCGGAGACTCGACATTACGCTCTGCCCCAAAATCGTTGCTGAACCGTGGCACTAAGTCTGGCTTCCGACGACCTTACACTTTCATTTGGCCTAAAGTCGTAACGCCCCACTCGTTAAACCCCTTCCAAATCCCCAAAAAATCCTTTTGTGAGCTATGAGGGTGCATTTTTTCTAAAAGTGCCTCGCGCTGATAATTTTGTCAACCTTCAGACTCCTGAGAAAGTTCCAATACAAAAAATGACCCTCGGATAGATGTTTTTTGGATCCCCATTGTCGGTGACATTGAAGTGCAGATTATGAGGGGTAACAAACTTTTTACCAGCGTTGCCGAAACGTGTTGATAATAAAGACAACAATAAACCAAACTTGATGGGCTACAAAACTTCTTAACGTTAGAAAATTTCAACTATTAGGGTTTTAGTGGAAGTTTAGTTTAGAATCACTTCCATTCCCTTTTTTTACATGCAATAACATTTTATTTTTGAAACCTCGGGACACTTTAGTGGACACACAAGTAGGTTGTAGGACCCGCAGTATTCATGGATAGCTGGATTTCAGGTCATCAAACAGACCGAGCTCCGTTGCTTCCACCGAGCTCCCCACAGCTGAAGAGAAACAGCCCTTCTGACGGCTGAGAAAACCATTAAATTCGCAGTGAAGGGGCCTTTCACTTGAACAAACCAACCGGCCAGTGGGCCGAACACGCAAAAAAACTGTTCAAAACTCCAGAACTTGGGGGGGAGCTACAATTCCACATTTGGACTGATGCTGGTCCTTAGACTAGGCATTGAGGGCAGTCCGGATTTGAAGCTTGATCGCTACGAACCTGGCCGACTTTGAGGCAACCAAGAAAGTTTACGCTCAGTGCTCAGTATCGGTCATTTTGTCATATATCGAGAATGGTATATCGAACATAACCATTATCGTTCACATCACGATTGAAGTAACGGTTAAGCAAAAGTCAAGTGTTCGGCGCACACCCCTAAAATGTTGACAGTTGTGAAAATTTGGCTCCGAGCTAGTACAGTAATATGTACAGTATACCAAAAGTACGAAAATAAACTTTTACATTATGGTAGGATTCTCATAAATTGAAGTCTCATCAATTGGTTAACAAAAGGTATTTTCCAACCTCCCTGTCCAGAACATGAGACGGACAACAGTGTCTCGCGCATGAGTGAGCTGGACTTGTAACGTACAAGTTTGGGGCACAGCGTGGTTGGAATGGATTTGGGACTGGCCCATTGACGACGATTGTAGGTGCAACCTGAATGGATGAGAGGCACGTCCTCCCCCCCCCCCCCCCCCCCACTTCGTTGTTGCTCATCCCGAGCAATGGTGGGGGAACCTGTCCTCAAGCAGTCCTCAGAAAAATCGGGAACAACTTGGGACTGGTATTGAACAGGTTCCAAAGCGGGTAAGGAATACAGAACTCTTGGTCCTGGAACTGTCCTCGCGGTGGTTGGAATACGCTTGGTTGTCATAACACTACTGCGTTATCTGTAACCTGTCCTGGACAAGTGGTTGGAAAATAACTTATGAAAAACTTTTTGACATTTTATGTCTTTACTTTGGCACATAAACAACAACAACAACAAAAAAAAGCGTTGAAAGTTTTAAAAAAGCGTTATGGTTGGTTCCCTAGCAACGACTAAACTAAAGACATAAAATTTGTTATGTCCTAATGTGTTGCAGACTCGTATGCAAGCGTTGCTAGGGTTTCTATTGGCAGATTTCTTCTATAGCACTTTTCACTATTATGACGCTGCAAATTGTACACAAATTGTACATTACTATTCTTTGATGTAGGTTCGAAATACGAAATGTCCACGGTGAAAAAAAAAAAAAAAAAAAAAAAACCTGGCCTCCCATTTCCCTTGATACCGTTTAACTCTGTCGGCGGCCATCAGAGCAGTACGACCGTCAGTAGTCTCGCTCATCGCTGGTTCCGTGGTCGTCCCCCCCACTCCCTCCACGCCCACAGCCTTAAACTGAATCGTGATTGTGTGAACGGTTCACGGACCATGGCTGTTTCTTCACGGCAGGCCAGGGGCAGTGGCCGAGCAAAGCAAGCCCTCCCTGTCTGCATTAAGTGACCACTCACTGTCCTTGAGCTATGTCCTGTAGCTACAAACCCGTTTTCCAAACACTTACTTTGGGGCCCGTAATAGATTCGGGGCTCATGTAGTTGTACGTGCCAGCAGGGACCTCCTTCATGACGCTGGTGGTGTCGCCCTGAATCGAAGAAGCGATCCCGAAGTCTATCAACTTCAAACGCCCTTCGACAAGAAGAAAATTTGCGGGCTTGAGGTCCGAGTGTATTATTCCTGAAACGACGCAAAAAGTTGTATAAAAGGGTTTTCATGGTGGCAACACTGGCGATAATTAAAGACGTACCTCTTTTGTGGATCTCGTGGACGGCGTTGAGCATTTCGGACCAGTAGTACAGGATCATCGGCATGGAGATCTGATTGGTTTCTGATATGTTCTTGACGAGTTTCGAGAAGTCAATGTCTCCTTTTTCCAAGACGACGTACAGCATTTGCGACTGTTCCACGTACTCGCTATAAGAGAAAATTACATAAGACGACGTCTAAAGTGGCTTATTGAAGAGAATACTAGCACAGAACGTACTGATCAAACATTTTGATGACACTGGGACATCCCTGCAGCTTGGAAAGCAAAGCTATTTCGTTGAGGTAATCGGTGGCCATGGCTTCTTCAACGGACGCCAAATTGACACATTTTATGGCCATAAGTTTACTACTTTGGGAGCCCAAAGCCTGGAAAAGTAGACAATGTTGTGTAATATTTCGAGGATGGTATCAAAATGGTGAACTTTTCAGCGTACCTGATACACTTGGCTGGAGCCACCTTTTCCAAGAAGGCTGAGAACTGTGTAGGGTGTTCCTTTGATCGTGATGACGTTCTGGGGCTGAGGTTTGATCAAAGCGGACAGAACGGGGTTCGCGCCAGGCGGCTCGTTGACAGGCCTGTTTGGCTGCTGGCAGGCAGACTGTGGTGTCTGATGACTGTACTGCGGCGTTGGCAGATCTTTGACGTCAGATTGTTGTCCACCAAACTGCGGCCTGCTTTGCTGATTGCGGAACGGCGGGTTTGCTGGATGCTTAGCTGTTACTCTGCTTTGGTGGTGGCCTGGGTGATGGTTGTATTGATTTGTTTGATTCGACCTATCGGGAACTTTTTGTTGCTGTAGACTATGAACTACACGGTCTCTTGGGACGGTTGTCACCTCCGACCCAAAGCCGGTGCCTTCATCTGGCTTTGAATCCACTTTACCACCTCCAGGGCCCGGCTCTCTCGCATTCCGACTCACAACCGTTTTCTCCGACGAATTGAAACTAGTGTCTGTTTCGTCTTGAGATACTTCACTCAGTCCAGAACTCGGAGCAACTGGTCGATCTACCTCAGCTCTAGAATCTCTCACGTTTCCTAACCTGTGAACCGTCCTCCCACTATGGGAACCCTGATTGAAATGCGACAACAATACATTACCATTCGGGAAACTAGCAGCACTCAACGGTTCATAGCCCTGATTGTGCAAACTCAATACTTTGACAGCATTCGGGATCTCTGGTTTATAAGAATTCAACGAAAACTGCGACGTGAATGTATTTTTTTGTCCCAATGAGGATTTTGAGGGCTGAGGGTATGTCACGTGTGTTGTCTCTTCTGTATGAAAACTCTTCTCCGAGATGTAGCCGCTTGATGGGGTTGTATGCTCTCGCGGATTCTGGTCCAAGTCTGCTCGACGAGGTGTTTTCAACGACGGCAGAGATGGATGTTTGAACTCTGCTGTACGTGGACGACTGTCAGAATACGCTCTTTCACGGTAGCCAGTCTCAACTTGCTGGCTAACCTGGTTGCTTCGAATAGCGTTCGAGACCAGTTTGGGAGGACTCTCCACCTGATTTGCATTGGGACAATCCAAAGGGAATGCCAAAGGATCGCTTAACCGGCTTTCATCGTTCCGGACTTCAGTAGTTTTGGGTTGCGTCTTCCGAGAAGGGAAATCATCGCTTTCCTCCAAGAAATTTTCCAGCGGGTTGAACGGCGACTCGTCAATACGAATTTCTGCCAAGTTCCTTCCCGGAGTTTTTAGAAACGCCGGATCATACACGGTTTTGTTCGGATGCGGGTCGTGTATGTCGTGGCAAGTCATAAAACTGGAATCATTGCTGAAGTCCGGAGTTTCATTTGTAATTTTGCTCGTTGCACCGACACTCAGCGGGAGAGAGTCGTCGATGAAACTCGAGTTCAACTGTTTTTGAATCGTCGCTTCTTGTGCATCCTTGTCGGGTTGAAGCGCAGAAAAAGGGTTCGAAGGGTTGTGGTTCCCAACCTGATTCACCGAGTCCACGCAGTTGATTTCCTTCAGCGGCTCACTCCTGAAGCGCGGCGTCGACGGCAACGCAACTTTGCTGAACTTATTTTCCTGGTTGGACTTGTACGACGGAGTAAAAGTCGACGTGAAAGTGCCAGCTCCTAATTTAGCGTTAAAATTGGCATTCCCCGTCCGGCTGACGGGATGAGTGAGCGATGGAGTCGAATCAGACGGAAACACCCCAGAATCATCTTTCGACCATTGGGAAGGTTTAGGCAGAGGTTGAGTGTCCTGTTTGGGAGCTTCCACGGCCTTATTCTCTTTCGGCTGCATCAACCTTCGTCGTCCGAGTTTGCTGAGGAAAATAAAATAAAATAAATGTGCTTAAACCCCAAAGCTAGGGTTGCTAAACGTCCTAATTTTAACGGGGCCCTGACCGTCCTGATCAAAATCTTGATTCTTGGAATAATCAACACCTGTGTTAATTATTCAAAGAATTATAAATGTCAAATTTTGAGGCCGATCGGAGTCGTCGACCTCAAAATTTGACATTATCCGTTTCAAGAGGTCTAGATTCCAAAATCGATATGTCCGGGCCGTTTTGGGCAGTAGGATTTTTTTTTTAAATCTGAAATTTTGACAAAATACTTGGTTTACCATCTAAGTTGTGCCCGCAAGGTTTTCAGTCCGATCGCCCAAACTCGTGGGGCGCTATGGGGCTAAAATAGGGCTATGGGAAGAGGTTTTTGAAGGCTTTTAGCTATGGGATCGAATTAGGTGTCGTTTTCGAAGTATTTTTGGACGTAGAATCCAGTTTTGGGGGTCCCGAAACGATCCGATTTCACTGTGACGATGATCTATACCTAAGGCTTTAATGGGGTTAAAAATGGGATTTTTGAAGGATCCCAGGAGGTTAAATATTTTCCAAGTAAAAAATAAAAACTTTTGAAAAAAAAAAAAATTCCCCCAAAATGTTTTCCATTGACACAGAAATAATTTTTGCACAAGTAACCTATATCAAAGAATAATAAACCCTTGTGTAAAATTTGCAGCGTTTTTAATTCAGCATCCAACCATTCAATGGTTTTCTGCAATGTTGTCCCATTTTTGTAACTTTTGAAGCATGACCATCCTAGGAAAAAAAAAATTTAAAAACCCATAGGGTACTCCTTAGAGCCTTTGGCTAAAATTCAAGAAACATGGAACATGCTTTGCCTAGTAACGTTGCCAAGCAGAAAGAAATCGACAAAAAATCCGGAAGCTAAGGTAGGTACGTTTTCCTGTGGACGGTCACATGTTAGTAAACAAAAATGATTTGATGTCATGCACATAACTCAGCTTTCCCTACAGCTACACTCAAATTGGAGAAATGTACCTTGTCTAATAAATCCAGAACTTTCCAACGAGTGGTGATCCATGTTAGTAAACAAAAATGATTTGATGTCATGCACATAACTCAGCTTTCCCTACAGCTACACTCAAATTGGAGAAATGTACCTTGTCTAATAAATCCAGAACTTTCCAACGAGTGGTGAACGATTTCTGTCCGATGAAAACTCATCATTCCCCCAGCAACGGCTCCGTTGTAAGCGGAAATCATTAGAAAATTTCGTCACCTATCCGCGTCACGTTTTTCGGTTAGTTAGTCCAAGGCTAAAGCATGTTCCATGGTAAAAATCATTCAAGGAGCTCATTGTTGTAATCCATTAAAATGACGCCCGAGCTGGCCAGAAAACGCCATTCCGAGTTTAAAAGAAAAAAAAAAAAAAAAAAAAAAAAAGAATTCCATGGAACCACGGAATGAAATTTGTTCAGAATCCAATTCTACATTTAGTACTTAGACACGTTAATATACCCACCCCCCCCCCCCCCCCCCCCAAAACCGTCAAACCTACCTACCACTTACAGACAATAATGTAACAAGATTAAATTTTGTAACAAATCCATATCGGTAAGTAAATTTTGACATGGATATGACTTATGGCTGGGGGCATTCCAAAATTTGTTTGATAAAAAAAAAAAGTGATGTTGTTGGCGCAGTTAGGTACCATGGTGGTAGAAACTTGAAAGTTGGCATACCTAGCTATATCGTTCTTGGGTTCTTGGTTTGCTAAAAAGTTCCACGGAGTTTGGGACCAGGAGAGGACGGCGTACTTTGATACCTGGGTTGTAAACCCAGACGCCTCCTCTTATGGAGCCCTTGACTGGCCCCGAATGCAGCCAATGTGAAACATCACAAGTAAGTAGGTACGATGCGACGGCAGAAGACCTCCGGGGTTCTTTCACGCCTTTATTAGTTGGCTGTGACGGGTCCCTGCACAGGGGGTATGACCGTTTCCTGAAAATAATGGCTGAGGCCCTGGCCGAAAAATGGTCGAAGCCTCTGTCCCAAGTCACCTGTTGGGTTAGGGTGAAGACACAGGTAGCAGTGGTCAGGGCGGTATCAATTTGGCTACGTGACTGTCGCCAACGGGTCAGATGCCTCGGCCAAGAGGACGGGGCCATTATGCCTCTGTGATGTTTGTTGTCCAGAATACGACTGCGCCCAGAATGGCATAAATAATTTAACGCCATGAACGACTTGAGAGGGAGTTCCGGACCGGTGACAAGAGGGCGGCGCGGCACTCAGAAAGGGCTACCTAACACGCAAGACTGCAGGGCAGAAACGCCGTGGTAAAAGTCACCAGGGGATACCAACGCAGAGGTAAAAACGAGGTCCGTCGGGTTTCTTGTTTTTGTTACCTTGATTTTTGCACAATTTACATCATAGAATTACAGGGAGAAAAACATGTCAAATTTGCAGTGTTTTTTTTATTTTTTTTATTGTTTCATGTTCATGATGAAACTATTGATTTTTTTCATTTAGGTACACATATTATATTATATCTACATTAGTATACCCCTCTGAAAAGTTGGCTAAGTAAACTTTTTGCCTTGTTTTGGCCCAGTAGCGAACCGCCTTTTACCATCACCGTAAGTAGTGCGCACCCAATAAAGCCAGCCAATAAACATTTTATTGATAGGACCTAAATATGCTACCTTTCAGTCGACGTTTGTGGGGTCTTGACCATTAAAATGAAAAACTAATAAACAATCCATTTACCTTTTCGGCCGAACAGCGGGATTGAAATGCTGGTGAAACATCGGAATCGCCTGATTGTCATTTTCATCGTCGTCAGCGCCGGAATAAACTCCGAACATTGTAACAACAGTTGGGCTTGTCAATCAAAGCTAAACAGAATGAGTACCACTCTGTTCTCTGTTACTCTGTGGTACCACGAACTAGAAGAGATCCGTCCAAGATGGAAATTTCACTACGCAGAATCCCAACGGGATTTTGACGCCTAGATGGATTTGCCGGCGTCCGGTTTCCACTCGGCACCGACGGCTTTCGGCCAAACCGAACCGACTGGAGAAGAGAACGACGATGAATTCTTGCGAACAACACGTGAATTTTGATAATAGAAATCAACGCGCCAGAATGTCAACAAAATTCAAAACAATTCAAATTTTGAAATAACAAACGTAAACGGCGACATGAATGGAAACGTACGTTACTCGCCAGTGTAGCCAACATGCCAAAAGGAACTTTTGGCAAAAGTTCCTTTTGAAAAGGAACTTCTCAGCACCTTTTCGTGGGAAATAGAAAAAATAACGATCCGAAGATGTGATAAAAAACTTTGACCAAGATTTGGCGTCTTTCGATAAAGTCGGTTTTTCCTTCTGTTTTCTGAAAATATTTTTTTCCATTATGTGCCAACAACAACAACATTGTTAGCGTGACCAAACCTTGCATGCTGCGCTCACGCGTTCACGTGAAACCTGTTCTGTGGTGATTCCTGCAGCAACAGACGTTAGAACTATCTTTCACTCATTCAAATTGATGATTTTGCGGCCTTATTGGGTCAGTACATTCTTCCGATATTTTCCGAAAAGTGTTAGACCAATGGATAAATCGATGCAAGTGGCGGCGCGCTTCGAAGAAATCGATGGCACTGTCAAGTCCCTCAAAGAGAAGGTTGGTATTGCCTACCGTAGGTATGTTCGGTTGGATTTATTTTTGCTAAGTGGATTGATAATTTCTGTTAATTAATTGATACCGAGAATATAGGTGCTTCAATAATGATAGACAGGATAATGATCCACCTAGGGCTGTCAGATTCATTTTGTGAAAAGCAGAACCTTCGCAGCAAGAGATCTAGAAAAATCGGGACAAGCACCTTTTTTAAATACATCTACCTACTTACCAGTACAAAACGTATCAAACAATGCTTTGCTGCTTGTGACTGCATTCAAATGCAGGATAATTACCAACTTCTGGGGGATACCTCCAGACCGACCCCCGGGTTCTTGCCCCACATGCTTTTAGGTATGTACTTTTCTTGTATCCTGATTCCCCCTTGGGGCCTTGGTGCGATTATTTCATTATCATTCAACATGTCAAGGCATTTGATTCCATAGAAATATCAAGGCTTACGCTAAAATTGGAAAAACTTGGGCTTGATGGGGTGGTAGTTTGGATCGTACCTCTCAAACAGAAGACTGTTCAAATTCAGACTACTAAAAGCAATGAAGAAATAATTCGTTATGGAGTAGGTACCTCAAGGATCAGTACTTGGCCTTATTTTATTTCTTGTATTCGGTGTGGTTTTTTGCCGCGGATGCAGAGGTCTAATCCAATGAGGTGGTTAGGGTGAGAGATGACTCCTCTGCTGAGGCAGCAGAGGAGTCATTTCTCACCCTAACCACCTCATTTCTTGTATTCGTTAATGATCCCTTTGCTCTGGATGTCTCAGGTAGATTCGTTGCCTTTGCAGATGATGTACCACATGGCCATTTTATTGAAAAGAAACACGTGGGAAGAGGTTCAATTCAATTTTCGTTGCATTGAGGTGGCAATTAATACTGTGCAGATAGCAACCAAATCCAACCAACGCACAGCAATAGAAACTCAAGCTTGATGTCCTAACACCAAGGGTAACATAATATGTTATGTATAAACATATTAGGTTTGTTCCAACAGAAGGGCCTGCCGTTCGTTAACGTTCAACTGCATTCCAGTGCCTTCTCAATCACCTTCCGAAATCTGTTAACAGCTGTTAACTGCGGTTGGAACGCTTCTCCATTCGACTTTCATTTCGCGTCACTACTGTCACTTTAATTTCGAAGTGCCCCGAAAGGGCTGTCAAACCCGCCACCACTCTATGGCAAAGTAGGTATCTTTATTTTTTGGGCCGACTAGAACATTTCGGCCTGCGATGAGAGAAGGCCGATCTAGATTCCTAGATTCAACAATCCAAACAGGAAGTTTCCTAGCTACGAGTCCGATAAACATTCTTTACCTGCAGTTTTCCTCATTTTCTTCCAAGCTCACCAGGTCCTCCAACTCATCATCGTCTAAAACCAGGAGCCCGGGGCTTTCCGGGTCAATCAGAAAAAAAAAAACAAGCAATAGACCAATGGTTCTACAACAGTCAGATCATTTAATAAATTAATTTTAAGCCGTGACATAACGGTAAACGGACTGCAGTTATTCCACTCCGAAGCGTAACAACAAACATTTTATTCTAACACCAAGTACAAACAAACACCTGCTTTCCCCAACACTCGGAGGTGCGATATTTTCGCCATGACGAGACGAAATGATGAAAAAAAAAAAACATCGGCCTCTTCCAATACGAAGTGACGCTCGCTGCGACTTTCTCAGACTGAGCAGGTTACGTGAGAGGTTTCAATTCGATGAGGTTTCCATTTGAACGGTATTCGAACCTTGCCTCTCATCGAGGTTGACTTCCTTCCAACTGCGGTTGACTTTCCTTCCTCTGATGGAACAGCCGTCGACGTCAACTTTCGGAAGGTTTGACGTGATGGAACAGCCGTTCAGTTGCCGTTTAGTTACTGCGCATGCGCCAGTTGGTTTCTTCCACTTCCTTCCATCTCCTTCCTTCTGTTGGAACAAACCTATTATGTTTATAGACTAGTAAATTACGTTTTCAAATCTCGGGACCCATTCAGGAAGCATGAGGTGGTAAAAAGTACGAGAACTTATCAGACAACCATTTTGCGGATTCCTCATCCAAAAGTTGACTTCTTCATTCGGCAGTTACCCTGGCCTGCGCCTGCGCTACTAAGTACCTACCTAAACGCGAAAGGTAGGGTTTTAAGTCCCTAAAACGTAAGGTAGGGTTTTAAACCCTACCTTTTTCGTTTAGGACCGCTAGGTCAATGGAAGTTTTCAAAAAAGAAGCCCTACATTATTTTAAGATTTTAGAAAATACTAATAATACATATTTTAATACGCTATAAATAATTTATTCAATTATTGTAATTTTAAGTATGTATTATTCAATAGCTACTATCATAGTAGCTATTCCCATAATGGGAATGATAGGCCTGGACAGGTCAGACTTAAAGGCCAAATCAAGAAAAATTTGTATTAAATACATAATTTGTATACAAATCACGACTTTCTTCTAATATTTTTTGTCCTTATTGTTAAAATTATTTTTGAATAAATAAATGTCAAACAAGTGTGGGAGTGGCAGCCAACGCTTTGAAAGCGTGTGTGATCGCTAAGAGCTGCTACAACCTTTTGAAACCTCTAGACCCAATGTTAGTGCCACCTTTTGGGTCAACAAAAATACACGAAATTACTTACCTGTATTTTATGAATAAAGCAAATCAAACTTAAGCCCTCAGTCTCAAAGTTGGTCGCCTTCAGGCATATTGCCTTCTGCAGACACTCTGGAATTTGCCCGCTAACATGACTTTCACACTCAGACATCCCCGAATTAACTTTGGAGCCAACTGTTAACTTAATATACCTTCATAGTGGAGGATATCAATTAAACAAGTGTCCACTTTTCGAAGCGATCATAATTTCCTTGATGGAACAGACTCGACTGCTTCTTGCAGCAACGGATCTTCATCCGTGTCATCATTCCAGGGTTGAAGGGAAGCAGACGCAAACATGACGTAGATAACATGTGTTACCATGACGACGACGAAAGTAAGCCAGAAGACGTGGCGCCACTCCAGAAGAAACCCGTTCGGTGTCATCAGGCCGATGATGTAAGGGACGAGTATTCCAGATAAGCCACCGATGGAGTGCGTAAGAGCGCCAACTGTTCCGGCGAAATTCGGCGAGAGGTCGACGGAATTGATTTTCAGGCTAAAAGCATCAATCAAGGGTGATGGGCTGTGCAGTGTGGAGATATCTGTAGAAAATAATAAATGTTCACCTGGGGTAATAGAAGCCCATGAAGGCCATTCCAATTAGTAGACAAGTAAGCGCTCTAAAGGAACTGCATCCCGAATAGGAAACTCCTATCAGACCGAAAGATGGCCCTAAGGAAGCCAATGTTGCCATAATCTTCCTGTTGAGACTCAACGAAACTACATGATTCTTTTCCAACCAGTCGACCAAAATCCCCGAAAGAAGGCCAACTAAACATATTGAGAAGTAGCCTATTGCCAAATACGTCCCGTTTTCTCTGACGTTCAGGTGCAGAACGCTTTTCATGTATTTGGGGATGTCGCTGACCAAAGCGAACATTCCCCAGTCGTGGCCGACCATCGCGATGATCATCACAATCACAGGCTTCGACTGCAGGATCTTCTTCCAGGGTGTTCCTTTGTTTGATTTTCGTTTTCTCACCTGAAAAATTGTGTTGGGATGAAACTTGTCATTTCGAATAGTAAAGTGATTTCCTTGAAATAATTCAAACCTTGGCCATATAAATGCACAAGACTTCCTTTTCCTTGTCGTTCATAAGTGGGTGGTCAATTGGGGACGAGAATGCCGTGATTTGAAAGAGTGCAGTCCACAAGAACCCAAGTGTTCCATACAGGTAGAACACGATTTCCCAGTTGTGGAAGGCGGCAAGTAACTGAGACGTTCCCAGCATGCTGATGGTGTTGCCTACCTGAGCTCCAGTGAACACGACTGTTCCCCAGAAGCCGCGCTCTTCGCTAGGGATCCAATGGGCCACTATAGTATGAAGAGCTGCATACATCACGCCCTGTGCCAACCCTGTTTGGTAAAGATCGGTGAAATCGTGTGATCGGTAGAGAAACGTGAAAGTATTTTTTTATAGTAGTAGCAATACGACCCACCGATGATAACCCTCATGGCAATGAGTCCAATCCAATCGTACAGCTGTACAAACAGCGGGGTGAAGAATGTGGCCAGAGACGTGAAGAAGACGCCTACCAGAAGTACTGGTTTCGAGCCAAAATGTTCCGACACCACCCCGCCCATCACTGGCGTGAAGACGTAACCCCAGAAAAACGAACTCAGGATGACCCCTTGCTGCATCTCCGTCCAGAGGAATAGCGGCCGGTCTGTAGGATGAACGTGTTCGCTTTGGGGTCTCGGCGGGCACGCGTTGGGGTCTTCCTTGGTCTCCACCGGTGCCGCCATTTCAGTGATTGCGAGCGACAGAGAAAACCGCATGAGGTACGATATGGTGAGGCCGAGGCAACAAATCAAAGCTGTGACGTATCTCTGTGGACAGCAAGCTAGCACCAGATAAAACATTGAAAATTCCTTAAATTTCGTTTTAGACAGGCTTCTTGGATCAGAGTTTCCACGTTTTAGCAACGTCTCCAAAGATTGGCAACTGTAGTCTTGTGATTTTTTTTTGTTTCAGTTGCGCGTCATCGAGCAGGACTATTACGAAAATGTTCTAGTTGCCCTAATCGAACGAAAAAATCAACAACTTCAAGACCAAGTGCTTAAAGCTGTCGATGAACTCAACTCGCTAGAGAGGTGCAACGGCTCTAAGGTGAGTATTGAAGAGTTTAACCTCAGTGATAAAAAATAATTTTGGTATGATGGTGATACCAATTATTGGTATGACGTAACGGTTAAGCCTCATTTTGATGGTCCCGACAGGTCATACCAACCAATCTTCCCTCGCCTGCCCCAAAACCAGCCTCAGCCCCTCAGAGTGCATCAGGACCGGCACATCCCCCAACCGATCAACCACAAGCGAAACAACCTAAAGAAAATAAGAAGCCCAAGGCAGATGCGAAGGAAAAGAGCGACAGTAAACCAAAAGAAGCCAAAAAACCAGGTAGAGAAGTAGACACTTGAATAAGATTATAATAGGTTTGTTCCAGGTTTGACGGACTATTAATAGAAATCGACGGTGACATGCGCAGTTGAGATAACTGCTGTTCCAGGTCGCTCGGTCGTCAGTTTCAGGTCGATCTGTAGATTGATAGCAGTTCAACTGCAATCGGACGGAAATCTACAGCTCGAATGAGTGAAGTTGAGAGCTGTCGAACTTGATAACCCTACCCAGTTGAAACCTCTCTCATAACCTTCTCACTTTATTTTGGTGCTCGTCGTCGTGTTAAGTTGTCCGCTCATCATCTCCTGAAGTTGTCCTCGTAGATCTATACCCTTAAATGGTCATTTCCGCCCTTCTCAAACTCCCATCTCGAAAAGAGGTTGATTATTAATTCTCCCGGCTCAGTATTATTAATAAAGGATAACCAATAGCCAAAAAACACATAATCCAAGTTTAATCAATTTCGGATTTTTCCGTCATCAGTTGAAAATTTGATACCTACTTACTCGTATTCAAACAACGCATTTTTTGAATACGAGAAGGTATTTAATTTTTAAACGAAGAATGCATTTTTGCACAGTTCACTGTGGGCAAAAATTCATGTTAATGAAAACATAACCATTCATGATGATGGTTATGTTAATTAAAAAAAAATTTCCTGTACAATATTTGGAGGATGGGGGATCCTGACCCCAAAACATGGATTGTTCGTTCAAAATTATTATTATTATTTCAAAATTATTCGGAATGCGGCACCTCATTGTTCGATCTTCTGATATCCTTCAAATGCACCATTAAATGATGATCTATGGGGCTTTCGTGGGGCTAAAAATTTTGTTGTCCCACGAAAAACAGATAGATCCTGTTCCAAACCAAATCAAATGGTTCTGGGACCCCAAAAAATTGATTCTACGACCAAAAATACTTCTAAAACGACACCGATTAAATTTACAGTCTCGTGAATCACCGTGAAGTCACACTACAACAGTTTGTTGACGGTTCGGCGTTCCAGGTCTGCTGGTGCGCTGTTGGACGGAACTCAACAGCGATTCAGAAGGAATTGGGACTGCTGTCATCTTCTGCCGACAGACGCAGTCAGACCTGGAACAAACCTAATGCTACCAGAGAGCATGCGAATCATACGGTATGATGTCTGGGTTCCTGAAGCCCGCGGCCCATTCTACTGCCCTCTGGAGATTACTGCTGTACGAGGCCTGTACCCTGTAAAAGGTTCAATGGCCCTTATAAGGCTCTTTTGCTCCAGTATTTCACCCTGATCCCAGGATAGGATATCTTCTGTGCACCTTAGCTTCGCATTTGAAAGAGAGCAGCTGTCTCCTCCTCGATTCCTATACCACAATGTTGGGTTTTTTCATTATTTAAATGGAATTTTTTTAGCTCTTCTACAGTCCAGCCCAGCCATTATGGTGTGTCCTCGCTGCTAATGTGGGGCTTTCCCCTCGTTGTTCTTTATATTAGATACTCAGAAAAAATTTTCTTTCAAACGTACCACGTGCATCAAGCGATCATTTTGTTATGTCTTTTTCAAGCGGCTGCGCAAGAAGAAGGTCCAGTGGATGTTGGCAGGCTTGACATGAGGGTTGGCAAGAT
This sequence comes from Pilophorus perplexus, assembly GCA_955831195.1. Lineage (NCBI taxonomy): Eukaryota > Metazoa > Arthropoda > Insecta > Hemiptera > Miridae > Pilophorus > Pilophorus perplexus. Next base: position 17,726,216 of record OY037012.1, read on the forward strand.
TGTTGAAATCAAGAAGCATCCTGATGCAGATGCTCTGTATGTTGAGCAGGTCGACATTGGGAAGACAACCCCCATTACTGTGGTTGGTATTTGGATTGTTACATTTTTGTTCCAAAATTGTTCTCAGTGTATGATGTTTCATTTTCTATCTTCAGGTGAGCGGCCTGGTCAAACACGTTCCCATCGAAGAGATGCAAAACCGGCTGGTGGTCATCCTCTGCAACCTCAAGCCGGCCAAAATGCGAGGAGTCACGTCCGAAGGGATGGTCATGTGCGCCAGTACTCCCGATAAAGTCGAAGTCCTCCGACCTCCGCCCTCGTCCGTCCCGGGCGACCTGATTATCGTCCCTGGCTACCAGAGGGCGCCCGACGCCGTGATGAACCCGAAGAAGAAAATATTCGAAACAGTGGCCCCCGACCTGAAAACCGACGGTGACCTCTGCGCTACTTACAAGGGGGCGAAGTGGCTCGTCGAAGGCAAAGGGAACGTCACCTCGGACACCCTCAAAGGTGTCAACGTAAAATAAAGTTTTAAGTTGTATATGACAGCAATTTCAGTTCATTAAATTATTTTCCTTCGACTTTTGTTTTTAATTCTACCCAACCAACTATCATTCGCCAAATTTGACTGTTGAGGAGAAGGCGAACAGGGGGCCTTGGTTTATCGGCTACCAACATGACAACGGGCTATTTGCTGATCTGATTACCGTAGGTAGTTAAATAACGGACACGCTAAAATAAAAATAAAATGTCGGTACGCTGTGTACTTGAGACAACTAATAGTGAAACGGTTTGACAATAAAATTAGGAGAGGAGTTTGGCATATTAAAGCCCAAAAAACGCTATAAAACTAAAATTAACTCCCTCTGAGAGAGTGAATGTCAGTACAGAAACAGCAATATATCACAAAAAAACATCACCCTGAAAAATAATGACCACTCTGACTAGGAAGTACATTCTGAGAAGCAAATGCAGTGAGAATGGACTCCTGGTCAATTATATATTAGCGTGTTGAGGTGGTGGTGACGGTGGCCTTGGAGCTGTCCATAGTGGCGACTATCTTTCCTCTGAGGTGACCTTCGGCGAGCCTTTCGAACGCGGCTGGAATCGCCGAGAACGGGTAGACTTTCTCTACGATGGGTTTGAGCTGGAAAAGTACGATTGGGATAACTGAAACTATTCTCGACTCGGTATAGCTATCAGAGCAACCGGGAAACTCACCCTTTTGTCACAAACCAATTCGTTGATTTCACTGAGGCCGGCTGCCACAGGTAGAAAGAATCCCCACCTGACGGTGGTACCCTTGGCGATGGCACCAGATTTCAGGTTCGTCAGTGCCAAATCCAGAGCGTTCTGCGCCATACCGCCGACCAGACCGAGTTTGTCAGTGTTGGACAGCAGAGGTGACCTTAACGTGATGAATTTGGCGTTTCTCCACTCTCTGAGAAGACTCAGGTACATGTTGGGCGACGCAACACCCGAAGCATCGAGAATGATGTCAAACCTGCATAAAAATCGTTGAGTACTGAATTTAGTATTAGGTTCATATGAAGCTACACTCATAACATCGGAAACTCACTTTCCAGCAACTTCAAGATCACTCAAAGCATCGGGTTTCTTGTAATCTACAACAATATCTGCATTGAGGGAGTACAGCATAGGAACAGCATCACTGGAGCAGGTTGCCGTCACCTGAAATTACAGATGAGGCCTGTTATACAACCACAACAACAGAACAACAACACAACCAACGGCAGTCAAACGGTGGACAGGTCCGTTAGAGGTCCCTCTGAGTGCACCCCACCTGCCCTCTACCATCCAAATCTTCAAAGAATCAAACATCTTCCCTGCTTCGCTTTGGAACTCATCTTCCATATCCACAAAATTGTGGATGTTATACAGTGGACGCCGCTTATAATATACTATAAATACATAGGTACTTATAATTAACGGATCAAGGTTCATCCGCCTATATGACTCAAAATACCATCTAATCTGGTTTACATACGCATCTTTTTACTTTTTCATACCTCATACCTAGGGTGACCATACGTCCCCTTTTGAAGGGGACAGTCCCCTATTCGAGCTTCCGGTCCCCTTGTCCCAACAGAAAGCTAAAACGTCCCCCTTTTCTGAAGAGAATGCCAAAACGTTCCTCCACGTTGTCCAAACGTGATGGATCATCTCATCAATGATCCAACCACCAGACTTTCCATAATGTTGTGAAGGACCAGGACATAGAAATTTGACAGTAGAAGAAGAAGAAGATGATCGTCTTATCAATAATGCGCCCAATCACTATCACTCATTCATCCAAGTGGGCCAGTAGTGTTGCCAACTCGTTTTTTCGGGGGTAAAGAATAAAAGAACGTCATAGTCTATGGCTATGGCTCTGTCAGTGGAGGCATTTAGAAGATGTTGACGTATATCAGTCGCTAGAGGGAACCATGGGTTCAAAAACGTTGGGAATTTCGTTCTCTCGCTACTGTCACTTCCGACTTCGAACGCTGTAGTTGAGAGAGCCTTTTCAATTCATAGCACAATCAAAACTAAATAATTACTATTAATTAATAATTGTGAAATCGTATCAACATCGAATTAATTCCAAGCATTCTGATGATTAGGTACCATCCTCACAACGATGGCATTTCCCGCGACCACTTTTCTCCAACCAACTGAAAACATGCTGTCTCATATTTCTGATCAAGTTAACAATATTAACATGAAATTATTGATAGGTGATATTCTGGCAGGTTTGGGTTGCTAAATTTAATTAAGTCACTTTATTCAGACACTTGTTCAACAGAAAAGTATGGGATTCAAAGTAAACATTGATATGTTTGTATTTTATCTACTTTCCTACAAAATTTAAAAAAGAAAATCACGCACCCACAATATTTTTAGCGTGTCTAGAGTTTTAGCACATCTCTGATTTGTCACCTTTTCTGTGATTTTGAACTAAGTCGGTTATGTTTCCTCAAATAGTGTACTTACTAACTTACACATTTTGCTTCGCTATTTAAAATCTGGTTTTGCTAGGCCTGTGTTATGTTAACGTACACCATCATTTTCCAGTGGGGGTCGGTGTCCCCTTTTAAGCTCAAAGATTTGTGGACCTCCTCCCTTCGATCCGTAGGTATGCAACCCTCACAGCACAGGTGATATGCGTTGTAGCTTTCTGCCCCCCCCCCCCCCCCCCCCCAACAAAGGAACAAATTTAAAAAAATACAATCCGAGCACTCGAGTTTTTCAGAACCACTGGGGGCAGAAAATAAGTCATTTTTCTGAGAATCACCCATTTCTCCCTATCTGCAGCGAGTGCAGTCTAACGAGCGCTTACCTCAACACCCCAGCTTTTCAAGATTTGGATGGCAGCCGTTCCAACGCCACCAGATCCTCCAATGACCAGAACTTTCAAGCCTTTGGGTTCCATTAGGCAAATATCACCGGTGACTTTCAGTGCGGACCAGGCTGTGAGCCCGGCGTAGAATATGGTGGCTGCTTCTTCGTGAGTGAGGTGAGCCGGTTTCTGAAGAACCTGCAATGAACGGCGAACAATAGATTCACGGGTATGTTCGGGTGAATGAAGTCTGGTGGTGTATAATACACATTGTGCCTACCAATGACGAGTCCGCAGAAACGTATTCAGCGTGACAACCTTGCTGATGAGGTACAATGACGCCGTAGACTTCATCTCCGACTTTGAGGTGCTTGACATCACTCCCTTTGGCGACCACCTCGCCGCTGAAATCCCGTCCGAGCGTCAGCGGCAGACTCAGGACCTCCCGGTTCAAAGAGCATCCTTCAAGCGTTCGCATAGCATCAAGAAGCACTTGACCATAACCACCTAAGAAGAAGCAATGAGATACAATCACATCAACAACATGTAGGCGAACTCACTCTTTCCACAATAATTGGGGTAATTTTACCAAGCATAGCAGCGTCGATAGGGTTCAAAGAAGCTGCGTGGACCTTGACAATCACATCTCTCGGTTTGTGGATGATTGGGCGAGATACATCGCTGCACAAAACTAAATTTTCCATTTTTCCGTACGAGTGGACCCGCCAAGCAGTCATGATGTTTTCCTGAGCGTAGGGCTGAGCGTCGACGGACAGACTGCTCGCCGCCACGGCCTGTGTCATCCTCCCTTGGACCCCAAGTTGGCACAGTGGCCGCAAGGTCTTCCTGATGAGTGACATTGTGTTCACAGGCAAAAACGGGTTGTGGAAACTGCTTCAGCTTTCACCCTACAACTAATTAATCTTGAATAAATGAAGTGACATTGAAAAAGATAAAAAGGAGTGTGTCCGCTTTTTTGTAAGCAGAACGAGCTAGAAGCGTTCCTCCTTACCTTCAAGTGAGGTGTATTTGTTGTCTAGAAATTCAAAATTTGCGTAGACATCAGTGAATGACGCCAAATGACGAAAAGTTTATTAACTTATGGTACCGGACACAAAAATAAACTTGCAAGAAAATTAGAGTAACGCTTTTTATGCGACGCGCAGAAGAAAACCCCTCGACGGGTTACGGAAGCGGGCAGCCAGGCGGAAAACCGCTGGTATTATAGTTGGGAGCAGAGTAGAAAAGAGCGTCTCTGTTTTAGCTGGAGAGCGCAAGTAGGTACTTTCCCCTGGAGTCTCCAGGACTTTCACTTGACGAGCAAGCAAATTATCTGAATTCATACATAAAGACAGGTCGCACGCAAAAGGGGTTTTCTCACTTTTTCTAAACTTTCGGATAACCGCAAAAAGCGTTTTTCATATAATTTGTAATTGTGATAGAAACATACTTCTTGTTTTTTTTTGTGTGTGCCCCGTTTCCGGTCTATTTATAATTAAAAACAAATCAATAATTGATTTTTCAGTACCTACCTACCTAGGTAGTGAAAAACTAAAAATTAGTAGGTACCTAGGTATGGAGAAAAGTTTTCTCAGAAAACCCTTTTTGCTGAACTTCTTTCAAAGCAACCTCAAATTTGGCTGAAAATTTCAGCCACGAACATTTAATGATCGTGTATCAATGGGTTTTGGGAGCCAGAAAGGTAGGTAAATAATAACAAATTGGTAAACGAGAGATAAACTTTAATAAAAATTCTGGAATAAAGTCAATTTTGTGACTTTCTGGTTTAAACAAAAATTCAAAACATTTTTAGAAAAAAGTTTAAATGAGGAAAATTTCTCAAGCATTTTTTACATTATTGACAAAATTTAATTCCAATTTTAAATTAATTCAAACACTTACTGCAAAATACTCGGTTTGCCATATAGTTGTGCCCGCAAGGTTTTGAGCTCAAACGCCCAAACCTGGAGGGCTAAAAAAGGGCTACCGGAGAGGTTTCTGAAGGGTTTCGGCTATGGGGTCAAGTTAGGTGTTGATTTCGAAGCATTTTTTGCCGCAGAATTCATATTTGGGGGTCCCAAAACGATCTAAGTTCACCGTTGGTATATATGAGGCATTTGTGGGGCTACAAATGGAGCTTTTGAAGGATGTCAGGAAGCCGATTGAGGTGTCGATTTCTGAGTAACATGGGACGCATAATCCACTTTTGGGGTCTCCCACATCTGTCAAAAAATTGTAAAGGAAACTTTAAAAAAATGTAAATACCTACCCAATTTTTTTATTGATAGAATTAATTTTTGTACAATTTGTCCAAATTTATTGATATTATCAAAGAATAATAAACCTTTCCCTTCGTGTAAACTTTGCAGTTTTCTCGATTTCTCGCCAGCATCAGTTAAGTATTCAAAAAGTGCATTGTAAATCCTAAGGAGGCGTCATTCACACCAACGCGAGTTTCTGGCTCAAGAACGCTCCTAAGCACCAAAGGCATTCTTTAGCAAAGGAGCTCCCTTGCAGAAGCAAAGGAGACCTGTCGTTCCTAGACGAATCTAGCTTCCCTAAACTGCTAGAGGAGATCTGGCAGGTAAACTCGACAACTAGAGCAAAATTTGCCGAGGGGAACATTACCGGCATTCCTCGGCCAATCCTCCCAAACAAACGGCGGCGTGCACGAGGGTATGGGCTTCCGGAACCCCGCCTAACAACACAAAAATCCTAACGACTTAAGAAAACAATTTAAAAAAAGAAGCATATACCTATTTACTCGTTTTACACCTCACCCAACCAACCTAACCGAGTAGGTACCAGCAACCAAAGATATATGCCCAAGGTATATAATATATATAACATATTATGTCATACAAATCTTTGCCAGAAACAAACACTATTCATAGTCCCAAGTCCATTCAAGCCATATAGGCATAGGTATAGCATTCTTCCGGGATGCAAAATGGTGGATACAGCAGGGTTTTCTGTAATAATTTTCTGTGTAGCAATTATTGCTTATATATAGTTCGCATCAGATTACTCTCACACTCTGCTCTGAATCAGATTTATCTGATTATAATTAATACCAGAATTTTAAACAAGGAAGAAGCTTAACTCAACAGGCCTTTGAGAATACTGAGGCCCAAGTACATCAAAAAAGGCCAGCGTTTTGACCTAATAATATCAGGGCTCTGGATCTTGATGATTGTACTGATTCAGCACAATCCTAATGCGCCTAGTGCACATCCTAGCACATGCCTAATGCGCATAGTGTTGACGTTTAGTCTTCTATCAAACTCCTCGAGCAAAGAGTGCTTCAGATCTGAAGAATTAATTTATGGTTGAGGACGCCAACGAGGACGCCATTCGCGAAAAAATTTCTTCGCAATAACACAATTCTTCTAATCCCGACATTTGCTCTATAAATTACCGTTAATGTTCGTGGCACTAAAGATTATTTCTTCTTTCACCTCAGTCTACAATACTCAACGTCGCAGCCACAATGACCTTGTCGACCCTGCAGCTGCCCCTTTCTGAAGAGGCGCACAAGTAAAACTCCAGGTAATAAAGTGAAAAAATTGTATTTTGGGAATGAAAAATGCTTTCATAGTACATTTTTTTAAAACCATTTTTAATAGTACAAAAATTCCATTATATGGAAAGAAAAGAACAGTAGGAATGAGAATTTTGATTACCGTTGTCATGGAGGAAGATTATATCATTTTCATAACTGTTACTATAATAACTTTATTTTCTTATAAAATGCTGAAAAACTGGTATACGACTGGAAGACGACTACAGTATCATCGGATTGTGAGTAGACTTAATTACATGCAGTCAATCATACAAGAGTAGCTACACTACAGTCATAGATTACTAAGGAGGAATTAGCCGCTTAGAGTTGACTACAGGGCTGCACCCAGAGAGGAGGAGAGAAGACTTGATTATGAGAGGAGATAAGTTCAATGGAGAATGGTTGTAAGTAGAAAACATTACTAGACTACGTTATGGTGCCAGTTATGTGAATTAGAGCAATCTAATTTATTGATGAATTTATAAAATCGTTTAATGCACATCGATATCTACTGAACCATTTAGGCCTATTATGAAAATTGTCCATATGAGCAACTAAAAGTTTCTCTAGTGTGTATAATAGGAAGAATAGGCCTGGTTGAAGTCCAAACCTCATAAGCAGTCATAAACGAATCACCTCACCAACAACACTAAGCGGCCAAAAATCAATCCAGGAGACAACTACGATTCTCAGAGGGGGCGACACGAAGAAGGAAACGCTCTTACATAAAAATGGTCCTCAAGAAGTAATACATATAGGTACCTAGTAGAGAAGGCCCACATCTACGGCTCACTACGTCTACCACAGTGTCTACTCGCTGGGAAAGTGCCAGCTTACATTCGAGTAGTACCTGACTAACACACTGAAGCGCTAGCTACAACGTGAACCTTCCAGGAAACGGAAATTATTGCTTTGACAGTCTTAGTTAATTTGTCTTTGAACGTTTCTTTGTGCAAAAACCCCTTTTGTATTGGAATCCCATAATCCAAGTACCTGCTTCTACGCTGGGAGCATTCAAACCCAAACTGCTTTGAAATTATGGACTTTTTGATTTAATCAAAGAGAAACTTGAAAAGGAAGCACCATGGAGATGTTCATGAATATTCGCGTGGGTTCAACACTTGGACTCTAGTTTAGCTTTTGCTCGTTAAAATTTATGCTTCCAGCATAGGCAGGATTCTTGAATGATTGACAGCAAGATAATTACAGGAGAATAAGTAAGTATTTGTCTACTGAATACTGGGACCACTATTACTTTTCTACGTAAAGTTAGCTAAAAAATACTGTGTTCAAATTTTTTTTTTTAAATATTATAATTTCAATTTTTACTGGAAAAATTACTATTCAAATTCGCAGAAAAGTCTTTCGAAGAAGATTTAAGTTTTACAAAGTTTCGATCAGTTCAATGGACAAAATTGGAATGAGAATTTGGCAAACAGTTTTTTCTTAGTTGAATTACAAGTAAGGATTGAGTCTTTGCTCTAAGACTTAACATTGTAGTACGTTTTCGTTTCTTTTGAAGATTTATACCAGGCCCTAGTGATTGTACATGGCGGAACCTAGAGAATATGGCGATTCCTTAAAGACCACTGTAACCGGGTAGTTTGGCTATTGCCAATTCGGGATTTACTTCTAAGACCAAGAAAAAAAAAGTATAAATGAAATTACCAAAAATGTCTGTAGGGCTGTGAGTCTTTAATGGCAGCAGCCATTGCGCTCACAGCTCCAAAAACTTCTAAGCACCCTTAAATTTCACTTAAATCAATGGCGGAATCAGCAATAGCCAAGCGATACCAGACCACAGAAGTCACACGCGACTGAAAAGAAAAAAAAAAACCGTATAAATAAGAAATAAAATTCAAAACTCTCAACATTTGCATCACTACTTATGGCATTCTTTACAATAACCTTATTATAATTTTTTCTTATCACCTACTGTTTTTTGGAAAGAAAATTATTCAAAATAAAAGTACAGAAAAAGCGCTTCTTTAGAAGAGAACGTGTATAACAACATTACTGAAAGAAATGTTTAAAATTTGAAAACACCAACTTATAAAACATTTTCATTGATCTTTGTTGTTCTCGTGAAATAAATATCTACTAGAGGAGGAACACAGCTCGAATTACCAAAAATTAATTGGACAACAAATTTTTATTGGTAGGTATTGTAGGTTTCATCATTTAGCGAAGGCAATATTTTTCATAGAAATATTAGTTAACAGCGAACATGTCAGTAGGACGAGGGCTAATTAGCAAAATGTTCGGCTTTGAGTCCATTTTACGGGTTGACCATTTTCAATTTTCAACTGATAATGGCCGTATTGCACCTGATCGGTTTGACCTGTTTCCACCAACCTGTTCAACGTGATTTTTAAAATAAAGTAGAATTAATCGAATATCGCAAGAAATATTCAATCATTCGTTCGGCCCATCGCCAACTTGACCTCCAGTTTTGACGCGTTTTCAAAAATTTGGCACTGTGTCACTAAAGGGCCAATCCCACTCAGTCATGATAGTAAGTTTGAAAAACGCAATCACACTACGTGAATTAATTTCTTCCTGTAATACTAACATGTTCGCTGATGACCAGAATAGAGCTTTTTCAATTTTCCACGCAACAAACTGGAAACAAAATACATTTCTTTTTTCTTCAAATTCATAACACATAATTTATTAAGAATAAAACATAAACAATTTTTTTTTTTTACATTTTTCTTAAAATATTTTATACGCAAAAAGGTCCTGCTTTTTAAAAGCAGCATTCTTTCCCACAGTTTTGTGGTATACAGCAATTTTTTTTCCCACAAATGGCCCCATTGTTGAACGTCCCGCATTCGCAACATTTATAAAAATTTTGAACCGGTTGAATTTTTTTCCATTCGAGAAAGACAACCACTATGGAGGCAAATCCTCCAATTTTAAACGCCAAAAACATTGCAACAAGATCACAGAACAGCCGAAAACAAATTTTTTCGAAAACTCTTTTGCCCAATTAAAATTTTCTTCGGTATACCACAAAAGTGTGTTTGCAATGGCATAACAATAAAAAATATCAAAAACTATAGATACAAAGTTTTTTCAGTATAAACACCTCCATTATAAGAAACTCACAGAATCGTACGCGAAATATAATATACGAGTGATAAACCTTTTTGAAGTATTTTAATACTATGCCTAAGAAGAGTTTTCTCAAAACTGCTTCTCAAGTTTTATACCTAAAACAGATTTGAAAAAATAAAATATAATATTTACAAAAGAAAAGAGAAACACAACTACACTTAAAATATAAACAATACTTTTAAAATAAGCTTCTTTTCGTAAAAATGCGTTTTTCTCAAATAAAAAAGTGGAAAGAGCTTGCATTTTTCGAAAAAAGTTTTTTAAGTCTAAGTACGTAGACAAGTAGATGAGAGGATCCGTTACATTTTCTTCAAGTCCGTGTTGTGGTGTGAATGGTTAAACCAAAAAGGCACACTGTATTCCTGTTGTCTGAAACATGTAATCAACAATTGCAATGTTGCCAACTTAAGTGGTTTTCAAGGGTTGTTTTCCATTCCATAGGAGAGAGCTTATTAGTCGTAATCCGACCTTGCAATTCCAGTCACTAGCCAGTTTGCTTTCTGTTATCTAGTGGACCTTAAATATAAATTGCACCGGGAACACACCCAGGGACTTGGTTGGGTCTCGAAGTCGTTGCCTAAGGCATTATGGGATGATGGGGCTGCTGGAGGCGACTTCAACTCGTCTGCCAGGTCCACAACAGCCCTCAATAATCCAAGTGCCCAAAAAATTACCTTTTCTCACACCCACTCACTTCGCAGCCCCTCTTGAAATTACCCAAGCGAGGCTATGCTAACTTCCTCTGTGCCAGCCCCAGGGTAGGCCCTTCCATGCAAGCTGTTTCCCTGCCCTGGCAGCAAAGGCTGTTGTGCCCCCACTGTGTACAGTAAATAACTAAAGCAAGCAGAAAGAAGCGGAGAAATAGATACAACGCTCGCTCTCTTGAAACGGGCGGCCATCGAAGGGAGTTTCCGCAAGAACCCCCACTGCCGAGACTCAACCCTCTCTATAGGAGAACCTGGAGAGGGGTGAGCCCCGCAGTGGGGTGAACTGACTATATCAAGGTAGGCTCCAATTCTTGAATTAGCAAGTCGCTCCTCTCTGCTCACTTACGTTATTCCTAACCAAGTGTCTTGTCATACTCTTCTCCTATTCTCCTCGCAGGACTTAGCCATATTTCTACACCAAAACCCACACGGAACACATAATTCTCGTGGAATTGATAGCACCTCCAGAACCCCATTTTCAAGACTGTGGTTTGCAGTGTACTTACCGACTTATTGATGAGTTTAATGTTCTCCCCGCAGTAACTCCATGAGAAGGTTAAAGCTCGGCCCTTCACCTTCGTTGCTCTTTATTGAAAGCATTTCCTTTCCAATCTAAAATGAAGTGAACGAAATGAAAATGACATGAACGACCGTTGACCGATTTGCGACATGAAATATAAAATCCTTCGAATGTTTTACCTGGCAAGTTCGTTGGAGATCCGGTATCCTGAGGAGGAGCTCTCCGAACTTGGACGGAATGTCGGGATAATGGGCCAAGGTGTACTGCGACAGGGCCTGGATAGCTTTCCCTTGACTCGCCCGAACTTTGTCAGGCTCCCGCAAATCGCTCGTGTCTGCAAGATGGAAAATTGTTATACCAGAGTTCTAGTTGAGGGTAATTTACGGGGGTGTTCAGCTCAACTTACCCGAAGACAGGAGGACGATAACTTTCATGGCAACGTATTCATATTTGTCGAGTTTGAGTCTCCGAAGGTGGTCGGTGAGGTTGAGCATCCGCTCGATGGGTTGGGCGAGGCCGAGGTTTTTAGCTTCAGTCAAGGAGATGCACTTGCCCAGAGACACTCGAATCTCCCCTGGCGTGGACATGGACCGGTAACAGCACGAGAACAGGAGCAACTCGCACCAGGCGTTGATCAGTAGCGAGGTTTGATCGTCAATCTGAATATTTAAAAAAAAAAAACCTCTCATTAGGTATATTACGCCAAACGTTTTGCCCTATTCAGCATCGCAAATGTACCTACCGAAATGTTTTTGAAGAGGGGTAGCGATTTGCACCACTTGACTATTTTGTACAGTCTATTGTCTGCAATGTTGCAGAGATTGGCCATGAGATCTGTGGGCTGCGCCGGGGGAGCAGACGGTCTCGGTATCCTGCCCACGTACTTGGGATCGGCTTCGTTGTACTGCCAGAGGTGTTCAACCTCCATTATTTCCTGTAATGCCAGTTTAACGTTAACAAGATAAAGTTTCAGTGTAGTTGGTGCAATCTGGTTATGATTCCAAAGGTGCGCTTTACATAAAATAAATGAAGCATACCTGGAGAAGTTGGGGAACGTGGTTCGTTGGAGGGGCGGACTGCTGTTGTTGCTGAAGCTCAGCGCACTTTTGTTCCACAAGACCCGCAGGAACTGTGTAAGAACACTGATACGTACTTCGTCCACCTCGCGTCCTGTCTTCCCTTATCGCTACAACAAAATAACAGTTAACACACAGATTCTGTCCTATCCGTTTTTCAAAGCCCTGGTTAAATCTGGTCGATACGTTACCTTCCAGTTTCATGCCCATGTTGAGACACTTCTCGAACCGACAGGCGGGACATTTTTTCCTAGTGGCGATCGTGACCGGGCACGAAGATCCCCTGAGGCAGACGTAGTTCTTGCGGTTCTGGACGGTCCTTTTGAAGAAGCCTTTGCAGCTCTCGCAGGAGAAGATCCCATAATGGAAGCCAGAGATCTTGTCGCCGCATATTGGGCAAGGGCTGCAAATCGATGAAAAATTAGCGCGGCAGTCAGAAGTTTGGTTGCATCAGCAACAGATACAAATGCAACGTCAGGAGGTAAATTTTTACTCAACGCTGCACATTAATTTATATCATTCTCACCTGTTGATCAGCTGTTGCCGACTGATTCCTGGGGACGCCAAACCAACGTTGTGCTGGACGAAGTCAGCTGCCATGGAGGCAAATTTCTCTTCCAGAGCGTTGCTATTCCCTTCATCGTCTATTCATTCAGACAAAAACTCAATAAATGAACGCAATCAATGGACGCTATCACGCTGCAGACATGGCAATACTTACTCGACATGGAGTACTCGTGCAGACCTCTGTTGTTGAGGACTGGTGAAGGAAAACCCGGCCTGTGCATGTGCCTCCCCTGGATCGGCGAGTGGGTGGGTGAAAATTGGGTGGGTGATACAGAAACGGAAGAATAGCTGTAGACACAATTTTCACATCCATCATTTCACGTTGTAGCCAATTTAATGGTTATATTCAGGTTGTTGATTTCTTCAGCCAACAATGATGGCGATCGGAGTCTACAAAGAAGAAAAGGCGTGCTCACCTATGGCTGTAGCAACTCGAGTGCTGGGAGCCGCCATATTGCGAGGCGTCGCTGTTGTTGCGAGAAAGCGATGGCGTGAAGGGACTGGATATGCCGGAGGATGAGGAAAGGATGTGCCTCGACGTTACGGGGCTGGCGGTGGGAGAGTAACACGAGTATACGGCCGAGTCTGGGCTTGGGGTAGGTCCGGGCCCTTTCAGTACACCACCGCTACCTAGGAACACAAAATACAAGCAGGATTAGGTAGGTACTAACACTGGCAGCACTGGTTTGAGCTCAGGACATCATATACTGACATGCACAGGGGTGGATTGAGAAACGTCTGGTGGGCAGAGACTTTTTTTTAGCATGGTCTGCTTTTTCCCAGGGGTAGAATGGCTCAAAGAGTGTTACACCAAAAGTAGAGACATAGACATGGAAGAGCAGCATGTCACAACTCAACAGTAACGAAAACGATTCAATGGTTCAAACGCGTCTCAAATAATTATTATTTATGGGACCTTAGGAAAAATGGAATATTTGAATTCCGACTGGTCCGAGAGATACAAATTAGCCAACCTTATTAACGACATCAAAAAGAACTGCAGACTGCTAAGGTGAATTTCTTGTGCTGACGTACGAAAGTTGGAAAACGTCCTGGAAGAATTTGAAAGTTGTTGTACATTAAATGTAAAATCGCTGGTCAACAAATTTCAAATTCTTCCAGGACGTTTTCCAACTTTCGTACGTCAGCACAAGAAATTCACGTTAGCATTCTGCAGTTCTTGGTTATGTGATGTAAACAGGGTTGCCACGTCGTGCGGGTTAGTAAAAACGATCACTGCGCACTCTGGCAGCTCAGAGCGCAATGGCTATATAGCCTTTAAGGCCCAGCGAGGCTCAATGTCTGATGTCACCGGCCTCAGCTTGCAGTTCAAAATCCCAAAAATTTTGGTAACAACTCTGCGCTATACGGATTTTCGAACAAAAAATTGGTCTAAGGGGTATTTACAACAGGTTTGGACAGTTAACGCACGTTTGACGAGAAGAAAAACCAGTTTGAGGACATATAAAACTAGTCCAAAGTCGCAAAACCCGGATTAAAGAGCTACTGGTTTGGGAGCTTTTAAACCGGTTTTAGGAGCTACTGAACATGTTTGAAGAGTTAAAACGGGTTTAAGCAGCTATAAAACAGGTTTGAGGCACTGCCAAGCCAGCTTTAGGAGTGGAACCAAAGAAATCCTGGTGGGTATGCACATTTCAAGTGCAAAGCGGCATGATTTTTCAATATTTCAGCAGACACCACACAACTCAAATGACTCGGATTCTGAAGGGGTTAAACCATCCATAAAAAAACGTGTCAACTGTATTGAGTTGTGATTTATGATCTGCATAAAACTTATCAAACCCTGGGCTCAAGAAGCAATTACGGCAAAGCATCAAAACACCCAGTTAATTATGAAAACAAGGCGACTTGACTCTAACTGATTAGAAAAGTTGGCCCAAAAAGGTAGATCCTCCATAATGAAGTTTCCATTCATCAAGATTATTAGAGGAAGGTTAATATAATACTCACTCAAAAGCTTATCTACCAAAAGTTCAGACTGAGCGTTTAATTGATTTGTCCTCGCTTGGTCCACTACTTTCTCATTCTGTAAAAAGAACAAAATTGAGCGTTATAACAGGTAGTCGATCATTAATTAAATCTTACAGTTGTCATTTAATATCAGCTAAGAACAAACGAAAGCATGACAAATTGAAAGATGAATGTTTTAAGAAAGAAGGAAGGAAAAAATATCACAATCTGCTTCAAAATAATCAAAAGACAAGCGTGCAAGTGAAAAGAAATAGTACTTGAGTGTTAAGAAATTCGCAAAACCACGACTTTTATTTTAAACATTTGTCTCGTCCGACACTAAATTTGGAAATGAAAAACATGGCAAATCAATAGAACATTTACGGAAAGGGCTCGCATGCTGTAGTGGTAAACCAGGCATTCCGTAAATCAAAAATAACCAAAATGTACCTTAGAAATTTGAGGTTTTTCTTCCTCTGGAGCACCTTGAGGAGACACCTTACAGCTTTTTGGATAACTACAGCTTTCCAAACTTTCCACGGTGTTCTCCTCAGGTTCCTAAATGGACAATCCAATGAGCCAATCATGTCCGATCACAGATGAAGGTTTTTGTCGAAAGATATGAAAATTCCAAACTAGTTCAAGGCAAGGTGTAATTTTATTTACAAGTTCACTCATTTTTAAATTAAAGATTCCCAATTCATCCAGAGCCTTAACACAACAAAGGTAGGAGCTTCAAGATATTGAGACTATTACAAAAGTTAATCTTGAAAGTAATTTTGACAGTTTCGTACTTACAGGTTTGATCTCAGGTTTGATTGTCGCGCACTCAGAATCGGAGAGTTCCCCTTCCCAAGACATGGGCCTCTCGACAGAAGTTCTCGACTCATCTCGGTTTTTATTCCTCAGGTTTACTGAAAAGATAAGGGGATATTTTATAATCAGCAACCAATTTCCTTAACAGCGAAAACGATGGTTGGGCTTTGTAACTGACCTGGTTCACTGGTGAATGTACTGACTTCAGCGTCAGCTGCAGTAGAATCTTCGTCGACATTCATCTGCTCGCTGCTGACGACGACAGAACATTTACCACTTGTGCCTGGAAAGGTAAAAACTCGTAAATACAATTTTAGTTACCCACCAGGGCTGGTTTTAGATTGTTTTTCTTTTCGGGAAATATTTAAAAAGAGATTACAACTTGAAAAAAAAAAAATTTTTAAAAAAAGGAAAGAATAGAAAAATGAGTTTTTCTGGAAGGAGGAAAATTTAGTATCGGAGGAGGAAAATGCCAAGTCTTCTAACTATTGAAGTAAACACATGTTGAAAACACAAGTCTCTGACGGGCACAAAAATTTACCTCGTTAAAAGATTTAGTAACATTCAAGTAATTTGATTGCCCAACAAGAACCCCATTGAGGTTTTAGTGCATTTTAATAAAACTCACCTCCGTTACACTGATAGTAATTATCTTCTTTGTCTGAAATAAATGAAAAACGGATAGTTGTAAAAGACGAATTATTCTTGTGTAGTCATTTCAATGCTTTTATCAATTTGTTCAAACAATAATACAACATTATGGAAATATCGATATAAATGTTATATTCGGTGTAGTGGTGAATCCTTTAATCTCCAAAATCCCTACTTTACGAGAGAGCAAAAACTGATTTTTGCACTATTCGATACCTTCATACGCGGAACTTGACACGTTACTTATGCTCTTATAGTTCACAAATTTGCTACTGCGAGCTCTGAATTTGACTTGCGTCCACTTATGGCCCGTAGCGCGCAACTACCGCTTGTAGGGGTGACCCTTGAATTCCTGGGTGGTTTGACGCCTTCGATGGGTCCATCGAACCAGAAAACAGGGAAATACCTGTTGTGATGGAATGAATCTGGCAAACTACTAGATGTGGATATACCTATCTGGCATATAAACTCAGGGGAACTACTTATCGATGTTCGAGAAACAATACCGCCTATCTTCTGGAGAAGAAATTTTACAGGAGGAAGAAAAAACCGAATCATCTGATTCTATAAACCAGACGATCCACCTAACAATACCGCCTTTCTCTCCGTCACAACATACCCTATCCTGAGCAGATTGCTAACATGAAGAAGAGAGGCGGTATTAGTTTTTCAGCTATAGTGGCTTTATCTGTTAATTTTTTTGTGAACTAGAAGCTTCAGGCGATGCGCGAGAGAGAGCTACACACGTCAATACCAAAAGCTCATTTTGCGAAAAAATGCGAGATAGGCGGTATTGTTTCTGAGGCGTCGTTATACTTAGGCCTTATAAGACACAAATTGGCCACAGCGAGCTCAGTAAGTCAGTAGGTTACCCACTGGTAGAAGGGTATGCAATTTTTGCCTCCACATATTCAACAAAGAACGGAGATAGGAGGAATCACTTCCACTCCGACGATATTCACTTTTAATACTTGAATACAACTACCATTATATCGGTTTTCCAAGCTCAGTTATTGAGAATTTTCCAAAATAAATTGACGATTTTCTAAACCTAATTGAGAATTTTGCAAACTGAATTGAGAATTTTCTGTCTCAATTTGAATCAGAAAATTCTCTAATTGAAAATCTATATTATTAATTTTATTTTCGAAAAATTACGTGTTATATTTAATTTTAACGGATATTTAATTGATTATGATTTATTATATAATTTATAACGTGATAAAATGTATTATGTACCCATTAAAATAAAATATATCACGTAATTTGACCATTAATAGGTTTGACAATTAATAGGACCTAATAATTAATGATTAAAATAGAACAAGTAATTTAACCTTTAATAATTATTAATGGTTAAATTATTGAAAATTGGGGGGAAAATACTCACCATGGGGGCTGTGGTGAATGTTGATGGTGGTGACTTGGCCAGACGTGACTTGGCCGGTTCTTGTCTCCCCCCACTTGACTGACACTCCCCCCTCCATCCCTCTTCCTCCCCGCCACTTTGCTGGAGCTACCTTCTGGCATCAACCTGGCTCATTCTCCCACCCCTGAAACAAAATAGGAAAAATTGAAGCAGGCAGAAAAATAATATTGGAGAGCATGTATATTGAGGTCAATGAGATCACCCATGTCAGTTGGCGTAAATCTGGCGAGGCACAGCCACCTCTTTTTTCAGGCGCCACGGTAAACCTTATAGTAGCACGAAGGTGATTAGATTGCCTGTAGTTCTAATTGTAAATAAATTCATCTCAATAATTGCTCACAATTATTGCTAAGAACAATCCCTTTTTAAAGTTTCTAACTGGAAACAACTTCAGGATCGGTTCTATCACGCCCACGAATTGTGCGTTCAAGCCCGACGATGTGGTTCCGGAGGCAAACTATCCGAAACTTCAGAAGTTTAGAAAAGGGGTTGAACCCGAGTTTGGCAAAGCCTCCTTGATCCCCTCGTATCGGCAGATTTCCCTCGTTTAGAGGGTGCGACGGCTATATTTGGGTCTGCCAATCCGAAAGCATTTCCAGGCTGTCACAACTGCGTGGGTGAAATTGTGAATGCCAAAGCTTTGGAGTTTACGGAGAATCGTTTCATTTTTTTTTTTTCTAACACTTCCATGTCTTTCTTTTACTACATTACGATGTAAGCACAGAAAATGAAGATAAAGTACCTTTTTAAGATGTAACCGTAATCATTTTATGCGAGATGGTGTTCTTTACAATAATTGTGAGAAATAATTATTAACATTAAATTTTTAGAAATTTTCTAAAATGCGAGGGAAGAAATTGGAGAAACATTAATCTGTAACACTTCCGATTTTGAGTGCCAAAGCAATGACATAATAATAATACGAAAAAAAAGGTATTGCAGCTTGACATGAATATACAGACACATTGTGCCACACGTGACGACAATGTAGGTATGAATAACTATATTTTTACTTAGGGGACCCCCCCCCCCCCCCCGACCCCCGGATTGTTAATCTTATGATCGAGGATCACACCAATGAAACACAGATTGTGTTTTTCGGAAATTCCGCCAAGGGGATCAACTCGGGGCGTGAGGTGGGGTTAGAAGGAGTTGCAGTTCACGGCAGGGGGGAATATTTCTGTTGACCTTAACTTACTTCGGACCAAATAACCTCCTTCAAAAACATTCTGTGTTAAAACATAGTTTAACTCCCTCACACCACCCTAAAACAGTTATGCAGCCGAAAACTCTCGCAACTTAAAGTCACACTCCCTACAAAGCCTACCTAATACATACAAATTTCAAAATGTTAAATTATCACTAAATTATAGCCAAAAAATAAATGAATAAATAAATTTTAAAAACTTATACCACTTTTAAAACTCATCTAAGTGGCTTTGAACCCTTCCCACCACCATAAACCTGTTTCAAAACCCTCTAAACAGGTTCTTAACTCCTCCACACTACCCCAAACCAGTTTTGCACCTCTTAAACCACCCCTCACTGGTTTCAATACCCTCCCGCCGGTTTATAGCCCCCTCCCACCGCCCTAAACCTGTTTCAAAACACTCCAATCATGGTTTCAAACCCTCAACTTAATCGCAAACCTGTTTAAACACCTGTGAAACGAGGTTTGAAACACCCCAAACAGTATACATTTATGTATTATAATCCTCAAAACGGTATGGTTTGAACACCCTTCAACTTCCTCCCAACACCTTAAACCTTTATCAAATCCCTCCAAATAAGAATGGACTTCTTCAAACCACCCCAAAACTGGTACAACTCCGTCCGAACCGTTTTTGATCCTCTCTCCCAACACCATGGGAGCTTTACTATCACAAAACTGCTGTTCTAGGAAACGGCTCTTGTATTTGCGGTCTTGGATCCACTCCTGGCAAGATTCATTCTAACTTAATATTAAATTTTAATGTTTTGTAAATAATATCGAAATGTTGGTCGAGTATATCTGCATTCTGATGAGGCCATTGGTTCAAACCCCGTAGGTGAGCTTGGATTTTTGGTGAGTAAATGTCGTTGAGCAACTGATTAATGAACGAATAAGCGCCCCGTCATGTTAGGCCGATTAGGTAAATATCTTACGTAAAATTCACTATTCCTTTTAAAAATTCAGGAATTAATCAATTGACCCATAATGTCAATTCTATGTGAGGAATGACATTTTGTAAAAATCAGGTTAAAAAAACAACAAGCAGGCTACTACTGAAGGAAATTAGGTTGGAAGCTTGACACGGTGGAAGCGGTGGGGGGAGAAATAAAACGAGTCTTGAAATAAAAGGCCACTGCTGGGGCTCTCAAGGCTGCTATAAAAAATGAAAGAGATTCAGTGTGGGCGGGCGAGCGGCCTTCGCACATCTCGCGACACTCCCTCCCACATCAGGTTACAAAGTAGGGCAGCCGGGGTGGGAATTTTGAGACCCAAACCGGCCGATTTCCGAGGGATTTGGTCGTACTGGTGCAAACCGCGGAGGAAATGATTGTTATTTGACGGGAGAGGTTTTTTTAAAATCTTATCGGAGCTCAAGGACTCCCGGCAGGTCCCGCCGTTCTGCACTCCACCTACGTGCATTCTCTTCGAGCAAATAAAGTTGGACGCCTACAGGATTCGGCGAGATTTTAGTTTCCGGGTGTGGATTTTTTCACGCCACAATGGCAACACCACGAGGGATGGATTCACTCGACGGTTATTGATAGGAAATTAGCAATAATTCCACAATAATTATTTTACAAAGGATACAAATTTAAAGAAGTGAAATTTCAGGATTCGAAAAATACAAAAAAACGTTTAAACCCTTTGCACATTAAGTTACGTGAAACATTTTTTCCCAAATGGGGAATTTGCATCATTTTCAGAAATATATTCACGTGAAAGAAACTTGTTCTAACGAGAACAATGGCAAAATTCCCACATTTTTCCATTCAGTAGATCATTTTATATTCATTTTTACACTTTCCGTGACGTTAGTGTCATCATCGTAGGAGCCAACGTCCGGGGGTGAGTGAGAGGCAACGTTGGGAGCGGGCGGGCGTGACTTCATTTTTTCTTTCCTCCCGCTTACCGGCTAAGTACCCAGAATTTCGAGCTGAATTGGCATGCGAACATTTCAATCGATGCAGAGGACGAAGAGGACGGATATTATCCTGCATCAACGATGGCAATATTCCTTTCATTCCATTAAAAAAAAAAAAAAAAAAAAAAAAAACGCAAATGTTACACATGGGTTTATTATTCTTTGATGTCGTGGTTAATTGTGCAAAAATAATTTTTGCGCAATTAACCACGACATCAAAGAATTAAATACTAATTCTGGGTCATTAAGAGAATATTTTTGAAACGTTAAAAAAAATGCGGGCTGTGGTTTGGACAGATGTGGGACCTCGAAAAATGGATGATGCGTCAAAAAATACTCGGAAAACCACAACTTATTTGATTTACCTACTGGGATATAACCTACTTATAACTCAATTTTTTCCATTTGTCAGTTGTACTCTTTTGCAAAACTGGGCCTGAAAATTACTTCGAACAACGCCCATTTCAATAGCATTGTGTACCAAACCAAATGACCGCTTGTTGTTCCAAATCCGAAAAAGAAAGAAAGAAAAAAAAAAAAAAAAAAAACGAACGGTGGCGGCGCTGTTCCTTGTGGGTCATATCCGCCAGCCGACTCGTCCAGGGAGTGTGGGAACGTCCCAGAATCGCATCCAGAGAACGAGTTTTCAAAAGGAAGTGTCTCGAATCGGGCAGTCATGTAACGGGCGGGCTTGTCTCATGCCATGCCACCGTTCAGTCAGTGAACTGCAGATATAAATGTAAATAGGTACGTTTTTTTTACGGGCGTTTCATACGTCAAACTGCTGGTTTTTGGGTCAGAGGAAAATCAAAGAAATAATTCGTAAGATGAATGAATATCTGCAGTGAACTGCAGTCAAATTAAATAAATTAACTAATTCACTGTTTTTACTTTTCAACATCTCAAAAACACAGGGTCTAGCCCAGTGTTTCCCAAACTTTTATACGCCACGCCCCCCCCAGCGAGACTCGGAGCCCCCCCCCCCCCCCCCTTCGCCGCTACCGGTTCAGAAATCGGGAAAAATTGCCTATTTTTTACGCTTGGTAGTGGCGAAACGGCTGAACCGAATCTAATAATATTATGTAAGATGGTCATTAGACGCATACTTTTATGCTCTTTAACTGTGTATGTGGCATGTTTTCTCTGCGATGCTTCTTTGTATTTTGAGTTCATCTTTCCAAAGTCACCCTTCTCGTTAAATTCCCGGGAAAGATCTTTTGTACTTTTTTTTTCATCGGGAAGGGAAAGAGAAAATCCGAATAGTCCTGTGAAAAGGGAAACCACAGATTACCTCCAAGAAACAACGGAAGGACGAAGGGGGAGGCATCTTTGGGAAGATAGTAATGACGGAGGGGGGGGGGGGAGAAGCCTCCGAAAGAGGCCATTCTGGTTTAATTTTCCTTCTTAGGACTGAAAGGTCCGGAAAGTCATTGTCTGACGTCGCTCAGAATAGAAGAACAAAAGCAGCGGGTAGTTAATTATTGTGCGGGAAGTTAATAGCGAATATTTTCGCTCGGAACAACTGGTTGGTACTGGCCTTTGTCCATCTGGTCATTTCCTACAAATGAGCTCATGAGTAAAGTCAAATTCCGTGGTAGAACTGTGTTATTGACATGAATACTTTCTATCTCTGAGGATAAGAAGATTCAGTCACACAATTACAGAAGACGCCTCAACGGTGATTATGACTCACAAAGATGAAGGTTGAATTAGGTCTGATTTTCTGGGGTAGGGGTAAAAAACAAAACAAAAAAACTTCCAGGCGCGCATAGTGCGAGAAAAGTCTTAAGCTTCCAAAATGTGAATCCATGTGGCGTTTCTGAGCGTCCTAATTTTGAGAAAATAGGGGTAAGAAAATAGGGGCTTTCCCTTTCATTTTCTTTGCGGCCTTTCCCTTCACCTAACCACATACCTCTCATTTGGGTCCACTTAACATGGGTTGTGATGAAGTGGTTCTGTAAGTATAGGGGATTGAAGTCCATCCTAAATGGACTCCTTTAAAACACTAGTTTCTATTCGGTAAAATTAACTGAGGTTTTGGGGAGCATATTTCAGTATTAAATACTGACTAGGGGGCCACGCCCTGCCGACTACACCAACCCCCGACAGTATCCCACCCGGCCTCATACCCAACAACTCGTTTTCCCATTGTGTTTTTTTAAAATAATAATAATAATAATAATAATAAAATACAGATTTTAGTGTTTTGTGGTGGGGGGGGGGGAGGCAGCCGCGTCCCCGTCGACACCCCTCGGCCCACCTCCATCCCAATTCCCTGTCAACTGCTCCAACCCCTATTTTTTTTACCACTTTTGGAGCAACTTTTTGGTGGTTTCATATTTTTTCTCGTCATCTACTCGCCAAAACGGATTTTTGGTATTTTTTCAAATTTTTTAGAAAACGTTTAATTTCCCGTTCTTCTCTACTTTAGGAGCTCAGACACGCCACATGGAGCATTTTTTTTGGTGGTTTCAGACTTTTCTCGGACTATGCTCGCCAAACTGGATTTTTTCAGTTCAAGACAGATTTTTCCGACATCTGAAAGTGCCAAATAATAGAGGAGAATGCTCATCTTTATTATTTGGCACTTTCAGATGTCGGAAAAAGGAGAACCTCCTCGGGCTGCAGCTTTAATATACTTGCAGCTTTAATTATATCATAAATATGCATCCCAAAATCTCAGTTATTTTTAAGGCATGTAGGTATACGGTAGTGTAGGTATACCGTATGATACGTAAACTACTGATATATCAGTATTAAATTTTAATACCGAGATATAGCTCTCAAAACCGGCTTCTTCTCGTTAAAAAGTTGAGCAATCTCTTAATAACCGGCTTCTGCTTAGTAAAACTGCAATTTTTTCCCTATTCTGCCCTATTCCGTGTTCTGCTCACTAAATACTTGGTTCTGTATCCTCGAGACTGGTTTCAGCTCGTAGAAAACTGATACCGCATCGCCGCTTTATTTCTACAAATACTTCTCATTTTTGTAACGGTATTAATTCCGTCCAGCATGTCATAATATGACATGCTATTATCGTCATTTCTTTTTCAATTTTGTAACGGTATTAATTCCGTCCAGCATGTCATAATATGTCATGATATTATCGTCATTTCTTTTTCAAATTAACAACGATCTCACTGGGCCTTTCGTAGAACTACTTTGAGTTTGAGTGCTCTTTCAGCTCATCAATTTCTTTCTCCTCATAAGAGCTCTCCATGTTCCACATGCCGTTTAGAACGACCGTTACAATCCTCACCATACTTACCTACCCTAACAGAAAAACAAATATTGAGTGCATACATTCAAGCGTACTTGTTCTTCCATACATTGAAACATTTTGAATACATCCAAGGCACGTTGAAAAACTCTGAAAAACTCTTCTGAGGTACTTTCATACTCTTCACCCACTCACCAACTACCTACTACCGAATTCACTCTCATGTGAATCAACACACATCCTTTTACAAAAATAACTTCTTACGTTCAAATGAAAAGCAGACTCCCAATTATTCATAATCCTAATTAAAAACGTTGGTAGGATCCCCTCAGGCTCCCACTCTCAAATTTTTTTTTTTTTTTCATGCTCGGAATAAACGAAATTAAATTTCATTTCCACCCAACATTACAGGCTTTACGCTCTCCCCCTTCTATTCACTTCATTCTTTCATTTCGCTTGAACGAAATTAATAAGTCCACCAAAGTAGAAACCCGACTCGAACAAAAAATCTGGTTCAAAGCTTCATTTTAATAATTATCAACAGAAAAACGCCTTGGCGAATGAGTCGTCGGATAACAGAGTTAAGTGCAAGTATTTAGCTGCACGTTACAAAGTAAACTCGTTGAAATTATTCAGCGATATGATTTTTAGGTTATTGCATTATTGACATGATAATGTTATGTCGTGTTATTATGTATGTTACAGGCCAAACCCGATTTTAGGCCACACTAGTTTGTCCTAGGCCAAAGTGGCCTACATTATTATGTAACATGGTACTACATTGACAAAATATCAATAATTATAATATAATAATTATAACTAATTTTTGCGCAATTTACAAAATACCAACCAAAGAATAAAAGGTCCACGTACATAGGTAACAATATTAGGTACTAGGATTTCCTATTATTATGTATTATATTATAATATTTGCAGCGTCAATGTTCTATACATGTTCAAACGGTGGTTTGGCGAACATTCTTATTACCTCAAAATGTATCTGTACTTTCAAAATAGTGAATCAAACAAAATTATCAGATGATTTCAGCGAGATCAACACCTAAAGCGTTTCACGAAGATGACTTCCCAGCTAAGGCTAACAATAACTCGCATAGCTACACACCCTTTTCACAAGGTGTAAATTGACGTTTAAAGGCGGTTGCAACTCTCCAGTCACGACTCGATCGGTAAATCTTGCAGTAATCGTTGAGCCTACGAAGGACAACCAGCTTCTCTCCGAAGGACATCCTGTGGTCACCTCAAACCACCGGTTTATTGCCAAGTAGGTAAATTACATGTTAAAAGCGGTCTCACGCGTATCAGTCCAATTTTCCAACGAGCTAGTCGATGGGAGAAAAAAAAAACCCCGCCGAACATCATTGATCTCAGTTGGAGATTTATTTTGTCCAATGTTTTACGTCTTATTTGAGGATATTTTTAATCGCGTGGTGTTGAGGGCGGTCGTACCTCACGAATTTTATACAAACGCCACGTATGCGTCTTGCTCACTGTTGACTCTTCGTATCACCTCTGCTCTGAGTAGGCGAGTCGATTTCAAAAACATTTACCATCACTTGTGCATTGATTCTCAGATTTTTAATTCCTTATCTCCACTCGGTTTGTTTGGTTTGCTCAAATGTCCCCCAGAAACAAAGAAATGTCGACGAAGGTCGTCGAAAAAGCTGTGATTCATTTTGTAATTGGCTCTTTACATCTGATTATCGGCCCACTTAATCTTCGCACTGATCGAGTGAATCTTGGATTTGCACTTTAGGAATGACCTGATAAGATAAACCCGGTAGGACGAGGATTAGTTCAAGCGGCTGTACGTTTTACAATGTCGTGACATACTTATATTCAAATACTTATACATACTTATAGTCAAACCTCCTCTGTTTAAATAAATCAATCTAAGTTGATAATGTTTCGGTGAGTGGGAGGTGTTACAACCGGTTAAGTGGGGCCGGTTTGGAAATAATTTAATAATGAACAGGTTTGCGGTCGTGAGGGGGAGGGGCTATTATTGTTTCTATCAAGGTTGAAAAAAAAAACGCTGCAAATTTTACACAAGGGTTTATTATTCTTTGATATACATTACTTGTGCAGAAATTTAATTCTGTCAATGAAAAAATTTAAAAAAAATAATTTTTTTTGGATTTTAATCTAAAAAAAATTTTTTTTTATTATTTTTTTTCAAAAATGTTTCTTTTTCAAAAATTCTTTATTTTTTACTCGAAAAATATTTAACATCCTGGGATCCTTCAAAAATCCCATTTTTAGCACCATGAAAGCCCTAAAGATCGTCCCAGTGAAATCGGATCGTTCCGGGACCCCAAAAAATGGATTCTACGTCCAAAAATACTTCAAAAACGACACCTAACTCGATCCCATAGCTAAAAGCCTTCAAAAAACCCCTCCCGTAGCCCCATTATAGCCCCATAGCGCCCCACGGGTTTGGGCGATCGGACTGAAAACCTTGCGGGCACAACTAGATGGTGAACCAAGTATTTTGTCGAAATTTCAGATTTTTTAAAAAATTCCTACTGCCCAAAACGGCCTGGACGGCGGACGGCGGACGGCGGACGGCGTACGGCGGACGGACATTTCGGATTTAGAATGTAGACCACTTGAAACGGATAATGTCAAATTTTGAGCCCGATCGGAGTGGTCGACCCGCGTCGCGAAAACATAGGTGTATTATTCCAAGAATAATAAACCAAAAGGTAAAAACATAGGTGTATTATTCCAAGAATAATAAACCAAAAGAAGTCAATGAAAATGTTCTTCCTTAATAGTATTTATTCTGGACCACCAAAAAAAAGCTCCACTGAGCTCCGCTTCGGGAACGTTATCAGGTCAAAATACACGGAAACAAGAGTCAACAGCGTGAGTTTCATCGCCGCCCTCGTATCGTCCGCCGGTGATGGTGATTCACAATAGAATAGCTTATTGGCCTAGTTTTTAGGCGTTTTGTTTGTGCAGAAGTTCAAAGAGCAAAAATAATCTCTGTAAACCTTTAAATTAAATGAGATTGCTCGGGTTTTCAGTTTTCCTTATGCACTTTTAGAGTCAGGTTCGTCTTTCGAAGATCTCTTGTGAATCAGCAATGAAAAAATGTGTGATTTCGTACGTGAAGTCCCTCACCCTTCTAATTGTTTTTATTATGAGTGGACGTGAGGGTCTTATAGAATAAGCGTCGAAAAAAGTGATTGTTGACGAATTTCTTTGTACAAAATAATTTTAAAAATGTATCTAATAACCAAACATCTAAAGTGGATACAGAAAAACGGGGTTTAGATTCGGTTTCAGCACACCAAAAAACTTTAGAGTAGCGGCCAATTTCAAACCTTTTAAGGTTTTGGCACCAAATCAGCTGTTTCCGACCACTGTGCGACGTCCCGAAAGCTCTGTAGCTTTGTTTTACGCTTTATTTGATTAAAGCCTTACGAACACCAGGTTTATTCTTTGACAGCTGCAACACAAGAAATTTGGGCGCAATAGTCAACATGATGGTCACCACGCAGGGGTGCAAAACTATTCTGTTTGGGTTGCAAGTGATAATTGCGTGGGGTAACTAATTCGACTAAGAGGGATTTGGGCGTTCCACTGCCCATTTGGGGGTTCCGTCTTAACAGTATACAGAGTTACTGTTTTGAGTAATGATTGTTTAATGACAGAGTCAAATTTCTGCAGAATTCATACTAAAAAGCAATATGTATTGTTTGAAGCTTGGGGGGGGGGGGGGGGGGGGGATAAGCCAGAAATTAATGGTGGTTTACTCTTTCATGGACACCTTGTTGAGATCCAAAAGGCTTCGTGGAGAACGAAGGATGAGAAAGCGACTAACTCTAGTAAAATCCGCAATTTTGTAGCAATCACCCCCTCCCCACTCATCATAGATCCGCCCCTAAGTGCATGCATAGATTGTAGATAATCTCTAATGGAAGACTAACGACCCTTCGTGATTTCTTCCAGTCAAATTACCGATTTCAAAATGCGCTAACCCATTTTAGCCTATGTCGAACAGGCTTAACTTTCCTGCTTTTTACGGCAGTTACTTTCCTATTTCCAGCGAAAAAAATGTGAAATCAGAATGACTCACTCCGGACGATGCCAAATGAGCCCCAGTTATCGCCGGTAGGCGAAAGATCTCAATCCAACTCGAAATCCGAGGCGGGTCACATGACTAAACGGGAAGTCGAACCGGATCGGCAGAAGTCAGGTGGGTGACTGTCAGGTTGAAGCCGGTCCCGAAGGCAGATATCGCCCTGATAAGACTCCACGACGTTTTCCCACGATCCGCACAATAAAAAAAGAAAGAAAAAAAAAAAAAAAGAAAAGGTGGGCGAATCTGATAAGACGCAAAATCCGAGACGAATTCAACCGTTTAGTACGCAGGTCCGGACTTGGCTTTGTATCTTTTAGAGGCTACAGGGGATGCAAAACCCGCGTAGCTCGCAGGTCTTGAAGGTCTTTAGCATCGTGAAAGAGGTCGTTGAGCCCAACACTCTTCCTGCACCAGTCAATTGATCCAAAAATGGATAACTTACCTTGAAAACGGTTCACAATAGATTGACCATGGGCATATTAATATTTTAGAGCTCAGCAAAGTGGGACCTCATTCAATCGTTTTTACGATTAAAAAAATGCCTCAACCTAATAAAAACCCCAATAGTAACCCTAAGGTTGGGAGAAGCTGTCCGTAAACAAGAATGTGTGCCGGGTTAAATGGGTCAACAATTAATATGAAATAGTCTATACATTTTATAGAAAAAACCCCACCGACAGGAATGGACTATGGCCACATTGACAAGCGGAAATATTTTGTTTATTTCGAAAATAAAAACGCTACAAGTTTTACTCAGGTTTCTTCATGTTTTGGTATAAATTTTTTTGGGTAGAAATATGATTGGGTGATATAAAATCTTTTCTTTTTTTTAATTTCAAAAAATTAATAAAATAAAAAAATGTTTGGAGTAATGTTTAGAGAGAAAACATACCCCCAAAGGTGTAGTCTAAGCTGTAAATTACTCTGAAAAGGACATCTCATTCTAGCTCCCTCAAAACCAACGTATCTAGCCCCATAGATCCACCGTGAGGTCGGATGGGTCTGAAACCCGCATAAATGGCCACTACGAACAAAAATATTTCGACTCATTTTCCAAAAGCTTTCGAAACCCCTCACTGTTAGAATTTTTTTCTAAAAAATTTGAAAATTTGACAAAATGCTCGGTTTACCATTTACTAGTGCCGCAATGTTTTCAACCCGATCGCCCTACTTTACTTTTGTCGCTTTTCAGGTAGGTAATTGCATAACGCCGTCCATCTATCCTAATGTGGGTATTAACCGGTCTCAAAACGAGTAGGTATACTTGGGGAGAAAAAAAATCGACATGTAAATGATTGTACAGTTTATGCGAAATTCGCAGCTTTCTCATCCCATGGGATGTTGCAACAGTATCCAAAATGCTGCGTCTTACGTTTAAATATTGGCCTTCAATAACCTTCCAAAAGATCAACCGCACATCAAAGGGGAATTTTCGTTCATGCGACCTTGGAGTTCAAATTTTATAGATGACGTACACTTTACGAGGCCCCCGCTCGCCTGACTAAAATTATCTCACCAACAAGGCGCTGGTGAGGCGAGAGATGCCTCAATAAATTCCTGGCTGTAAAATAAAAAACGGCCGCCTTCCAAGCCAATTAAGGGGTTTTTACAGCCTTTGCCCTCTCTCGCGTAATCACCTTGCACCGGCTCAACTACGCCTCTATGAACAACTAACTGTTACCATCATAAACGAGCTATTTCCCTCGAATAGCTCTCAGCGGCGTTGCTAGGCTGAGTTACCGTTGGTTCGTAGATGACTGTGCAAATATTCTGACACCAAAATCCACAAACAAAATAAGTACCCGGTAAATGGCGGCGCGGAATGAGGTCGATTTCGCCATTCAATGGACCAATAATAGTTATTAGCGCTGACACCATTCCCCAAATACGCTACAACATAATATTTAAGAATACATAATCCAGAGAGGATGTATCCTCTCTGGATTTTCTGTTCAGTATTTTCAGAATTATCAACATCTGTTTTCGTGACGCGGTTTGAAGAAAACATAATAATATTATGTTACCAGTAAAGTATGAAACGCAGGCACTGTATCCATTGCATAATACAATGACTAGTCGCGGTATACAATCCGGGACTTTTTAGGCATAGTATGAAATTCTTAATTTTTAACTCTCTTTAGGCACAATGGCTAGGCAGTGTATATAATGGCATTTAGGCAAAGTATAAATCGACAGCAGTTAAGAAGAATACCCGTTCATTTAAGTTAGATTTCTTAAGATTTCAGTTAGTTTTATTTAATTTTATTCAAAGTCCATGTTAGATCTCTCGGAAAACCCGAAAGAGATCTTTAATTCCATTTTCATTATGTCCAGTAAGAGTTGTGGCTTCTACTTTCTAGTCCATCACTTCACGATCCTGAACAAACCCTTTCAAATCACACTTTGCCGAGTGCACGATCAGGCATTCTATACCATGTCTAGGTAAAGTATAAAATGAGATTTATTTTACACTCCATTCGGGTATTGTATACAACGACCAGGCATTGTACACAATGCCTCATTTTAAACTTTGCCATGGGCCATGGGGTCCAGTGGTGTCGTTTTCGTTGTAAATATGGACGTAGAATCCAATTTTGGGTGTCCCCTCTTGAGTCCATACATTGTACAGGAATACAGTTTTTTCAGTTTTATTAACACTGAATAAACCCTTAAAAAAGTATTATAAACCTTCGTATAAAATTTGCAGCGTTCTTTTAAATCTGAAAATCGCTTATAGAATGCTTCTATCAATTTCAAACTAATACAGACGAAATCGCTTTGACGTGTTTTTTGTTTTTGATGGATATTCCATGCTATTTCGTTGAGCTGTGAGAACATTCAGATGTAATTTAATCGCGCGACTCTCCGTAATTGAAAAAGTCGTTTTGACGCTGTCACTTCATTTTGGAATACGATGTCGCGATTTTTATCGGAATCGTCAACACGATCGTTAGTGGGGTTTCGTGATTTGTTACAGTTTGCGTTATCGGGTTGTATCCACTTCTCGCAGGCTGGGCAATGTCGCGTGATGAGTGTCCGCCTGTTGGAAGGACGTTTGGGCATATTTGAAGTATTGGGTTGAGTGAAGGGGAAGGGGAAACAACGAGGAATGTAAAAGTAGTTTTTGAGAAACGACAGATTTTATATTTTGAAGTCAAGAAAAATCAAAATTGGTCATTACAATAGAAAAAAAACGGGCAACCAAGAGTTTCATTTGACATAACGTAAAAATTTGAACGCTGAAAAATGATAACAACATCAATTATGCGAATTAAAGCGGTGAAAGTACCATTAAGAAATTTTATACTGGAATAAAAGAAGGAATGAATGTGTTCGTATCAGCGCTAACTGCAGGTATTAAAATGTATTAAATAAATAAAAATTTTATTTAATAAAAGGTATAAATAAAATTTAAATATTTGAAAGGGATAATTGCTCGTTAATTATTAGGGTGACCAGTGACGGGGTGAATATTTCCAGGGAACCGGGAAATTATCAGGAATATTCCCCGAAATACTGGAATGGGGAATCCGATTACAAACACTGAAATATCATATCAGAATTACGAACCACTCTCGACAACGGATTATTTTGAAACGGATAATTAGGAAGCGTGTTACATGTAAATGCATATTCTATTCGTTTGCGAATTTCCGAGAAATTTCGAGTGATTCATCCATTTCACGCCCTCCTGATTCCAAATTTAACGGTCTTATTTTGATGTTACCGTATGTAAATTCATATAATGCATAAAAGTTTCATATTTTCGTAAAAAAAAAAATCATAAAATGAAAGCATTTTGTGCAGCCAGAAGGGGAGCCCTGCTTCTTTTTCTTCTAAAAAAAATTCTGAAAGGTCACTGATGCATAAAGGACATCATGTTATGGATTAAATTGATGAAAAAATACGATAACAGTGTAAATTTTAGAAACTTAAAGGACTTTAGATTAACTTTTTTAAATATCATTTTTATATTCCGTAATAGCCATTTTAACCTATTAATGTCAGAATATTGGGTCAAGTAACGGAAAAACGGTGAGTGGTAGTGAAAAACCGATTTAATTTCCGGAATCAGCTCCCTCCAAAACTATGATGGCCAAAAAAACATCAAAATCAAGGATGACTCGACTGACCCCACAGAGTGTATACCAATAGCTGTACTGCAGCTAGCTACAATTTTCGCAACAGCACACTCGACGAAAACGAAAATTGTTACCGCTTACATGGCAAAAAGCCATGACATGGATAATAATATTATGATTATGGATATTATCCATGTCTTTTGTTTTCTCAATTGATATTTTCAATGTACACAACATTTCATTATCAATAAGTTATGTACACAGGCAATATATTACTATTGATCAAATTGTTATTATATCAATAACGATGACTAATATGATATTATAGTAGGTAGATGTATTAAATTATAGTAGATGGTATTACATTATAATAACATAAACTATATTATATAAATAATAAATTCTAAACGTGGGTGGGTAGTTGTCGTGGGTCGGTCAAATAAGACGAGAATGTGCCGCCGTTTCAAGAGATACATAATAGGTATAGTATACATATATACTGGAATATATAGTAAATTCTCCTATCATCAGGGCCTAATGAAATAACTTGGAGGATATTGGAACTGAGTTAAAATGGATTTTAAAACTTATTGAAGGTAGGGGAGGGGGTTGGGGCTTGTTTGGTTGGGGTTATTGGGGATATCTAGAAACTTAAGATATTTAACAAAGATTTGAAAATTTGAAGATTTGAACATTATACAAAGCGTTCTAAATCTCCTCAACGACGTGTACTCATTAGAAAAATCCTGATAACTAGTACTAAAACTTCAGTTCATGACAAACTCCCTAGTTACCAAAACTTAATACATAATATGTAAAAATACATATTATGTATTTAACATATATTTGATATAAGGGTATCACGTTACATTTCCACATTATTTGATATGCGCGACATTTATACATGAACCCCAGCCAAAACGTTTTCAGCAATAGGTATTTGTTGAAATGTGACGGAATCCAATAAAGATATTTGGTAACTAGAGAGGCAACTCCTGAACTGAAGCTTCAGTAACTAGGTAGGTATGGAGATTTTTCAAAAGAGTAAGCTTTTTGTAATGTTGTATCGGTTGGCCCCAGTAGCACGAAATCCTGAAGCTACCTCTAGAGTACTCAAAAACCCACGATTTGACCTTAATCGTGATTTAGTCTGAATTTTAAATTTTCTTCAATTAATTTAATTTTTTAATCAATCTTATCTTGCAGATTTTTTTTTTTTTTTTTTTTTTTTTACAAAAATGCACTTTTGATGTAATTCGGTAAAAATGGTCGTATGAATTTGGTAAGTTGTCATAATGCTTTGGGGTGTGGAAAAGGTTTTGTGAACTTTGGGCCGAACGGATATTTTCGCCACGGTCCAAAATCGTGATGCTGCGGTGTGATGAGGCAGGGCAGGGCCGGACCTCACTTGCGTCATCGTGCGGGTAACGGACGCGCAAGGCCAAGCCATTACCATAATCTCCGCTCACGTCCTATTCTCTACGGGGTAGCTGAAGCTTGTATTTGGCGTATATCACCCGGCAGAAAAAAAGGGGGAGAGACTCATCCCTTAAAGGCTCAATGGACAATGGCGGTATGGCGCAACCCTCCCAAGTTGCCCAATAGTAGCCGTCCTAGGAGTCTAGCCCTGCCACCCCTAACGAAGGGTGCGAAGGAAACAACTAGACTCAACTAGCTGTATCTATTTCTAAACGGTAACGTCCCCGCCAAAAGCCGTTGCGATGATACATGCGAACAATGAAGTAGCTCAGAAGACGTTACTCGTGAATTTGCCAGATTTGTTTACAGTCTCCAATTTGTGTCATCGTGCCAATCACTTCTGGAAGATCCTGACCAAAGCAACTCGAAACTTATCAGGCAACCAGTTACCCCAAGGTCGTCATACTCCGAACGGACGCTGTTCCCTCTCTCAAGGATACGACAGACCCGGTCACAACGCAATATCGGGGATCCTTATCGTCTCGGGGTTTTTTTTTTTTTTTTTTTTTTTTTTCGCCGATTATCGTCGAATTTATCGTCATCGTCCCGTTTCCTGTTCCCCCTTAGAGAAGAAATCCTCGTCGTCTGAGAGGAAAAAGAAATCTAACTGTATTCCACACACTGCGACGGGTTTGCGTGCCGGCGGAGACCGACGACCTTTTAAGGTTGTCTTATGGTGATGTGCGGCGGGCCGTGAAAAGCAGCGACGGAGAAAAGGAAAGACGGGAAGGGGAAAAAACGAGTTGAAGAACTCCCGTCAGGCGCCACTAACTACGGCTACTTCTTCTGCCAAAAAGCCCAATTCAAATTAATTGGAAGAACTACGTTACTATCAAGTACCTAACGTAAATTTGTACAGGAGCCCGATTTCGCGACGGTCAAACGTTTTGAACGACCTCTAAATTCATGTAGGTATCGGCCAATGCTCGTCCGACGTCCACCCCGTTTTGCGTAGTCTTTTTGGTTAATTATTCTTGGAATAATAAAAATCTGAAATTTTGAGATCGACATCGATTTTGCAGGATTGAGTTGAGCGAAAGAAGCATGTGATAAAGATTTGGGGTGGGTAAGGGGAGTAATAAATAAATCAATGATAAATAAAAAAGAAAAATGGTAAAGAGAGGAAAACAAACAAACAGTCATTTAAAAATAAAAATGTTGACGATATTATTGTCTTCTTTAAATTTTTTTTTAATCTTAACATTATTATGCCCGAAGCTGAAAGGAGGAAAACTGAGCCATTTCATCAGACTAAAAAAAAAGAAGCTAAAAACGACGGGGGCAGAAATGACATTTGTCGAATCTACATATAGGTATGCATATATACCACGAAACGAAATTGAGGGCACAACCAGAAAGCGTTTTAATTCCGGATAAAATTAGACGATACACCGAAATTACGAGGAAACGTAATGAAACATGCGATCAAAAGCCCTATTTAAACTACTACCACAGAGGGGCTTTGTTTTCTGTAAATCCGCGTCATATTTTCATTGCAACACAAAAATGATTACCTATACAATTCTGCTCAGCTAAGAGCATAAATTCACGATATACACGGGGAAATGTCAAATACACAAGATCGAGATAATTGGGAGCTCACTGATGTTGGTTCATTTACACGTTCATAATCCCGTTTGGCTCAACTATAGGGGCGTTGTTTATCGCCAGAGGAGCCGTGAATTTCTCGTATGTGCCCGTTTAATCATCTCGACCTTGTCTGCCTTCTCGCCTTTGTCTCCCGTCCTCACCTAAAAATAGCCGTCAACTGCGTGTAAATAACCAGACCTTTCGCGCTTGTACGAGCTTGTAGAATCACGCGATTAGCTTGAAAATGGAATTAGAGGGAACTGTTGCCTTCAAGTACAGTTCGATATACTACGCCAGAACAATTGGAACATTTATTGGGTTTTAGTGGTCGATTTGATGTGTGAGAGAAGTGTCACGTTGCTAGTTATGGAAGAGTAAGTCGCCAACTTCTTATTGGAAGTTGCTCCAAAGGAACGACAAACAAGGTTACCTCTCAGGATCCTATTAT
Source organism: Pilophorus perplexus (assembly GCA_955831195.1). Lineage (NCBI taxonomy): Eukaryota > Metazoa > Arthropoda > Insecta > Hemiptera > Miridae > Pilophorus > Pilophorus perplexus. The sequence goes on from OY037012.1 coordinate 17,762,036, forward strand.
TCCTCCCTATTCCATAGAGTGCTAAGGCAGTCAGGAGGGGTGAGTATCGTCTTCTCGTGTCTCCTGTTTCCATCGAGCTACTTAGAGAGAACAACCATCCAATAAACCTTTCAGAATGCGGAATCCGTAATATAAGGTCCAACATGGCCGACAAGTAACGATCGATAACAACGAAGTTACCTCACAAAAAAATGGAGCGAAAGTCAGAATTCAACCGAAAATTTCATCATAGGAGCCCAACCGAAAATACACTCGACCTTCAAGCAGAAGCTTCATGAGAAAAACATCGTTGGCTCGAGTGGGGCCGAGCAGCCGGGGAGAACGGGATCTCCGGTGTGGGTTAAGCAATAGGTGAACGGTCTCTTGAACTCATTTGCATTCTAATGGCTTGGCGGAAAGGGGTAGGTAGCTAAAATATTGGTTTCTACGGCACAGCCGCTCTAAAATCTCAGGGACAAAACAGAGAATGGCGAAACAGATATCAATCGGTCAGGAGCAATTTACAAAAACGAGAGAAAATGGCAGGCAAGTACTGAGTGGGTTTTGTACGATTTTGTATTATACGAAGAATAGATGTTAGAATTAAGCTGCGAAACACGTTCAAAACAAAAAAGAGTTGAGTCCATCTAACTTGACACGAAACGGTGCGAATTTAGTCGTCGATTTTACGTCCAACATTACTCGAGCCATCCGAACGCGTCATCAGAAGTGGGATCACATACTTGACATACAGCTACATTATGTCACTTCCAATGATCGCCACTGCAACACTGGCTCATTTTGGTTCTGTTGTAACATTTCTAATATCTCATATTCAGAAAACATTAAAAGTTCGATGAAACGAATGGAAGCGAAAAGACCTGACTTTTTAGCAGTAAAACTGGATTTTACTCTCATACCATGTTTGGTTGAAATATCTACTGGAGTCTGGCCTTGACGGGGTTTTAGGCCATGGAACCGGTTCATCATCTTCAAGGACCGGATAGGAGGCTCGAGAACCGGATTAGCAGGAAGAACCCGTCCGTTGAAACTGGTTTATTATTCTCGAAGAACAGTTAGCAGGCTCGGGTTTTTTAGCCCGAAGAACCCGTATGTAAGCCTAAAACTGGTATACCATCTTTCAGGGCCGCTTTCAAGGCTCAAAAACAGCGTTTTTAGAGAACCAGTTTGTTAGACTGATGATTGATGAATTATCAAAGATCAGCTTATAGGCTCATGGACCTGGTTTTTAGCCTAAAGAGCCGTTCGTTAGCCTCAAAGACCGTTTTCAGGTTCAAGAACCTGTATTTCAACCTAGAGACCCTGTTTGTTAGCCCTAAGAACCGGTTTATCATTTTAAAGGACTTGTTCTTGCGCCCCAAGAAGGATTTTTGCCTCCTCGCTGGAGGTTTCCAGCTCAAAGAGCCATTCTGTTAGCTTTCAGAACTCTGATTCCAGTTAACAGGTTTATTATCCTCAAGAACCGGTTTTCAGGCACAGGAACCGGTTCTGTCCAAAAGAGGCAGTTTATTACCCTCAAAAACTTGTTAGCTAGACTACTGAACTGGTTTAATAATATCCAGAGGCCATATTTTCACGGTTCAACAAACAGTTTTAATATGGAACATGCTTTAGCCGTGATCTAACTGCCCAAAAACGTTAGGCGGGAAAGGGAGCCGCAGATGTGCCACGAAATGGTACCTAAGGTGTTTGTGGTGGTATATGTATAATATACATATACCACCACAAACACCTTAGGTACTAACCATATTATTAGGTACCATACCATATTATGGTATGGTGGCGGTTGATGTATGAATATGGCCATACGGCCTGTACTGTATTGGATCCCATTTCCTACATTACCGTTTGGACGACAATGAGGCAGTTTTAAAGACTAACTCCGAGCCTAAAATGCATATGCGTTAAAAGCATTTCCTATTCGCCACTACAACTGACGTTTACGTTTGCCGCTTCCAGACAACTAAATCGCCAAACATCGGCGACAACTAAACAAATCCGCGGGGTGATTCAGGAGGTAAAAATCGCCTTTCAATTACCAATTGCAGCTTTCGGACCTCATTTGTGAGCTCGAGCGTGGCTTTTATTGCTGAAACAGCGCGGCGCTGGAGGACACAAATTACCGAAATGCTCAAATCAAGTTGAACAGTCATGTTGTACTTCCAGAACATCAATAACGTACACTTATCAATATTAACTACTAATATTAATTAGTTGTTTCGACTAAAGCAATAATTGCATCAGATCAGACAGGATATCGCGCAGTTACCTATCTAAAAAAAAAAAACTTGATTGACATGAGAGAGCAGAACAATGGGAGGGTCAAGGTCTGTGTCACTGCCACAGGATACCCCCACATGGCAAATAAATTCATTCCCGCGTTCACAACCCCGATGTTCAAACTAACCACAACGAAATAACACGAACAATATTTATAGAACGAATTTTAAGAGCGCCGGAATGCGATATTTCGTTGAAAAACTGATTATCGATATTTACCATATTCCAGTAAAATACAGGTGTAATATACATGCGTGAATTACTTTTTATAACACGACAGTGGACATTGAATCCATAAGTCGGTTGGAATATTAAGTGATGTCATATATTCTATGTTAAAAATTAGGACGTGGGTTAATGTATGCAAACGTTTTCCGTCAAATTAACAGAAAATATGCCATCCGCTAAAACGTCAGTCTGCTACGAAGTTTTTTTTTAGTGGAGGGAACTTGGTGGGATGAAAGTTAGGTGGTTCTTTGTGGAAATTTGGAGTATTAATTTTGCAAATTCTCACAATATGTAAATATGTCAATCTTAATTGGATGAATTTTCTATCCCTTAATGTGGGGGGTTTTTCGTACCTGGTGGAGTCCGATTTGGTACTCTGGTGACGAGCAATTTTGACGTGACTATAGTCTTATACGACCGTTTATTCTTAATCATCAAAATCAAGAGGCACTCGACGGTATGTTAAACTTATATCATAAAAAGGCAAAAAAAAAAAAAACAAAAAAAAAAAACGAAGAACTCATTAAAACTCTATTTAACTCATTAAAATTGTAATAAATTACCGCAAAATGGTTCTTCAATCTTACAGCTTCTCCAGTTGATTCTACTCAGCACTAAACAAAGAAATTTTTCTTGAAGCTCAATTTTCTAACGTAGGTAGGTACAAACCAAAAACAAAACGACAAAAAACGAAACGAATGAGAAAACAGCTGGAGGTGAGCGGCCCATTGATTTCGGTAGGAAACACGATAAGGCAGTGTCGACAAAAGTTACCAAACTTATGCCTATGCTATGCACATAGTATGCTATATTATAGCAAGCTGTTAACGGTTTGATAACATACTAAGACTTTTTTTTTTTTTTTTTAAGTTGACTTGCTGAGTCGAGCCGACTGTGAAGACCCCAATTAAATATTAAATTCCTAAATTAAATATTAAATTCCCCAATTAAATATTAAATTTTTTAATTCCTCGGCTGGGAGATGATGTCTTAACATCGAAAGCGCTCGCCACGTTCAAACACCCCACGACCGTAATACCTGCATCTGCCTTGCCATGCGCGGACATTCCAGTATTGTCAATCACGCCAGATATTTTTTGAAACTTGATGCAACAGGCGAAGAATCATAAAAGAGGAGGTATAACCCAGATGCAAGAAGAGGATGGCCGGCGTTGGATGTTGGGCTGGATTGGTGCTGAAGGAGGCGACTATGGGAGGGGGTTTACAGTTAGGAGCGGAAGGGGACGATGACCCCGGGACGGCTATCTCATTACAAGAGTGCCCCCCCCCCCCCACACTGCCATCCACCATGACCCACGGCTGACTTTCACCTAAATAGACCGTCCTTGCAATGCCTTTGTTCCTCAACCCGATGACGCCCAGCTGCATCATTCCAGTTACAAGCATAAATGCCCCAAAAAGAAGCGATGAACCAACTGAACTTGCCTTTGGGGGCCAAAGGTAAGCTTGCCGTGTTTTTTTAGTATAACGCCAATCCAATAAATGCACTTAGAATGATTTTGATTTAACCTCCTCTCAAAAAGGACAAATGAAAATTTCATTTAATGAAGGGAAGCATTTACACAACACGATATGTCGTGGCCAGTATTGTTTCGCTCTGGGCTCGCAGCGGAACTAACCTCAGCTGCTTTGGGACCAAAGGGCATAAATGCCAAAATAAATAAAAATAATATAAAATAAATTTTAATCAATGAACCAATTTCAATTAATACTTTAAAATAATAAAAGATAATTAAATTACTTGATAATTGACGACAAATATTGTTGTGAATATTTTTAAATTAATTAAATCAGCTTTTTATTATTTTTAATTATTGATTGAAATTAACTTATTGATTAAAATTTATTTTGGCATTTATGGCCTTTGGTCCCAGTCTTCAAATATTATTTTTTTAAACACATTAAATGTCAAAATTTGAACATTTAATGTTCATTGTTACTATTAAACAAGACGAGTGTATCGACAGCTTCTAAAGTACCTCTGGCCAACCTTTCGGTTTACTTAAAAACCATCATCAGGGCAGTAAGAAGCTTCACGGCTGTACAGTCAAAACCTTTAGGGAATGATGCACATAATTCGTTCTTGCGCAAATGTATAGATTTTGGTATATGAGTCCAACAGCTGATGATGGTTTATAAATACAATTTATTTATTTTATTCATTCATTTATTAAAATTTAATTTTGGTGACGGACTTGACCATTAAGAATAAACCGGCGTGAACGAGCCATGCATTTTCTTACGGAATATTATTATCATTATATTTAATATAGTTTTTATCATCCATTGCTCCCAACATTTGTTAATGGACACCATACATGGGTAATTACTTGACTTCTCTCATAATAAAAATAAAAAATACAAAAATCTTTCCGAACTAGCACGCGGAAAGGGGGGCCTCGCTTCGCTCGGCCGTCCACCCGTGAGCTTTCCCGGCCGCGTTCATCACCCGTCAAAGTAACTACCTAATACCTCCCAAATCTTTACCGAAAAAATTAAGCAAAGGAGAGATTTTAGCTCGCCCAGCTGATCAGGAAAATGCCCGTCATTACAATCGTCTCTTATGCTCCCAGAAGGGCTCCCCTTCAAAGTTCAACGTCCAAGGGTGAACAGAAGAGTAATATTACATTAATCTGAGTATAAATTTAAATTCATTCTGGCAATATTGAAGCGAAAGGGCTTCAATAAATGAATTCTTCTTCTTCTTCTTATTATTATTATTATTATTATAGTTATTATACTATCTTATAAATTATATTCACAGGGGAAACACCGAAATCGCATCCCTCATTAGGAAACCGAAGAATCATTAGGTGTTCCGAGCTTTGCTGACGGGATCTCTTACCATTTAGACTCGAAGGAGAATAACTTCCGGGACTTCCTGTCTCTTCTCATGAAAATTACAGTTCGGCTCGTACGGAGACGGAAAGTTGCGACAGCATTTAATCGATTCAGATTGACGGCTGGAGTCCCCCTTTGAGCTTTGAATAATCCAGACGGTGCCCGAAGGTCTGCCATCGAACTGGGAAACCCCCGACGGGTTATGGAACTCCCCCATAAGTCATCCCTTCACCCAAACACGCCATCACGCTTAAGGACGACTTCAAAAACCTCGTTTCACTCGTGGTATTTAAAAAAAAATCTTTAGGAACGGACAAGGCAACAAATTTCAATGACAACAATAAATAGCTCAAAATTTGACATTTAATGTCACCGTCTTGAACTGACAAAACCCTTAGCAAACACCTTACGACACTTGCGTTTATACCAGTCGGTAATGTATGTAATTTAGTTGAATTATGCAACGGGACCTCCACTCATGAAGTTGCGACACTGATCAGAAGGCTGACGACTCGAGAGTGCATTACCCTGTAGTGTCCTTTACGTAACCGCCCACAGGTGATAGTAATTGCTCAGCTCGATAGGACGAATTGTGATAGGAAGGGGTGAAAACGGTCAAAAATAGGATATTTGGGGCGTCACTCGTTCATAAGCTCGTCTGCATCGTCAGCGCGATTGACGGCTTTGCAAAGCTCGCTCAGTAATCCACGACTTGAGGTCTCCTCCTCCTCGTCTCCACACAATCCGCAGTTAGTTAGGTTAAGTTAGGTTCACCATTAAATGATAATAAATTTTATTACCACACCCTGTTCAGGTGTTTCTTGAAGTGTCCAGTGTATACATAGGTACATGTATAGACCGCCCACGATGAACTGCAATAACTGTGGACACAATTATTGTGTCGACCCTAAATGAACACATTTTGTCCGCTCTTTTACGGTCTGGTACAGCCACCATGGTGTAAAAAATACGAATTCAGACAAAGCAGTCTATTTCGTATTTTTATAAGATGGATTCCCACATCTCGCCGCATCCACCTTACATTAAACCATGGTGTGTCCCAGCTGCTGTTGCAGGGTTCTTTCTAAGTCATCTAGTACAGCGATTGGTACAGCTGTGAAACAGCAAGTGCAGCACCTCAACATACAGCTGTACCAGCAATACAGCTCCCTCTTTATTCTGTGATTCAAATTAAGCAGCGCCCTCAATTTTGTTGCGATTCACACTTTGGCAGCGCCATCACCGTCAAACCACAGTGGGATGTTATGTAAACTTGCCTTTCTCTGGGACACTCTACCCTTCACATCCCCCCTCCCATCCACCTACTCCGTGAATTTTGTGATTCACACTTCACTTTCATCTGTTCTTCCTAATAGTTTCCCCTGATATGTGTTTAGCTGAGTGCTTTGTGCTTCTAACATGATTCTTTTGAATAATTTCCTGAAAAAAAAAAAAAAAAAAACAACAACACCGGAGTCAGAGGAGGAACCACTGGAGTCCGTGTGGACCTTCAATTTTGAGCCGAGGTAGGGACGTAGACTACTAAACATGTATAGAAAGACTGCAAACCGAAACTAGCTGCGCCCAACTTTGGATCCAGATGCCGCATTATGTAAATAACAGAACTGAGGGTAGATTGGAGTATTAGCGAGCCACTGTTTGATATTTGGCTTTCATTTGAGAGGTGGAAAATGCGATGGAGGTCACGGACATTGATGTTGTCATGAACTGTTCAACTCTCATTAAAAACTGCCGAACTTTGACAATTTGGAAGTCATACCTATATTTTATAAATCGGAGCTCATTTAAATACACCCATCATATTATTGGCTCGTTATTCTTTGTCAGGCACATCTGTCCACCACTGAATGCGACTATGATGAACCCCATCCTTATGAACGTACAATTTTTCTGCGATGAACTATTTGAGTTGGCCCCTTGGACTTTGGGATTTGATTGATTAGAAATTGAATCTGAAATAAAGGAGGGGGGGGGGGGGGGGGTCCATTTGAAAACAAAGTTGGTGTTGATTACGCACGGTTGCGCCAAGTTGTTAGAAATCAAAAAGAGATAAATAACTACACTATTTTTGTGACAAAAAGTCTTTCATGTAGTAAATATTCATCTAAAGTTGTTTTGGTCGATTCAAAAAGGACGTGCGTGACTTCCGGTTTGACGGCTAGTGCTGATCGATTTTGGTTTATTATTCTTGGAATAATACACCTATGTTTTCGCGACGCGGGTCGACGACTCCGATCGGCCTCAAAATTTGACATTATCCGTTTCAAGAGGTCTACATTCAAAATCCGAAATGTCCGTCCGCCGTCCGCCGTCCGCCGTCCGCCGTCCGCCGTCCGCCGTCCGCCGTCCGCCGTCCGGGCCGTTTTGGGCAGTAGGAATTTTTTTAAAAATCTGAAATTTTGACAAAATACTTGGATTACCATCTAGTTGTGCCCGCAAGGTTTTCAGTCCGATCGCCCAAACCCGTGGGGCGCTCTGGGGCTATAATGGGGCTACGGGAGGGGATTTTTGAAGGCTTTTAGCTATGAGATCGAGTTAGGTGTCGTTTTCGAAGTATTTTTGGACGTAGAATCCATTTTTTGGGGTCCCGGAACGATCCGATTTCACTGGGGCGATCTTTAGGGCATTCATGGGGCTAAAAATGGGATTTTTGAAGGATCCCAGGATGTTAAATATTTTTTGAGTAAAAAATACAGAATTTTTGAAAAAACACTTTTTTGAACAAAAAACTCAAAAAAAAATTTTTTTTTTGAAATAAAAATTAAAAAAAATTTTTTTTTTAATTTTTTCATTGACAGAATTTAATTTCTGCACAAGTAACCTATATCAAAGAATAATAAACCCTTGCGTAAAATTTGCAGCGTTTTTTTCTTGATTTGCTAGTGACATTGGAGTAACGCGAAAATGAACGTGTTCGCTTTGTTGTGAACGTGATCGTGTATAGTAAACTTGATAAGTGTACTAATAAAAATCAAGTCGATATATCATATGCAGCCTTTTGCAGCCACCTCAAATGATAAGAGTGATCGATCAAAATCATCAACTACTCTCTCATTTTTGTAGCGATTTTCAATTTTAGGGTGTTCAATCGACGCAAAATTTATTGCTCTACAACATTTATTTGGGTTCAATCTTCATGAGAATCCTTGTTTGGCTTTAACACTGCAAAATATACTGAAAAATGTGTTGTTTTTTTTTTTGTGGAAAAATAAGGGCGAGGAGCAATTTTAGGTGTAGGAACAAGGGGTATATTCGTAATCAGCGTCGAATTTCCTATAAGTATGGAGGTTTGAGAGGGGTTTTCCCCAAAATTTGGGCATTCGGCACCGTTTTCCCGCTCATTCCATCATTAGCAAACTCACAGCCTCATTTCCCTCCGGGAGGGCAGGGTGAAAACTGAGAAGAAAACAATATTAAATATTGTTGAGGAAATTTTCCTCATTTTCCCATTCAATCAGTACCTTCACAATTCACGCACTTTTTTCCCCTGTCAACTCCGTTCGACAACCCATTGGGCGTCATTCGCGTAGAAAAGGGCCACCATTTGTTTCAGACATTGGAACGGCAGGAGCGAAGAGAACGCGATGATTAGACTGACGGGGGAGACAGTGGACGTTCCGCTCTAACTATAAATGGATATACTGCCATTCGACACCGCCTCCCGGGTGTACATTTCTTCTCATCCTCAGAGACAGATACGGTTTCCCGAGCTTATTGCACCGAGGAACGCGTACATCAGGCTGAAAACTAGTCATAGCTTCAATAGCTTTGTCCCTGATGAGGGAAACACTCGATAAGTCGATTTATGGCGTCATGATAAAAAGCAAATAATCTCTCAAAATCTGTAGAGGTGGTGAAATAATTTGACACTTATAATATTATTTGATGCTAGAATAATTTTATTCTAAGTGTCATTATTCCACGAAAAACCCAAAACTATCCCGAAATACCGACTCTTGTCTGCTATAAATAAGTACAGAACGCGGTAGCACTTTTCCAAGTTGTTATTAAAACTGTCCCTCTAATGGATTGGAATCAAAGTGAAAAATGGTGCGTCCTTCCACTTGTGAACGGGGAAACGGCATTAAAATGGGGCTATTTCCGTTCCGGAGTACGACTGGAGTCCACGTCTTCCCTTCCCTCCTTTTTTTTTCCAGTTCGTGTTTTGGGGGATTCGAACGCCGGCGTTAAAGAAGACAAAAATAGGAAGATTAACAATAATTTATGGTCGTCTTTCACTCGGGGAAAATGAGTTGGAATGACAAGTACACGGAACGGATTTTTGGAAATCTAAGAAAAGACTACTCTTGAAAGTTTCCCTTCGGTTTATTTCGGTTGAATGTTGAAGACATTTCAAGTAAGAAATTTCTCAAGCCTTTAAAGTTCATGTTGATTTTTGTATAATTTTAAATTTTGGTTATTAATAACTATTCTTGGAATAATCAGCCTTCGTTTTTGCGATGGGAGTAAACAAGTAGGCCTCGAAATTCGTCAATATACGATTCAAGACGTGTAGATTTGAAAAATCAAATGCCCGTCCCCCATGTCGTTTTGTGAGGGATTTCTTTAAACCTGAAATTTCGAAAAAAAAATACTCAATTCTTTATCTAGTTGTGTCCGCAAGGTTGTCAGACCACACGCTCAAACCCGTGGTCGTCTTCGGAGCTACTAAAAAGCGGCCACGAAAGGGTTTCGGCTTTGGGGTCGTTTTCGAGGTACTATTAGATGTAGAATCCATTTTTTGGGGGTCCCGAAACCGTTCGGTTTCACCGTGGGGATCTACGGGGCTACAAATGGGGTTTTTACAGAATGCCAGGAGGTCGAGGCGGTCGTTTCCCGAGTAATTGTGGATGTAGAATCCATTTTTCAGGGTCCCTCATCCGTAAACATGATTCCGGAAAACATTTAAAATAAAATGTTTTCTTTAATCAAATAATTTTTACAGAATTTGTATAAATGAATTTAACCCTTATGTAAAATTTGCAGAGTTTTTTTAACCATTCCTACTAAACCACTTGGGGACTAGGGGAAGAGCTTCTTTCAATAAGGAATATTTTCCCAGTCAACCTCTACCTCAGCACAGGGAAGATATGAGGTTCTACTTTTATCGACTCCAAACAGACCATTGACAAGAAGAAGGCTTTTTCGCATGTGCCAATCCCAACCCCCTCAGGACGGCTTTTATACTCGAGAAACCCTCCCTTATTCCTTTTAAGCTCACCCCTTCGACTTCCTCCCAACACCCTTGTTATCCCGCCCCCGCCGCAGCGGAATTTCTCCTCTTCATTTTTTTTTCTCTTCGTCCTCGTCTTCTTCTTCTCTCGTATTCTTCGACTTTTTCTTTGCCTAACTCGATGGGCGCCAACCAAGGCCTCGGCTCTTCACCATGTTGATTCCTCGAGGGCATTGTTCTTTTCCCCACGACTCAATATCGACGAAGAACAAAAGTCCCCCCTGACACCACCCACGTCAGTACGTCTTCAGAGTTATTCATCTTCAACTTCAGAGCCTCGTTACAACTTTTTTTTAAACTCCTTTCGTCCTCCTTCATTGTTGTCTTTGGCTGCTTCGTAGAAATCATGAATTTATTATAATTTTCTGTCAGCTAACTTTTTGTCGGTGAGGATTTGAAGAGCTTTAAGGAAATAGAACAATTTGGAAAACAAAAGGTTTCACACAGAACGATCTTCTGATGGAGAGCCAAGAAAATGGCGAAATATCAGATATTAGTACCGCCACTCATTCAATTGTGAGAATTAAATCTTGCAGAGCTCATTCCTTTGTTTGCGAGAAAGAGAGCTTTGCAAAGCTCGTTCAGTGTTTTGTTAGGCCACCCCTTACTGGCTGCGCCAGCCAACCCCCGACCGTATCCCACCTGGCCTTAGACCCAATAACTCGTTTTCCCGTATTGTGTAGTTTTTTGGAGGGAGGTGGTTAGGTGGGGGGAGGAGGCAGCCGCGTCTCCGCCGGAGTCGTACACCCCTCGGCCCAACGCCATCCCAACACCCTGTCAACTGGTCTAGACCCTACTTTTTGACCACGTTTGGAGCTCAGATACGCCACATGGTACAACATTTTGGTGGTTTCAGATGGTTCTCGTCTACAAATCGCCAAAACTTGGTCTTCTTTTTTTTCGAATTAAGATGGCCAAAATCGTGTCACCCTCCTCCTAGAGGCGAACTTGGGCTTAATATAGTAAGATTCCATGCACAGCTTTGCAAAGCTCGTTCAGTTGTCTCTTCATTCATTGTTCGGATATCAAAGCGGTGGTCCACTCAAAAAATCCCTTCTCGAAACATTTTAATGCGCGATTTGCCGTCCAGTATCAACCTACCGAACACAAACATACCCATCACGTTTGACCATGAACATTTTTCAATCCCAAGATGAGTCAAAGGTGGTCTCAAGGCTGTCATGAGTCAATCTGAGTCAGAATCTGTCCTGACTCAACCAAATCCCCAAAGCCGTCGTGCCTCTTTTAAATTCGAATCGCCGAACTAATTGGGCTCGTGCAAGCGGCCCTTTTGCAATTTCCATACGGCGGAGTAAAGTGATAGCCAGTCGGGGATTACAAAAGCCTACCAACCAGAAGCGGCCGGTGATTTTACCCTTTCAACGCACAAAACACGGGGGTGTTATGGAAATCCGATAAACGCACTTTGAAAACGGCCACTGTAATGACCGGGTACGTACTGTAATTGATCGATCTTGGATTTGGCCTCGAAGTGGCACCAACCTGAAACAAAAGAATTGTCTGTAAATCGCCGAGAACTGGATTTTACGCAACAAGAAGTGGAATTAAGTTTCATAATACCTTTGGTACGACCAGGTGAGCGCAGCTTCTTCAACATTATCATCAGAAAAAGTCTAATTAATCCCATTTTGGTTCGTTAGTGATATTCACTGTAGTGTGTTAATATTTAATGTCGAAAGTAGGAAACATCGCCCATATCAAAGTCAGGAGGCACCCAACGGCAGGACATAACATGTGAAACCTGTTGAATGTGTTTAACGTGTCACAAAATACTTAGCAGGGGAAAACTTGAGAAGAAAACGAAAGAAACATGATGCTTGGAGTAAGATAATTTGTGGCAAAAAAAAAAACCATTGAATTTTATTTTGTGATGAGTAGTGGAGTAGCAACCCTGGGCGGAAGATAACACTATCGACGACGCTCTTCAGCTCTAAAATAGGTAGTGACGTCACGCTCCCTCCATGGCCGTGTTCCCCCCCGCGTTTTTCAAACGCCGTAATTTTCGTTAAATTATTTAAATTTTCTGGAAACAATTTCAGGCGGCTGACTACTGTTTCCCCTACATTCTCAGGGAGTACTTTCAGAAAAAAATACATGCAAACCCCACATTCTGAGTAAGCTTGATACCAAAGATAAAATAAGTTCGTATTCTTGGCTTATGGCAAAGATTACAAAATTAGTAATATCATATTTAATATGATGTGCAGAAAAATTTGAATTGTGGCTAGGAGGTCGAACGCCGTCGTTTTCGAGGAATTTTTGGGCACAGAACCGATTTAAGAGAAGCCCAGGCGTGTTCTAACAAACCGTGGGGCTTCATTTAGGCTCCAGGTGGTTTGTTTGAAGGATTTTGGCCATTTTGGTTGTTTTTTTTAATCTGTTATTGGATTGCAATTTGGATCGAACAATTTGTGACGAGGTCAGTGGCGTTAAACTCGACTACCAAGGCGTTAACTTCGGGATTTCCACAGGGACGAGTTTAGAGACGAGAGTCTGACTCTGCTTATCTTCCTGTTGTGTTCTCCCGAGGGCTGTTCTGTTCACAGCGTTTCGGTGGTTGGAGGCGGTGGGGGGAGACGGTGGGGGGTGATCCGGAACCGTGAAGATGAGACAAGGCAGGGACGTCTATCATGGGGGAGGGGGTGGGGGGTACGGGACGTGGTGTACGGCAAGGTTAGGGCCGCGACCTTGGAGGGTCAATAACACGGCGCAGTCGCATCGGAGCGGAGCCGGCGGCTGTCAGTTCGAGGGTGGAAGGGGGGGAGGACCCGCCCCCGCTCACCCCCTACGCGACACCCTCCCGCAGGCTCGCGGCTCATCGCGGGCCCCACCGACCACCTGAAACGTCTCTTATAAATCACCCGATCTTTATTTTCGTGCTCCCTTTCATATCAAGTAACCCGGAGGGCCATCCGACGATGTGGTTTCTCACGTTAAGTGCGCATATTGAACAGAAAATACCAAGTTTTTAAGCATGTCTTCAAGTATGTATATTCCCGAACATCTCAGGCAATTGCACCAAAATCGGTTGAATATCAGGCGAAAATGTTCGTTTTACCGAATTCACTCGCTTAATATTCAACCTATTTTGATGAAATTGAACGTAAATCTTCGCAAAGATGTTCCCAAGACGCTTTACCACCAATATATATTGGTGGTAAAGCGTCTTGGGAACATCTTTTCCTCGTATTGCTTAGATCTCAAAAAAATTGCTTAAAAACGAGGTCCTTCTTCATCGGAAAGAGGAGCCCACTCACTTCATCGTAGACCCCACACGATGAGGTTAAGCGGCATTGTGGTCGTATCGATTGACCTTGCTGAAAGCTAAACTGAATCATGCTGAAAATATGTTTGAGCGTCTTATCGAACCAAGTTTCCCGAATTAACTGTGCTGCTGGCGTCATTTGGCATGATGAAGCTTAGGCCGAGCTAATGTAGAAGACAGAATTCATCGTGGCACTGCTTGAGCCATTGGCATTAAATTTTTGAAACGTAGAAATGAGTACAAAACCATGATTAAAGATGCAAGATCCAAAGATAGTGAACGGAAAATTTTCTCATCTAAGAATCCAGTGAAAATGATGTGGAACGAAATCAATCAAAATAGAGAAATCGATAGATGCTCAAATTCAGCATCTCCTCATTTCTCTGCAGAAGATTTTAACACATACTTTGTAAATGTGGCCGAATCTATTGTAAAAAATTTACCCCCTAGCAATGAAGATCCATTGGAAACGTTTGCTGTTCCCATTCATGATGCATTTACATTTTCTCATCTTGAGCCTCATGATGTCATACGCTTGATCACTGAGTTGAAAAACACTAATGGATTTGATGTTTATGGTATGTCCACGAAAATGATAAAACAGGGAGCTCTAGCGCTGGTGTATCCCTTAACGCACCTTATTAATGAATCGATTTTGCTAGGTCACTTTCCCTCGGTACTCAAGGTTGCTGAAGTGATTCCTCTTTTCAAAAAGGGAGACAAGAACCTTCTTTCTAATCATAGACCAATATCTAAGCTCCCAATTCTAGCAAAAGTTTTTGAGAAGGGACTAAAGCGTGACGTCACGAGGTTCTTTGAAATGAATAGTCTATTTTCGAACGATCAATTTGGGTTTAGGCGGGGCAGGTCTACAAAGCAGGCCATTCTGAGGTTGGCCGAATTTGTATCGAATTCCTTTGAATGTGCGGAATATGCCTCAGCTACTTTTGTAGACGTAGCCAAGTGTTTTGACTGCATTCCACACCAGCTCCTTATCGACAAATTAGCAAAATATCATTTTTCGGACGGGGCTTTATCGCTCATCTCAAGCTATCTCACAGGTAGATGTCAGGCTGTTCATCATGGAAATTCTTTATCAAGTTTCTTGCCAGTCAGGTATGGCGTACCTCAGGGTTCAGTTTTGGGTCCCACACTTTTTCTAATTTTCATAAATGATTTGCCATCAGGTCTCCATCCTCTTGAGACCCTTCTGTTTGCGGACGACACTTCTGTCCTGACGAAAAACGCATCTCTTGCGTCACTGACTCTGACAAACGAAGGGTCTAAAAAAGAGATATCGGGGTGGTTCGCTAGAAATGGACTCTCTGTTAATGAGACGAAAACTGAGACTCTCTACTTTGGGTTGCGGGACTTGTCATCCTTGGACGAAAACCCCCCCAAGCGTTAGATTTCTGGGAGTATTGGTGGATCCAAAGCTGAACTGGAACCAACACTGTGAGAACCTTGAATCTAGGTTAAGTTCCATTGTTTTCCTCCTGCGTAGGTTACAGGAGAAGCTACCCAAAACTGCAGTCGTAGCGGCATTCCATGCTGCTTTTATGAGTCGTGCGACTTATGCCATCCTCTGTTGGGGTCATGCCGCGTCGGCTGCCGCAGTTTTCGCATGCCAACGCAGGGCTGTACGAGTGGTCGCTGGGCTGAAGTACCACCAGCAGGATTGTAAGCCAGCCTTCATAAGATTAAACATCTTGACCATCCCTGCGGTTTACATACTCGAAGCTACGTGCTACGTTTTCTCCAACTTACACGAGTATCATACCTCCACTCATGGGTATAGAACACGGCATGGGAGTGACTTGCTGGTACCTTTTCACCGCTTGAAATCATCCCGCATCAGCAGTTCATGGTGGGGTATTAAATTTTTCAATGCCATCCCTAAAGAATTGCGAGCGAAATTTACGGCAACAAACGTCAGGCCAAAACTTGTCAAGTTTTTAAAATCCATCGCACCCTTTGATTTTAATGAATTTTTCCTCAGTATAAAGAATGTAAGAGAGCTCTAGTTAGGCATAGGTTTTGTAAATTAGGTATCTAATAGCTTGTTAATGATGTACTACCTACCGCTGTATTATTGAAGTAAGTTTTTGTGAGCTGTAATTTTGTAAGGAAATTTTGACCTTGTCTTTGCACTCTGTGTTCTTGGCAATAAAAATCTTGAAATCTTGGCATGATTAGGCCGAGAGGCAAAGCCACTTTTATTTGGGGGGGGGGGGGGGGGGGGGTGTTGCTGAGCCGAATCATTTAAAAAACAAGATTGGATGTCATATCTAATATATTAGGGTGGATCGATTTTCCGAAATTTGTTATTCCTGGTACGAACAGAGAAATTTTGTTGCCACCCCCAAAGCGATTCCCAAACATTTCAACTCGTTCAGGTTCCACAACCCAAATGAAGTTTTGTATAAAAAAAAAAAAAAAAAAAAAAAAACCGGATGGTAGACTTATGGTTTTACAGTCAAATCATTTAATAATGATTAATTTTACACCAACCCTCTACTTGTAACCAACCGCTAAACTTCCTTCCTAAGAGACCAATCATGTGATTATAGTTTTCGCGATCATGTTGCACTCAAAATCCCCCGTGACGTGAAGAAAACAAAATTTGTTCCATTTAATGGAAACGTCCTGTTAATCAATATTAAATGATAATAAATGATAAAAATTTCAAATTGATTATAATCAATAATATTGAGTATAATCAATCCATAATAATTATGGATTGGTTATACTCAATATTATTCAAATATACTAAATAATATGTAGGATGCAGACATACAGAAGGAACTGACAATTTTCGATGGTGGGTTTTTTTTTTTTTCCCCCTTTAGAAAGTGGTAAACAGAGCTCAAAGGATGCCGACGTTTTGTAATTTGAAATTTTTTTCCATAATTATTATGGAACCTGAAGGAAATTTCTGAAGGAGCTCTCTTTTTGCACGCTGTTTTCTTAGGTGAAAAGACAACACAATTTCACTATTGGGAATAAGCTGAAATGGAAGAAACTTTTTTTTGCCAAAATCGATCCACCCTAATATCTAACCAAGAATCCCAAATCCCGTCGTGCGTGGCTTGAGCCTTCCGGTCACATTCGGCTTGGTTCGCCCTTGCTGCATTGCCTCACGGTGCTGAAGATATGTGTTGTCAACATTTTCTAACCAAACATTATCATCTGGACTGATTCCTACTCAAACCAACGCTGCCCTTAGCGATAGCGCTAATCCTTCGAAAACTACGATATCCGAGCGCAATCTGAAGATTCTCGAACGAGATCTGCGCGTCCTTCGTCCCGCATCAACCGGCCAGCCCTCCACCTTGACCGTCGGTTCAACTCAGTTAATTAATAGAGTAACTTTAGGCATGACGTCCTTGGGTAGGGGCGCTGGCCAAGCGCGGTGAGGTGCTGCGCCCACTTGGTTCCGTCTTGCGTAATCAACTGAATATGTGAGGCCGCACAATCAACTACATAAAATCACCAGGACTATTCAAGGAAATCTAAATACGTGTATGATATGAGTGAGGAATAAAGAGGAACAGGGTATTTTCAAACGTCCAATCCATTCATGGAGGTTCCAGACCCACCTGACAACATTGTGGGACTCCTATCGGGCTTATGAAGGACTTCAGACAGGAGGTCGAATTAGGTGTCGACTTCCAAGTAATTTTGAACGTAGAGAATCCATTTATGGAGGTCTCAGAAATTTTCAAATAAATTGTGGGGATCTAAGAGGCCTCTATTTGGTAGGGAAAGTGGAAATGTTCGGAACACCCATTGTATCTACCAAACCTGCCTTGATCCATTGAAAATAGGCTACATCACAAGGTCTTGGAGGTTGACAACACATCAGATCAGTTCCTGCCTTTTTTGAAAGGTTATATTTTTAAGAAAACCCACCCCTTGGTTTTCAGTCTCCATCTTAGCCTTTTTGCTCCCTAAAACATCTTTTTTCGGTGCCTTTTCACGATTTCTGCCAGTTTGATAAAATATATTAAGAAAAGCAGTTTCATTTTTCTAGCTTGTGCTTTTACGTCTGCAAGACTGTTTGAGGCTGTGAGAGCGAATACAGTGCAGTCACATTGAGTCATTTCAATCGTACGTATAGGTACGACCCGAACCTCCTCATCATTTGTTGTTTCAGTATTTTACACTTTTAAATATGTAAACAAGCTTTAAAAATCTGAAAATGGAAAATCTAAACTGGAAAGCTCAGGGAGATGTGCAGCTTCCTGCAGGACTGTGAAAAAAATGGAAAATATTGCTGTGTAGGGGAGTTACAGCCAATTATGTAAATTCTGTCCCAAACCACCCCACTTTCCCCTAACAAATGGTGCTTTTGAGGGGCTTTGGACAGGAGGTCGAATGAGAAGAGTAGCTTCCACGGTATTTGGACGAAGAAACCACTTTTGGAAATCTCTCATCTGTCCAAACGGCTTACCTTTTTTTAATACTACTTTTTGAATTTCTACTTTTTCGAAGTGATTTTTGGTTTATTATTCTCAGAATAATCCACCTATGATTTCGCAACGGGGATAAAAATTTTGATTGGAACCAAAATTTGTCCTTATAAGGCCCATATAAATATAATTCAAGTCGTGTAGATTCCAAAAATGAAAAATCTTTCCGTCGACCGCCGAACACCGTCCAGACCGTTTTGGGCAAAAGAAAATTTGGTTAAAATCTGAAATGTCGACGAAATACGAGGTTCTCAATTTACTAGATCGCTCACGGTTTTCAGCCCGATCTCTCAAACCCGGGTCTCTTAAGGTTTTCGGCTACGGGATCGAGTTAGTAGATTTGAAGTGTTTTTCGGACGAAGAATACATTTTGAGGGGACCCAGAACCATCCTATTCCACCGTGGGGATTCATGGGGCTTTCATGGGGCGGTAAATGGGACTTTTGAAGGTTGTACTGGGGTCAAATAAGGTGTCGGTTTTCGACTTAATTATTGTGGACGTATAATCCATTTTTTGGAATCCCACGCCAGACTGCGGAAATAGTTTTTTATTTTATTTTAATAATTTTAAAAAATAATTCAATGTTAATATAAAATTATTTTAATATCAACTATTTTTAAAAAATCAATTTTTTAAATAATATTTTTCAAACAATATAATATATTATTTATTATAATATATAATATAATATTATTATACTTCAATTTTAATAAAAATTATTTTAGTATTAATGATCAATATTAAATACCTAATGATCAAATTGATTGAAAATAATTTAAAAAAATTGTAAATATCAAGAAATGAAAACCGCTGCGAATTATATTCAAGT
Organism: Pilophorus perplexus; assembly: GCA_955831195.1. NCBI lineage: Eukaryota > Metazoa > Arthropoda > Insecta > Hemiptera > Miridae > Pilophorus > Pilophorus perplexus. The sequence goes on from OY037012.1 coordinate 17,781,248, forward strand.
TTGTTCGCAGCGTTTTTCATTAAATGAAAATTTTATTGATATTTACAATTTTTAAAACATTATTTTCTTTTATGCACCGATTGTAATTTTCCCACAATTTATACAATAATTAAGTAGACACAAACAACTTGCCGCTTAAAAAAAAATTATTTTAGGTGCAATTTTTCATTATATTTTGTTTTTAATGTTTTTTGCTGAGTCTGATTTGCCCTGCAGAATAATTGTGTCGCTAATTTGGCATGTGGGAGTTTTACCCGATTGGGAACATTAATCCTTTATTCGAACAACGATCTCGCGAGAAGAAGTGGCCTCCCTGGACCAGAGACGAGATATCACGCGAGGCGATATTTTGGACCGATGTTTTGGATCCGATCGTGAGGCGGGAATATGAAATGTTCAGTACTCAGTCGCAAAAGAGTTGAATAGATCATTTTTATTTATTTTCATGTATTTTGCGGAGCCTGATTAAATCAATTTGCTCTGCAGAACAATCATGTCTCATTTGCCATATGGGAGATTTACACGATTGGGAACCTCAAGTGGGGCGGTGCGGTTTGTGAGGCTGATCAGATATTGAGGTGAAGAGCCAGCAAACCGCCACACTTGAGGTGACTGCGCTGAAACTGTCGGGCGCCTCGAAACCCCCAAGTGTAATAATATAACGACGGAAATATAGCGAGGGAGAGAAGATTCAATGGGGATTCCTCACCTGGGGAGGAAGGGTGGGGGTAAAATTCTGCATGGCGGATATGGAGAGGGGGAGGGGGATTCCGCACGGTTCGTCTGAGGCACAAGGTCGAAATCCCCTCCTGTTCTAAAACGATACCGCGAAGAGAGGGATTTGGCTGAGGTATGCCGGAAACAGAATAGTCACCCGTCTGGACGGAAATAGATCAACAGTTGATAGTTACTATCAACACTGTATAATTGATGCTTTTATTTATCTTGTCGTTCAACGGAAATGGATTACAGTGAGGTGAACTGAGACGCTCGCGACTCGAAAATCGATCCTTAGCGACGTTCGCATCGATTCAACCGCCTGACGAGGAAGTGGGCGGATTGCATGCGTAGGCCGCAAAGGGTCACCAACTCCCCCGCAATGGAAATCTCGCCTAAATTTCCCCCATTTCTCGATCAACTGAGACTCCGAACGACTTGATCCAGACATCCTTCCAACTTTCCGCCGAAGGACTCCACAATGGTGCCGAGCGATTCGTCATAGCCCATAACGGTCACCTTTTTTTTTTTTTTCTCGCATGCGAAGGCGCGACAGGCCGACAAAGACTTTTTTTACAAGTCTCGAAAGTCATTTATACGACGAACGGACGACCCAGATGGAACCAGACGATGACTGATATTCGACGAAATTGACTCACCTCAAATTCCGAGTCGGGGCAGATGTTCGCCGATTTTGGCGTCTCTTGAGGTTTATAAATAAAGTCGGTACTCTTCTAAAATGATAAAACGATACAAATTTTACACAGAGTTTTATCTCTTCTGCAAAAATTGTGCAAATATTCGATAAAAACGATTCTTTTTGACAGATTCGAATATTTTTGGGTGTGCTGTTTCCTAACGCTACGCAATTTTTGTTTAACGTACAATAATAATTATTGTACGTAGCGTTAGGAAACAGCACACCCAAAAAATTGATTCTTCGTCCGAAATTACTACGACAGACATCATTCAAACAATTTGGTAATACGAAATAATAAACAATTGCGGAACGCGGTCAATAGATGCAGTTGTACGAACTGAACCTGGGGATGTGAGATAAATGATCAATTTTAGGTATTTATGATATAATCCAAGTTGATGGAGGGATTTGGCTTGACTTAATCAAAGTGAAAAACCTTCTCAAGGGTGATTCAAAACAAGAAACAGTAACATTCATCTTGGTTCTCCATTAGCAGTCCGAAAAGCAGAAAACGCTCCATTCTTCATCTTTTGCACTGGTTTACTCAGCTTACCAGCAACAAAAATCATTTTATTGCTCTTCCAGGATTGGGTAATGACCAGATGAATGAGTACGAGCATCCCCCATTCCCAGGGACTTGTTCACTTTTCCGAGACAAATCAAATCCCTACATTACTTTGGATTTATATATTCCCAAAAGTGTTTAAAGGTTGAGAGCCACTGCTCAGAAGAATCAGCGATGCTGAAAAGCTCAATCGTTGAATTCCCTCGCGGGAGATTCGCAGGCAAATGAATCCGACGCTGAGAAGATAAACCGCTAGTGGTGTCCGGTGACCCGCCGTGGCGAGTTCAAGGCTGCCACAATCCCTTTGAGATCCTCCGCAGATGAAAATGCGGGCAACATCTAAATGGTGGGGGGGATTGTTGTTCTTTGATCAGGTTGATGCGAGGGGTGGGGGCTGCGAGTCAGCAAAGACGGGCAAAGTGTTCCGCTGCGTGCTGTCGCCATGGTGACCCGTCCCTGCCACCCCGACAAAGGTCCTCCTCCTCTTCGTACAAGGAATCACACTCTGGCTCACCGTCTGGCGACTCCGCCGTTTCCATTTCGTCGTAATTGACGTAATCGAAGAAAAGGCGAAAATCCCGCGAAACGGGATTTTTCCTACGGAGCAATGCGGCAAACTCTTGAGAAAGTTAAAGCTCAATATGGACGTTCGGCACTGGCCGTGACGGTAGCTTCCAGTCTGATGAATTCGTCTGATTGCCGTTGGCATTTGAGCCGATCGAGAATGTGGTACGCCCGTCGGATGCTGAGATGACCTTTGAAAAGTTGCACCATGGCTGACTCATAAGGTCCTTCAGTCCCGGGTGCACTGCAGTGGAACTTGACCAGCTTCACACTTTCACTCGTCCCCAAGTAGAAAAATACGTAAAGTTGCCAAACAATTGTTTTCGGTGCTCTCGCGCAAAGTTGTTGAGCTGGTCGCCCTCCTTTGGTTGTTCCGGTTCACCCTTCATGGCGGATAACTGACCCTCGATAACATCCAGTTTGGGCCTATCGCATTATGTACCCTCGCAACCCTCGGACTTCACCCCCTTTATGCTCCTGGCCCTCAATACGTGTACGCTCGTGTTGCCAACTTCCATCCCCTGTAGGCTTGAGGCACCACCTGACGAGCTTAAAACCCCCACCCGGCAAAACTTTGACTTAAAAAAAACTAATCGATTGACTCGAACCGCACGTCACCAAAAAAACGGTTAGTCGCGGCTTAAAAAAGAACTCCATCAACTGTGCAAAAAAAAGGGGGGGGGGGATGATCGACGCATTGACGGCAGGTGCAACGGCCAGGCTGATCGATGGGCCGGCTGAAAAGGTAGCAAGAGGGGGAGGGGGGGGGGCTATGAGCAGTGGGAGGGAGCCCCGTGTGGAGAGGGGGAAAACTGTGCACGAATGACATAAAGCATCGCCCATTTCAACGTTTTCAAATATTTTTTTGAACCCTTAAATTGTCCTAGAAAATAATTTTAGGAAAAATAGACAATGAGCTCCTTGAATGATTTTTGAAAATATTTTTCCTGCAAAGGTCGTCCTTCAAAAGTTACGAAAACGGGTCCATATTGTAGAAACCCCGTTTCAATTATTTATAGGGCCTTAGGAAAAATATGATATTTGAATTCCGAGGTCTGGAGGGGGTACATGACGTGGGCTGCTTCGTCGTCTTTTGATTGGCCGGGAGATCCCTCTCTCTCTCATCTGCGCAAGTCAGCCAACTTTGCTACGCGAAAAGCGACCCCAAAAATCGAAAATCGGGTTAATCATTATAGAAGGTCATTCGAAAATTGAGCATCGAGGTTATTATCAAAGAAGGTTATTCAAAAATCGACCTGGGCCGAGTGTTTTTATTCCGATTCTGTTCAGATTGGTTATTTAGCGCTCTGGCGGCTCAGTGCCCAACTACTCGACGCGCAGCCTGGCGAGGTGTGACGTCAAATTTGCCAGGCTTTCATTTCAAAATCTCTAACATTTCTCGAATCTCTAAACGGATTTTCGAACTAAAAATTGGGGTGTATGGGTTTTAAAGGGTGCTGAATCCGAATATGTTGCCAGAAATGCTGAATTCAGACCTTTTCAAGAAGCCCATTACTGACTTTTCCTTTTCAGGACCAGCAACTCCAATAAAGCAACATCTGAGGAGTTTACTTCCAGAAGGGAATAATATGATATATTATATCCATTTTTACTTGTTGAAGAGGAAAAAAATCCACTAATTCTCAACGCGTCTGTATGTATGTATGTGTGTCACGAGCCTACTCCTCCTAAACGGTGATAAAAATACGCCGATTTTTTCTACAGTCTCCGCCTCCCAGACATCTCCTGCTGGAAGGGTTGAGAACCCCCAAAAATGCGCGTAAATGGGCGCACTTGCGCCCAACTTTCTTATTTTAAATGGGAACCCCTAATTTTTTGGCGAATTTGGATTCCTCGGTCAATTTTACGTCCGATTAGCAGGTTGAGCGAAATTTTCAATGAGCGCAAATTTGCGCAACCCTCTCTATCTTCGTTGTTTATGGTCCGATTGAGTCGGCGTTTCCTCCTTATCCTACCTAGAGATCCGAAATTTAATACAAAATACCCGATGAACGAATTCCGACGATCGGCGAATTTAGACCAAAAGTTTAATTTGAACGACTTGAAGAGATCCAGTGTGCTTTAGCAAAAAACTGAGGGTGCTAGGGTTCTTGGAAAGGTGGAGATGCAAGAAAACTGTGGGGGAAAATTTTGGGAAACGGTTCATTCCACACTAATTTCGGATATATTCTGGTGTCTGGGAAGACAATTTCTCTCTCTCTATTCCCGGCCAATTTCACGCCTGTTAAATTTAGCGCAATGAGCGACTGTCACTTGGTCGAGTGAAGAGAGCCCCCCTGTCCGAGAAAGTGGTTGACCAAGCGAAGCGAGGCCTTATGGCTGAGTGCAAGTCTAAGCCACTAATTCTCAACGCGTTCTGTATGTATGTATGTATGTATGTGTTTCACAAGCCTACTCCTCCGAAAAAGTACAAACTATAAATATATAACTTTTATCACTTCCTCCGGTAAGTGATAAAATACGGCGATTTTTTCTATGGGTTCGGGATCCAGTTTAGGTGTCGTTAGGGGGGGTTCAGCCTCCGCTGAGATGCGCGCAAATAGGCGCATTTGCGCCCAACTTTCTTATTTTAAATAGGAACCCCAACATTTTTTGGCGAATTTGGATTCCTCGGTCAATTTTATGTCCAATAAGCGCGTCGGGCAAAATTTTCGATGAGCGCAAATCCGCGCAACTATTCGTATCTTCGTTTTTATTTTTTCTCACAATTATTGCATGTGTATTGCATCTCATATAAGCAGCGTTTTTTTCTCAGGCGAGGAAGCAGTTTAGGGAAATTACTTCACTTAACTGTATGACTAAACCCCCTTCAAAAACTCCACGAAACCCCCGTACAGCCATACCACGCGATTGGTAAACCCTGGGACTCTCTCAAATTGATTCTACTCCAATACAGCTGTAAAGTCACCTTACTCGACCGCTAGGGGCAAAATCCTCTCCCGCAAAAGAGCTCCACGTAGAGGGCAGTCCAGTTTGTTGCTCTACTGAGCCGAGTTTCCATTCGTAGTCAACATTAGAGAAGCAGCACGTGCATTCTGACCTGGTCAGTGGGCCCAATATGTCCAAACCGTTTGAAAGGATGGATCCCTCACTGCGGTTTTGTCGTTCAGGTGGAACATGCGTACTTGAGTAGTTCCCTCGTTAAAAGGCTGACCATCTGAACGGAGTAATGAACCGCACTGAACGCGCAGGGGAGTTTGAGTTCTCCCCTTTTGCAGTTTCCAGGTTTTTGCGAAATTTTGCAAAGTCGTGAAATTTCCGAAGGGCTGCACCACTTTTCCACTGACAGCTTCTGCACTCGTCCGAACGAGCGCGAAACGGCGTCCAATGTGTGTGTGAAAGTCCACGTGGGTGTTTCGCCTCGGTGTGCGAGGGTTTTGTCTCACGACTCATTAGGCGCGGGTTTGTGCACGCATACAACCCCAACGCGCTCGTTATCGCCTAAGGTGTTTTTCTCGCTTGCTGGCCCAACAACGGCCAGAACTACCGTTTTTTCTTTTTTTTGCGGACTTCTTTTTTTTTGCATAAAACAAGCAGGTGGGTTGCGGTACGACTTTATGAAGGGCTAACGAGGTCTTTTCCATCCCCTCGCCAATTCAAAAAAAAAAAATTACCTTCCTCGTACACAGGCCGGACCACACCCTTAATCTTGTATTATTCATACCTAAATCATGGTGGGCTCAAACCTCAGAATTAATATTGTACAGCACTAGAAAATCTACCTCAATTTTCTCGATTTTTTTTTCACATCAAACAAGGAGATGGTTCAAGGTATGACATTTCTGAGATGTTGGTGATAGTGTTGACCAGTTGAATAAATGTGGGAGTGAATAATATTCATAGAGCAATATCGTGAAATATTAAATATTTCACGAATCGCAAACAAAATTATTCATTTGTTTGCCATGTTGCCAGAAATTGTAGGTTTGCTTCTTTTACAAGTGATTGAAATTGTAAACATTGTTTACGAATCATTAAACGATAAAAATTGAATTCAGTTCAAATGAAACGATTAAAATTAATTTCAGTAGCAAATTCAATTCAAATTAAACCCATTCGACAACTGAAGTTGAATTCAAATTCAATTCAATTCAAATTGAAGTTAAAAAAATTTACTCTCGATGACCCATTTAATCTGCTGAAGATTTTCCATCTTTCAAAAATTCATTACACGAGAAAAATTGAATTCAAATTAAATGTAAACAGCAGTTATGAGGTTCCTTTGAGCAGTCATTGTTTTCGCAATGCCTTCCAACACCTTTTGTTTATCGACAAGAAATGACATGGCTCACTTTTTAGCGCAACCTTTTTCCAAAAAATGGAAAGGTGCGCTCACCTCTTCGACATGTGTTTTTTTTTTTTTTTTTTTTTTTTTGTGTACAGAGCATCACGCCCGAGCGGCTCAACAGGTTTTCATGAGGGTGGTCTCATTGTCATCAGCGAGTTCGGGGGGTGGTTATAGGCTACCTTGATTTTTCCTCCCTCATCCCCTTCATCGGTTTTCGGGAGGTCCTTCACGACGAAAGTTGTTTATCTCTGATGTGTAACTAAGGAGGCCTCAAAAGCGGGACGAAAGTTTTTGTCCGATTTCGTTGGTAAAAGCGTCTATGGAATGAGCTTTTCAGGCTGATTCCAACGACTCCAGAACGATTTTTGCAGCCTGAGCTGTTCGTTACCTCTGATCGGCATAAGGTTTTATTACGCATCGGTCGTTAGGGTGCAGTTGTTTACGTAATGAGCATCACGTGGATGATGTGTTGTGTGGCATAGTTTGGTCGCTAGATACCTACTGTTTCTTAGTTTCTCTCGCTCATTAAATATATCATAATAACAAAAAGGTTGCGCTCATCTATTCAATTCAATTGATGGCTTGTTCAAGATGAATACGGCTCTGGAGCCCAAAGTAGCAAGTTGGAGCAGCAAACTATTGTTGGAGGTGTTTCTAGAAGGGGTAGAGGTTTCTCCTAATTGTGGAAAGGTGCGCAAAATCTGTACAATGAAAAGAAAAAATTCACACTGTACATTTCTTTTTGTAAGTTACAAACTTGACAAAACTAATTATTCTGACACGGCAAAATGGTTTTGTACTTCTACTATAGTATGTAAGCTGAAAAAAATATCCTCGGTCCATACCAAAAAAATACATATTGAAATCAAATTGATTTCCATTTTACATTTCATCAACTTTCTTATGTACAACTTCTTACATGTTTTCACATGATTGCACAAAAATCTCAACGGTTTAATTTTTACTTTGACGTCTGGCATTGGCATTGACAGCAAACAACCCACTTTCTACCATCACTTGGACAAAATCTCGACTTTTTAAAAATTCTACTTATAAGCGGTTTTTTGCTTTTTCGCCCCAGTGTGGAGCGGCGCCTAGCGGTACATATGCGAACTGCTATTGACTTTGCACTGAAGAACTCAAAAATTCATTGCAGCGGATTTATGATTGAAATACTGCAACATTTGTTCTGTAAGGGATTTGACGGGTTGGACGAGGAGCATTGGCGAGGGGCCGGTCGGCTTTTTTACTGCCCGTTTTATTATCCGTCGTTAAGGGTGTGCGATGTAGGTCAGGACCATTGAGCTGCCACAGATCGTCCAGGATTTCTGAAAGGTCCATGCGGGTACGCAGCCAACGAGCCTCAACGAGATCTCGAGTGAACCTCGGACGGATCTGCACTTTTGCACAACTCGACGGAGGACTCGAGGAAGCAGTAACTGCTGCTGCAACTTGTAATAACGAAAGCCGTAGAATTGTAGGCTTTATTCAGTTGAAATCCTACGCACAAATGTGGAAAAGAAATTTGGACGTATTGTTACCAACACGTAACTAAATAATGAGAACATATGATCAGGACATTTTCCCCCCCTCTAGTTCAAAACATAATCGTTCAAATATTTCGGGGGTTGCTTCTTCCTTTCGGAGCGTCGCACCTCCTGATCAATTCTTGACGATGTAGAGGGAATAGGAGAGCTGGGCGGTGAAGGCCCAGAAACTTCTTCTATAGGGTGATCTTCTGTTTCTGAAGAATCTTCTTCTTCAGCTTCTTGGTCTCCAGAGGCCCCCATAGGAGCCAAATGTCGGTTTGAAACCGTTGTCTCCCGGCCGTCTGGTAGCCGCACGTGCGAGTAGTCTGGGTTGGCCTCTAAGAGTTCCACTTCCATGACAGCAGGATCGTACTTGCTCCCAGGAGGAGGCAGACGTTTCATCAATACTCTGCCAGGTATTGATAGCCAGGTTGGGAGAGACTGTCCATTCGCTGATCCACGAGGATGGGAGAACATCCTCTCATGAGGAGTTGAGTTTGTGGCAGTGCATAGCAAAGATCGAATAGCGTGAAGAGCCTGAGGCAGGACCTGCTCCCACTGACGAACGTCCATCCCAGCTGATCGGAGAGCCATTTGTACGCTCTTCCAGATTATGGCGTTGTACCGTTCGATCTGGCCATTTCCTCTCGGATTGTAAGCTGTCGTCCGACTGGTAGCAATGCCTTGTGTAGTCAAAAAATGCTTAAGTTCGGCGGACATGAATGCTGAACCACGGTCTGAATGAATGAAGGAAGGCGTACCAAAAGTCGAAAATAAGTTGGTTAGATGCTCTATCACCGTAGAAGCAGACAAGTTCGAGCAAGGGAAGGCGAAAGGAAACCGTGAGTACTCGTCAACGACTGTGAGAAGATACTGGTGTTTCGATGAAGAGGGAAGAGGCCCCTTGAAATCCAGATTGAGTCTCTCGAAAGGAACTGTAGATTTAATGAGAACGCCTTCGTTTTTGAAGAATTTTGGTTTAAGTTCTGCACAATCCTGACAGCGTGAGGTCATCCGCTTCACATCGTCGACAGAATACGGAAGGTTTTTGCAACGAATGAAATGGTACATCCGTGTAACTCCAGGATGGCACATGGTTTTGTGTAGTTCCATGAGGTCGGAAGCTGATGCAGCAGCGCACACCCGTGACAGAGTATCGGCTACTATGTTTTCCTTCCCTGAGCGATAGACGATTTCGTATTTAAAACAGGACAGATCGAGGCGCCAACGCATGATTTTATCGTTTTTAATTTTGCTGTGCCTAGTACTATCGAACATGAAGGATACTGATCGCTGATCCGTAATAATCTGGAAAGGCCGACCAATCAAATAGTGGCGCCACTTTCGTAGAGCTTCCACTATCGCTGCTGCTTCTTTTTCCACGGCTGGTTGACGCTGTTCAGAATCTGATAGCGTTCTAGAAAAAAAAGCAACAGGTCGACCTGCTTGCGATAGTGTGGCGGCAACTGCAAAGTCAGATGCGTCCGTTTCCACTGTGAAAGGTAGCTTGGTGTCTATTGCGGTCAGTACTGCCTTAGAAATGTCTGATTTCAGCGTTTCAATGAGTTGCAGTAGACCTTCTGATAACGGAAATGATTTTGCCAATACTAGTGGGCGGATCTTCTCTGAAAACTTTGGAATCCATTTGGAAAAGTGTGCAAACATACCCATGACTCTTCTGAGTTGCTTGAAGTCTTTAGGGGCCGAAATCTCACGAAGAGGTCGTAGGCGAGCTTCGTCTTGTTTGATAGTGTTGTTCACAATGTTGTACCCAAGGAGATTGATATTTGTTTGAGAAAATTTGGATTTCTCCTCATTCAGAGTTAGATTATACTTTCTGGCTGCGGCAAGGAAAGCTCGGAGGTTGATGTCATGTTCTTCTTTGGTCTTGCCACAAACTGTGACATCATCAAGGTAAGCGTAAGTTTCTTGTAGGTTCTCTTTACGAATGATTTTGTGAATAAATTCTTGAAAGGCAGGCACTCCATTGGTCACTCCAAATGGAATCCTTTTGAATTGGTACAGAACGCCGTCGGCCTCGAAAGCAGTATAAAAACGCTCACTCTCCAAAATAGGTACCTGATGGTAAGCTGACTTCAAGTCTATTGTGCTGAAGTAATTGTTCTGAGCCACTTGCTCAACTATCTTCTCGATTTTTGGAATAGGGTAGGCATGTAGTTGAGTGTACCTGTTGATGGTTTGGGAGTAATCAATGCACATTCTCTTCTTTCTGACTCCGCTCTTGACAACAAGGACCTGCGCTCTCCATGGAGATGTGCTCTCTTCAATCACGTCTTCATCGATAAGTTTTTGAACCTCTGATTTAATGAAATCTGCGTCTTCTTTTGAATAGTGGCGAGATTTTATTGCAATGGGTCTGCAATCTGGCAATAAATTCGTGAAGAGAGATACAGGCGGGACAGCAGCTGCAGCGATATTACATATCAAGAGTGGCTCTTTTGGACCTCCTAACTTCATCTCGAGTGTTGCATGAGTATCGAGCAAATCATGACCTATTATGACATCAGCGCAAAGGTTTTTCATGATCAAGAGCTGGGCTTTATCATACGTGTGACCTTGAAGTTCCATCTTTACTATGCAACACCCTTCCACGCTGGAAAAGAGAGATGAGCTAGCCATTGTAATTCTCTCCTTAGAAGGTTTGGCCTGAGCTTTACACTTGTCCAGTAGGGCATGATTAATGAAGCTGGACGTACTACCTGTGTCAATTAAAGCTGAGCAACGAAAATTGTTTATTTTGACAGGGACTATAGCTTTGCTCAGAGAAACGTGTGAGGAAGCAGCTACTGTGAAGCCAATTGTCTTACTTTGTCCTTCTGAGCTTCTGCAAACGGAAGAGTAATGACCTGGCTTGTTACAGTTTTTGCAAGTCTTCCCGTTGGCTGGACATTTGCTCCTGGGGTGGCGCTTGCCCCCACAAAAATAGCACGTAGAGTTGTGAACAGCAGCTGTTGTTTTCAGTGCTTCGGTCGGTTCATCTTCGTGTCCCTGGTCTTTAGCTGCAGCAGAAAACGCTGTTGATTGGGAGTAACTGAGGGAATTTATTTGGGCTCTTTCTAAGGCCCTAGCTTGATCAGACGCCTGGGTAAGTGTTAGGGTTAAATTCTCAAGAAGGCGTTGCCGAATCATACTGGATGAAAGACCTGCTATGAACGAGTCGCGGATGTACTCATCTCTGTAGCTGTCAGCTGTAACATCTTGGAACGAGCATTCTTGTCCAAGAACGTGTAACGCCTGCAAATATTGATCAACTGACTCACCGGGATCTTGCCTCCGAGTCGCCAAGCAGTGGCGAGCGTATATTTCGTTTTTCGGCTTGATGTAAATTCCATCGAGTGCTGTGAGAGTTGTTCGAAAATCTGGCTTGTCCTTGACCAACTTATAGATGGAAGCGCTAAGAAAGTTCGTGAGAAGTTTCAATTGTACCTGGTTCGACAGCGGTGCTTCTGTTGGAATTTCGCCCAGGAAGTTGATGAATGTCCGCTTCCAGTGCAGGTAATCCTCTTGAGCGCAGCTTGAGGATGGGTCGATTGAGAGGCGTTCAGGACGAAGATATTTGTCCATGGTAGTTTTTTATCAACTGAATAAATTGTAATAACGAAAGCCGTAGAATTGTAGGCTTTATTCAGTTGAAATCCTACGCACAAATGTGGAAAAGAAATTTGGACGTATTGTTACCAACACGTAACTAAATAATGAGAACATATGATCAGGACACAACTGTTGCTTCCTATCCATGATTTTGGAGAGTTCACGAAAATATTTAAAAAAAAAAAAAAAAAAAAAAAACTTGCCCACTAAATCGATAGAGCCACGTCGATGTATACCAGGGTCTGCGAGTAGGTACCATCGACGAAACGTGACAATTGAATGAAAAATAAAAACTTTCAAAATTGTTTTAAATCAAAAAAAATCTGAATGAAAAATTCGTCAAATTTGGTTTCATGCGTTGAAATACTTATTAGTGAATAATGGCATCTGAATCCCATTCAACTGAGGCTTTGTTCGCCCTAGTTGCAACCGTCGGTACGCGAGCTAAAATGTTTGGGAAGCCTTGATCTGTAGATGTATACATCGTTCTCAAATTCGCCTTTTCTTATTTATTTCAAACGGGAACCCCGATGCTTCATTTCAGATTGGGATTTTCAAATATTTTTTTCACGTTGAATTCAATGGTGACATTAGTTTATAATTTTAACGAATTTTTCACAATTTACAGATCAACTTTTCTGATTACTAAACATGAGCTAAAATGAGAAAACGCTGCTGAAGTAACACATTCTCTAGCGAAAATTCTACGTCAATAAAACATATTTTCATAAAAAGTGTATCCGTAAAATGGAAGAACAAATGAGGGACCATCTAAAGATTTAATATATTCCTTCGAAAACGACACCTCATTTCCTGTCCAAAGTATTTCAAAGTGTCCATTCTAAAGACCCCACAGTGTAGTCAGATAGGTCTGACGCCTCTATAAATGGATTTCATGTGCAAAAATACTCCAAAAATGACACCTCAAACGGCCCCCTACCATAATATAGGATATTATCCTTCCAAAATCCCTTCTTTTTAGCCTCACACAGACCAACGGGTTGAGGCCATACGGTTAAAAAGTTTGGGGGGAACAACTAAGATGGGTAACAATTATTGGGCAAAAATTAATTCTTGTCATTGAAAAAATTGTAAAAAATTTTTTTCTGTACAATGTTTGGACCGATGTGGGATCTAAAAGAAAGATTTTGCGTCCAAAATTATTCGGAAAACGACACCTTATTTGACCTCGATGGGATCCTTCAAAAATCCCATGAATAAAATCCCCGTAGATAAAATCGGATCCTTCTGGGATCCGTAAAAATGGATTCTACGTCCGCAAAAAAATACTTCGAAAATGAAACCTAACTCGACCCCATGCCGAAAACCTTTAAAAAACCATTCCCGTATGGCTATTTTAGCCTCACAGCGCCCCACGGGTTTGGGCGATCGGGCTGAATACCTTGCGGGCACAAGTAGATGATGAACCGAGTATTTTGTCAAAATTTCAAGATTTAAAAAAAAAAAAAAAAAAAGCCTACTGCCCAAAACGAACATTTCGTTTTTGGAATCTAAACATCTTGAAGCCTATAATGTCAATTCTTGAGGTCGATCAGAATTTTCGACTTCCGTCGCGATTACATAGGTGTATTTTTCAAAGAATAATAAACCAAAATCAGATTTTTAAAAAATCCTACTGCCCTGAACGGCTTGGACGAGCATTGCATTCAAAACACGAATAAACAAATTTTGAGGCCCATCAAAGTGATCTAACAACAATTTAAAACGCAAATGGAAAATTTCCCTCTCAGCAAACGGCGCAGTTCGAAATGTGCATTCACCGAATGATGACAAAGTATAACCGGTAGAAAGGTAATGGAAAAGTGACCTTAGAAGGCTGGTATTCATCTCGAACAGTCCACCATTGTTCGCCACTGACCTTCGCAAAACTCACTTTTACGATCTCATCTTGTTGGATCGCCGACTCATCGGCTCGACATTCCTCTACAGTTGTAAACTCCCTGCCGGGTCGCCAAGTAGTCATTTGTGCACGCCATAAAAGTGTTTTTTTGCACTTAATTGTTATCTTGAAGGAGATTGAAAAAATTTTCAAGAAATTTCAAGTCCAGAAGACATTGACAGATCGTTGAGCGGTTAAATTTCTAACATTCCAAACTAAATATCTCTCCCGACGGTGACAGAAGTTTTGGAGAGTTTAACGAGAAATTCCGAGCAGGGGAGAGACAAAAGGTTCGCACAAAAGCGCTTAACCGAATTGTTCGCCCGGCTCTGCACTAAAATCAAAACCCAAAATGGCGGTTTCTCCACGCCTCTAAATATCCCGATAGGTACCTACCTACGTTTCAATTTATCCCTCCCCCCCTTTTTGAACACTATCGCCTTTCCTGCCTGTCCCTCGTCCCCCTTCCGACACTTTTGGGTGTATTGTTCGAAAAGTTCCACTTTTGTTCGGGTTGCGCTGGTCATTTGAGAGGGCAGTCGGACACAATATGCTTCCACAGCCCCCTCCTTAACATTCGCGCATGATCGGGGGTTTGGCTATAATTTTATCAGGAGCGACACAAGTTGTACTATCTGAACGGCGAACCCCTCGTTGGGATGTGATGCAGGTGGTCAGAAAACGTATTGTTTAATATCGATTTATATGCGCTGGATTGCAGGGGTTATTATACTTCGCTCGGCCAATAGGCCTACAGAAGTTTTGGAAGTCCTGGCAGTAACGCAGAGTATGCACTACCTAACCAATACAAGGATATGTTTGGCGGACTGCTCAGTTATTTCAAGAGAAGTCAAATTAACTGAGCAGTCCGCCAAACATATCCTTGTATTCCAAATGTAGGCTCCTCGATCAGAGATCTGGTGATTTAGCTCCCCATTCACATCTCTGCTGATTTAGCCCCTCATTCACAGCTTGTCCTTTTCACCAGAAGATCTTCCCGAAAGAGAGGAGAATACCATAGCGACGTTTGCAGATGACACTGCAGTCCTTGCTGTCGGCGATACCAACTTGGAATCAATTTCAAAACTACAAAGGTCATTCAAGAGACTCCACAGCTGGACTTTAAAGTGGAGGATCCAAATGATTGAGGCAAAATCGATACATGTCGACTTCACAAACCGTAGGTGTGAGTACATACCCGTTCACCTCAACAACAAAGTCATACCGCACGCAAACGAAGCCAAGTACCTGGGCATGACCATCGATGCTAAGCTTCGGTGGAAAGCACATGTAAAAAAAAAAGAAGATGGAATTAACCACCAAATTTCGGAAGATGAACTTATTGGCTAATGGGGCGACGGTCATCCTTGTCAATCCACCACAAGCTAACACTATACAATCAGGTCCTTAAGCCAGTCTGGGCCTATGGTGCACAATTGTGGGGCTGCACCGCTCCGAGCAATCGCTTGATCATTCAGCGATTTCAAAATAACGTGCTACGAGCATGCGTAGATGCGTACCGTTACACCAGGAACGAAAGACTGCCCCAGGAACTTCAAATTCCGACTGTCGAAGAAGTTACCAAAAAACAAGCATTAGCCCATCAGCAGAGGCTTCGGGGACACATCAACAGCGAGGTTGTCCAGCTCCTCGACGTTGAAGGCCTGCTCAGAAGACTTAAAAGAACAAAACCTCATGACCTGTGGGAGTGGGGTGCCCTGTGAAAGTTAGCTCAGTGAGTGATTACTAGTGCGTCAGTTGCACAAACAACAAGTCGCATATAAGCAGTTTTATGTGTCATAGCTTCTTGCAGGACATTTAGTATACATCAATTGTAAATTGCTGATAAGTTTGCTAACTTGGTGCAATAAAAGTTTGAAACAAAAAAATCACAGCTTGGCTGATTTGGCTGTACATTCAGAGCTCTGCTGATTGTGTCTTCCCATTCACAGCTGATGTTGCGATCCCACATGCACATTTCCTCCAACATTTCCACTAATATTGCTATTAGTAGTATTATTGGTGCCAAATCAAAAATTTTGAATGGGGCTTGAAATAATATTTAATATTATTTCAAGCCCCAGTAGGATGAAAATTTGGAATGACCCCGGAGCTTAGCAATATTGATATAATGCAATAATGATATTATCAATCGTAAATATATTGATATCAAGAGTAAGATAGAATTGTAATTTTTATTGCAATTTTATTTATTGTACTTTGCTCCAATTTTTAATTCAATATTAAATCATTTTCAAACTAATTACAACCGTTTTCATCACAGTATGAGAGACGTTAAAATTAATAAATTCAATAGAATCTATGATGAGCAAGTTTTTGATATAGTAGGAAACGCCGATGGGTTTTCAACATCTCCAGCCTTCCCTACGAGTTCTTCACTGGAAACTTTCCAGTCTTTTGTCAGAAGGTCCTAAGTTTTGTTTGGAATTCTCTAATGTAAAGGAACTGCCAATGGATAATCTGTGACATTGCATATTTCATCTCAACTACCTAGTGTTTCCCAAGTGAATCAAAACTCACTCCGTGGTCAGTGTGTTAACGTCATTACAAACGAGGCCAATAGCCTCAAAAACTGAAATTCATAATTAGAAGTTTGCGAAAGATTTTACAGAAAATAAATTTACAAATAAAAACTTGCAGGGGGTGTTGAGGGAGAAAGCCGGCATTCTCCCTCAACACCCCCTGCAAGTTAAACATGAAAGCCGCCCAAAATAAGCACAATAATAAAAACTTATTTGACGGAACCTCAACAACTTTCCACCCACTTTTATTTTGTTTAACGTTTTCCTCTTTACAGTGTGGTGTTTGCCGACGGTGCAGAGGTCTAATCCAATGAGGTGGTTAGGGTGAGAAATGACTCCTCTGCTGAGTACTCATCAGAGGAGTCATTTCTCACCCTAATCACCTCATTTTCCTCTTTATTTCAATCTTTAGGTTCTTATTTCAGGTGTTTTATTTTTTCTAAATTGCTAACTAGGAACCTACTCCGTCCTTGTGTTTCAGTAACCGAGAATAGTTAAGGCAACTGCCATCACGACAGCTACTCCTGGCGGGATACGTGCGATCACTTATTGGTAACGGTTGATACCGAAAATTAAAAGGTACCAATTCCTCCCAATTATTTTAACTTGTCTGACTCATATTAAGATAAATATTTATTGACTAGTATAATATAAAACGAACTGATATCCTTCTGAAGCAGGCCCCTCTCTTCCCTCTGATGATATCTTGCAAAGGCACCCAATCCTGTCAAATTCATAGCAGAGTGATGTCCGTCCTTGTGTGAAAACTGATTTCGTAACATCAGTCGGCCATTTCGGGGAAAAGACCTCGCAGCAGGGATTTACTGTTGGACCTTTTAATGGCGTTACCGCCCACACAGTAAACAGAGGTGGGCGTGGGGTTAAAAGCCGAAAGGAATTCTCAGTGGTGGAGAATTTGAGAATGTTCTCAACTGGTGAAATTAGCGTTGAAGGGTTGTTTCCATTTTGTACGTAAATTGAGGAGGTTGCATTGCAAAAGGTACTAAACGCCAAAATTGTTCAATGTCGGACTAATAGTTGGGGGTTTTGGGAACTGTTTCTTCACGAAAATTAAGTCGTTTCAGCTCGTTTCTAAACGTACGATATCCATTGAAAATAAGCGTTTTAAAATCGAGTTTTCAACCAAAAGGTACTAAATTCATGAGGTACGTTCCAAGAAAAACGTACTCAATCAAAAGGTACTTCATCCGCATCTCCAATGTTGTTTCCTGGTTCGCACTTCGTGTTTACTGTTTTTGTTAATTAACAGAAAAAATTATTAATACTAATACCTCTTCAGGTCCGTTTTTACCACAAATTTACGTTGGCCAGTACTGTTTCGGTTTCGTTTCGTTTCGAGTATTTACTCAACTTCCAGCTAAATTCACGGTGGCGCATGTTTTTCGTCTTTTGTATTTCAAAGAAGAAGAGTTATGAAACCCGCAAAAAGCGGAAACTTTGGAGAAGGCGGGGGGTTTTAAACAAGAAATAGAGGCCTACAACATCGGCCTCATGTTCGACGCAAGAGTGGGGCGAGCCGACGGAAAAGCCCTGTAAACACACACACACACATTTTTTTGGGGTTTTAATCTAAAAAAAAAATTTTTATTATTTTTTTTTTTTTTTTTTTCAAAAAAAATTTTTTTTTCAAAAATTCTTTATTATTTACTCGAAAAATATTTAACATCCTGAGATCCTGCAAAAATCCCATTTTTAGCCCCATGAAAGCCCTAAAGATCGTCCCAGTGAAATCGGATCGTTCCGGGACCCCAAAAACTGGATTCTACGTCCAAAAATACTTCGAAAACGACACCTAACTCGATCCCATAGCTCAAAGCCTTCAAAACACCCCTCCCGTAGCCCCATAGCGCCCCACGGGTTTGGGCGATCGGACTGAAAACCTTGCGGGCACAACTAGATGGTAAACCAAGTATTTTGTCAAAATTTCAAATTTAAAAAAAAATTCCTACTGCCCAAAACGGCCTGGACGGCGGACGGCGGACGGACATTTCGGATTTAGAATGTAGACCTCTTGAAACGGATAATGTCAAATTTTGAGCCCGATCGGAGTCGTCGACCCGCGTCGCGAAAACATAGGTGTATTATTCCAAGAATAATAAACCAAAACTGGCAAAAACAAAATATCAAAAAATTTAAACTTGGCTGAGGGTGAGATTATCGTGCAGTGCCCTCACATCGACAAATCTTCCAAGGGCTACTGTAAACATTCCCAAATCTTCCATCCCTCAAAAACTATAGTTTTTGTACCGGTGTTATTATACCTCAAAGCAATTTTTGTACCGGTGTTATTCAGACAAAAGCTACTATGTATACCCCAAACTTTTACAGTCAAAACGTACTCTATCCATCTGTATCGATCAAAACACATGATGTACTTAGAATGAATTTAACATTAGCTAAATTTTGACGTAACTATCACATTTTTAACCAATAATAATTATTGATAATTATAATAATTATTTAATAATTGATAATTGATATTAATTATTATTATCAAACAGTTTTGCCACACGATGGAGAGAAAAATCGCGGTTATGTTATCTTTTTAAAAAAAAGTTTGGTTCTATGAGCTATAATAAATTTGTTAGAGGTATTAGCGGTTCCTGTAAAATTCACTCAAGTACTTTTTGAAATGCAACCACCTCAATTTGAACACGAATTTGACTTCAGAGCGGCCATGAATTTACCCTGAATCCAAATCCTTTTCGAATAGGTACCGGATCCAACATCTGCGAGGGCTCCGGCGTCTCGTCTGCGTCGGGGTGGGCGAACCTCGGGGTTGTTACCCTCTTGAGCAACCCCACGTCCCCCGTCGGCCCTCCGTCAGGGCCCGGGAGTCTGCAGACCTTCCTAATTGGCAGATCTGCACTCTTCGGGGGATGACGTAAGTGCGGTAACGTCCCCGGGGGTGCGGACCCACCACACACCCTCACTCGTGGATGGGGAACCGGCGAGGCTCTTGGGTAACTTCTCCCGGCACTTTCACCGTCCCAAATAACCGGGGCAACGATCTCTTCGGCCTGCATTTCATTTTGGTTTATTATTTCAGAAAATATCAACCTACGTTCTCGTGATGGGGTTCAACAATTTTGATCGGCTTCAAAATTTGTCCTTCTGTTTCACAATGTGGAGATTCAAAAAATGAAATTTCCGTCAGTATTTTTTTTTTTAAATAATCGTAAATTGTTACAAAATACTCGGTACTCCACCCAGTTGTGCCGTGGCTCATTTGAGGCTAAAAAGGGCCAAACAGGAGGGGTTTTGTCAGATTCATAGTACTGCAAAACTAGGAAAAATAGATGACAATTTTGGGTTAATCGTAAACTATACGGTTAATGGTCACTGAACACAAATCCGAGGTTTTCTGAAGAAATTTATTCCGAAACCCTGTCCAAATAACAAAAACCTCATAATTTGTTGTTTAGTACTTTGCTTGGAATTTAAAATCCAAGCCATTGGGATCTCAGAAAGCCGGAAAACGACGACTTTTGGCAGTTTACACCAGCGCGTCTTAAAAACAACTCATGCAAACACGTTGTGATTTTTCACTCTATGGGTTCCGTCCAACAGGTTATTCATCCGCATGCGCTGTAAAAGCAGTACATTTCGAATCGAGACTATATTATAATATTATTATAATGACTATAAAGTGCGACATATACGCCATAAAAGGGAACACAAAATAATGAATAAATGAATAACACAAATTTAGAAAGAAATGAAATTTGATGTGGCATAATTATTTATGGACAACTTCGAACAAGTATTATAATATTAGTGTTTATAATAGTAATTTCGTAATTGTCAGTCGTCCTAATTCAGCTTTTTGAGATTTAAATGAAAATGTTGTCTATTTTAATTCAGTAGGTACATACATACTTTTGAGTTAAACCGCTTAGTTTTCGAGTTACAAGAGAAAAACCAAACAAACAAAAACAATTTTTTTGAAGTTTGAAGGTGGATTCACATGGGGCGGAACAAGGCGGAAAGACGGGGCGGAACAAGGCGGAAAGACGGAACGCAATCTGGCTGTTTGGACCGAAGAGGAGAATTTTGGTCGCCATGTTGTCGGAGAGGGCGGACAATGGTGGGCGGAAGAAATTTCTACTGTTTCTGACATTCCGTCAAGCTCCGCACATGCGCAATGGGCATTCTGTCCGTAACCGCTAGTAGAGGTTGCAATATTTTCGCGTCGATTTGAAGTTTTGCGTCCTACGTTTGTTACATTTCAACGAGATATTTAGAGATACAATGAATTACAACGAAAACTTAATCGATCTTGTTAAGTACCGGGAAGAGCTAGGCTATGATTCCATCCACCTTGTGAACGCTCTTCCGACTCCGCCACCCCCTCGACTGCTTTTCCCGTCATTCCGTCCTTCCGGTTTCCGCCCCACGTGAATCTAGCTAGAGGATATTTTGAAATTTTTACCTGGAAAAATCTCTACGACCCTAAAAACATAGAAACGTAGAGATTACGACTACCCCAAATCTGTAGCCATTTTTCTTCCTAATTTCACCGTGTGGGTCGTTTTCGAATTACTTTTGAACGTGGAAAACATTTATCGAGGTTTCATACCCATGCAACTACACTGAAGGGATTTTTGGGGCTCATATGAGGCTTTTGAAGGGCTTGAGCTAGGAGGGATCAAACGAGGCGTCATTTACGGAATATTTTTGCCCATCAAATCCATTTATTGGGGTCTTAGGCCCATTCAACACGGTCGGAATCTTTGGAGCTACATACGGTGCTTTGTAATGATATTGTCCAAGAGGGTGAAAGAGGTTGCTTGAAGAGGACATTCCACCCAGGCTCCCACGCCGTGTCATATTCTACCACGGAAAAGCGTTTTATCCCCTTTGGAAAGGCAGTGACTCGCCGAATTTCCCGAAACTATTTTGCCGGTTCGAGCCAGTAGAACATATTCGGTTGTGCTACATGACGCGGACAATTCGCAGTTTTGCTTCAAGACTTTTCGCAGGTGGTAAGACTGGGGTCATCGCCCGGTGGAAGTGGAACGCCGAAAAGTATGGGAATATCGCATGATGTGTATGATACAGAACAGATGTAGCGGATTAAGTGCGGTTTGCGTGTAGGCCTCGGGCACCGTACAAGAGATATAAATGAGGTCTATCGTTTGGTCGAGGATTGGACGAGATGGAGCAGTCGAGCTGTTGAGGTCCTTGGAAGGAGGCTGAGCTAACGGTGTTGCCACCTCCCTTCCCTTCAGGGTCCTTTGCGCCTTAACTGGCAGGATAGGTGAAACCTGCACGGCTTCAGGTCTTCCAGGGCACTTTCTGGAGGCCATCGGCCATCCTATTCACTCCTCCAAACGAACCACTTCTTCTGATCGCAAGGATGGAAAGCTTCGTGAGGGGTTTAAAAGATTACAAAATACGGAAATACCGAAAAAAAACATTATAAGTCAGAAGAAATATTTGATACAGTCAGGAGATAATTTTGCAAAAAAAAAAAAACCCCTGTTCTACGGTGCAGCAGCCTAATCAATGATATGATACGACAAAACGTATTTATTTATACTTGTTTGTTCAAAAATCAGAAAACGTTCCGCTAATTACGGTACAAAACAACCAAGTAGGAACTACAAGTAGAACATACCTGGTATGGTTCATATTATGATGGAAATCCAGTAGAATCCATAAATGTGAAGTCACAACCCATAGATCTTTGGCATCGGTTTTCCCAGTTTCAAAGTCGTATCCGCTCAGGAAATGACTCAAAAACAACATCCGATTATCGAATTTACGAATTTACTAATGAAAAAACACGTATCTTATTATTTAAAACGTATGATCCGAATTTTCGGGTCCCATATCGGTCCAAACACTGTACCGATACGCAGGTTTTTATTTAAACATTTGCTAGAAAAATGCTGAAAGGCCTATACGGACATGAAGAAAATTCGGACATGCCCGTAAAAAACGGACGGAGGGCATTGCCCGTCACAACGGAGTTACTCTACTTAAAACTGGGTCATCTGCCAAGACACAATCATTGTATCTCTATATGACACAGTCGTCATGAACTGCATCACCGGTGACCCGCATGCCGCATTGTGCTGGTGAAACTTCCCTATGAACCTGCATTCCTGCCGGGTGAACTTTGTCAGGGGGAGGCTTCGATAAATAGACGCGATAGCCGGGTAGGGGTTGAATTAGTGAAATGCGGTGACAGGGAAGAAGAGGGCCAGTCGGGCGTGGCGATAACGTCCCACCTGATGGAAACGGGGTGAGTCCTTATCTGCCGCCCGGTGGTCCGAGAGGTCCAAGTGTTCCTCCAAATACCAAAAACATACCGAAAAAAGAGAAAAAAACAGGGAAACCCAGATGGTAATCGATTTGGAAAAAAGAGAGGCTGAGCCGAGCTGTGAGCGGCAATCGATTTGAGCAAAGGGCAGCAAGGGAGACCCGATTGAATTGAGAAAACATTCGTATCGATTACTTCTGTACGATCGCGTCCATCATAACAGCAGACGCCTTCAGCGAGGACTTAACAGGACCTGAACCCTGTCAAGGTATCACGGGGGCGCTTTTTCGCGAGGTTGTTGGCCAGTGGCAGAGAACAGCGCAGCCAGAGATGGGAAAGAACCCTGCATCAGCAGCGGATCACCTCATCTTCGCGTGTGAGGCCCTGGAGTGCAGAATATTAATATTCTGTGATTCTGTATTAATCTAATCTAATCTTGCCAGACTTGGAGCAATGTATTGACATGGAGCTGTGGCCATTGGAAAACATGTGGCCAGCATTACCTATGAATGCTGCCATTTTGGGCTTGGCATTGGCATGGCAAAATATCCAAACTAGGGGCTTCTTCTTTCATTTCAGAACTTGATTTGTATCTTCCCTTAACGGATCAACCTCTCAGTTCATGACTCACACGTTGACAGTAAGAACTTTCACTTTTCCCCAAATCCCTTGCTCACAACCGTTTTTCCAATTCGATTCCAATACGTTCCCCAATTTGATTGCGTTTCATCCCAGTTTTCCCCAATTCAATACTACCTACCGAAAACCTACCTAACTTGTGTCCCATTGGGGTTCGGAACCGTTTCTTGGTCTTTGTTTTTCCGAGAAAGTACTTCACGTCAGGATACGATAAAATTGGTTTTTGGGCCTTTCAGTGCAATTCGAACTTTGTGCGAGCCACCAAAAATTAATTTTTTGAACAGAACCGCGAACTCGGCTTCCGAGTAGAAAGCTGTGTGATTGGCTACTCACTGACCAATGAAAAATCAGACGGGAGGCTGCAAGCTAACAAGCGGGTTATCTAAGCGCAGGTTAGATTAAGGTTATTCAAGTAGATAACCACCACTCGCCGAAGAACCTCCATTAAATTTTGTTGTGATTGCGTCCTTTATTTTTCGCCACGGAATAAATATTACTTTCTATTCGTGTTGTCGAGTATTTAAGCAATTCGAATTCGACAGCAACAACCAAAACAATCGTCAGATTCGCGTCACTTTGGCGCTCAGTATTGAAATACGTATCATTCTAAAGTGCAAGTATCATTGCAAGGTCGACGAAAACCAAGCTGACCAACAGAACAAACAACAAAGGTTTAATTTCTCATTCCAGTGCAAGTGCGCTCTGGCGGAATAGTTTTCGCCTTTCTGGAAAGGTTCCCGGTACGGTTTGAATGCAGGTATTTTCCTTCGCAATTTTCTCTTCACTGAAGAACTATTTCCTTTTCGAGACCGACCCGTGCCTTTTATTTCGGGCCACTGAAAAAAGATTTTCGGCCGAACTCGTTTATTTTTCCAACATAGGATCAGACCCCAACGAGGGCGATATTTCCAACGTGGTGACCTCCGAAAGAGAAAACCTCAAGACGGAACGCGGATTACAACATTCGGAAGATATGAACTTTGGCAAGCAGAAGGAAAGCGCCCAACAGGAGGCTCATTTGGGTTTCATGACTTCCCAACTCGGCTCAAACTCCCCGTCCCACATTTGAATTTTCAAGTGCAAGTTGCCGATCTCTGCCACTCCATCACAGTCGGTGGCGTCTCTGAAACATCATTTCCTTAACCCGGATAAGTGAAACCCGCGACCTCAGATTATTAGGCGAACCCAACTGCGTAGGTACCCAGCGGGGAACTGGTCAATTATTACCTCAACATCACCCCAAGAAATTTCCGCGTTCTGACGAGCCACAATTCCTGGATTGAATTCAAACACCACCTCGTCGCTGAACTCAATTTTTGGCCAAAATGAGTTAGACCCTATTCTTTATGTAAAATGTTGCTCTGGATCCATTTCCGAGGTCAGATTAAAGAAAAAACCAAAAGCAACACTGCTACAGCGAGTTTTGACCACATGCTACAAAAAATTTCGTTTGTCCACATGCTACAACTCAGCTGTTTTGCATGCGATACACCGGCGAAATGTAGGCACGGGTGGGTTTTTCGATTTTTCTCGTATCGGTTTTTCGTGTCTCCTGAAAAGTTGGCAAAATTGAGTTATATCATGTGGTTGCTTCAGCGACCATAGGTCCTATGAATCACACAAATTTTAACATTTAAATCATCTAACATTCTTCCATCCTAAACCGAACCTCCAGTCTAATTGGACGGAAAAAATTTACAACGTTCAAAACTCTATTTGCGAGTTTATCTTCAGTTTCATTGACATGGCTTCTAGATATCATTTTCTGCGCGACGTTTTCTATGTTTACGAAGATAAATTTATATCGATAAACGAGTTTCGTAATTTCCTTTGTCCGGCTTGTTTATTCACGGATTTACGAAAGAAAAGTAAAGACGGTTACTTTATGAGGAAGGAATCTTGCACAACATTTCAGTCACGTCGTTGACAGACTAAGACGATGTGTAAATGAGGTGGTTAGGTTGAGAGAATGACTCCTCTGCTGGTGTCATGTCATGACACCAGCAGAGGAGTCATTCTCCCTCCCTAACCACCTCATTGAATTAGACCTCTGCACCATCGGCAAACAACCACAATGTGTAAAACCCAGTAGGTACACGTGTTTAGGTACATACAGTCTGTGTACACTCACATGAATTTTCGACTGTTGCGCATTTTGTTCACTGAAGGGTTTTCTCGACGTGTTAACGTTTTAAATGGGCAGGAGTCGAGAAAATGAGCTGTATGTTATCAAACTCCGTTATCTATAAGTCGAGGTGTGGTTTGACTACAACCGTGTTATCTTCAAAACAAAATGGCCGTCCCCCTTCTACCTACTTTCTCTAATTTCGCCTGCATCGGCGCTTTTTATTCTGTGAATAATTCGCAATGGGGGTCGAAAATTTGTATCGGCCTCAAAACTTGTCAATATACCTACGTTTCAAGATGCATAGGTAGATGTACAGATTTTTGTTTTTTGTTTTTCAAGTCGCTATCATGATGATTTTTCGCGTTTTTCTCATATTTTACCAAAACGAATTTAGTAACTTTTGGAATCAAACTTCTCATTTATATTTAATAGTATAACTTTGAATTACACGGAATATAAAAACGCTGCAAATTGTACACAAGGGTTTATTATTCTTTCGTATAAATAATTTATTGTGAAAAAAAAACTAAATCTTTTTCAATAGCAAAATTTTTTTTTAAATTTTCCTGGAAAGTGTAGGATTTGGGACCCCAAAAAATGGATTATGCGTCATTCGACTTCCTGGCCCAAGGCCTTCAATATGTTTTAGGATTTTCGTTTCACTTTCCTTATTTTTCGAGCATGTACTCGGGTAATTCTATCATATCTATTGAGCTATAAACAGTGAGTTAAATAAATAAACAAATTTTACAATTATTGAAAATATTTGAAAATTAAAAAAAATTATTGCAAAAGATTTTTACCTGTTGTAAAAATCTGCTCATTCACCCATGATAACTCTTTCAAAACCCGCTTTTCCCAGCATTGTCGTGATAACAAGTTTAACATACCAGACCTCATGATTTTGAAAATTAAGAACTTTTCTTCTTTAGACATTAAATGTTAAATTTTGGCATGGTAAGCTCCACCGTGAAGACCCCTTTTGTGTCGAGTGGACCCAGTGAGTCACCGTATTCAGACTGTTTTGTGTTGTGTCCATTGCGAATGGACCTCAGGGTTATTAGCGAGCGCCGTCTGGGGGCGTGAGGGGGGAGTATTGGATTTGCAACACGGAAGGGCTACAGACATGAGTCATTCCCAAGTCTGTCGCGAAAGTTATGAAGAGATTCTAACATGAGAGAACTCACGGATTTACATGACGTGAGTCTCACATTGGATATGCAATTTGGAAATGGCAGTAAGAATTTGAAAATTAAATTACCGAGAATTTAATGTTGGCTCCAATAATAGAATCAAAATGATCCACTAATATATTAATAAAGTAGTGTGTCAATGTCTACTACGTTGCAATCTACCATAGATGCAAGCTGTGCGCTTCTTTGCTACACTTCTTAGCTGAAAATACCAACGTTCCAAGGAGCATTCTTTCGTTGGGGTTTTGATTTAATGATATCTTCAGACACCTTAAACGCAGTAGGTAGGCTTTTTTTTATTTCAAGAGAAGAACTTTTCTTCAACGCCATTCTTTGTAGTAGGTAAAGGTAGGTATATCATGCCGACAGACATGATTATGATGGGCCGAGCTGGCGGGCCGAAAGCTGAACCGAATCGAGCCGATCTCATGTGCAAATCTTACTTTGAACCAAGTTATCTGAATAATTCAGATAACTATTCTAATTATTCTAAGTGCACCCTGGCTTGAGCCATGACCTCATTCGGCACAGTGTAGTCAGGCCAAACAAGAACATGAAATGTTGCCAAATTTTGGCAAATGCCTTTCATGCACCTCAAGGCGCTTCCACAACCACACACACACAAAGTATAAAATTTATACTTAAAAAAAAAAATTTAATATTCGTAAATATCGGTACTTTTTTCGAAAAAGCATCATAAAATATCAATCCTTTTCAGTGAAAAAAGTGGGAGTACCTATCGATACAGCCTACAAGATTTGAGTATCGATGCAATTTTCTCATTAGGTATGTATTTTTTCGAATGTTTGTTCTTCTTCAAGCTGGTGTATTTAGAATGTAGGTTTTCAAGCTTGAATAGGTACATTTTTTTGAAATGAGACTTTTTATTTTAAAATACGATTTGACTAAATCTTTGCGTGAACACAAAATTTGTATTTAATACTCGTGCGTAACTCCGAAAATTACTGTTTTAAATAGGTTAGAATCATTTGATGATCGTCAGTGCGGTTGCCACGTAATATTCACGAACAAATCATCTGATATCGTTTGATTGAATAAATTAAATTAAAGTGAAGGGACCAGTGATAGACATTTCACCGAAAAGTGTAAAATGTATTTATAATAAGGCACAGGACTGTTTTACGGACTTGATCCTTCTGCATTCTGAAACACAATACTCTTTTTTGAAGTCTTCGGGCGGGTTTTGTGTCCATCGACACGTTGCCATTTCTTCAGTGCTGTTTCTTGTGATTTCCGTAGTAGGTACCTAAGGGCTTTATCTTGCTTCACAATGCCCTTATCATCTCCATATTGGATTTTTCCAGTGGTTTTTCTCAATCAGTTTTTTGCGTACCAGATTTCAATAAATTTTATGCTACCAGTTTTTGGAAATCATCAGAGATAACGTGTGAAAATTCAAATGTCAATTAGTAGTCCCCAAACTGATGCCAACCACAGTGTTTGAGTGCAGTCAATTACTTACTGACTCTTTTCCAATTTCCCCTGTCCTTCCAAGTGAAGGTTAAATCATGATAAAGAAGTTTTGTCGAAAAGCGTATGCTGCACACAATTGCAAATGTATGTCCATTAAGGTGTCAAACTCAGAGCTGGAAAGGTTTCAAACATTGACAGCTACCACTTCATCATGTCAATCACTGGGTATCAATTACTGGTGCAGCTAAAAATTTGACTGTCCACTGGGCCAAAAAAAAAAAAAAAAATGCATTTCGAAAAAAAAACGAATTTATCATGCTTTGTGGCTTGAATGAGAGATTTTTTCAATGCTGAGTGGGAGTTAGAGGACATCCAGAGGCAGCAATAAACATCAGTTCAAGTTTTTCACCAGTTCACCAGTACAGTTTTTTCGCCGTGGCGAGTCCTACCAATTAAGCCTTAAACCACTACTGATTTGTATCCAAGCAGCCCAAACGAAGGCATTAAAAATAATCTCCTCATTAAATTGGCACTTATCGATTTTACATATAAAAAAAGGTTTACCGTAAAAAGGTAAACGTAAAAAAAGCGAGAAAAACTATAGGTGTATCCACGTGTCCCTGCGGAGTTTTTTTGTCTGTGTGTTCACTGGAGACCCTAAAATGAGATTTTAAAGTAAGATCGTGTGCAAGTGTGCGCATTGAAAAAGAAGAAATATTATTATTTTTTATTTATTTATTTTTAAATGATAATAAACAGCTCAACATTTAGATTTTGCATTTTTTATGCAAAATAATTTTTAAATTTTGATGCAAATTACCTTTTTTAATGATGATAATCAGCTAAACATTAAATGTTTCTAAATCTAAATTTTAAATTGTGCAATAAATGCAAAACATTTTTTAAATGATAAACCTATCTTTACCAATCAGTCTGCCACCTTGAATAATTTCCGCCACATTTTAGCGTCATCCAATCAGTTTCAAAAACAAGTTTTCTAGTTCACGCGACAGCATCATGATTTGTTTGGTTACCTAACCAAACAAATTTTCTCATCTTCACGATCGAAATTCAAACGGTTATCCTTTGACAACCCCTCCAAACTGGTTTGGTGGAGTCAACACTCAGTTTGGGGAGGTCAAGAACCGTTTCGAAGGGTAGGCTTGAAGTAGCCACAACTGGTTTGGAGGGATTCTTGGGATTTAGAGAATCAGAATCCGTTCGAAAGGCTACCAAAGAGCACCAGTTTGATGACTGTTAGAACAGTTCTAACAGTCATCAACAGTCATAGTTACTAGGGATGGAAAACCAAAATCATTATCCGGATATTAGAGATCCGAGAGAAAAAACAAATTAAAAAAAAAAATTTCCGATTGAATACTTCCTGAACCGGGATTTTGGGCATTTGTACGTGCTTATTTTCTCCCCCTTCTCATCTTCCACCTCATTTTGACGATCCCTGAAATTCCAAGTTTTCTTTTGAAAGGGGTTATGCGGCGCACATAGCCCCTCCCTTTCATATGACATCGGGAATTTCAACTCGGTTTTACTTCGCGAAGCGTCAACATTACGAGGCTCCTTTCAATCGCAATCGATGCAACCATGTATGGAGACCCAGGAAATGAAAAAAAAGGCCAAAAATGGCACATAACCCCTTAAAAAAACGGGTTCAATTATTCTTGTTAAGACTTCTTTTAATATGTCTGATTATGGTTTTATTGTAATACAAAGTTACAGTTATTCTATTACAATATATTTTAAAGATTAATCAAAAATATTGATAAGTAAATTAAATTAGTTGTACAAATGTTGTATGTTTAAATAAATTTTATTTTCTCGCTAGTTTGATAAATTTTTCAAAGTACCTATTCGAGAAATAAACGTAATCATCTGATGATAGGTAACGTTTATTTCTCGGATTTATGGATTACCTACGTTTAAATCAGGATTTAATGTCTTCATCCTCTCTTCAACAATTATTTGACCCTAAAAAGGGGTAACAACCGGAGGTGCCAATTTTGGTAGAATATCAGGATCTAGATATACATACCTAAATCTATATACCTAGATCCTGATAGTTATAACGACCTAGTTCGAGGTTCCTGTGTTAGCACATTAGCATTGATGACAATCACACGTGTTCATTTGGCGACATTTTGCGCTGGGTTATGAGGCTGAATTGTTCTAAGTTACGTAAAAATTTTACGAAGCATTCAAAATGAAGAAAACGTTCTGTGCTCCCTAAATCATACGAGATTTTCAAAAACAAGTAAGAGGGAAAAGTAAAAATAAGCAGACGGTTCCGGGGAGACATAAAATGTTCATGCCATTCACGTTTGTTATCTACGAGGTTGGGGGTAAAATGTGGCCTGTAGCGTGCCGTACACCCTCACAAGTGCAAATGACTTGCGAAGGCAGTATTGAAATCGGCATTCAACTATCCGTTTCCATTAGAAACACTCTTCACCTGAAGGGCAGGCTATTTGACATTTTCATTTCACAATGTCGACCCAAGTTCCCTCTCACTCGCCAATGCCAACCATCCTGCGAGTCAACGGGAGGATTTCGACAGGGCGACATAACGTTTCCGCGGAAATTGCGGCCAGTCGTAGAATTTCATTCACGAAGTGCGGTAATTGACGACACTCCCCCCCCACCTGCGGTACTAACCTACCCGTAAGCGGGAACGTGTTGGGGTGTGGAGGAAATTCGAGGGGTGAGATGGGCAAGGGGTGTGAACTTAACTGCGGGCGGAAAAAGGAGATTTTCAGAGGGAAAGTCGAGATGGCAAGTGTTCGAGTGTAGATGGGGAACTTCACGATTGAACAAAGGTTTTTGTCGTATATACCTTTTGATAATTCGCTGGTTGTGAAGTGGGTCGTTTTCTTGGAGATGATAAGCTTGTTGCCACACAAAAATGTCACATGAAACTCACAAAAAAAAAAAAAAACGGGATGAAAAATCGGGTAGAGACGAAAACAGGACGGAGAACCGACCACAACCGAGGCGGCGAAGCGACTGGTTCCCCCCCTCAAAGGCCACCACCCCCTCGCCATGTGGCGCTGTCCCCCACTCAACCTTTGTATCCCCACTCTCAGCCACCCTCCCCGCCGTCGAGTACAAAACCCCACCCCTCCCCCACACCACACAGAGCGACCCCGCGAGGACGGGACACCTACACCCGTCTGCCCTTGAGGCCGGGCAGCTCACTGTTTGTCAAACCCCTTCCTACTTTTACTCCTTTCCCGACTTTTTTTTACATCCAGGTTGGTAACACACGATGTGAAATTCCCATAATTTCATATTTTACCGCTTTAAAACCGACCTTAAACACAAATAGTGAGTTCTGTTGTATCTGTAACTCCCCGCAATACGAGCAATTTAACCCGAAATTTCAGGATTTTAACAAATTTCTGCTGCTCAGAACAGTCCGGATGGTGGACGGACATTTGGTTTTTTGAAATCTACATGTGACACATTTTGAGGTCGATCAAAATTGTTGGCCAATTTTCCTGATATAGGAGGACAAAAAACTAGGAGGCACGTATGTTATAGGCAATTTCTCGCAAGATCACGAATATACCCCATACTATTATGGTCCTTAAAAAAAAAAAAAAACATCAACTCGTTTTCCAAATAATTTGGTGGTTTTTAATTCCATTTCTCCAAGATTGCCACAGAAACCGAATTCTACAAAACTATTTTCTATTCTATTGAACAATAATTATTAACCTCGTTGCATTACATGTATGCTCCAGGTCCAAAAGCTATTCAAGTTTACATCAGTGATTAGAAATTGCACAAAATTATTTTCGCTACCCTCTAGGCATGGAACTAATTACACCAGATCTCTTTGAACCATTAAATTATCACATTTTGATACTGTTCTAGATGGAAATCCGTCATAGTCAGAGATGTAAAATACCCGGGTATTCTTTTTTAAGGGTAAATACCCGGGTAAATACCCATTTTGGGTATTTAATAGGGTATTTTATCTTCAATGAATCGGGATCGCAAAAAAAATCACGTAAAACGTTCTTACTACTCGAGAGCCAGCCTCTACCAAAGTTTCAACAATTTTCGAGTTCAGGATCATCCTCTAAATGAAAGAAATACTCATGTTCGATGGAAATCACACAAACAAACTGCTATAAAATCATATGCCACTTCCCACTGTACTTAAACAGCTGTAAAATTGACTGCTTTCATGGTCATTAAGTGCCCAAAAACCAAGATGCAATTAAATCTTTTCATCAACCATGTTTTGTGGTAAAAATAATCGTAAATTCAAGATGATAATGTTGGAAATTATTTATTTCCAGCTTTAAAAAACATGTAGGTACATTTAAAAAAAAAATTGCTCAAACTGTTTTTTGCATTTTAATACCTAGCATCATTCCCTCATCTCACCGGTCTCATCGAATGAAAGTTCGCTTGTAGATGAATCTGAATCTTCATCCTCATCCGAGCTGGACTCATCGTGAACTCGCTTCTTGGCTACATTTGTAGGTTACGTTAAGTACCCTTTTTCTTCCTATCAAGTTGGACTCCTTGTTACAGTCATGGAGGACACACTGTAGGTACGTAACAATCGCGTCGTGAGGTAGGAAAGGGTAGTAAGGTGTGCAGAAAATTTACGACCATTTAATGGTCGTAAAACTGACCTTTTACTTGATTTTTTTTGCAAAACTAAAAAAAAAAAAAATGAAAAAAAAAGAATTTTTTTTCGGTATTTTTTTGGTTGGGTATTTAATGGGAAGGTATTTATTCGGCGATTGGGTAAATACCGGGTAAATACCCAGTTTGGAAATACCCTACCCACTGGGTATTTACCCCCTTTACATCTCTGGTCATAGTTATGGGAGGTCAGGGAAGAGTGTGGTTTTCAAACTCAACGAAAGAATCAAAATGTGCTTCATTGACATTTTCGAGTAAAAGCTTTGTTTAAGAGATTTTTTTTTTTTTTTTTTTTTTTTTTTTCATATTCGAGATAGTGGGGAAAAATGAAATTGAAAAATTAAAAAAACATTCATATTATCGCAAAAAACCCTTGACGGGATTCGAAAGAGATCTTTCTGGTCACTACAGAGGCAATATCATTCTGGAGTTTTATGGGGGCTTTTTATTGCGGCTATTCCGAAGTTACGGAAGTGAACATTTTGCCTAAAATTTGAGCTTAAAAAATTCTATACCGCTTCACAGCGATGATCCTAAAATTCCGGAGGGTGATCTTTGTATTCATTAATGAATACATTCCATTTGAAAGGTACCTAACTCAGAAAAATTACAACGAAAAATTTGACCAGCCAATGGATGAGATGAAGGCAATTTCATTGAGGGTTTTTTTTCCGTCAAAATCCCTCGAAAAAATCGTTTAGGCCTACCTCCACATTCTCACGAGGAAACTTTGGATCTTGCCTGATCTAGGGCCAATGTTTTAAAGCAATCTGGACAGGATACAACTAAAATCCGGATCTGAAAGATTTACTTCTGTCCACCTAAATCGGGTAAATTGGCCACTGTGCGTCGCGAAAACGTACGTAGATTAACAATTATAAGCCAAAAGTGTTTAGTTTTTGAACAAATGACAGACCCCGTAAATTGGATTTCACGTCCGGAATGACCTCCAAAGCGCCACCCCATTCGACGCCCTGGCCCTTGACCTTCAAAAGATTGCCCGTACACCCCCAAAAGTCCTTCAAAAGATACCCTTCCATCCCCAAAGATCCCCACGGTGTTGTTGGATGATCTGAGACCTCCATAAATCGATTCTCCGTTCAAAATTACTTAGAAAACGACACCTCATTCGACTTCCTTGAAAAGCCTAATTTTTAGGTCCAAAGGAGCCCCATAGCTCTTCCTATAGGGTCTATAGATTGGAGCTAGAATGGATTCTACGCCCAAAAATACTTCGTAAACGATATCCCTCACGACCACATATCCGAAATCCTTCATAGAACCTATTAGCCCCTATTTGAGCGTCACAGTGCCCCACGGTTTAAGCCAATAGGGCTGAAAACCTTGCGGGCACAACTAAATTGCCTTTTGCCAAAATTTAGAATCTTCAAAAAAATCCTGCTTTCCAAAATAGCATTCAGAGAATAAACGAAAAACACCTTCGGGCTGATCGGCGCAGTTTGTCGAATCACGAACGGTTTTGCTTCAACCTGACAGGTTTTCTGTGTCAACGGCAGTCACCATCTCTGTCTTTCTTCTAGCCCGTCCCATAAGCCTATCTCGGTCTTTCTCTAGGTCAAACCGCTCCCAGCAGCTCACAGATAGCGTTTGGAAAGTGAAAAACTCCTGAAGGCCCTCAACTGAGCTCGAGTCGTCCTTGAGGGGCCCACAGATAGTCAAGAAATCCGCAGACTTGAAATTGCCACACAAGCCCACCTTATCGCAACATCGGATAATTAAAAAAAAAGGTTTAGGTCAAACCAGTCACTTTTTTTTAAAGCATGAAACAAAAGCGCCGGACGTCAGAAAACGAGATTTGTCACGACAGCGTTTTTCGCCGCAGGCGCCTGTTTTCCTGATTCCGATCATCAGACCGGGAAAGATAACATTTTCTTGATTTGGGCAGAAGCGAAAATAGGCACTTTTGTACACGCGGTTGCTTTGTCATGATCAATTAGATAGTGTAAAGGTCATGAATAGGATATGATGAGGAGGAAACCAATCACGGCTTACCTAATTGCTTACATTAGCTAAGTAATTACACCCAGCTGTTATGTATGGCAACATGACGTCACGGCATGATGGATTAACTCCCAAGTAATGCGTCTATGATATGCTTCAAGTATAGATTACATTCAATCCGTATAGTGAACATCTAGCTGCATCACGAAAATTGACCATATTCCAAACATTTTGGAACATTTAATGTCGCTGCAAATTTGACAAAAAAGTTTAATTTTATGTGGTATAAATAATTTATTAATTTATTATCCAAAAATTAATTCTTTCAATAAAAAAATTATTTGATTAATTATGGTTATTATTAATTAATTAATTATTAATCGATTTTAATTGTTTTTTAAAATCTATTCCTGGGCAGTGTGTAGACAGATCAGAGACCCTCAAACATGGATTCAACGTCCAAAATAACCTCGAAAACGACACCCCACTCGATAACATAGCAGAAAACCTCCGAAAAACTCTCCCGTTGCCCCTTTTTAGCCCCACAGAGCCCCACGGGTTTGTGCGACCGGGCTGGACGAGATGGCGAACTGAGAATTTTCTGAAAATTTCAGATTAAAAACCGCTGCAAATTTTACTCAAAGGTTTATTATTCATTGATATTGGTTCGTTGTGCACAAATTGCGTCAGTGAGAAAAATGTTGGAAATATTAAAAATTAAAAAATTCCGTACAATGTCAGGACGGATGTGGGTCCTCGAAATATGGATAATGGGTCCATAATTACACGGGAACGACACCTTATTTCCCCTCCTAGGATCCTTCAAAATTCCGTTTTTGTAGCCCCATGAAAGCCCCACAGATCCTCACGGTGAAATCGTATCGTTTTTTGACTCGCAAAAATGGATTCTACGTTCAGAAATACGACACCTAACTCGACCCCATAGCCGAAACCCGTCAAAAACCCCTCCCGTAGCCCCACAGAGCCCCACGGGTTTGGGTGATCGGGCTGAAAACCTTGCGGGCACAACTCGATTATTTTGTCAAAATTTCAGACTACCCAAGACGGCGGACGAACGTTTCGTTTTTGGAATCCCCACATCTTAAAACATAATATGTTTTATAAAACATTATATTATAATGACAAATTTTGAGGTCGACCAAAATTTTCGACCTCCGACCCGCATACATAGGTTTGTTATGTAAATTGAAGGTAAATAAGGAACTGAATTTCGGTCGGGTTCATCAAGTCTTTTGCGATTCTTGGATAGGCCTTCAACATTGCGCAGGGTCCATTGCCATCCCGTTGACGACCTCTCATCACAACAGAAGACTCACTTGAGCACGGACTCCCATTGTTTCACTCCGAGGGGCTCTCCCCCCCACTTGACAATTTCACCATTGTAACAACACACTAATACAAGAGAGTGGGGTCGAAAAGATCCAACGCGAACCAAATTGGAGCAGGTCTCAAATTTCTTTAGGGTCGGCCTTTTTGGCCCCTTAGAGATCTCACGAGATCCTACAGGCGCTAATTAAGACAGCCGCAGCTCGCGTTTTATTCCGTAGACAAATTATAAATTAACGCTAGAGGACACAGCTTTGCAAGACTGGGGCAACACAGCACAACAGCGAGTGTACCAAATATTGAGTTAGTCGTGTAGGCATTGGAGGTGAGCCCGTTTTTGCACGGAGAGCAGCAAACCCGAGCGGTATCGGAGATTTTAAAACCCTTCTTTGTTCTAATTTATGAATGCGGAAAAAGAGGTTGGCAAGCGGAGGGAGCTGGTTGTTCGTGGGTGGGGGGGGGGGGGGGGGGGGCAGGTGCAGGTGTGGTGCGCGAAAAAAGCCGAGCAATCGCGACAACGGACGGCCGAACCCCGAAGTTCAAGGGCCTGGAAGGGGGTCGATGAGAGGGGAAGATGGAAGGTAGCTGAAGAGGCTGATGGGGCGCTGCTGAGAGTCAGGGACGGCAGGAGGAAGGATTGTGGAGAGATGGACTTCGGCTGAGAAGACGCCAAAGACAGGGGATTCCTAT
Organism: Pilophorus perplexus; assembly: GCA_955831195.1. Taxonomy (NCBI): domain Eukaryota; kingdom Metazoa; phylum Arthropoda; class Insecta; order Hemiptera; family Miridae; genus Pilophorus; species Pilophorus perplexus. Next base: position 17,818,046 of record OY037012.1, read on the forward strand.
TCCTATACACTTATTGAGCGAAAGACCCTTTCTGCTCATTATGCTTGGAATAATACGCCTATGAAATCGCGACGAAGGTTGAAAATTCTGATCGACCTCAAAAATTTGAAATTATCCGTTTGATGATAAGCAGATTCCAAAAAGGAATGTCCATTACGCAGTACGCCGCACAGTGGGGCCGATGATGCTTAAAGGTGGCGGAAATTATTCTAGGTGACAGACTGATTGATAGAGATGGATAAAGCATTAAAAATGCCAAATCTAAATGTTTACCTTTCTATTATCATTTTTTAAACAAAAAATAAAACTTAAAATAATTTGCATAAAAATTGAAAAATGATTTTGTATAAATGTAAAATAATTTTGCATAAACAATGCAAAATCTAAATGTTCAGCCGTTTATTATCTTTTTTTTTAACAAAAAATGAAATTTTTAATCATTTTGTCCTTATTTGCACGTTTTTAATGCGCAAATTTGCGCACGATCTGAATTTGGAGTGACATTCTGGGGTCCTTACTGAACACACAGAAAGAAAAAACTTCGTGCACTTCGGTGAACATCGCGACTTTTTTTCGATTTTCTGATTTTATTTTTGGGCATTTTTGATCTGTAAAGTCGATGAAGGTCAATTTAATGAAGAGAATATTTTATGTCTTCGGATACATAGCCTGAATACAAATCAATCGGTTTAAGGACTTATTAATATGCGGGGTTCGCCACGGCGAAAAAACTGTACTGGTGAAAACGCCGATTTCCGACTTTCCGCTTTTCTGCTCTTCTCCAGACAGCTCGAAGCGACAAAATCAGTACGGACGGTTCCATGGAGGAAAGAATTCCCCTTCCTCCATGGGACGGTTCATTGTTGATATAATATATATATATTATATATCAACTAAGGAATCAACATTAAACCGATCGGCCTGATGCCTTTTTTAATTTTTCGAATTTCCGCCTCCTTTTAGCGTCATCCGAGCCGTTTTGGGCATTAGGAATTCTCTTTTTTGATTCTAAAATTTTGACAAAATACTCGGTTTACCTACCATCTAGTTGTGCCCGCAAGGTTTTCAGCCCGATCGCCCAAACCCGTGGGGCCTCATAATATGAAGCTTAAATGGGGCTCCGGGTGGGGTTTTTGAAGGTTTCGGCTGTGTTCGAGTTAGGTGTCGTTTTCGAAGTATTTTTTGACGTAGAATCCATTTTTGTGGGTCTCATTACGATCCGATTTCACCGTGGGGATCTATGGAGCTTTCACGGGGCTACAAATGAGATTTTTGAAGGATTCCAGGACAAACAAGGTGTCGTTTTCCGAGTAAGATTGAGCGATGCACAGGTAGAGGAGTAAATACTTTATTGGCATTCAATTACGGAAAGTCCTGAAGAATCCTGCTTTTGCCGGAATTTCGGAGGGAAAAGAGAAAGCAGGCTGGGAAGCTTAAATACCTACGTGGTTTCCTTGGCAACAGGAAGAAAGAGAACTACATACCAATAGTGAGTGAACTCCTTCAAAAGTACAATGGTCGCAATTATTGCACCTATTATAGGTCCCTAAAAATTCCTTTCCACCGCTCTCATCTACACTTTTTCCCGGAGATTGTGGAGCTGTTAGTGACGATCACGGTGAGAGATTCCGCCAGGATATAAATTTCTGCAATTGCATTAATGTATTATCTATTGCATACAAATAAGCTATAGTATGAGCGTCGTCAGCAATGCTTGCTAGGCAGTAGGTAGGTACCTAATAATTATTAGAGATGCACGGAATAAGAAGATGTACCTACAAGAGGCAATCGAAGAGGAAAAATTCTCCAGAATTATTCTGGAGTCTATTATAGACTCAAACTAACCCCTCTATTACTGAAGAGTGCAAATAAAGATGAAAAAAGAATTTAGATAATTATACCAAAAGTATCAGGCAGGGATTTCGATTTTTACACTTAACTCACCCTTAATCAATCGTATTAAATACAAATTTTGCATCTTGAGAACCAGAGCTAATAAAATATTACCATTGTCACGACAACATGCCGATTCGTGTTTCTCGATTCACTAACAGTAAAATACGGTTGTTTAGATCCCAGAAATAAAACTTTTTTGTAGAGCAGTGTTATTTTACTCGATTTGGCTCTTTTGGTTTATTATTCTTGGAGTAATACGCCATCACCTATGTAATCACGACGGAGGATTAAAATTCTGGTCGACTCAAAATTTGTCATTATACGTTTCAATAGGTCAAGATTCCAAAAACAAAATGTCCGCCCGCCGTACGCCGTACGAGCCGTTTCGGGTACCTAGTAGGCATTTTTGTAAAAATCTGAAATTTTGACCCGTAGCCCCGGGAGGGGTTTTGAAGGTTTTCGGCTATGGGGTCGAGTTACGTGTCGTTTTCGAAGTATTTTTGGACGTAGAATCCATTTTTGGGGGTCGCAGACCGATCCGATTTCACCTTCGGGATCTATGGGGCTTTCATGGGGCTACAAACGGGATTTTTGAAGGATCCCAGGAGGTCAAATAAGATGTCGTTTTCCGAGTAATTTTGGACGCAAAATCAATTTTTCGAGGGCCCACATCTGTCCAAACATCGTAAGTACAGAAAAATTTTTTTCAAAAATTTCAATAATATGAAATATAAATTTTATTTAATGACACAGGATTAACTTTTGCACAATTAACCTATATAAAAGAATAATAAACCCTTGTGTGAAATTTGCAGCTATTTTTTCTTCTGTCAACCTTCCCCGATCACACTGAGAGGGTTGTATATTACAACATAAAAGTTATTTTTACTAGGTATCATTATTTATTTTATTCCATTTACAAATTTTTGTGTAAATTATACTCCATTATCCATAATTTTATACAGATAAATGTTTTCATCTGAAAATTTTATGATTCCACATTTATAATATTATTGAATTATTGAAGAACAGTTTTTACTGTCTTATGATGTGCTGCGATGCTTTCCATCGAAAATTCCTGCCCCGATGATTTCCGATTGAATGACCAAAAATTGATGATTAAGATTCCAATCTTTTATCAATTAATAACCAATAGAAAAACAGTATCGAAATAGAATCTTTTTTTTTGTCTTCTTTTTTTCAAGGAGGTTTATTCCACCCCTGCCGCACTGTGCGCCGTGGATACGATCGCGCTTTTTCCAAGAATCACCTGACTATGCAATACAATGGTCCTGTGGATGTCCATCAGGTTTTGTCGTGTTTTCATGGAACTCAGTTGCCGGAAAACTCTCCGACATCCCCTAAGCGAAACACATCTTTCGAAGGTCCTTCGGTCCATTGGGAGGCCTGGGGGCAAAGAGGGTCTGCTTGGGGGGCCGGGGGCGGAAAGCGGGGCCCAGTACAAGGTCAAACGCTCGCCCAATCAAATCCTCTTCTTCCATCTCGGGATCCTCTGGTGTGGAGAACGAAGCAAACCCCCCTCTTCACAAACCTACCTTAACCGCTTCTTCCGGCGGTGTTTTGGAAGTATCCTGAGGACGAGGATTCCGGTAGGGTCGATGAGGCTGAGAGGATTGTTGGACGAGAATGCTCCTGCCAAGTTTTGGATGTGACTACGACCTTGAAAATGAAGAACCCGAAAATCCCAACAAAACGCAATACACATTTCAAGGGATCGGATTTTTATGCACCTATTTAAAAATACGTCACAGCCATTTTCGACATAGGTATACAAACAACAACTAACGGAAACAACTGATATTTTCTTCACAATTTGCATTTCGTCAAAACCTCATATCGAATCACATTTTCTCCAACTTTTCAGGGGAGCCCAAAACCACGAGCCATATGATATTATAGATCCCCACTGTGAAATGGGGTGGTTGTCGGACTCCCAAAACTGGATTCTGCGTTCAAAGATAGTTCGGGAACGGCACCTACGTCGACCCTATAGCCTTCAAAATCTCTCCTTCAGCCCCTGTTTAGCCCCAGAGCCCCTCGGGTTGGAGCGATCGAACTGAAAAGCTTGCAGGCACAACAAGCAACAAGATGAAGTTGGTCTGTGGTGCACAGCCCTTGATCGGTGATTTATGGCCAACCTATGCTGCCAGCTATCGGCAAATTAATTATTCCTTATCTACCTTCCAAACGCTTTTCCTTGAAATTATTAAAAACTGCTCAAAATGAAAAGAATGGCTTGAATGGTTAAAAAAAAGAACACTTTTAGAGGAAAAAAAGCCATAGATTGCCCAGGAAAGATTAGGAAATAAATCGATTTCTAACACACTGCTGTTCAACTTGAAGCGTTCATGGATATTTTCAACGAAGTGCTTATTCATACGTGTGTTATCGCAAGGATCTCAGTGTAGTCCGAGGTCCAGGTCCATACCCGAAAAACGCCCTTTTATGATTAATGAGCCGACCGGACGCTATGCTGGCCGTTATATTCGGTCCCTTTTCGTTTTTGTCATCCCCCGACCGGTTTCTCGTTGCACAAGATTTCGCACACCCCGCAATCTTCTTCCTTTTCGTATTCAAATTTTTCGTATCTTTCCGTCCCATTCAGCTCGCCCCCAACGGACGCTCTATGAGGGTCGGAGTGAAAATCTACGATACCAACCTAGTTGAAATCATCCAAACGGACCAGTTTGCTATGTGGGAGGTCATAGCATGGTGACGGTTGATTTTTTTCACGTGTTTAAATTTTCATTATGGCATTGGCACTAAGTGCAGCAGCAGCCTCAAAAAACTTTTTGGCTAAAACTTCAATTTCTACAAGTTCTGTGGCATTCATTACCTTCCATCCTTCTTGAAGCTATGTCTACAGCTTGGGGTACTTGAGGAGGTTGTACTGAGTTGATGGAAGAAGGGGATATCCCCCACCATTACATCAACGAGGGTCGAGTCTCGCGTCCTTCGATGTCCTTGCCCCGAGGCTGCTCCATCACAATGGAGCCTTAGGAACTCATCACCAACCCATTTCTCATCTTCACTCAATTTACTGGAAAGGGGCCCTGTGGGAGATGCTGTACCACCCAAACCAGTGCAGGACTTATGGAAAAATCTCTCTCTTCCATCCTCTTGGGGGAAGTCGTCCATCATTGGGAGCGAAGTAAATTATAGCTCTGTAAAAATAAACGATGATACATCTACTAAGATCTCATCGGGCAATGACTAGGGTGAAGCGTTTTTGCAGACAAAGAAAAAGCACTCTAGCCTCCAGTGGTGGATCCAGAATTTGTCATGAGGGGACGAGGAGACTGAAAAAAACTTTCCAAAATCAGTAAGGATGATCCTCACAGAAGAGGGTAGAAATGATGTCCGGACGAGTTGTGGTGCCCTAATAAAGTTTTGAGAGCTACGCAAGGTCTTACAGATATTTATCTAGGTCCTGTTATTCCTTTTAAGCTATGTTACTTAATTGGTACCTTTATAAAGAAAATTAACAAAAGTTTAGCCGACATTTAATATGCAGCCATCGTCATCAACCTATCCTTCCATCTTTGAGTCAAGGGCTTTGACCTTCCAACTTCAAACTTACGAATCATCATCGACCTGTTCTCACCAGAAAACCGCTGAAAATTTTACACAAGGGCGTAAAGTTGATGATTATTATTATTTGAAACATGGTAAATTGAGCAAAGATGAATACTTTGTGAATAGAAAATTATTTTTAAAACACCCCTGAAGAATGTTCGAACAGATGTGGGACCCCCAAAAATGGATTCTTACGTACGGCCTAAATTTCTCGGGAAACGACACCAAACTTAACTCCATTGCCAAAAACCTACAACAAGCCTCAGTTTTGTTTTATCTCAGAAGAATACACTACGTACGCCAATGGGTCTCTGTGGGGATAGAAAGGGGCTATGAGAGGGGTTTTTGGGGGTCGATTATCTGTCCGAACAGTTTTTTTTTTCAACAATCCTGTATTGACATAGATTTCATTTGTGCACAATTTATACCAAGGAATTTTACAATACACCCTTGTGTACAATTAGCAGCCATTCATGATTTAGTTTTCATACAAATTTACATTAGTCTACAAATTAGAGGAAATTCAAGACAGGGCTTGTTGCTAAGAATAATCAAAGGGTCCTAGGGATAGCAGATTCTCCAAAAAGAATCGATTCAAATCGAAAAGAATACGTATTTTTAGTGCAACCTTTTTCCAAAAAATGGAAAGGTGCGCTCACCTCTTCGACATGTATGTTTTTTTGTTTGTTTGTTTACAGAGCATCACGCCCGAGCGGCTCAACAGATTTTCATGAGGGTGGTCTCATTGTCATCAGCGAGTTCGGGGGGTGGTTATAGGCTACCTTGATTTTTCCTCCCTCATCCCCTTCATCGGTTTTCGGGAGGTCCTTCACGACGAAAGTTGTTTATCTCTGATGTGTAACTAAGGAGGCCTCAAAAGGGGGACGAAAGTCTTTGTCCGATTTCGTTGGTACAAGGGTCTATGGAATGAGCTTTTCAGGCTGATTCCAACGACTCCAAAACGATTTTTGCAGCCTGAGCCGTTCGTTACCTCTGATCGGCATAAGGTTTTATTACGCATCGGTCGTTAGGGTGCAGTTGTTTACGTAATGAGCATCACGTGGATGATGTGTTGTGTGGCATAGTTTGGTCGCTAGATACCTACTGTTTCTTAGTTTCTCTCGCTCACTAAATATATCGTAATAACAAAAAGGTTGCGCTCATCTATTCAATTCAATTGATGGCTTGTTTTAAAGGACTCGTACCGATTTCTAATAAAAGTATCGATTCTTTCAAGAATCTGTATCGATACTTTTTGCCATCCCTGAGGGTCCCAGCAGCATGTCCTGGTGTAATCTACTTGTCCACGTACATTAAATACCTAAATTAAAAATTTATTAATTAGACATTTTCTCAATAGTTGAGAAATTGTCAATTATTGACAAAGGTGCGAGTGGCAATGCATTTTGTAGCAGTCGAGAGCATGTTATGTGTGAGTTTTTCTAGTTTGATTCATTTTTCTTGTTTTTTCTTTTTTTTTATCGAACTTGGAACTTTTTCCGTGAGAACCACCCACAAACAAAACAAAAGTCAAATCCTCCGAAATGTCGATCCGTGTTGGAGGCCAAAGCGAGATTTGAGGTTCAAATCCTGCTCCAGTCCACTGGTTGATCATCGCGTTGGAGTAACACCCTTTGATCCAGGCCCTGCTGATGTCCGATTGTCAGCATCCCTGCTCCTTCGTAGGTGAAAAGAAGACCCCTTTTTTTCAATCAAGAGCATTTGCAACCACTTTTTGTAGGCTCCTGAGTCCCATTCAGGTGACAAGGTCGTGTACGACCTCCACAGGAACTTGTTCTCTTTCATATTTTTTTCTTTTCTCTTCCGTCTTTCTCTTCATTTTCCCCAACTCTTCCCGAACTTCGTATTTGCATAATTGTTGACGTTCGTCTTTTGAATTTATCGCTCTGGCAAGTATCAACACAATTTGGTCAGTTCGGCGAAATAAAAAGACCGTCGATGGCACACGAAGTTGCGAGTTGCGTCAGATCGTGTTGCATCACGTTCGGTGCAGCCCGAAGGAGAATCGCTGCCCACAAAGCCGTTCGGAGTGGCTCATTCGACTCAGGGCCGGCCAGATACAACATTCCTAACCCCTCTCCGTTGTACTCTGGCAACGCACTTCAACTCCTTGCCGGCGACGAGTATCTTGGATATGATGAAGAGAATGGTGGCGGGTTTGAGAGAAATTGGGGGAAATGAAATTCTTGAGGACTGAAATGAGAGCGTGAAGCGAGCGTCACCGGCAGGGCCACCAGCTGATGAGTTACAAAGCTTATGCTTATACATCTGAGGGCTAAAAAGAGGTAACAAAGGGGCTACGGAAGGGTTAAGGCCATAGAGTCGAGTTAGGTGTCGTTTTCAATGTATTATTGAACGTAGAATCCATTTTAGGGAGTCAAAGAACCGTCTGATTTCACCAAGTGTGGCTACAAATGGGGTTTTGAAGGATAACCTGGAGGTCGAATGAGTTTTTCCGAGGACTTGGATGTAGAATCTTTTTTTTCGGGACCCTCATCAGTCTGAACAGTGTGCACGAACACATATTATCTATTATTTTTCAAAGAATTTTTTTATAGCCATAGGATTCAATTTTGCACATCAACATAAAATAAAAAAACTCTCGAGTAAAATGTGTAGTGATGATCCATGGTCGATGTAGTATACAATTTGCGTTCATGGCCGAACTCATCGAATAACATCGACTTACCTGGCAGGTATCTATATTATAGAATGGAAACCTAAAGGTAAAGATCATGGAAGAAATAGAAGAAATTCCTTATTCCATGGGTAAAGATATTTTAAAAGCCAAAACCAAAAACCTCAACTTGTCGCTGAATGGCAGGCAAGGGACACTAATGGCAGGAAATTTGCCCTTTTGCTGAGAATCACCCGCCTTTTATGTGGCATTCGAAGTGCACGATTCCTACAGGACATACCACAGTTTTTGCTCAAGACTTGAAACAACAATAATTGTTGTTTGCTAATGTGATCTGTTGATGCTTTGGTGATGTAGGTGCGGTCGGCAGTTGATACTACTTGACTAATTCTCTGGAACACAGAAAGTGCCTACAAAGTCTTGTTTTTTGCGATTCAAGAAGAAGATGAAGATGAGGCGGTCAAAGATGGTCTTCCTTCTTTTCGAGACAAGAGAAGATTCCGAGACCTCCTCAGGTTGGAAAATTGCAGTAATTTGGTCGAAGGGGGTAGAGTGGAGGTCTTCTGGTAAGATGGGGGGTTGGGAGGGGCTCGGGGTCAATGCTCCCCCCTCATCCCGCAGAAGCTTCCCCCTTTGGCACTCCCGAAGAGCTCCTCGTAGGCCTCGGACGGGAAGGTGATCGAAGAAAGAAGCCATGAAGACGGTTTGGTTCGCGGGGTTCGTCTTTGGCGTTTGAGGGGGGCCGTTGGGGGGTCTTTGAACCCCCGAAGTGGTGGGGAGTAGGTGGACAGGAGGGGGAGGGGGTACCAGCGGTAGTAGATACAAAATAAAAGGTAGAGAACCGCATTGATAAGGGCACTTAGAATTTGCTTTTGCACATGCCTCTTCTGGTGGCAGATGCGTGCAATGTTGCCATGGTCGATCTCCTTACAGGACAGACAAAATAATCCAGGCCTCATTTGCCAACTTACTTCGTCAGGAATATTAAATACTCCGAAATTTTGTTGGGCCTTGAATAAATAAGTAGATACCTAACAACTTCATAGAAAACGGAAAAGTGACGTTTTTCGGAGCAAGAAGGATATTGATAAAATCACTAACGGCGGAACCAGGAAGAGAGAATTCACGAATTCACGAGATTGGGTCTTTTAGACCGGATAGGGTAAAAAGAGGATTCCAGCATGTGTCTTGGGATTTCTTCCTCTTTCATCCTCTGGAAAGGGAATGACATATTGAAAGCGGGTAAGATAAAGAAAGAAATTCCGTGCTTGGATCAGTGCACAAGCAATGAGGCAGACAGCTGTTACCAATCCTGAGTAAAATTGTTGGGAGGAGCTGAGTTACAGCGTTTTTTTTTTTTTTGTTTTTTTTAAGGCTCCGATTCACATAAGGCCAACTTACTTACAGCCGGAAAGAGAGGCCACAATAACAGCAGCACCCAGCCAGGGCAGAAACCATTGGTTTTCAAAACTAATCGCTAACTAATAATAAAAATTAGAAAATTTCTTTTTTTTTTTTTATTTAATAAAAAATAAGCGTTTTGTGCCATTCAATTTTAAAAATTTAATCCACAGAGCAGAATTTCCACTTTCCGCCATGTTTGGCGTGAAGGAGCACGGGCTCTACATGATTTTTTTAAACAAGAAGTTTTGACAAAATATGGGGTCTCATCAGATTCCACCGTGAGGATAGGCCCATACAAAATCGTTATTGAACCAAAAATGGTCAGATTTTCTTTTTTAGTTTCCCGACACAGCTGGTTTTCAAAATTTGAAACAAATTTAATAATAATTAAATGGTTTTCAAATTTTGAAAATTTATTCGTCAGGAACAATAATAATTATTGTTATTGTTCCTGACGAATAAAACCATCTTTGAATCGTAATGAATAATAACTAGGGCTCGGCAGGATATGACCAATAAAATCCGGAAATAAGACCAATAAATGCCCTAAATTTAGAAATATTTATATGACCGTAGTATGACCGAAAAACCGCAAAATATGACGCAAAAACATGCCCGGAAAAGTTAATAATATGCTAAAATATGCCCCAAAAAATTGTGAGAGGGTCATGAAGGCATGAAAAAATTACATTAGGGCGCTCAACCCACTTTTTTATTGTTACTACTCATCAAAATAAATAGGAAATAAATAGGAAAATATGCTGCCTAGTAGCGAAATGGCCTAAATATGCTCGTATCCAACAAAACCCCAAAATATGCAATTATATGCCCGAAAAACTCGAATTTGGATCATCTGATTTGCACAAACTTGGTATATTTAGGCTTCTTATAGGTTGGGCTTATCGGGAACGAAATATGCAAATATGCCATTTGCCGAGCCCTACTAATAACTAATCGTCATGATTAAAAGATTACTTATAGTATAATAATATATTATTATTATATTAATAAAATTATCAATTAATATTAAATTTTACGCCTCCAAGTCCAATATTTTGGAATTTATAATATATATTCCGATATATTATATTCCTCGGAAAAAAGTTTTGTTGCGATCAAGTTGCATTGCCGACTCCAGGAGTTCATGTTCTTCAAAATGGGCAAAATGGGTAAAAACTTCATTCGGGTCTCATTCGACGCAGATCAACATTCTACCTAAAAGACTTCGTTGGAATATAATTTTTCACGGCCATAGATTAGACGTTAGAAGGTAAAAAGTACCAAAAACGTGACTTAGGTACCTTTTAAAAGAACTTTTAAGAAAGGTAGCTTTTAAAAGAACGACGTTTTTCAAGTTTTTTTTCTTCTACACTTTCGCAATTAGCGATACATTTCCAGTAAGAAGAGAGTTTTTATGGAATAGGTACTTGGGCATCTGTACGATTCTCTGTGATTTTCTACACTGAAAAAGAACGAAAAAACGAATAATCGCAAATATCTCGAAAATGTGAACGTGACTAGAAAAAAATTAAATTAAATTAAATTTGCAGCGTTTTGGTTTATTATTCTTGGAATAATACACCTATGTTTTCGCGACGGTTGTCGACGACTCCGATAGGCCTTTGACATTATCCCTTTCAAGAGGTCTAGATTCCAAAACCGAAATGTCCGTCAGCCGTCCGGGCCGTTTTGGGCAGTAGGAATTTTTTTTTAAATCTGAAGTTTTTACAAAATACTCGGTTTACCGTCTAGTTGTGCCCGCAAGGTTTTCAGCCCGATCGCCCAAACCCGTGGGGCGCTATGGGGCTACGGTAGGCGTTTTTTTTAAAGGCTTTTGGCTATGGAACCGAGTCAGGTGTCATTTTCGAAGTATTTTTGGACGTAGAATCCATTTTTAGGGATCTCAGAAGGATCCGATTTCACTGTTGCGATCTATAGAGGCAACAAAGGGGATTTTTGAAGGATCCCAGGAGGTCAAACAAGGTGTCGTTTTCCGAGTAATTTTGGAGGCAAAATCCCATTTTTTGAGGTTTCTGTGGGATCGAGTTAGGTGTTTCGAAGTATTTTTGGACGTGGAATCCATTTTTGGGGGCCCCGGACGAGACAGGGCCAAGCACTGCTCAACGACATTCCATTATCCAGAATAATGAACCCATTATATGGGTTACAAATTTTGTAATCAACACTACGAGATTTTCCGTTTCTTCATTTTACACTTTCTAGGAGATTCTGGTTTCAACGTTGAATGGCATCACCGAGGGTGACCCAAGTGACCTTTCTCTCGCCGGTCTTCGCATTTCCCTCGAACAATCAATTGCGTGCAAAAGTGCAAAACCTCTTTGGATTGCGTAGCAGACTCAGTCGACAATGTCACGAGATTATGGCGAAACCGTTAGACGGCGAGGCTCGGGGCAACTTGCGACCTTTTGCCCCCTCCAAAGCCCCGACATCAGACATTTTCGCGTTGGAATACCGCCGTTGAGATCCGGATGATTAATAACATTGTTCACACGTAGAGCACTTTTCTTGACTTTGCTTCAAAGGATAATGGAAAACAATGACAAAAATTGGTATTTTGAGCAATTTAAAAAATCGGGTCTTTATTTCAAAATAACCGTCTCAAACGTCCAAATTTTTGAATACTGTTTCAGAAAAACACACTATTGTGTTTTATGATAATTCGATCCAGCGTGGAACTCTGTGACCCCGAGTCCTCGTCCTCGCCCCGCAGGTCTGCGTGAACTCCTTTGGCTCATTAAATAAATTTATTATCCCCTTTATCCGGATTCCCCTTCGGCCTGGAAGAATTTTATAAAGGATAAGTCGCAAGGTCTTCGTAACGGGATAATTCTCCGTTGAGGACGGCCGGGCCAATCAACAGACGCTCCCGCTCATAGATTTGCTCTCTTACAAAGAACACCTCGTTTCGCGTGCATAAGTAGGTAAGCCGACGGGTTAGTTAGTGAAGAAGTAGACCTTCATTTCCAGAAACCATAAAATGTGTCCTCGTCTAGAAAAACAACTTTAATCGACCTATAAGACAGTCGATAATACTGGAGGTATAAATTAATTATTAATTTATACCCCCAGTGATTAATGTGTCTTGTATGGTGTTTGTCACGGAATTTAATTCATGAATAATTAATGAAGGTTTTTTTGTTTAAATAAATACAAAAATATATATAAAAATTTAATGCTAACGAACAAAATCGACTAAAACTTCACATTCGGGTATGAATATCGATTAAAAATTGACTTTTGTAACAACAAAAATGAAAGGATTATTACTAGAGTTTGCAACTCCGAAACTTTTTTGAATCCCGGGATCCCGTGATTTTTCGGAGCCAATACCAGGATCAAGTAATTATTACTTCTCCCACGAAGGGAAGATTTTACTTATGGGAGGGTGGGGTACAATGAAACACGGGGCACAGTGAAACAGATTTTGTACCAGGCGTACTGAAGGGTCCAGTTCAACGGGATTTTGGGAGTAAGTGCTGCTGTCCACTTCCAACATGGCCAGCTGAGCGTCCCCTCCAGTTGCATGCGACCATTTGACGCAACTTGATGCGTAAAAGTAACAATTTTCCGTCAACAAAGTATAGCCTCCAGTTAACAATGATTTTTTAATTCAGCCGCCTCTTATGGCATTTCAATGTACATACATGTATGGAATACATGTATTCCTTTACGTTTTTGCCCAACTTTCGTATTTCTACTGCTTCACGTTTGTGGTAGAGATTAGGGGAAACCGAAATGCCTGGTTTGGGGTTCCTTGAAACAAAGGAGCTCGGGGCTCAATGAAACGTTACGAAGTAACGTAATTCTTCCATAAAAGAATGGAAGAATTATAACCAGAACGTGAATTATGGTATTTTTCGGATGAATTATGGCGGATGTTTCGGTGTTTCAAGGTTTATGGATAATTAAATTTTATTCACTTAATTCATCTATAAACCGTGAAGCTCCGGAAAAAATACCATAATTCAAGTTTCAGGTTATAACTCATCCATAAAAGAGGCCATAAGTAACGTTTCATTCATTCTTTCATTGTGGCATAAATGGAAGGTACCCCCTGGCCCAGTTTGGCTTGGGCACAATGAAACAAAATTCATTTTGTGAAAAATGGCTACTCCTGCTCGCATATGGTTTCTATAATAACAGTTGATGCATTTTTTTCATAGCTTAGATCCCTACGTCACTGGAAAAAATTAAAAATTAATATGTTAAAAAAAACCATTCCAGTGGGGAGCTATGGACAAAACCAACTTTTGTGTTTCATTGTGCCCCACCCTCCCCTATGTAGGTACCTACCTACCTACCTACTTTTAAAAAAAGCTCCAAATTTTACACAAGGGTTTATTATTCTTTGATATAGGTTACATGTCCGAATGATAATTCTGTCAACAAAAAAAATGTTTTCTTTCAAAACAATTTTTTTTACTCGGAAAATATTTGATCTTCTGGGATCCTTAAAAAATCCCATTTGTAGCTCCATGAAAGCCCTATAGATCCCCACAGAGAAATCGGATCGTTCCGGAGCCCCAAAAAATGGATTCTACGTCCAAAAATAATTTGAAAACGAATCCTAACTCGATCCCATAGCCAAAAGCCTTCAAAAAAACCCTCCTGTAGCCCCATAGCGTTTATTATTCTTTGTATGAATTCTGCACAAATTTGATTCGGACAATAAAATAAATCATTTAGAACGGAGAGATAGGAGGCCCCAAAAATGCTATCTCACTTGAAAAATTACTTACAAAATTACGTCCACAACGACACCACATTCGACTTCTCCGCCTCCGTCAAGAGCCCCATTTGTGTAGATCCCCACGGTGAAGTCGGATGTGTCCAAGGCCCCCCATGAATGGATACGTCCAAAATTACTTAGAAAATGACACCATGGCTCTCGACCCCATAGCCGAAAATCTTCGAAACCCCCTCCAGTAGCCCCTTTTTGGTCCAGAGATCCCCACGGGTTTTATTTGGGCAATCGGAATGTAAACCTTGCAGGCATAACTAGATGGCGGACTGAGTACCTATTTGTCAACATTTCAGATTTTTTTTTTTTTTTAAATTTCCTACTGCCCAAAACTGCATGAAAACAGGACGGAATGGAAGTTTCATTCATGGGCTCTTTCGTAATGAAACAAGTACAAATTTTGAGGCAGATTAGAATGTTTAACCGCCGCGAAAACAGTTAATTATTATAAGAATAATTAACTAAAAAACTAGTAACATACGTAAATACGGAGCCACTCATCCTTGTCACTTTGTTTAGTAATAGTTACTTTACATTTGAATAAACCATGAATTCGCCTTAAGCAATTTTTTCCTCGAGGAACAGGTTTGACGAATGGGGAAGGCCTGATGAGTGGACAGGATGAGGAAAAGTTTCTGACACTTGACGACCTTGGGGGTTGCGCCACTAGGGCTTTCAAAATGTGCCTGGCAGAGAAAAAAATGACAGATCACGTCAGTACTAGATCCTGATCGGGCGGATGGGGTCAATTCAATACGGGTTGCTACCCTTCCGAGGTGGTGGCGTTGACCACACAGGTTTGGTGAGTTGATAGGGTTGCAGATAAAAAACCACCCAGTGTTCATCTTCAGGGTGCATTGATCAGCTGGTTTTAGAAGCTTACCAGAGTGTGGGGAAATTTTAAATATGAAATATGTATATCGACGAACTAAGACACTCTGCGTCGCCCTTTTTTGTCCATTCGTGTGACGCAGTTGTCGCATTCCACTTTTGTACTGCGCCGCACTCCTGGGGCTCCTTATCGAGCGTCATTTATCCTGGTGTCCTGTCAGGACTCGTGATCCCGAAGTCCTGAAGATGGTGCCGAAGAAGGGAGCGAGGCTAGGGCGGGTCCTGAGTAGGTCAGAGCGGGGAGGAGCCGCGAGGCTAGAGGTCGACCTTGGCCCTCTACTACTCCTCTCTCACCCCACCAACCAGCTATAGATACAAAAGCTTGAATATTGGATCAAAAATTAAAAGTCACCATAAAGTCATAAAATCAATAACAAATCATCAAACCACAGGGAAAAAGGGAGACAACTCAACTGTTCGAAACTTTTCAAGAGAGCATTTTTACTAAACGCTCTTAGTTGAAAATACCTTGATTTGCCTTTCGAACCCGGAAAATATCCATATTACAGAAGATTGAAATCGAGGAATTGACCACAAGTTTTCCAAGCTTCTGTCGTGCTTTAGGCACCTACCAGCTTGTTCACTTTTTTTTTCTTTTTTTTTTTAACATTAAGTAAAAGTGGGAAGTTTTTGTGGAATCGGGATTTTGGCGCTGACGAAGGGAAGAGCTGATAGCGCTGGATGTGCTATCCCTAGTCTCTATTCAGCTTTGAATTTGTTGTCATTGAGCTCATCATTGCTTTTGTCTTTTCCTTTTCATTTGCCAAAAATCGATGCACGATGCCTAAACGAAGATGTACATTCAATGAGAAGTTTGGAAATGTACACGAACTTATATGAAACAATCATAATTCATATACTTTTTTTTTAAACTGCTGTACATAAATTTATAAATGTCGCAGCCTTTTTGTAATATCAGACATTTTGTAAAATGCCTAGCCTTATTATTACAAAAAGGTGGTGTATTGTAAAAAAGCTAGGACACAATATGAAGAGAGGTTTATCAAAACTTAACAGTTCCACTTTCAGAAATTTTTCAGCAGAGCCAAAAAACGTGTACCGTTCGCTACAACAACTTATAATCATGTCAATCAACAAATAAATTCCCTTCCCCGTCCTTAGTTGTAACCCTTAACCATAACCAGCAAGTGGTTATATATTGAACCTAACCTAGATACAGGGAACAGTTTTCTTCAAATGTTGAGTTTTGAAGGAGACACATGGAGACGTTGAGTTTTGATGAAAACAAAAACGCTCCAAATTTTACTCAATGGTTTACTATTATTTGAAGTAGGCAAAATGTGCAAAAATTAATTTTAGATCAATAATTGATAATTACTATAAATTAGGTATTCAAAAAATTAAAAAATAAATAAAAAAATTTCTGTACAAAAACGGGCATATTTGGGCCCCATGATTGCCCCATAGAACCCCAAGGTGAAATCGGATGGCTCTGGGACCCCCAAAAATGGATACCTCGTCCAATAATACTTCGAAAACGACACCTAAATCAACCCCATAGCCGAAACCCTTCAAAATCCCTTCTGTATTTTGACAAAATTTTAAATTAAAAAAAAAATCCTACTGCCCAAAACGGCGAACGGACATTTCACACAAAATTCTTGCTGCATCGCGACACGGCGTGGCATTATCGCGCGATCTAGTGAGTGGGCAAGAAACCAACGTACTCGAACTGTACAAGAGCACGCTGCTACCAGGTGAGGAAATTGGGAATGGGGAACTAAAGTTAAGAAAAAAAATTTGTAAAAAACCCTGGAAGTTCTCCGCTTCACGGAAAAACATTGAATCATGGATATGTTGACTGTAAACTCGTCGTCACAAATTTTGGTGTCTTACTTGTCGAGTAGAAACAGTTTCTAGTAACCAACCGCCAAACTTCCTTACAGACCAATCATGTGTTTATCAGTTTTCGCGATGATGTTGCGTAACAAATTTTGGTGTCGCAAATTTTAGAATGACCCCCAGCCCAAAAACATATCCAAGGGCAAAGGCAACGTAGGCAAAGGCAACATATCCAAAGGCATAAGCAATCGCAAAGGCACAAACGAGTGGAAATGTTGACTTTTGGTTGGGACAAACACGCTTCCGACAATAAATTTTCGTGCATGGAGATGTTAAGTTTTAACGGGAACACACGTTTTCAATCAACTATTTCAATAAGAAAATAATCACTTTTGGGAGATCACACAACTTCTACAAACAATGAATCAGAGCCCGAATCACCGAAAAGACAAATTTTGACCTACCGTTTTGATAAACCCCTCCTCATATATAGGTATATAACACTAGAGCGACCTGTTCTGAAGGTTTTGAAATCTGTAGTAACTAACTAAGGGCTGTTGTCATGGAGGAAAGAAATTTCCTTCCTCCATGGGCTGTTGTATTGTCCAGTCCTCTTTTCCCCTGTACGCCTTTTATCAATTGCGATTTTCGGCCTTTTAGTCTCTTTTCCTCTGATTTGAGGTTTCCATCGTGTCGGCCAGCCCAAAATCTATAAGAAACCGTCTTTAACAGTTAAAGTTATTTTAAAGCGCATTGATGAGTTATTTAGATTTTGGCATAATGTACTATTCATACAGCTAAAAATATTCCGTTAATTATAATTATCCACCAGAGATAGTTAGGGAGCCCCTCCACCTCACATGCTTCCATGCCATTGAGAAACCATTAGGCCCCAAACCTCTTCGCATCCTGCTTAGCCGAGTTCGAGGCTCAGACAATCTGATTGAGGCAATTAAACTACTTTTTGCATTTAGGCAGAATGGCGAACCTATCTTTTTGCCATACAGCACAAACCTCATACGACAATAATGAAAGATATAACAGTAAGATAAATTATTCATCTCACTCTGACCACCATCTAAACAAATACATCATGTAACATACGTAATCAATAGTACAGCTATCACAGTGCCTGCTTTCTTAGAGCATTTAAATAGGTAAGGTGGGTGTATGTTCCCAGCACGAAATAGAATGGATTCTATTCCGTGGAGGATAACAGTAAGCTCCCACCAGGGGGTGCCACCAGGCATACGCATCTGCAGAACAGCAGACGAAAAATCAGAGTGAAATAGGTACCAAACTGAACGCAAAAAAGAGGAAGGAAATTCACATGGATAGAGGTTAGGCATTGTTCTGTAATTAGCTACCCCTTAAATTTAGCTGTGTTCACAAATCACAATCCCAATGTTCCCCCACTGTAACCTATCACTGCCTGGAGTTGTATTCACCAAATGAAAGCAGAACGTTCGCGAAGAATTTTCACTCCATACTTGCGAAATTCATCAGGAGCAATCCACAACTCTTGAGCCGACTCGAGGCAAGCAAAGATGGCGGCTCCCTTCCAAGTGGCCATGATGGGGTCCATGTCCTTGGGAGATGTGACAATGTCGATTTGGTCAGGTTTCAAGTGCGGCGGGATGTGGAATAGCAGCTTATTTTTTAACCAGGAAGAGAAGCCTAGGAAAAAAATAATGGACATTTAAAATAAAAGTTTCACTTTAAAATGATAAGAGAGATGAGTTTCACTTGAAAAGGTTTGTAATATTTGGGTAAAAATAGAAAACCTTTAAATTTCATTCCACCGCCGACAACAAGTACTGTAGAGAACATCTTCCGTTTGACGTCATCGGACGCGCATCTCTGCACGCTCTGTAAGATGGCCTGATCCAAACTGAGCGACTGAGTGAAGTTGAACTCGTTGTCACCGCTAATCTCGATGTCGACGATGTCCTCGTCGTTGATCACATCGGGGACAAGTTCTGCCGCTTCTTTATTAGCTTTGCGGCCAGTTTCTCGCAAATAGTCCGCGTCGTGAGGGTCCGACGGGTCGCCGGTGTCCCGTTTTTGGGTCATGACGGACTTGCTTACGGTAAGGCAGAGCAATTCAGGGTAAAACATGCCCAGAGGAGCGATCATGCATTCGTCTCCTAAAAACGAACAAGTTGGTATGTCAAAAGTGACCAGGAGCAACAAGAGGTGTACGGCATTTAGGTTATGTACCTACCTATCTGAATGGTGTACTTCAACACCGGCTTGAGCGGTTGGCGAACCACAAACGACTTTTCCCGACACCCGCACACGTCCAAATCCATGTGACAAGACTCCTGTTTCAATTTTTCGAGGAGTATCGCGTCAAATGGATTAGTCGGGTCGCAGTCTTTGTAGGGGAACCCGCCTTTTTTGAGGAGCCACAGAAGGCACTGGGTGATATCCCCTCCGCCGTAAGGAAGGCACACTCTAGTGGCGGGGTTGCTCAGCCCATCTTCCACGCAAGAGACGGAGGTTTTAGAATGGCCGCAGTCGATGATGCAGGCAGAGCCCAAACCAGCGCCAAACGTAGCCGCTACATGGTCCTATAAGAATGAAAAAGTTACTTCGGGGTCGGGTTTTGGTTTTAGGCCAATAACCGAATAAGCTAACCTGCAATAAAAAACAAGATAGGAATCCCATGTCCAGAAGCAGTGAAACAAACTCTCTCGCATACTGTCGATTGTATATCACCGGGATGATGAGCACTGCGCGATAGTTCTTCAATTCTGACTGTTGGATGTTCAGTTTTTCAACGATCAAAACTCTCCAAATAGTTTGTAAATCAGCTAAAACTCCCGTCAACGAACCGCCGACTCCTGAGTGGAGGTTTAAGTCTCCTCGTTTCCAAGGAAAATTCACGTTATAGTTTGAATTTTTATTCAGCTGAAACAAACATCGTCATTAGGAGTGTGGAACATGTTTTAACTGCCACCTAACGAAAATTGCAGTAACTCCCGTTTCGGCAGGTTTTGAGTTAGACCAATAGGGGGACTCGTAGGTAGGTAATTCATCGTATGGAGGTTCAAAATTCACCAGAAAAGCGCCTTTTCCGCATCGAATCAATTAGATATTTTGCAGTAAGCCCCATGAATAGTGGGGATTGCCAAGCTATATCGCAGTAACTCCATTGTCCAACGCTAAAATGCAGTACCTCCAGCTCAGTTTTTTGGAGTTACTACGATATAGCTTAGCAAACAGAGATACGGCAGTCAAGCTTCTAATAGGTGGCCCAGCGGAAGTACAAAATTAAGGGGGAAAATGGGTAGGTAGGTACTGCAAACCAAGTTAGCACGGCAGTAAGAGGCGAACCTGGAGGACGTCATTGCCGACCACGACGTCGGACGAAGGAGGGCGAACTTGGGGGCCGGCAGTGTTGATGGTTTCGGGGAGGGATCGCCGGTTGTACTGGGCGATCTGTTGAGGAGGAGTAGCATAGCGTTTCTGACCGTTGGACATGACGAAGGCTTGGAGAGCGTGGGATATGTGAAGCCTGCTGTAGTCGAGATCACTCTCAACGCCCTCAACGGTCACCTGACAGCTGGGCAGGAGGTGGTCGAACCGACTGATGCCTGAGGCTGATCTGAAAACGTATCAGAGCATTAAGTCACACAGGGGGCAGAAATCACACGGGACTGAACCATTTCATACCTTTTCTGCCCAATAGCATGCAGTTCAGTGTGAGGATTCAAATCCGACGCTCTCCCAATTTTTATATACATCGACCCTGGATGGATGACGATGACATTTTGAGCTTGGATACCACGGGGATCACCTTCTGGCTCCATGTCTCCCAAGAGAGGTCACTCTGGGTGTCAAACTATCCCAACGGTCGTTGGCTCTCCTTTAAAAGAAGCAGGGCCCTGTTAGCTGTTACATCAGTTCATTTTTCATCCCTGAAACAAACGGAAATGAACCCAAGATTTGCACCTCCACTATCAACCCTAAGTTCCAAAACTTTTCCAACTTTTCCAAGAGTGTTTGGTTTAGTCGATCAAATTAGGGTAGGGAAATCCTACTCACTGATTTCTCTTCTGTCGCTGCATCTGTTGCTCCACTAATTAGATGAATTTTAAGCACCACCGCAGTTTACACGTTCCAAAAATTATAAAGTTTCCGACAGCTTCTCTCGTCAAAACCACGTCACATTCGAATGAACTCACTTGATTCTTTTCTGCCTCCAGGAAATCGTATCGGGCCTTATTGTGCTGGAACAACTTCGGAAAACGCGAGTTCTCTACGTTTTACTCCATTCCGGCACATTTTGTAAACAAGCTTTCAGCCCACAGACTGTGGCACAGAGTATTGCCGTTACGGTAACGGTAACGGTAACAGCCTGAGAGTCTCAGGGTTGGGCCGTTCCGATTGTAACGGCTACTTGTAATCGAAAAGCCATTCGAGTAGCAGCTACCTCTCATGTCACGGTCAGGTTAGGGATGAAAAACACATCAAAATTTGCATTTAATAGGTTTGTTCACAGAGTAACAGAGGGTTTGTTCCAGGTCTGACTGCGTCTGTCGACAGTTGTCCAACTTCTGTCGACAGAACCCGACCGCACGTACTCGAGCTATCGGTTTTCGTCCAACTTACGATCGACCTGGAACAGCGGTTTCTAAACTGCGCATGTCTCCGGCGATTTCTGTTAACATTCCGTCAAACCTGGAACAAACCTAAGATTACACATTATTCTTTGAAATAGGTGGATGATCGATACTATTAAATAGTATCGATCATTTATTTTCATTCTGATTGATACTATTCATTCAAGTTGATGGAGATGATGTAGCGGCAAGGAGCTTATAAGAAGAAGAAGCTTCTTCTAAGCTCCTTGTGTAGCGGATAAACTTCCTGGTGCAACCCAACTCTACACTCTGCCAGAGTGTACTCTGGTTATCAAGGGTTCTGTTTGAACATTTTCTACGCCTCGGGGGTATACATGTCGGACACTCTTCACCCATCCACTAGGTAGGCAACGGAGTTTTTCAAAGAGATTTCCATCGTGAAATGCTTGCCTGGGCTAATTAAAGGCACTGATGTACAAATGAGAAACGTAGCAAGACTCAAGCTCGTACTATGATCCGTACTAATCCGTTTTTGTTGTATTAGGTATTCGTGGAATAATGAGCGCAGATTAGGATCCTACAAAAATGAACATTTCAAGTTTGGTAATCAGTTTCTTACATTTAATGTACGTCCCCCATGCGAGCCGTTTTGGGCTGTAGGCAGTGTTGTCAGGTGTACGGTAATTACCGTTTTGTACGGTAATTCAGGGCTCTGTACGATGTACGGTATCACCTGTAAGGTATCGCCATTTTGTACGGTAATTTAGGATTGAGCCTTTCTTCCTGGCGTTTTCAAAGATTTTAAGGAAAGAACACTCCATCCGTACAATAAAATAATACAAAATTTGATTAATGGGGGCATTTGGAATCTTCTTCAAAGAGTTCAAAAACGTATAGTAATAAACCTTTTATTTAAGAAAAAAACATTTAAATCTAACCTAATCACAGAATATGAGAAGGCCGAATCAAGCGTTGGGGGCAGGAGACAGTTGAACCTTTGATCTCCAATGCTGTATCATGACTACTGGTCTTCAGTGGCTCAATTGGTACAGTGTTGCACATGTAATGCAGAGGTTGTGGGTTCGAGTCCCACCTGAGGCCCGATAAATTTTTCGGCCTTCCCCTTCTGATTTCTTGAAATAAATTCATAATTAGAATTTAATTTCAGTATGAATTTAGTTTAATAAAATTTGACATTATCCGTTTCAAGAGGTCTACATTCAAAATCCGAAATGTCCGTCCGCCGTCCAGGCCGTTTTGGGCAATAGGGATTTTTTTTAAATCTGAAATTTTGACAAAATACTCCGTTTACCATCTAGTTGTGCCCGCAAGGTTTTCAGCCCGATCGCCTAAACCCGTGGGGCGCTGTGGGGCTAAAATGGGGTTATAGGAGGGTTTTTTTAAGGCTTTCGGCTATGGGATCGAGTTAGGTGTCGTTTTCGAAGTATTTTTGGACGTAGAATCCATTATTTGGAGTCTCGCAAAGATCCGATTTCACTGTTGCGATCTATAGGGCTTTCATGGGGCTTCAAATGAGATTTATGATGGATCCCAGGAGGTCAAATATTTTTTAAGTAAACAAAAAAACAAAAAAAAAATTTGAAAAGAAAAAATTGTTGAAAAAGATTTATTTATTTATTTATTTTTTTCATTGACTGAATTAAATTTCTGCACAATTAACCTATATCAAAGAATAATAAACCCTTGTGTAAAATTTGCACCGTTTTTTTTTCAATGACATAATGCGTATGGTAATTTTTGGAGAAAAAAGGTAATGTGTACGGTAATTTTGGGGAAAAAAAGGTAATTTTGAGAGGCTCGTACGGTAACTCAACCTTGCAGACCTGACAACACTGGCTGTAGGTAGGATTTTTTTTTCTGAAATGTCGACAAAATAAGTGTGCCCGAATCGGCCCGTGGGGCTGAAATGGGGCTATAGGAGGTTTTTTAACGGTTTCGACTATGGGGTTGAGTTATGTGTCTTTTTCGAAGTATTTTTGAACGTAGAATCCATTTTTGGAAATCCCACATCCGTCCAATCATTGTACAGGTTTTTAAAATTAAAAAAAATAGGTAAGTTTTTATTGACTTCATTAATTTTTGTACTATATTCATTAATTTTTGTTCTATATCGAAGAATAATAAACGTTCGTGTAAAATTTGCAGTGTTTTTCAATTTCATCCGAGTATTTCTTTAGATACAGGCCTAAGTACCTTCTCATACGATGTTATCAGTAGGTACCTACCTTCATAGTAACCACTCACGCCATAATTAATTAATAATAATTATTAATATGCGCATAATCCGATGCGATTTTTTTGCGATGCCAAAAAAACTTGGTAGGTAAGTATCGAAAGAGAATATTCGATACTTTACTGGTATCGATTGGAATCGAATGTCCTGTCTGCGTTCGTCCTGTCCCTAAGCGTTCGTGACTTTGCCCGGCGTCTATTCTTCTTCTATGTAAGTTCAAGTTGGAAGTCCCGTCTCTGAACTCTTTTTTATAGTAAATTTTCCAAGTTCGATCTGCTCGTCAGATATGGAGGAACATGAGGGTGAGGTGTATATCATTCATGAGGTAAGTTGAAGGTCTGTTTTAAAAATAAGACTTATTAAATAAGTGATTCGATATATCTACCCGTGTTTGACGAACAAATCTTTTCTTTTAGGGTCCTATTACTTCAGGAGATACACTCCAGAGTCTTATTTCGAGCGCTGGCGATACTCAGGTTTGTGTGTTCTACATTTTTCTAGTGTAAGGTTTTACCGTAGTTTAATATAAGGTAAGGTTTTACAGTAGTTTAATCTGTGGGTTTTACCCTCAACCACTTGAAGTTGAATTCACCGTTTGAATACCACGTCACTGTTGATGGGTCAGCAAGGACCAATTTTTCAGGACCTATTCAATATTTTTTGGAGTTCGGCACCGGATTGGAATATCAGAAGAAACATCTTCGTGGGGCTCATGTTCAGTGCGGCCGGGTGCCACACCATAAATTATGACCACTTCAATATGGACGATCCAAATAATTTTCCCACTGCAGAGGTAATATTTGAAGTTGAGTGAATTGGATGACTAGTCGTAGGATGGATGATGGTGCTGGTCGACGGGCCGGATATTTCCGTTGAATCTCAGTGAAGGCCACTATAATTATTATAGCACACTTGAATAGCTAAACGAAAGTATAGGACTCCCTCCCAGTCGCGGGCGGTTGGCTTATAGGATTCCCTCCCCGTCACTTTGGGGTGGATTCAATCGCAAGCTCAATCTTGGTTATTTATTACACAGTAGCAAAAGTCAAGAAGGGTAGGTTCTCACTTAAGAGCATAAGACCGTCACAGACAAAAATAATATTGCAATACAATAATAGTAATCTAGTGGCAAATTGAGTTCGCCCGAAAGCTTGCTACGTAGCCAGCTTGGGACCAGCTCTGCAAGGCATGGCCTGCTGTGGAAATCTTGGGGCCATCTTGGCCAGCATTGGACCGACGACATCGCTTCTGACAAACCCTCGCAAAATTGGCTTTGCAAGCGCCGATACCAGTCACCGTCACTGGATTGCTTATTTACATGTTCACTTCAACGGGACGGAGTTAGGGGTCGCAATCCCGCACGATTTTCAATCCTTTCAACTTTGCGGGCACAACTAAATGGTAAACTGAGTATTTTGTCAAAAGTTCAGATTTAAAAAAAATTCCTACTGCCAAAAATGGCACGGACAACGGTCGGACATTCTGTTTTTGGAATCAAGACATCCTGAAACGTATAATGTCAAATTTTGAGGCCAATCAGAATTTTCGACTCCGTCGCGATTACTTAGGTGGATTTAAAAATGTTTAAACAGATATTAGGAAATAAATGCATTGAAGTGAGTGAGATGGAGCCACTCTGCAGCTGGGTGGGTGTGCCATCAGAAGGGAGAACTTGCTGAAAGAAAGACCACATGAAGGTCAGTTAGTTAATACTTTCTCTCACCCAAATTTGACCGGAGCTGATGCAGAAATAGTTACCCAGCTGTAGAGAATGCGCTCTTTGACTCCACACTCGTGGGTGGAATCGTCAAACAATGTATAGGTTCCTAATAATATATAATACTCTACTGCATATTATGCAAACTGGAGATAGCGCTCCCTCTTTCCCCTCAGATAGGTTAGTATCTGGATCTTAGATAGGATCGTAGATACCACAAGAATAGCAAAAATATTGTAACTACAGCACAAAAGGCGTGAGGAGGACTTATATGAATCACAGGCAATGAGAATGTGATTCACAAGACAGAAAAAGCCGCTTTTTGTAAACAAAAAAAATCCTGCGGGATCCCGCGTTGAGAATCCCACATTTGCAAGATTGGAAAAACACCGCGGGATCCCGCTTTGCGTGATTGCGACCCCTAGACGGAGGCCTATTTAGATAACAACCGCATTCCGGAGGGAGTCCTAACTTACTCCAAAGCCGCCTCGAGCAGGAGAGCGATTAGCGTCTACGATTTAATGAGGGTACGGGACAGAATCATAAGCCTCCCTTTCGAAGATTTCCTCATGTTGGAATGCCCTGCACTTTTTGAACTTGTTCCAGTAGCAAGGGGACGCCGGCAATGTTTCAGCACAACCACCTTCTCTGGACGTGAATTTCCTCTCCAGGTACAACAAATTCATATATCACGTATTCGAAAAGACTCCCCCCGATGAAAACGGCATTTTTTTCTTGAGGAGTATCATGAAGATTGTTGATATGATGACGAGCAATCCATGGGACTCTGTCCGAAT
Source organism: Pilophorus perplexus (assembly GCA_955831195.1). Lineage (NCBI taxonomy): Eukaryota > Metazoa > Arthropoda > Insecta > Hemiptera > Miridae > Pilophorus > Pilophorus perplexus. The sequence continues at coordinate 17,844,415 of OY037012.1, forward strand.
GATCAGTGCTGTCACCGGTATGCTTTCGCTGTTATTGTTCTTCTCTGCTTTAGTTGCTCTTAATCCTTTTTGATGCAATGACGCCCTTAAATGTCTTATTGTGTCTACTATGTAGACATGCATGTCATGTATTTGGGTAACCCAGAGGAGGTATTCAGTTGATTGATCTTCACTGTTAGTACTTACATTAAAGTCATTCTTAAGGTCTCAAGCTTTTAACGTACTGCATGCAAGTCTGTGATGCTGCCGACTCGTCAAGCTCTGAAAGTGACATTAACTCGTATATCACTCGACAATTCATGACTATGAAAGCCAATTTAGAGAAAGGCGTGTTCAAATTGTCGGTCAGGTAAGTTGGTAATTAATTCACCGTCTATTTTTCGTTCAAATTTTCAGTAAGTAACGAACCCCGCCTTTTTTTTGGTGAACGCAGTTTGCTTATTACTGTAATTAGGTGATCAAAATTACGATTGTTTTCCAGGGACGTGAGTGGTTTCATTCGTATGCAGGCTCAAGCCGAAATGGTGGAATGGGCTCAATACGATCCGCGTTACCTCCTCGGCACCCAATGTGCGAACGCTCTTTTGTTTGGCCTCCACGACAAAAAAGAGTGCGCTCTTTACACCCTGACAGTGAGTTTTCGAAAATACGATTTCTTGGGTAGTAAGCAGTTGATGAAACCAGAGTTTGGAGCAGTGGTTGCCTATTTAACATCGTTCAGAATCAGCTGGTTGGAATTTGGAGCCTCGAGATGGAGTTTTATAGAGAAAATGAAGGCCTCACACGACACCCGCTTTCGATTTTGACTGGGTAAACGAGTGGGGTTTCATTTTTTAAGTAATTTTGGGCGTAGAATTAATCAAAAGGGGTCCCAGACCTGTCAAATCATTAAATAACGCGTGTTTCATCAAAAAGAATAAACTCTTGTGCAGGCAATTTACAGCAGGACGGTCCTCGAAACTTTTCAGCCCGATCGAACTCTTAAAGTGTCAAAAATAGGCTTTTTCGAGGATTTTGTGTTAAAAAAAATACTTTGAAAATTATATTATAACTTGCACTCTGACAGGGGGGCCTCGCTTTGGTCGGGCGACCATTTTTATCGGTCAGGGGGGCCTCGCTTCTCTCGACCGACTTTTTTCAGACGGGGGGGGGGGGGGGGGGGGGGGGCTCGCATCGCAGCCACGGACGCGTTCTGAATTACTGATACGTGCAAGTTTGGAAAGGGAGATTAGGTACACTTCAATGTGAAGTGCGTCTGGACTAGTATTTGTTGTAGTCGAGCTTTAATTTGTTGGTAAGTTTATTAAATAAGCGTCATGAAACAGGGAAATAATAGTCATAAAAGTCATGAAATAAAGGCCATGAAATGGCAAAATGAAATTCATAAACGCGGCGTCTCTGCTTATAATGTGCAGTACCTCTGAATATGAATACCTACTCCGTGGATTAAAAACACTGCTCTCTGAATATCTTCTCTGTGATTTTGTCAATTATTCGGAATTTTTTTTTTCCTTGTCGCCAGTGTGACTTTCAACGAATTTTCTGGTTCCCCTAAGTCTGAGATATCTACTGCATTTCTCGAGAACCACTCGGCAGCCTCTACTTGGGTAATGGAAGGCGTGCCTCGTTCACTGTACTGATTCGTGTGAAGCTCAGAGCCCACGACTTTCAGAATCTGGCCTGGTCGCTGAAACAGTGTACCTTGGGACCTCCAGTGATCTGTTGGCTCCATCCAGGATAAACATGTCCAGGACTGTAAAGATGTACTTTATTAAGTTGGGCGATTCTGTCCAGCTTCACCTAATCACGGATCCTGCTCGGCAACCCCATGTGGGCGACCCTATTTGGTTGACCTGCTCCTCCAAATCCCTCGGCCTACAGCCAGCAACAAATTGCAAAATTTGCAAAATTTAATTTCCCCAAAATTCCCGGGGATTTACTGCAAAAATTAACGTCTCCAGAACATTCAAATCCAACCATAACTGTAACTCATTGTATGATTCAATGGTCTTTGAAAACATCATCAGATCGACACCACTGCTCCAGAGTCGTTATCATCAATTAAATTGATTTTGTTTTTTGATTCCAACACAAACCTGAATCCACAGGTATAACCAGTTGTAACTTTTCTTCTTTAGGCAATGGAAGGTCTGTTCAAAGAAGACCTCCGAGACTCGAGGCAAAGAGCCTTATTTGCAAAATTTCAAGACGCCTTAGTTGTCTACCTTGGTTTTGACAGTGCATTTGCTATTAAAGCAATGTCCATATTGGCTTCGGCTGTGGGGTAGAAACCATTTCATTATTAATTATCAAATAACTGTTTGTTATTAGTAGATTGGTATTTACAGGAAAATTATGTATCAGTTAGGCTACTTTTTCGTACAGTTGGCCTGTTTAATGAACTTTGTAGTTGTATTTTTCTGGACAGCTGGTGATGAAATCTAGTTCCATGCTGTCCAACGTCCCTCCACTGTTCACCTTTTGAAATTTCTAGTTTCACCAAGAAAACTCCTGACCGCCAAGTGAAGGACATGATTTACCTGAGTGTGTATAATAAATTTCAAGCCGTTGGTATGGACGCAGCCAAGTATTTCTTTTACGTTGAATTGGAAGAAGATGTGTTGGAACCGGATGTTATTCTGAAAAAGTTGTTGATCTTCCAACTTGAATCTATTCCCTTTATAGTAAGTAGGGTGACTTGTCCAGTAAGTGACCACCTAACGAGTTTTCTTAGGGAACTGCCACTTTGATAAATCATCAATACTTCGCTGAAGCAGGTGTTATCATTTTCTCTGTCCTACAGCCATTCCATGCACCTCTAGTTCACAGTAAAAAACCGCTCTAACCTGTAGGTCTATTATTCCTTTTAAAAAGTGAGATTTAGGTGAAGAAACCCTAATTACCCCAGTGAGTGAACAGAACGACCCTAAATGTGAACAGCAAAAACCCAGTAAGTGGACAGAATAAAAAAGCGCTACAGCAAATATTTTAAAATCGTTTTTTATTAATAACAAATTTATTTTTTAGGTTTAGGTTTTATTTTTTAGGTTTAGGTATTTATTTTTAGGTTTTATTTTTATTTATTTAGGTTTTTATTTATTTATTTATTTATTTATTTTATTTTAATTTTATTTATTTATTTTTATTTTTTATTTTTATTTTATTATTATTATTTTTTATTATTATTATTTCATTATTTTTTTTTTTTTTATTTTTTTATTTTTTTTATTTATTTAGGTTTATTTAGGTTTTTAGGTTTTATTTTATTTATTTTTAGGTTTTATTTATTTATAGGTATTTACATTTAGGTTTAGGTATTTATTTTTTAGGTTTTAGCCTCATTGATTGAAATCGATCCATCCTTAACTTCAGCAACCGCTCGAAACAGCACTTCTTCAGTGTAGCGGAAACGTATCTGTTTTCTCCTTCCTTCTTCTCCATCATCTCTAACTGCCTTCCTTTTTGACATCTGGAACCAATGGAAAAATAGGTACCTAAATACCTATAGAGTGAATAGAAAATCCTAATTTTTTACCCATTATATTTTCTATGAAACGTGTTCACTTACTGGGTTCGGAAAATGTAGGTAGGTGAAACCCAGTGAGTGAACGGTGATTTGTTGACTTAACACCCCGTTCATTTTTTGGAAGGAACATTTTTTAGGTATTTTCTCTTGAAATAACAGAATCCTGGATAGTTTCTGCACATTTTAAGCTCTGGTTGATGGAAAAATAACGACCTGACCCAATTTACCAGTGAGTGAACACTGGTCACTAATTGGAAAACTCAGATTTAGAATCCAGTGAGTGAACACCTGCAGATTTAATGAAAATTTCGAAGTTTTTTACATGTTCTTCTTCTCCCTATCTAGAAAGACTACTCTAGTAAGCTAAAAAAACAAAAATGAAGTCAAATGTACAAAATACAACAAAGAGTATCCAATTCTCCACTGGCGAAACAGTAGCTTACCTTATTAAATTCCAGTAGTTGTGGGCAGACTGAGGAGATAGGAGGTTTCAAATGTTTGTACCTCACGCTTGGTTCACGTTAGCGTCTTGAAATTTTTTGCTGACCTCTATGATATCCTAATGGAACTAACAAGTACCGAGTTATCCCAATAGGGGCTACGAGAGGCTTTGTAATCACGAAAATGTGGGCTATCGTTCACTCACTGGGGTACGGTCACTTACTGGACAAGTCACCCTATGTGGTTCACTGATAACAGATAGTTTGGAGACTGGAGAGAGAAAATTAGGATGCTTTGTTGGGCGATAAGGTCGCAAGTGCGTTCTTTGTTTTTAGGAAGCTTCAGAAGGTGTGTTGATGGATTCTTTCTACCCGGTGTTGAAAAATGTGGTTGATTGGGAACACTGGGAAGAGTTTATGGAATTTTGCGAGGTCGAACATGCGCCCGTTGTTGTCAAAATGTTCCACGCCTTCGTCAGAAGAGCCACCACAAATATTTGCCCTCCTGGCAGAGTGGTGAGTACGGTTTGTTGATTATGGCGCAAACCAGCAGTTGCTCCACTTTTGTTTTGGCATTTCAGAGAAGTGCCGACTTACAGAAGAAAAAAGATTTGCTGTCCGCCGGCAATGGGTTCACTTCATTTTTTTCTCGAACGTGGACAAAGTTCGTAGCTCTCGACAAAATCCGCCTCAACGAAAAAGCGATGGCGTTTTTAGTTCATTCAATGACATTTCTAAATGCTTCTCTCCCTTCAAACGTGAGTCTTTTTTAAACAGAATTAAAAAGCGTTCTTGGAGGCTCCAAAATTTGGATATTTAATAACACTTTGAGTGATATCAAAACTCTGAACGTACATTGAATTTACGGAATTTATGTAGTTGCAGATATTTAAATTGGCGGTGTGAAAATATTCTAACCAAAAGGTGAAAACCAGCCAGAGAATAGAGAAGTTGCTTGAAAAACTTACTCTGTAAATTACTCACAATTTGCCTACTAGGGAAGTCCGGCTCGGCAAGCCGCTTGTTTATTATCGGAAGAAGGATGGAAATGGGTACCAATGAAGTAAACTTGTGATGTAAACTTACATCATTTGTCCGAGTGACTGATATTTCAGGTGTCCTCGCACCTTCCAACAGGTTTAGCAACCTTTCGCTTTTTTAGCAACATCATCATGTCATCGTTTTCATAATTTTTTCTCATAATTATTTATTTGTCGTTCAATTTTCGACCTCTTCACAAATCCTGGATTGGACATCGTTCAGGGCATTTGGCTTGAAAGTGTCGGAATGGCGTGGTTACATGGAAGAAGCAATGGAATCCATGGCGTGGTAAAGTAACCCATTGGTTCCACAATCCCAAATGAGAGGAGAACAGAGTGCTGTTTGTGGTGTTACAGCCAAAATTTTTGATGATTACCTGGTGATACTGATGTATCACATTTTGCCTTCTGAACGAGGCGGTGTCGAATCCTTGAATAGCTTTGTTTATTTAATTGGCACTACAGATTACCGAGGATTGGTGCTGCCGAACAAAAAAAAAAAAAACTTTAAAAAGACGTAATTTGCCATTCAAAATCCTTGCGAGCAACTCCGGCAGGTTTCCCACTTTCTGCCGCATTTGGCGTGATGTTGCAATGCTCCGGCCGTGTATAGAGTCGTTTACAGAGGAACTTTTTCAAGAAACCAAGCAACTATTGTGATCTTAGTCACTCGAAATTATGGAGTTACTCTCAATTTATTCCTGTAAATTTACCAATTACTGCATCAACATTTCAGATTGCTCTTGAAATAGTCAACGACCTTAGCCAGATTGCTAAAGAGGTTTCTAGCGAGGCCGTGCTAAAAAGTTGTTGGAACACTATCGCCCACCTTAACCGGATTGTTCCCTGGGACTCTGCTAGCGCTTTACATTTGAGGAGCATTTTCGATTCGGTGAAAAACTTCGTCGTCGAGGAATTTTCCGAGTGTTTGCTCTATTCGAGCCTGATGATGGGCAACGATAGCGAAGAGGTAATTTTGCTGTGAGGGTGTGTGTGTGTGTGTGTGTGTGGTGTTTTCTTCCAATTCTGGAATTATCGATGAATTTCATTTCAGAGTAAAAGACGACTTCTGTTTGTCATAAAGTTTTGCGAGCCTTACGACGACTTTAGCTCTTTGTGGGAAAAGTGTTACCAGGAATTGGATTTCCAACGTGAAAACGAGGAAGCAGATGTTTCTAAGGTATGAAGTGTGGCGCATTTCGGGTCTGTTTCGTTTCCTTCTTAAATCTTCGTGTTTTTAGGTGGGAAAGCTGTTGCAAGTACTCCATCGAATATTGATTGGACAATGCAACGCAGTAAATGCCACATCCAACGACTCGGAGGATTCAACTGACACCCAGAACCTCCCCGCCAATATTGCCACGCAATTGCTGACCCGAAGCCAACAACTACAAAAACTTGGCTTGCACTTCGTCAAGCAAGAACCTCTCAAACTGCTGGTAAGTTGATAGCTGATTGCTTTTGGGGTTTCCCGTTCGCCTTATTCTTTACGGTGTTTCAGTGCTTCGACATTTTCGTGGACGTGGTCGCCTGTTTCGGCAAACAAGCCCCGAACAATCCGACGTTTATGATGATTTCTGACTCCGTTCGCCCGGAAATTGAGGAACACCTTTTGTTAGCTGGTTGCCACGCTGTCCGCCAGAATTATTGTGAGCTATGAATTTCCTTTCGATTTTTATGTTAGTTGTAGCGCTTTTTTGTATGATACCGTAGTCTTTGCGCAAATTCTAATTCTACAGGGAATTTTTTTCACTTATGATTGACCCATCACAACAAATAATTTGTTGTTCATTTTTGAGTTCATAATTTGAGTTCATTTTTGTTGACAATTACAATTATTGTAATTGTCAACAAAAATGAACTCAAGTACAAAGTTGTACACTCCAGGAACCGTCGCTTCGCGGTGACAAAGTTCGTGTTTTAAGCTATCACGATAAAATATGTCGACTAAAATACAAAATGTACAGTCCGCAGATGGAAAGAATGCGGCTGGGGAGAGATATGCCCATGGCATAGACATAGTGGTATTCCTGTTGGATTCTCAACCTACTACCAGTTTGCAAACTGTTGACAATGCTGGGCAGCCCAACCCAGGTAAAGAAGCGGGGTGCGGGGGACGACGACGGTTGGAAGACAACTTTTTCAGAAAAGATAGTTTGGGGAATCGGGCTAGACGCATTCTTTCCATCTGCGGACTGTAGTTTGGGCAAAAGGTTTCGAGGTGTCGAGAGAAGCTCTTAGAAGCTAGAGGAGATCAATCAAATCTTTCGACTTCTTTTTAAATTAAAAGTGAAGTTCTTGGAAACTTTGATTTTCAGTTTTTTACCAAGCAATACGTAGCAACACCTAATTAGAAGCATGTCGTGTCGCTCGGAAAATCGTCTTGTCAACCATTAGTGAATGATTTTATGTAGTAGATAAAAATCACAAATAAAAAAAAAAAAAAACTGATTTAGTTATGAATTACTAAAAATTCCAAGGTTTTTTAAAATTACACTGTAGTTACATTTTTTTGTGAATTTAATTTACTTTACAGGAAAAGTTCTGAATGGGAATTAATTCACAACCTTATTTAAAAATATAAAATAACATTTAATGTGCCCAACTTTGCCATCAGACGACGTGGACTACATGTCGCTCATGGAATTTTGTAAGCTGAATGTACTAGTTAGGGGAGCCATTGAGGACAAAAGGGGTCCTAAATGAACTGCTTAATGCCCGGAAAGTTAGTGCAACCCTTCTTTCGAAGGTCTTCCTGCATTGCACTGCCCAGCCCTAATCCATGTGCCCTTCTCAGCTACGAACTTGCTACATCGACCCTCTAGATAGATAGATAGATGTTTTTTTATTGCACCAGCCATAATGGTAATACAATCGTCGCTAAGCTTATTTGATGCTCACCCCCATTCTGAATTTGATTTCTTCGTTGGTTCATTGTCTACTCAAAGGTGGCGGTGTAATACTTGTTTGGTGAAGAGTTATGGACCGATTTACTCATCTTTAGTTTCTTCTTCTTTCATGTTAATAAAATAATTTATTTTCCTGTTAATGTTAATGAGCTTGTCCGTATAAATAAATAAATAGAAACATTTTCTAAAATAGAAAAATATGAGCATCTTCCGCAGGCACTTCTGGTTTTATCTTTTGAAGGATCCTGAATCCTAATTTGATACCGTTCCTCTCTAGTTGTGACTATCTGTTTACTTTCCAGGTAAAGTGGAGAGTGGAAATGATGAAAGTTCCTGTTGCCACGTGCTCAAATACGTCTGTCTCCTTTGTTCCGTGGGGATGTTGAATTTCTCCCAAATGGAAGCACTCTTCACGCTCACCGGACATGTTCGTATATAAACGTTATGAGGTACTTTCTAAGTTGGCTTTTCTAGTTGGCAAGTGCGTTCTGATTTCAGAACGAAGACCACGACCTCGTCATCATGTCAGCTTTTAGGGAATACGCTGACAAGCATCCTGGCCAACACGCATTGGTTGGGGCGGTCATCGGCGCCGGTCTTTACGGCACTATTGTCGAATCTCTCTCGGAAACTGAGGACGCGGACAATACGGCCTGGAAGGAGGCTATCGCTAAAATGAAAGTATGCCCCAACTACCTACCCAGCTACTAAATTAACGCCAAAGTGGTATTCACGTTGTCTTTTTCAGGACAAATGGTCATACTGGAATGAAATCGTCGACTTTCGTGCTGTCTTCAAAAACCAGAAAGTTCAACAAGTCGTCCCAGCGATGCTGAAAGACATTGCGGTTCGGTCCAACAACGACTACCTCCTTTCAGCCTCTTCGGAACTCATAATGCCAGATAGCTTAGCGTAATTTGCTCCACTTTTGTATTTTATTTTATTTATTTATTTTCAATTTCGCAAGTGCCTTGTGTACGGAATGTCTCTTTGTATTACAGAGTCCACACAGACGCCGAATCTGGAGCGAGCGAATCTGCGGCGGCCCCCGAAAGCGAGTACAGTTTCGCTTTTGCTGAAAGATCGATGATACCGTGAGTGTCCTGCGTTTTAGTCCGATTTAAAAATCATTTTACCTGCTTTTCATGAACTCCCGTTGATTTTCAGGCATTCCACTCCACACCTGCCCGTAACGTACGATGGTATGAGCGAGCACAGCGAAGACTGAACGCCTGTCTCTATCGTTCACCTGTTGAATAATTTCTAGAACCAGAATTCTGAATTCAGTTCTGATTTATATTGGTTTTTGTGGGTGATCGCAAATGATGTATTGGTGGTTATTTACAGTTCCTAGTTAGTTAGTCACTAGCTCTATTTCATTTTCGCAGGTAGTGTGAAATATTGTTGAAGGCTTGAAATGAAACTTTCGTGATACAAATGCCATTTAAAATGTAGCTCTTGTGATTATTAGGAGTATCACGTGCGCGTATATTTAAAGGAAAACGATTTCTTGTTTTATGTGAAATATATTTAATGCCGTTGGAATGTGTGCTACTTTTTTCACTGCAATTAATTTGGAATTATTCCTACTGCCGGCCTGGACGGTCGACGGACATTTCCTTCTTGGAATTTACAAATCTTGAAACGTCTATTGTAACATTTTCGACCCCGTCGCGAATAGGGTTCAGCACCATAAAAAAAAAAACCTACTACCTACCTCAATTTCGTTTTGAAAACATCACTAAGTGATAAGTCTTATGAAGCCATTTAACTGGACTTAGTGGTTTGGAAGGTGGAGTGGAGGGAGCCGAACAGCCAGGTCTCGCTTACTATCCATATATTCCAGATTTCATTACAATTTTAAGCCAAATTATTCAACCTGCCCCTTCTCTTATTTCGAATAAGTATGTTATTGGGTTTTAAGCCGTCGTCACTTTCATATGCAAATTGCCTAAGAAGCGAGGTCCCCCCTGCCTGTATGCTAGTCTTTTAAACAGATATCAACTGGAATAACTGTACAGAAGCTGTTTACCCCGCTCAGCCAATAATTTTCATGAACCTTGTAGGTTACTTGTTAGGCAGCGCGACTGAGAGACTTCTCCGTCTAGGGTTTCGAGTAGAATCGTTGCTAAGGGGCCCTGTGAAGTACCAGACTCCCGCGGAGGCTGCCCGCTTGCTGCAGAGGTCCGTTGATCGTTCTTCTTCTGGTGGAAATCTCTTAAAACGACGACGCTTCCTCGAACATCAATCCACCGCTCATCCAGAGGATCAGAGTTGAATGGAGGTTGGCGTGTCGGTAAAGGCAAGAAACACGTCTTGGTACCTCCTTTGTAGTCTGTACTCGTTCATTCTGGTCTGTTTATACCCTCATTCTTCCTCAACGGAGAGTCGAACAACGCTAAGTTGTTCTGAAAATGAACGATTTTCTGAACAAATTAGGGTTTACAAAATTTGTTTTTATTTAATAAACCTGTCTTGATTTAGGAGTCGAGTTCAGCATACCTCAAAACCCAGGGATCAACTTTTTTGTTTGTTTTTTGTTCCTCAGTGGGTAAATGTTACGCTCGATGATTTCATCATTCGAGTTCGTTGGTTGTCAATAGGATCTAAAGCAAGCAACGAAATGTGCAAATCAACGATTCTTTTGTTCATCCGTTTTTCGCAGTCGGCTGTATTTGCGAAGATCGCTCGTACGTCGGATTTTATGTTAATGGCATCTCCATTCCGAACAAAGGAAAAATAGACCAGTCGTTGGATAAGACTGAATGCAGCTCGCTCGATGATGAGCGCGTTGGATTTACTGGCCATTTTATTGGCGGCCTTAGCGTGCGGGGCGGTTGCCAGCCCGGTAGAAACCAGCTTGGAATCAACCTTAACCGAAGATGTGATTGCTGTAGCTCCTGAGGAGCCGGAATTGAACCTTACTGAAAACGGTGAGTGTAGTCTGGGGTCATTTACATGCATCTGATGCGCGTTCAGCAGATTCTGCTCTTTCGAATCATAACGACGATATTTTTCAGGAGCCTTACCCGTTGATGAAACAGATTTGCTGGAGGTGTCAAACTTAACCGAAGATGTGAGCGGAGTAGCTCCTGTGGAGCCAGAATTTGACCTTACTGAAAACGGTGAGTGTAGTGTGGGGTCATTTACATGCATCTGATGCGCGTTCAGCAGATTCGTCCCTTTTGAAACATAACGACGATAATTTTTAGAAACCTTACCCGTTGATGAAAAAGATGTGCTGAAGGTGTCAACCTTAACCGAAGATGTGAGCGGAGTAGCTCCTGTTGAGCCAGAATTTGACCTTACTGAAAATGGTGAGTAGTCTGGGGTCATTAAAATGCATCTGATGCTTTCGAAACATAACGACGATAATTTTTAGAAACCTTACCCGTTGATGAAAAAGATGTGCTGAAGGTGTCAACCTTAACCGAAGGTGTGAACGCTACAGCTCCTGTGGAGCCAGAATTTGACCTTACTGAAAATGGTGAGTACATTGTGGGGCAATGAACATGCATCTGACTCTTTCGAAATATTATAAAAACTATTATTTTCAGAAACCTTACCCGTTGATGAAACAGATTCGCTGAAGGTGACCTTAAACGAAGATGTGAACGTTGCTGTCCCTGGGGGCCGTGAATTGAGCATTACCGAAAATGGTGAAAATGGTTTAACCTCCAACAAATCATACCTAGGATGGTTTTGTGGACCTGTGATGTATAAATCTGGATAGCAACACAATTCGGCTGTTGAATGGACGAAGAACTAATAATTTTTGTATCACTAATTAATTGTGGTTTGTGGATTAATTGTGTTTGGATCGTTTTTCCAAACCCTTCCAAACTGACCAAGGTAGGAACCGTGCTCCTCCCTTGGTCTCCTGGTCACCTGCCTGACAGAAGATGTTTTTGATCAGAAATAATTGGTTTATTGGCCATTTATGCCATCACAAAATGTTTATTAAAATGATTATTTACCAAAGGATACCTAATAATAATAATATATATATCATAATATGATATATACTATTATATATATCTATATAATATTATTATGATTATCACTTACGATTTAAGAAGTTGACCAAGGTAGCAGCGTCTGAATTTTTGATCCAATCACATTTTAGATTGATGCAATACATTAAGGGTGGAATTCACAGTCGTAGGTATGTAATGTAAATTTTACCATGCCCAAAACATTTCAAGCGGCAGTACACTCACAGACAACAACGCTTTTTATTTATTTATTTTTTTTTTAAGGAACCTTATTTTATTTTTTGTTTAAGGAACCTTACCTGTTGACGAAACAGATTCAGTGGAGGTAACCACCGTAATTGAAGATGAGAACGCAGCTGCTCCTGAGGATCCTGAATTGAACGTTACTGAAAATGGTGAGTACATTGTGGGGTAATGAACATGCATCTGACTCTTTCGAAATATTATAAAAACTATTATTTTCAGAAACCTTACCCGTTGATGACACAGATTCGCTGAATGTGTCCTTAAACGAAGATGCGAACGCTGCTGTCCCTGGGGGCCGTGAATTGAACATTACTGAAAATGGTGAGTGCAGGTCATGCATCAACATTAATCGAATTATTGCAATAAAAAAATGATTACGCGTAGTTTGGTCGGCTTCCATATTCTTACGTCAGGTTTGTGGTGAGGGAATAAGCCGTTGGTCTTTTCTTTTACGGCATTTATTCAATTATGTGCATACCTAATGCCTCGAGGCGCCTTTCGCCTATCCCCTAGGGGAGTAAAGGCTCATCAGGAGTATGTGTTCGACCTGGCGGAACATTGAAGAGAACATAATAGTGGGGGGGTTGTTGTTTTAAGCTAGAGTTTCACAATTTACAGACGTAGAACAGAAGTGGGTGGAGAAACATTTTCATTTTCTCCCTTTCACTGGTGCATTCCCTCACCACAACCCAGAAAAAAAAAAATTTTTTATTATAAACGTGGCCAGTTGACGAAACAGATTTTCTAGAGCTCTTGGAGTTGAAGATCATAGAAGTAAACGGTGATGAATCAGAAATGAAAAAAAGGTACGATTGGTACAACACCCGCGACTATGATGAGGACGACCATTACGTGAAGAACTACTACCACAAGAAGCCTCAAAAGCCGCAGAAGCATCATTACGATGACGACGATTACGACGATGACCATGGCCACAAGTACAAGGGTAAAAATGGGAAAAACAACAAACATCATTATGAGGATGATGAGGACGACGACGACCATGATGACGGCCACCATTATGGATACTATGGCAAAGGCAAGAAAGAGAAAGACGATCACCAGAAAAAAGGTAAGTGTTGAGCACTTCAAACTAAGGGCATGTACATAATAAAACTTCACCATAACTTGAATGAGAAAATTTGGGAATTAAAATTATGGCACTTGAAAAGGAAAATTTAATCTGGTTTGTGAGTAATTTGGGTCGAACCTGACCAACGATAAAATTAAAACGATAAAATTTTCATACACTCAGGCAAGAATAAGAAGCAAAAGGGAAAGAAACAACACCAATACGATGATGAAGATGATGACGACCATCATCACGGTTATGGGAAGAGTAGAGGCAAGGGGAAAGGAAAGTCATATCATGACGATGACGATGATGACGAAGATCATCACCAACTCGGATACGGCAAAAAAGGTAGGACTTGCCTCCATATCGTTTTGAAATACAGTGTAGAATGTTGACAAAACTAGAAAAACGAATTCTTTTTTTTAGGTAAAGGAAAAGATGATCACAAGAAAGGAAAAGACAACCACAAAGGAAAAGGTAAATACTATTATCACCATGAGGATGATGATGATGACGACGACGACCATTACCACAAAGGCAAGGGCAAAGGCAAGGGGAAAGAAGACGATAAAAAAGGCAAAGGAAAGAACTACTACCATCATGGTGAAGAAGATGATGATGATGACGACCACTACCATAAAGGCAAGGGCAAAGGCAAGGGGAAGGAAGACTACAAAAAAGGCAAAGGAAAGAACTACTACCACTATGGTGAGGATGGCGATGATGATGATGACGACCACTACCACAAAGGCAAGGGAAAAGGCAAGGGGAAGGAAGACCACAAAAAAGGCAAAGGAAAGAACTACAACCACCATGGTGACGATGGCGATGATGATGACGGTCACGACCACTACTACAAAGGCAAGGGGAAGGAAGACCCCAAAAAAGGTAAAGGAAAGAACTATGATGATCACAAAGATGATTACAAAGGAAAAGGAAAACATCAAAAAGAAGAACACAATGATTATTATCACAAAGGAAAAGGCAAGGAAGAAAAAGGAAAGGATCATTATTATGGCTACGGCAAGGGATACTACAGCAACCTTTACTACTATGGGTAGCCAGAATGATTCACCGAAACTCCAACTTAACTTAGGTGTTTTATTTTGTTAAATATAAATCATGATAATTTTGCATAGTCTATAGATTTTATAGATGAAACCCTTCTCCTATCATCAGGCGGCTGGCTTTGAGCTGCCTTCTTAGGAGTACATGGGTTCGAATCCCTTTGAAGACCATGGCATTTCCACTCGCATTTATTGAAAAGTTTAAGGCATCACAACAGAGCGCCCATTCGGGTCAGGCAGATTAGTTGAAAAAGCTTGACGTTATACCCACTTTATCCTCTTTCTAAACGGCTCCGATCCAGAGTATTATGGCTGTGCAGCCAATATATTAACGTTGAAGATTTATTAAACCAACAAGCGGTAAGAACTTAAGTTCTATTCGCGATTGACTTTACAGCATCTTCAAATGAATAAACAATGATTACTTCAGCGAAAACGTTCTAGTGGAGACTGGTTTCGTCGATCCTCAAGTCAGTGCTCAGTTAGGGGATAATATAACCTTGTTATAATATTACCTCTATAACAATTTTTGGACTGAGCATGTATTTTATGCCTGAAACCGGTCTTCAGCAATCATCAATTAAGAATGGATGCAGCCAGGGAACCCGTTAATCAACACGCGTTCGTGCTGGCTGATCACCTGTCGTCGCTCCAGTCGATCATCTGGTCACGATGGCAAGAGGATTGGAGTTCACATGAACTGAACAAGCTTTGGAGAATCAAGAAGGACGTGCGAAGCTGGTCCACATCGTGTCGCACGAGGCTAATGCCTGATGGAATCGTTGTGACGAATCGTCGTGAGGAGGGGGTTCTGACTAGACTAAGAACAGGGCACTCCTTGGTCATTCTTAGCCATGTCTTCAGGCGAGATCCACCACTATCATACTCGCCTTGTATGCAGCAACTCCTACCTTCCGCCGACAAGCCAGTCAGCTCCTGACCAACGTTCAGTTCCTCAAAAGAAACGACGTAACCAACTTTCGTCTTGTTTTTGACGTGCTGAAAACCATTGAGTTGTTCCACCGACTTAGATCAGAAGTGCTCGTTGTTGCTTATTCGTAATAGTTTTGTTGCTTTAAGTCGTTCATTATTGCACTGTTCAATTTTCATGTTAAGCGTTATAATGTAACCTCTTGATGTTGATATGTACCTACGCTAATAAAAAAAATAAAAAAACGGGTGTGGTTTTATGAAACCACGGTAAAAGTGAAACTTTTTTCCCACTAGTCTCTCCGGCTCGCTTCGCTCGCTCCCCTAGTGGGGTACGTAGCATCGATGGACACGTTTTTTATGTCTAGTCCCCCCCCCCCCCATTTCCTACTCATTCACCTACCCTTGTATCTCTACCCACGGCATCATTTTGGCGTTTTCTCAAATTGATTTCTAACGTGGCACCTGATAACAACAAAACAAGCGGCATTGTTTACTGCATCCATTAATAACATCAATAAATATAAAATGGGGACATAATGACAAAGAACCAGTACGAAAGAAATGTGTGATAAATCGAGAGCTTTCCAACGAACGGTGAACGATTTTTGTACGATTATAACTGGCGAAGATGAAGTTCCGTAGCAACGAATCGGTTGTAAGCGAAAATCAACGGTAGCGTGACGGGACAAGAAACGACACACAGACCAAAAAATTTGGGACGATGTAATAAAAGTTTCACTTTAAAAAAAAAAAAGAAGTGTCCACCACACCGAAAAATCAAGAGGCCAAAGTAAAGAACTACCTAATACCATCATGGTGACGATGGCGATGATGATGACGGAGAATTTTATTCAATTGCGATTGTTTTGTCGCAAAATTTGCGTAAGTATTTATTACTTCAGCGGCAGCAAACTATGACTAATTAAGCGCTGGAGTTACTTGCGCAATCGGAATTGAATAAAATTCTCCAGTTGACTGAAAACGTTGGGAGGTATAGGGAATGACGATAAGAAAAATAATTTTGGTAGAATGCTTTTATTTCCGTATATGAGGTGAGAAGAATTCTGTGAGAGTTGAGATGAGACTATGTATACAGATGATGACATACTGAGAAACAATTTAATGGGGTGATGTTCCCTCCTCAGATTCCCCATGAAGCTCCAGCTGCTCCTTGTTGTCCCCATGAAGAATCACTTCCTCCTAGCATTCCACCAGAACCTCCAAGGCTTCCAGCTCCTCCAAAGCCAACTTGTCCGCGGCCGCTGAAACCACCACGGCCTCCTCCTAATCCACCAGCTCCTCCGAAACCTCCAAAGCCACTTTCTCCACCACGGCCTCCAAAACTTCCCTCAAAGCCACTTTCTCCTCCAAAGCCACCTTGTCCACGTCCGCCGAAACCTCCACTTTGCCCTCCCAAACCACCACGGCCTCCTCCAAATCCACCAGCTCCTCCGAAACCTCCTCCGTTGCCGCTTGCTCCTCCGAAACCTCCAAAGCCACCAGCTCCTCCGAAACCTCCAAAGCCACCTTCTCCACCACGGCCTCCGAAACCTCCAAAGCCACCTTCTCCACCACGGCCTCCGAAACCTCCAAAGCCACCTTCACTTCCACCAAGGCCTCCTAACCTACCTCCTTGTCCAAAACCTCCAATAATACCGGAAAGCCCTCCCAAACCCTCTAATCCTCCTTGGCCTCCAAAACCTCCTGAGCCAGCTCCGAGGCGGCCAGCCATACCTCCTAAGAGGCCACCAAGACCTCCTTGGCCACCTCCCAACGCACCAGCAAACTGATTCGCCATCCCTCCAGCTAAACCTAGAAGACCATCTTGTCTTCCACCCATCTGTCCGCTACTTCCTGATCCACGTCCACTGAGCTGTGCCATCACATTTGATCCGAGGTCAAGAGCTCCGGAAGCCATTTTGCCACCCATATTAATTCCTGCTTGGGCCAGTTTCATTTTCCCCTCGAGTCCAGGAATCATGCCCACCAACCCTGGAAACATAAGAAAAATGATTGTAATCGTCAAACTTATATGAGGATGGTGCAGCTTTCACTGGGTATTTGTGCCAAAAAAAAGAAGAAAAAAAAGAAGTGGTTTTGGGTTGTCATAATTCCTAATCCAACTTGGGGTCTTTAAGGGTCGATATTTTCTATGAATTTTGAAAATTCCCTAAAACAACTCACCAGTGATTCCTTTGGCGACATCTACTCCTACACCGGTTGCACTGCTTGCTGCGTCTAATCCTTTGGACATGGTGTCGGCCACAGAAGCGATGATGCCGCCGGCCCCGCTAGCGCTGCCGCTGGCGCTTCCACCGCCACCTCTTCCGACGGATAAGCCAGCACTCCCCGAAAACTGAGCGCGGGTAGTGCCGAGAACGCAAAGTGCCACCAGTACGAACGCCTTCATGTTTGATACAGACTCATATCATCACAACTCCCATATTTATAATCGACTGCTCACAACAGGAACCACCTGTGCCAACAGACCACAAAGCTCGCCGACACTTTTGATCTGGTTCGCCACAATATTTGCTTATCTGGCAAAAGAACAAGACAAATCGGTGCATCTCATGTTGCGTCAAACTTCTCATTATACTTTCAACGGGTTCCTCATTTTCGATTTGAGAATTGTTTGCTTGTGTGAACAAGTGAAAGCACAATATGTTCAAGACCTATTTGTACGACTACAGATTACGATTACAAAACTTTTTCAAGGAGAATTAGAAATCATTGGCGACCTAGTTCACTCAAATTGTTTTTCTCCATGAAGATAATGTAACGTACAATTGCAGTAACTGTGCAGCTCTCTTGTCTTCTTGGCAGCTCAATCCTAACCAGAAATTCCAGATATAATGAGCTTTGACGGCTACAGTTACAGTAACTGTTATGGGCCCATAACTGTTATGGGCTCTGGAGGCTATTTCGAGGTTGAGAGCTTCACGGGCATAGAATGTCTGGTTTGATGTGCATTTCGGGATGTGAAAGGCTTCAATGGGCGATTTTCTCTGTGATTGCGATTTAATGGTGACAATACATTTTGCTTCTTTGGCGTTGATATAGCTGCCAGACCGTGGACTCAGTACCTACTCCGAGAAAGATGGTTAATCAGGAGCGAAAAATACCATTTCATTCCAGGGTTCCTGCAATCACAAAGTGTTATTTTTTCGAGACAGCAGCAGAAAGTGCATTTCTATACGTAGAACCTTCCTCGTACGAATCTCATTAAATGAGACTAAATTTTAGTGTTGGACCATCTAATTTCAAATGTGAAACCGTATAGTGGAGACGGTATCGTCAAACGAGAGGGAGATCCAGGTGCAAAGGGATCTACTATGACTCCACACACAATTCAACCATCGATCAATATATAGTTAGAAACCCGCTTCCTGAATCCTTAAATACAGAACTGTGTGTGCATTTCCCTCCTCTGTCCGTTAGTTAGTTGATTTTTTTGGACAGAGGAGGGAAATTCACATGCAGGAATGGGGCCAGCCCGGCAACCCAAACACTGTCGGACTCGTTCCCACTAAAACCCATCCTCCGCGTTCTTCTTGTTGGATCTGTCCCGGATCTATGTACAATCGGCAAAAACCACACCACTATGTACAATTGTATTCGGTAGTTCGGAACAGCCATTCTTGCCTTTTAGCCTCCGTTTTGTCAATTTTCTCCCGTGTCTTCCTATCTCTCTCTCTCTTTTTGCCATGTTTATTAAGAAACAATAAATTTATATATACTGTTATTATATACATTTATATTAGGTAATGACTTAGGTAAAAATAAGCAACAATATGAGAAGGCCGAATCAAGCGTTGGGGGCAGGAGGACGGTTGAGCCTTCAATCTCCGATGCTCTATCATGACTGCTGGTCTCAGTGGCGTAATTGGTAGAGCGTCGCACTAGTAATGCGAAGGTTGTGGGTTCGAGTCCCACCTGAGGCCCAATAAATTTTTCGGCCTTCCCCTTCTGATTTCTTGTAATAACTTAAATAAATTCATAATTAGAATTTAATTTCAGTGTGAATTTAATTTAATAACGCCTCCCTTCCCCAAATACATTTATATTGTTTATTTGATTCTCCTTCCATCTCCTTGGTCTTCATGATCGAGGTGAAATAGGTTGTCATGACGACCTACTAGTGGTTTTCCGTGTGGGTGCTTTTAGTCACACTTGATTCGGGGTTGAGTTCCCCAATCACTTCTTGTGTGGGGCAGTGCATTCCGCTGCTGCTCTCAGCGTGTGCACTCGAATTGGGCGATTGCAAAAAACGCCAACGTAATCCCTCGATAGGTGTGCCAATTAACGGGGTAGCGGGTGTGTGTAAAAAAGGCCAACAACAACTGAGATGGACCATGTAAATAAAGCCAATGGGTGAAAGGCAATCTGACGTCTTGTGAGTGTGTGAACTTGGAGGCTAGTGCGTGATTCGATTGAAGTGCGGAAGGATTTACCCTAAGATCATGCCGTTTCCATCTGTGTCAGTCGTGGTGGAGAAGTACCTACCAGTAACACTGGTATCACTGAGGCTGGTTTGGGGGGGAGGATCAATGTAGGTTTATGGGCGTAATACTGGTTTCAGTTATTGAAACTGTCTTAGCTATTACGTATTACGCCCATAAACCAAAAATTGATCACCCCCCCCCCCCCCCCCCCCAACCAGCCTCAGTGAATTTCGTTTCGTTGTGTATATTCTCTTTATTTTTGTATACTATTCTTCTTTCGTATGTACGATGATCCATAACGATCAGATCTCTTCTTGACAATACAGACCCCTTCCTTCTGTGACTACTTCCTTCGTTTACATCACCCCCTTTGGTTTTTGGTTGTTTTTTTTTTCACACGCAAGCGCGTGTAAATTTATCTGATAATTGGTTGGCTCATTTTACATACCCCCTCTACCCCTCGTAAGAGGATCTTGGTTTTTTTTTGTACCCGCCCCTCTAATTCACCAGACTCAGGCTCGGCCCAGAATCGTTAACACCGTCCAATCTGACATTAAATTTTTAGGCTTGGACATAAGTAAATGAGGCCCTCGTCTTCCACATTCACTGGGCCAAATTACAGCAGCTTGCTTGATCCCACGAGGCGATGAAATCAGTGGTTTCACGAAGACTTCGGTAGAATCCGGACGCTTTCAATGCAGATATTTTCAAGATGTCCTCCGTTTCCAACTCCACTGATATGACTGCAGACACAGGGAGCGCATTCCCTCAGTTTTCAATGATCCACCGCAACATGGCGGCAAAAACATTGGCATAGCACCTGCGCTTTTCCGCCAAGCCACAATCTAAATAGAACACATCACGCTTGCTCTAGAAAAAATCTAGACTGTCGGCCACAAATTGGGGAGTTCTTACGTCTGCGTTTATATTAAATATTAATATTTTAATTAATTAATATTAATATTTTATATTAAATAGTAAATTTTACTAGTATAGTAAGTAAGGTACCTCAGGTAGGTACTGAGATCATCATCCTCCGGTTGTAACCCTGGTATGGGGAAAACGAGAATGTCATGTTTTAGGACAGAGTGCTGTATTAAGGCCTGCGGCCCAAACACTATCAATTCTATGAGGACAAACTATACACTGAATTCATTCGGGTTGGATCATTCCCATAGACAGTTATTATGTTATTTACACATATTTATCTACATAAAGTTGGCTCTCAATTTAAAAAAAGAAAGAAGAAGACAAATCCTGCACTACAAAGTACACATAACTTATTTCTCAGCATCTTCTTGCTGTGTAGTTTCATCTGAGGGCTGTATGTGCGAGGGGATTTTCTCCAGTGCCACCTGCCGAAGAATTTATTTTTAGAATTTGTCAAATTGAACGGAGTATTCTGTTGGGTATAGCAAACCTTAGTGACTTTGAGGGCAACTCCTTCGGGAAGATTTCGCTCCAGGTATTCTAGAAGGGTGTCGCAGGTTGAGCCGGTCAATTTTTCCAGCTGCACGAAAGAATAATACGTCCTGAATTCGTACTGCGTTCGGCATTTCTTGTTGACGTGAATAGACCGGAGCAGAGTGTACCTTTCGTGGTGGGCTTTCTTAGGAGTCCAACTGAAACGGCGAGAATTTTCAGATGAATTGGAACAACGTAACAGACGACGGAGTGAAAAACGGAATCCATTCAGGGTTACCATTTCAACACGTTTACGTCCAAATGACTCGCGGCTGATTGCGTGAATTTCTGGTAGCTCTTCAATACGGCAGGGTCGTTCCCCCGGAGTTCCAATTCGACGATTTTGAACAACTTGTCAACCTCAGCGTCCTGGAAAAAAAGTTACCCTTCACTTCTTCGTTCGAAAAACAAACTGTCATTCAACATACATATTATGTACCTACCTATCACGCTCCAATTTTTTATAATATAAAAAACATTACTCATTCATATTATGAATGAGTAATGTTCTTTGCTTTAATCTTATTTAAACTGAAATAATCCGGGTGCCTGGAGCTGTCCCCGAGCAATCAACAATGGTACAATTAAATTTTATGTACCACGCTGAAACAGTCATAAGCTGCAATACACCCGCACACGTCAACGCTTTTGGTTTATTATTCTTGGAATAATACACCAATGTAATCGCGACGGAGGTCGAAAATTCTGATCTCCCTCAAAATTTGACATTGTTCGTTTCAAGAGGTCTAGATTTCAAAAATGTCCGCCGTCCGAGCCGTTTTGGACAGTCGGCATATCTTTTTTTTTCTTTTTTTTTAAATCCGAAGTTTA
Source organism: Pilophorus perplexus (assembly GCA_955831195.1). Classification (NCBI taxonomy): domain Eukaryota; kingdom Metazoa; phylum Arthropoda; class Insecta; order Hemiptera; family Miridae; genus Pilophorus; species Pilophorus perplexus. Next base: position 17,866,386 of record OY037012.1, read on the forward strand.
GACCAAATCCCATATAGTTGTGCCCGCACGGTTTTCAAGCCGATCGCCCAAACCCGTGGGGCTAAAAACGGGCTACGGGAATGTTTTTTTAAAGGGTTTCCGTTGTCGTTATCGAAATATTTTTGGACGTAGAATCCATTTTTTGGGGTTCCAGAGCGATCCGATTTCACCGTGGAGATCTATAAGGCTTTCATGAGGCTACAAATGGAATTTTTATGGATCCTAGGAGGTCAAATAAGGTGTCGTTTCCGGGAAACGGTATCCCGATATTTAATAATCAAATATCGATATATTTGAGCTCGATCTCTCGAAATTCGATGTTTCTAATCGATGCTTTTTCATTGGCAGAATTACATTTCTGCACAAGCAACCTATATCAATGAATAATAAACCCTTGTGTAGAATTTGCAGCATTTTTAATACGGCTTTTTAGTCTTGTTCTTCCACTTAAGCTAGGTTCGCATGGAGTAAAAAAAAAAAAAAAAAACACGTCTGTAGAGTGCTTTCGGCGATGCTTGTGGTCGGGTCGGGTGGGTGGGGCGATCAGCTAGACGCACTCTACGAACGTTTTTATTTTTACACCATGTGAAACCAGCTTTACTGGACTGAAATCGGACATATTGTTATTTTTGTTGACCTTACTTCTAACAGTTAGTCATCGCCTAAGTGCCACAATTATTGTGGCAATAAGCCGCGATGTATGCCTCAGCTTACTTGACTGCCGTACCCAGCAGCAGGTGTATCTACCTCTCAAGCTGGTGCCCTCATTCATCCAAACAGGTGAGCCACCTACGCCTTTCCCGAAGCGACCTCGTTGGGTAGGAAACAGCCGATTGGGGAGCTTTGGTCCCAATATTGGGCGACCTGCCCTCTCCATCAAGCGTTGCTGAAACGCGACGCGCCCCACAGCTCAAGGTTGCCTATCCACGTGACGCGAAACAGAATTGTGCGAGTGCACTGAATGAGGGTAGTACAAGCTTTATTAGTACTTAGATTGTTGTCGGGATTGCTCAGGAAGGGGGTTCAATGTGCACCCAGCAAGGAAGCCTACGGGCGTATTGTGCCTTGCCTGAGCGCCCTGGTTCTAATCCGAGATGTCTATTCCCCTGGTAAGGGTTTTTAGATTCTTAACTAGGAGATCGCGCGGGAATGTCCTCATGGGGGTGTACTCCCCAAGAAAGGCAGATGTGCGGGGCTCTCAAACATAATCTGGGTGGTCTCTTCATCCTCTTCAAACAGCCTGCAATCTGAGTGAAATCGCAGGGGCGCAAAACCGGTTATCAAGCCTACCAGCCTTCTTAGTTCCCTGCGTTTTAGCTTGAGTAGCTCATCAGTGTTCTTGGTGCTGGGTTTCGCCACCATGTGCTTACTTTCTTTGCCTCTTCTTTTGGCGGTATGTAATTAAATCCACCTGTTGATGGTGCCTCTGAAGGAGGCTTGTGGTAGGCCAACTGCTGGCTCTGGGCCAGTGAAAGGCGTCTGAGAGCCGTCTCTGACCAGAGCGTCAGCGTGTTTGTTGCCTGGTATGCCTCTGTTACCTGGCACCCACTCCAGGGAGACCCTGTTGCGTTTCGCCAGGGTGTTGAGTATTTGTGCACAGTCTTGTACCACTCATGACGAGATGAAAGGAGCTGTTAGTGCCTTGATCGAAGCTTGACTGTCTAAGAGTATACGTTTATGGGCTCCAGTGGGCCCCCGTCGTAAGCTCTCTCTTGTCCCTGCGTCGATCGGAATTACTTCGGCCTGGAAGACCGAGCTGAACATCTCTACCTGGGTGAAACCCCGTATACCCCGGCGCCAGTGCCTGACTCCATTTTTGACCCATCTGTGTACCCATGATGCCATTGGGATAGCTGTTACCTCAGTTTGACGTGTACCAGTGGAATTTGGGTGTAACGTCTCCCACCACCTTCACTACACCCATGATTTTGGAGTGCCCGGGGTAGGATGATTCCTTCCAGGTTTTATTCGCATAGCCCAAACAGCTCTTTTCAGTGTCTTAAGAAAGTGATAGGTACCGAAGAGTGCAGAAGCCCGCAAGGAGGCCACCGATACGTAATGAACATGATATTATCATGTATGAAACGCGACAGTAATAATAGTTGTCGATTCAAGTTGATTGAGGCGTTTCGTAAGGTGCTGTATAGATTCTTCTCTCCAAGCGTCAGCATCCCAGAAATCATCAAAAATGGTAGCAATTGTGCTTCTACCAATTAACCTACCGCATTCTCTTTTGTCGCCAACGAAGAAGAAAGCCTGGCGAAAGATGAAGCCGGTACTCGCAGGGTCGAACAGTTCACAAACTTTGTGAGGCTCGTCAACATGTTGACGGGACTCAAGCGAATCTCAAATTACTCCAATACAAATAAAAGAACTGCTATTACTAAACCACTTGATTAATCTCTTTTACGGTATAAGTAATTGCAAAGAAAAGTCAATTTTAGAAAGAAAATCAAATGGAAAGTAATCAGAATGTGGCCCCACTTTTAGAAAATAAAGTGAACTTTGGAGTGACGGTAAGTTCGTTGATAACAGCCGTTGTAGACATCATAGACCTTAGAGATGATTCCGCTCTAGCGGGAGTTTTTCGCGAAGAGTGTTTTAACCTTACGTGAAGTTAACCTTACCTTCAGTAGCTAATATTTTTTTCTCTGTCAATGGTGGATTTTCTGCTTGTTGGGTTCCCAGTGATATTTCTTGCCGTTAGATTTCATTTTACCGTCCAAGATATCTGTTGTGATAGCAGGCCGAAGTTGTAGGAAACTACTTAGTTAAGTTCCTCCGAAAAACTTGACGTTGTGGAGATTTTCGGTTTGGATACACTCAACTCGGTTTGGCGTTCTTACCCGACAAAAAATGAATTATGGTTTTTGATTATCTTCTTTTCTGAGAGTTTGTGATTCTACGAGTGCCAGTGATTTCGGTTGGTTGGGTCGAAAAGGGAATCGTAAAACTTCGTTTGGGATGGGCCATCAGTACAGACTGTCCGCCCAATCGGATGACCTGGGAATGCGTCGGATATTTCCCATTGTCCTCATCCGAGGCTTTAGGGTCCCTCGGCTGGATACGATGTTCAATTTGGAGGCAAGTTTAATCCGAATTTTCTTTAATATCAGTGCCGAAGTGAATTCATTGTGGTGGTGACATGTGATGTAATAATGTGGCGTGGCTGAGGCTTGATGATATCGCATGTTAATAATATCGCTCACCCGCAAGAAAAAGTGACACAACTCGTTATCATCAAATTTTACAGAAGGGATTTTGATAAAAAGTACAAAGATTATAAATCGAACCAAAATTTGATTTGATTTGACTATATAATAGTGTTTTGACATCAATGTCCATGGTTTATGATGATGTTGACAACGACTATTCACCTCGTGTCACGAGCATAAAATTGCAGGGAGGAGGCTCGTGTTCTGCTCTTGTCCCTGTATTTTATTCTCCTGAATGTGTCGAGACATATTTTATATCTTGAAACGTCGGCACATTCCTGTCTTATTTAACCGACCCTCAAAAACTTTCCTCCCACAGTAAAATAATTCCTATTATTTTGTTTAAATCGTCGTGTTTGTTGTTTTGTAATATCAGAATCTCTCCCGTAAATTTTGATGATTATGAATTGTGTTCGTGAGCGATATGCGCGTTACATTCTTCGAAGGATTTAACTTAAACTTTCAGTCAGTTTTAGTCAACTTCCACGGGGAAGCGCCAGTGACAGATGGATTTGAAAATGACCCTAAGGGGTTTGTGGTGGGCTGGTACAGAGTTTGGTGTTCTGTGGTTCGTAAATAGGACCGTATTTCAAGGCATTTCGGGATGTTCCATTTTCATATGAAGAATTATCCGAAAAATGCGTTTTATACATGTATGTTCACAGTGGTAATCGTCCAATATTTGATTCAAAGTTAGAGATTATGAAGTCAGTGACAGCTGTGGTAGTTAAACTGCCTTAGTTTCCGCCGATATATTCGCTTACTCGATTCGCTATCTTGTTCTTCTCTGACGAGGCACATTCCTCAGTGAATTTCTAATCGAAATAATTCATCGCGATTTTATGCTAATTACCTAGTCAGTACTTCGGGTTTTTTTCTTTAACAATCGAGTAGGTAGGTACTTCGTTTTAAACAATCGGGACATTTGAGTCTCTCATTTTGAGTGACTTCAAATCGTTAGCTGTTCACGATCCAGGATTTTTGTACATTGTAGAGACTGGCTAACTCGCACCAATCCAAACCGAGTCAAATCACCATTTCCGTTAAAAAAACAAAACTATCGTTTAGTGTAATGGATTCATCAACTCATATCCATCATCTTACTGTTATTTCTATTTTCAGAGAGCGAGAGTCCAAGAACCAGACGAACCGGTAGAAGACTCCGATAACACGTCCATGACTGCTGAGCCGAGTTCGCCTCGTAGTAGTATATCATCTTCGAGGATCACTCGGGTACGTATTAATTAGTGCTCCGACATTCCTCCCCGTACTATGCCCAGGGGTGTAAAGGGGGTAAATATCTGGAGGGTATTTACCCAACCATTGAATAAATTCCTTCCCATAACCCAACCTCCCATCTTTGTATTACAAAATTTCAATTTTTTTAAAATTATCTTTTTTATTTTTAACTGTTTTATATTTTTAATGATTTTTGTTTTACATTTATGTTTACTTAGGTAACGTTAAGGATTAATTAAGCGTTTCCAGTATTAAGTATCAAATTTAGCCATTTTGGGCAATAAAGCGATTGATTTTTTTTTTCAAGAAGTCAATACGGTGGCACCCTGCGAATGGAAATCTCCATAACCACATGTAAACATTTTTCATGCGATTAGAGGTTGGCGCGTCACTGGTAGATACCGTCCCGTGAGAGGGTGAGCATTAACTCAAAATGCTTGGAGCTGGCACAAGCTAGCTCTTGATCCTGAGGCTAAAAATTGATTTTCGTTGAGGCTAAAATAATTTACCCGGGTATGAACCCAGAAAATTAAACAGCCGGGTATTTTACATCTCTGACTACACCTACCATGTGTTGGCATCTCCTTTTTGTCAGCAAACGGATCTCGTGGAGTCTCGTGTATTGGCGCCCAGGTGGAAAAATACGGACAGGCCTAATCAGCAAGATATATTCAAATACATTCATCATTTTGCTTAAACTGAATAAGTACCAATTTGTTAAGACTCAATTATTTTGGAATTGAAAATTCCAAAAAAAAAAAAAAAGAGACGAATTTGGCTATTGTTAGATCCCTCTATCTACTTTGTTGGTAGGTACTTCGTTTCGGCTTCTACAACTTTCTTGAGAAATAAAGTCCGAGTTTTTACATTGACAAACAATTCAGGGTAAAAATATTTGGTACTTTTCCGTTACCCCCCGCCACGCGATTTTGGTTGGCTTTGGGTGCCCTAAAGCCATCGGGAGGGGTGTGTATGAAACTCGAAATCGAGAGGGAGGGGGTGGGGGGGTGTTATAACGGAAAAGTACTCGAATTTGGGTGCCTTAAAGCCATCGGGAGGGGTGTGTATGAAACACGAAATCGCGCGGGGGGGTATAACGGAAAAGTACCAAATATTAAAATGGATTTTCCCAAAGCTAAAGCCCGAACGGTCTGGGGGACGAATGAGTTCCATTGACGTGATCAAAGATAACTCTCTGATCCACTGAGATGGATGGATTCACTGAAATGTTGCGCTCAACGAAGGCTTTGTGTGTGGTCATTGAAAAAAAAAGTCATCGTTGGCACAGTAGTCATTCTCCGTGGTCTCCCATTGAATTTGATCTGTGCAGCTTCAGCAAACACCCTCTTCTCGTTCTCTTCCTTATGTGAGGAAACTGCTTTGATTTATCCTTGACATTGGTAAACATTATGAATCATGCGGAATTCGGCCATGTTGAGGTTCCTCTTAAGTCTTGGGAATTCGTTCCAGGAAGTTTGGTAGACCTACTTTACAATCGTTCTTCCTCTTCTTCGATTTGAGTTTTAGTGTTGACAGGGCTTTATGGCGGACGTTAGGATCAACAGGTAGCAAAAGGTACGGATCAATAAATCGGAAAGATTTTAACACTAGAAAAAGTTATTTTTAAATTAGATTTAAATTAAAAAATGATAAGTAGGCAATTTAAGAAGGGGGACAGAATTGATTGATATTCCCGGTGACACGTAATTAATAAAAAAGGTAATTTTCCTCAAATTTCAAATGATTCGATGAGTGGATGTAACTTTTTTTTCTTTAAATTTATTCTTTGGAAAAGTGGGACGGGGGAAATACGGACTGATTACAACCCTATAGATGCTACTGTCTTTACATTCATCATAATATTGTAAAACGCGAGTGAACAAATCCACAACCAATTCCGAACTTGAACTGATATAATTTCAAATGCCACCCTCACACCTGAGATCATGCCATATGGGTAGCAACCAATAGTGCCTTGGAGGCGCCCGCACTACAATATTATTATGCACGGTACGGTACTCATACCTACTGCCCTTTGTGTTACAGACCAGACGTGCTAGAAGAACCAAACGAGCTCACCCCAGTCAGCCACTAAGGAGATCTCCTCGACTTAACAAAGGTAATAATCGCTGTAGTAATTGAATTAAATAACTTCATGTACTCGTCCGTCCCCAAAGATTTACCCACATAATTTACATTTCTGAAGTACGTTTTTATCTCTGATATTCAGGAGTCGCTTCAAAGTCGTAGACTACCCTGACTGTTCCGGAGACACGTTGGAGCTGTAAATTGATGGTTGACTCCCACGTTTGGTTTCCTCTTGCGGGTTCACGCACACGTTCTACTTTCATTTGAAGGGAAATCCTTTTGTCTGGTCCTCTAGTTGAGATAAGTTCCGCTGAAACATTTGTGAATTTTTCCAAGTCTTGTTCGAGGCGTAAAGTTGAGACGTCAATGACTTTAGCGTATTTGGTTTTTTTAATTTTTTTAATTTGACTGTGGTATAACGTAATTTAATTTATTTTGCAAATATAATTTATTCATTGCATTTTTATTAGTTGATGTCGCAATGCAGTCCTGGTGTATTTAAAGTGGAACCCAGTTAGGATTGAGGTGGTTGTTGGATTTCGAGAAAATAAGACACACACTCCCATAACACTAAAACGTATATTTTCATTAGGGGTACAAAACAATTTACACGTTGATTAAAAGATCAAAAGACAAATACTGATGGACATTTGTTTTACTGATAATTACTTATTAAAACAGACTAGAATAGTAAATTTGCCATAGCCATTTTGCACAGAAATAATATGATCTCTACTTATAGTTACCCCTTCTGCAATATAGAGACAAGGCTAATGATCTATGTAGGTAAGAATAAGCTCTATAATGTAAAATGTTATTTAACTTATGAAGTATTAGGTGAATATTTACATCACTTGAATGTTTTGGTTTATTTACAAATGTTGCTTACCAATAGATTTTTGTACATAATTTCAACATAAACACCATTCAGTTTTCTGACTGCACCAAATTTTCCAACAAACGAACTCAGGGAATAGGAACAATTTTTTTTATATTATAGAGACAGGGCTGTTATCAATCAATTTGTGATTTAGGTAGAGGCAACGCGGGAGGTTTCCGCACCGTCTACGTTTTTTACGCCGTTTCTTTTGAGTGAGTTACGTAATACGTGGAAAATGTCAAGTATTCGAGGTGTGAGTTCTAGTGAATGTTTTGCTGATTCGAGCCCAAATTTTTATCCAAGGCGGTTCAATATTGAAGGGGACTAGCGAGAGGAAGGTTTTTGTGAATTATCCCCGTTAATTCTTTAGCGATTTCGATATAATTGGGCTCCATATGTACCTTAAGATGCCCACAAGACCTTATATCTCCAATTGTTGACCGTTTCCACGCATTGCCTGGTCCACTCTCAAGGAACCGAGCAAAACCGACTGATCATGCAGTAATCTCCGCGCGAGATGGGAAATAAGAATTGTTTGATTTTTACATTTACACAGTATTAAGCTGCATGAGATATTAACCATCGTCAAGTGTAGCCTGTGCAATGATAATTAATATGGCAACAGTTTACTTGGAATTTCTCTTCACAACTTGACCTCGGTGAAATGAGGGATGAGCGAAAGATAGCTTTTCTCTGCAAATGGACACTTGCTCTTAAAGATAATCTCGGTTGTCATGGGCCAAAAAGTAACTTATAATATTCGTACATAGACCAACTGATTTTCGGCTTACATTCATGGAGCAATTTCACTGTTCTCTACTTGTACCATCAAACTTGGTAGGCAGGTTTGGTTTGAGGCTAACTAGGGGCAACAAGAAAAAACAGTTATTCACTCAATTCAAAATTGCTCTTAACAACGCATACTTTTTTAGGGAACCTTCCAGACATCAAGTATCTCTAACATGGTGAACGAGGTGCGGTAGTCGTAAAGGTGGATCTGTTGGTACGCATTGAAAGGTTTCTTGTCATATTGTAATTATTAAGAAGTACCAAGACCAGATTCACCTTGCTAGACTAAGAATGGATCTATTTCCAGAATGGCGAAAAACGCTAATGGTCCTGGTCCATAATTTCCTCGGCCATGGCTTCCAAATCGACGAACCTCCCTTCGGACTCGCTCGTCCCAAGGAGCGTCCCGATTTCGGATTTGAGTTCGGTGAACGTCGGCCGCTTGTTGGGGTCGCTGTGCCAACATTTGGCGAGAACTTTGAAAAACTCGGCTTTGCAGTGTTTCGGCCTCTCCAGGCGGTAACCGTCCAGCACTTGCCGCATCACTTCGCGGGCTCCCATTTTGTTGTAGGGCGTCGAACCTGCGAGGAAGAAAGAGACGTAAGCGTTGTCGTAACAAATCAAAAAAAAAAAAATTTTTGGAAGAGGTTCGAACCTAGCGTGACGATCTCCCACAGGAGCACTCCGAAACTCCACACGTCGGATTTGTGCGTGAACAAATTATAATGCAGAGACTCGGGTGCCATCCAGCGAATGGGCAGAGCTCCCTATAACACAGAAACGATGTGATATAAACAAACTAAGTCGTACAACAAACTAAACAAAACTTAGTAACACAGGTGTGTCTTACTCGATTTGGCCTTTGCTCGTAAATTTCGCCCGTATCTCTGACGTTCCTCGACATCCCAAAATCGGCTATTTTACAGAGCTTGTTGTGATCCACCAGGATATTGCGAGCTGCCAAATCCCTGTGTATGATCTGAAAACACGAGAGGTTTTACGTTGTAGCTTTCCAAGAACCATTTTGAAAATGAGCATTAACATTTTTTTGTGACGTACTCCTTTACTGACGAGGTACTCCATTCCCCGGGCAACGCAGTACGAAAATACGGTCAGGTCCCTCGAATTGAGAGCTGACGATAAATCGGAGAAGTTGAAGTAGTGAGCTCGTGTCCTGTGCTCCCTTAGGAAGGCCAGGAGCTTGCCATACATGACGTACTCCATTATGAGGAAGTAAGGCTCTGAAATGACAAAACATTACGTACCTACATTAAAAACGGATAAAAACAAATTTTACACAAGGTTATTCTTTGATATAAATTATCCCAAAAATTAATTCAATATCAATAAAAAAATATTTAATTTAATAATTATTTAAACTTAATTATATATTTTTTTAAATTTTCTTGGGGCTCGAAAAATGGATTATGCGTCCAAAATTACTCGTAAAAGGACACCTCATTCAACTTCTGGCATCCTTAAGAAGCCCCATAGATCCTCACGGTCAAGTCCGATGTGTCTGGGACTCCAAAAATGAACTCTACGTCAAAAAATACCTAGAAAACGACGCCCCACTCGATATCATTTATGGTGGACGGAGATTTCTTTTTTTTTAAATTTAAACATCTTGAAACGTGCGATGAAAAATTTTGTGGCCGATCAAAATTTTCGACCTCCGACACGAATATATATGGGTAATAATAAACCAAATAATAATCCTAGAACAGTAAACCAAAAGTGATCGGGGGAGGGCGCTACGCTCACTGTTCTTCCTATAGAATTGAAAAGTCTACTAAGTACTAAGTACAAGTCTTGTAAGCCTTTACAACCTTTCTCAGTGCAGCAACCGAGCAGTGTCACCACGTTTGGATGCGCCCCGAGCTCCTGCATGATCCCCAACTCCCTCAGAAGGTCTTCCTTTTCTTTAGGGCTGGCACCTTCCTTCACCGACTTGACGGCCACCAGCCTCGTTAGCCCCTCGTGCCCGCTGATGTCGTCCGCCTCCGCTTTCCAAACCTACAATGTAACGAAAATCAATTAGTACTTAAAAACCGCAATAAAACGTCGAGCTTGCAGTATTATTAAACGTGAATCTCACTTGGCCAAAGTTACCCTGACCCAAGACCGTCTGGAGTCTGAGTTTGTCCCGTGAAAATTCCCATTTCGTGCCGACAGAACTGGGCTGAAGAATTGGTGGCGATGTCGTCGGCGGGGGCTTCGATTCTTCCCAATTCTAAAAACAAAAATTCCGCCCCGAATAATAATTTTCATTGAGCTTTGAGACGTTATGTTATCAAGCAACTTTTTTGTTTTTGCGCAAAACGTAAACCCCAAAAAATTGGACTCACAGTCTTCGCTGATAGACAAGAACTCCGTGAAATAGAACTTACAATGTGTGCTGGTAACCTCGGGAGCTTTGTGGGTAATGGAGAGCGGTTGTATTCAGAAGAATATTCAGATTCGTCCAGAACCTTTGAAACAAATTTAGGTTTTAATGAAATGAATTTGAACTACCTATACAGAAATTTATACGAAGATGGCTGCTTACCTTCTTTTTACTTCTTAACAGTATTTGTCTGACAAGTATAAGGGCGCCTAGGACGATGGGGACGATCCCCAGGGCGACCAGGACATAAGTGGCGATGCCCCAGGACGGCTCCGTGGACGCTACAGCTGGAGGTGGCGTCTGGTTTCTCTTGCCATACACCCAAAGTAGGTCATGGATGTTGGCCACCGTGAGGTTGAATGGCTTGGGCGTCGTCACGTTGACGGTGGCGTTGCCGTGCGGCTGGGTGAGTTTGGTGAGGTTCATTCGATAGTCGTCTGAATGGTCCAAAGATCGGAATTCTATTAGAGTCACAGGTGGGTCTGTCGGGGGTTGGGTGACGGTTTCGGGTTTGGAGGAAGGCTTTGACGTAGTTGGGGGCTTTGTAGCGGTTTCAATCGTTTCAGCGACAACTATGGTTTCAACGGGGGGAGCGGAAGTTGTAGTTGTGGTGGTGGTCGTTGTCGTCGTTGTGGTGCGATTTTCAACAGCTGTCAAAGCGGCATTCAGTTGCGGGTGAATCCTCCTTACTACTTCACTCGGGCTGTGGTGTATCGACGGCGGAAGAGTTCTCGATCTTACAGGCAATATCCTCGGCACTTCTATGTAGCTCGGCGGTGTCGACACCACATGCACAACCGCCGGAGCACTGGCGTTTCTCCTGAACGTACTCCTGAAAGTCACAGCCCTGAAAGAGGTCGTTTTCGGCCTGAAGGTTGTGAACTTCCTTCGGGCCAAGCTTTGTAACACCGCCGTCCGATTTTCAGGCGGTATCAAAATATCAGAAACATTATGTGGATTCACTCGGTGATGCAATTCAGTCGGATTTCTGGGCACTTCATGCGGACTCTTAAGCACTTCAGACGAATTCCGAAGAGGCTCAGGCGAATTCCTGTTGACTTCCGGTGGATTGTGAACGTCAGGGTTCCGATGTAGTTCAGACAAAATCCTATGCACTTCAGACGAATTCCGTTTCACTTCAAAATTTCTGATCAATTCAGACGGTGTCCGATACTCTGATAAATTCCTCACTTCAGATAAATTCCGTAGCACTTCGGTCGAATTCCGTATCCGAGGCAAACGAGGTGACTCCTTCACTGAAACTGATGTGACTACAGCGGTCGATAAGATTCTCGCCGTCGGTGAAGGTTCTGGCAATGGACGATTAGTTTTTACGACTTGTTTTTCTCTTTCAAATATCACGTCAGCGTTTTTTAACTCTCGATCGATTTTCTCAGTGAAGTTGCTCACAGTCTTTACGGGCGGAGCGTAGACGATTTTGGGTGTTACGTTGGTCTCAGCCGGAACAAGCGTTTCGGATTTGGGACCATCATCCTCTGGCACTGGGGTGGTAGTCTCATTAACTGCGTGATTTTCATTGTCAACTTGAACCCCCGGTTCTGCTGACGTCACATTGTGATTGTTCTCGACGTCGGTTTTATTAAGCCGTAAACCATAATCGGGCGATAAAATGACCTGGGGCTTGTAACCGCTTTCGTTCGGTTGAAGGTCGTGGTTTTCAGTCTTGTTCTGTTCTAATTCTATTCGGCTATTTACAGGGGCCTTGTCGACGGGTCCTGGGTTTCGGAAGAACCCCGTCACCGTCGGTTTCCGGACTTTGGCGAGGCGGGGCGGCGTGTTCCTTTCGACCGTCTTCTTTTGCACGGCGACGTCCATCTCCTCGTCGGTGACGTCGTCGACGTCGAAAGTGTCCGGCGTAGTCGTTGGAGTCCTGGGCAAAGTTGAAGAAGCATCCAGTGAGTTCACGCCGGGTGTTGCACCTGCAGACATCGTATAAAAAGCCGATGAGAACAATAAGCTATTAAAAATTTTGTGCTGTCACTTTTTTTTCATCTTAAGTGGTTCCGACCTTCAAAGGACAACTCTTACAACTCTTACCTGTGGACAGTTTTCTCCCAAAATCCAAAAAGGGTAAGATGGCGTCAGACGGCACTTCGGAATCCAGTGGCCGGAAATGGTTGTACAGGTTATACGACATCGTCTGGGGGAGGCCCGTCGTCGATGGTGCGACAGGATTTCGACGCCTTTTCCGGATCGACGACCCCTCGACGGCTACTAACCTCTGCCTCTTTCTGTTCTCCTTCATCATCAGTCTCTCAGTGACTTTGTCGTACTTGTCCATAGTTTTCCCTAAAAACAACAAAAGACAAAAAGTTAGAGGATTCAATCGCGGCTATCAAGATTCTTCTTCGAGTGAACATTGGCGAGGTACCTGATGCCAATAGGTCGTCGTTGGTTTTGGTTTTGGCCATCTTCTTTTCCTGCAGGACAAGCGCATACCCGATGGATTCGGCAGGTCGAAGTTCCGTGTCATCCGCCGAGACGACGAGGCTGTACGGCCCCTCACCTCCAGCGTTCGTCCATCTTCTTCCCTTGTACACTTCATCTGGAGCAGCTCCTGCAACAATCAAACGGACCCGCTTGTGAATAACGCAACTTCCACTCAAAGCGTGAATATGGCCGGATTACACGGGCCGAGTGCCTACGAATTACAAATCGCTCGCCAAATAATTTGTGTATTTATTGAGACGCTGAAATGTTCGCCAATCATGTGAAACGTAGCTCGTATGAAAGAAAACTCACATTCAGTCACGATTTTCTTATCCGAACGTGAGAAATCGCCAACAACCGACCGTCATTTGCACACATACCTATCACGTTGCTCAACACGGGTAGCCTAAGAAAATTACCGTGATGAGCTATTTCAAGTCATTATTTAAGGGGGCGATTCAAGATTGTACGATAAATAGTGCCAATGCGAGGTGTGAGGTAGGCACAACGGCTGGATAGTTCGAGCTGGTTGGTTTAAGAACTATGAAAATTCAGTGAACACCCTGTCCAATGAAACGTTAAATTTTCATGGCCTTTCAGAGGTTTTTCAACTTCATCGCGTTTCTTACAGATAGCAGTAATCAAAATCCCGCTAAAATCGCTTCAAATGTTACACTAGGAATGAACAATTCCGCTGAAATTCGATCAATTTACGATCATTTTAAAAATAATAAAAATTTTAAAGAATGGACCTATACCTGTTTAGTGTTCGGACTGATGAGAGGCCCGAAAAAATAGATTCTATGTCCAAAAGTACCTACTCCAAAAACGACACCTCACACGACCTCTTGACTTTCTAATATAGCAACATGTATAGCTAGATCCTAGATCCACGGTGAAACCCTCTGCCATCCCGTGTACAGCACCATAGAGCCCTACAGAGTAGTTGGATGAGTACGATACCCCGATAAATGGATTTTACGCATAAAATTTGCACTTTTTGACGGCCGATTACGACCTTACCAATCCGTCGAATTTTAATGTTGGGGTAGCCATTCGACGCATAATTTAAGGCTATTCAATAAAGTAAGGAGTGAAATTTTCTGCATCACGCATAATTTTCAAGCTGTCATAAAAATACCGAAACGAATCCGAACATTTCGAGGTTATTAGGCTCCCAGAAGTTCTCCCGATAAAATTTTGGTTGGATTCGCTTAGTTTCCCACTATTGGGGTGCCAAGACACCAATTAAAAGTTAGAAACATAACATCCGACCTTTGAAAGCACCAAAATCTAGATTGTCTGGACAAATTGTCACGAGACAACTAAATTGTTGGTACGGCACACCAGGTGAAGGTGGTGGTTAGGTTGCTGTTTGAAGGAGTATCCCGATGTCTTCTAAATGATTTTATGGTTCGCATGAACAGTTGAAATTGGGCAATTTTCGAGTTGGTATGTTAAAAAAAAAATAGGTGCCCAATTCCTATTTTTTCGAAATTTCTTAAACATCCTTAGATGTCGGTCAAGATGATCCCAGCATACCTAATAGTTTTCGGTTATCACGATGTTGTTCGCAGGCGTCGCACAAAGAAGTTTTTCAACCAGCCTGCGGATACAAGCCAGACAAAGAGTAGTTATTCCTAGTGATTATTCAAGGTAGGTACTAGGAAATGAGATCCAAACAGGAGCGGCGGGTTCATCAGGAGATGCGCATTTAAGACAAAAGAACCTTCGTCGACGGCCTCCACCGGTGTTGCCGCACTACCGTCAACACGACCGTCATTACCCTCAAAAGGTAATTATTCCCCGGGAATGACAACTATATGGGTAGGTTCAGGCCGTAAAACAGCACCGAAGGTGAGTGCACAATGTGCACAGAATGTCATTCTGTTGGTTAAAATGCCAAAACGTAGAACAGTAGGTAACTACAAGTTGCAATTCACATTCTTCTACTAGGGTTTTCCGTTGCTTGTAGCTCCTGTCGCAATGTGCGCATGATCGAATTTCCATTTCATACTATTTCATGGTTCATTCAAACCCGACGGTGGAATCACCAACATAACTCTGGTCATAAACCCTTCTGTGTTTTGTCGGTAACTTTGGCCTGAATAAGGCAGATGTTGCATATCGATTGAGCAACTGAAAAACCTTCAGCAAATGCCAAAGGGTCGGAGAAAAAAATCCAAGTGGTACATAAGAAATCTCGGGGTTCAGAAGGGTTATCGAATGGGAATTGCTCATCCCGAAGCCGAACGTTTTATTTTATCTCGGATCGCGAAATCTATTGTGGGATCTGTTACGTGATTTTGACGAGTTTGAAGGTATAGAGAGAAAAAAAATTGAAGGGTATCAGAAGGAGCTTCGATCTTGTGGTATCATCTTAAAGCCTGAGGCCTATGACCGAGTTCGTGCACCTACCGACCGCACGGCTGGGTCAAGGAAAACCGTAGGTTTATGATTCTGCCCCCGCAAACGCTAATCAGGGGGGGCCCTCCCCGACTTCCCACAGAAAATATCCCTCTAATAGGTGCCCTTGGGAGTATTGTAATCCTGGCCTGATTAGCTCACATCTAAAACGTTGCAACACGATAAAAATGCTGATGGTTTTGGCGGGTTCAGAGGCCGTAAGGAGGATCACGATAACAAACCTATTGTGATGGTGAGTTATAGGTAGTTATGGAAGATGATGCTATTGCTGATCAATTCCTCGGGTTGAGCAATGGGTTTCAACCCTCTGGGTCGATTCTTCAATTAGGTAGGTGTAAACAGTTTCAGATTACACGTTGGCTTTCGTTGAAACCGGTTTCAAGCTGGCGACCAAGGAAGTTATCAATTTGAGGACAAATCAGAGTGCCATTTTCACGTTAAGAGGCCAATTAATATTGTTAATCGCTAGGAGGAAGAAGCCGGCCGCCGAAGGCGGTTGTCACCTAATAGGTTGGAGCATTTCTACGTCGGTATGTTCAGAAGGAAGTTGACTAGTTTTGTACCTTTCATCTGGGTGACAATATCAATGAAACTTTCTTCGCGAGTTTCGAGTGATGCTCAAATCAAACTTTCGCACATTATCAACGGCTACTCACACTATCTAATGACTGGTGCGGTTCCTCGTTAGCGTATCGGACCTTTTCATTTTTCCTTCTCGGTCGGGAAGAAAGCGACAATTCGACGATATCTCTTGACACACGGCCGTATCCCGTTCGACGTGCGGACCGTTTTCCCTGGAGGAAAAACGTAATCGACGCCGAACCGTGCGATTAGCGGTCTCGGAAGGTGCCGCCGCCGACCGCAGACTTTTTGGCAGAGATGTTCTTTGGGCCGAAGGGGATCTGGGGCAATGTCTTTTCACCTCAGTAGATGGAAATAATCGGCTAAGAAGATTGTGCGGTGACGAACCCTCTGGAATACACTTGGCACGCGAAATATGGTCAAGGCCTCGCGTGAAAGCACCAATGTTTTTATTCTCTCTCTCTCTCTCTCTCTCTCTCTCTTTGTCGACATAAGATCTTAACTAGTTTCGACATGACATGTGCTCATGGGTGGAGGACACCATATTTCTTACAAGGCCTGTGCAGGCTGCACACCTATGACACCGTAAGCGAGGCACAGTTTATGTATTACCTATTACAGTTGAGAAGGCAATGAAGTGTATCTTAAATATTCAAAACAATTTTAAATCTTAAACGAATCTCAAGATATGTGCCGAGTGCCGTCAGTTTGAATTTTCCGTTCTCGTTTGAAATTTTTGGCTTCTTTACCTTCAGGTGCTCTTATTTGGTACCGCATTAGAGCTGTTTTGAACCTTCATCTGATAAATCCGGAAGTATTTTTCATTTTTTCCGTAAGAGATTGTAGTGAAGATAGCTCTTATTCTTTTAAACCTCAGATGAGAGGAATAAGAGCGAAATGTCTTTTTGGCAAAAACAATACATCACTGTTATAACACCACGCTCAGGTATGCCTGAGCTGGTAGTGAGCGTTGTCTCAACAAAATATCATTAAGCCTCTAGTGGAGTAACTTATAGGTAGGAGCAACTCAGCAGAGGAGTCATTTCTCACCCTAACCACCTCATTATAGGTAGGTACCGAATTTTCCGGGTACTTCTAGTTTTTTTTTTTTTTTTTTTTTTTTTTCATACCTAGGTCGTTAGTTCAAATGACAGAAACACTTCGCAACTTTTGATGATAATCTTTTACCCACCGGATGACAATCGCCATGAGAAATCGCGACGTGAAAGAAACCCGGTGGATGACCGCTCCTCATCCTGTCGGAAATTAACTTCGTATTTCTCCAACACGGCTTCGACCGAATTGGTTTCAAAACGTTGAGCTCAAATTGGCCACGGTTTCGTTTGTTCGTAAACCGGATGAAATAAAAATGTGTCTCCTTTCGGCGATTTTGATGGGGGAAGCTCTCCCTAACCCCGGAAATGAGGAAAACTCAGAGGAGTTATGTTGAGAGTTGAAGAGTCAATTTTGACTCCTGTCAGGGTTCTATCTCCCAAAATATGGAGTGTATAAAAGAAAACATTTTGAATGCCTTTGTCAAAACAATTTTACCCTCCAACTACAACGTGAAACGTCCGTTTATGAACTACAACGTCCGGTCTTTTTTACCCGAATCTCATTTTTAAGTAAAAAACAAAACAAAACAAAACAAAAAATAAAATTTCGGAGAACAATAATTGTCCTTTAAAAATACTTCGGGCAGCCCGCCTTTTGTAAATTTTTTACAAAATAAAAAATAATTTACTATTTAATGTTGTTTCTCTCTCCAATAAAAACTTGACAAAATAGAATAATAAATTATAAAAAATAATAATTAAAAAAAAAAAAATCGATTGACAGCTGCAGGAAGACAGGTTGGACAGTCAAGCCCCCCTCCCACAACTCCCCTTCCCCTCTAACCTTCGTACTTGCGCCTTCTGGTCATTTCTGTCCTCACGTTGTAAGTAGTTTTTTTGAAATTAGGAATAATTCTTTTTTATAGAAGTGAAAATTACAGTAAGTAAGAAAGTTCTTCGATTGTTCGACTTTTCAATAATAGACCACTCTACTCCTAATTTATTCGAACAGTTTTCGTTTGGGAACTCCAGGATTTAAGTGCACCTTCCAATTAAAGAATGTACCTCCGACTAGTGAAAACGTGTGAAACTGAATGTGCCAAAGCTTTCAACTTCCTTTCAATACGTTACACACTGTCTCGCCGCGTTCACACCTTTTCACCACCGTGAATGTTGCAGGTGATTGAATTCGTATAATTTCCGAAATTTCTCAGGGGGATAATATTATGCAGAATGGCGGTAATGCTGGTTATTATTAACAGCGATATTTTCAGATTTTGAAGTAAATTTGACACAAAGACCTGAGGATTTGCCGAGCGTTTACAACTGATCTCAACCGCATTTCCTTCCTAGGTTATTTCCATTTCAGACTACGTGATTGCCGGCCTGGCTATGTAATCTCCTTGCGTCCTGAATTTTCTTTTATTTCCCGCCAAAAGCGGCGCAAACGACGCCCACAGTTCCAATTTGGAGCGATTCGATTTTCTTCGGTCGTCGGACCCAAAACGATTTCTTTCGGACCAGAAATCGCTAAGGTCGTGAATGATGCGGCCGAGAGCTGACCTTCCCGACTCCAACGTGCAATCTCAGATATTCCTTTTGTCTAATGTTATGCTCACTTCGCGGTTCAAAATGTAAGATAATCGGACAGGACGGGCCTTTATTCATCTCGCAACGCTTTGTTTCCTTGACTGCTTTTGTTACAGATAAACTGTTTCAAACGGATTACACCCGGTGCAGGTAGATTGAAGGAAAACAAAATAAAGGAACGTTCTATAGCTTGAGCCCTGCGATAATCATAATTCACATCAAATCATTAACTGACGCCAACTCCGGTCAGAATTTCTGCCCGTCGCTACAACTTTCCACCGAGCAATTTGTCATAATTTGAGACGTTTGTCATCAGGATCATTTTCCGATTTGGGCCGAATTCCTCCAATCGCGAATGTCGAAATTCCGAAAGGAAACGAATCACGATTTCAAATCCCCTCTGAACTCCAACCTTGCGGTAAAGGAGCACGTTCGTCAATTTGACACAGGCGCCATTCGAATGGTCGAAGGTTTTTCAAGACTGACACCCAAATAAAAATATTATCGGAAACCATGGTATGGAAAGCTAGAGAATATAGAAAAGCTGATAGAGAATATGAAAAAGCCAAAACGAAAATGTCCTTGATGGCTTAATATATCACGCTTGAGGTGATCGTCATTTTTTAGTTTAGGTCTAATTTGGGTAGTTGCTCCACATGCGGTTGCCTAATTGGTTTTCAATCAGGAGAATCTATCTAACGAGTCTAATTTTGAAGAACTAGCCGATTCAACCCGACCTTTTTTGGGATCCTGATCGTGAAATGTACCTCATTAGGAACCCCGAAATTATTTTCGACGAACAGTAACGCAAATTTAAACTGTCACGAATGGGATATCCCGCCCTACTACGGTGAATGCCACCTGGTCGTATTGAAGGCTCCCCAAGGCCGACAGCCTGATTGATTCCATTTCGGGAATCTAGAGCAAAAGCTCAACCCACCAGTGACATGTCTTCCATCGATGTACTAGTTTAGTTAGTTTTCTACGTCGATGATGTCTTCATGATCGAGGGGCGGAAATGGTTGTCATCATTGTGACCCCTCCATGGCCGACTTTCGATCATCATAAAATCTTGGGCTGTGGGGTCCACTTTGGAGCAGTTTTTATGCACTTGAACGTGTTACAGTGGATATTCATTCACCATACAAGTCATACCAGGTGACCGAACAGAATTGAATATACAGTATAAGGCATGAGATGGTTCCATGAGTGTCGTAAGCCTCTTGTGAGAAGAGCATAATGAACAAAATAACCAACAAAGTTCTTTTTTGTCCGGTCTATTTCTATAGAGGATGCATATTATTACGCGAGGTACATCGAACATGACGCGGCTCCGTCTCACGCTTTTGTTAGGACCTCTCACCATAGAGACTGTAATACGAAGGAGCTACCGGCATCTCCGAGACTTCCCACAGGCGAAATGTCAACCTCCTGAGGGCATCAGGGTTCACGTTAGGAGCCCATTCTTTATAAGGAGTTATATAAAACAAGCGGCGAGCAGGGAGGGTCAGAGTTTGAAGAATCACTTGTCATGGTGGGTCGAGGGAGTCATCTTTGGCTGTTATCTCACTGGTGTCTAATATTCGGGAAGATATTCATGACTGAGACATCGCAGTGATAATTATGCATAGGAAAACCTAGTCAACAGTAACCTTCATAAATAACAACTCTCATTTATTGCGCTCTACTTTCGAAAAGGTCCTCTGTGGACACCCTGGGTGAGCCATGATGTACAACGCTCAATCAAACTGTCCAGTGAAATTCATGTTAATAAACCAAGAAACTAATACGTTGTGTAGATTTCCTGATCATTATGATACCCGCCTTAATGACGGCGCTCATTAAACAACGTCTACAGATCTGGATCTAGTTAAGGAGGCTGAGGTTTTTACGCGTCGACTGAAGCGGATACGGTAACAGCTTAAATAATACGAATACGTGATGTATTACTCTGGATACGAGTCAAAACGATACCTGCGAATCGGCCCATTAAAGTGATTGGCATGTTTCACACACGTGTTCCGGGTGTATCGGCAACTTGGAGATCCCATCCCACACTCGACAAGTTACGTGTGGGGCCTGAACCCCGATGTGTCGTGTTGGGTAATAGTTACAAACCCGAACCCGCGTGGACTAACGGCCTTAGCTTCCGTCATGGCTCGTACATGAACCGAGAAAGATGAGTTCTTCAATGATTCGGTAAAAGTAATGGAAATTTGGGATTGTTTCACAGATCAGGACCGATCCAGAGGCCTCGGAAGGATGTTATCTTCAAGCCAGGAATTATTCCCATAGGAATTGATCCCGAGGCAGGGTTAATTTGTGTTGAGGTTGTTTTACAATTTGATTTGACTTTATTTTTCTTTTCTCACCATTTATCTGTATTTTTGAGTCGCTGAATTCGAATTTGAGGTTGCCCACTCGCACAGAGGTGAGCTAAGATCATGAAACGCCAAATAACCGCAAAAATTTCGGAATGTTTTCAGTTCCTGCATTTATCTCGAAACCGGTGCGTTTTAGCGAAAGGGCCACAATATCGACGGTCGGCAGGGAGAAGGGCGTAACTGCCACCTTCGGTCTGTTTGTCCGCATTTCCTTGCCACACCCATAACTTCCACAATTTTGATTGGATTTCAATCAAATTTTAAGGATTGTGTGGGTATAGGAGCCCTAAATGGTCCCTTATCAGTTTCATCATGATTGAATCAGCAGTACGCTCAGCGCATGCGCGAACGTTTCCGCCATTTATTCGCCCGACAGATGGCAGTTACGCCCTTCTCCCTGCCGACCGTCGATATACAAAATTGAAGTAAACTAAATTTCCTACAAGAATATATTATCAGGTTTGTTTCTATCTTAATAGAACCACCGCTAACGCCCAATCACCCGCCGCCCACGTACTGTGGGGAAGGGGCGGCATTTCGTTTTTCTCCGCGCCCGAGATGGGAAGCGAGTTCTAGCGATTTGCCGGAAATTTCAAACCCGGTTTGCTGCACTCTATTGATCGCAGAGTTGTGCATTGTAGGGATTTTTCCTGACCAGGAATATGCCTCGAATGAACCTTCTACAAATTCCATTCACACCGGAAACTCCATGAAAAATTCAATTTTCGTTCTTAATTTGCGGTCCATCGGCGTTTTACGCTATCATCTGTGACAACCTCCAAGTTCCTGGTTCACATTGACCCACCGACTGTAGTTTGCGGTTAATCGGCCAGTTAGTTTTGGCCCTCCCATATCGATTTTCTCTTCGCCGACAACACAAATCACTCGCAGAAAAACAATCCTGTTAGATGAGGCAGGGTTAAGGAAGAGTTTAATTATAATCGAGTGTCAAGGGTGGCCGAGGAGCAAACCATGCGTGGCCATTCGGCAAGGACATCCTTGGTTAGTCCCTCTGTACATCCCAATGACGAGTGGAGTTACGACACAGCATTTTTTTTCTCCGAAGAGGGTGACTATACTATTATTACTTGTTCAAACAGCGTCTCCCATGTCGTGTGTCTTTTTGGTGACACAGCTCGTGGGACCCTCACAATGATAGCCTCTTCTGAGACTGATAGCTCCACAACACCTACAACGTGATTTTTGTGACTGTAATCGCCGTCCAAATGGCTGTGTCCTTCGATGAGGTACAATTTTGACGTCTTTCACCAAAAACAAACTAAGTACCTGTAATTTGGCTTTTCTGGGTACTGAACTGTTCAATCTCACAAATTTTGTACAAAACAATGGACCCATAGAAGGTTTACGTGGACCATCGAATTGTTTGGTGCTGATAAATCTTATTGGAAGCTGAAGGATACAGGACTAAGGACCTCACTCGCCCCGCGTTTTATCTAGACGATAGACTATTCATCGGGTATCTTATAACGCCCAAGAAGAACAAGACAGAAGAACACTGGAAAGAGAGGGAGGAGGCAAGAAAAGCAGTAAAGAAGAGAAGAAAAAAAATTGAAAGGGCCCCTTCAAAGTGCAATAAAAAGAAGGCACGGTGCCAAAGGGCAGACGCTCGCGAGCACCAAAGGAGCCTGTTTGATTAAATCTACCTGAATCAATTGTTCCTTCAGTCTACCCCCTCTTGCAATTGTTAATACTAATCAGTTCGGGGCACCGGCTTGGCTTTTGTTGGGGCACAATGGCGAACCTCTGGACGGGTGTAAAATAATTAATCATAGACTGAATAGTCTGTTGGTATTCTCCAAGTTAATTCATTGGGAGACGTGGGACATTTTTTGGAGAACCATGCAAAGCATTGGTTAAAGGAATTGGTCGGCGATAATAACGATGACTTATCAAGGTACTAGTCCACAAGAAGACGGCGTGGAGTAAAAAGATTTTGCATTAAGAATGAACATACTAATTTGAAAATAAATTACACAAAATCAAAACGAGACCTTTCTGGTTTCCGAAGGTTCTTCTCGATTTCCAAGTTTTGAATGTCAAAATTGCAGCAGTTTCGACATTCAAAACTTGGAAACTCGACATGCAAACTTTACCTACCGCAGCAGTAGGTAAAGTTTGAGATGAATTTAAGATTCTGACTTTGGAGTGGTCGCCGCGTCGTAAGTCACCAATTACCTAATTGATAAGCCTGCTAGCGACACCTACAACGTGTTTTCACACATATTACATCTTGGGTTGATATGTTGGGTTGTAAATTGATTTGAAATCGTGTCCTTCAATAGGAATTAACGATATAATATCAAGCTTGCTGAGGCGTGGTACATAGTTACGACGTATTCTAAATCAACAAGCCCACCTCATTCGAATGGCATTCAATTTCATTTTCATATGTGACTCCGTGAACTTTGACTGCCCGGAGTACGTGGGGGGGGGACTTATGCGGATATATCATTAAATAAACGCTCTACTTAGTATAAATAAGCCCTTTAAATAACTCTGATAAAAGAGGGAAAAGGAAAATACTCGGTGACCTAATGCTGTGAGTAATAGAAGCGAGAGGGGCACCCACGTCTCAGATTGGTATCTCTATCGAAAGGAAACGTCGCTCGCCCCACCTCCATCTCACGTTGGTAATCTTAACCGCTTCAGGATTTTCCCAGGCCAATTATTTATATTTACTCATGACCTGGAGGTACTCTGGAGCTTGAAGTAAACGGGCAAAAAGTATACTTCTCTATTATGTGAATAATAACAATCAACATAACGGAGGAGTTTGATTCCAAAAGTTACTTCACTTAGTGTCCAATACCATTTTTGTCGAAATAGAGTTATCACATTCCCAGGGTTTTAGGGTGGAAGTTCTTCACAAAAATGCGATCTTTTGAAGCAAAGGATAGTCTATCACCTTGAAAAACGTGGATGAATATTCGGTTTCATTTCAAAAGGTACTAAATCCAACACATTGGTGGTCTCTTATCCGTTTTGTTTCAAAAAGTACTATATCCAGTATCAGGTAGCATACAAGTTTTGCTGTTTCGAGCAAAACGGTATTATTTCCCATGATTGCTCGACTATTGAAGATACTTAAGTAAGTTTTGGGGATTAATTTCAACTATTATAGGAGCTTTAATATAGTAGGTAGATAGGATAGGTTGGCACCCCTGGTGAACCCTCTTTTTGGCTAGGCCTACCCTAATCTTACAAAATAAATATAACCTGAAAAGGTGGCATTGATTCACACTCAATACTAGTTGGTGAGTAAATTTACGTTAATTTAACTAATTTCAACGCATGCAGAGCATCAAAAATTATTGAAAAGTGACCAATAGACATTTTTCTTCCCGCAGAAAGCAAGATGGAGGCGGCAACAAATCTCTACTACATACCAAACGACATAAACTCGTGGGAGGAGCCTTTTTTTTTTTCTTTTTTTTAAATAAGTACCTTGGACATACCGTTTACACATTGTGATAGTTCAACCAAGCAGATATTGTCATTTTTTGGTGGAAAAAAATAACCTAATGAAACCTAAAGAAAACATGTGATTTTTCAACGACGTGATTAAATTTTATCTGTTTCATAAGGTTGTATTTCCAATCTCCCATTATGATAGGAAGACTCTCTCCAGTTCCTTGAGCAAACTGTCGTTTATTAATGCAACATTTTCTGGATGAATATCTATCTACTTAAAAGTAATCAAATGAAGCTCCTTGATTAGACCAAATAGGTCCTTGAATTTGATCAGACCGGCATTTTTTAAATAAATGGTAATACTTTGTTAATTGGTTATGGTTAATTGGTTAAATGGTAATAATTAGTTTTCCTGTATTAAATACAGGAAAATTTTTTTATCGTTACCTAAATAATCCTCCTAGGTACCTATAAAAAGAAAAATACGAAGGTAGGGACTCCATTTTTGAGTTCGTGAGTCCCGCGAACTAAAATGGGTAGATTTGTTATTTTAGGCGACAGAACAGCCTATTATTTTACAGGGACACGATTTTGTTTCAAAAAGTACTATATCCTCATCGTTTGGTTTCAAAAAGTACTACATCATCATCATATCATATCATATCATACAATCATATCATCATACAATAATATAAAATTGTGTTGGCCGAAGTGTGGTAGCCGTGTGGTAGCCGTGTGGTTTGTTGGAACGTGATAACGCGTTCCCGAATGAGTTTTTTCACTTTCCGCTCGCTGGCCGTTTAGGGGGTCGAAAAAATTACGAAAAAATACGAGCCGTATAGATCAGAACTGGAGGAAGACGTCGGTCAAATCGAAAATCCGAAATTCGCCCGGGAAATTCGTCGAAAATTCGTCGAAAAATCGTCTTTCTCCCGTTTGTCCTACGTTTTCCACTTTCAACTCGCGCCAAAGCCCGTTTAAGGGGTCGAAAAAATTACGAAAAAATACGAGCCGTATAGATCAGACCTAGAGGTAGACGTCGGTCAAATCGAAAATCCGAAATTCGCCCGGGAAATTCGTCGAAAATTTGTCGAAAAATCGTCTTTCTCGCGTTTGTCCCACGTTTTTTCGGGTTCAAAAATACCCAGTAAGGAGCCATTTTTTGGGTATGGTATCCGCGAAACAAATGCGCGCCAAAATATGGCCAATCCGATTCCGAAGTCGGATTTCAAAAAAACCGAGGGGGAGGGGGTGATTTCACGGTGAGAAGACAATTGGATCGTTTTAATTCGCGCGGGGCCAGGGAAAATTCGTCGAAAAATCGTCTTTCTCCCGTTTGTCCTACGTTTTCCACTTTCAACTCGCGCCAAAGCCCGTTTAAGGGGTCGAAAAAATTACGAAAAAATACCAGCCGTATAGATCAGACCTGGAGGAAGACGTCGGTCAAATCGTAATTCGGAAATTCGCCCGGGAAATTCGCCGGAAATTCGTCGAAAAATCGTCTTTCTCGCGTTTGTCCCACGTTTTTTCGGGTTCAAAAATACCCAGTAAGGAGCCATTTTTTGGGTATGGTATCCGCGAGCCAAATGCGCGCCAAAATATGGCCAATCCGATTCCGAAGTCGGATTTCAAAAAAACCGAGGGGGAGGGGGCGATTTCACGGTGAGAAGACAATTGGATCGTTTTAATTCGCGCGGGGCCAGGGATCTTAGAAAACGGAGGGTCCAGGGAACTTTGATAGATGGAGAGGCCTTTATTTAAAAAAAGTTGAATTGAATTAAAAATAATAATTTCCTAAACGGTAAGCCCTAAAAATACGCCGATTTTTTCTATCGTCTCTGCTACGAATAGGAGGGGCCGAGCGGAGCGAGGCCTTATGTCTGAGTAGGGGTTTGAACGTGTCCATCGATGCTACGCACCCCACAGGCGGCAATACACCCCACAGGCGGCAATACACCCCACTAGGGGAGCGAGCGTAGCGAGCCAGAGAGACTAGTATATCCATAAAACCGAGATTTCAAATATCCTTCCGAATTATTTGAAACTTTGAACTAATCTAAACGTTTTACCAAAAATATTTATCACAACCTTATAGGTAACACGTTTTTCCGGTCGTAATGGTTTTTCGCGTTTTCCTTATATTTGATCAAAACGGGTGTAGTACCTTTTAAAATTAAACTCCTCAATAATTAGTATGCTCGGATGTCCAATGTGTGTTCACAGCATACGATGAAGGACAAAGCCAATGAAAATAAATCAAACCAGTCTAGTGGTCAAGTTCCCAAACGGTAAGGATTCACCTTTACTGTGACCAGTGTGCTTTGGGCAAAAAACCAACTGCCATTTAGATTCTCCGCAGTTTGGGAAGTGACAAAAGACCCAAAGAACGAGATTCGACTCAAATCTGCGAAGGCCGTGAATATAAAGAAGGAGCTTCCTTTTTTGATTTTATTTTTATTTTATCCGTTGCGAAACGACCGTGAAATCCCCGGTACCAACAAACACTGCCTCCCCGAGCCGAGTGGGGGTATTCCATAGCTAACATCGTACCAAGGTTGGCGTCCACTTCCGGAGACTTCTTGTGTTCGGCACTAATCAACCCGTGGACGGTCGCATCCTACTGAGCCCAAATGAAACCTCATCCTCTTGTCAACCTGTGTAACTGGAATTAACTCGGTAGGCGGCAAGAAGAAACGGTCGGCCAAGGGCTTTCCGTTTTGTACGGTCCAAATTCAACGGTTGACGAGGATTTCAACGCTGCTCTTCCCAGTGTGTGCCTAATAAATCGTTAATTTGTCCTACTTCGGGCCGGCTTCACAGGGTTCTCTTTCACTGGATCCTCAGAATCTCCAATCGATTTAAATCGTTTAATTTCCACGGAGGCGTGTTCTTTCAATAAATGGGTTATTGAAGTAAAGAACAAAATAGGTACAATAATAATTATTATTATTCAATTATTGAAGTGAAATTGATGCTCACCAGGATTTTAATACCGACACCGGGAGCTTCTACGAACAACAAACCAATTAAAGTTTGGAACAGGCAAAAACAGAATGGGCCCCGGAACCGACTGTCGAATAATACTTTTTTCTGAAAGAACTTCATAATTTGAAGGCATAGCAGTGAGTTTTGGGCTCCTACGGTGTAATACAAATTTCCAGGGCACTGTCGAAAATTTCAACTTTGAATCTGGAGGGAAAAGTGGAGCCACTCTCTCATTGGTTGCTCACGGCCGCCATTTCCGCCGTCACCTCCGGCAGATTCCCGTCCGTCCCTTCTTATGCTAGCGCACTCTGGCGGATTAGTTATAGTGCCACCGCGGGAAAATTCAAAACGCCAAATATTCATTAGTGATTTCCTCTGCTCAGACACCTAATTTCTCAGTGCTAACTGTACTGAGTACTTTGTTCATTACTAGTTCAACTATGTTCGGCCGAATTTTCCCATTTCTCTGACCTAGTTCCGTGGCCCATTGTATTTTTGAAGAAATAATAAACCAAATTGCAGCAAGTTTTCAAAATCAATACACTTTATTAATTTTACACAAGATTCTAACTGTTGCGTAATGATTTTACTGTTTCTATCGATTATGTTACTGTTTACCTTGGAGGCGTCAGAAAATCAAACCATCTTGAACAATCTTGGTATGCTGTCAGTAGGTGAGATTAATTTGTAATACTTTTAATTAACATTTTTGTTTAAACAAAATTAATAAATGAACAACAAATCCACGGAATAACCAATACCAATGTCAGCAGCAAAAAAAAAAAATTTATTCTTTGCCTTGAATTGTGCATAAATTAATTCATTAAATGGGGGATCCCAAACAATGTATTCAAAAATACTCGGAAAACGCAGCCTCATTCGACTTCCTAGTTTCCATCAAAGCCCCAGGAAAGCCCCTCAGATCTCTACGGTGAAATCGGATGGTTCTGGGACCCCCGAAAATGATTTCTGCTTCCAAAAATACTTCGAAAACGACACCAAAAGCCTTCGAAAACCCCTCCCGTACCCCTTTATAGCCCCACTGTTTGAGCGATCGAGATGATTCTTACTAGTTTTGCTCAATGCTGGGTAAAAAGTTTCTAACCAGGAAATTCGAATAAAGCTTGGATTTATAAAAAAAGGTTCAGCTCCTGTGGTGAATCCGCGTCTTTGATTTAATTTAACGGTAAGTAAAATTTACTACCGTTAAATTACTCGTATTTAATAAGAGTAATTCAACTTCCGTGGTTCCAATCTGAAATTTGAGCAAAACAAGCTTTTCCCGTCGTAGCTGTCAGCATCCGTTATTGTTAAGTTTTGAACGCGGAGTTGAGTCATTTCGAAGACATTTTGAACGTAAAATAAATTTGAAGGGGACTTGAATCAACTTGAACTAAAATCCCACCGCACAATTGAATTTGCAGCGTTTTACAATCCCACTGCAAAATCGTAATGGCAATAAATGCTATAAATAGAAGTTACAAATGGTTATGGCTATCATGTTTTTTAAAAGTACAGAGTGTCATGTTTTGGGGTCATTTCATCCTTAATTGCTTGTGTTACCTCGCTCCAGTGAAGAGATACTAGAAATTGCTTGTAAGTACATTGGTGTCACTGAGGCCTTATTATCTCGCGCACTAACGTTTGAAACGAACTAATTCTCACTGGGAGTTCCAAAGAAAAGAAATGAATTTTTATAGCGATAATTTCGCAACGCCCTGTGAAGACGTTTCACGAATAAAAGTGTCAGATTGTCACAGTCTGTTTGTTCACTTTCGTTCCTCTCGATGCGTCGCAAACGTGCCCCGATGTTTTAAGTTTGCACGAGAAACCTTACCCGTTTCCCCTGCGAAAATATGATACCGCATTTTTTAAATCTTTTTAGGGAATTTTCCCAACTCGCTCGTGTTAGGACAATGGCGTGTAAAAGGCATTGTGAAGGAAGCCTCTCTCTAAAATGGCGAAGGACGGAACTAAATGAGTGTACGATGTGGATCTCGTGTGCCACCATACGAAGATTCCATTAAATGGATAAAACTCCTTACAATTTGGATGCGTTTTGAATGCATTTTCATTTTTTATTGTTTTTCTTTGAGTTATGGAAAATACAGGGAGAGTGCACGTTTTGCATAATATTTGCATGACATTAAACAGTAATTAAATGGCGTTCCATTCGAAGGAGCAATCAAAAATTAACAATCGTACATACCACGCACATAAAGTCATACGCCGAATCTAATTAAATCCGAATCCATTCATTAATTAGAGCCAAGCCAGAAAGTTGCCGACATGAATCCCTGTTGCGGCGTTTCGCATCGATTTAAGGATTGACATCCGATTGTGACCGTCTTTGAAGTTTTTTTCCCCCCTGTGGGAAGCCTTTTCCTTTTTTTGAAGATCGCCGTGACTGACAAAGTTACTCCGAAGGGGACACGCGAAAAAAAAAAAAAAAATCTGGAGCGCGCGTGACCATCTGGTGGACATTGGGTAGACATTACGTCGATTTACAATACCGTCATCATAGCCAATCATAACACGCAACATTTTTGCAGCCGTACCGTTCAGGGCCGGTTCATGGTGTTTTGATGTAATTATACCTTTAGTAATACCATAATTTCATGAGCAATAAAATGATTGAACATTATGTTGACGTTAATAGCTAACAGAGTCTTCATAATATTTAGTGGGACACTAATAATTAAGTTTTACAATGGTAAAGCAGGGATCATTGAAAAGTAAAGGTCTTAACTATGAAGCAGTAGTACTGCCTTTTAATAAAATTATAAACCGTTGTACATCGGGCAAAACCACCGACCTAAGTAAACAAAACGAAAGATTTAATTTTTTTTTTTTTTTTTAATCAACACGTTTACTTTATTGTTATCGAAGTCCAGAAATCACTTTGTATTGATAACATGACCGTTTTTCTCTCCGCCGCCGAAGAGGCGAACCTACGAAATCAAGTTTTGCCCAGTTCCGAACTAGTGCTGTTTTTTGGTCGGCTCATCGTTCAAAGTCAATATGTTCAGAAGTTAAAAATGTCTCCCATCTTCTTCAGTCACACTTCGACGGTCCCTGAGCCCTGTGGATGAATTCCTAGACCAGTACCTAGATGGATATATTTTAAGAATTTGCAGTGATAAGAATTGTGAGAATTTTAAGAATTCACTATTCAGTCGAATTAAAAATACCTCTCCCCGCGGAGAATCTTGAAAGATTTTGCTCAAAATTTAATGCAGTTTTCAAAAAAAAAAAACAACCGTGTTTTGCGCATTTCTGCGCTTCAGGAGATATTGACGATTTTCAAGAATGACACAAATTCTATGTTAACTTCCTATCTCACATCCTTCCCGAAATCTTGAAAACCATTAGTGAGAGAGACTTGATTCTTTTTTCCTAGTGTTCTACAACTCCTTGCTTCAATTTCGATCGTTCGACAGTATTTTATTTCCTTGTCTGAATTTATGGCGCGCGATCTCCCAGAACGCATTTTTCGGGCCATGTTTGTTCCCCTTCTCCAGGCTCATCCTCACTACCGGTTGATCCCCGGACACCGTCGAACGATCTATTGATGAAGTTATAATAGACAAACATGTTGAAAAAAAAAAAAAAACTAAGATAGAACCGGAGATAAAAAGTCAATCCGACAAACACGCGCCTGACGTTTTGCCAACGTTTTGAATATTTCCATGTGTTTTGCGTCACACGCTCTCAAGAATTCGTGGCGTTGGCAAAACTTCAGGCGCGTGTTTCTCGGATTGACTGTATATTATAGAGTCTACGAATGGGTGGATAAATAGGTAGTCAAAATCAACATCACTTTTGTTCGAGACACTTTAGCGTCAGTTTGAGTCTCAAACTGACGCTAAAGCGTGACATCATGGAGGAAGGCGTGACATATTATGTGCGGCAGGATGTGACTGACTTCAGATAATTATGCCTCAGGTCAGAATTGCTGTTTGGTTTTCACAACTAGTAGGTACATAGATGTTGACAATAGAAAAAAATGTTTAA
The DNA here is from genome assembly GCA_955831195.1 of Pilophorus perplexus. Lineage (NCBI taxonomy): Eukaryota > Metazoa > Arthropoda > Insecta > Hemiptera > Miridae > Pilophorus > Pilophorus perplexus. Next base: position 17,897,903 of record OY037012.1, read on the forward strand.
AAAATGGCCAAACAAAATTTTGGCTCCTTGAGCTATCAGATGTAATGTAATATCTGGGCTCGAAATGACACTTAAACATGTCCCATCAACCATTATCAGCATGAATCGTCCAATAGATGAGTGTAACGTTCTAACTCACTCATCTTACTGAATTGAAAACCTAATTTTTCCATCAAATCCTTATTTTTCCCATGATTTTTACAATTTCTCCTTCAGGTCATTTATTTACCCCCACATGCGGGTGTATTCTTAGTCAGCGTCAAATTTTCTTTAAGGTAGGCTCATAGAATAATTTTGTCCACCTAGATCGGTGATTTTGCTGCATATGAACTTTGACAACCAGGAACGCATGAGGAATCCTCATTGAGGATGTACCATGAGAAAAACACATCTATTATTTAGCAGGTAGTTGTGAAGTAAAGTGACGCGGCGAGTAGCTTTCACAAGGTCGATACCATCTTCATACACGGGCGGACTTGGTTACACTTTCTTGAAAGTCCGTCATGCCGTAAAACGCTTAAAAAGATCACAACATTGCCCTGACTCGTCCGACTTAGCGTGGAAGCTCAAGTGATCGAGAAAACGGAAACAAAACACTTTGGTGACAGCTCTTCACGATGTTGCACATAGCTGGGAAGTGTAAGGTATCATTGCTATTTATTGTGGTTGGGTGAAGATGGTTACCACGTCTGGCGGGATCTGCAATTATCCGCGTGCCTTCTGTTCTGTGCCACGACGATCGAAGAGGGAAAAGAACTACGTACGCTCCAGCGATATGCACCTCACATCAAAAGACCACAACAACTTTATAATGACAGGATAACTAATCAGGTAATGACAATTTTACACGATCGAAGAGGGAAAAGAACTACGTACGCTCCAGCGATATGCACCTCACATCAAAAGACCACAACAACTTTATAATGACAGGATAACTAATCAGGTAATGACAATTTTACTGCATAATAATCTATTCAGTGCAATCAGACCTTGAACGTAACTTGAATGTCGTGTATCTTTTGGCCCTCAACCTCGTATTAGAGGGGTCCTGGTCGCGTATTCGTTTCTTTGGACGAAGCTTCGTAATGGAAGAAACCTGACCAAGAATAACATTAAACATTATTACAAGCCCCAGGGTTACGATGAGCCCCACTGGGTCCCGGAATTCCCTTGAAAACTTTAAAGATCCGTGACTACCGGGCCTAAGGTTTCTTTCGGGTCATTAGCCAGACGATCTGGTCCGAACGATATGATAGTTTAGAATCTAAACTTTAGATGGATTATGAGGCATTACCTTGGTTATGAACTGTAAAGATCTAGCTACATACTATGGGTATCACTGTATCTTTGGAATATGGGAAAACTATCATTAAATGATAGTGTGCAAAATTTTTGCACACAATTGGGTAGAGCGTGGTCTATCTTTTACAGGAGCAGCAACACAAGAAGGTAGGTCACTGGGATAAAAATATCGTGTAGAAGGTAAAAATACGACGAAAAAAATATCTCCCACGTTAATCTCTCGTTGGATTTTAAAAGGCCCCTTGAGGTTTTTAGAGGCCACCACCCAGCGTTTGAGCTGAACTCTCACCTCCAAGGCGAACCTCACCCTCGGCGTACTCACGTCTCCGGACTCGCAAGTCTCGTCTTGGCCAACCCGTTATCGTCGTTGCCCAACATTCACCTGCCGATCCTGGGCACTGCAAAGCGACTTTTGAAGCTCAACTTGGTCTCTTCTGCAGGTGGCGGAATCGGCAGGAACGATCTGGAGGAGTGCGTGTGTCAGGGACGAGGTCTTCGGGTGGCGCTAACGGTTGTCCTTAACTGCTAGGAGATTGGAGGATAGGACACGGTGACAATTTTAATTAATCGCATCTTTTAAATAATAAGAACCTTGACGAAGGAAGGCTTGGGCGGTAACCACTTCAAGAATGTCGACATTCTTCTAATGAGGCATAAAGAAGTGACCTTTCCTACAACAATAACTATCAAGTTCGCGACAAGCCAGTTCCAGTCAATTTAATAATCACCTCGTTGAAAGATCAAGTGAAGGCTCATCGTAAAAACATTTATTACATTAGAGTTTATTATTTGATATAAATTGTGCAAAAATTGATTCCATGACAATAAAAAATAATTTTCTGTACAGTGCTTAGACAGGTGTAGGACCCCGAACGTCGAAAAATACCTCGAAAACGATACCTACTCAACATGAAAGCCGAAGCAGTTCAAAAAACCCTTTTTAGCCCCACGAGCCCTACGGGTCTGGGCAATCAGGCTGAAAACCTTGTGGGCACAACTGGATGGAGAACCGAGAATATACGTAGTCAGAATTTCAAATTAACAACGCTGCAAATTTTACACAAGGGTTTAGGTATTATTTGAAAACATTTAAAAAACAAATTTTATTTCTGTCCAATGTTTGGACAGACTCGGGACCTCGAAAAAAAAATGGATTTTGCGTCCAAAATAATTTTAAAAATCACACCTCAGAAAACGACACCTTATTTGAACTTCTGGTATCCTTAAAAAATCCCATTAAATGGAGGCTACAAATTGTGTAGCCCCCCCCCCCCCCCCCCCAACTAAAGCCCCATGGATCCCCAAGGTGAAATCTGATCGTTCTAGGGCCCCAAAAATGAATTCTACGTCCAAAAATACTTCGAAAACGACACCTTACTCGACCCCATAGTCGTAAACCTTCAATAAAACCCTCCCGTTCTAGCCCCATACCACCCCACGGGTTTGGGCGATCGGGCTTAAAACCTTGCGGGCACAACTATAGTTACATCTATAGATGGTAAACCGAGTATTTTCTCAAAATTTTAGATTTGTTCAAGATTTTTAAAATACAGAGATTTCTTCAAGTAAGTAATCCACTACATCTGAGAATTTGTCGCTTTGAACATTTCATTGCCTAGTTTGTCCTTTTGAAGGCGCCGCATGTCACTCGTTTCCGCAAGTTTCTCGTGCCACCGCACACGTCTCTTGCACCAACCGAACTAATCCATTAGTTACTTGAACTCGGAGGCAAAACGGGCAACCGACCTGAGTTAGTTGGAAGTAAAAGTTGGGCAATTATTCCGATGATTTACACAGTTGGTACTTCAAGAGGGAGTGTTGAGGTTTGTTGGGCAATTAGCCAGTCATTCGCACACTATGAGCGTACAGAACAAGCTCATCAAGATAAAGAATGGAATTGGCTGCCCAACAAACAGACTGCACTATTTGAGTAATCGGCATGACGTACTCGAATGGGACCGGAATGCAGAATATAATCTTCATATAGCACGACTAATTGTCGGGATAATCAGTGGGAAATCCGATTCAAGGGGTTCGCTGTAATTTCATCATCTGGCTTTTGCCGGCGTAATCATTACGAATTTTTTGATTCTCAATTGGTAACTAATCAAACGCGGATATCCGCGAAACCTCACCACCCTCTCACCGGTCAAGCCTGTTACTCAACATTTTTGATTTCTCCAATTGAATTTCTTGATCTGCTAAGTGTTCCTAGTTGGCTGGGGGACACCGCGGGGAGTCAACAGATTGACAGATCAAAGGAGGCCTTTCTTCTATTATTCTTCCTTTGCAACAACAGCGCAACTCTGTTTGGTTCACGTGGCTTTGGATTTGAACTCGGAACTATTCGCAGCAGGAGACTTTTACAAGATCCTGTTTTTAAGGCGTTGTCGTATTTTAGTTACGAGCGTAAGTGTCGATCAATTATTAGATTATTCGGTTCAAACCTCACGCGTGAGTCGGGGAATTTTTTACTTCCATAAAAACGTGCGAGGCGATGTGAAAACGATTGTTTCCATCAGCGAGGGCGCGAAGAATAAAAAATTGCATTGGAGGAGATGGTGTGCCATTGGTAGTGGCGCAATACCCGTGGAACTCGTCACCATAAATCACTCCGGAAAGTCGATCTGCTCACATTACTCATTTGATGACCCTCTCGAAACGCACAATGTCTTCTGAACCGCCGGATACACTCAGAAGGGCGCCCTTGTCAATTCAATACCTCATTAAGGTCATTGGAGCGTCCTAAGGTGACTCAAAAAACCGACCTATACATCTTCTCGATCGTATTGTTGACCTTGTTGTAACGGATTTTGCGAACGGCCTTTAGGGATCGATCGAAGATTTCAGCACGTGCAATCGACTACTGACATCTTGATGATGAGTGGCCACTTCCATTGCTCAGGGTAGAACGAAGTACGGAATATCAAGGCTGCCATCTTGACGGTACAAATTGACACATTGACGTCTAAATTGACTGTGACGTTTCAATTCGCTGATGCTGATCAGGGGAAACACCAAGCCAGTGGCGCACCCAGGATTTTACTTGGGCCAAATAACAAAAATTGTGCAAAAATTAATTCTGTAAATAAAAATGTATTTTCAAACAAAAAGAAAACAATTTCCTGTACAATGTTTGGACATATGTGTTACCCCCAGAAATGCATTTTGCGAAAACGACACCTCATTCGACCTTCTGACGTCCTCCAAAAGCCAAATTTGTAGCCCCACCGATCCCCACAGTGGAATCGGATCGTTCTGGGACCCCAAAAAATGGATTCTACGTTCAAAAATAATTCGATAACGGCAGCTATAAAAAAACTCCATAGCAGAAAACCGTCAAATCCCCTCCCATGGAGGGGATATGGAGCTCCTTTTTAGCCGCACAGAGAAGAGAAAAATTAGTAAAAAAATTAGTAACGTTCTCGTTTCAACAATTTCAAAATATGTAAAATTCACAGACAGAACTTTGTAAAAATTTACTCTAAATCAACAGACCTTCCTTGTAAAAAAGGAGGAAGGAAGGAGTAAAATTACTTCTAACTTTGAAATTCTAAAACCTTATTTTTTACAAATTATTTAAAATTACTTTGCTATTGATTTGTTATACATATGTATTCACGAGGTTATTGAAGAATGACTTACTTATTAACCTTTACCAAACAAAAATACTGATTTTGAAGAATTTTGAGTGTTTTGATCTTTCAAGCCTGTAAAAATTAAAAATTGCTGAGTTTTATACAATTGTATAGCAACTGTGTTCCTTCATTTCACAACCCCCCTCCCCCCCGCACCAAGCCTAAGCTACCTTGCACCGAGACTTAAAACTTTCTTGGGCAATTTCCCATCACCCAACAAAACTAATAGATTCGCCAAACTACTATTCGATATCTAATAACACAGGAAGCCTGACGGTGTCGCTTACTCATAAAAACATGGTGTCCTAACAAGTAATAGCTTTTTTCCTCAGCAATCATAACGGTAGAAGAAAAACGTGATATGAAGACTATATTATAACCGTCTGCACATTCCGGTTTTATGAGTGGAGGCGGGAATCGAGCGAACTGGCGTTTTTAAAAGGTCGCCAATTACGTAAAAGTAGTAATTAATGTTCAGAAGTCAATAACAGTATTTCACATCGTGGAAAATCAACTTCTTTAATGGTACAATATATGACTTGTTTGACGTGAAGTATCCGGAATAAACCCTCAAATTAGGAGTTTTTCAATAGTGAGTGAAAGTATACTATTTTCAATCTTGCGGCTATTTTGGATCCTCGGTGGGCGGGTTCCTGACTAATCGTGTTTTCCATGGAAGTCCGTGTCAGAAGGCAGCTCTCGGACACTCCAAGGGCGTTTTTAGTATCCAACTTGTTAATAGAGATAGCCAGAATTGAACCCGGGTTTATCCTATGGGCTTTAGGACTTGGGAGCTCTGTAGAGTCTATGAGGTGTTCAAGGTGTTGTGATAGATTCTGTGGTCACGTGCCTTCCACAGCCCAAACTCGAAACGTCCCTGCCCTATCGCCTTGTCTCAAGAACGGTTCGAGTTCAAACTAAATGAAGAATGGGCACGTAGCTCTGTACTCATAGGGATCTAAGGTCACCCTCTCGACTTCCAATAAACACTAGGTAACCTATTCCGCTGAGTCCCTGAACATGAAACATGCAACACCCTAATGGCTCATATAACCTCAAATCACTGATGCCTTAATTGTGAGTATTTTGTTTGAATCACGTACCTAACAAGTTTCCAAGACGTCCACGAAGAACATGAGCTCCATAGAAGAGTCACTTCAGCAAGTAACAATAAAAGTAATATGAAAAACATTGTACGAGCAATGGAAGAAGTTTAAAACAATATTACTTGTTGATTACTAATTTATTAGCACCTAATACGTATAAACGTTATATATAGTTAAACTTATACATCAGCCACCTCTTTTAATTTGAACGAAACTGATAAAACGAATGAGATAGTTCTGTCAATAATGTTTGACCGACTTTCGCCGACTTTGAAACAACCTGTGCTGGGCCAGCCAACCCCCGACCGTATCCCGCCTGGCCTCAGACCCAACAACTCGTTTTCCCATATTGTGCAGTTTTTTCTTAAGAAATACATATTTTTTATATTTTTGCTCCTAGTTTTGGAGTTTAGATGCGCCACGTGAAGCAACTTTTTGGTGGTTTCATATTAAATATGAATTTTGTCTCGTCATCTACTCGCCAAAACGGATTTTTTTTTTTTCAAATTTTTAGAAAAAGTTTAATTTCCGGTTTTTTCCACTTTAGGAGCTCAGATACGCCACACTGTGGTTTCAGACTTTTCTCGCACTATGCTCGTCAAACTGGATTTTTAAGGCCAATTTCAGATTTTTCCGACATCTGGAAGTGTCCTAGACGAAATATGATCAAAATCGTGTCACCCTCCTCCTCGTGTTGGAACTCCAATATAATAGATGAACCTTTCATTGAGTTTGCATGTAGGCCATTCCTATTCACTTGTTCCACATTGTGGAGTAAAAGTGTTCAAAACGTCAGTAATGGATCCCTGGGGCAAAGTAATTCTATAGAAAACGCTCATCTGAACACAAAGTCATTTGTTACGTCGGACATTGAAAAAGCGCTACTTTTTCAAAACGTATATGCTCATTGTTGTAACCCATTCCGTAGAGATTTTCATAAAATGCGAAGGTAAACTAGGATTGAATTACTTGGCGGTTCTCAGGCTATTGAGCCTCGAAGAGAACCCCTGTGACCAAGTTACGTTATAAAAGATGGCATAAAAAAAAAGACTCAGAACTGGGGCGATCTGAGAATGGAAAAGATAAGTAAACAAGAGGAAACCCCCTTCAACGATTCAAAAAATTCCAGACCACCTTTCACCTGGTCGACTAGATTTTTTTCTCCGAAGAAAAACGAAGGAGGCTTTAAATCTGGTTACGGATCGGAAGTCGTTCTGTTCTATAGGTAGATTGGGGAGTGTGCGAACGTAACGTTGCCGTAACGAATTGAACAGGCTTTGAAAAAAAAACGGAACTAAGTTTTAAAAAGAACAAAAACCTGGCTTGTGTTGGTAGAACGGAGCCTCTTATAACAAGCCGTGCGAAATGGATTAAATCAATGAGGTTAGTGACGGTACAAGGATGAGAGCGATGTAACAAGGCGGAGGTGAATAACGATGTAAGCAGCTGGAGAATTTAAGGCTGTACGAACCAACGCGACATGCAGCAATCTGCATCTATCGGCGAGATTTCTTTAATATGGTGCATTTTTCGAACTAAGGTCAAGTTTGATTTGTAGTTTATTATTCTCGACGTCTAAAAATATTTCGAAAACGCCACCTAACTCGACCCCATAGCAAAAAACCTTCAAGCCCCCTCCCGCAACCTCAATTATTTTGTCAAACTAATTTTTGAAATTATTTAAGATTTTTAAAAAACTCCTACTGTGCAAAATGGCCTGACATTTCGTTTTTGGAATCTACACATCTTGAAACCACAAAACTACAAATTTTGAGGCTGATAAACATTTTCGTCCCCCGTCAGGAAAACATACACCAAGAATAATAAATAATGAAATTTCCTGCGTTTTTCCAAAATGGCTTAATTCAGAAAAAAAATACCTAGGTAACTTTCAATACGACAGATTCATGATCAGATTCAGACTTGACAAGATGGACAAATTTACTCAACTTCCGCTCTTATAATGTGGTTGTATTGTGTACAATGGTTACACTTGTTTTGTAACGATTTTGTTTTGACTGGGTTGACCGTTATATTAATAGCCCGTTGGACAACAAACCGGCCAAAACGGAATCACTGGCCATTTAATCACTTTTGTCTCAGTTGATCAGACAGACGGACACCTATAGAACGCACGGCTGCGTCCGTTTCTTTGTCTATATCAGGGACACGCCCTGTTCCTGGCTGCGGTTTCCACCCCGTGTATCGAATTCCTTCGATATCGAATTGAGAAATTGTTCAAATCGGGTTAAAAAAAAAGAAGTTATTTTTCTTGGCTTCCAACCCGTAGAGTTGTCGAGGAGGTGTGTCGTCACGCGATATCAAAACACTGGTGACCCTCGGGTTCCTGTGAGACATTTTCATGAGTCGCCGTCAACTTGAAAGAATTGGAAAATCGACCAAAACGGAAAAGCTTTTAAGAATAAGAAATAACAATTTTTTAAAGAAGAAAATTAAAATTTGCACATTTATTTAATAAATAGATATATCTATTTATTTTTATTTGCGCATTTATTTAATAAATAGATACATCTAAACTTACATGTAAGTTTCCTCAGTACCCACCGTTCTAATAATATTGCTTGTAATCATATTGTTTATTTGTAATCTTATTTTATGTTATAATATTTTAATGTTTGTAAAACAATGTCAGTGAAAATTATTTTGAATTACATCCTTTTAACTATCGATGTTAAAAACTTCGATTAGTTACGTCTTCTGTTATATCGAGTCCTGTTATATCGATTGTGAGTGATATGATAATAACGCAGTAAAATTTACTTACATTAAATGTAAGTAAATTTTACTGCGTTATCATCATATCACTCACAATCGATATAACAGGCCTCGCTATAACACAAATTTTGTAAAATGTAAAAAGCTCTCGCGATATACTTACCGAACTTCGTTTTTGATTTTTCGTTGATTAAACGATACATCTTTCGAGTTCGTGAGTATTCATTTATAAGAATCTATAAGAAACTTATATAGATAAACCAACCAAATGGATCAGAGAAACATGAAATTTCGATGTATTTTGGATTTTCCTACTCGATCAAAAGATGACCTTATTCCTGTAAAAATCGGGAAAAAACGACTGACAACCGAGGGGATAAATAGAGGAATTAGGGATGCCCGAAACCGCCTTTGTTGCAATGAGCGATCCATAATCATAATATGCGTGTCTTTGCGAGACCAAACGCGGGTTTCGGCAATTTTTAATGTATTTCGCTACACCTGTGTCGTTAAGGAATAATATGAATTTCGGGGCACGTCGCGACGTCCGTTCCTTCGGCTCTGGATTTCTGAGGTCGTTCCGAAGTGAGGTTTCGCCACTTTCGAGTCCCCAGGGGGTCGGGATCACAATGGGCCGCATGCGTTAGGCAAATCACGGAATGCCAGAAACTCTTGTATGACAGACATTTTGCGAAGGACGACCACAAGGACTCAACCAGGAGGAATGTTCCTGACAAACGCGCTGTTTTAACGTCAAATAGCTGAAATTACTATTATTAAGTATAGTGCTTATAACGATAACGGAGCTTCTAGCTCAAAGCTTTGATGTCTACCAAATTTATATTTATTTACTTATTATGTCAAAAAATTAAAAGCTATTCCATTTAAATAGTATAAAATGTGAACAATATTTCGTAATATTGTAATCTAAACCGTGAAATCGGGCGCATCCTTTTGAAATGACCAATATCAAAATTTGATTACACACCACCGCACAGTACCTACACCGGGAAAATGAATACACGATATTATCATTGACACAAGCTCTGCATCATTATCCAACGTGTTCACCGACGTGGGAATAAGTCCGCGTTTCCACTCCGGTGAGCGTCCCGGTGAAAAAACATTGTTTCGGTTTTTTCTCAGTTTTCCCGGATTTTTAGTTTTGTTTTGGGCAGTTTTTTCTTTCGAGGAGGGTGACGGTAACATCAAACCCGGCCAAGTTTTATGCTTGGGTGGCTCTGAGAGTATCTTGTCATGCTTACAATGGCCTAAACCGTGCCGGGGGCGTTTGATGGTGTAATGGAGTCGGGGCAAAAGGGATGTGTTTGAGGTTGAAGGAACGAAAAAGGTAGTGGGTTCTGCATAACATGGCATTTACTACGTATCTAGTAACAACTGTGATGAGTTGAGAATTCAAGAATTACAACATAATACGGGAGAGAGTTGATTCCTCTGCTGGTTATCTAAATTATTAACCATAAACAAATCCGAAGTAGGGACCGGTTTTCAGTTGCAAAGACCATCTGCAACCCTAAGAAGAAAATACTTAGTATAATATTCCTATTTAAGTATACTTAGTTTAAATATTTATGTAGGTATATAGTTTGCTTTACATACGTAGTTTACGCTTATTATCATTAGCATTAACATTTTTAAACAAATAAACAATTGACCTGGCGCTAACAAATTGAAGGAATCTCCTATGTATAGGAGGATATATATATAATATAGATATATTATATCTCCTATATTTCATCCAGACTCACGTACCAAATAAGAAATTGTTTGCGTTTCCAGTCCTTGCCATGATCGTCCACTTAAATTACTCTTGTTAACTCCTCCATAGTAGGTAACTAACCTAACTGTTAGGTATTTTTGAACTAGTTTAATTAAATTCACGATTCATAATGCTTCCGAGTCTGCGGCAGCATTGTTTTCACTTTCGAAAAGAAACAAAATTATTTTTTCTCCAAAATCAGAATTTCCACTCACGTTTTGCGTTTCAGAGCCTCCTGTACAAATTTGGTTCCGTGTCTGTCTGTCTGTCTGTCCGCATTTCCTTGCCACACCCATAACTTCCACAATTTTGTTCGGATTTCAATCAAATTTTCAGGAATGATTTTCAATCAAATTTTCAGGAATAGCCTAGATGGTCCCATATCAGTTTCATCACGATTGAATCAGCGGTACGCTCAGCGCATGGGCGAACGTAATTTTCTTGCCACAGCAATAACTCCCACAATTTTGATCGGATTTCAATCAAATTTTCAGGAATTGTGTGGGTATAGCTCTAGATGGTTCCCTGTCAGTTTCATTACGATTGAATCAGCGGTACGCTCAGCGCATGCGCGAACGTAATTTCCTTTCCACAGCAATAACTCCCACAATTTTGATCGAATTTCAATTAAATTTTCAGGAATAGTGTGGGTTTAGGCCTAGATGGTCCCCTATCAGTTTCATACCGATTGCATCAGTGGGTACTCCCTGCGCTTGTGCGAACGTAATTTTCTTGTTACAGTCACAACTACGTTCATTTTGAACCTACATTTCATACAATATCCGAGGAAGCTATGGGCGATGTCCCACTTGGCAGTGTATTTTTACAATACCTTCAATATAGGTACCCCTTAGTGCGAAGCATGGGTGTCCCAGCTACAACTAAGAAAATTTGCAATTTGTTCGTTACGAGTTGACGGATTACCACGAGTGTTCCGAATGAACTATGGATTGCATTATTGATAGGTGATGGGCGGGAATTTGTTATTTCGTGCGAAGCACAGGTTTCCCAGCTAGTTAGCTTATAATTCATCGCGGCCTGTGTGTATAACAGTTTATGATTTTATGTGCTTCTTGTCATCGCTGTAGAAAGGCTGAGCAACTCAAAAGATTTGTTTATGCTCAATGAACCACCAGCAGAGGACTCATATGAGACATAATATGTCTCTTTCCCTAATATCCTCTTTCCCTCTACGCCTGAACCTCTGCAGCTTCGATAAAATTTATTTAATACTCACTTATAGATTAGCGACTACTTACATCGTATTTTCACCTTTTTTTGAAAAAAATAAAATAAATAAATAAATTTAAAAAATAAAATAAATAAAATACTCAAGGGTTTATTATTCTAATTGTCGATGTTGATGTTACCCATTTGAATGAATGTGTCTCGAAAGACGTTTTCGACCGAAACTCAATAAGCTTCCACCCACGTTTATTATTCATTAAATGAATACAAATTTTGTAACTTTTCAGACTGTTGATAAAGGATTCTAAAGGTGCTGAGGGTTAATGAGAGACACGCGGGACAAAGAATAGCCTCATCCACGGGAACCCACTCTGCGGAGTTTGATAGAAGGGAGACAGTTGCGGAATCAGCGGAGCTCAAAATGGGGAGAAAAATGGAAAAAAAAAAACTATTCATTTTCGAAAAGCGAGAAGAAGTTGTCAAAGGCCAGGCGGGAGAGGTCGGGGGTTGGCTGGATTTAGCCAGCAGGGGATGGCCCCCTAGTCTAATATGCAACCCTAGGAAGAGCCTTTGGGTGGCACGATTTTGGTCAACTTTATTCTAGGACACTTCCAGATGTCGGAAATATCTGAAATTGGTCTTTAAAAATCCAGTTTGGCAGCATAGTGCGAGGAAAGTCTGAAACCCCTAAAAATTAGCTCCATGTGGCGTACTTATCTGAGCTCCTAAAGTGGAAAAAACGGGAAATTACACTTTTTCCAAAAAATTTGAAAAAAAAAAAAAAACCAAAAATCCGTTCTGTCGGTACTGTAGATGACGAGAAAAATATGAAACCACCAAAAAGTTGCTCCACGTGGCGCATCTAAGCTCCAAAAGTGGAGCAAAAATCAAGAGAAAAAAAACGGCACAATAATATTGTCTCATATTATGAGAAAACGAGTTGATGGGTCTGAGGCCAGGCGGGATACGGTCGGGGGTTGGCTGGCATAGCCAGCAGATAGTGGCCCCCTAGTATTATGTTAACGTCTTATTATAATACTTAGTGGTAAGAAGCAACTTTAAGGACTGCTAACGTAATAATATTATAGAGTCGTATTATGATAGCACAATGTGCTTAAATCAAACATTGACACACCTAATTTTCATCACTCGTGGGTTTTAATGAACCATGATGGAGTATTCACATCCGTATAGGATACCTACGTGTCAAATCAGCATCATCATTCCTTAGGCGAACTCCGTTGGTGGCGATTTTGACGTGATCAGAAGTGCATTATATTATACTCTTATACCGGAGGGGTTTAGGCGACCTCGGGATTCGGGAGATTTACATATGCGTACAGTGTACGCCGTACACGTTATCGGCCCACATGAAAAGCCCGATGCTGGGACCAAAGGCATCAATAACACGTTGCAGATGAAGTCGTCTACATTGAATGTTAAAATCGCATCTTCTTCAAGAGCGTTCCATTTCACAAAATACTAGTTGTTTCTTTATAACCAAATTGTTAGGTGAATTTTACATAAGAACACCAGAAAAAAGTGTTTACAGTTCACCAATTCCACCCTATCGTAAGTGTACACTATGACTGGATTGTTTACCATCTAGCTGCATAACTCAACTGTGCTCACTTCTTTTTACCATTATCTGCTCAGCGAATGCACTGCGTGGGAAAACGGGAATCTATCGGGATCACGGAGTTATACAACTTTTTTGCGCGTTATGTCAGAAAGAAGGTGGGACCCGATAGAGTGATCTTGCACTTTTTTTTTTACATAATCCACACCAACCATCAATGCGTCAAACCCTGCAAAATCCAAAACTTCATGGCCCAAAATATGTAAATAGGTAAGCGTTTTGTTACATGGATGGAAAAATGTCCTCCGAACGGGAGGAGGAAGAAATATTTTGAATCTATTCACCGGTAAATGCGGGGAGGGCGAAATACACCAGAGATTGATGTTGGGCGGTTCAATCGGTGACAGATGACGTCATTTCCACGGTATTTTCGGTTGGGACGATTATTGTTCGCTTCGAAGATCAAAAGAAAAACGTTGGTGTAAACATTTGTCAACCTTACTGGCGTAATTCAATTCATAACGCGGTTCTGGGTGGGTTTCTGCGATATTGACGGATGATTCGGTTATAAATCTGAATAAGCGGACATCAGATGTCAACACACATAGATTCTATGGATACGTCAAAGGTTGCTCAGTGAGGGTTTCTAGGTACCGTTTGAAATATGTCACGAGGAAAATCGGTAGAAAGCTCGGAGCGAATCTTTGGGTGAGAAAATTCCTCTTCAACTATTAGCAAGATTTGAATAGCGTGTAAAATCCCGGACAACGAGTTCCGCTCAAACTTGAGTCACCTCGTGAGGTGACTGAACGGACTTAACGGACTTGGGATTACATAAATATGACGAAACCGAAAGCGTGTGAGGCTGTCGGAAGGTCGAAATGTCAGGAGGATCCTGAAACCGGCCGATACGGCTTTCTCCACCCAATCCCCGTTACAACCAATGTTATAGCAGCCACGACATCTCGAACACATCATCTTGTTGCGAACATGTAAAATTATGGATAGTAAATAGCGTAATGCAGCTGGAGGCATTCGTGTTCAAGGTGGATGGCCTCTTAAAACTCCGGGTTCTAAAATCCCTGTGAAGGTGTCTACCGTGACTCATAAAATTCGTGCTGAAACTAAACTGTGACGTGAACATGAAATATTTTACTACGTAGTCTGCATAATATATCAGTTCAAAGAAATGTTCCTGATGGGACCTTTTCTGTAAGTTCAGCTACTGACCGATGAATGATTTATATTTCACTCTACTCCACTCCCTTCTCATATATCTACATTTGATCCAGTAGCCTTAGCAAACTAATTCACTAGCCAACAACGGATAGGTTAAACTCGAAGGCTGACAGGCGATTTTTCTCTCGATGGCAGAAATAATGCGGCGGACGAAGAATGGATTTAAACTGCGATATTAATTGTTACAACTGGCTTCGATGAATGAATTTATTCTCATAACATACAGATCTCCTCTCCGAGATTTTTCGAACCAACGTTAAAACCCACGCGAGTTGGCCAAAGAGTTTGTTGCCGAAGGTGTTCTTGTGCCGCAGATAAGATAGATTTACGAGCAAAATGGGAGCGCCAGTTGGCGCTATTAGCCTTGGCGATCTGCGGAACTGGCACAAAACAATATTGATAATACGGTAAGACGAGTGAAAGAGATTATCTTAATGGTGCAGTAAAACAGCAATGGGTTTGGTGCAATTTCGTAAGTCTGGGAAGATTATTGGGTTAGTATATTCGAGGCAGCCACATTCTCAGGTAAGTATTTCGCGACCTAATTTCTTATCGGTTTTTACAAGCGGTCACCACGTTTTTGCAAATTTGGTTGTCCAAAAAATAAAAATAAAAATAAAAAATAAAAAAATAAATAAATAAACCAGCCGATAAACTGAACTAAGTACATTATCCTTTCAAGCCATTTCAACGGGTCAACTTATTTTTTTGCCACCTAACAATTTATCTTTCAAAATTGCTCGGTCGTTATTTCTAGACCACGAACTTGCAATAGAGCCGGCCATCCGGCCTATCTGTGCGTTTTGTCAGTTTCGGCCAACCGCACCTGAGAGAAAAAATAGCTGTCCACTGTAATTACAAGTCTCGCGGTTACCGATTGGAACCGGCAGGTTTTATTAGCACAGTGCAGTTTAAAAAAAATTTCACGAGTCGGTGGTTATTAGAGCTTGTTGGGCCCTCCGAAGCGAAAAGGGATTAATACCTACGGAATCACGATGCATTTAAGTCAATAAAAAATTGTCTGGTGAAGTAACTTGTTGACGTTAGTCTGATCCTGAGTTAATGAGAAAGCTCCGTGAAGCCGTAATGTAAATATATAATTCGCGATAAATTACGGGGATACTGTTTCGAAATATCACGATCTCTCACTCATCTTGTCGAGCGATCTAAAAGGGTGATGCTCTAAATTAAACTTTCTGAAAAGGCGTACGTATTGGGAGATGAAACCATTGATTACTAAAAATTATTTCACGATTTCACGCTATCATATCAAGTGAGGCTCTTGAGAAGCTTTTTATTTGTAATTTTACACTATACTATAACAAAGAATAATTATCCAAACCTTAGCACGATACACTTTTTTGTTCGAGGTTATAATTAAAGGAAGAACTTTACAAACAGCCTAGGTCGAATCAAATTAGATAACAAGTCGTTTGAGGATTAATGATCCGGTTAATTACGAGGTGATGACCGAAAGAAAACTAATCGAGAATTTTTTTTCGTAAGGCCGAGGCGGCGAACTCGTTTGCGAAACACGTCTCCATCGCAGACTTACCTCACCGGATTAAGGACGTGATGGTTGATCTCTTCCGTCACATATAGGCTCCCTCCGATATCGCATACCTATTCATATTACGCACGCTGATCTTGAATAGTAAAAGGAAAATGCATAAGAGCGGCCGTGCTTGATGGACTTGAAGGCCCTAGGCGCCCTACATAGGCGATTGTTGTTTTCACAAAATCTATCGAGCCAATACCTATAAATAATTTCATATTAAATTTAAAAATAACTGACTTCAACTTCGTCATTTAGAGATAGAGAGGAGAAACAAACATGATAATATGTAATACACAATAAATACATACCTAATATTATTAGGTATGTATTTATTGTAAATAGCTATTTTTTATTTTTTTTTTTTTAAGCATGGAACATGCTTTAGCCGTGAACTAACTGCCCAAAAACGTTACCATGAGGGAGACGTGGGAGTGTCACGTTTATGTATTACATAATCATAAATATACGTTTGGCCACTAGTTCGGCATCCTCCCTTGTCTTACCGTTAGGCTACTTCTGCGGCGTCCTCAGATGTCCTACGTTAGGCCACTAGTTTGACATCGTCACTTGTCTCACCGACAGGCAACTTGTTTGGCGTCCTCATCAGATGAGGACGACAGAATTTCTGTCGCACGTGAGGCCACTAGTTCGGCATCGCCACTTGTCTCACCGTCAGGCCTTTAGTTCGGTGTCGGACAGTTACTTTTACAACAAGCAAGAAGGGTTCAATCCCACGGTTAATAAAGTATGTTCCATGTTTCTTGAATTTCAGCCGTAGACTCTAAGAAAAAAGCATCCGAGGATCCAGAGGGGTTTGCACCCTGGCGAGCCCCAAAGGGCCGAGGTTTTTTTAAACAAATTCTTGATTTAAATAATAAATATTTATAATACGAATTATGAATCAAATAAACCATACAGTTGAAACCATGAGAAAGGGTTTCATAAGATTTTTCAATAAAGAGTATTTTCTTTGCGCTCCCCGAAGAGCAGAATCTGCTATTGTCGAAACCTGCAACATGCACGTGGCCATATTGTCTGCTTCACAGTTTGTAACTGATTTGATTTCCTGAGTGCGACCATCCGTCACCGAGGTAATACATAATAGTTATGTCCTTGGCGTTCACTTGGGGGATAATACCTATATATTTTACAGACTTTTTTCGGCCTCTTCACGGTGATAATTGTTAAAAAGATGGGTTACAATTCCATAGAGGTTTTCTTGTCAAAGAGAACGAGGTAGCCTTGGTGGAGCTTCCTTCAAGAATGACACCAGGTGGATTATCCCACGTCCTTATTCGTCCTCAGTGTTCCCGACGTAGCGACAAGGTCGTGTGATCTTCTTCAATCGGGGAAGAATTTTTTTTTCCTAGTGAAAAAACCCTTCTTTTATGCTTCGATGTCACTAAGTGCCAAGTCTTGGCACGTGTGATCCGATCTTAATGCTATTTGCCAGTGTCTGGTGTTTTGTCACAGGAGGCTGAACGCAGGTGTAGAATCCGAGAGAATACTCGTTCCATCAACAATTGCATAATATTTTTTTAAGCGTTTATTTTATAGCACAGAGCATCACGGATTTTGGTAAGAAGAAGTTGTGGCGTAGAAACTCGAAGCTCCTCAGGTCCCTTCCAGCTCTGGTAGCTTCCTAAGTCCACGCTTGCGACATAACAAGCAATCTGCTTAACATGCAAGGAAGTTGGTTTTCTCCTTTCTTCCTTGGGTGCGTTGACTTGACCCCCCCCCCCCCCCCCCTTCATGTCCACAGTGTCTTCGTAGTCTCGCCCATCAAATCACACACCGGGCTTTTGTCACGTACAATTGTTGGGTCGCCTTTCGCAGTTCCTCCGACGACGAGATGAACAAAAGAAAAAGTTGATCAGGATTTCATTCGTGTAACAAGACGCTCTCTGACAGCATAAGTGCCACCCGCCCACCTCACCGCCTAATAAATTATTGAATATACCTAGAAACGTTATTACATGAATTATACAATCACATCAATATCAAGAGCCATCTCAGGAGAATACAAATTGTGGAAGGAACCGACGAGTTTTTTGTCTAATTGGGAAAAGCTACAGTTGTGACGTCGTTACAGAGTGCTGACATTTGAATAGAAATTTAACTTCCAAAATTACTAAGAAAACGACACCTTATTCGATCTCCTGACAACCATAACAAGCCATCAATTGAATTGAATAGATGAGCGCAACCTTTTTGTTATTACGATATATTATAATGAGCGAGAGAAACTAAGAAACAGTAGGTATCTAGCGACCAAACTATGCCACACAACACATCAAAAATATCCACGTGATGCTCATTACGTAAACAACTGCACCCTAACGACCGATGCGTAATAAAACCTTATGCCGATCAGAGGTAACGAACGGCTCAGGCTGCAAAAATCGTTTTGGAGTCGTTAGAATCAGCCTGAAAAGCTGATGAATGAATTATAATTCCATAGACCCTTGTACCAACGAAATCGGACAAAAACTTTCGTCCCCCTTTTGAGGCCTCCTTAGTTACACATCAGAGATAAACAACTTTCGTCGTGAAGGACCTCCCGAAAACCGATGAAGGGATGAGGGAGGAAAAATCAAGGTAGCCTATAACCACCCCCCGAACTCGCTGATGGCAATGAGACCACCCTCATGAAAATCTGTTGAGCCGCTCGGGCGTGATGCTCTGTACACAAACAAACTAAAACATGTCGAAGAGGTGAGCGCACCTATCCATTTTTTGGAAAAAGGTTGCGCTAAAAACTAACATTAAATTGAACAATTTAATTTTTCGAATTTGCGCCACCTTTGAACTTCATCAACCCCACTGTGCGACGGACGGCATAATAATATTATTATGTCCGTAATATGATAGTAAATATTATTTATATTGGTACCAATATGTACTTACTGCACGTCATGAATCGAGAAATAACAAAAAATTTTATATTATGTGTATTTATTATTATTTTGAGGCCGTTCAAAATGTTTGACTCGCGTCGAAAAAAGAGCATACTTATTCTAAGGGGTGAGTTTATTAAATGCACTAAAATTTTGTTACCTCGTGTAAAGCTCGAGTAGGCTATTTGCTGAGTAAGCTATTAAAATTTGATGGCATCACTCAGCGATTGGCCAACTCGGGCTTTAATCGAGGTAACAAATGCATTTGATAAACCCGACCTAAGAATAATGAACCAGAACCGAGCGAGTCAGATTAGGTGAGCGGATTTGAGAGGGTCTAATCTGAGGCAAACTTAAGTATTGTAATTAATGTAGAAAATTGATTTGGGATGGCATAATTTGAAATTAGCATACCGGACTGACGTTGAGGAAATTCAACACTTCAGGGAGACAAAGTGACGCCCCCAAGAAGACTAGTTTCACCGCCTTTCTCCGCCGTTACATCGGCATTCTCGTGAGGTACTTGCATTCTCCAACGAGGCTCTGAATAAACGCAGACACTGTATCACCTGAGGATCTCTCTCATCTGCGGCTCACAAATCTCTTCCACGTTCGTCCCATAAGGCTATTGGAAAGTTGAGACGACTTTGACGGGTTCGGCATCGGATATCGGGTCACGCAGG
This sequence comes from Pilophorus perplexus, assembly GCA_955831195.1. Taxonomy (NCBI): domain Eukaryota; kingdom Metazoa; phylum Arthropoda; class Insecta; order Hemiptera; family Miridae; genus Pilophorus; species Pilophorus perplexus. The sequence goes on from OY037012.1 coordinate 17,917,609, forward strand.
ATCACGTTGTGACCCCAACGCACACCAGGGCGGTGAAAGTGTACTTTATGCAAATGCGTCGGCGTCATATTACCACTTCCTAGTTCCTAGTACACGCGTTTAGGACGTGAAAGACATGATCTTTGAGGCTGAGAGATACTGCAAATGTTTCAAAATACAGACTCATCAAAGTCGGTGCACGCGTCGTCAGCCTGAAGATGCGCAATTAACAATGAAATATTTATGTTTTCCCTAAAATCCCGTTTTCCACCCAACCAGTCGGCCCCGAAACGAAGAAAGGGCACTTTTTTTTCACATTGAGCGAGCTTTTTTAAAATCCGATTTCCTGAAAAGAGGCGGAACTAACGCGATTCGGTGGGCAACAAGAGATCACGCGCCGTCCTCTGAGCCAAAGCTCAAATATTACCCTCCACGTGATCGATTCACCCGATAAGAAGGTTTGTCACTTTCGTGAGAAAGCGCAGAGAAACTTGCATGGGAAAAAGGTGATATCGGGGGAACGAATAGTCCTTCTAATGGCGCTAAAGCTCGTGACTCCGACGTCACCTGCCAATACTTTCTGGCCGAATACATTTGGTAAAGTGCGGGAATCGTTTTTTCAACAGATCCGTGGCAGGTGATCAGTAAAAAACTGAAACCGAATATCATGTTTTAACGATTTTAGTCTTCTTTTTGTCTCCTTTGCTTCAGTCTAAAACTGAAATAGAATCCGCCTACTGGTGTAGTAATCTCTTGCAACTGAAAAGTCGTATGAACCACCAGGTTCAACCATGCTCTTCGTAGGCATAATATGCCTTTCATATTATGAAAGTTACGAAACTCCCCGAGATGTACAGATATTCTGTGAGGGTCATCATGCAGAATGTGTATGATGAAATAAGTTTGAAGTATCCGTCAAGTTGCCACATGTGACCAGCTCTTCCGGGAAAATAAGCATCATCTTGACATAAACAGTAAATATTTTCCCCTGAAATCAAAGGTAATTTCATCAAAGCCATGAAATCATCGCCACTTAGACCATTCAGGCGCAAGTGGTTAAGTAGGGATCATGATTCCGATTAGAGACGGAAGTATTATTTTACCCTGCGGTTTGCCTTGCCGAGAATATCGTGAATCATTGAGATATCATCGTAATTGGAAGAAATAACTACAGTAAATTGGCGGCGAATCGATGTCTGAAAGGTATAATTACAAATCCAGCACGTCACCTCCACTTCAGATTCACTTATTCAGTTATTAGTGAGTTGCAGCCATCCTAGAATCTCCAACTTATTGTCATTACAATATCTTCACTATGAAGTGTTTAATTTTCATTCAATAAACCTCTTTTGTTTGTACAGTTTAAACTTTTTTTCATTCTTGTGAATTTTTGCATAATTTTTTAGCTCTTAGCTGAGAAAGTAACTCTCAAAAAAAGTTTGTTACAACAAATTTAACGCTGATGCAAAATATCTACTTTCTAGTATTTTAAGACTAAAATATTGGTTTGTTTTCGTGATAATTGCTCTGAAATGGTAACATACGATAGGTATAACGTGAAACTATGACTATTTGAATAAATTGACTGAAGCATCATAGCAAAATGAAAAATCACCATTTTAACTGCCTCAAATCAACCACGCTTATTGCCAATTTTGGTCAAATTTATGCGGGTACGACCCCTTGAGGCCCCATATAAATTTCATGATGATTGAATCAGCGGTAAGCTCTGCGCATGCGCACACTTTATTTTCTTATTACAGTCATACATTTTGTGATGACCTATAGGTCATATACTATAATAATACTATAGTAATTCAATTTGGGTGAATGTCGCGGTAGTCTTTGAACGCGAGGAAGCTATGTGCCATGTCCCCCTTGGCAGTAAAATTTAATACAGATTTTCCATATTAAATTGTGAATTTTCCAAAATGAATTCAGAATTTTCCACACCTAATTGAGTATTCAGTGTAGAAATGGAATTGAGAATTCTCGATTAGGTTTGGAAAATTCTCAATTCGTTTGGAAAACTCTCAATGAGCTCCTTGAAAGATTTTTTCCTGGAAAGTTCATGCTTCAAAAGTTACGAAAATGGATCAACATTGCAGAAAACGCGTCTCTTAGGGGCGCCTGAGGAAAGGGCCTTAGGAAAAATATAATATTTGAATTCCGAGGTCTGTACCTCTAATGGTTGTGTAGGGGTTGTGTGTGCTGAATCCGAATATGTTGTTGGAAATGATGAATTCCGACCTTTCCAAGAGCTTGGAAAACCTATATCTCTGATCTGGCAGGATCTGGTAGGTAGGTAGGCCTACTGCTTTTTGCTGCAACAGTGTTGCCGTAGTGATTTAACGTGCTTATTAAGTACAACGGCCTGAGGGCGGAGAAACTGGTTTTGAGGGTTCAGACCCTTGTTTGAGGAAGGAGAAACCAGTGTTGAGGGAGCAGGCACTTGTTTGAGGGAGCAGAAACTGGTTTTGAAAGAGAAGACAATCGTTTTTTGGGAATCAGAAATCGGGTTCAAAAGAGTGGGAGCAGGAACCAGTGCGTTGAGTTTTGTATGAAAAGGTAGGGTGAAGGCAACGATATTGTTTTTTTCCCTTGTGGGTGGAATTTCTAGGAAAACTAAGCTTAGTTTGTAGGTACCTTCCTCGGTTTAGTAGATCAGTGTTGTTGTGTCTTCCTCGAAATGATACTGCTGGAGCTTCGACTGTGATCATTTAAGATAAAGTGACGTGGTGAAGTATTCAATTAGATAATCCAATGGTTTTCTAACTATACAGGTTTTATGGAGAAACCATAATCTTCAGATGGTTATCGTTAAAAAAATCACTTTCACAGTCGTAAAATTGATTTACACCAACGGTGTGAACTAATGGTTGCTTAGGACCGATGCGAAATGGATTTTTTCAAGCTTGATCGATTCTAATGACAAAATGGGTGATCCCGAAAATTTCAGACTCACAAGTTTAACCTGTTTCGAAATGTATATCTATTCAATTAAGCGGTAACCCCTCAGGTAACCCTCGAAGGGAAATTGATCGACCGATTAGAAAGCTGTTTTATGGGCGCCTACAAGATGCGCCCTCATCCGAGGTGGCAAGAGATTACAAGCCCGGTTACCAACGTTACACAACATGATAATCTGGCACTACATTCATCTATCTCGTCTTTTTTTGGTCTGCTTAATGAAACAGGTTACTTAGGTGGAGTTGTTTTTTTGTAAGGAAATGATTATTATGAGGAGGATCGCCTGAAAGTTAACTAACAAGTCGTGGGCTTGTCCTAATTCAGGGCGACACCGTAAGAAAAAAGTAATTCGGAAACTTATCAGATATGTGACGACTATTTATGGGGAAAGTTATGGCTATTTGGTGTTCTTATTGATAAAAAATGTGATTTTCGAAAGGACAGGTTTAGGCTACGGTTCGTAATCCTGCGGAGTGATTGGACAGCGAAGGATTTGGGATGGCGAAAGAGGCGGAAGAGACTTTCGAAAGACAAGATTTACCTACTTGGTTGGCCCGGTACTTTACATATTTTAACTATGGATGAGAATATTGGTCTACGTTGACGATTTCCATGTTAATGCAAGGAAAGTAGGAGGAAATTCCTAGTTATTACTACATCCATGTTTAGATGAAATTCGTGAGTATGACTTTACATTTCATTTTCGACACGATTAAATTTCAACTAAAGGAAACGAATTTGGCTCTAAATCGCCGAGAATGCGATTAGTTTCCTTTTTCGTGATCGGGAAGCGATTCGGCATCCTCGATGATTCTTCTCCATCTCATGACCTTAAGGCCTTCGGACGTAATATAACCGATCGTGTTACTCTTAGATCCGAACCTCCGTGACGTCACGGTGACCTCAAACGTCGTGAGTCCCCGGATAATGTTCTTCCACGCGGATACCGCCGGTGATCCGTGATCGCAGAAAATGAGTCGATACAATGTGATTGGAGTCAGGTGTTATAACAATTTACAAGGTGTGAAGTCTATCCGACCTTTTATGACCTCTCAACAGGAACCATCTTTCTATTTTCAATAATAATAAAGTTCAACTGCAAATTGGCTACGTTTTACTACCGCGTAACATGTAGAATTCCATTATCTGTAAACGATTCCTGAAAACTAATGAAAAACTCACTGAACCCGGACAAGTTGAAATTGCTTTAGTGGCTTCTTGGCTCATCTTACCTGTAAAAGAAGAACAAAAACAAGAAACTTAGAGAACCGTTACATACATTATTAACTATTTAATAGAATGATTTACACGGTACTTTTTGTATTTCATAATTTCATAACACACCACAGTGATATTATCACCTAAACTGCATCTCAGGCTCATTGGACCGTACTTGAGCGTTTGATTTCACAGTTTTTTTCCGGTCGGTATTGCTCGGCTCCCGTGTGAACTCGACGAATGAGAGGGTTTTAACTGATTTCTATTCGGAATCCGACGAAATTCCGGTCACGGGAGCCTGAATTGCGCAAAACTCCCGCAGTTCTCTTACGCCTTGGTTGTTCCCGAGAATGCGTTTTTAATAACGGGCCTGCCGCAGGGCGTAATTGCGGGGTCGCTCCCCTGGGGTTCTCAAACCTAATCCGATTTTGGTGAAAATAGTAGATTCATGCGTCCAGACATTGTGGGTTTATGGACAGTGAAAACCTGAATGGGTGAAGATTTTTCTTTTTCACAAAACGAGGTTAAAACTGAATGGGTGAAACAATGAAAAACTGAATGGGTGAAGAACTGAGTGGGTAATTTCAAGAATAATAAACCAAAAAAACCCTCCCGTAACCCCGTTCTAGCCCCATACCACCCCCACGGGTTTGTGCGATCGGGCTTAAAACCTTGCGGGCACAACTATATGGTAAACCGAGTATTTTGTGAAAATTTCAGATTTTTAAAACATTCCTACTGCCCAAAACGGCCCGGACGGGGGACGGACATTTCGGTTTTGGAATCTAGACCGCTTGAAAGGATAATGTCAAATTTTGAGGCCGATCGCAGTCGTCGACCCCGTCGCGATTACATAGGTGTATTATTCCAAGAATAATAAACCAAAATAACGATATTTTGAAGAAGAAAAAAATCCTCGAAAAAGCTTATTTTCATTTACCAAAATTAGGCTATTTACCTAAACTTTGACAATTAAAATCTCATTTCCGCCCCTTGAAAAGGGGGATGAAAATTTTGCGGGATCAACTAGGATGGGTACCAAATGTTGCGTCAAAATTTCAAATTCTTAGAAACATTTCTACTACCAACATTGTTCTAGAGTGGTCGGACTGGTTTGGGATCCCTTTTACTCGGTTTTACGGTAAAAATTACATCGACATGTACACCCCACTCCTCTCCCTCGCTAAAATCCTCTAAATATCCCTCTAAAGAATCGGGGGACATCGTCCGATCAAGCTGAAAAGTTTGTCTGCGGGTAGAATTATTTTATTCCTGGCCCAGAACTGGCCGTTTCATGACTTTTATTCCACAAAGTCGCATTCCACGATCTTTTAGACAAAAATGACTATTTTATGATAAAAAAAGTATGATTATCACGTTTGACTTTTGGCGTCTCTGCTTATAATATAACAGATACAGACTATTTATTGTAGAAATAATTATAATTCAGCGAACCCCAGACTATTTTGGACAAGAGACCCTATTTCTAAAATGAACTGATAGGTACCTCAGACCCCCAAAGTCACTTTAATATAAAAATCCTATCCTTAGTTTTTCCCTATTGACACAAAATACTTACCAATTTAAAAACTTTGTGGTTGGTGAGTAAACTTGACTTCACATTCCCATGAAATACTAACAAAATAAATAAGTTGCCATAAAAGTCTGTCATTTTCAAGGGTAATACTTCTTCATACAAATTATGTGAAAATACTGAAGTAGGTAGTTACGTTAGAGAATTTATGCACTCCAGATAAAGCTAGAGAATCACGATAAGAACCGCATCTTTAGATTGCTGACAAACAGACCTTGCCCGATGTGCCTTTCCCCAAATTTAGCATTGTCAAACCGAGCCGATAAAAAAAAAAGGCTTTATTGACAACAATGGATGGGCGTGAGTGAATTTTTGGCTCCATCTAAGGGATGTTTTCGCGTTTGATACACAAGCTTTTTACGTACATTTTATGTTTCCATTTGTTTTTTAAATAATAAAAAATCCGCTTCAAGCTGGTTTACACACCAAAACACATAGCAGTAGATACAACCGTTTTCGAGAGTATTCTAAATTTCTGACAAGAGTTTGAAGTCATGTTCAAAATGAACTTGGACTTGGAATCGATTTGGGGAGCCTCAGATTTTTTGATACTCGGTATTTACCAATCTGTACAACTTTACTCAACTCGAAATGAATGAAGCTCACTGCATTCAAGGTAGGTATAGACTTATGAGTCCACGATGGACGTCATAATTTAACCACTTCTCCTCAAAAGAACGTTTACATTTTGTATTCTGCTTACTAGAATTGATTCGTGGAAATGGAATTCCTCGTCATGTTTATAGGTTCCACTTCGAATGGGAACCGTTACGAATTTTGGTTCTGTCGTGTCGAATGAACGTTCCTTTTTCTGCGTGGGAATTTCTGTGCTTTCTAAGAGCTCTTCACACACAGTTCCGCAACTTGGTTGATCATCAACTAGGAAGAAGAGTCTTCATCATCCGAAGAGCGCTCCGGTAATTAATGTGAAAACTTTCCCTAGTCGAAATACGGAGACTCGTGACTGAGGCTGACTGTGTGCCTCAAAGACGAGAGATTTCCATTAACGTAATTAGCTAGCCCTTAGTTGGAATGGGGAAATCAACGACAATACATGAGTGGTTTAAGGGTTTCTACTGGATTGCTCCAACAAAACTACAGAACAATTTAAGCAGTAGGTACAGCCAAAGTTTTCGTTTAGAACGCAACAATGACTGTTTAATGTGCTTTCCTGTAGAAAATCCTGAGTAGTCCCAAATTCTTTAGAACTTTTTTTCTTCTTCGAGTGACAGCCGTTCTAGCACTGCTAGTTCCAGACCATCGCACCGACGTCAGAGTGAGTAGTCGAGCGAATAGAAAGTGACCGCCTATTTCGGCCGATTCATTCAAAAAGGTCAGCCAGCAACTCTTTCGCTTTTCTTTGTCCTCGTCAGGAACTAGCTTTCTAGATCGCTTCCAAACAAACACACTCGCTAACTGCGTATCGATTGTTTACATTTCGTTTTCTGGTTTTCCCCAGGAGGACCCAGGAAGTTTTTCACTGTATTCGATAGAAACCTGGTACATTCTACAACTGCATGAAACTAGTCGGAGAATACAAATTGGTGGGGGTGGGGAATCAATAGTTAATTATTAATTACTGGGAAATTCCACGTGAAAGGTTGAACTCAAAAAGCGATCTCCGAAATCAACAATATTTGAGTATGTTGTACCCCTTAGTGAGAAAAACTTCCGACAACTTTGCAGACCGATTCGTCGCGTTCTTGCCGCTGCAAAGGCAGCCAAAGTTAGCAAAATAGGCAGGTTTGGGTTCACTTCGCCGGCTGTTGCCCCTTATTCCGCCTTCAACGAAATAACACCGCCAGTGTTTCGGAAAGAGAAAAACTTCCTCTTTTCATTGGTGTAACCTATTTTTCAATCAACATCCCGAAAATCGAGTTTGAAAACTTAGAAAAACGAGTTTTCTCCAAATCGGGCATTTTTATTTTTTGCCTGATTTCAAGGCATAAACCTGTAGAACGTCCAGTTAAAAGAGCATCATGGGATACCAAGTCGTTGAGTGTCAGCAAACACAAGATATCACTGATTTATGCGGAAAAACACGTTTTTCACCATTTTTCCATGTTCCATGGGTCTCGAATCCTTTCTTCACGAGAACTCCGACTACAATGGACTTTATCTGCTACTCATGAGCTTTTCCAGTAGGTTTCCAATATTTTTCTATCTCATTTCTAAGTTTTCACACTCGATTTTTGGGGTAACAGCGTATATGTTGCAGTCGAAACCCGAAATCAGTCAAAACTAGTTTTACTTAGACCAAACTAGATTTGACGAAGGCCCTCAGGCATTTCTAGTTTTGACTAGGCAAAACTAGTTTTGACGAGGGCCCGCAGGCAGATCTAGTTCTGACTGCGATGAATGTTGCAGTCAAAACTAGTTTTGACTGAGAGGCTCTCAGTGAGAGCCCAACTGAGGAGTAATCTATCAAACGCGAACATTTCCTTTTTCCGAAGCGAATGAAGTCTGAATCCTTGAATGTGAATCAAGGAGATATCGGAAACTGTTGTCAGTGCGGGTTTAAGGTTTGACAGAGCCATTAAGAAAATTACGAGACGAGGAGGACCCGGAACTTATTTTTGATGCCAACGTTGAAACAGATGACGATGAGGATGAGGTACACCAACCAAGTATAGCAGCTGCTCGGCAACAGGCTCACGACAATTTAAAATGACAAGCCAAACGGATGAAAACTACTTCCGACGAAAAGCATCCTCCTGTGAGCGTTGGAGACAATGTTATTGTCCGGATTCCAGATGTGGATCGAGGGAAAGCTGATCTCAGAAATGTGATCGCAGTTGTGACCAAAAAAATAGAAAACGCTGCAAATTTTACACAAGGGTTTATTATTCTTTGATATAGGTTACTTGTGCAGAAGTTTAATTCTGTGTTAATACAAAAAATTAAAAAATTGTTTTTTTGATTTTTATTTTTCAAGATTTTTTGATTTTTGTTTTTTCAAAAAATTTTTTTTTTTCAAAATTGTCAGTTTTTTACTTGAAGAATATTTGACCTCCTGGGATCTTTCAAAAACTCTTTTGTTGCAGTGGTTTTGTAGATAATTATTTTTGATGAATCATTATTATTCGATGAATTATTTTTGATGAAAAGTATTACATGACTTTGAGAGAGACGATGAGGTTCTTACTGCCACCCATAGGCAAAACTAGATCTGACTAAGAGCTTAGTCAGAATTAGATTTTCCTAGTCCAAACTAGATCTGCCTGCAAGCCTTCGTCAGAACTAGTTCTGCCTGGTCAAAACTAGATCTGCCTGAGGGCCTTCGTCAAATCTAGTTTGGTCTAGGCAAAACTAGTTTTGACTGAGATAGGGGTTTCCCTGCAACATATATATCGGGGTGGAGCTCCTGGGGTCGTCAGGCAGCTCTCCTTCTTCCAGGTCTTCTCCAATGCCACGGAAATTACGTCCAGGGTTGGCCATAACAAAACACTCGCGGTGAAACTCTTATTTCAGAACGAATCCACATTTAAATTTAAATTTATCGTGGAAATAGACTACTTCGTCTGAAATCGTCTTTTTATAAAGAGGAAGTTGTTCTCTCTCAGTTTTTTTTTTTTTTTTTCTTCACTTTTTTGATGGCGGAATAAGGGGGGTTGCAGCCGGCGAAGTGAACCCAAACCTGCCTATTTTGCAAACTTTGACTACCTGTACAGTCGAATCGGCGGGAAATGTTATCTCATCCAGGAGTACACCATCAGTAACTACTCAAAAATGGTTAATTTCGGAGAACTTTTATTTTCTGAGTTCAACCTTTCACGTCGAATAACCCATCTATGAACGGTTTGCTCTGCTGAACAGTGATAGTACAAGATCACCGCTATTTCCTAAATTGCACCCAGACGTTTCCACGTTCGTTTTTGTGTCACAAGTCTCGCTCGGCCGCGCTAAACGTTCCCCCGAGCTTTTAATAACCGCCGTTTTTGGAAATATCCGCGAGGTAGAAAGTAACGAGAATCCAAAGTCATAGATGGCCTACCAGGTGAGCACAACGGAATACTGGGCGGGTATTTAGGTTTCTTTTTCCTGGAGGAGTCGTAAAAGGCAGAGCTTTGAAGATGTTGTGCAATGCGTCTATTGTTCAGAAGCGTAGGATCCCTCACCTCCACTACACAGCGTAGTGGTCCTCAGGATGTGCTCATTAAATCACAAGAAACTTGTGTATATGGAGAACATGAACGTCCTCTGAGTTTAAAACAATTTGATTCAAAGTTTTTTGTTCGCGAGAATAATTTTCTCACAGGTTCCCCAGTCAATAGCAGAAAGGTTTGGTGCTCCGCGTTTTCGTTCACGAGGCACCCTAAAATTGTAATTTTAGGGTAGTCATAATGACTACTTATCCCGACTGAATATTAGTAGTTGAGAACTAATGATCTCCAAAAACATCTGTGTCATGATTGACTCTCATTTTCATCTATCAACAAACCATATTTTTTCAAGGCGAGTCACTAGTTTTTAAAACCGATTTCCGTTAATGTTGCTTAAGCTCTGAATTTAGTTGTTTGTGGAAAGATCGAGTTTCTTCAGGCTTCCATAATCTTGATGAAGTATGTAATTCACCGCCTTTGGCGAAGTACATAATATTATTAATTTTACGTTTAAAGGAATTTCGTTGCGGTGCCGCCTGCTGGAGTTCATCCTCACCAAGTCCTTGATAAATCGCTAGGATGATAAAGCAGGATAGGAGGGAAACAGAGGTGGGTGGGTAGCCGAGTGAAGAGGCCCTGCGCGGAAAATTGTTTCCTCTTTGGCCGAACACAATGGGCGCATCATCAAAACTGTCCGACTGAGCCGTCAAAAAACACGCAAGGGCTGCATTGCTATTTTTCCTACCAACTGCCGAAGGACCTTACTGCATTCAGAGTCCCATAACTTCTGTCAATGCAAGGATGACTATGGGTCTCTGGGAGGTTGATTATCTGTTGCGTCACCGGCTAGAAATCAATCAGCTGGCTCGCTAAACGGTGGGACGAAGGAATTTACTACCCATAAAGAGCAAGTCTGTGGGCGACTGGCCAGACCTGGTGAGGGGGTGTCGAACCGGTCCGCAACCCGACTCTGAAATTCCTCGACTTTCACTATCGTTTTACTGAAAGCCCGTCGGACCCGTTTTCTTATGTTTAGGAAGTACACGTACTCCCGGGTGGACAGCTGGTCCAGCCAGGAAGTGAATCTGGTGGGCGTACTCCATAAGGAGATCTCTAGGAGCGGAATGAGCCACTGTGTAGACTTTGTGTCTTCCGAACCATCGAGTGAAATTACCACTCACGAGAGAACCCGTTTTGAAATCGTACGGCATCGAAGAATGAAAAATGAGATAGCTAATCATAATACCTACTAAGTACACGCCCATGCGAGATTGAATCTCACTTTCCCTTTCAAATAATTACTGGGCCGGCCGATCACGAAAAATTACTAGGATCGATAACATGTCCAAACGGATTGCGTAGGCCTACATTTACTGATATCATTTGCATTTCTGGGTGTGCGCACATTAAAACATTCATTGCACAGTTAACTGAACTGAGGAAATGATATCAATAAAAATGTCACCCCTGCAGTACAAAAGATCATGAACGTGTCTGGTGATTCCAATGTATTGTGATTCCCGGTAAGTGGGACACTGAGATGGACATTTCAAAAAGACGTAAGAATTAAAGATTGTATTAAAATGAAAATTAAAATTTAAATTTTCACCTTTTTCTCAATATCAATTTTTTTTCTTTTTCAGTTCAGTTCAATTTTTCAAATCCAGAAAAAAAATTCAGTTCAATTTTCAATTCAGCGGAATTCTTCTTTACCTCATTGAATAACTTCCTGCGGAATCGGACCGATTCCATAGTCTAAAAAAAAAAAAAAAAAAAAAAAAAAACAATGGACGCCGCGCAAAAGGACAAAAGTGAATGGAAAATCTTACATAATTCTTCAGTTGGATGGTAATACTAAAATTCAGTGAGGTCAAATCGAGGTCATGATAGGCCACGCTAAAGTGATTAGCCTCAATGTATAATATACATATTTAATATTATTAAAATCTTAAAAAATATAATATATTTTTTTATATTATAAAAAGTTATTAACCTTATGGCGCATAATATGCGCATGTATATTATGCTAACCTTCATTTTTCATTAAAAACCTTATTAGTAACTGCTTCTACTGGATCGTGGTGATTAGTTTCAGCAAAAAATCCTGGGACCTTTTTTGTTGACGGATTTGAGACGACTGACATTAAATCTCATTTTTCTGAGATATTCTGAAGTTTGCGGACTGAGCACAAGGAAACTAGCGATAATTGTACGGTTTTCCGTCTGTCTGAATGGTGTAGAACGCATGTTGGGACCTGCTGAAGTTATTCCTTTCCAAGCGAAAATAGTTTTTCGTCTAGCTAGATCGGGCTTCTGAACCACTGTGAGTCGGCTGTTCTTGGGCGTGTTTACAACGAAGTTATTAAATTCTTCGCCTTCTTTCTCCTCACGCCGACGCTGACGAAGAAGTTACACCACAGTTACCTACTAGTTACTCTCAGATGACCATGGCGTTTTACCATTGGATCCTACAAGGAAACCATACTTCATTACTTGAATTTCAATAATGCCCTAATAAACCACGAGGGGTTAACGAATTCTGTGGGAGGAAAACTAACCAATTTAGCTTCCCGAACAACCGTTGGTTGTAAGCGAAATTCTTTAGAAATAGTAACCCAACAGATCATCGCAAACAAAGACGTTTTCACGTTATACTTCTTGTGCGGGTCTCTAGTAAAAACCTCCATGTCAAAAATGTGTATCCTGGGCATAGATTGTCAATGCCCTTCAAGAAGACGCAGAGTATACATAGCAGAATTATGTATGGATTACGATTTGTCAAGAGATTCATCCAGCTATCATCCCTATAAGGATCTTGCCGGGGAACTAACCGCTCTTGTCGACTATGAAACGAATCAATATCATAATCATCAATTAAACGGACAACTATCTCATCAGGGGGTGCCTACCACTCTGTATTATATCCGCAATTGGCCGCGTCACGACAGACATAACAACGCGGGCTCATGTTGAAACCACGTCACGACAAATCACCCGGTTGTCAGCATGAGTCACGAAACGCGCCAATGTCAGATGTTCCGTTTGAGGTCTCATCCTGCCAGATGTTTTCCACTCAAAGGATTTTTTTAAAGATGAAAAACGCACTGAAAACTGACTCAGGGTGAGTCACTCAGCTACAAGACGGGGTGGCATCAAAAGTTGTGTCCGCCGCCTATTCAAATCACTCGATGTTTTGTATGCAAATTTCAATCTCAGACAAGTAGACACCGAACACATTTGTGCGCAGAAATAGAACATGGGAAAATCCTTCGGGTTCCGGATGGTTTGATGGGAAGAGCCCCAAGAAAACACCGTGACCGCACATAGCCCACCAAGACGACTCCAGCAAGGTCCCACAGCCTTCTGTATAACGAGTTACATCGCTAAGACATAAAACAGCAGGAAAAATCCGTAACGGGAATTGAAGTTGGCTTTTCCATTATTCATGTTTTTTTTAGAGATGTTCCCGGGTCGATAGTTTCATAACGTTGTTGTGTGGTTTATAACGCCCAAGGGGTAGTTATCCAACAGATAAGGACAGTAGCTGGAAAGGATGCATGCTTGGAGGCTGGTCAAGGTGGTAGCCATTAGCCCATACGCTTCGAGATAAGACGTTTTTCCCATGACTGTACGACCACTCTTGACGACAAAATACCCGATAAAACCCTGGTTTGATGTATTGAGCAATTAGTTCCCTCGCATGAACTTTTCATAGATTTGCACATAATTTCTTTCACTCCGCCTGCACGATGTCGACACGCTCAACGAGCAGAGCTGGAAATCCGGAGGAATAAATAAATCTCAAGAAAATATTCAATATAATATATGGCAATATTATCACCATCGAAATATATCAATAATCATTACAAAATTAGTTCAGACTCAAAATTCAATTTCTAAAAAATGAAACTGATGATAATCACAAAAATTAAAACGCTGCAAGTTTACCATAGAGTTGGTTATTCTTTTGATAAATTGTGTAAAAATCAAATTTGATTCAATCAATAGAACATCATTTAAAACATTCAAGCAAAAAAAGTATACTTTTATGACGTTTGACAGTTGAAAGAAACCCTAAAAAATAGATTCTACGTCAAAAGACACTTTGAAAACATCGCCTTTTACCACCGCTTGACATCCTATCAAAAGTAACATTAAATGCAAATTTGGCATCCCCATTGAAGCCCCATAGATGGGGATCTATCGTAGGGATAGTGAGGTCGGATGGGTCGACCAGATCTGGGACCCTAAAAATTGAATATACGTAGGTACACAAATACTTGGAAAACGATAGCCCACCAGTAAAACTTACAAATACCCCTCCCATCAAAATTTGCATTATTTAATACCCCATTTTTAGCCCCTCGGGTTTAAAGCAATCGGGCTGAAAACCTTGCGGACACAACTAAACAGAGGGCAGAGTATTTTGGCGGGGCTGCTGATTTCAAGTGGTTTTATGGGTCTCCTGAAAAGATCGGAAAACCGACTTGAGCAATGTTACACCTTCACAGCTAGAAAAAAAAAAACCTACCTACCTCAGATCCTGTCAATTTGAAATCATCACCCTCACCCGCTAATAGGTTTGTGCCGGTTATTGAAGTTAGTAAAAGAGTTTGTGACGAAGAAGTAGTATAAGAGTGAACGCTAGTTCAGTTTGAACCAACATTTTAAATGGTTCAATTGGTTCAAACTGAACTCCTAAAATGTTGTCTGCATTCTGGGTGAGCTACAAATTTAAAAAAAAAATTTATTCGAACCAGAAAATTGTAAAGTCTTTGGAAATGCATGAAATTATAAATCAATTTTTTATCATTTGTATCACATGACCCCTTCTAACAGTATTGACATTTGAGTTTTCGTAATCAAAAATGCGAAGTGTTTTGGCTTCACTCTGCAGCCCATTTTTAAAGTGATACCCAGTGATTCATTCACTTCGCAACAAAAGAAAGTGAATTCAGTAGCACCCAGCGGAGTCTGTTTTCTGTATTGACCTTTCCATATCTGGCAATTTATCCTTCAAAATGACATCAATTCAACCGAGCCGTCTTCTCACTTTCAACTAATCCGCTAAACCCGTTTGAATGTTGTTTTTTTTTTCCTCTCTCACTCCCAGGATGATTTCCATCAGTGAAAAAGGTCACTCATGTTCTGGGCGGGAAGGCGGTGCAACGGGAATATGAAATTAATGGCAAAGTTCAGGCGGCCTGAAACGGGATTGTCTTACGGGTCGTGAGAGGTTGACATGCCTTCTGGATGAGATAGAGGCAAATCTTTTCCTAGTGCTCCCGACGGTTTTTTCTCATCGGGTTCGAGCAGGAAGCAATTAGGTACGTGACGTATCCCAAGCCGTGCAGGGCTGATGAAATGTCGAAAAGAATCGACGGATGAAAATCTTTGGGCAGTTTTCCCCGACCCGAATGCGTATCTTTGTCTCCATTGGAGCCGATCTCGTTGAAAAGTGTGCCACCGTCGACGTCACGGGTCAGGGCGTAGACGGTCGCAATCAAGATCGTCTTCCTCCCATTGAGCCGGATTGGGTCGAGAACCCGTTGGATTTCAGTCGGTTGGATAAAACTCACAGCATCCCAGTTGACCAGTAGCCAAACGACTATAGTCATTTTCTATAAAAGGTGTACACAAGCCAATCGTTGTCTGTGTCCATGCCTGCGACAATCTTGAGGAACATAGGGGTTTTACTTGGTGAGAGGCCAACACCGTCTGAAAATCGCTAGTCTCATTCGTGCACCTTGCATTTCCTCCCTCTAATTAGAAAAAAAAAAATCACTTTGTCCATCATACCAAATCACAGCGTCAATAGTTTCTGCCTGCAGAGTTGGGCACGTTTATATTTTTAAAATTTAAAAATATAAACGTTAATATTTAATATGGTTGTGAATTAACTCACATCATGCATTGTTTGTGAATGTGAATTAATTCACATTCACAACTGTAAAGCTGGGTTCACTTAGCACAAAAAAAAAACACTGCCAAGGCAATGGCACATGGGCTTCCTCGTGCCAACTTCAAAATGACTGTAGTTGTCACTGTAACAAGAAAATTACGTTCACGCATGCGCAGGGAGTACCACTGATGCAATCGCGATGAAACTGATAGGGGACCATCTAGGGCTATACGGTATAGCCTATACCCACAAAATTCCTGAAAATTTGATTGAAATCCGATCAAAATTGTGGGAGTTATGGCTGTGGCAAGGAAATTACGTTCGCGCATGCGCTGAAAGTACCCCTGATTCAATCTAAATGAAACTGATAGGGGACCATCTAGAGCTATACCCACACAATTCCTGAAAATTTGATTGAAATCCGATCAAAATTGTGAAAGTTATTTCTGTTTCAAGAATTTCACGTTAGCGCATGCACAGAGCGTACCGCTATTGTGATGAAATTCGTATGGGACCTCTAGGAGCCTTATCCACATAATCCCTCAAAATCTGAGCTAAATTCATTCAAAATTGTGGAAATTATGGCTGTAACAAGGAAATGCGGACAGACCGACAGACCCACAGACCCACAGACCGACAGACACGGAACCAAATTTGTTCATTAGGCTATGAAACGCAAAATGCGAGTGGAAATTTTGAATTCGGACAACAAAAATTTTTTGGCTCCCGAAAGTGAACACAAGGCTTCCGCTGCTTCGCAGACTCGGAAGCAAAAGAAAGAAAGAAAAGAAAAGCGGGGCGTGATTGCTTTCGGCAATCTCATTGGAAGGAATCTGTGCGGGAAAACTGTGAACCCAGAGTAAATGTGAATTAACTCACATTCACAACTTTTTCTGTAAATTAAATTAAATTCACAAAAAATTGTACATATTAATTAGGTACAATTTTTTGTGAATTATTTTTGTGAATTATTTATTTGTAATAATTACAAATAAATAATTATTATTACAACATAATAACTATTATTAATAATAATTAATTAATTACATTAATTATTATTATTATTACAACAACAACAAAAACCTGTAAATAAAAAATAAATCACAAATTATTTGTGAATTTTTTCAATTTACAACTAGGTACATATTATGACATAATCACATTGTGATTTTTCTAAATTCACAACTAGGTAAATATGTAGTTAGGTAAATGTTTTTTAATGTACAGTGAATTAAAATCAAATTTCCAGTAATTACAGTTCTCGCGGGCCCGCTGACTAATGTAATGTGTAATGTTGTGATACTATGAGAAAACCCGACTGATATAATTTTTTTTGGAAATTTCCTAGGTAGGTACCATTTAACGGTTTTTCTCAGAGTATCACAATATTATTGGTCAGCGGACCCGCGAGAACTGTAATTACCACAAATTTGATTTTAGTTTGCTGTAAATTAAAAAAAAAAAATCACATAATATTCACTAGATATTGTCTAGTTGTGATTTTTTTTAAAATCACATAATATTATGCAGTTGTGAATTGAAAAAAAAAAAGTCACAAATTATTTGTAAATTTGAAAAAATTCGCAAATTAATTGTGCATTTTTTCAATTCACAGGCTTTCTTTGTAATAGGTGCATAATATGCATAATAATGTTTACATTTTTTTGTGAATTATTTACAATTTTGCTTCCGAGTCTGCGAAGCAGCGGAAGCCTTGTGTTCACTTTCGGGAGAAAAAAAATTTGTGTTGTCCGAATTCAAAATTTCCACTCGCATTTTGCGTTTCATAGCCTACTGAACAAATTTGGTTCCGTGTCTGTCGGTCTGTCCGCATTTCCTTGTTACAGCCATAATTTCCACAATTTTGAATTAATTTAGCTCAAATTTTGAGGGATTATGCGGATCAGGCTCCTTGAGGTCCCATACGAATTTCATCACAATTGAATCAGCGGTACGCTCTGCGCATGCGCTAACGTGAAATTCTTGAAACAGGCATAACTTTCTCAATTTTGATCGGATTTCAATCAAATTTTCAGGAATTGTGTGCGTATAGCTCTAGATGGTACCCTGTCAGTTTCATCACGATTGAATCAGCGGTACGCTAAGCGCATGCGCGAACGTAATTTCCTTGCCACAGCCATAACTCCTACAATTTTGATCGGATTTCAATCAAATTTTCAGAATTGTGTGGGTATAGCCCTAGATGGTTCCCTATCAGTTTCATCACGATTGAATCAGTGGTACTCCCTGCGCATGCGCGAACGTAATTTTCTTGTTACAGTTGTTACGTTCATTTTGAACTTGGCACGAGGAAGCTCATGTGCCATAGCCTTGGCAGTGTATTTTTTGTTGTTGTTGTGAATTTAGCTTAATTTACAGAAAAAGATTTGTATGTGAATTAATTCACATTCACATTTACAAATACGTAAAGTATGAATTAATTCACAACCTTATTTATAGGTAAATAAAAATTTGCCCAACTCTGTCTGCCAGTGCATAGCATGTTCCTTACGTCACTCACAGTGTCCATCCGAAGGACTCCCTCGCATGGCATTGTTAAGGATCAAGAAGAGCTTTTCGCCTACTTATTGCATCGTAAACATGAATTTCAACAACAGCGTTCTTTTAAGCTGAAAGCAGATTTTGAGGTTTTAGCCAAATGCAATTTTCCGAAACAAAAAATTCCGATATCCGACGTTCTACAACTTCCGTGCAACAATTTGACTGATGAAATTTCGGGGTTGGCCTCGGCTGTCAGTTGTGTTGGTTCTTGACCAGACCAGGCACCTTGCATGTTGTTGAGCCGGTGTTGCGCCACGACTGGGCGCGGTATCCGGAGGCTTCATGATCTTCAAGCCGGCCAACCGATAAACGGATAATGATAGAAAAATATCCTCTCGAATCGCACTCGACGGAATAAAAACGTTCACACTCAAAGTTTTTGAAATGAAGAAATTCCGCTCGAAAGAATGAACCGGTTTTTTTTTTTTCGCGAGGTTTCTTGCTCAGGCGTATTTTTGCGTCCTACATAACACAAGGCTTCATAAAATGGTTATCGAATAACCTGGACGGAATCTCGCATTTATGAGCCAGACCTGAACGATTTCACGGCCCAAGGGTGAAGTCTGGGGCTCTAAAAAGGCAAGAAACCGCCGTTCTCACAGGCAGCATTCGTGCTATGTTGAAAGTTGATATATGGAATGAGTCAAGTACAAGCAAGAGGAGCATGTTGCAGATTAGTGGGGATAGCTGTCGGAAATTCGAGCTAGCGTAGCAAGAGTCTGATCGGCAGACCAGACAAAATAGAATTCCATGAAAAAGTCGACAAAAACCATAAAAATAGATCCAATTTTAGTTAGGATAGGTCCTCCGCCGAACTCCAAACTTTCATCAGATCGGACTTTACGTAACGAAACCAACCCGGGGAGCTCCAGACATAAATATGCCGGCAGGTAGTAGTTGAGTTTTTGAAGCTGGTCTGGTCGTGATTTTTTCATCTCCCGAAGGGTTCACTTCCTGCTCCATTAGATGAGAAATGAGGAGGAAAAAATCCCTCGTTTTCTAGCCGATCGGAAAGGCCTGCCAGGATCTCTTCATTGTCCCTCGTTTGATTGTAATGAGTAGGTGCGCGATGGCCGTTCTAGGAAAAATTACACTGTTAACCTGATCCGGGGCCATTCATGCACGATAACTACTTGCCTGAACACGATTGGCAATGACCCTTGAAGAGCGTAAATTCAAGACGACTTCGAAATTTTCCACCTTACACCGTTGGCTTGAGTTTTGTTAACGATCTGTAATTTTTACAAAATACTCGGGTCTCCTCGTTTTATCCACATTACACCTTACGGCAATGTGAGGCATGGTGCTTTCATGTGAGGTGTAACACTGAGGAACATTCTCCTGTATTGCAACATATCTCACACCAGGAAACTCATTTCGAGGTTCCTGCGGGAGCATCACCGCGTCCCCAATCATCATCTCAGCTCATCTCCAGACCATCGGACCTTTTTTTGCGACTTTCAGCTTCACAAGGAAGTCACGATTTTGTGCCAACTCCAGCCAGGTAGCTGGGAAAACTGGAACGCGATAATCTCAGCCCGAAAAAGAACGCATTTGGTATCTCGAACGTCTCAGTTATGTAAACTCTCGAAACACAGAAAAACCTTTAGTCCTGCTATTACAGTTGTACATCACTCGAATAATATGTCTTCGAGGGCTACGAAACAAATTGTGGGTATTTCAGAACTGAGTTTATGCCGGTTTAATCGCGCATAGGTGCACTCAGTAAGGTCTGAAGTAAACAAAAAATAATGCTCTCGGTAAATTATCTTCAGAGAAACCAATGTTTTTGCGACGGGGTCAGAAATGTTATTGTGTCTAGATTGCAAACGCTGCAAATTTTACACTAGGGATTATTATTCTTTGTTAAACTTGCATTATCCAAAAATTTATTCTGTCCATAGAAAATCATTTTAAAGAAACTAAGAGTTAAAAAATTGTACAGTGTTTGTTCAGATGTGGGACACCAAAAAGTGGATTTTATGTCGAAAAGTACTCGGAAAACGACACCTCAATCTACCTCTTGGCATCCTTCAAAAGTCCCATTCGTAACCCCGTGAAAGCCCCATAGATCCCCACGGGGGAATCGGATGGCTCTGGGACCCCAAAAAATTGGGATTCTACGTCCAAAACTACCTCAAAAACGAAAAAAAAAAAACCTCAAAAAAAAAAAAACTTGGAAAACGAAACATGAAAAAAACTAGCACCGAAGCCCAAAGATCCCTTTAGATCAGAAAAAACGAAGGTCCCCAGAGATATCTCCAAAAATCCCCATAGATCTCCATAGATCTCACAGATCCCTGAAAATCCCCATTCATTCCCAAATATCATCATAGATCGAAAAAAACCCAAATATCCCCATACATATCCCCTAAAATTCCCATAGGTTGCAAAAAATCCCCTACGATTCCCAATAGATTTCGAAAAAAATCCCCCTACTGACGTAATACTATCGATTTATCATAGTCATTGGATATTGTGTGAAATGGATTGCAAACTTAAAACACCATGTTCAAAGGGGTTTGGGAAACTTGGCCCATTTTTGAACCTACGTAACATGGTACGTATTTTATCGAAAATTAAACGCAAGTAGTGCCAATTGAAGTTTTCTGTTTGACCCTGCTCCCAATCATTGGACATAATCTTTTTTTGGGTCGATCGCAATTTCATCGGTAGTGCCAATTGTTCAGAATTTTGTCGTCTTTAACTTTTAACTCGTCCAGATTTTCGATTGGTTGCATAGGAAAAACGTTATAACCCAAAAACTTAAAAACGTCTCAAAAATTCGTGATTTTTAGGGCCCCGTTTATACGAAAGAATAATAAACTCATGCGAACAATTTAAAGCAGTTTTAGAAATTATGATCAGAAGTGATTATGATCAGAAGTGTTCATTGGTGGGTGACAACGTGGGATGGTTGTCAAAATAAGCATACACCCAACATATCGTTACTAAGACGTGACTCGACTAGGAACAAAAGTTGGCAACATTACAAGTTTGCATTAGCTTGAAGTGGAGGGGTAACTAATTCCCAGTGGGGCAATCAATGGGACGATTATCGGACACCGCGTGTCGTGTGCCGCAATTGCGGTAAGGGGTGTCGGCAAACGCCGCATCTGCCCGGTGTAGTGTGAGTAAATCAAGCGGTGACATAACGACTCATTCCCCGATCCTCTCAGATTAACTTTCACCTTCTCGAGTGTCGTCACCCAACGTCCCCCAAACAAGGAGCTGATGAGGAGCCCACTTAGACAAATGATTTACCCATCACACATTACCCATCCCATTCAACTCGTCCCAATCCGTAGTCGGAAATTTCGTCGTCGGTTTCGACACCACCCTGAAAAGCTTTTTACCTTCCAATAATCAATGCGCCACCCAGAAGGCTCACATCATCGTGAGGGTTGAAAAAAATTAGGTTGCAAAGATGACCTCCGGAGTAATAAACCTCTCAACCTTTCACCGCCCGATGATACCGGACCACACGCAGAATACAAACGTACGTTACGAACTAGAAAGGTGTGCTCCACTTTTTCCCCCTTTCGGATATGTATTATAAAACACGGCATTTAAAATGTGTCACTGCGTGTTTCAGGTAAACTGAGGTAGGTATCGAACTCTTAGAATCCCACTAAAGTTCACTAGTTACATAAGGAAGAAGACTGTCAACACCGCACCCCCCCCCCCCCCCCCCCAAGGCCTCAAACGGGTTTCAAAAACATTTCGATTTGGTTCAGAAATCGGCTCGTCCGACGGCGTGAAATATGAGAAATTAGAGTTTGGCGTCTGGCGATACGAATGGGAATCGATAAGGCGATCGAAGTGTATAAAAGAGGACCGATGTGAGGCTATTCAGAGGCAGACAGGTCGGTTTTTAAAAGTGGTTTCGATCCTGCATTGTGTGACGCGGTGACGTTTTCACGGAGACAATCCGGCTGACCTGCTGAATGTCAGGCGTTCCACTGAAAATGTACTCGTTTCGAATATTCGAAAAGAGGTGAACTTAATCTAGTTGGGGTATTTACGCGGTGAATATTGAGAGGTTCTACTAGCAAAAAACCTGTTAAACTGTGTAACATGAAGGAAAATTGTATCCCTAGTGTACCCACAAAATTTGTATAATATATAATGTAAACTGTCAAATATCGCTGTCGTTGAGAAGGGGCTTAGAGCGACCTGTACAATATTCCCGAATATATTTTTCCCTTCGCAAAATTAAAT
Organism: Pilophorus perplexus; assembly: GCA_955831195.1. NCBI lineage: Eukaryota > Metazoa > Arthropoda > Insecta > Hemiptera > Miridae > Pilophorus > Pilophorus perplexus. Next base: position 17,940,158 of record OY037012.1, read on the forward strand.
CGTACACAAACGCCACAACCGAATTGAATATGACCATCTAGTTCGAGGTCGTAAAAACATTTTGTTTTTAGAATTGTACAACCAATTGTGGATTCATCTTCATAAGTGAAAGTGATTGGGGTTGTGGCAGCATGGGCCACACTCTATGTCAAATTTACCAGCCCGCCGCTAGTGGTCCCGACGTGGGCCACAGGAAGCGCCACCAATGGGGGCGAGATTGGGTGGTCCAGCTTCTCTCGGAGTGGCTTCACCCCTTACGACCCAGACCCGCAGTGACATTTTGGTTGGAGCAAAGGACCGCCCAAGGAAGCCATTCCAGTGGGACGAATTATGTCGCTCAGGTCCGTTGCCCAGGCCACTATTGTTGACAAATCAAACGTAGTTGCCGGGAGATCAGAGCTCCATAATACTGGGTCAGCGGACCAATCGCTGACAATTTGTTCGTGGAGGCCAGCCCACTGATTTCAAGTAATACTGCTGGCTCAGAGCGAGATGATATTAGAGAGTTCCTAAAGAAACATCCGAGTTACGTCGACCGTTAATTTTTATCACCGTAAGGGATTCGTCTAGGGAGAATCAAAGAAAAGCTAACTTCACATAAGACCGTAACAGAGATACGGTCTTATCAAAAGTCACGCTAAATTTAAAGTGCCGCTATTTACGTTCTATTGCTCGAAATTAACGGCGGTATCCTTAAGACCGTAAGTTTATTGCCGTAACTTTACGGCAATAACGTTCGAGGTTAGGCATAAGGACGTAAGTTATCACCGTTATTTCCGCGCATGCGCGAAATCTCGAGTTACGTCGACCGTAACTCATCACCGTTAGGCAAAAAGTGGCTTTAGGAACTCTCTATTGACAATAGTAACAATGTTGTCAATTGTTACTATTGATATTATCAGACTCTGAATCCCCTATACTCCCTTCCAAGGATCAACGCATTCCAGGTCAACTCAATTCGTGCCAACCTGAAGATGGTGGATCCTCCAATTAGGCATCAATATACCCAGGCCTGCAGATTGGGACACTTTGTGTTATGCTCTGGACAGGGATATTTATGCACTCCCTTCCTCTTCCTCCAAAGACACTGGGGGCGTAATCCTAGATATAACGCTAGAGGCATTCCCCCAAACACACAACACAATTAATGATAAACCTAAACATCAATAGCACATTATACCTATCAAAAATTTATTGTGCCAATAAATATCATTAAAAAAATGTGTATTATTTAGACAAGAAATTACATATAAAAACGTTTTTAAATTAATTTAATAAAAATTAATATGTACTTTAAAAAGAACCCGGACCCTCATCAATGGATGCTACGTCCAATAATACTTCAAAAACAACACCTAAAACAACCCCATAGCCGAAACCTTCAAAAAACCCTCAGCCCCTTTTTACCCTGACAGAGCCTCACGGGCTGAAAACTTTGCGGGCACATCTAGATGGTAAAACGCCAAGCTTTCAGAATTAAAAAAATCCTACTACCTACCCAATACGATCCGGTCGGACGTTTTTTGAATTCTGAGCGTCATGAAACGAATAATGTCAAATTTTGAGGCCGATCAAAACTTTCATCGCCCGTCGTTTATTATTCCCATAATAATAAACCAAAACGCATTTCACCTCACCGTGCGTCGTCCAGGCAGTTTTGGGCAGTAGAAATTTGATTCAAAGTTAAATCATTAACTAAATGATTTTCTGAAATTTGGACAAATTACTTGGGTCTCCGTTGTGTCCGCAAGTTTTCCACCTTCAAAATTTGAAACGGGGGTTCTTTATCCGTCCCAACTCAGTGCAGATATACAGATTTTTTTTTTTTTTTACATTTTTTATTGACGTAACTAATTTTTGCCTAAATATAATAAACCCTTGTGTAAAATTTGAAGCTTTTTTTACCTTACAATTTCAAGAACCTATCAGCTATCACTCAATCCAGACGTTACGCGGAGTGCCTACGCGAAATGGCTACCTACTCGTTGTGGAGCAACAGTACCGGCCTGATAAGGTACTTCGTGTGCGGCCTCATTTCACGTCTAATTCCCTTGTTCAATTCATCAGCTTCGGTCCGAAGCGGAGGATCCGATTTTCTGGGTTCACCCTGCGGCCTGAGGGGTCAACCTGTGCAACGCCCGGGGCCAACCGTAGTCCTCCCGATAATTGGCACCGGCCTATGGGCAATCAGCCCGTGGGGCAACTGACCTCCGGTCGTCCGGATGGATCATGGCGGTATTATAACTTTGGAAATATGTTTAGAAAGTTTTATCAAAGTACGCCGCCCTGCATTAGCCAAATTAGGTGACGAAACTGCGAACAGTATGCAATTGGCCATCGCGTTGAGTCCCCTGAAGGCGAATTTCATTCTGACTTACACATTAATTTTACGTTCATATTTACCTTACCACAACTGTTAAAGAACTGGACAAAGAACTCACCTGGAACAGAAAGGATTAGCCCATTGAAAAACGACTGTATACATAGTATTACTCCTCTCCAAGAATATATTATAATATAATGCATGTATTAATACATTATGTATTACCTAAATATTATGTATGTGCGTGGAAAGATGTTGAGGGTCGGTCACATAAGGCGACAATGTGCTTCAATGTGTTTCATAGATATATTCTCCTATCATCAGGGCCAAATGAAATGAAAAAATTTAAAATGGATATTGAAACATATTTACGATATTAGGATATGTAGAAACTTAGGATAGGTAAAAAATTGAAGATCAAAACATTGTGCAAAGTGCATACAGCATAAACAGTGATCGGGAGGGGGGGGGGGGGGGGGGGTTGATGAAATTAACTAGTAGGTAACCAAAGTATTATATTTAAAAAAATGTAATTATTAAAAATAAATAAAGAAGAAAAATAAATAAAAAGTATAAAATTAAAATAATAAGTAAATATAAAAAAATAAATCAAATAAAATAAAATGAAGTACAAAAAAAAAAAAAACAAAAAAAAAACAGGTATAGGTAAATAAATAAAAATAGAATAATTTCCTCCTCCCTCATTTGTTTTTATTTTAATTATTAAAATAAAAACATAAATGAGGGAGGAGGGAACCCCTTTCTCCCCACCAACATGCAATAAAAAAAGAACATACGTACCCTACTAATGAACATGAAATAGATAAAATTACATTGTAATATATATTAAATGAAATGATATTTATTAATTAATTATAATATTATTATTGAATTAAATTGACGAAAACGTGTGGAAAGTACTTCGAGCAAATTAAAGATTAACTCATGGAGTGAGCATGTTCAAAATACAGCGGTACTTAGGTATTACGGAAAATTAATAATAAATGGTCAGCAAACCAGAAAACGATGGTATTGGAAACGTGAGATATTAAATACAATACGAATGTTGTCTTAGTTAATAGTGACCCCCAAAACAGTTGGCATTGCAAAATGAGACACAATGTCATGGTACGGGAATTTCGGTTTTATTTGAATCGCGCTTCCAGGTCAATAGGCCTGAAAAAGTTATACGTTACTGGAAAAGAGTTATGTGTTCACCATGCATGATAACGCTTTTCACGAGCAGTCTTAGCCATAAAACATTTTTAAAAATGCTTTAATGAAAGAAAGTTATATTATAATTTATTTATTTATTTTGGAGTGTCACGTTTACAAATTACCTAATAGCTATATAAATATACTTTAGGCCACAAGTTCGGTGTCGAACAGTTACTTTTCCAACTCGCAAGATGGGTTTCGATCCTACGGTCAATAAAGTACTTTTGTTCCATGATTCTTGAATTTCAGCCGTAGGCTCTAAGCAAAAAGCATCCGGGGGACCAGGGGGCTTGCCCCCTGACGAGACCCAAAGAGCCGAGGTTTTATATTATACAAACGACAATGTTCTTTATAAATACCCACATTTTTGATGGTGAAGGGAGTAAGCGGGTTAACTGCACACTACGTAACTACAAAGGATCCATTTGCCACTCTATAAATTCGCTGAACTCAGGAAACATATTAGCTACTAGCTAGAAACTGGCCTAGCGTCGCTATAATCCCGAATGATTACTAGTTGAGGTCCACAAGTAATCTCCGCAGCTCGCAAACGTGTAATCAGAAAATATCTTCAGGTGGAATCGTACATTTCGTCATAATTTTCAAGTCCATTACGGATTTATTTTCATCATTAGACGCAGGACTTTATGTAATGCTCAAAAGTGAAATAGTTGGGTCAACTTTTTCTTTTGGACACTCCTGGAGTGAGTTGAGAAAAATCGGGGCGCTTAAAACTGGATGAGCTCGGGGATTTCAGTTGACGGGTTTTTACTCGGGTTGTCGCTTCTGCAACTGGCCTGACGCAATTCGGACGGTTTGCTCGCCGGTTCGCAACTGGTGAGAGAAGCGATTAGCTCGGAAAGGGAAGGAAAAAGTCAAAAGTTGACTAAGAGCGGCAGTGTTAGGACACTTTCGTCAGCTAGTTGTCAGCCGTCAAGTGCTTGAGGTGAAATCAGCTCGGAGTATCGACTTGAGAGCTTCATCGACGTTGGACAGATAGGGGAGCTTGCAACGACGGTATCGTACAAGGAAGGTTTTGAGCGGAAATCAGCCATTTCGGTCAGAACAATATTGACCCCAATAGACAATCCTGGCTTTCTCTTGTGGGAACGCCCGTTGGACGTGACCGAGGGAATTCCTTTCCGAGATTCCCGATGGGATCGGCGCTTTTTGGGAACGATGGAGTGGAACGACCGCGAAGATGTCCGGACCGATCGATCGCGTTCGCTTCATTTCGCTCGACGGCGCATCTCCCGGACGGGCCTAGCGGACTCTCCCTTTCGTCTTCGACGGACCGGACGGGGTTGTTGACTTGGACATGAACGCCACGGAGTTGATTGGGAGGCGGTGGAAAGAAAGGCGAATCCAATCGAAGAATGGGCGGAAATCGTCAGCGAGATGAGCAAACGGAGATTCTCACGGAGGCCATCGGGCCCGCTCACCAGGTGCATATTCGAACAAATTGTAGTAGGTAGGTATCTAAATGGCAAAAGAATGACAGCTGCCACACGGCCGAAGGCTAACTAAGTGGAGTCCTTGACCGAACAGACCGATTGTCCTACCGACGTTTTCGTTCCTTTTTCTCCAGAATCAACAATCCGAATCGTTGGTATTTACCGCCTTAGATTCGCCTGTCTGCGGTTTAAATGGACCAGCCTAATCGATCTAGATCTGAACCGGATTCTTCAATGGGGCCCAATTAAATGGTAACCGGATGATAACTAATTAAGGATTAATTGCGTTGAAACGCCAAGAAAAATATCCTCCTGTATGGAACCTATTTCAAAAACACAAGGCTTCCGCTACTTCGCCGACTCGGAAGCAATATCTTTCGTAAGTAAAACCTTTCGTGATACGATACTATTAAGCCATGTTACAAAAAACATACTTAATACCATGATCTTTTTTGGTTTATTATTCTTGGAATAATTATTATTCAATATAATATTAGATGTATGATACATCTAAGTATTCGCGACGAAAATTCGGATCGGCCTCAAAATTTGACTCGTCCGAGCCGTTTTGGGCAGTAGGCTTTTTTTTAAAGTGAAACTTTTATTACATCGTCCCAAATTTTTTGGCCTGTGTGTCGTTTCTTGTCCCGTCACGCTACCGTTGATTTTCGCTTACAACCGATTCGTTGCTACGGAACTTCATCTTCGCCAGTTATAATCGTACAAAAATCGTTCACCATTCGTTGGAAAGCTCTCGATTTATCACGCATTTCTTTCGTACTTGTTCTTTGTCATTATGTCCCCATTTTATATTTATTGATGTTATTAATGGATGCAGTAAACAATGCCGCTTGTTTTGTTGTTATCAGTTGCCACGTTAGAAATCAATTTGAGAAAACGCCAAAATGAAGCCGTGGATAGAGATACAAGGGTAGGTGAATGAGTAGGAAATGGGTGGGGGGGACTAGATATAAAAAACGTGTCCATCGATGCTCCGTACCCCACTAGGGGAGCGAGCGAAGCGAGCCGGAAAGACTAGTGGGAAAAAAGTTTCACTTTTACCGTGGTTTCATAAAACCACACCCGTTTTTTTTTTACTGAAATTTTGGCGGAATACTCGCTTTACCATCTAATTGTGCCCACAAGGTTCTTAGCTCGACCGCCCATGCCCGTGGGGCTCTGTGAGGCTAAAAAGGGCGAACGGGAGGGTTTTTTAAATGGCTTCGGATATGGGGTCGCGTAAGGTGTCTTTTCGAAGTACTTATGGACGTAGAATCCATTTTTGGAGTCCAAGAACGATCCAATTTCACCGTGGGGATCTATGGGGCTTTAATGGGGCTACGAATGGGACTTTTGAAAGATGACAGGATGTAAAATAAGGTGTCAATTTCCGAATAATTTTGTACGCATAATTAGGGATGTTAAATCGAAAGTATTATAATGATATATTTCTCAAATGACATATCATGAAAGATGATATCATATATTATAATAATATTATCATATTATTATCATCATATATCATCATATATTATATTATTATGATGATATATTATTGATATAATATATCAATATCAATATTATATATAATATTGTATATAATATTATTATACTCCAAGAAAGATGAGGGTCACTTTTTTTCGAAAATGAGTTTAGGTTGGCAGTACCTTTTTCAGACCAAGTAGTTTCTGTTGGTAACCTCAAATTCACAAAAAAGATTATGGTTTCGATATATATCGGAATGTCTATCGATATCTACCGATAATATCGGTCCTATAGATCGATAAATCGTTGCCATCCTATAATTAATAATCCATTGTATAAGAAATTTTTTTTTTTTTTTAATTTTTTTTGAATGACAGAATTGATTTTTTTAAACTAAGTTAATTAAAAGATATTTACTTCTTACTATGTAAATTAATTCTTATGTAAATTTTTCAGCGATGTTTCCACGACAGCAATTCAACGCGAGACCAATAAACATCTTTGTTTAACTAAGGTTGGTGAACTGCTGTGAACATAAACACGTCCACGATCTTTTGCATATCCGTAACAACACAGAAATTAGTGGCAATGCATGTCAAATGGCCAACATAGGATAGATTCATGAAAACGTCAACGGATCCTCGTTTATCTGTTATAGAGTGAAACTCGGCGTTAGCATTCAATAAATATAGCATTCAATAACTTTTAAATCGAACGTTCAACTAAAACTACTCGCCTTCAATTCCGGTCTTCTGCAGAACCGCATGCGTCGAGACCGACTGAGAAAGTGGATAGGCGGCCAGATTAGGTGAAATTGCGACATGCCCTCAGAAGTAAATGTCAGTGCATAATATAACACTTGCCAAGCGGGTTAATTTAACACTTCGAATGCGAGAAAAACGCGGCAGGTAATAAAAAGCAGCTCGGGGGGAAATCACTTGAAATCATCCCTGGGGCTGAACGGCATAAGAGTGAGCTATTTGCTATTTTTGCAAAAGAGATCCATTGGCAGCTTTAACCTGTTCGATAAGTTCTTTTTTTAGCAAACAAATTTAACATAAGATAACGATTCGAAAATTTCTTTAATAATATTTAATACCTTAGGTACCAGTTCGTAAACCAGCTCCTTCTAAGAGTGAAAATTGAGCTTCACAGTGTCGTTAGGTCGTGATTGGTATGTCAATAGATCAAACGCGACTAGAGTTCAAATTTTTCGCTGATTATAAAATCAATATCGTGATATAATCAACTCTCCTCTCGAAGTTCGATCAGGTTTTTGATCATTCGACCTCACAACTCTGATAATTTCCGTGTCAAGGGCGCCGTATGAAATTCTAATGCAAGACGAACTTGGAACCGCGATTAGTTTTTCAAAAATCGACCTAGAACAGGTGAACGGACCGAATCTTCGATTTTGTTATTCCACGATGATTTTATGGAGTGTGCAAAACGTTTGTAATTTCATCGTTTTGAGTTGGTCGACATTTTGTCACATCGTTTCAGAAACTCGCCGTCAACAAGCGACCCAGTTCCTCCACTTGCGTTGGAATCCACAAGTCCTGCAGCTTCATAGATCTTAGAGAATAAACTTGTAATTGCAAAGTCTATGCCCCGGACGGGCAGGGCCTTTCGAAATGAACGCGAAGGACATTTTTGTTTCAAGTCTTGTTGAGCAACCCGTCGCCTCCCTAGAGAAGCTCCACAGGCTTTCAAAGAAAATCGTTATGTGTTTAATGGGTTTACCAAGGGGTATTCTAGAACAGTGATGTATTATTAATTGATGAAATTTATTGTCTTCGATCAATAAAACCTTATGCTTTCAACAAATTGTATAAAGTCGATGAAATTTGCTATAAAACGACCTTTATGAGTTTGTAATTGTTTCATGCATTTCGACATATCGGTACTGAAAATGCGCGTGCTTTCATTGCTATTTGTCTGGTATGCACTTATGTTCTAAACATGAGGTGTAAAACTGTCCATTCAAAATCAATGGGGTGCCTTGAGATCATCAAGCAAAGCTTTTCCTACATTCCCAACAAATCGATTAACATCGCCGGTGGCGAGCGGAATTTACATTAGTAATCGGCATAGTAACCTCCCCCTTGTTTACCCATTCCACGGCTTTCCCACCTTTTGCCACCAGTTTTCGTAACGAGATCGAGCTGGCCCGCGAGCGGTTCGTGGCTTATCTACCCGATGAACCGATAAATTGCTCATCTTGCATTGCGCTGAGGTAAACGAGATGACCCTCAAATGTAACGATGACAGACCGGTTTTGCAACATTCGCTCTAGGGGTTACATATAAATAACAAGTTATGGTAATTAATTGTAATGATACATTAACAATACCTTTCGTTCCAGAGAGGCTAAGTGCCAATTTTACCGAAAAAAGTTACGAGTGAAAACAACTATGTAGGAGAGTGACCAGAAAAAAAAAGAGAATAAAGATCAGACTAACGGTTCCCGAGTTATGGGCATCTTTTCACAATTTGCCATTTTTTTGCCATGCCTGCCTCTCCCTTATCGAAGCTCAAATTAAAATTTCTCATAGAATAGTTGTGATGGGACATTTAATCAGCTTTCACGAGAAAAAAAAAATTTTGGAATCGGGCCAATAGTTTCCGAAGCCGAAAACGTTCTGAAAAACGTAGGTATGTATACATACCTAGTTATGTATAGAAAACTATAGCTTTCCGCTGACCGTGTGGAGTCAGATTTGGCGTTTCTTGTTTTGGTTTCAATTCTTTTTCTCGGTTGTTGTTGTTATTATTATTATTATTATTATTATTATTATTATTATTATTATTATTATTATTATTACTACTACACAGCCCCACAAAAAAAAAGTTTTTGATCCGGGGGTCTGACTATGGTATTCCTATGTATTTTTCGACGCTGAATCCGAATCCGAGGTAAAAAAAAATCCGTTCACCCCTTAATTTTTTGTGTAGGGGCGATGATTTTTTTTTTTTTTTTTCAGGAGCTCTCTCGAGGTATCAACTCGTAATTTGATGCTCTACAACATAAATTTTGAGCTGATTCAACTGCATTAGCCGTTCACAAGTTACGAGGCTTGAGACATAAGAGCTGCTCAAAGCTTACATTTTACACTAAATGTAAAGGTTTCTGGACGATATTAATTAAACAATCCTTCCGTTTAAAGAATCAAATTAAATGGTTTACCTACTGAGCCCCACGATTTAGAGTGATCAGGCTCAAAATTCGAGCACAACTATTACGTACCATGACTTTTTTTAAAAATACTTTCTGGTCAAAATGGAGCACAGTGGGGCAAGCGGCCCGATTCCTCGGACATCCCACTTCAGACCCTTGAAAAACATTCTTTTGACACCAAACCCCGGTCGTACAGGATTTTGGGTGTGCTGAATCCGACTCTGAGATAGTTTGTCGCGCGAAATTCAAGTTTTGGGGATGGAGAAATTTAACGCTGAAGACGAGCATGATGAAAATTCAGCTACCTATTGATTTTGTTCAGAAGGTAGTAGCGAGACTGCAGAGACGTCCAGCATCGTTATGGCACTACAAGAAGAAGATTAATGTAACCATTGATGAATTTTGATGATGGATTTCTCCCGAAATTTACCTCATTCCACCCCCACCAGAAGAGGTGAAGACGTCAAAATGCAGAAAAATGAAACAACAGGACCACGTCACCTTGACACCCATCTTCAGCTTCATCTCGGCTAATTGTCATTATCTATATGAAACGTACCTACCTCTCTGCCAACCTTCCGGCCCCGCGAAAGTTGGAAATGAACGTCTCCCTAAGGCCGTCAAGGCACCTCGCGATGACAACTCTTTCGCAATTTCCTTTCGCCGCTATAAAAATCAACAAAGCAGCCTTTCTCTTATTTCTCGAAATTCTCAGGCATTTCGCATAAATATGATAGTCGAAATGAAAATCACGTAATCTTTAATAAGAGTTATTACCCTATTACATGGTAGTGCACGTAACAATACCAGTAAATATAAGTATCAGGTGCAAAAGACTCAACGATTTTTCAATTTATGACAATTTTTCTTTCATTTTGCAAAATGAAGTTTCAAAATTTCACAATTGAAATTTAATTGTGGCGAAACGTATGGGAAACAGATGCAGTCTAGTTGGGCTTTTCCCACAGAACCACCCACCTTTTCCACTTTACTTGTCATCCCCAGCTAGCACTGCACCTACAGTCCTTTCCCTGATACAATCCAAGGTTGGCTTCTGAAAATGCATGAGGATCCCGGTTGTATTTTCTAGCTTCTAGGACGCCAGAAGAAGCCCGCCTCTAATCTTCGAGCTAATCGCTAATCTCTTTGTGCCATCTTTTGTGCAACCGACGTTTTCTGGTTTATTTTCTCCTACGCCAGGTGGAGTGGGGTCTTTCAGTTGCAATCGATTTACGCCGGGATTTACGACTCGGGTCTGTTTGTGAGAATCGATTAAGAAGAAGTCAGCGGCGGTTGCAGAACTGCAGTCAAGGGCGGTGGGACCTGTTTATTGGACTTGAACGGTCGTGAATAGGTTAGAGCACTATCCGGTTAATCTGTGTGCCAACTTTCCTTCCTCGCCTTTGAAGTGGGTTATTATGAAGGTAAAAACGCCCAGACCCCGAAGCGCGTAATTGATATATGTCGTTTCTATTCGATTTTTGCAATCATAATCCTATGAAACACTTTTCCAACCTACTTTGGCACCAAGTAGGAAAATTGCCTTTCTCTGTCCCACCCACTTGATCAAAATTTGATTTGATTTGATCTTTGGGTCCATTCCATCAATCCAAAATTTCACTCTCGTACATGCAAACGCTGAAGATTTCTTCGCTAACGACTGAACCACCAAAGAATTTAGCAACTCCAGCTTGGTACAACGTTATGCAGATTGGGATGAAAAGGTAACGCACAAGTAACAGAAGGCGTTAATAACGGAATGAAAGGGCAAAAGTGACATCACTGCGAAGAATTTGCTATGGGCGAACAAAAACATCAGCACGATTGTGTGTGTATAGTTAGAGTTTCTCGTTGTTATGCACCCAGTTGAAAAACTCAATGAAGTCGAACGGGCCAATGTTAGTTACGGTCGGCTCCTCGTACATCACAAAGTACTTCAACTTCGGCATTTGACGCAACGCGGTTGCTTCATCCCGATGTTTTCTTCTGTTTGTTTTTAAAAAGCGGGCCCCGAAAAAGGTTTTATTGTTTGCAATCCACTTGACATATCCGACCCGTGGAAATCCTTTCTAATACTCGGCAATAAGGGAGGGGAATTCCAAGATGCCCGGAGTGTGGTAGCTTGAGAGTTCGCTATGGAATACTGATTAAGGAGCGGAGGTTGGCCTATTGCATTCAAAGCTTTTGCAATAGACTCTTCAGTTTCCACGGTGTCCGTCTACTTGGTTCGGTAAGTCGTGAAGGGTTCGAAGAAATTTGATCAGCTTTTCACCATAAAGAAATTACTTAGTCATCAAACCACTTGGTTAAGAATCGGTTCGCTAAATAAACGGTTAGCAACTATTTAGCGAACTATTTATGCTCACAACCGTTGAGCATAAACAGGCTGGCAGACGTTTGCGCCGGATAATTGACGAACCAATTAAATATTGCAAGGACATATGCGCCAAACTCGGATACTACATGTTTGCGCTAGATGTCTTTCGTTGTGAATATTGGACTTTTGCGTATTTAAAATTATTTAAATTTATTTATTAAAATTACTTTGGTACATTTTGGTACTTCGGACTTTTCGACCCAATAGGTTTCAATAATTGAAATAAAGATTAATTACGTTTTTAAATTATTGAATTACGAAGTCAAAAATCAATGGAACTTTAAGAATGAAGACGAAGATCGAATTATACTATAATTGAAATAATAAAACTACCAATTAATCGATTATTCATTAAATGGAAATCATCAACAATGTGAGGGTGGATGAAAAAGTAAAAATCGTTCAATAACTTACTCTGACAAAATGGTATTATATATGGGCTCCCCGGCCAAGCAGGAATGGATAGTACATACAAACTACGTAGGTGGAAATTAAAAAATAACTTCTTCTAGCATCAAATATTAGGTTCATTAATAGGGAGAAATGCCTACTAGGCAAAAAATGTTGTTTTTAGCTTTTTATGCGCATGTTTTCATCAACATCTGGAATGAACAGTTCGTCTAAGCACCCAATATCACCCATCCCAAGGATAATATTATGCAAGGGCAAAAATATACATTTTCCGGGTTCATATGCATAAGAAAAGTACCTATAGGTGGTATAGCGTGAGGTTTTACCACACAAGAGGTTTTTCGCTGAGTAAAGGCACTCAGGCTAAACATTTTTTGCATAAATTCAGTGCATGATTGGGGTTTTTAAATGCATGTATGACAGTCCAATTTCGCATGTCGATCCGGGCTCTTTTCATAACGTTGGGGACGAGTTGTTTGGAGCAACAGGTGACTTTAATGGTCGAGCAAGAACGATGATGCTAGCAGCCCACCAATGCTTGTATCGACTCATTCACGCGAATCTACTAATGTAATGAATACATTATATTATCGTTCTCACAAATACTTCCTCATGTCCGTGTAAAATATTGTAGTAATACAGCCTGTTATGTCGACAGGAAGACAGATTGAATGTAAATCTGTACCGTGTTGAGTGCGCGCGAGTAGGATGTGTACATCGGTAAATGGAGACTTTATCTATCAATATCATTCATTATCAGGGTCGGTGGGCGATCGTAACTTCCTGGCGTCGATGATCGATCGAACCTCTATCGATGTCGCTTTAATCGAATTTGCTGAAAAAGGAGAGGTAATTTTATCCCGTACAAAAATAAATGGGAACCGCTTAGCTCGGACACTCGACAAACTGCCCCCGCAAATGCGAATTAAAAAGAAGAGAAAAATGTTGGAAGGGAAAGGAATTAACTGGCGGTCCTCTCGACCCTGACCTTCACCTGGACGCCTTCTCCCGACCAGAAAACAACCGCAAAGTAAATAAGCCTCCTTCAAATTAGCAACTTCTGGTTGATTATAATCTTTAGAAAAGTTAGCAATTCCAAGAACCTGTAAAACTAATGTGCATTAGCTCGTTAATAACTTAGAATGTAATACACGGGTTTAAGTGTGGAATGTTAACATTTATGTCTTGAAAATGCATTTGCACAATGAAGCCTTTTGAGGATCGTCAGGGCGCAGAAAAATTCATGGCTGCGAGTCGAAAGTGTTTCTTCAGTGTTTGCCTTTCCTGGATGAGTAAGTGATAGTATAAAAGCCATCTTAGGCTTATTGGCAGTCAGGAATAAACTAGGCAGAGGCTTTCAACCTTGAGGCTGAGGGCTCTTCGTTCTTCTGTCGGTCGCCGTGGGAGCCGCCGAACAATGGAACGCTGCGGTTTCTCCTTGACTACAACCTCAAATCCTCATTTGAAGGAAGTTCGTCACTCGCCCAACAAGGATGGGAAACTCCCGTAAGGCGTTTAAACCGAAGATGATACCCACAATTACCATGCGAGGCAGCTCAGGCGGAAATATTCGCTAATTAAACCATCGGGGTTTCGTTCATCAATCACGTTTCCAAGAACGTTTTCGATTATGAGGGTGGGAACCAAAGCTGTTGCACGATGCGCGAAGAACGCAGAAATTTACAGTGAATTTCAATAGATTGTGAAAATACCTTTCTTCTTCAACAGACAGTTTGCATGAGAAGTATTTGCAGGAAGTTAAAAATCAAGCCTGAGAACAATAGCATTATATGATTTTGTGTGCCTCAGTGGTAGTTCGTGATGCCATAACACACTTTTGAGCGCCTCGTACAAGCAAAATCGAATTATCACTTCCGACTTCATTAGAGAACGTCGAAACCGAATGATTGATTGTTGTTCCTCAACCCGCATCGGCTTGCGCCTTTTTCTAATCACCAATATTGAACAAATCCCCGAAGTTCAAGATGCTAAAAGCCGATTCCTCAGCCGAATGGAAAGTCGTGGGTTGCGTGAACGAAATGACCGATGAGAGCATGGACATCACAGACCTCCACTTGGCTGCATGTAGGAGGGCCTCCCTTCACTCAACTCGCACTCGAATAAAATGCCCATTGCATAATGTAACTCTTCAGAAAATTATGGCGAAAACATATAACTCCCAGGATGGCTCGGTGCGTCACGATTGACGATCAACAGATAGTGCCCTTTAATTTGTAGGCTTTTCGCTGTTACAAAACCAGAAACGTGCTGAACGAAACCAAAATGAATGACATAACACGCAGTGAGTGCAAAATCAGCATAAATCACTAATTGCGTTTCACTGTTGGAAAAGGGAGATGAAGCGATTACTCAATAAAAAATTTAAAAGCTTGACAAAGTAGGAAAAGAGTCGAAATGCACTTTTGACATTTTATGTCTTTACTTTGGCACACAAACGAAAAAAGCGTTAAGTGTTAAGTGTTAAAAAAACGTTACGGTTGGTTTTCTGATGATTTCCGCTTACAACCGAGTCGTTGCTGGGGAAATGAAACTTCTTTAGTTTTCAAGGGACAGAAATCGTTCACCATTCGTTGGAATGCACTCGATTTATCACGCATTCTTTCGTACTAAGTACGAAAGTCTTGGTCTTGGTATTTATGTCGCCATTTTATATTTATTGATGTTATTAGTGGATGGAGTAAACAATGCCGCTTGTTTTTGTTTCCACGTTAGAAACCACTTTGAGAAAACGCCAAAATGAGGGGGGGACTAAAGACATAAAATGTCCCAAGCATAATATGCTGTATAGATCATCAAGAAAAGACACATTATCGTCAACAAGATCGTCAACAAACTGTTTAGCCTTATCATCATGATGAGATCATTCTTAATATTATTAAGAATGATCTCATCATGATGATAAGGTTAAACAGTTTGTTGACGTCAAATAGTCAAAATGTTTACCTGATAAACAATCGTAGAATAGTTGGAAACATGGGACGCATTAACAAACGACTAATTATGCACTAATTCGACCTAATTATAATGAAGCTATAGGTTCAGAGCTCAGGTCGGGGAATTTCCACAACTATTAGCTGGAGGGCAACGTTTTGGTTGAAAACAAAACTGAAGACGACCTCCGTTTGCTCAAATTGGTATGAATGGAATCCTTAAACTACATGAAAACAGGTAACTGTTGTGCAGATGAACCATGCAAAACTGTTTTGCAAGGTACATCTGGCAGTTTGGGTAGTGCGTAGGTACTACGCACATGCTGAAAATAACCAATTGTAAGACACAATTTGTGTCAGTTTGGACATATAAAAACACCGTGTGAGCCGACGGTTTCTCTTGCAGGCAATGGAAACTGCGTGGGGGTTTTTCTGTTAGCATCGAAACCCCCAAAACAAAGGACCGCCACAAATTTCACTTCTACGGCGGACGAGAGGATCCGTCTCGGCGTTTCATAGGCAACGTGAGCCTCTACGCCTGCGAGAACTCTCGGTTTCAGTAACACGATGTCTTCCCAGGACTTTCCTCATTTCGAGCAAGGTACAAATCTTTTCAAACGAGCCGTGAGCGAGAATCTCTTTCCCCGAGCGGAATCTTGGTTTCCCGTTAGCGAAACGATTTTTTTTCCACATGTGTGAACTTAGCCAATGTTTTTACACAGTAATTGGCTCAGTTCCCGCACTGAGACTTATAGTAATGCCAACTATTTATGTTCATCAAAGGTCATTAGTGTCAAGTGACAGCTGTCAATTTTACATCAGAATTAATAAAGTGTTTCCTGTCAACCCCTTAGCGCATTTCAGTGACAACTTTCAGATTTCCACACCTACAAAAGTAATATAAAATATTGCTACGTACTAAATTTTAGTTTGGTTTAATACTACAGAATCCGTTAGGTTCAACAGTTATTTATGCACAACGCACAAATAAGCTGTTACAATCCCGGAAGCTGAAGAAAAATAATCATCCTATGCAACGTAGTAGCTTTATAGCACTGCGGAGTAGGTCCCAACAGCCACTGGACCAGCCTAACGGGATAATAAAAGCTTGCAGGGTCCGGGAAGATAAAAATCTTCTACATGCGAAGAGATAAATACGAACGATACCCGCAGATAACCTTCGGGCTAGGATGAGGCTGGGAATATTGAGCAAGCCAATGCAGAACTACCTAGAACTAGGACCATTATTATCATACACAGAAGCTGACACAGGCCTCGGTGGAAACTTAAGTTGGCTGAAAGAGTATGACTTTTAATTGGCACACCCAGTTAACCATTAACGATACCGGTTCACCCTTTTGGGCGTCTATTTAGGACGTGAAAGGAATTGTTCCATAAGTGGAGCTGATAATGAAAGGTAACATGAACTATACAGTGATTGATCAACTGGTGGTAACTTTGGAATGGGATATTCTGACGTTTGATTAACATGTCAAAAGGCAGAGCCCTCTTTTGCCAGACGGCCAGCGATGCCTTTCTCAAGTCTTTCACCCCTTTTAGAATCCTCCATAAAACGTGCTCCATTGCGGTGGGAGATCTGCACGCTCATATTAGTCACTCAGGTTGTGGATGTGTAAAGTGACGAACTTTTCGCTTTTCATGTGCACGAATTCCGCTTTTAAACCCAGCCACACCCGCGGGAACCATAAATCACTCCTGCCCACCTTCAACAAAGAGAGAGATCCCTTTTAATGAAGACGATTCCCCAATGGAGAATCGACGAAGAGCACAATCGTTCAAACCGCCGACAATCCACTTGTTTGCGGACCAAATCGACGAGTTGAGCCTAAAAGAAAAAGTTCGTCCTATAAAATATTACAAAGGATGAGGTCTTGCCGAGCGTAGGACTCAGGACCAGAGTGGGCCGGATTGCGTCACCTTGCAGCCGCAGTGGTCCTTACGGGAGGTCTTCCCACAACACAGCAATAAAGCACGTATTGTGACTAATTTACATCGCGCATAAGTAAAAGAGGAAAATTAAAATAATACGTATTGATAAAACATATTTCATCTATATATTGTATCGAATTTCTCCGTTAAAATCCAATATTAAATTGTTTTTTCTTAAAATAAATTTCCAACTTACAGCACATCCCTCGTTTAATCCGTCTAAAATTCTACCCATTGTGCATTGAACATTTTCGACCCTCATAAAAATGTGGAAATGCTTGCAAAACCAATAAACGACCAGATGGGAACAATCACGACGATTATTACCCCCTGAGTAAAGCCAACAAGAGACCAGCCATTGCAACAGAATCGGGCAGGGGAAGGGGTGATGGTGAGGTGCACCTCACCATTCCGAAAGCTAGAGGGTTTGTATTTTGAGAATTTTGGGATTTTCACAATGGTAAAATTCGAAATACGGTGTGAGCACGACACTCCTCAATTCAGTTGCTTACGTAACCTTCATTCGACCCTTCGAGATGGACCAATTTTTGGAAAAAAACGGTTAAGTTCGCGCCTAGCAAAAGATTCCCGGTGCATATTCATTCTCAATTTCTATGTTTGCTAACAAAAGCCTCATTGATGAGGCCGTCTTAGGAATCAGGTGACGAGACACCACCTAGCACCATTTTCAGAGTTTAAAACAAAGAGAAATGCTGAAACATGTTGCCTCATCAAATCTCAGTTCGCAAATGAGAATCTCATTGAATATGCAGTGCTTCAGTAATCGTACGAGTTAAGTCAGGCAGGGTCATTGTGCAGAAGGAGGCCCAGGCCCTGGCAGTCCCCTCTTCTCTTCCTCTACAGTGTGTGATGTTTCGTGTTGCTTCACGTCGGCTGAGTCACCGCCCCCGCCACTTCCACATCCGGCGACCATAGAAGAATACGTGCTTTTATCAGAGCTTCCATAGTGGAAGGAAGAGAGAGCAGAAAGCATTCGAAACGGTAATTTCAAGTCAAATATAAGAAACAATACTGGAGAACACAAAATAGTGTAGACGTGCAAACGTTACTTTATTGGCTGGAGTGGTACCCTACAAATTATTTCAATACATAGGCACGTATACGTGGACATGGACATAGGCATGTATATGTATACATGGACACGTTTTTCGCATTTATGCGTTATAATGTTATAACATTAAATCATTATAATTAATGTTATAACTAGGGCTCGGATTCGAGCATATTAGCATATTTTTTTCCTGAATATTAAACATTGAAAAAGCCTTTTGGTAGTGTTCTCACTTCTCTGGGACAACAGAATTTAAATTTATCGACCATATAACTGCATAAAACAGCGATCTTCAAATAAACGCATATAAATGTATATTCTAGTGGGGGGGGGGGGGGGGGGGGCTGAAATCTTGCCCGAGTTAGTGAGCTAATATCCATAACTTGTGCCCTATTGATACAATATCCGAGGAAGCTATGGGCCATGTCCCACTTGGCAGTGCATTTTTTTTTTTAATTAGGTAGGTAGTGGGAAAGTCGAGTTTGAAAATTTAGTGTTATCTATTCCTTCTCAAATTCGAAAAAATGGTTTTTGGTCGCCTATGTACAAAACAGTCCGGTACATAACAATAATTTTGCAATTAGATACATTTTACACCGCATAAAGACCAAAAAGCTGCCCGCTCTGGACTTGGGTACTACGAAATGCCGATTGGGGACTCGAGTAATTTTCGTGCACATTTTTCAGGATCTAAAATAATAAGGAAGACTGCCAAAAGCAGTGGGAAGCCAAAAAGGAACATAATTGAGTTTCAAAACTCCGCAACTGCGGAACAATCGTTCCACAATTCACAGTCTGGTTTTGGAAGTCGGTCATTGAATAATTATTTAAAAAAATAAAATTAGAAATACGCAAAATATACCTGTGTAGTGTTTGAACAGATAAGAGGCCCCACAGAGCCGCTCGGTGTACTGGATGAGTTTGAGGTCCCTAATAGGTAAATTGATTCTACGTCCAAAATTACTTAAAAAATGATACCTCATTCGACTTTCCGGCCCAAGCCCCCAAAAATCTCATTTATAGCAAGCCGATTTTTTCATTTCACTTTCCTTTGTGCAGATTTTAACTGTGTTTTCGAGCATATCTATTGAGCATAAAACTTATGTTTATCGAGCATAAGAATCCGCGCCCTAGTTATAACATTAAATTAAATCCTAAATAATATTGAGTATTTCGAAATATTACCTATTTGCGAAACCATGTACCTAAACCAAATTTCTCCGTGTTCATGAAACTCTCACCTAAAGATGAAAGCAACCGAATTCCCAAGACCTCGGGTGGACCAAAGCGCGCCAACGAATTTCCATAAAAAAGGCAGTGTCGCTCAGAAGAAGAGAAGTCCGATGGAATGGAGGATTGTGTTACCCTTCCATGGCTCGGAGAATGAGGAAAATCAAGCAGAACCTACAGTGTAGGTCCTACACGTTTGTACACAACCTTCATCATGAGTCACACGGTTTCCAAGTCCACAAAAAGATTCATAATACGGTAAGAAAATGTTGACCAACCTCAAAATTTTTCCTTTCAGGATGAGGAAATTCCGAAAATAGGTAGGTGCATTTTATAAATATCTGAAATTTTAATTGAATATTTGCCAAAAGCAGACATTGGGAAGCAGTTGAGGATGAAGCAGATGAAGAAATTTGAGGATCGCTTATTGAACGCTAAATTCTAAATATCTACCAATATTCACCATCATCTCTCGCCTCACTTCACAATACTTCACAATACCTAAATATTTTATGTGTGAGTGAGTGAGGCCGATGGGCAGCGGACCCACATGTTGGTTCTACTTCTAGGATCCGCAAGTGTTTCATCCCAATCGCTTCATACCCAGGAAAGCTGCGGAGCTTTAGGTAGTTTTTTAGAGGAGGTTCAAGTGGGGTATCGTTTCCGAAGTGAGTCGGAGTTCTTAATCTTAGGATCTATTTATGAGGGTACCGGAACTGTCAGAGTATTCTGTGGTGCTCTACAGGGCCAGAAGAGGGTTCAGGGCGTTGGGTTACGTTTCCTTCAAAACTCAATGTCACAATACATTTTATAGAAAAATTTAGTTTGAAGGAAAACGCCATTATTTCAGAAACATGCAATTTACATGCAGGGAATTTTGTAGGTATGCCAGATACTTGCCACTTGACAGGAAATCCCACGGTCCTCGAGACCTGGAAGGTTGAGCTTTCCAAGTGACCGCTTTTATAGCTTTCTCTGGTAGGTAGTTGTAGACATCGCGTTCATGCATCGCTAGTAACCCACATGTACGTACGCAACTATCGCGGGAGGGCCATCCTGTCAAGGCACAGCTTCTGGCCATGGAATAGAATATTCTGTTCACCGCGTATTATCATTATAAGAGCCACTAGTAACAGCAGCCTCCATAAGTCATGCAGCATCTTCACCCCTTTCGTTTACCCAACTCAACGGGAAAACGCCTCATCAAACACCGTAACCACGTTATCTGCAAACGCTGGGTAAAGTCATCGGTTGAGCGATAAAATGAGATTTTGTAACCGATGGCACAAAAACCGTCGGGGTCGTGATTGGAGACGACCCGATAAATTACTAACATAACTTCGGAATCGAATTGAGCAACAATTGGTGAGGGAAAAAACCGCAAACGAGACGAACGATCTACAACGAATAGACTTCATGGGTTTATACAAAGTTCTAGTCAACGAGGTCTGTGTCTCTATAACAATGACGGGTCCACTGAACCCGATCCCAATCCGCAAAACTAACACGTCCGCTTCATTTCATCGAAGTTGGAGAAAGAGAGAGAGAGAAAAAAAAAAAAAGTCTCAGGAGACGCAATAGGTCAACGAAGGTAACATTGGGAAGGAAGAAAATATTGAAATATATATATATATATATATATATGATTATGTAGGTATACCATTAAATGGTACCTACATAACATAATTAAATTTTAATGAGGGCTGACCCGGTCGGTAGACGTGGAGCGTGCTGTGATCATATGGCAGAGGTATTTCAACAAAAGTACCTACATTCACTGCTTCCACCTTTGTATGAACAGGTGTTACTCGTACATGCGTCATGAAAGATGTAATGACAATACGGGGAAGAGTTCACTGTTTTGTATTTCGAAATGTATTGAATGGGTTGGCGTTGTGTCGTTTACTTGGCCCTAACAATGGGGTCACATCACACCAGGCTCAACCGTTATTAAGGCAACCTCAATTTTTGGTTTATTGTTCATGGAATGTATTCGCGACGGGGGTAGACAAATGTTAATCTGGGTCGAAATTTCAAGATGACATCTTGAGCACATTGTGTACATTGCAAAAATGTTCGCCGTTCTGGGCAGAATTTTTTTTTTTTTAATTTGAAATTTTGCCAAAATACTTGGTTCGCCATCTAGTTGTACCCGCAAGGTTTTCAGTCCGATCGCCTATACCCGTGGGGCTCTGTGAGGCCGAAAAGGGGCCGGGGGAAGGGTTTCGGCTACGTGGTTATGGGGTTACGTGGTTATGGCTATGGGGTTACGTGTTCGAAGTATTTTAAGGGGTAACGTGTTCGAAGTATTTTTGGACGAAGAATCCATTTATGGGGGTACCAGAACCATACGATTCCACCGTGGGGATCTATGGGCCTACAAATGAGGCTTTTGAAGGATACCGGGACGTCGAATGGGGTGACGTTATCCGAGTAATGTTGAATGATCCATTTTTCGGGGTCCCACTCTACAAAAAATCGCATTTCTTTATTCATTTTTGTTTATTATTCTTGGAATAATACACCTATGTAATCGTGACGGAGGTCGAAAATTCTGATCGGCCTCGAAATTTGATGAAATTATACGTTTCAAAAGGTCTACATTCCAAGAACGAAATGTGTGTCCGCCGTCCGAGCCGTTTTGGCCAGTAGGGTTTTTTAAAAATCTGAAATTTTGACAAAATACTTGTTTTACCACCTAACCTAGTTGTGCTCGCAAGGTTATCAGCTCGACCGCCCAAACCCGTGGGGCGCTATGGGCTTGCATGGGGCTACAAATGGGATTTTTGGAGGATCTGAGGGAGGTCAAATAAGCTGAAGTGTTCCGGGTAATTTTGGACGCGTAATCCATTTTTCGAGGTCCCACATCTGTCCGAAGTTCGGACTCTAAACATACTTAGTACAGATTTTTTTTTAATCTTTTCAAGAATATTTTTTATTGACACAGAATTAATTTTAGCACAATTAACCTACATTGAAGAATAATAAACCCTTGTGTAAAATTTGCAGTGTTTTTCATTAGCATTTTATTGGCCTAGAATTCATTTTTGCACAATTTGTATCTATAGATACCCCAGTGTAAAACCCCAGCGTTTTTGTTGTAAATCGGTAATGGGTGACTGATTGATTTCGATGGTCTCGAAAATAAATCGAGAGACAATGTCTGGTACCTATAAGAATCTGATTCTGGCTGATGATGCGTAGAGATACTCGAAACTGGTATTCAACTTATATTATAAATAACTAAAGGAGTTAGAAAACAGAGGAGTTGCCTTCTTCGTACACCCCACACAGTGAATTAGGGCTCACTTTCATTCGGGAAATTGCTCATTACTAGCATAATTTGTTTTGAAACAAAATTTGTTTCACAGCCCCATAGTTTCGTAAAACTCATTCGTAGGTAAAATTCAGTGGGAAAGTAAATAAGGGTTCGATTGAAGAAACGTGGAGAATTGGTGAATAGGAACAGACTGAAGGACGAAGAAGCCCGTTGCATGGGACTGATAGTGACGCTCAACTGTAACCTGTTTGGTCGGAACTGTAGGACGGGCCGATGGCGGAAGTCAATGGAGCGGAACTGAGGTCACCTTTCGGACGTGGTCGAAAATCGAGAGACAGATAGCGTGACAATGAGAGTGGGATCACCTGGGCGTCCGCCGACGGTAAAAGGAAGAGCCAAATATCGTTCTCATGAATACTAATTTTGAAATTTAGAAGAAAAAGCAGGAAAACCTGCTCCACAAAATCATTTAGTCGGAGGAGTAAAGCTGGGACGTGGACCAAATCCAAAACAAAATCGCCAACAAAAAGGGAAAGTCCGTGCGAAGAGGTCAACATATTCAAATCCCTACTAAACCTCCTCTAGTTTATAAAACCTCTCCGGATTGGTCAGGGCCCTACGATGCGACTTGAAAGGGAAAGGTAAGGCTGGCAACCTATGATGCAACCACCTACACCAGACCATGGGATGTGGGAATCCTGCAGATGTTATAGAACAGACCTGGTGGAAAACAACGAAGCCGCTCATGAGCCCCGAAGTGCGGACTCCACTCCTTTATAATACTTCCCGGCCCCAAAACGTTTTATTCAAGAGCCTTGGAAAAATTGTGATTGCAGGAAACGGAAACCAGAAAAATGTAGCTACATTGTTTGCGGCGGTTTCCCTAATTTTTAAAAAATGGTCCCATTACGGAACACATTTCCGTACAAACTTATCGGCGTTATGCGAAAATTGTAAAAAAAAGGAAGACGGGTCTCATTAATGATGTATAATGGAGAATAATAATATTATGTTATGCTATTATACTATGGGAGAATGGATTTTAATGATAACATTCAAATCCCGGGCCATCTTAAATAATGTTAATATGTTTCATGTATCCAGGATGGCCCGATATTTGAATTTTTGCGAGCAAGGATAATAAGCGTTGAGTAACTATGTAATACCTAGTGTAGAACATCCTTTTTTGATCTGAATCAGAAATTTAAAATATAGAGAACTATCAGGTCCGAGATTCTTCTAAATTATTATCTGTATCTATCTATCAATTGTATCTCTCTAAGAATGATCGGTGTCTGTGTGTATGTATGGGTCCCTTTCACGGCCAAACTGTTGGACGGATTTTGATGCGGTATTTTGCAAAATGATCGGGATAGCACGGGGAAGGTTTTAGGCTATTCAAACGGGTTCGAACGGAGGCCGTTCTGGCTAAAACCTGAGTCCTTCACGACGGAAGTTGTTAACATCCTTAGGGAATTTGATACTTCACTACGAGAAACCAACAAGCGTTGTTACTATGAAAAAGTAAGTTGACGGGTTGCCACGGGTGCATCGTTGATAGGTGATGGACGGGAATTTGATGTTTCGTGCGAAGCACGGGTGTCCCAGCTAGTCTAAGAATAATAATAATTTATTAATTTATCAACCAAGCATAACAGGTTTTTACTGACTGTAAAAACCCCCAGTTACGTTAGACCTTTTCCCGACTAATATTGCTGCAGTTTTTTATTTCAATTTTTGAAGATCTGCGTTTACGAATGAATACTGCTCGGCTCAATCGACAAAAATCGTTTGGTATCGCTGAATTGGTTATGTACCTATCGAAAGTACTTAACTCGTTAGCCCACCCTACATTCGTCTTCGAAGAATGTCCGGTTTTGGTTTATTATTCTTGGAATAATACACCAATGTTTTCGGGACGGAGGTCGACGACTCCGATCGGCCTCAAAATTTGACATTATCCGTTTCAAGAGGTCTAGATTCCAAAACCGAAATGTCTGTCCGCCGTACGCCGTTTTGGGCAGTAGGAATTTTTTTTTAATTTGAAATTTTGACCAAATACTCGATTTACCATCTAGTTGTGCCCGCAAGGTTTTCAGCCCGATCGCCCAAACCCGTGGGGCGCTATGGGGCTCAAATGGGGCTGTGGGAGGGGTTTTTTGAAGGCTTTTTGCTATGGGATCGAGTTAGGTGTCATTTTCGAAGTATTATTGGACGTAGAATCCATTTTTTGGGGTCCCGGAACGATCCGATTTCACTGTTGCGATCGATAGGGCTTTCATGGGTCTACACATGGGATTTTTGAAGGATCGCAGGAGGTCAAATATTTTTCAAGTAAAAAAACAAAAAACTTTGAAAAACAAATTTAAAAAAAATTGTTTTCTAAACTTTATTTGATTGACACAGAATTAAATTTCTGCACAAGTAACCCATACCAAAGAATAATAAACCCTAGTGTAAAATTTGTAGCGTTTTTCCTTAATTCCTAAGTTGTTTACACGGGCGACATCGTAGGTGGAAGCTGAGTTCTCGATGAAGGAGCAAGTCTAGAGGATTAGGCAAATAATATGCACCTATATGTACCTAGGCTACCTATATTATAGCCAAAAGGCCATCCCTGAAACTTGTTCGCCACCCGCATGGGAGTCGGTGCAACCGGTTGCACATTCATAGCAGACAAACAAACTGTTGTCGTTCATAACATTTGAAGGGTCAATATTGTGTATACCTTTTGAAACATTGCTAATTGGATTAGGTACACTTCGGTTTCTCATTTTTAAATCTGAGCATAGAATGCATCTGATGCATTCCAGTTGCAAGTGTGAAATGGATCCAAATACCAGTTCCAAACTGTTAAAACGTTAGCAAAATAGTGTATAGTTCCAACTTTGAAAAGTTGAAGATATATCGGTCAATACAGGGATATGGGTGGTGGATTTGATATTATCTTGATTCTCAGGCCCAAGTCAGCAGACCTGAAAAAATTGGTATTGGAAACTAAGACACATGGTAGTCGAAAGTAGGTTTTTTCACCAGTCATACAGGGTGAAAAGTGGGTGCCACCAGTGTCATACACCCTTCGGAACCAGTTTCATACACATCTCATAAACATTTAAAAATCCGTTTTAGTTGAAATTTAAGGATCAAGAACAGAATTAATTATTAAGTTAGTTTCGTTGGAATCCCCGAGAGGTTGCAGCTCCGCAGTTCGTCTTGGAACTGTAATCTCCTTCATGTCCAAATCCTTTCTAAGGACTGATGGGAGTACGAAGGATTCCTAGAAACGGCATGCGTTTGATAGCAATAAATGGTTTAAACCATAAAATGGTTTTTTATTTTATTTTTTTCAATTTGGCGAAGCAATGGATAATAACCAGTATAATATTATTATACTTAGTCCAGTCATTAGGTGAAAAATAGAAACATATTTTGGGTTAGAAATGGTTTCTATGGTTCTCTATGTTTTTTGGGGTGCTGAATCCGAATCTGAGGTTTACCAACAACATTTCTTGACGAAACATGGAGAA
This sequence comes from Pilophorus perplexus, assembly GCA_955831195.1. NCBI lineage: Eukaryota > Metazoa > Arthropoda > Insecta > Hemiptera > Miridae > Pilophorus > Pilophorus perplexus. The sequence continues at coordinate 17,966,614 of OY037012.1, forward strand.
AAAGGCAAAAAACAGACATTTTCGGGTTTTCCTTGGTTTTTTTACCTATAGCTCAAAAACTATCAAAACCGTTCGTACCTTTATTAAAGAAGATTAAATTTGCTATCGTTTGAGCGCAACCGCAGCTCTGTAGGTCCAATGGATCCCGAGATACAGCACTTCGAAATTTGGCAATTTTTCTCAAAAAGTGCAATTTTTAGGTTTTGAGAATTTAGCGAGCCAAATTTCGGCAGGACCCCCTCCTGTTTGTTTTAGCTTCTGAACATTCATTTGTACGCACGAAACGAATTTAAAACAAAATAAGAAACGTCCAATCTGACCGTGTGGAGAGCGGAAGCACGTTTTTCAGAACGTTTTCGGTTGGAGCTCAGAAACTATTGGTCCGATTCCAAATTAATTTTTTCTCTCGTGAAAGCTGATTAAATTCCCCGTCACAGCTATTCCGTGTGAAATTTCGATTTGAGCTTCGATAAGGGAGGGGCGGGCACGGCAAAAAAGTGGCACATTGTGAATAAAACATGATACTTTGCACATTTCTGCCTATAACTTGGGAACGGTTTGTCCGGTCTTACTTTTATTTTTGTAATCAGAAAGCTTATTAAATTTTTTACAAGTAACGGCACATTGCATGTCTATTGAAACAACAAAAGTGCCGTTAGTATTCGTCGGAAAGTGTGGAAACAAGAAATTTGACCATCTAGAAGAAAACGTTCTTCTTTCCCTCCCTTATCAAAGCTCAAATCGAAATTTCACACAGAATATAATATATTCTGTGTGAAATTTCGCATATTATGCGACGGGGAATTTAATCAGCTTTCACGAGAAAAAAATTAATTTGGAATCGGACCAATAGTTTCTGAGCTACAACCGAAAACGTTCTGAAAAACGTGCTTCCGCTCTCCGCGCGGTCAGATTGGACGTTTCTTATTTTGTTTTAAATTCGTTTCGTACGTACAAATGAATGTTCAGAAGCTAAAACAAACAGGAGGGGGTCCTGCCGAAATTTGACTTGCTAGTTTCTCAAAACCTAAAAATTGTACTTTTGAGAAAATTTGCCAAATTTCGAAGTGCTGTATCTCGGGATCCATTGGACCTAAAGAGCTGCGGTTGCGCTCAAACGATAGCAAATTTAATCTTCTTTAATAAATGTACGAACTTTTTTTTCACAAAGTTGATAGTTTTTGAGCTATACTCAAAAAACCAAGGAAAACCCGAAAATTTCTCAGTTTTTTTGCATTTTTCTCCATGTTCCGTCACGAAATTTTGTTGGCAAACCTCAGATTCGGATTCAGCACCCCAAAAAACATGGAGAACCATGGAAACCATTTCTAACCCAAAATATGTTTCTATTTCACCATTTTGAGGGCCTAATGACTGAACTAACTGTCTTCATTCCAGGAACGACGTTCTTCCAAGAAGCGGTTCTACTTGTAACGACCAATCTCTTCGGATGGGTTTGGTAACCCCATAAAGATTCTACGCCAAAAAAAAAAAAAAAAAAATGAGGTCTCACTTGACTCCCAAGCCAAAACCGAGAAAACATTGCGGGTACAACTAGAAGAAAGAAACTGAGAACGTTTATCGTCTGATTGATATTTTTGCTTCCTAGACCGATTGTGGATCGAATTGGAATTCAGAATCATTCAAGCAGAAATTCATTTCTTTTGAGATAGCTGGACATGCTATAACGTGAAATTATTGAAACACGAATAACTGTCGGTCTTCATCTGGATAGAAACGTTAATTAAAAGAAAAGTAAGTTTTTATCTAGTTAAGAACGTTAAAAACACTAAAAGAAAGAACAAATCCACATTATTTAACGAGCGACAATAAATGTTTTGGGCAGTAAAAAAACTAGTAAAATGACGTTGGGCTACACAGGTTGAATTGTACGGCAAGTTCAAACCTCACCCGGTAGGACCTCAATCTGCACAACTCAACCGTAGAAGTGATCATAACGCTTATCTTTGGCCCGAATCTCACGGAACAAAGGAGTTTTGAATCCGATAACACCAATAGGTGACCTGCCGCCCTTGGCAAGCCGAAATATTAAGAGCAAAAGAGCGTTCACAGAGGTGGGTGTGATGTCCGATTATCTGTTGCTTACTGCGCCCATAATTCCAAGGACTTCGATCAGATTGGAATGACTTTTTTTACACCCTCGCATTTAAGACTGCTCGTGTATGCATGCAGAAAATGGTTGAAGACCTTGAAAAATTAGGGAGATTTTGGGAGATAATTCAATAAAATGCAAGCATCATGCACATGTGCATGTCATGTATGACGTCGTTTAGAAGATGGCCACAAGACAACACAATGTGGTTGCTGAACCAAAACATGTCATGTTTTGGTTCAGCAAGGAAAGGGCATGTTCTTTCAAGAATTTAGTCTGTTGACAAATAAACGAGATAGGTACCTAATTCTGAAAACACAATGTTGTTTTTATTGTTGTATTTCTTCGACGTTTTTGGGCTCAACGTTGTGTCCTTCCTATTCTGACCCGTCAATATTTAGGCGTTAATAACAATTTTTTTTTTTTAATCTAGTGAAAAGTAGGGTTCAACAGTTTGCGTCAGAAAGCCAAAAAAGTCAAAATTTTCATTAGATAGAATCGTTTTGGCCGAGGCTCATAATTTGACACACCAAACTGTCATTCACAAGATTGTTTACAAACACTCGGCCCTCATAAGCTTCATGAATAGATTTGTTTACACACATAAAACCAGCAAACCTGAAATATTTTTTGAAACAATGCGGATCGCACCATCTCTAGAATTCATACATTGTCAAAGAAAAAAAGGAAGCTCACCCTTCAGTGGGGCGACGAGAGCTAGATGCACAAGAAGTGACAGGACGGAGAGTGGCATAATGCAGGGTAGTTTCACATGTCGACGGCCACACACACCCCCTGCGTCCACAAACACTTTTATTGAAATGTTAGCTGATTCACATCCGACCACATAGGACCCCGGAGAACGTGCAGGTTTATTTAGCGATTTTCTTCGACGCGGAAAAAAACGAGTGTCAACGGGTTTCGACTTATTTCGGGGAAACCGGCGAGCGCGGAAGGTTCGATAAGGTTGTCTTCAGGGCGAAGATCAGGATAGTACTGGAGAACGGGAGGTGGACGGGCTCGGCCTCCAGCTACGCCCCAGAGTGGGGGCACCTTACGCGCCGAAAGTGAGTTTGTGTCAATGATGAACACAAACAAACCATAAAAATACCTTCAGCATTCCCTTTGCTATGGAAAAGGAAGACCAAGATTCACAATATCCCATTGAAAAGTCCCGTAATAGAATGCTGAAGGTATTTTTCATCATAAACTACAAATCGGCAGAACGAAATTATAGTGAAAAACAAGAGAGAAATAGGAGAACACATAATTTAATCACAGAATTCAGAGGATATAAAGATCAAAAATCATTAAATTATTCAATAATCAAGTCCAACCCGAGCTCGTGTCAAGCATCGAAAAACAGCAAATTGTACAGAAGGTTTCATTATTCGTTGGTATCTTCGAATAATGCAAAAATGTAATTCTATTCCTATAAAAAAAAGATTTTTAAACCCAGTAAGGTAAGTTGGGTGAAGTGCAAAAACGGGTCAAGTGTGTAAGTGGGATGTAAAAATAATACAGAACAATTTCCACCGGATTCCATCTAGTAGCTTCGTTTGAAACTACATAATATGTAGTTGTATATATTATATGCGTGATATCACTAAGTGATAAGTCTTATCCCCCAAATGGTGTCGACACAAAATTTGTGTCATTTAATTATACCCAAATAATGTGGCTGGTAGGTTGTGAAGTACATCGTGCCATTTCACTCAGCTGCCAAGTTCAGAGCTCCATTTTTAGAGCGACGTTTTATAGCTTTCCATACTTTAAATTGGAGTATTTTAAAGGGTGTTAATTATTAGTTCAGAAGTTGTTTTTCATTCTTTTGCGCCTGTAGGTTTTCAACCAAACTAGTTGCCTTTTTGTGTCAGTAAACAACTCATTTTCCAAGTAAATCATGATGTTTTGGTAAGTCTTTAAAATACTAGCAGTCTAGTCGATTTCTGTTTTAGCACTAACCCCAGTGGAACAGATAAGTGTTCCAAAGGTTGAACAGGCCGGTTATGTACTTATCCCACTTCAATGGGGCATCTGATTCATTCATAAGCTCACAATTGACAAGGCTACGAAAAATCAATCGTACATTGCAAAACAAGGGATTCAAAGGTATCCAGTGCAAAAATTAAAATTTACTAACACCAATGGCTGATTTTTGAGGTTTTGTTGGAGTTGAACTTTTCAAGCCATACCACGCACTTCCTCCACCTTACCTTATATTATACTACGTCGCTTAAGGACGGGGAAAGATATAGGGCCCCGAAAAATGGATTCTACGTCCAAAAATATTTTTTAAAAGACACCTCATTCGACCTCCTAGCCGAGGTCCTTGCAAGGCCCCTACGATAGCCCCTAAGTTAGTAGGGCGATCGAGTTGAAATCCTTCAGGGCTTAACTAACTAGATGAAGAACAGGGTTTGTTGAAAAAAAAAAAAAAAAAAAAAAAAAAATCCTACCTAAAACGGCGTGGGCGGTTGTCGGACATTTTTTAACTTACGGGTAAGATTAATAAACCAAAAGCGTGCTAAGAAGTCCTGCGAGAGCTAACGGCCTCTAGTAAAACATTTTGTAGGTGTAATCATCCAGAGCAAGTGACCGAATGCTAGCTTTGTTGCACAAACAACTCGAGAGGTATCGCTCGTTGAGAAGAAGTTTGACCCCAGCTCGTTCAGGTGGTATTGCACATGATTCTACAAGCAATTTTGAATAAGCCTGTTATTAAAACTAAGGGACATTTTTTTAGTAATGCACATGATTCTACAAGCAATTTTGAATAAGCCTGTTATTAAAACTAAGGGACATTTTTTTAGTAATAGGTATTCTTCTTCCCAACCAGCGATATTCTTTGATATTATGAATAACTGGGTGAGAACTAAAAGTCTATCCATTTTGATATCGAATCACGAGTGCACTGTTAATAATTTAAGTAGGTAATAATTTTAATAATTATTATTAATTAATTTAAATTATTACTTAATTTAATCTAAATTATTTTTGGAACTAATACTTTTATGGTTCAAATGAGACAAGGCTCAATCGAACCGAAGCCAAACAGCTTGAAGATATTGACTCCTTTTTTCTTTTTTAATCGAAATCTGTCGATTTTATGAACATGAGCAACATCTTGGAGAAATTCGCACATCAGTCCAAGCATTTTGGGCATTCGAATCCACACTAAAAGGCAGATCGATTTTTCAAGAAATTTACTACTGTACATTCAACTTGGACCTTTTAACGACTGTCCTTTTTCACCGAAGAATGGGTAGAATTCACTGAAGTCGGAGGCTTTGTGGGTCCGACGCAAGTTTGACGACTGTCGAGCACATGAGGAACCACACGGGGAAGCTGAGAGCCCCGGGGATGTTGGTGGGCCAGGAGAGGACTCCGGACATGGGGTCAAGCCAGCTTTCTTTTAGGATCGCCACAGGAGTCGACCGGTAATTCCAGAACATTACCATGCACGTCACCGTCTGAATGAACAAGCCAATGTTACCAATTTCCTATCAGTGACATCTGAATCAGTGGTGAATGCACAAACTACGTAACCGTGAATCTCACATTGGGTGTTCTACAGTTCGTTCCCCATCTCCAACTTCACATCATCATTGTCACTTCTCGACTAAAAAGTACTGTTTTCCAACATATCGCAAGGTACCTCTAAAAGACATGTTTTCACAAGTAGTAATTTAATTTGTTGTAGTTTAACTCAATTTCTTGGATCCTGGAATGCCCACGCACACACTAACCATAAAATCAACTTGGGGGGCCATAAAACGGAGGGCACACAGAGGGCCCACGACATCCATTCGCATCTCTGCAAATTTTTATGGAGGCGGCAATTTCAAACTAGGGAATCTGATTTATTTTGGAGCTTTTTCCAATAGAAATGACGTGAAATTCAACGCAAGCATAGTTAAAATTGAGGAGTTTCTAAGAACCATGCGAAACGTCGGAAAACAGTGCGTTAAGTAAAGGAGGGTAATCTAGCACTGAAAATGGGGAACAAAAAAGGAATGGACGGGCGTCTGAATTCTAGCATAAATAATCCCGAGCCGAGTTGAAGTCAAATATAGGTAACTTGTGCAAATATCAATTCCGGGACAATAAAAAAAAAATTTTATATTTAATATTTATTATATTATATTTTTATGTTTTTAATATTTAATATTCTTGAAATAGTGGGACCTCGAAAAATGGATTATGCGTTCAAAATTACTCGGAGAGTAATTTACCTCCTGGGATCCTACAAAAATCCCATTTGTAGCCCCATGAGAGCCCAATAGATAGAAGGTGAAATCAAATCGTTCTGGGATCCCCAAAAATGGATTCTACGTCCAAAAATAGTTCGAAAACGACACCTAACCCCATAGCTGAAACCCATTCAAAAACCCTCTTGTAGCCCCACAGAGCCCCATGGGTTTGGGCGATCAGGCTGAAAACCTTGCCGACACAATTAGACGGTAAACCGAGTATTTTGCCAAAATTGCGGATTCCTTCATGATGAGGATATTTATCAAATTTGGAACATCTTTTAAGGATGTTCTGAACGATTTGAATTTCTGGCTTTGACGTCATGACCTGTGAGGTATGACTTCCCTATTCCTCGTCCTGCCGCAAATTCATAAAAATAACTTGGGGTCAGAGTTTTGATCCCATTTCAGTGTTATTTAGAAGCCTCCTATCGATTTAAACAAAAATCAAAACGCACGTCCATTTTTCATTGTCGAACCCCATCGCAGAACCCCAGTCGTGCAATCCTTGTTCACATGTGTATTTTACGAGGTAATTCCTTTCACACCTCTACAATGTATCTGGACTAAATTGCTTACCATCGCAAACTGGGAGCCATAGCGACCTATCAGACCATACTTCCACTTGGTACTGGCGGCTTCCCTCGCTGAAAGCGAATAATTCAAATATCAGTAATCAAAAATTACATCCAGTACAGTAGATACCAAAATTGGTATATTTAATATAGGTACTATAATAATATTATACAAGATTGTTGACCTTGGGCTTTGTATTCATCCTTAACTTTGTTCATTTGCCTCTGGAGTTTGGCGTATTTGGCAAAGTCTTCCTTCATGTTAATTTCCTCCATTTGCTGCCTGAGGCGATCAATTTCAACTGCAGCGGATGACTTGGGTGCTCTAATTAACCGTCGGACAATCTACAACAGCAGCAAGCACGTTCGATACAATTTACAAGATACAAGTATGTGTTGACCTAATATGCGAATACTGACCTTTTCGACAATATCTGGTAAGTACGTGTTCAATACGCTAATGACAACACACGACGCCAATAACATCATGATGTCAGGCGATCACGTCAAATTACTCAGATAACTCCCGATAACCGCAAATTATCTAAAGACACATTCTGAAATCAACAATATATCAGAAATGAGGATAATCCGTAATGATTTGACTGTAGGTCAGGAGGTATCAAGTAAAAATTAATACAATACGAACCGATGATGTTGAGGCAGCATGAGAGCAATCCACAGAGAACGGATTCATTGATAACAATTCATTGATAACAGCCTGAGGGTATTAGGAATGGGATATCGTTATCAAACATCGATATTTTGCTTGCGATATCCGATACTTTGGTATGAGGAGAGTGATTTTCCAAACTTTTTTATTCCAGGTTCCAATAATAATAATAATAATAATAATAATAATAATAATCATAATAACAACAATTATTGTTATTATTGTTATTATAAATAGGTAATTATTATCACTACCTATTTTTTATTCTAGGTTCCAACCTCTTGCCCACCTCAATCGATCCACCCTATTGCCCACCTTGGAGAATAATCTTCTCGAATCTAGAATCTAGAATCTAGATTCTAGATTCATCTGATGGAGTATTAGGCATTTCTTATCGATGACACTCAGCAATTGATGTCAATTACAAATAATATAACTAATATATTATAAGTAAGTGACATCAATATAGTAATAATATTCAGCAGGACCTCTTCTTTTTCTTGGGAAATGGATACAATATTACAATACGTACATAATAATATTATGTACACATATTATGTGTACTATAATATATAAAATACGGTGGGTATTATCCTCCTTAGCAACTCGACTGTAGCTCCATCTTTTTCCCTTGTTTCAAAGATTTTAAATACTAACTTCAAAATACTTATAGCTACTTACCTGGGTAAATTTTCTTAAATATATAAAACTAAATAGGTGGTAGAAAAAACGGGAAGTACGTGTGAAAGGCACCGATATTTGTCCTGATAGTATCAATATAATATTATTATTGGATATCGATATGTTGCTATCGACATTTGATACAACGATCGATATAAATGGCGATATTTTCTTTCGATATCCCATCTCTAGACGATGTGTGTGAAACAGTGTTGACGGGTAGGAAAAATATTCTCGGTTGACTGGGATATCTCCGTCCCGTCAAACCCGTTCGTTTTCTTCGTATCCCCCAACTTTATTGCACTACAAAATAAGCGAGCTATAATTGAGGGTTAACTGGGAAGTTTCCATCGTTGGAACACCCTATGATTTAACGTTGTTTAGTTGGTAGAAGCGAGTAATCAGCAGTATGGCGCGAACTGCTTGTTTTGGATTTCGGAAAACGAATTATTTTCTTGTCTTCTGCTAGTTCAATTAGTTGTTAATTTTGATTATAAGGATGACGTGGTCGAAGGAAGATTTCGCCTCGTGCCTTGAGCTCGGAATATGCGCTTCTTGGTATGTGTCAATCATTACTCTCTTCCGGGAGGCACATGCATTTGGAAGAGGAGGTTCTACGACTGACCGAAGGGTCTTACAAAATTTGTTAGACAGTCATAAAACCTCCTCTTCAGAATAATTTAATATTCTGGGACACTTTTTTGAATGGTAAGTTGTCGGAAACGCTTTACTCCTTCCACTTGTGTCAATTGATCTAGGCACCTGTTGAGGCGGTGGCATTCTACCTACCATGCTCTCGTTACCACCTGAATCCATTTTACCTAGTGCTATAATGCTAGTGTTTCACCAGGTAAAGTAACAGGATGCCCATTGGAGTGCTTGGAGAATGCCCTTGCTGTCATGAAGCGACACTCTTCCTTTTGCACCGGTACGGTTGGTATATGGGACACAATCTTCATACAGTTGCATCATAACCGTTTGTTTTTGTCTGCAGCTGCCGAAATTCTCGGGCCATCTACATGTTTCCAACACCAGATTGTGACCATAGACTCTGTGGCGCTTGCAGCTGTTTCCCACCAACCGACTGTCCCACCTGCAAGAAACCTTATGACCCAAAATTGTTGGCACCAGACCGTTGCTTCAAAGCTATCTGGGACGAGTTCTTCAAGGAATTTGACGCTCAAACTTTTAAAGACCTAATCGAAGAAAGTGAAGCCAAAGCTTTGGCTGCAAAAGCAGCTGCCAAGTACGAGTAAGAGTTTTAGCCGTGATAACGTTATAACGTAGAATATGATTCCGGTTCGTATGAGTTCATGAAAATTGTTAATTACATGAATTGCATTTAGACGCCAAGTTTCTGCTGCCATGACACCGAAGACGCCTACAGAAGGAACAACGCCCAAGAATGGTCCCAAGAGACTTCGATTAGAGCCGGCCAAACCCAAGATGTTACCGTACGTATTCTCCTAATAGAGTCCAGTACGTACCTGTTTGTTCAGAAACCTGTACGATAACATGCAATACCACATTAGCGCGAACTTGATATATTTTTTACCCTTTGGGATATGAACCTTTAAATTGATTATCTATATTTCCATAGTCCCCTTGGTCCTTCTTCTTCCTCATCAGTGTCCACTCCACGAACACCGCTTTCTGAATTCACCAAGTGAATCATGATTTTGGTGGTCAACTTGTTTTGTAGGAAAAATTTTCCGTTCATTTTCATGACGTCATTCATTTTTTCAGGAGGTCAGGAAGTCCTTCTACTTCCACTGCTCAAACGCCATCTTCCTCTGGGTAAACAACAAATTTTGTTGTAGTGGGAATATAAATAGAAACTTTTCCCTGTAGAATTAAGGATTTGTAAGTACGGTTGAGCATTTCATCAAATTAAAAATGGCTTACAGAAAACACAAGTACTCAAAAAGAAATAAGAAGGGAGAGACTGCACTCCACGAAGTGTGCAGTCTGGGATTCGCCCAAAGGCGTGGCTTTTCATTGGAGAAGCTGAAAGCGATGATGGAAGATGGTGCTAACCCTAATACGATGGACGGAGGAGGTATTACGCCTCTGGTAAGACGTTTCCTCATTTTGAATGAAACGTTGTTGGTTACCCTCCAAAGAAATTAATTTGTCTCGTGCGTCCTGTTTTCCCAGCATGAGTCCATTTTAAACGGGAATTTGGCTATCATGAAAACCTTATTGGAAGGCGGGGCTCAAGTCAACTGTTACCGGTGTCCGCCTTGTACTCCTCTACATACTGCCATTGAAAAGTACGAAAGCTGCGGACTGACAGACCTAACACCTGATTCCATCCCTTATCAGATCATCACCACCCTGCTAGACTATGGAGCCAACAAACGCCTCAAGGATATCTTTAACCGAACACCCAGGTGAGAATTGTCTAATTTTGTCTAATTTTGACATTTTTGGTCTACGCTTGGTCACTTATTGCTACTATTTGTTTATTTAATTTTTATTTTTTTTTTTTTTTTTTTTTTTTTTTTTTTTTTTTTTTTTTTTTTTTTTTTTTTTAGTGATATTGCAGCTACAAACCCAACACTCTTGAAGTTATTGAATGGCTACCAACCGAAGCGGGTCAAGACAGTAGAGTTGCCAGCTCCTGAACCTCCCATGGTGGTTCTGCCTCTATTAGGGAGCGACAAGGGTGGCTTGGACGACATGAGAAAATTTGAAACCCGTTTCAAAGTCAAGTGCTTGCCAGAACGTCGAGGCTTCGAGTAAGTAACCGATTATTCTGTCATTTCGATATTGGTCAACTCAGTGGTGGATCTCGAGCGTAACACAGACTCTCTTCAGTTGTTGTGTGAGAAGATGGAGCTGCATATGGACAAGTCCTAGATTATGGTATTCCGCTGGGGAGGAAGGTTGAAAACCTGTAGAGCGTGAATCTATCGTGGAGCAGCAATGGAGAAGGTTGGCTCTTACAAGTACCTTGGCGTATGTAACGCTGACTTCAGGGCTTTATTTTGAATTGCATCTATAGGACAGTGAGGCAGCAGCCAAGAGGAGCGTTGCTAGCGGGTATGGATCGCTATTCGGGCTCTCGAGTGTCCCGATTCTGGCATAGTATGAGGCATTTCCATCAGCGCCGCGATCGGTGGTGGATTTTTTTGGGGGATCCCGGAACGATCCGATTTCACTGTGGCGATCTATAGGGCTTTCATGAGGCTACAAATGGGATTTTTGAAGGATCCCAGGAGGTTAATTATTTTTCGAGTAAAAAATGAAGTTTTTGAGAAATTTTTTTTTTTCATTGACACAGAATTAAATTTTTGTTCAAGTAACCTATATCAATATCAAATAATAATAAACCCTTGTGTAAAATTTGCATCGTTTTCTTTTTCACTCCCCGGCTGCACTGTCAGTACCTGCCGAGAGTCTTAAGGTATGCCGGAGCTCCGGTTCGCTCTAATCGTGGCCAGTGAGACTGGGACAGGGGTTTCAGACGTTCGTGTGAGTAGCACAGGGTGATTTTCAGTGGAACCTTCGAGAGCCTAAACGAATGGAGGGGGCAGTCGGAGGAGATGCAGGTTGTGTGGATGGAGACAACGAGGGCAGTAGCATCAACAAGCCGGAACTACACATTCCTGATTTCTGGGTTCGGTGTGTCTATCAGACAGTTACAACGAGTTTTGTTGCGTTGGGTGCTGAGAGTCAGTGGCGATCTGCTAAAGCTCAACAGCCGACCTCATAAGTTGCGTGAAGAGGATCATCGCACTGAGCTCTACTGTGCAACAGAGTGGCGGAGGATCCAGAGCACTTAGTCACGGTTTGCAGGCAGCCCAGGATGGAACAGGTTCCCTGCTCTCTTGCTCTTGTTGCCTTATTCTTTGCTAAACCCTGTTACTGAATACAGTGCCTTATTCTTTTCAGAAATTCAGGTAGAATGATGAAATACATAAAATTTAATTAATAAAGGCAAGCTCTGGCAGACGGGCATAGCCCATTGTCAAACCTGTTTTTTTTTTCGGAGTTTGTTCCAATATTAAATACAATTTTTTAAAAAATAATACAAATAGCTATTAGGAATGGAAGCGTTTCTGGATTATTTTTTTTATCGATAGAAGGCGTCCAAATAATACTAAAAATGGGGTTAAAACACAAACTGCAAGCTCGTATGAATTTATAAAATTTATGGAAAAATTGCTATTTGAATTTTGGCGGGAACCCGAGGTCAGCTCCTATTGGTCGACACGTTGGCCACCATTACAAAACTAAAAACTAAAGAATCGGTCATTGGAATAAGTTAATTTATATCACAAATAAGTTGAGTAAATAAGCATGATCACATTCAAAACAAAGCGAACACGGCCATTTTCTCGTTACTCCAGTGTCACTAGAGCCAAACACCAAGAAAAAATCGAAAAAGAAGAAAAAATCGACCTGCACTCTGGTGTCTTTTGATTGGAAACCGGAACACCAGGTGTTCCGGTTTCCAATCAAAAGACACCTGTAGGTGAGGTCCTGTAGGTGAGGTCACTCACAGTGGTTTTTGAATCGGCCTAAATTACTTAAGATGATTGTAAACTACGTGAAAGACTTTTTGTCACAAAAATGATGTATTTTTCCCTTTTTGACTTTTAACAACAGGATGATTTAACCCGAAATTTGGGAGCACTTCCATTCCTAATTATACAAATTTTGTTGAACATACTTTTGTTCCTCTTCATTTTGATATTGATTGAATGTGCGTCATGCTTTTTAAATATGTGGATTAACCCTCGAAGAACGTCTGCGTCCAGTGATTGGGATCGGGGAGGAGTCCTGATGAAGGCTTTCTAGCCTTCGGTCATATATTAAAATATATAACCGAAACTCGGAAAAGAAGGTGAAGTTTATGCTTAACTCCAATTCCAATCACTGGACGCAGTGCTTCATGCTTATATAGTTTTTTTTTTTCTAGCCACTCTGTAACACACGTAGTCGTCCCAAATGATACAAAAAAGTCGAACCACAGAATACGCTTGGGGATACTTAATGGCTGTTTCATCGTCAAAATAGAATGTAAGGTGTTTTACCATCATCGGGGAAGTTGCATGCGTCCTCTCAGTCACTTTCCACCTATTCTTAAAATCGTCGAATTTTTCAGGGATTCGTCAATGTTTGACAGATAAAACCTTGCTGCCGGCGGAATCGTACGAAATACCGTACCCTCTCGTTCCTAACAGCAAAGAGGAGTACATCACTCGTAAAGCTAGATTGGCAAAATTGATGATGGTAGGTATGATAATTTATTTATTTGGGTATTTCATGTTTAGTTTGAATGTTATGTGTCTTTGACTTTATCTTCTTGCATCAAATAGTAGCTAGGTACTTTTTTTTTTTTAAGCAACCCAAACTTTTTGTCGGCGGCCGATTCTACGTTGCGCCCCTCGGCCTTGACAGCAAGCGCAGATCCGACATCAACGATCTCGTCAAAGCCGGCGGCGGTGAGGTACTGTTGAGGGAGCCCAAACCCGCCGATTATGACAAAGATGAACGCAAACTGTTCCACGCTGCTCAAGATTCAAGGTGGAAGGACTGTTCTGTTTTCATCCTCTTCTCCCGCGAGCTTCGGGGCGCTATGTACGAGATTTCTCACATGAAACAAGTACCATTGACGTGGTTCCTCGACTGCATCGACACTTATTCCATCCGAGAACAGTAACCGCCAAAATGCGCGTTAATGGAGCCGCTGAGAGGAAAAGGGGTCCAACCGAAAATCTCGATTTGACTGATCTTTTTTCTTGGTGTTTTTAGAACGTTCTCCATTCGGAGGAATAGTGAGTGGTAGGTGTGACTCTAGTTTGAACAGCAACCAAGAGATGGGAGTTTTTTTTTTTTTTGTTCAATGATTTTAATTATTTATTAATGAAATAAGTGAAATTCAACGCGAACTATTCATGTTTCAGTCCTGGACATCAGGAAGTCCAGCCCCAAGTTTCTCGACTTCCGCCGAGCTCATCTCAGCCGAAGGGTGTGGCGTTATTTGTTATTTCGCAACTCAAAGAACTCGCGCGATCGTCAGTGCATATATGCACTGGATACTATAGTATCCCATCTACCTGCAATGACGTTGGGTTTCGGACTCGATCCCAGTGCCCGAATAGAACCAAAAAATGGGGATTTCCCCACTTTTCGGGTGATTTTATCCCTTGAAGCGGCACACATGGAAAAAGTTCTTGCCGCAATCCACGACCATTTTTCTGCTGGTTAACCTATCGATTTCACTTATGTTTACTGGTCTATTTTGGTTTATTATTCTTGGAATAATACACCTATGTTTTCGCGACGGAGGTCGACTACTCCGATCGGCCTCAAAATTCGACATTATTCGTTTCAAGGGTCTAGATTCCAAAACCGAAATGTCCGTCTGCCGTCCGGGCCGTTTTGGGCAGAAGGATTTTTTTAAATATGAAATTTTGACAAAATACTCGGTTCACCATCTGGTTGTGCCTGCAAGGTTTTCAGCCCAATCGGACAAACCCGTGGGGCGATATGGGGCTAAAATACGGCTATGGAACGGATTTTCTAAAGGCTTTTGGCTAAGGAATCGAGTTAGCTGTCGTGTTCGAAGTATTTTTTTACGTAGACTCCAATTTTGGGGGTCCCGGAACGATCCGATTTCACGTTGCGATCTATAGCGCTGTCATGGGGCTACAAATGCGATTTTTGAAGGATCCCAAGTCAAATATTTTTTCAGTAGAAAACAAACAAAAATTGAAAAAAAAAAATCCAAAAAAAAAATTTTGCAAAAATAAAAATCTAAGACTTTTTTTTCTTCAGAAGTCATTGACAGAATAAAAGTTACGCACAAGAAACCTATATCACAGAATAATAAACCCTAGTGTAACATTTACAGCTTTTACTCTATGGTTTACTATAATATAGGTTATTCGAAAATGAAGCTAAGTATCATCGTTGCAATGAGGTGAAAAAAAAAGAAGAATGAATCTAATTTTCTTACAACTACACTTACCTTGATTTCAGACCATCATAATAAGAGAGGGTTACAAAAGAAACCAAATTGTAAAACAGGACGTTGACTTTAAATTGAATTTTTTAACTTAAAAAAAAAAAAAAAAAAAAAAAACGATACCGTTGACGACGAAATGCAAGTGATTTTAGCAGTATCTCCTCGTAAATTGACCAGCGGTTTCTGAACGTGGCCGGTATGTTTTTGATCTCTAAGACACTGATAAGACTTATCAGTGTCTTAGATATAATATATCTAAGTATTATATTATAATACTTAGTATTGAACACAATTTCACGGGCTTGACTACGAAGAACCTTCTTCTTGATGTTTGGGGAGTATCCATTTTGACAACCGACCCAAAACAACAAACTACACAATGTGTAGTTTTTACATGTCATGTAAAACATTTCTGTTATTTTAACTAAAAACGTACATGACAATAAACAAACGCGTTGGATCCAATATGACCAACATGCTGCAGTGAAATTCCCGAATTCTGGTCGTACTTTAATATGCGTTAGCCGCTGGGGAGTGGGTCCGTAGCCCAACGTCCTTACATTCAAACTATAGGAACTATGTACAGTGAAACCTGGCTATAAGGAACCTGGGTGTAAGGAAAAACTAGGGAAGCAAGAATTTTCGCGGTCCCTCCCCCTTGGAAGCCAAAAACCTGCATGTAAGGAAGTTTTTTACCTCCATGTAAGGAATTCGATTTGACCACTCGTTACCTCTGTGTAAGGAAGATGATTGAGGGGAACCTGGATATAAGGAAGGGGGACCTCCACATATTCCGAAAATGTTGGGCATCTGGCGTGAGCGCGTGACTCATTATTCTCATCTGAGATAGTTGGTCATTTTGGGTCATTATCATGACATGTTCTACATTGTAGAACGTGTAGTAGAGCCTCGCCCCTTCTGAGTTGCCGACACTTATCCTCTCAGCGTCTTTATTATAATTAATAATTAGCGTTAATAACGATTAGTAATTGAAGGGTGCCATAATATGCATATTATGCAAAAGGGCCCAAGCGCCACTTATTGCATATGGCATTTGGGACCTTTTGAATATGGCACCCTTCAATTATTAATTATCAACATTAATTATAAACGCCCTATTAAGCCCAGGGATGCTTAAATAAATCGAGTTCCCAGTAAATACAAATATATTTTCCTATTACTATGCGGAACAAATTAAAAGGTTTATTTACTTTCGAACGATTGCTTTTCATTGGATCTCCCATTGAATCCATTTACATGCCTCCAGGGCGGGACATGAAACCCATCGGATTCGAGGAACTTTGTTCTTGCATGTTGAGAAGTTCAGACAGTTCTTGAAACTGAAATATTGAAAAATGTCTTTTTAGTGTGTTTTCTCACGGAAGCAAACTGCAAGGTTGTTCTCGAGAAATTTATTTTTTGTATGTATTATGTATAAGGCGACCAACTTCTGAAAATAAAAAACAGGACGCCCAGCTCCAAGTAACTCCCCATATAACTATTATACCCTCTCATGACGGTACCCTCTGACGAAGACAACTTTATGGCGAAAATTTAGGAAATGCGTGGGTGTTTCTTTTTGCTTCTAGTTTCAACTGTTTCAATCTATTCAAACCATCTGTTTCAATAAAAAAACAAATAACTATAATGAAGTTATATTATACCGTTACATGTTTATAAATCCGTAATATATTAACTTCATGAAAATATTATTGCTTGTCATAAAATATTACCAATAAGGTTTTTACTCAGGTTTATTTAATTTTTAAAAAAAGTTAGGAGAAACTCTGGTACCTAGGTAACTTCTCTTCAGCTTGATTGATTTTCATTTCCCTCAGTAGCTGCATTTTCCACTAGCTGGTAGTGTAGGTTGAAGTAGGTAGTAAGTCGTTACTTGAGTCCTCCAGTTCCACAATGTCGATGGTTATGTCCAATTTTTAGAAAATTCGAGATAACCATCGATTTTAACTAAATCGAATGATGAAGTTGTTTTCTTTCTAAACACACTGTGCCCTTCCCAACCCCCCTGACGAGCCAAAGGGACTAGAGTTTCAAAAGCCGCCATATCCATAATATGATACATATTATCATCTCTCCTGTTTCAAAAAAGTATCCAAGTATTCAAGTATTTTCAAAATATATCCATGGTACATGAAAAGTAATTTTATTTAAAAAAAAAAAAAATTGCTGAAAAACTCCGTTCTGAAATGGATGATATTTATATCATAACAGTTTTTCACGAATATGTCAGAATTGGGTTGCGAGGATATGGAGGCACTGGACGACTTGCCAGCTTACCTACCTCCAAACGGTCCAAAAGCGAGATAAAACAGGACTTTCTCACAAAAAGCAGGACATAACGCTTGGTCGCCTTAATTATGTAGGGTAAAAAAGGAGTGAATGAATAACCGAGACAATTTTGTAATTGTTAGAAAATTGTTACCTGTTGCTCCTTGTCCAGCTGTTGTTGTAACAGAGATTCCAAGATATCCTGGAACCGCTGCCGCAATGCATGATTCTCGATGTGGGCGACTTCCAGTTCCTGTTGGTCCCTCCGTACTTTGATGTCGGCCAGTTCCCGGGTAAGTTCTTCCAATCTTGCTCGAATTCCATCTGAATGAGAATCACTGATCAAAACATAGACCTGACGTGGAAAGAGAATCTGTTGTGAAGAGGTTCACACTTACCCGGTGAGGTGTAAACAGGGTAGTCCATATCGATTTCACCGTGGTCCTGATCCTCCTCCTCAAACATCCCTTTGGAGAACTGTGTTATCAGACCTTCACTCACATTGTGATCACCGTGTTTCCCCATCATGATATTCTGCAACACGATAAAATTAGTTAGGGACTGCATTCGACCTGTTGACGCACTGAAATGGAGTGAGCTGCCCCGAGATGTCAACTTTACCTGCGAGAACGAATCAGATATTCTGCTGTCCTCCGCAGAAAGGCGGCTACTTTCGTCTTCCATGATGCTAATATGTTGTGCAGTGTCCTCTTCGTCTGAGTCGCTGACGGCTTCACCGAAAATGTCGTGTTCGGCTAAAAGCGACACGTCATTATACAATCGATAAAGCGAGAGATTGAATCTATGTAATTGAATAGTTGAGCAATTTTTTGTTCTATTCAGCTCCACCGCTATGAACAACATTGCAAGAAATTGTTCCACTTTGCACTAAATGAATGATTTAATCGAATGAGATAATCGAATGATCATCGAAATGAATTATTCAGAATAATTTATTCTGTTGCGGGAGAAAAACAACTGCCAATTTAAAGTGAATGTAAATTAACCAATAAGGTATCAGCATTGGAGTTCGGATGAAACGAACTTAGTACTTCGACTTTCGGAACAGTTATTTCCTTTCGAATGGAGACCAAACAATGGGAGGTCAGGATTGGCATGTGAATGAAAGAGCCGCTCTTGAGCAGCTGCCACAGCTGCTGTTGAGTGACATTTCGGATGCCACTACGCGAATACACCGCCAGTTGCGCTACTAACGAAGGCAAAATATCAATGGGAGGACAGGATCGGCATTCGAATGGAACCGCTGTTAGTAGGTTAATGAGATCTCATAATAGCGATTTTCAAATACGTCAAACCTCGTATTGAATGCCGCATTCGGACGTCCCATCACTACACCAAGTATACACTACGTATTGAGTCCAATACAGTGCACTAGTAGCAGACACGTACCGACATCAACCGATGTTTGCGTGTTGGTGTCTGGCATCTCCCCTTCAACTTCTTCAGGCGGCTCTTCCTTGATTACGATGCCCCCAGAGGTGCCGGGCATTCCCATCACAGCACCCGACAGTGTTACCAAACTGTTGCCCTTTTTGTCATCCTCTTCGTTTATCACGTCCCACTTCACGTGTACAGCCTCGCTGTCACCCCGAAGCAATCGTTTCACCTGAAAATTCGACACCATGGTTGAAGGGAAGTACAGCATACAACCAGGCCCACGACGTTCCTCCATCTTCAACATTCATAGGAGGGTCAATTTTTTTTTTTCTGAAACGTAGTACATACATAGTTAGGTTTTCAATAATCCATGCCATAGACAGTGTAATATTGAACTTCGTTAGTGTTACCGCTTTTCGCCTTTCCCTTTGGATCTAAATCACTAATTATTCAGAAAGGGTCTGTGGCTACCTATTTAACTGCAGAGTATGTCACAAGCCTTCTCCTCTGAAACGCTAAGCGATAAAAATACGGTGATTTTTTCTACCGTCTCGGCCCCCTTTAGCCTATGAAAGGGGGGGGGGGGGGTTGAGATCCTCTCAAAATGCAATCAACTTTCTTATTTTAAATGGTAACCCCTAACCCTTTTTTTTTTTTTTTTTTTTTTTTTTTTTGCGAATTTGGATTTCTAAGCTAATTTTACATCCGATAAGCCCATTGAGCGCAATTTCCGACGCGCGCAACTCTTCCTATCTCCGTTGTTTAGGACAGTGTTTTAGTCGGCGTTTCCACATTATCCTACCTGGAGATCCAAATTTTAATAATAAATTTCGAACAAACGAATTCCGACGATAGGGAGGTTTTGACAGCAAGCGGAGTGAAAACGAATATTAGGGATTGACCATAAGCGCGCAGGATCGGGCGTGCGTCTGCTATTGAATCATATACACATGAAGCTGGACCCGCTAGGGGTAGGTGAGGTCTGTGAAAACTAACTCTTTCTCACCTTCATATCTTCACCACCATTTTACAACTGTCTTCTCAACTACAAAGATGGTAACACTCGTAAGGATCCATCGAGAAGAAATATAGGGGGCCCGCTGAAAAACCAGTTTTTCGCCGGGAGTTAATATTCTTATAAATGTATTTCCTTGGTCTAAATAAAGGGGAACCTTCCTACTACTGTTGGTAACCTCGGCCAGATTTGTTTTGGTCACGTAACCGCACTTAAACTTACTTGCTAGGTCTGAGGGGACCGTAACTGTTACTCGAGGAATTAAATTAAATTAATGTAAAATTAATGTAAATTTTTTTTACATTTTCAGGTTTCATATCCCATCATTGTGTGTTGAAGGGGTTTTTGGCCGACGTTTCTTTCTGAACCTTCACCGTTAGTTATTTTCATTGCTCCAATCGCCGGTTTCATTAAACATGCGAGAATAAGTCATTGGGGACATGAAAACGGCAAAAAAAAAAAAAAAAAAAAAAATAGAATGACCCTTGGTAAAACCATTTTTTCTCACTTCTTTTTCAATTTCAGGAGCCTCGACGTATTTTTTCTTCAAAGTTTTCCGGAATCGACGCTTCCTCACATTCTTCAAAGGTGGAGTTATACCGTGAGGCCACAGGAACTTTTTGTCCACTTTGTTGGGGTCCTTCTTCTTGTGTTTAGAAGGAGACTCTTCGTCAGTCTTCTCATCATCCTCTTCTTTACAGATCATCATCTGAACATGTGTCATTTTAGAGTGAACAAACCAGTATAAGTCGCGACATTATTAAGTCGTAAAGAGTTAAAGGTACCTGACAGATGTCCGCCGTTTTGTAGAAACTTTTGCTGTCGATGGTCTTCAGGGATTCTACTATAGTCGGTAGATCAACAACCTGAACAAATCGACAGAATTACAAATGGGCAAATGATTGTTGGTGAGTGGGTGATGTGATCATGAAAATACCTTGGCATGTAACATCCAGTTGTCCACTCGTACTTCACCGTATCTAACATCGTTCTCCAATCGTATTGTGAATCGGTCCTTCAGACTGGACATGCCACTTCGGAGCATTTCCCTGAGAGCGTTGGCAGGTTCCTGAAATCGAGTCCTTTTAGTGGGCGCAGATTTAGGCTTCACAGAAAGTATGTACTTACTAATAGCGTGGAAACTAACCTCGGGAAGACGAAGGATGAACTGACATTCTAGTTCTACCGGTGGTTCTGAGTCTCTC
Source organism: Pilophorus perplexus (assembly GCA_955831195.1). NCBI lineage: Eukaryota > Metazoa > Arthropoda > Insecta > Hemiptera > Miridae > Pilophorus > Pilophorus perplexus. Next base: position 17,987,795 of record OY037012.1, read on the forward strand.
TTAGGGGTATTCATGTCCGAAGATTAAATCACCTAAAAAATATACTCAGTTGGAAAGGATGATACCAAGGAGTACAGACCTTGCCAAGCTTAACACCTTCGATTAAGTTAACTGCGTTTAAAATTGAAAATAACACATTACAATGACATTAAACTGGGTTTACAATGGCGAAATTGAACACTTATGTGCAAAAATAATAATAGGTAAATGATAGCCTGGAATGTAAGCAGAACCTCTCTGCGAGGAAGGGAAATAAACACGTCTTATCATCAGTGTGGCCAGACGTCATCAACAAAAAAGGGGAAAGTTTCCCTAGGAAACTTTGGAAAGAGGGAAGTTGCTGCTCGAGGACCCTCGTTGCAGTCGGGTCTCGGGAGTCTTGTTGATTGTCGGGTCTCGGGAGTCGAATTGATTCTACGTTCAAATTTACATCGAAAACGACACCTCGCCCGACTTATATTTCAAATCTTTGGGAGTCACTTAAAAAAAAAACAAACGGAAAGTAGGTAGGTAGTGTTGCCTAAAAGGGGAAGAATATAAGAATATATTATATTCTTCCCCTTTTAGGCAACACTCCTACTTTCCGTTTCAGTTTTTTGTTGTTTATATTATAAACAAGACGGAGTTATTAAATAACGTCAAGACAAATTTTGTGTCCCTTACTGATGAATAAAATTTGTCCATCGGGCTATTGTCCCTACATTGTATAATTATTATCGGTATAAAATAATTTACACATTGTTTATACACATAATACGTGTATACATAATATTATTATGTATTTAATATAGGGTAAAGCCCCGTACCTCGCCTCACTTTTCAGATTTTCCTCTCTTGGGAGACCCCTAGGGCTCTGATCGAATCGTTTTTTTTACAGATCGCTAGGGAATTAAGTTGTCTACAAGATCCAGGTGTTGAAATGGGTTATTTCAAGTTTTCGAGTTTTCTAGAGCTAAATTTCTAAAACCCTCCAAAGTGGGGCCAGGTACGAACATAGTACCTACCTCGCCCCGGATAGGGTCGTACCTTGCTCCACCATCCCTATTTCTCGAAATTGAGCGCTCAGAAGTATGGAAAATGAATCAAATACGTTTATTTAATATTGAATATAAACTTTAATGCATTAAACAAATTATAATTAGAAAAACATGGCTAGGAATTGGTTGGTAACCACAAATGTATCACAAAATCCTAGAATTATTGTCAAGGACGAATACTTTTCTTGTTAAGCTTAAAGTTGTAAAATTTAAAATTGACTGAAGTTCATAGTGAACAAAAAAATTATAATTAGAAAAATATGGCTAGGAATTGGTTGGTAACCACAACGGTATCACAAAATCCTAGGGGCGAGGTACGCACAAGGAGGTGGGGCAAGGTACGTACATACACACCAATTTTGAAAAACGGTCATGACACCCACAGATCCTATTTTTTTCAAAAACGTTTTTTTCAGTGCTTAACAGACATATTGGACAACACATTAAACAAACAATTGTACGGAAATACGACTTAACTCAGCCCTGGGACGATCAAATGTGCAATTTCCACGATCCCAAACTGGCACCTCAAAAACGTTTTAACCTTCTCCTAAGATAACAGTACTAGATATCACAAAAAAGTTCACAGCCAATTCAACCATTTTCAGAGAGCTACCGAATCAGTGGCTCAAAGTTGTTATAATATAAGGTTGTATATAATATAAGGTTATAATATAAGTTGTTATAACAAAGGTAGAGAAAGGATATTATCCTTTCTCTACCTAGGTAATATCACTGGTGGGGCGAGGTAGGAGGATGGGCGAGGTACGGGGCTTTACCCTACCATTAAATGGTAAATTTTGCCTTTAAGAATCCGTGTCTTCGCTTATCTTCAGTACCTACCAAGGAAGCTTATCAACGAAATACCTAGTATAAAAACGCTGCACATTTTACACGAAGGTTTATAATATTTACTAGGGGACCACCCCTGCTGGCTACACCAGCCAACCCCTGACCGTATCCCACTTGGCCTCAGGCCCAACTTCTCGTTTTCCCTTATTGTGTAGTTTTTTTCTTCTTGAAAATTACACATTTTTTGTGTGTGGGGGGGGGGGGGGGGGGGCGCCTTCGAACAACACCCCTTGTCCCACAGCAACCTCAACATCCTGTCAACTGCTCCGAACCCAATGCTCCAATTTTTGCTCCACTTTTGGAGCTTAGATGCTCCACGTGGAGCAATTTTTTAGTGGTTTCATATTTTTCTCGTCATCTACTCGCCAAAATGGATTTTTGGTTGGTATTTTGTATTTTTAATTTTTTAGAAAAACTTTAATTTCAGGTTCTTTCCACTTTAGGAGCTCAGATACGCCACATGGAGCTACTTTTTGGTGGTTTCTGACTTTTCTCGCACTATGCTCGCCAAACTGGATTTTTAAAGCAATTTCAGATTTTTCCGACATCTGGAAGTGCCCTAGAATGACATATTTCAAAATCTCCATTTGTAACCCCACGAAAAACTCATCTATGAGGATGGATCCCCACGGTGAAATCGGATCGTTGTGAAACCATTCCAAAAATGGATTCTACGTCCAAAAATACTTCGAAAAGAACACCTAACTCGGCCCCATAACTTAGGTAGGTACGTACCCCTCCCGTAGCCCCATTTTAGCTAGGGCAATCGGGCTGGAAGCCTCGCGCGCACAACTAGCCGGCAAATTAACAAAAACAAAAAATCAGATTAAAAACGCTGCAAATTTTACACAAGGGAATCAGCGTTGAAAAGCAAATTTTTCAGCAACCGTATCTACCGAGCTAGGTATCTACCCTACTTTAACAGGGATTTTTCAACCTGCGGAAGGGGAAATGTGGGAATACTGCTTATCAAAAGTGAAATAGAAAACCTTTTGCACAACAACAATACGTCTTGTTTGTCCCAAGTAGCGGTAAAAAGCGGATTGTTGATGGGGTGGTAGGTACTACTAGGTATAATTTTTTACGGTACCTACCTATTAAGATTTATCTTCCACGTTCATAGTTTGCTATGTGAAATATATCTAATTGTTTAGAAGATTCTAAGCAGCATTCTTCAGTATGCCGCCCATTAAACTCGAGAAAGTGGTCAGCGTGTCCAGTGAAGATCCAGTAAGTTTTGCGATTGTCGAAACCTTACAGAAGAGCTTGTATATTTCCTGATATGTTATCAAATCCGTCTTAGTTTTACCAAAACTTGGTAGGTACATACCAAGGATATCAGATAGAGGTGTAGGAAATGAGGTGGTGAAGCTGTCACCTCGGACGTGATAACGAGCAATTTCTGGCATCTGCTGTCAAGCACAATTTATTTGTAGGTATTTGAAGTAGCTTTGGTATGTCTTTATGTGTACGATGGCGTTATATAACCACCAGTTATGTATCTGAGTAATCTCCATCCTCCTCGTCTTCGTTATAAGGTGTCTGGACGAAGTCGCATCCCACACCGGTCGTCAGCATTTTCTGCTGGTAGAACTGAAAACAGTTAGTGGTTGTGCAGGGTGACCCCAAGTTGCGGGGGAGCCCTTTGGCCAAGCATGCTGGAACGAGAACATTTGCTGAGGATAGTCCCGTACAAATCTTATAGGTACAATTTATAATCTATTTATATTCTATTTAATAGAAAGTGAGCCATTTTGGTTTATGTTTCTTGGAATATAATAGGTATGTATGTATAACATACATACCTATTAGGTAGGTCTACCTATGTATGTAATCGCGACGGAGGTCAACAATTCTAATCTGCATCAAAATTTGACATTAAACGTTACATGAGCCGTTTTGGGCAGGAGGAATTTTTTTTAAATCTGAAATTTTGACAAAATACTCGGTTTACCATCTAGTTGTGCCCGCAAGGTTTTCAGCCCGATCGCCCGAACCCGTGGGGCGCTATGGGGCTAAAATGGGGCTACGGCCGGGGTGTTTTGAAGGCTTTTGGCTATGGGATCGAGTGAGAATCCATTTTTTGGGTCCCGGAACGATCAGATTTCACTGTTGCGGTCTATAGGGCTTTCATGGGGCTACAAATGGGATTTTTGAAGGATCCCAGGAGGTCAAATATTTTTCAAGTAAGTAAAAGACAAACAATTTTTGAAAAAAAAAAAAAAAAAAAAAAAAACTTTTTTTTTTCTAAAATTGTTTTCATTGACACAGAATTAAATTTCTGCACAAGTAACCTATATCAAAGAATAATAAACCCTAGTGTAAAATTTGCAGCTTTTTGAAGGGTTTCGACTGTGGGGTCGAGTTAGTGTCGTTTTCGAAGTATGTTTGGACGTTGAATCCATTTTGGAGGTCCCAGAACGATACGATTTCACCGGGGGTATCTATTGGGCTCTCTTGGGGCTTCAAATAGGATTTTTTTAACGATCCCAGGAGGTAAAATTTTTTCAAGTAATTTTGGACCCATAATCCATTTTTCGAGGTCCGTACCACATGTGTCCGAACAATGTACAGATTTTGTTTCAAAAATATTTTATTGACACAGAATTAATTTTTGCACAAGTAGGTAACCTATACCTATCAAAGAAAAATAAAATTGTGTAAAATGTGCAGCGTTTTCTTTAGGAGCCGTTTAGGCTGTAATGGGGCGACTACAGTGATATTGGAGACTGTGTAACTTACGTTTAAAATCGTCATTATACTCCTCATAAAGTGCAGGGAACACGATAGTAAGTGAACCCATGAGCAGCGCCATCGCTGATTTTAGCCACATTCTAAGTCACTGATCAGTGGCCTCCGCTTTGAACTTCTTCTCTGAACCAATGTGGAATAAATTTCGATGCTTTGAAAATGTCTCAAATTTCCAACGAAATAGGTACATTGATTACCTGCATACTGTTACTGGTCTTCAAACTAACTATAATTTATTAGCTCCGAAGGCTTCAGGTTTCAATGAGCTCACTTTATCACTTATTTTAGGCCCGTATTTCATGGAGAACATTCCGGTAGAAATCCATCGTCTGCCGGAAAGTTCTCCATAAAGTGCTCAATCATAACGTCTCCACTTTCTCAACAAAGTGATTAGTTTCTTAGAAATTATAATTTATACGAATTTCTCAGAAAATACTCACGTTGTTAAGGAAGGGGACAAGTTACGATTCATTTATCCCTTTAGGGAAATATCCCTCCCAATGACCCCCAAAAAATCCCCCTCAATCGGTTGTTATGTAGTTTATCTCTGTCAATGATCTCTACCAAAACCACATTTCAAGCATTTTATTGAACAAAATTGAATTCGATAGGTGTTTCTGTCAAGGGTTTCAGGCTTGATACGGAGTCTCTTTGAGGTCACACCCTACACCCGTCATCAGTATACCTTGCTGCCAGAACTGGAAACAAACTGTTTTGGTGCAATCTGGACCCAATTCGTTACAAAGCCCCTTGTCCATGCACTCTGAAACGAGAGTGAAGTTTGAGTAAGAATCATGAACACGGATTGAAGTCATGGAATACTATTTGTCTGTTCACATTGTGATTGCTCATCGTAATGGAGTGCAAGTAGCGAAACTTACTTCTCTGCTCCCAAGGGAACTCAAGGTAGACTGCACGCCTTTCCAGGAAGGCCTTAGGAATCGAACCTATCAGCAACAATATTAACGGGTTTAGCCACATCACCCCAATCTGTTGCAACTTCCCATTTGTTAAACCCTGTCTGGAGTCTGCTGTAGCCTCAAATATCTGATTTATGAACTCGAACTAAATTATTTATAAGATAATATTATTATGGCTTCGGATTTCAACGAGTTTATAGATAACCTTCCTAGTATACTCGTCAATATTCTTCTCCATTATTAAGAACAGTCTATTTCATATCAAATTACCTTAGTTGTTGTATTATCGAAATTAAAAATGTTAACCATGAAAGAAGGAGTTATTCTTCCATGAATGTTATCTATTATTTCATTACTGGAAAATGCCTCCCAATTATTGAGTGAGCTTAGATATTGAAATCTATGACCGAAAATGATCACAACATTCAGTATATTATACTGAAGCGTCTGGCCAGAATTCTTCCCGCCCTACAGGTTTTAGCTTTTGAGGGTTGTAATGACCACGGAGGAGCGCCCTCGACAGGAGTCCGTCGTCTATCCGGAGGTCCTACTCACAGTAGGCAGCAGCCAGCAATCCATTCCTTCGACTCCAGAGGTCATGATCGTGGGTCGCTCTCGCTGCCCAGCCATCATTGAGGAGGTATCTTCCGAGTGAGGGTGGCGATTGAAACTCTTGAAGTTGCTGTGACTGAGTCTTCGTAGACCACTTCGTGATCGTCTTCTGAATCTCAACGACTCCAACATTGAAATATAAGTTAGCTCAATTTCATTGAAATATAAGTTGGCTCAATTTCTCGTTCCTTCTAAGGAACCATTCCAATTCCCTTGGTTCTGGTCATCTTCTATGAAGGTGTTGGATGCAGGCTGGTTATGATCGTCACTACGAGGAACTACATAGTTCTTCACCGTGTTGCTGCGATCTCTTGTCAGCGTTATCGGTCCGCTTTAGTTCTCTGCTCCGTGCCCTTGTCTTTGGGCTTTTCATCTGCAACGGAACCAGGCTACTTGTCTTGGGAATTCGGTGTCAACAGTGTTTTATTCCTCAAAAACCTTTTTCGTACACCTGCCATTAGGCAAGTATGAACCAGGCTACTATTATAGACTATAATAGACTATAATTTATAGTATGCTTATTTGGTCTATAATAGACCAAGTCAGCATGAGTTTATGCTCTCATAGAGGAGCTGTTTCAATCAAGCAGCCTGTTCAGCGTCAAGGGGAACTGGTCAAGTATGAGAATAGATGAGGTGTTCGCAGGCATTGTGCCCTACTAAATTTGTATTTGTAATTACATATCAACCTAACCTTCAACGCGTTGGTGCATCTGTAGGATCAACAGGGGGCGCTGCGGTTGTTTGCGGATCTCCTGGGCCGGGTGCTGGACTGGGCCCTTGACCGGGCGCTGGACCTTTCAGAGCGAAGCTACTTTGAAAGTTATCGTAAGATTTACTTATGCAAGCAAATCCCACATACATCTTCCTTTCGAATTTATCAATTATAGCCTGGCACCCCCAGAAGGCCGATGCTTCTCTGCAAAGAACTGGTCTTTTGATCGCTTTGCCACATCCTAAAAAAATTAAGGGTTGAAAATGTTTCGTCCTGCATCTTTAAGGAGTTTTACATAATTTTTCATTGAATGTACGTAGTAAAGTCGTCCATTTTGACTTACTTGCATCTGGTAGCCACTGCCAAACAGCAAACGACTGACTTTCAGCATAATGGAGCTCTAAAAAGGTGATGCGAATTAAACTTGGAAACTACTAACCACTGTGTGGTTCTTATAATATTATTATTATATTAGGTATAGTATAAGAGTATATTATAATATTATGATTTAAGTATTATGACACTATCATGGTTATTTAGGAATACTCCTTGTATATAATAGATGAACTGGCACTTACTCAGCACCAGGCATAGTGTTGCAAATATCAGGCCGTTCATGTTTGTATTAGTTTGGTGAGACTGTTTGAGGCTGTGGATTCAACTTGACACCATTTCCCTATAAAAACGTGTTGACATTTGTAGGTGGATTTGATTTATTCAAAATCTGCAACTGAGTCCTTTTCATTTTTTGATTGATGAATTTTATTCTTAAACATGATATCTGATCTGCAACCCCACTAAATAATCGTCAAATAACGTCAAACTTATTTTGATAGATCTGTGATGTGTGTGACACATCAATGATGATTAATTGATAAATCTATTTATCATCATTCATTTTTGGGTTCTCTACTTCGGCTTATTTTTTGCAGGTGCACGTTGCTGCCAATCTTCTGAAAAACGATTTCAACAGTAAAAAATGGAAAAGCAAGACTGCCGGAGAGAAGAAAATCAGCCTTGTTGTACAGATGGAACGCCCCTCTAGAATTTCCTCCATCGACATCGGCAATGAAAATTCTGCTTTCATTGAAATTCTCGTCGCTAAAAGTTCGACTGGTTGCGAGGACTATAAGGTACTTTTGGCCGCCTCCTCGCTCATGACTCTTAAAGAAGCCAAATTTTCGACCAACACAAATGCTGTAAAATTCATCAAATCCGATGATCTGTGTGAGGTTAGTGAAGTGACATGGTAGCCTTTACTGGTCTGAAGCTTGAAACCTCACCAATGGGAGTCTTCACTATTAGGTAACTTGAGAAAATTTTACATTCAGGATACTCGAAATGAGAAATGGGATCGCATCAAGATCGTCTGCACACAGCTGTACAACACAGTCACTCAGTTTGGCTTATCATTCATAGTTTTTCACTCTGACGAAGCCGATTCACAGCCTTCTGCGTCACCTTCTATTGATGTCCCAGATCTGGGTAAATTCCATTTGAAACCGTTGGACCCTGCACAGCGAGTTACTGGCGTGGTGTCAGCGTGGGCCAAAAAGAAGGAACAAGCCCCCGAACTTCGAGGTAGGTCAACTGACGATCCAATTTTCAGTGCCTACAATCTAAAGGAAAACAATGTTGTTATCTATTCGTCTAGGTGCTGCTTCCGTTAACGCAGCTGTAAGAGGTGATGATATCAAGCTACCCTCTGCAAAGAATGCTCCCATAACTGCTAAAGTTACTGCAGTAACATCCACAGATGCGGAACCTGACAAAGACGATAATTTATCCACTACTGCAACACCTGGTAAGAGATAGGGTAGGTGGGGGTAAAAGCTACCAGTTTCGAATTTGAAAGCTATCACGGGTCCCGAAAGAGTGGTGTTCATCAGATCCTAGATGCATGTGCTGGAAGGTTGGGAGCGAACGAATGATAGTGCTATTTTCTGTAAGATTTGTACGAAACAGTGATAATGAATTTATGTGTTAGTTTCCAATTAATTTGGGTAGTTTTCAGTTCCAATATTGTCATTCTCTTCAGCCCTCTCGATGAAAATTGAAACAGCTTTAGATTCTGATCCTGTCACTCTCTGCTTTTTAGCATCCTCGATGTTTTTCCTCCTCTTCGTCATCTTGATCTTCAGGGTTTTCGGCATCTTCAATAATTTCAGACTTTTTGAGTTTGTTGATCACATTCCCCGGGTGCCCACTGTTATGCCTTTTCTTCTATCATTTTGGATTTGTTTCCGGCTTTTTGTTGTAGGTACTAGAGGAATGAGAATTTTTTCAGGCTTAGAAATTTCCCTCGAATCTGATCGAGACAAAGTTGAACTGAGACTTTTCCACGATTTTCGTATCAGTTGCACAGTGAATACCGGCAATTGTCTAGGCTGAACACAGCGTCTTTCAAATTTAATTTTTTCAAAGCCCGTGACAACCAAATTTTCCTCATCCTCATTTGGGCGAATGCTTGTGGGAATACCCTTCCGACTCCGCCGAGCCCGTTCGGATTCGGAGTTTCGTCTTTATCCAGTTTCAGATGGTTTTTCAGTTTTGAGATAGTCAGTGAGATAGTGCCCCATGACTAGTGGTAGTTTCTTCCTCCAAAAGATTGCCGGCACTTCAACCCGTTTCTCTGATTCATGAGCATGTTTGAAATGAACGGCAGTGGCAGAACAAACAGCTCAGCTTATGTGTTGTTGATACTTGCACTTTCGATAATATAAAATTTAATGTCCAAAGCCTAATCTCAAGAATGGCAAAAAATAACATCCGAATTTCCAAACCAAGCTTCCTTCGTTTTCTCTTCACATGAATGACCCAACTCGATGCAGTATCACTGACGAACCGGGCCACAACAGGTGTGATGCTTACAACGTAGGAGACCGAAACAGCTTGGCTACCAACAGCTGTTACCCCAACCTACTCTAGGTTTCAACGTGGAAATCTTTGATTTATGCTCAAAGAGAAGGTACCTAGTGATTGGGAGTGGTTTCGATGATCACATAAATCTTCTCCGAAATCTACTGTAAATCGGGAAGGTTGACTGCCCCCAAAAACTGTTAACGCAGAACACACTTGAAAATCAAGGAAGCCTTCCTACCTAGTTTGGCCTCCACGAACGAATGCCCTCATAGGGGGGGGGGGGGGGGGGGATCTGGCGCAAATGTGCACACTTGCGCCTACTTTCTCTATTATACTGAAGATGAAGATGCTGATTTCATTCCCAAATTACATCAAGAACACCCTTCAAGGGCACAACTGTTGGACGTAAATGGGCACAACTGTTTGTAACTAAGTTCTAATCCAATGGATTTAATACGATCTAATCCAAATGGAACTTGGGCTCACTCTTTCCTCAAAAATCGAATGTTAATCCCAAATTTTGGCGCACAAATGAGGATCAGCATACCGAGTTTTAGGCCCAATTCACAAAGAACGGGAGGCGGCGTCGTGGCGCTGACCAGGCACGGACGTGACCCATGCAACGCACACAGAAGCACAGACAGTGGGAGGTCACTGGCGAGAAAGGTCGACAGTAAGCTGGTTTTGTCATGTACAACATGAATTTTTCAAGCAGTGACGAAGATGAAGTGGAACTGGATTTGAAAAATTTGGCTAATCTGAATAAGAAAAAGAGACGATATTGAGTTCATCCATTGTGGCTGAAGAAGGGGAATTGTTGCGCGATTTTCTACCAGGCCTGGTCTTGGGCGTTCTTATTACAATAGGTAATCTGCAGGATTATAATCATAATATGATTATATTATATCGAGTGTATATTAAACACTCGAATTTTTATAAAATTTATAAAATTCAATTCTTTATAAAATTTATAAAATTCTTCGCAAAATTCGATATTAAATACAAAATAATCCCGCACGATGACGAGATGTCTCTGACGCTGAAGTGGCGCCCCACTTCTTCTACGCCACGAGAGACTGCAAACGGACGTGACAAGAGTCGTAGGGCGGCTTCCCGTGCCACGCCACTTCTGTGTACATTGTACCATTTGATTACAAGGGAAGACGCGAAAGGGGCAAATGTCGGCGCCCCCTCTTCGCCCGACGTCCGTTCTGTGTGAATTGGGCCTTACACTGTAACTGTCACCTTATCAGTTGGTGACCGATCAAAGGAGACTCCACTTTCCAGGGCCTTCTTACTCACTTCTTCCCCTCGAGTTCAGAGTGCGGGAATGTTGGGCCAGTGGCATGTGAGGTCTGATCTGGCGCAAGCGTGACCAAGCTTGCTCTCCCTGTCCGCTTGCTTTTGGATGATTAATCCTGATAAGAAGAATGAAATTAAACAAGAATATGATGATTTGGTTTTAAAACATAAATAAAGTGTGATAAAGTGGATAAAAAGTGATTTGGTTTTAAACAAAATGTGGTTAGCTGTAGGTACCGATTGATAGTACAACCAATAATTATGATATAATATCATTTTCCAATGATATTATAATATTATATCATTGGAAAATTATAACGTTAATGTAATTAAAATAGGTACCTACCTATATTATATCTAATTTAATTTATTTAGATTAATGTTCTTTTTTTTAATAATTTTTGACTATTACATAATAATAATAAATTATTATTTCCACTATGTAAGTACATCTACTTAATTATGTATAATAGAAATCGTTTACATTAAATGTAAACGATTTGACACAGAAATCCGGTCCCTTGGGTGTCTACTATGCCTGATTCACGCGATTTCTACTGTTCGTTTATGTTGTAAACGAATTCCAGGTTGTGATTTTCTTCCGATTTTCCTATTTTTCTATCCTACCTTTTCTATCATTTCTGCAGGATTGTTTTGTCTTTGTCGTGAATGGGGAGGTTTACAAAATCCTTAATATTGAACATACTAATATTATGTTGTTCAATATGAAATGGTGCAGCAATGTTAGGGAAACGTATAATGATATTTATTCGTGAGCTAAGAAATGTAGGTATGACATACCGAAACAAACCTAATAGTTCAGTTCTGGTCAGCGGGGTTCTAATTTTGTTTGTAATACCAACATGGAGGTAATTGTCAGGACAGCTAAACTGTAAGATCTCAGTGCGTTAGGTTGCTTATCATTTAGTGACGTTAGCGTCACTTTCAGATGGGTCTTTTGTATAATTCTTATTGCGCGCCAATTTGTTCTACTTTTCGGCGATTTGGTCGTATTTAAAAATCATCACTATTTTTGAACACTAATTTTTGCGCCCCGTAGGGGGATTGTGAAACTATTTGTGCGGTTGGAAATGCGTTGGGAGTTATGAGCTGAGGATGCATCCCTTGTACGTCTCATGATCTGAGTCAACAATGTCTGACGATTACGATGACATCGACGATTTTTTGGCCGATTCAGGAAGCGAATTTGAGCCGGGAAGCGAGTCGGATGACGAGAGTATCTTGTCAGACGCTGACTACGATTCGTCGCCTGTCAAAAGTAACTCGCTAGGTGTTATGACATACATTGTACCTAATAATAGTTTGTTCGCAGGAATGATCGGGTTCAATAATTTCGCGAAATTTTGAACCCGATGTGAAAATACGATTTTTGTGCTGCTGATAGTATCACCCCCTCCTCTTATATTTGAATGCACTAATTTTTCTTCCAGCAAGGAAGCCGAAAAACCCCAAAGGCAAACCCAAAACCAAAGATGACGTCAAGGCGAAAGCTCCTAAGCGCAACTTGCTGTCCCCCACGACGAACAACACGCCCCAAAAGAAGCCCAAAGTTGCCGCCGTTTCCGCCCTTCAACGTCCGCCTCGACCCCGACGTCCTTTCAACCGACTGCTGGAAGGCGTCGTGTTTGTCATCAGCGGATTTCAAAACCCGTACCGCTCTGACATCAGGAATTCTGCTCTGGCGATGGGTGCCAAGTATAAAGCCGATTGGGATAGTTCTTGCACTCACTTGATGTAAGATTTTCAACCCACCTACAATTCAATGAACTTCAATTCACTTTATTCGACTTTTTTTTCGGAATTGCAGTTGCGCGTTCACTAACACTCCTAAATTCAATCAAGTTCGTGGTCAGGGCAAGATCGTCAAAAAAGACTGGATTGAGCAGTGCTACGAGTCACGGAAGCGGCTCCCTTGGAGAAGGTGAGTTTATGGTATTAATAAAAATATATATAAATATTATGCAGGGGGTTAGCTTTATGGAGTTTAGCGAGAAAGATGAAAAGTCTGCTGTTGTTCAGAAAAGAGTAAATTGCGTTTCGGACAAGTTTTGTTCTGCTAAGCCCAACAAATTAAAATTACTCTTGTAAATACTCCTTGCCTGCTTGTAAATCACTGTTGCCATGGTTTACTCAGATATCGAATGTTCAAATTACTGCTTTCCGTCGAATCAATTAAATTGACTAAACAACAGAATTTGTTGTTTAGTCAATTTAATTGATTCATTTAATGAGAAAAATCATTCAAACGTTCAGTTCAGCTAGATATGTAAAATACCCCGGTATTTAGTTTTAAGGAGTACATACCTGGGTAAATTTACCCATTTGTATACAAATTAAAAGTTTTAATGATTTGGGTATTTTATCAGCTTCAGCTGGTAATCATTAAATCATTGTGGTGGTTGGCGCCACTGTACTTCCTGTGAGTTTTCAAATTTGATTTGATTTCACTAGCACTGTGACAGGGTTGGGTGGGGGTGGGGGCTTTCCTCGCTCGGCCGTTCATTTTACCGGCCAGGGGATGTTGAAGGAGCAGTAACTGTTGACCTTGATGTAGGGTTATTTTTTTTTTCTCCTACGCCGATGTAGGGTTATGAACGTGTCCATCGATGCTACGCACCCTAACTGGGGGAGTCTGGGGCGGATCCCCCCCAGCTGGGTGCGTAGGCGAGCAAAGCGAGCCGGAGCATCTAGTCTATATCACTAATTCTCACCGTGTCTGCGGCTGGCTGGCTGAGTGTGTCACAAGCCTTCTCCTCCTATTCGCTAAGCGTTAAAAATACCCCGATTTTTCTATCGTCTCGGTGGACCGTTTAAAATTGAATAGGGGGGGGGGGGGGGGGTCGGCCGAGCGAAGCGAGGCCCCCCTGTCCGAATAAGCGGTTGGTCGAGCGAAGCGAGGCCTTATGTCTGAGTGCTAGTAGCAGGTAAATACTCAGTTTTTAAATACTCTACCCACTGGTTATTTACCCCCTTTTCATCCCTGTGTGCAGCCAATTGGTTATTTGTAGAGACAATATTTGTCTGACTGAAATTTGTGAGACAACATTTAATGTTGACGCTATAGTCTTATCTTGGAGCTCCATCACGAGAAGGTTGAGGATGAGGAGAATCATATTTATTATTATGTCGGAAAAATCTGAAATTGTTCTTAAAAAATCCAGTTTGGCGAGCATAGTGCGAGAAAAGTCTGAAACCACCATACTGTCGGGTGTTGGCTGGCGTAGCCAGTACTATACTTGTCAGGGCTTTAGGTAGATGGTCTTAGCAGCTCGAAACTGGTCCTCACCATGGTTTATAAATAAACCAGAAATTTCTGAATAAACAATTTAGTACATCAGCAGTTGAGTCATCTTTCTCCCAAATTTCCATGTTGCATTGGACCTCTGCTCGTTCGGCAAACACCACTTCGTGGTTAGCAGTGTTGAATTCATTATATTTGAGTTACCTACTTGATTTCAGGTTTGCTCTGGACACCCGCGACCTTATCCACGCAGAAAGTGAAGAGGAGGTTTGGGAAGACACCGGCCCAGTCGCACCACCGATGGACAATAGACGTCGGTTGAACGATTCATCATCCGAAGATGATGAGGTTGAAAAAGAAATCGGAAGGTACTGATAGTGTTTCTTTTCCCCTTCTCGTGCGGTATTTGACGTTTTCTTGTGAACATTTGTTTTGTTGGTAGGATAAAAAAGGTACAACTGGCTCCTGCTAAGAAGATTTCACCATTTCGAGTAGAGCTGGCGAAACAAAACGGGTTGTCCGATGAAGAAGATCCCGGACCTTCGGTGGCAGGATCTTCCGGAATAACCGCTGTCCGAGATGATTCAGATTCGGAAGTACCCACCGCCGCCAACAGTACGAATACCCTTCCTCCTCCCAATCAAAGCATCTACGATGTCGACACCGAAGAAGATAATGATGGTCAAGAGGAAACTGTTCTTGAAAACCTTCCACGGATGCCGTCGTTTTTCGAGTCCTTCAACTTCCTCATTTTGGACGATATTGAAGAATCTGAAAGAATCAAACTCAAGCGATACATTTCAGCACGATTGGGGTGAGCCTCAACCATTCATGATGCCTGAAAATACATGCAATGAGTAATGGACATGTTTGTAGATTTTTTAAAAGATCAATAGAAGGCTTCCAAATAACACTGAATTCGGGGGAAAAATCTTATATCAAATTTATGTTAATTTATGGAAAAGTCGAAGTTTGAATTTGCGGCAGGACAAGCGATAGGATGTTTGGGTTGTCACGCACGCGACTCGGCCTCCCCTTCGGTCAACTCAGCCCCCCTTGGTCAACTAGCACCTCATTGGTCCGTGATTTGTGTTACTGTCGAGTCGTCTTCACGACGTTACAGGGAGGAATTCAAATTGTTCAAAACAACTTTTCATTTCGTGTCTACCTTTTATTTATTTTCATCAACGTGATGGATGATTCAACCCGAAATTCAGGTGCATGTCCTTTCCTCATAGGGCTTATTGGATCAGTTTCAGCACCCCGATTGGCAGCCTTTGCCAACTTACTTAGTTCGCCTTGGTTATTGGTCAGTCGCTGGAAAGTATTGATTGGAGATATCATTCTGTGTTTCAGCAACGTCGTAACTGACGTGCAAGAGATGAATTCGTCGAATCCATCGTACTGCATCACTGAAGCACCTTCCCGATTAGAAGAAGTGAGTTTTGTAGATTGGTTCCTAAAACTTCATTTTCTCCAGTTCAAATCGCCGCGCTCCTCAATGAAAATTTCCTCTCCATTTGATACTTGAGTCATCTAGATTCAAAATGCATCCTATCCAAATTCTTGAAAAATGAGGCTATAGCAGTTTCGGTCAGTATTTTCCACGCTGAAGCCATTGGTGAAGTCGTTTGGAGTCAAACTGCAGCCCTTCTTTTTGAAAAAGTGGCAAAAAGTTGAGAGTTGTAACCAAAGTGTATCCTATCCGGTGAATTTTACTGGATGGGATTCTCTTGAGCAGCAAATCAACCAAAATCAGATTGCAGGGTTGAGGTTAGAATCATGGCGTCCAATAAAAAACATGTTTGTTCCAATTATTTCATCATTTTATTAATTTTTAGTGATTTAATCATCAAAACTGTAAAACTATCTTCGTTTTTTTTTTATTACTGACTCTCCGAATAATGTTTCTTTAACAATTGAAAAAAAAAAGATGCTCATGGTTTGTTCTGATTGGTCCAGGGCCCCGCAGAATGTTGTGAGGCGGAGGTTGATTGTGTTTTTCGAGTGTCAAACAAATCGCAATTTAAATTTAAACTCATTTAAATCTTCTTTGTGAATCGATTGAACACGTTTTATTGAACATGTTAAGTGCGTTACGTTTTAAAATGAATCTGCAAAAAAATTTGGATGACGTCATTTTAAGTTGCTTGGTTTACGATCTTCTTGAAAGAATCTTCCATAAACTCAATACTGAATCAAAACGGGGAATGTCCAGCTCTGGTCGTTTCAAAGAAGTGTAGGCTGATGATGTATGTCCGAGTCACTGCTATGAGGCGACCTCTCACTCATCATACCTTGCTGTGCCTACACATGCTGAAACATGTTGAACATGTATTCGCACAAGAAAACACGACGGGAACAAGAGCCACAAAACTCCATTTCTAACCAAAGCTCGTTTTTATAAATGCTGGTGGTTTTGTGTAGATTGTGTCTATGTTTGAAACTGGTAGATTGTGTCCATGTTTCCCGTTCCAATACTCCCAATATATCCCTTAGAAACTTGGCTTGAAGATTTCGTTTTTTTCCCCCACAAAATTTTATAAATTCACTTGTAAATCCTAGCAGCTGGGTCTCTGTTTCGGGCCTCCTGAAAATTTGTGTGAAATGGATTTATGAAATTTTGTAAAAGAGCTGACTGCTGTCGTTGTAGTACATTTATTGTAGGTTCTCTCCGATCCTCCATTTTCATCCGTTCATCATACTTTCCGTTACTTTTTTCCAGGTGAGGGATTCCTTTCCTGATGTAATTGGCGTTCGCCCTGACTGGATTTGGTTCTGCCATGACGAGAACTCCCTCAAAGACGCTGATCCGTTTTCTCTGTGATATTCATCGCCTTCTCATGTAAATTTGGGATAATTTTACAAACAATTGAGCACAACACAACAGATGAACTTATTGACGACATGGTGTGTCAGACAAGTTGATCAGAATGGTCTCGTTTAATTACCTCGCATCAGTCCAGTCTGATTTGGGCCTTTTTTTTTCACTTACCGTGTTGGGGAAGTGTGAGAGGTGCATCTGCGGTGTTCATCGGAGAAATCGGCTGGACCTTATTGTATAGCACGTTTTATTTCTTGTACTGCGTGGTTTTATTCGTTTCTAAATAATAACGTTTTTGTTTGTATGACTGCTAACAACCTCAACCAAAACCTCTCTATTTTGCGAATATTTCGCGATTGGCCTTTTTTTTTTCAAGACAATTTACATGTGGCTTTAAAAAAACAATATTAAACAGTATTGCCTGCCTACATAAAAAGGCTATTTGCAGGATTGGTATTTGGCAGTGCTGTTGGCTGGTTGGTCGACTCCTCCCAGCTTCTCATCCACTGATTATTGGTATGTTGTGTTTCCTCCTCTTGATGAAAGTGGCGTGGAAGGACATTTTCGAAAAGCCTTTTGAAAGGCTTTTCGTTCAAAGCTGAAGTAACTCCAACTGCCCTTTGTCCATAACACTTTTTTTTTAGCTGTTCGGTGTGCTAGAAGAAAATTCCAAGCGCAAAGAAATAACAACCCACCGTGTGATGGTGGTCTGAATCTCGTTTGTGTTTTTATTGGGGTTGGAAGCCCATGTGTGGGAACACAGACTGTTATCGGCCGAAATTCGAGGGAGCGAAAAGTCCAAAGTTTGTTATAAAGCCCTGGAGGCGGGTTGCGTCTGATACCCGGCAACACAAGGGTCTCGTGGGTCGGCGGGGGTGGGGGCAGATGGGGGCACCCAGGTGTGTAGGACCCTCGATGGATTGGGTGTGCTAGAGCGATTACCCCGGGTGAGATGCTCACTGACTCGAGATAAACTTCATCCCTCCGGGAAAGCCCCCTAACCCTCGTCGCCTCGAAAATGCAAATCCACCCCCCACCCCGGCTCTTTTGCAGGGTTCTTTTTTTCGAAAGAATAGTGAGGAAAAGGGGGGGGGGGGAGGCAGACTTCCTTATGGCCTTTTTTCGGTTCAAAAGGGACCCTTCGCACCAGCTTCGACAGGATGCCCCTTGACGGCTTGATAGGGTGGCTTGTGGTCGCTCATCCGAGGATGAATAAATCTTGTGGGATCTCCCAACGTGTCTATCTAAAAAATTTTATGGTGTTGGATGAAACCATCAAAACCTTCATCTTGTGCTGAATAGAATATAACACATCGCACACCACAGGTACTAAATTTGCGTACTGAGCCCGATCTCACGAACGGGATAATGAACGATCCGTGGAAGCGAAGGGATTCGAAGCTTGGATGATTAAGGTTGTGTGTTGGATTGAGTGCCACTCTGAGAGGCCGGAAACAGTGGCGATGTTGAGCCTGGTCTGGTTCATTTGAGGAGATGTGAGGCCCCATATCACGAACCATTAGGTTTTGCGGGGACGATTTCACGGGGATGAGGCACATTCATTTAGAACTGCGTACCTGATCAAACTATCGTCTCATCAAGGGACTCCATCATTGTGGCCTGGTCGAGCGGGTCTCTTCATCCCATTAAGCCGTAGTGGCCGCCAGAGGGCGTTAGGGAGGTGTGTTTTCGGGCTTGCATCGCCTCATTATTGACTGTTTCGGGCATTATTACATGCTTTGCAAAGGTGGATATCAACGGAGCGGCGGGGGAGCTTTTGTGACGGCGCTGGAAGGCTTTTGTGTTTCCAGACTCTACTTTGACCTTTTGTCAACGTAATGAATGTCACAAAAAAAACCCGGTTCTCATTATTACCAGGAGATCCTTCTTCTACCTGCCTCATTAGTCACCTGTTTAACAATCCTCGTGTACGCACTGTTAGCGTCAGTTTTGGTTCTTCCAGCAATGCATTATCTCATAACATTCTCTTCTACTGCCGTTATTTTTACCTTGTATTTATTTTTCTTTAAATGAATACCTACTGTAGTATTTTCCCCCAAATGACTAAGTAACAAACAACAAGAACAAATTTCAAAACATTCTTCTCTGTTACGGTTTTTTAATTTTTTAAATTACAGTAATTGTAAAAATTGTAATTGTAAATGTCTTGATTCTTGGCGCATAAATCGAAAAAAAAAACAAAAAAAAAACTGATCATTGACATAATCATGCTTATCCCGGACAACTGTCTTCTGATAGACAGTCATTCATAGCGCCAATCGGTGAGAAAACAGAGTGAAGTACTGGAATCATAGTGTTTACTTTCATGTCTTTACTTTGGCGCAAAAAAAGCGTCACTTTTTTGAGTGGGAATACAGACATTAAAATGCTCTCTTGTGGTTGCAGACTCGTCTGCAAGTTGGTTTGCTTTGGTTCAGGCTAGGAAATCACAATCCCGAAGCAGAGGAGGACAAGCCTACCTCATGGCTGGTGGTGCCGCTTCATCCTGATCGGGCGTTTGTCCCGCACGGCGCCAAGTGACGATTGCAAGTATAATGACATCAGTGAGTGAGGTCCAAACATAAACTGGTGTACTTCCGCAACAAGTTCACAAGCTCAAACATACGGTAATGAACCAAAAAATGAAATTTACTGCCTCGAAAAAAAAAGAATTTTTTAAACTATTGTCTTCTCCATTTGGTTAGAGTGTCTAGTCCATCTCAGTTCCTCGTCATCATGGCATTGCTGAAATATCTAGAAAGATGCACTCAAGAATTCCCAGTTTCAAAAGCGGATCAAGAAAGGACTGAAACAGTAGTGAAACTCAACGAATGGACACGCTATAGAAGTGTGGCAATGGCGGTTCATGAATTTTTCATGACAATTTATGGCCATATTATCAGCATTTCAGTTGAGTCATTCAGCCTCCTGAGAACAACTCTATATGGAAAATTTTTGAAAAAAAAACAAAAAAAAAAAAACAACTAAGGATGTCTCATAATTTGCCTTGGACAGAAAGGCGCCACTTTCTGCGAAATGACCCGTATCCAAACATTGGTCTGGCTTGTCACTTCCATGGGAGGCCTGTCTCAACGTTGTCTGAGACAACTTGTCTCCTCTACGAGTGCTGCCCTTTGCCTGCCGCAGCCAGCGCCCAGGATTACTCTACTCTACTTTTGCATTCAACAGCAGGTATTGGTCCGGGTTGTCGCGCTGACCCCGTGCTCAAAGAGGAAGACCAGTCTCGACGTCTCCTCCTCCACGGAATTCCTTCTGCCCTGCGCCGGCCCAAACCGACATCCGAGTCTCCAACAATCCAAGAAAATCCTCAAATCCGGTTGCCCTGGCCTTCATTATCCCAGCCATGAAGGAAGGAGAAGTTGTTGAGATTGGTCTTTTTGTAGGAGCACAGTGACGAGCTGGACGATCAGGTCTGCCACAGTTTGGATTCCTACTCTCAACAGGTATTGAATGGTACATACTTTTTCAGACATCCACTCACCATGGTGGTTACTGAGATCCTGAGCACGTTGGTCGCGATTCCGCACAGTTATTATAGCAGGGATGGAAGGATCTCAAAAGAGTAAGTTACCAATCCAATCAGATGGAAAATCTGCAACTGCATCTGTTATGAAATAGGTCGTCAGTTGACTGTCTCAGTTCCTAGTTCGGTAATATTCCAAATTCCCTCTGCGGCATCCATCCCACACCGAGACGTCGGTCTTCTCCCAAGCAACAATAGCTTCCCCAATAAAACCTCCGTGTCAATAGGCGGTGATCTGGTGATTGTCCATTATCGGCCATCCAGCTAACCGGTCACCTATATTATTCCCTCGGGACAACCCAGTGAGATCGCCGCTTCATAAAGGCACTTAGCAGAGGAAGCCCCCTTTCGCCCCCTACATTATACTATCCGCGATATGGGTCGTATTGATCCTCTTCGGGGCTGTGCCAATATTAACACGAAGCCTGCATAATGGGATAGCAGAGGTTGGGTTATCCTCTGTATTATCCCCGGGGGAATCGTGTTGAAAATATAAGACCTTTCAATTGGATATAAATTGCTTCATTGCCCTCCCCAAATTGACATAACTCAAGCAATTTATTTCCTCCATTGATCTTCTACTCCGGCATATTCAGTGTAGCAAAATTCGTCAACTCAATTACCTGCTGCTACATTTTCACCTAGCGTTTGATTAAAGTAAGGCTCAGTGACCATATTAACTGCGCTACAAATTCACAGGCAATTACCGATTGCTCTAAAATTATCGAACGCAGTGTTGACTTGTAGTTGCCCTCTTGATTTGCAAATGCCGTTGTCAGCATAGTGTAATAATATATGCATGACGCGCAGCCAATGTTAATTAGAACAACCTAATAGCCAATTAACAATCTAATTTGTAAACGCATCATACAGCGCGAATTCATCTGAGATATGGCGACAACGTAATTAAGAAGATCGAAGCATGCATTTTTTTTTTTTTTTAGTGTAGGGGTTGCTATTACAACACACATTATTCAGCCGAGAAGACGAGATGGAAGAGGACATTGAGAACCAATTTGTCATGATATTCTTTATTTTCTTTCTAAACAACACAGTGTATTTTTTGTTCCTCCTACAGTTTTTATTACTCAACAGAGCGTCCTATGTAGGTATACGAACAATTATAGCGCTACTAATTCTATTAAAAAACAAGTTTGGAGGTGTGAAGAAATACGTACACTGGGCGTACGTTTACTTTTTTTTTTTTTTGGTCCAAGAACAACTCAATTATACAAAAATATTGCAATATACCTTGACAAGATGCTGCACTAGAGTATAAGGTTATAGCTTCGTTGATTAAGCAATTTTATTGATGCATTTTGTAACAGATTCCTCCTTCATTACCGGCCAAGAACGGCAGAGAAACTATTTAGGGGGTGGCATTTCCACTTTGTACCCCCATCATTTAAAAAAATGTATTTACAAAGCACGTAGATTTTTCTAATACACTCAAAAATGACTCCTTTTTTTTAAATATACTGAACTTTTCTCTTTTTGTATGAAAGTAGAACCCTGTATTTCAATAATTGATATAAAATATAGTAGAAAAAACTGTCAAATAAAAATTTCTAAAACAATAACACAATTTATAGATTTTTACATTGGTGACTTTCCTTTCACAAACTACGAGAATCTTCTCTGCCTTTAATAATCTATTTTATACAGTATTAAATTTAACAACGAAATATTTATAAATTCGAATCAGGTCGAGGGTTATTTACAGAAATGCACAAGGGGGTAGGTGAGACTTGAGGAAGCTTTGTGTGCCTCATCACAGCCTGAAAAGGGGAGAACAAATTTACAAGTGAGAAAATTCTCAAGGATATTAAACGTTCACAATTTGAAAAAAATTGACGAAGGGCGTAAGTCTAAGGGAGGGGTCCGTAATCTTACTAGTTTACAAAAACGCCTTATCTCAATCACTCCTTTATTTACAAAAACCTGTAAGGGCGAGATAAGTGTTTATACCACGTTAGTCCCGAACAACTATGAAAATTTCCTTAAGTTAGTTAACAACCTATAATTAACCTAAAGATTTTTTTCCCTATAGTTAAAAATGTCGAAGACGAACATAGTGGAACAAAAGGAACAGGGATCTGGCGCTCTATCGGCTCACATAGAACACCAGATCTTAGTGTAAAACTATGTACATTGAAAAGTAAAATTTTATGTACAATTTAGAAAATACAAAAGCACATTAGTTTTTATACATTCACAAAAATATCTATACAGTAGTTATCATGATGGCAAATAATAGAAATTGATGTACCCTAGGAAATAAGCATACTATAGTATTTACAATGTACACTCCGTCCACTATGTTGTAATTTCAATAGTTTTCAAATGATTGAGGTAGTGCATCGAAGAAAATGATGCAATATTCCTCTCATTAAATCATTTAAGGTGACGAACAGTGTTAGAATTTCTTCATGAGGGAAGAATGATCGAATAATTTAATCGACATGAGTTTCAGTGCTTTCTAATAGGACGGGGTTGAAACTTAAACACTGTACAATTACGAGAGACATTTTTTACAATAATGGTTTTTTCTACGACTAATTTCGAATGTCGTTTGGTTCAACGCGCGCGGTAGGCTTAGAGGTGATTGTTATGTGGTAGGTACAATCATATTTATAGTAGGAAATAAATATGGTGGGGTGAGGACAGTGGTTGGTTTATAAAATGATGGGATTTTTTGGACGACTGCTAAGAATGGAGGCTTGAAATTAGTCATTGTCAATTTTTTTCTTCAACGGATTGCTTGGAAAAAATGAGATTGATTCGTGATGTTTATAGTTCACGAACGAAATTTTGATCCTTCATCCTGAGCGACGAACAATTAAAAATTAACGGATTTCAGTCAATGGGAAGGAATGGGCTGTCTTCCGATAGAGGTGGAGTATTCCATCTTGTCAACCTCTAATGGTGGACGGAAGATTGGCCGGGGCGGGTAGGGTTCCCCTCGGATCACGTACCGATGTTCATGATCTTTTTGAAGGCCTTCCTGAACTCGGGGTTGAATATCGTGTAGATGACAGGGTTGACGAAGCTGTTCATGTAGCCCAGCCAGGTGGTAAGGATGAAGGCGGCCACTCCGGGCTGACAGTCGGCCCCCAGTTTGCTGCAGAGGGCGTCGAGGATGTTGCACGTGAAGAAAGGGACCCAACAGACCAGGAACACTCCTGGAACATTGGAGAAATGTGGTTTACACCGGTAGGAGTAGAAGGCGGGGACGAGGGTGCTACGCTAGGGCGTAACGAAGTAGGTAGGTGGTAATCGCCAGGGATTGGATTGATAAGCTCGATAAAATAACCAATACTAGCATACTATACTCGAACAACATCTGTTTTATGCCCGAAAACCCCATTATATGCTTTTAAATATGCTCGAAAACACCGTTAAAATCTATAGAAAGGAAAGTGGAACAAACCAATTTATGAGGTGGTCTCAAACCCATCCGATTACACCGTGGAGCTCTGCAGGGCTAAAAAGAGGCTACATACGTTGCTTTTGAAGGATGTCTGGAGGTCGAATGAAGCGACATTTTCACAGTAATTTTGGACGTAGTAATTTTTGGAATCCATATGTGGGGTCTCTTGTTCAATGGTGTTCATTTTTTGAATTTATATCAATTTTTTGTTTAAATAATTTTTTATTGGCCGTCTTTCCACAATCAGTCTTGACTGCGAGTTTTCTGTAGAAGCGAATTTTTGTAACTTTCAATCATTTCCCTTTTTGACTTACCACTGGGGGCATCAGAACCTTAAGTCTTGTTCTTAAAAAACTTATCATCTCAGTAAAGTTCTATTTCAGGTGCCAACTTAACCACAGAACAATCTACACTGGACATAGTAAATAGTGGCCATAACACAAGTTTGATGAAGAAAATAAAGGTGAAGAGGGGTTTGGAGATGGATTGCATCTGACGTTTGTCAGTAAAGCTCTTGTTTTCGTGAAGGTCAAAGTAAGTTGGGATTTGTGTATTCAATGCGTGTGGTACCTAGACCTTCACATCCTGACTTCACCCCACCTTTCACACAAACAGGAAAGTTACAAGGTACAAGAAGTTACCTCAGAAAGTAACAATCCGCCAAGAAACCAACGCTAGACATCACTGCTTTGGCTGGCCATTCAATGACAACTGACACAGTTCATCCAGACAATTTCAAGCCATCGCCAGACTGGAGTAAATCGGATCATTATTCCACCACCTTATGTAATATTCTATCGGATCATTATTCCACCACGGTATGTATTATGGAAATTGGTTGAGGAAGAAGAACAAAATGGAGGCTGCTACTACCAGGGCGGTCTATAACCCCTCAAACTTTGTTGACAGTAAAATTTTCATTACCCGCACACTGGCTTCTTGAGTATACGCATGAAGAATAACGAATGAATTGGTTCCCATAGGAGATCGGGTTCCAGAAATACATACGACGAACGAGTAAACGGAGTAAAATGTCCTCAGGGAGCTGATCAAATATTTGATCTTCTCAGCGAATTCACGTAACTCGACGGCCACCGAATTAGAACCCGTTTAATAATTTTAAGGGCGTCTGCAGGTAGGCGTAGGTAAACCTACACCTGAATAATTCAGGTTATTATTATAAAGGTTTATAATTATTATAAACTTTTTCCTCTAAATGCCACTGTGTTAACAATTTTCCAGAACTCATTACATTAGACCGTTACCTACCGTACGCGGTGCAGAATCGATTGGGAAAACGTTTTCGATGAAACAGCCAAATCGAAAACGTTTAGCCGACCCCGCAGGGGATAGAAGCACTTGAGGGGATAGAGCCGCACATTTGTCAGCCCATTGTTACTTTGTATTCACTTGCAGCACCAGTAGATGGCGATGGTAGCCGTATATTAATTTGTAGGGCGAGCCGCTGATGGCTTCATTCCCCCGCCCTCATTACCCTGAAATCTATCAACCCTCATTTTCACGCCACTCGCCGATTGGTGAACAGAACGCAGAGAACAGATCTGCATTTTTTCCAACTCATCAAGATGTACTACAATATGAAATGATCGCTATGTGCATACATGTATAATATACATATACATTGTATATGTTACAGTTATTACCCGAAATCAGTTATTACTAGTTTTAACTAGTCAATTCTAATGTAAGGTGGATGCGGCGAGATAGTGGGAATCCATCTTAAAAAAAGACGATTTAAGAAGAAATAGTCTATTTCCACGATAAAAATATATACAAGTTGTATATATTTTTATCGTGGAAATAGACTATTTCGTCTTAAATCGTCTTTTTTTTTAGTCAATTCTAGTTTTCACTAACCCCCTTCGTGAAGTCACTAATTAAAACTAGAAATCCCAGCTGGTTTAATGGAGTCAGTTAAAACTAGAATTCATTGATCTATTCATTTATGTGACAAGACCCAGCCAGGATCGGCTACTGCGGCTTTGTTGTGAGTCATCTAATCTTAGTTCGTCCAGCTCTCCCTTCGCACAGCTGCAACAAAAGCTTCTACAGGGTCCGGTCAAGGCTTCGTACGATGCTCTTGCAAAAAATCGTGCCTTTGCAAGAGAAAAAGTATATTATGCAACTCCAAATGCCACGAAGGCTCAACTTGCTGCAATAAGTAATTTATTAATACTTTGACTTTTTGGTACATTACTACTACATTTGGTACTAGAAATATACTTCATAAAAACCCTTTTTTTCAGTGTTCCTAGTATTCACTAGTCCAAACTAGTTGCAACTAACTTTTAAAATCACTTCTTAGAACGGCTAATAACTAGGTTATTCTAGTTTTCCCTAATACATTTCAGTCAAAACTAGTTCTTACTGGAAAAAAAAAAAAAATCAGTGACTTCGAGTTCTTGCGGAGAGGGTCCCAGTAAATTCTAGTTCTAACTAGTCACAACTAGTTCTCATGGAGGGGCTTAGTGAGAACTAGAATTAACTGATTTCGGGTAATAACTGTAACATATTCATGACATGAATATGCCGTATACACATGATTCATGTGTATACGGCATATATGCGAGTAACTGTGTTGAATCCAAGAGCTTCAAAATAATCTGTCAGGGTATTTGCTCCAAGTTTTCCCATACACCCTGTAATACCAAAACAGATCCACGTTTTCCCTGATAGCCTATCTATACATGTTTAATTTCACCGACCCGCTCCATGGAATAATAATTTTATCTCGTAACATCGCTCGGCGGTAGGACTAAACGGCGAATTATGTATTAGAGATTAGTGTGTTAACTTCGAACCTGGCTGGTTCCTGATAAATAAATTAATTACCTGAGAGGTGCTGTTCAATTATTCTTATTTGAAGGCTCGGCGGTTGGCTTCAACCATTCGAACCACCTACTTTAGTTCAACGCTGTGAAATAATGACGTTGGACTTAATCTATCTATCTTCTATGTCGATAAACAACCTGCGTCAACACATTATCATGGAAGAATAATTTAGGACAAGCCCATTCGAGCAATATTATCTATCATCGTACTTCAGTAGGATGATCCATCCTCATGAACGGCTGGGTCGTTTAATTTTTCCTCCTTAGTTAATCTTTCGGAGAAATCAATTAATGAACATCCAAGATTTGTAAATAATTTTATTAAAAAAAGAAAATTCAACCTTAGTCAGAACAGTGGTAGAAAGGAGAGGGTCAGAGACAGATCAGTGTAAAAAGGGGGAGTAAACCTGTAAAAAGGAGGAATGTCTCAAATGGAGGAAATTTTTGTACTTTTCCAAAGAGATCGCACGATAATAATAATTAAATACCTATCAATAGTGACGATGAACAATTTTTCTGTAGTTTTCCCCTTTTTTTCAAACCTCCCTCTTTCTTTACTTTTTTTTTCAAACCTTTCCCTTTCTTTCCCCGTGATTCGGACCTTCCACCTTCTTTCCCAGTAATTGCAATTCTATGTTACAGGTATATCACACAGATCCTCCCCTTTTTCCGGTTTTCAAGACATATAATGAAACTTGACCCTTGGGAGATTTTAGAGCCAACCTTAACTCATTTTCGAAAAAAGTGACATTCCCCCTTCTTTCCCGGTGGTCTTCAATTATAATTACCTACATTACTGTCATGTAATTACGGTAAGTTTCCATAGCTATGGAAAGTATGTAGTGGAATAAATTATTTGAAAATTTTTTCAAATGAATTTTTTTTTTTTTGCGTGTTCCAACGAAATTGAGCCTTACAAGCCAAATACCAATATCAAAATTTGATATTCAATATCAAATATATTGTTACCATAGGGTTTCTGACACTTCCGCCCAACTTCAAACCAAATAACCTGCGTAAAAACATTCAGTTCAAAAGTCTTTTTGGAAAAAAGATCCCCCATACGTTTGAAATTTCATTTAACTTTCTTTTTTTTGTTGCTTGATTCACCGACATTTAATATTCCACAAAATTTTTGTGGAACACTTCAATGGATGTTTAAGAGCATAATAATAGAACATAATAATATTATGTTTGAAACTTGATTGTGTTTGGCGAGAGTGTTTTTATTAAATAAAAATTTTGCATCTCGTCAAACACAATCAAGTTTCAAACTTTCAAATTGAGTTTTCTCACTTTAAAGAAAAAAGTGATTTAGTCGCAAGTGCTCGTTCAGTGATACGTCAGGTTACTCCCACCCACCGGAAACGCTGTTAAGGTAATATCGAGAAATAATAACAGCCAAATTTATTACGACGATTTTTATTATTATTCGAACAATCTGAACGGAACTTGATGCCGGCCATTTTGCGATTGCGACATAAATCACATCCTTGTGGCCCAGGAACCGTTGGGAAGAGAAGTTCGGAATTGGAGAGAAAAAAAGGAGGAATTCTACCAGCTGTGTGAACCATTTTCATGATTAATGAACCGGCAAAATAAAATGGCGAACGGTTTAAATGTGGGGAGTCCAATGTGAATAGCCTTCGGGGGGCGGTGGCCGTCATCAATGATTCACGGTGAGAAGTCTTTTTTTCTGGAAACGGATATCGAATTTCCGTAGGTTGATCACTGTTCTCAACGACCAAATTTGTGTGTACCTACAATGTAACTCACACAAACTTTAGCAAGCTAACGACGTGCACCAATTTTCTAAAAATGTACCTCAATGTAAATTTATACGTGGACGTGACAGGAAAGAACCCTAAACAGATCCGGTTTCCATCAGGTTTTACATAAATCTCACCCAACTGCAAAACAGGTTGTGTGCTCTTCGAGGGACGGGAAATGGAAATGTGTTTCATGGGACCGAAGTTGGTGGGAGTTGCTTACCAACTCGAGTGTGGTCCCTGATGATTCCCCAGCTTTTGTTTCATTTCCGGATACTCCTATCAACCTTTCAACTTTCCACACGGACTTCCTGTTGCGCAGTAGATGAATGAACACGAGCTAGTTGGGGGCCAAGTTAGTTTTGGTAGTTGCCGCCCATTCGTCAATATTCTGTACCTACTGTAGCGCTATCCTGTCATCAGTTGGTAATTTGCAGTCTGCGTACGACGTTACCAAAATGTGTGTTCTTGTCAGACAACCCAGATATTCCGAAAGGGGCGGTTCTCCCTTCATGCTCATAAATCTGTGATGACAGCCCGCTGACATGCTTATCTCCACTTGGTCCAAGCCCTCACCTTTTTTTTACCCCTTTTCATCCACACGGAACGTCATTTGGTGTAAAAACCATGATTTCAGGCCACCTGTAGGTTAGACGACGGAAATTCAGAATAATTTTTCTTTGAAAGCAAATTTCGATAGTTACCTAATTTTTTTTTTTTTCGTTCAAATAATTTAAAACGTAATTTCTAGATTTTGATTAGTAGGCAGGTTCACACAAAAGCGTTTGGGGAATGTACCGAAAAACTAGATAAAAAAACCGATATCCGGGCTTATTATGACTTCGTATCACTGTAACTACGCATTGCAGCGACTTCAGGGTTGTGTGCGTGAAGAGAGGAGATCCGAAGGCGCGCACTCCAAGTTCTCACCACCGCTCGTGTTGGTGGGTACGTATAGGAAATATAGGTACTTATAGCGGGTACGAGGCCTAGGGCCTCGGGTACGATAGGAGCGGTGAGCGGTGGGCGTTTAGTGGTGGGCGGCGAGCGTAAGCGGGGGGGGGGGGGGGGTGCTCACTCAGGGGGGGATCACTCAGTCACAATCGAAGAAATTCTGAAGGGGAATACCACATTTTGTTTTTAAAACTAAAAGATGATCCGGAACGATTTTTCGAATACACCAGGATGTCCATTGGAACTTTCAATTTTATTTTGACTGAACTGGACCCCCATTTGGAAAAGAAGCGTTGCAATTTGAGGAGCCAAGTTTCTGCTGAACAACGTCTCGTTTTGACATTGAGGTTGGTAAAAAAAAAAAAAATTATTCTATTATGTATCTATTTTATTTAGAAATTTGATACAGAAAAAGTTACATGTTATTGTTTAATAATTAAACAATAACATGTATAATTTATAATTATTATAAAAACCAACACCATCTCAATGTTGTAAAGAAATTATACAATTAATAAAAATGTTCAGTAATAATATTAAGGATGGAAATACCTATATAGAATAATAATCTCAAACGCGATACATAGCATCCCATAGCTTCTTGTTTTTTGAGTTATTCTTGAACTCCTTGTGCCTGTCATTCCATAAGCGTGGCCAGGATTGCACCAAGGAAATGAAATTTTCAGTTTCTTCGTGTGATAACTTTTTCGCCATAACTAATAACTCTATAACTTCGTCTGATAACTTTATGCGATGCGGAAACTAGGAACTGTAGGACACGGGTCACTGAGCGGCAGAGAAAAAATATTAGTAGGGTTCGAGCGGTGAGCGGCAGGTAGAGCGGTTCCCACCAGAGTTGGGCAAAAAGTAGTTCTGAAACTAAAACTAAATTAGTTCCGAAGTGGAACTAAAAACTGAAACTATTAGTTTCAGTTCGACTTTTGAAACTAACTTTTGGAACTACTTTAGTTTCATTTTCAACTGTTGAAATTGAAACTAATTTAGTTGCAAAAGTTAGTTTCGAAGTTGCGAATAAAAACTAAAGTAGTTTCATCTTTTATTCGTAGTTTCGGAACTAAAAATGAAACTAATTTTTTTTCCTCGCGTTTTTTTACTGATTTGAAGGGGATGTGTGTGTTTCAACGAAATGTGGGTGCTGGGTGCGAACAAGTTCCTTTTTTCAGGGTCGTAGAAGAATAGATTAAAGTTTGCTCCCCTCCCCACCACTTTTATATTTTATTGGTTTGACAAAACTGTTCGGAAAATGTAATACTCATGTCATGTCATGTCATGAGATTATTACTTTCACTTCCAAACACATCCCCTTCAAATTAGTAAAAAACGCGAGGAAAAAAATTTAGTTTCATTTTTAGTTCCGAAACTACGAATAAAAGATGAAACTACTTTAGTTTTTATTCGCAACTTCGAAACTAACTTGTGGAACTAAATTAGTTTTAGTTTCAACAGTTGAAACTAAAACTAATTTAGTTCCAAAATTAGTTTCGAAAGTCAAACTAAACACTAAATTAGTTTTTAGTTTCACTTTCGAAACTAAAAACTAATTAGTTTTTAGTTTCAACTTTAGTTCAACTAAATTTTTATTCGAATAATCCTAACTCTGGTTCCCACCCCGCTCGGTCGCTGACCGCTTGCATTGTAGCCACTATGTGCTGAAGAACCCAAAATAACTTTTAAAGCGGAACCAGAGCGGCACTTCCTGCCGCTCACCGCTCCTATCGTAGCCTCGGCCCTAGGCTATCACCGGCTATCACCGCTCCTATCGTACCCGAGTTCTACGATAGTTTTCACGCTCGAAACGTCGGGTACTTCCTGGGTCTTCCGCTGGCGGCAGAGGGCCCTATCAGAGCATTTTCACTAGAGACGTACAAATATGATATGTACTCCGTCAGAACCCTCAGCATGGACGTTGCCAACTCCCACAGTTATGCCAGCGAGTACAGGAGCTGCTGTGGGTCCTAAATAAGTGAGACTCGAGCGATCGCTCCCTTGCACTATAGAGTATCGCAAAAAAAATCATACGGATACCATACCACAAAGCTCCCAGAACAACGACATTGAAGAACCAGGCGAATTCGAGAGCAAAGTTCGTGAACTCACGTTTTTCTGAATAAATAATTTATTCAGATTTTTCAAGCCTAATTATTAAGCTTTAAAAAAAAAAAAAAAATCCTGACGTGAGACGAATAGCAAAATTCCAATTCGTGTTCAGAGCATTCTTGTGGCCTTTTTTCCCCGCCATCTGTTACATGATATTATTATGTCTTTGGTCATTCGTATTACTGAGATGCGGAAAATTATATTCTATAAAAGTTTGTCTTCTTGTTGTTCCAACGGCTTGAAAATCAGTTCAGCAAAATGAATACAGTTTCAACCCTTCGTTTGAAATTTGGGAGTAACCGGCACGTACTCTCAAAACTTTCGTCTACATCTGCGTCTCAAGTGAGGAATGTGTGGAAGGAGGAATGCGAGGAAAGTGAGGAAGCAACAAACTGTTTCAATGGCTCATAAACGACTCCTAACTTGTCAACGCTCCTCCTTCCATCTTGTTACCGCAGTTTCCCTCTCGTGTGGGAGCATTTAAACTTTCGCCCGAATGGAAAGGCTGGTTCGGTGTCACGTAAGGTGGTTTAAACGGTCCTATAGAGGATCATCCTTCTTTTTGATGAACCGCAGGGGCGGTTTATAGAGTTCAAGAAACTAACTACTGTACTATCATTTCAAACAATTTGGCGAGGAACCCAGTAATATGTTACAGGGGATCCGAGATTGCGAGAAGAGCTCGGTGTACTTGGCTGATTACCCCCAGGGCTTCAACCTCAAAACTGTTCTGTTAGGTATAGGTTTATACATCAACATCCAAACCCCACCCCGGAGGGACATCATTAAATGATCCACAAATTTTGTGTTGATGAGGCGCTGTAACATTTTTTCACTCGTATGACGTAAATTTATGCGCGGACCACAGCGCTGGAAAGAGACAGGAAAAATGGAGAAACATAACATAAATTAGTTATTAGTCCGTTGAATAATAAAACGAGCAAAACCATGAATAAAACAGTTCAGCGCTGCAGCACTGTTTTCGCGGGCCATTTCGCTCCTTTTATAAGAACCACATGAACAACTTGAAAACAGAAAAAGTCTTGAAAAAAGAACAGAATAATTCACATTCTGCAATTTTTTTAAAGACGGTTTTTACAAGGCACAGCTCAATAGAATGACGAGAAAAAAATAAAATGGCGAAAAAACATCCAAGAACATAAAATGTTCTTGGATGTTTCTTGTTTCTTGGATTCAAAATATTATTTTGAATGGCAGGGTCCTACTTTTTAGTTGCCAAAATTCTCACACAAAGCAGTAAAACTTGTTTAACAGAAACGGTGATAAATTATCTTACATCCGTCTAATGCTGGACATGAAATTTGTCTCATTTAATGAGAATCATTGTTTATAGTAAACAGTTTATAGTAAACAGTAAATGTTAGAACGTCCATAACCGCATCCGATGCAAAGTTTTTAACAAAAACTTCGGTATAAATCAACCCTGGCCGCAGTATGAACGTGTATTCTTTTAGTTAGATTGTTATAGTCTATAAAGTAATCGATTAGGGGAACTTGAGACGGGGGAATCCACGACCGTAATACTCGTATTAAGGGTAGTTGGGCTTCTTCAACCCCCCAAGTCCAAATGCAGTCTTTCCCCTCTAATCCGCTTTCTCGGGATACACTTAATAGTTCCTTTTCCCGTGAAAGTGGTATTACACAGAGGGGAGGGATCAACTTTATCAGGAAGCTCCCATTCATTGTGGACCTCATCTCCCTCAATATGATTGATTGAAATACAAACATCTCGTTTAACATGCTTGAATGAATTACTGTAAATTTAAGGCTGTTCGAGCTGAACAGATGACTGCTGGAAAATATTTTTTTCGTCTTTTCCTTAAAAGAAAAAAAGTCTGAAATATCAACCCAATCAAGTATTGCTGCTCAAATAATAAATTACGCATTGAGTGTTCCACAACAAAAAATGTTTATAGTCAAAATTTTCAAACATTCCTTATATTTCTGATGCTATAGCGTAATATGATATAAGACCACTATATTATAGAGCTACAGTAGGTCACGTTCGGCGCAGAAAAAAACCTTTAACGCTAAAACGGCAAGTTAACGAAATCGAAGCCAACTTGAACCTCTGTTTTTGCGGTTTTACCCCTTGGTGGACCTAATCCCACCATATCCTCATTATTGACAAGATGAGTAGATTACAAACTGGTTTCTCCACTCTACGCTATCGAACTTCTTTTCTTTCTTTTTTTGCAGAATTTCGCAACCTACCCAGCGTTGATTAAATCGAACTTCGGGAAAAATGATAAGCCTCTTTTCCACCGATCTTTCAAAACCCCTTAATATTCATAGTTTAGGATTTCATCCGCTTGATCGCGCCTGGTTCGAAATCTAATCAGCATAGTACAACTTGCAATTCTGTGCCAGTGCGGACACCACCACGTGACAAGACCTCAACTATGTAAAGTAATTCAGCCCGTTAAAATGGTCGAATGGAGTACTAGGAGTACAAGGTATCAGGCCCATGGAAAATTGATTTTTAAAGTGAAACTTTTATTACATCGTCCCAAATTTTTTAAAGTGAAACTTTTATAACATCGTCCCAAATTTTTTGGTCCATTCGTTGGAAAGCTCTCGATTTATCACGCATTTCTTTCGTACTTATTCTTTGTCATTAGAGAGTTCCTAAAGCCACTTTTTGCCTAACGGTGATGAGTTACGGTCATAACGTTAAAGTTTCACTTTAACCGTGGTTTCATAAAACCACACCCCAGTTTTTTTTGGTCTGTGTGTCGTTTCTTGTCCCGTCACGCTACCGTTGATTTTCGCTTACAACCGATTCGTTGCTACGGAACTTCATCTTTGCCAGTTATAATCGTACAAAAATCGTTCACCATTCGTTGGAAAGCTCTCGATTTATCACACATTTCTTTCGTACTTGTTCTTTGTCATTATGTCCCCATTTTATATTTATTGATGTTATTAATGGATGCAGTAAACAATGCCGCTTGTTTTGTTGTTATCAGGTGCCACGTTAGAAATCAATTTGAGAAAACGCCAAAATGAAGCCTTGGGTAGGTGAATGAGTAGGAAATGGGGGGGGGGGGGACTAGACATAAAAAACGTGTCCATCGATGCTACGTACCCCACTTGGGGAGCGAGCGAAGCGAGCCGGAGAGACTAGTGGGAAAAAAGTTTCACTTTTACCGTGGTTTCATAAAACCACACCCCAGTGAGTTTGGTTAGGGAGAGAGAACGACTCCTCTGCTGAATATAATATAATATAATATTCAGCAGAGGAGTCGTTCTCTCTCCCTAACCAAACTCATTGGATTAGACCTCTGCACCATCGGCAAACAACCACTTTGTGACCACACCCCAGTTTTTTTGTATCCTCAATGTGAACTGTCTTCAGCGCTCCACGCAGCTTCTGGCGAACTACCGGTGCGGAGGTCCCTGGTAACTGGTGCAGCACAAGTGAAGTTGATTATTGTTATTTGTACTATGGACATAGCAGCCTGAATCCGCCCCTGCGCCCAAGCATCGTGCTAATCCACACCCACACAGATCTGTGCCAAATGTATACTCTAACTGGGGGCTCAGATAGCTGAAGTTTCTTTCACGAGGACGCCCTCGATCACCAAAGAGCCTAACGTTCCAACATAGCGAACAATATCAGTCCCTTCAGCTTTCATGTGGCCACCAAGATAAAAGATGGGACGCCTTTGAACTGAAGAGGCTTTTCTTGAACTGCTGAGCCGAGTTATTGTGAGGGTTGTTTTCGAAATAATTTGAACGCAGAGTTGATTCATGTGAGCGCTCATTCATTCTCAGGCCTGTCAGACCAATCTACAACTATACTCACTGGTTGAATCCAATTTCCAGCGTTCTGTTATTATTGTCAAGTGTCTGTACGTTTAAAGTTCATTCCTAATATGTCGTATCTTTTGTCGGAGGCACCTGTGAGAGGAAGAGTTGGTTCGAAGTTGTGAAAAGGACTTGATTCCATCACTTGCTTCCTTGAACATGAATTTATATAGGCCCCTCTTCGCTCGGCCTACCTTTTCAGTTTTCTCAGGTTCGCGCAATATTTAAGTAATGCGGAGGGGGAATAACCATAAAAAATACTTCCTCCCACTCATAAATTTCCGGCAGGTTTATGGGAAATCGTTTCCCGCAGGGAGCCCAAGACAAGGTATCATTTTACCCTTAGTTTATGCAAGTACACTTTCATGAATTTCTTCATTCTCGCGAACTTTGCAGCTAATTGCTCCTACAAAGGCGTTGTCCCTCAGGGCCATCCCATCATTTATGTTACGCTAGAAGGTTCACCCCGCATAACAGCTTCTACTTTATAAACGTAAATTTTACACATTATACCGTGTAATGAATAAATGAATAAGTTGTTCGAGCTTTTACATTTGTAGCTAACAGTGATGTGAAACGGGAAAGAAGTTTTTACTGAGGTTTACGAACTTCCATTTCCATACAAATGTCCCGAAAATGTAAGGCCCGTTTGGAAACTTGACGGGGGTAGTTATTCGCCGACGTTTTAGGAAGATACAGCCCGCGGAAAGGGTCGAGCCCTTGGAAATTCCCTAATCAGAAAGTCCGAATAAGTTTCCATCCAAAAAGCTC
Source organism: Pilophorus perplexus (assembly GCA_955831195.1). NCBI lineage: Eukaryota > Metazoa > Arthropoda > Insecta > Hemiptera > Miridae > Pilophorus > Pilophorus perplexus. The sequence goes on from OY037012.1 coordinate 18,024,200, forward strand.
TCGCCCCACGCCATTTACAACCGAGCAATTCACATGCGAGAGGTTCAAAGAGGGGAAAAAGCTGGCCGAAAAAAGTAAAAAAAAAAAATAAAAATAAAAACACCCTGGAAAAAGCATCGTCCGTGTATTCGCACATATTAAACTTTGAAAATTATCTTCCGCTCGAGTCCTATTTTTTTTTTTAATTTGTAGTCCTGCATAAATGGTACCATACGGTTGGAGCGCGAAAGGCGTGACGGACGTGTGAAGACGAAGGAGAGAAAGGATGAGCAGCTAGGAAGTAATTTCATTAGCCATTTGACTAAATACATTTATTCATTATTATACCGTTACTAGCTGGGACACCAGTCCTTAGCACGAAATATCAAATTCCCGTCCATCATTTGCCAATAATGCCACTCACTAGGAAACCCCGTTGCAAACCGTCAAGGCTTCTCCAGTTGTCACGATTTTCCGTCGATTACAAACTGCCAGTTAGCAATCAAATTGGGGACTAAATAAATTGGTTGCAAAGGGGAGCGCTGTTTATGAGAAGAAGGATGCTTAGGAGGTTCTGACCTAGCCTATGTTGTGGTCCAGAACTCATTGATCATTTGACGATCGCTCCCGTCAAAAGCGGTCCGGCAGTTTAACCGTTTAAGGGAAGCAATATTAATTATTAGGGGTTTATGACGAGGTAGATCCCACAACCATAGAAGTTCTATGCCCACAACCAAAGTGCAGCATCCGAGGCTCCCAAGATCGCTTTCACTCTCTTCATCGTCCCTGGGTGAAAAGCGTTTGTAGGACGGGGTTGGGATGCCTTCAACTACAGATGTTCCCTTTCGCTTGGACGGGTCCTTTGAAATTCACTCCTCTTCAGACCCCCTCGCCTAACCGACGTCCTGTTTAAATGGAAGAAAATTAAATAAGCTTCTAAAGGTGTTCGTCTGATCTTTATAGTTACCTATACAAACGAGTTTTGGCCTTCCTGCTTTGAAGTTTTTTTTGTAAACGGGTTTTGGCAGGCAAGGACGCGTTTACGATCAGAGTGATTGGGAAAGGCTTGTTTTCAAACAGGGAAACGACAGTTGAATGAAAGGGTTGGCGGAGAATCCCATAACAAAGAACACTTGTAACGAAATTGAATTCTTTGCAGGATAACCAATTACAGTTTTCGGAGTAAATACTTGAGTCAAAGAAAACTCGATCATGAAGTGAGACTCAATCTCAAAATTAATTAAATTATCACGCTTTTGGAACTCAGACGAAAGACCTTATCAACTCAAATGAAGTTATGGCTTTCAATACAAATCAAATTTGAATATTGATCAGGTGAGTAGTTGCCACAATACAAGGTCCTTGGTGAGTTTTCGTAGCCGGCACGACTTGTCAGTCTTGCGTTCTTAGTATTATCGCCTCACTTCCTAATAGGATTCTTCAAGAGTAGAGGTGGAATGAAAATTCCATTAATGAATAATATAATAATATAATAATAATTATTATTATTATTGTTCTTTTCGAGAATAGTACTAGATAGGCAAAATGGACCTGAGGCCCTCATGAACCGGTTTTTGTCGAACATTGTTCGGAGTTTATGGAGTCCTATCCGAATACCTTCCCTTGAACTTCTTCGTAAACTCCAAGTTTATTCCACTTGTTGTGGGAAAATCGGTTGGAAACCTCACAGGAACAACTAACATGGGTACCGAGTATGTGAAAAGATCAGCTTTCAAGGAAAATGTCAACAAAACAACAACAAAACCGGCCAAGGGTGGTGTTAAAATCTGATATGACGCAAAACGAAATAACTAAGATGGATTGGACATAGGTTTACTATTCGTTGAATTGACATTTTTTCATGAAGTGCAAGAGGTGCAGATTTCAAAACGCTGCAAATTTTACACAAGGGTTTATTATTCTTTGATATAGGTTACTTGTACAATAATTATTTCTGTGTCAATAGAAAAAATTTTGGAAAAAAAAATTCAGACCAAAATTGAGACCAATAAACCAAAACAGACAGAGGGGGTACATTTAAAACAAATTGCCACTAACCGAATATGATTAAGTAGAGGGTCCATTTTATGTGGTCTCATCAATGGGTGTTTTGCATGAAAATACGCCATCCAACCGTAAGGGGCTATGAAACCTTACTTTAGAAGCATCCTTATGCTTACGTTGCAGAGTACAGGCCGAGTGTAGCGCCTTAGAAAATCGCGTTACAAGGATAACGTACGGTACGCCCCTCGTTATGTAAACAGGCGGGGTGAATTTCACACCCTCACAAACCGCAACTCCTTGCCTTTAACCCGGGAACACAACACCGGCATCCATGTGTCATGCAGGTCTTGATTCGGGGATGATTCAATCTGCGAAATCACGCTTGTCAAAATCAGGCGCCAACGACAAGGAGAGATGGCACGATACAGTGTTTCTATTATCGGGTTGAATTGGTCCTTTTGGCTTTACGGCCAAGAGTGCCAGGGGTGCAAGAGATATACCCTGATTTGTAATCTATGGAGTGAAAATTCCTCGGAGCTGATATGGTAAGCCTTTCACAGTTCAAACGTTCATACAACAATACACTATTTCATAAAACTCGTTACACTACGTAAACTTCGGGTTTCTTAGCGAAAATCCCGTTTGCCCTTGGGGATCTTGTTATCCCTTGTCTCTCGGCCCCATTTCCATCAACGTTCTGCTATTTCAGTTGCTCGTCCCCTCCCCAAAGTAGTCGGTCGGAGCTTTTATACCAACTGTCACTTGATCAAAAGCAAACATCCTTCTATTATTCTTCTCGTAAACCATTTCTGTTGCAGAGCCCCTCGCACGATTGTCTTGCTTACATACGATTCGTTTAGCGTTGAAGATCATGCGGTTTATTTGGACTGGAGCAATAATCTCAACCTGTTGCAAAATGTTGTGATGGATGGTAAAAATTAATGGATAGCTCGCTTCGCTCGGCCACACACTGCGGGCGGGGAGGCTCGCTTCACTCACTCATTTGCTAGCACTTGTCCCCGATCCATCCCCGCCGGCGGTAAAAATACCTATTCAAAATCCCAGAATGTATCCGAAAACTCAAAAAAATCGCCTCCGAGATCGATCTGGGAACACAAGGAAAACTCGGTCCGAAAAAAAAAAAAAACTCAAAATCTGATAATAAGCAATTCCGAATAAAAATACATTGCCAAGGGGGAGATGGCACATAGCTTCCTCACGTACAAAGACTATCCCCATATGCAGCCAAATTGGCTTATTATTTCATTACAAAGTTGACGGGGTGTTACAAGAAAACGCATGCGCATATCGTACCACCGATGAACCGCCATGAAATTTATATGGGACCTCAAAGGATCGTACCCGCATACATAACAAATAATCCCTGAAAATTTGACCAAACTCTGATCAACATTGTGGAAGTTATACCCTTATAAAGAATCACACGTTTGCGTCTGCGCACAGCGTTCCGCTGATTCAATCGTCATAACATTTATATGGAACCTCAATAGGCCATACCCGCATATTCCCTGTAAATTTGACCACAATCGGAACAAAATTGTGGAAGTTATGGCTATAACACGGAAAGACAGACAGGCAGACACGGAACCAAATTTGCTCAGGAGATTTTGAAGCAAGTGGAATTTTGTTTGAAGCAATGAAATTTGTTTGAAGCAAGTGGAAATTTCGGGGCACAAACATTTTTTCGATCCCGGACCGGGAGGCTCGGAAGCAAAACATGCACATTAGTTGGTAGGAGGCAGGGATCCTAAGTCGGTAGGGAAAAGAACGTAATTTTACCGTTTGAGAGGAGTTAGCCTATGACTTATATATAAGTAGGTATATATGTACCCAGCAGCAGACACGTTCTGAATTAGTGGTATAGATATTATTTACACCAAGTTGCGAAATCACTCGATACATAAATAATTTCCTTACCCAGTACGATGGCGAGCGTTTTCGTTGCTTTCCTCTCCTTTTTCGCGCTGCTTTTCTCCCTCTTCTTTTTCGAAGCTTTGTTCACTTTGTAAATGGTGAACCTGCTGGCAGCTGACGCTTTGCGCTCTTTTTTGCTCCCCGAGCCCTCGTCCTCGCTGGTGGATCTCAGAGGGTTTCGACTTCGGGAGGATCCTCGATCGCCTGCCGTGCCGTTTCTTTTGACACCCTGGAGAGGAAAGTTTATTAAAGCGGGCGAGTATTTTAAGGTAACACTAACAAAACAGCAAAAGAGTTCGCCGGGGAGTAAATTCGTAGTTGTTGTACAGACAGACAGACAGACGACAAAATTTGTGGTCCATTTAATGGTCTTGCGCCTATATAGAGAAAGATTATACCTACTTGGGTGGGGGAGCGTGCCACCACCTCACACATGAAGAAATTTGTGAAAATAACAGTTGTGAAACAATGATTACAGGAATTCCCTTTGTAGTGAGTAACGCTCAAGATGCACCTCGTAGATCTTTAAACTCCGAGTAAATAGCAGGTGGCTTACAATTGAAATCGTGGGAGATCGTTTGCGTTTGCGCTTTGTCGAGCAAATGAACAGTTTAGGATGAGCGTCCTATTTGTTCGGGGCCCATTCGACACAACGGGCGAGCGGAACTGGAAGGTAATCAGCCACCCGCGAACCAGCCATCCGGACGTCTATACGGGAGCTAATGTACCATGAAAACGTGGAAAAGGGAGGAACGACGCGCCAGAGGGAAAGGGTGGTGATGGGAGATACTTGTAATGTCTTGTCACAAATGGTGGAAGATGTTCCATTGCCGAGCTACTCATCTGGGCCCCTTCGCCTCTTGTGTCTCTCCAGCAAATGTTTTGGGACCGTTTATATTCGTCAAGGAAACCACAGTCTATTATTGAGAATGGTGTTAGTTCAGAAAACAATCAATCTAATGGATGAAAGAAATCAAGGAAGAATTTGAAGTTGACATCTATTTCGGAGGGGTAAAAAAGGGCATAATGCGTTACACATTTAATGTGAAAATGGGAAAGAAGAACGGTATAAACACAGCGTGTTTATACTGTTCCTTATCCCCCACGAAGTTCCTGTTCCACTCCCCTCCAGACAAGTTCCAACCCAGATCACTCCTTCTTTTCCCGTGGAAAAGGTTCCATTATAAAACGCTGCAAATTTTACACAAGGGTTTATTATTCTGTGATATAGGTTACTTGTACAGACATTTAATTCTGTCAATAAAAAAAATTTAGAAAATTTTTTTTTGGATTTTTATATTTCAAAAAAAATTTTTTGGGGGGATTTTTTTTTCAAAAATGTGTTTTTTCAAAAATTCTTTAATTTTTACTCGAAAAATATTTAACTTCTTGGGATCCTTCAGAAATCCCATTTTTAGCCCCATGAAAGCCCTATAGAACGCCACAGTGAAATCGGATCGTTCCGGGACCCCCAAAAATGGATTCTACGTCCAAAAATACTTCGAAAACGACACCTAACTCGATCCCATAGCTAAAAGCCTTCAAAACACCCCTCCTGTAGCCCCATTTTAGCCCCATAGCGCCCCACGGGTTTGGGCGATCGGACTGAAAACCTTGCGGGCACAACTAGATGGTAAACCAAGTATTTTGCCAAAATTTCAGATTTTAAAAAAAATTCCTACTGCCCAAAACGGCCCGGACGGCGGACGGCGTACGGCGGACGGACATTTCGGATTTTGAATGTAGACCTCTTGAAACGGATAATGTCAAATTTTGAGGCCGATCGGAGTCGTCGACCTGCGTCGCGAAAACATAGGTGTATTATTCCAAGAATAATAAACCAAAATTGAAGCTGACAACCGGCATGTTGACAACAATTTGGGTTGCTCTGCGATTCTCAGTTGACGAGTTGTTCCTTGGGGTTCAAGTGCATCTTTTGGTTTTATTTGGTACCAGTAAACAGCTCTTAGCACCCATTTCATCATCTCCGGTTGGAACAATAATAGTATAGATTACGTAATGGCAACTATTACGTAATCTATACTATTATTGGGTCGTGGGGAAAAAGGATCAAACTCCATTTTTAGGCCGAATTGAGATAGGCACGCCATCATGTAGCTTGGGAGGAGTAGAACCGAAGGCCTGTTGCACTTCTGGGAACAAGGGTCGCATTAACACGGTTTCATGCGAAAACTAATACGAGGCTCCGGGGGAAAAGGATCAGATTCCGAGCGCTCGTACGGAAGAAAGATCAATGTCCAATTTAAATACCCTCTTCCCTCTCCTCTGCATGAGCTCCTAGTTTTCTTTGTGTGCCTCTCTCATCAGTGTGTGTAAGGTACGATACCCTAGTGAATTGTCCAAGGTGAATAACTTGAGTTAAATAAACAATAGGTAACATGGTGGTTACAACATGGTGATATAATAGTATTATGGTGACAAAGAACGTGATTATTTGTCGGGAAAAAGGTCAAAGTCCTTCTTTCTTTGAAATTTTAAATTATTTCCGGAAACTATCTTAGATCTACGAAATTTTCTTTCTTGTTACTTGAACATAATTAAATTCCCTGTCAAGTCATCTTAACGAATAAAAACGGATAGCTCGACGAAGCAAAATCATTTTGGTATCTTTGTTGAATAATATTCAACAACGATACCAAAGATAACATATTACGTTATCTTTACACTTGATGCATGGGCGAAAGTGTGATAACAGTGGATTGTATTAAAAGTAGATGGTTTTGGTTTATTATTCTTGGAATATAACACCTATGTAATCGCGACGGGGGTAGAAAATTCTGATCGGCCCAACAATTTGACATTATTCGTTTCAAGAGGTCTAGATTCCAAAAACGAAATGTCCGTCCGCCGTCCGGACCGTTTTGGGCAGTAGGATTTTGTTTTAAATCTGAAATGTTGACAAAATACTCGGGTTACCATCTAGGTTTTCAGCCCAATCGCCCGAACACGTGGGGCGCTATGGGGCTAAAAGGGGGGCCATGGGAGGGGTTTTTTGAAGGCTCTTGGCTATGGAATCGAGTCCCATGACGATCCGATTTCACTGTGGGGATCGATAAGGCTCATGGGGCTACAAACGGGATATTCGAAGGATCCCAGGAGGTCAAATATTGAAAAAAAAATTTTTTTTTCATTTACACAGAATTACGTTTTTGCACAAGTAACCCATTTCAAAGAATAATAAACCCTTGTGTAAAATTTGCAGCGTTTCTCCTATAGGAGAAATTTTATATAGGTAATAATATTATAATATATAATATATTAATAATATTATATATCAGATTATAAATTTTATATTATAAAATTTGCGTTCTTGGATAAGAAGTTGTTCACTTTCTCACTCGATGTATACCTACACATACAAAGCCCCCCATGTAGATTTTCGTCTACATAGAACGGTTAACTGGAACCGTTACATTTGTGCTCCTGGCATATTAGGAACCGTTACAGATTATTCATGGAACGATCCGCCATAGCTCAGCTGAAGGAGTCTGTTTTCCTCACATCTAGCATAGACGGTTTAAGCCGGCAAATACTGTAAAAGACAGGGAGTCTGTAGACTCCTGCTTCGAACCCGGCCTTGCCTCTTGATTTGAGAATGGTTACTTTTCCGTTATACACCCCCCCCCCCCCCTCCCCACACGATTTCGTGTTTTATACAAACCCCTCCCGATGGCTTTAAGGCGCCCAACCTATTACCTATTGTTAACAGTCGGTTGAAGCGACTGAAGCCTTTATGAACATTTTGTTGTCTATGGTAAATTTGGCCTGTCCATGGTATACTTCCAAATCAAAACTGAAAGAAAAGGGATGGTATCCGAATTTAATTATCAGTGAGGAGTTGATTTCTCTCCGACGTCGGTACCATTCATTAAGGACCTTGGGGGTCTCGAGAGGCTCTGAAAGCATTTTGGAGCTGGCGAGGCGTTCCAGAAATGAGTACAGGCGTGGTCATGACGCACTGATCAAAAAGCACAATGATGCCTCCATCTCTGAGGCACCTAATAAGGTAAAAGCGACTTGGAATGTCGTTAACTCGGCTCTTAATCGGAAGTCAAGGGGCAGTAATTCTTCAAACCAAACTCTGGATGCTCAAGGTTTTGCAGATTCTTTCTGTGCCGTTAACGAGCTACGTCAGCTTGTTCCGCCCATGGGAGCGTTAAAGGAGTTCATGAATTCAGCTCCATCTAGTGTGAAAGGTTTCGCTCTCCGCGAGGTATCAGTGGAGGAAGTTTATAAAACGATTTGTAGTCTGAAAAACACCAAGTCTATGGACTTTTTTGGGCTTACGACTGAAATGATTAAGACCCTGGCTCCTCAGTTACTTGAACCATCAACTTTCCTCATTAACCTCTATTTCACTAAGGGTTGCTTCCCAGACTGTTTGAAGTTTTCAGCTGTAACGCCAATTCCGAAAAAAGGGAGCTCTAAGCAATATAACGATTGGCGTCCAATTTCTAAATTGCCTATCATGGTGAAGGTTATTGAACAGTTAATCCTCTCCCAGCTGAGAGTGTTCTTGAACGATGAGGGTATCCTACATCCTCAGCAGTTTGGTTTTCGGGCGGGTAAAAGTACGACGCATGCTGCTTGTGCTCTAGTAATGGACTTATATGAAGCTCTTGAATGTAAGAATCAGGCTGCCATTCGCCTCTTTGATTTGACTAAGGCCTTCGATCTTGTGCCTCACGTTTCCCTCCTTAGCAAATTCGCTCATTATGGGTTCTGCCAGACTACCTTAAGTTTCTTTGAGCAATTCTTGAGTGGCTGGCAACAGGTTATTTTTTTCAATGGTACTGCATCGACACCTGCCCCAATCCGTTGTGGTGTCAAACAGGGATCCGTGTTGGGGCCTACCTTATTTCTGTTGTATATCAATGACTTGGCCTTCAACTTTGACAAAAGAGGGGAAAATATCTTTTTGTTTGCCGACGACATGACGATCCTCTCGAATGGGCCAAGGTCGGTTGATGTAGATCAACAGCTCACTTCCTCCAGCCACCTTATTGAAAAGTGGTGTGCGGTTAATGGCCTTAGGTTGAATTGTGATAAGACCCAGGATCTAAAATTCTCCCTTAAGGGTAAAGTAGGAGACCCTTTGAATTTCCTTGGTCTCAAGATTGACAGTCGGCTGTCCTGGGCTCAACATACTGATTCTTTATGTAGTAGGCTCGCTTCATCTAACTTTGCTCTACGTCGTTTGACGAAAGCAGTTTCTTTTCCAGTACTGCGATCGGTTTATTTCGCCCTTTTCATGAGCCACGCTACGTACATGATTCTGCTGTGGGGAGGCTCTAGTGGCAGTGATAAGGTATTTAAACTTCAGAAGGCAGTAATTCGCATAATATGTAACCTTGGGTACTTGGAGAGCTGTCGGGGTAGTTTTAAGAAGATCAACTCTCTAACTCTTTATGGTGCTTATGTGTATGAGTGTCTAAAATTTATAAAAATTAATGAGAGTGTACTCGTACGTGGTTCCGACCACCACACATATGAAACGCGGTATCGCGATAATATAGTCTTACCTGCTGTACGCCTCACTCCTACCTCTCTTAAGTGTAACCCTTTTCAAATAGGTGCTCGCCTCTTCAATCACTTGCCAGACTTGCAATTGCTTTTGAGAAGACATTGAAGGGCATGTTAATTGACGCTGAACTGTACTCGGTATCTGAGTTTTTTGAAATCCATTTTCTTGAGTATAATGTTAATGTGGATCGGTACTGAATGTCTTCTCGCGTTTTTGTTTGTTTTTATACCATGTTTAAAAGAGTTGTTTGTTGTGTCTTGTCTGTCAAGTATTGCCCTTTGTTTAATGTTAAGTTTCTCTGTGTTATATTTGTTTGTTTTAGTTTTAAGTCTATTTTATTGTAATTGACGATTGCTATGCCAGTTTGGCTTTTGCAATAAAAACTGATTGATTGATTGATTGATTGATTGAACAGAGGTAAAATAGAATAACATGAATCGATAAGACTGTCGCAGGCGTAAGGAGGAAGATATGCCCCTGTGCCACCACATCAATTTTAAATGCGACAACAAGCGGTATGGAAACGGTTCACAGCACTAATTATTGAGTGTATGATCACGTAGAGTTGGAACCGCTACAGTTTTTTAACATTGTGATTTTGTAAAATAGTTCCGACCTGACGAGGCGCTAATCTCAGCATCCTTTAAACTTGTCAATACCTAATTGCTTGTAAAAATGCCATGTTCTTCAACGGGATTCACACCCATGGCCTCATCAGAATGCTGCTCTTAGTGTCTAACGTCTAGAACCACTCGGCTAATCCGGCCACTCGTCAGGTTAAAACAGATTATTCATCTAAAACTAGTTTAGAAACTACCCTGGCAAAAACCACTCACTGGCGGAATAGGTTGAGCTTCTATTTCAGATAGATAGGAAAAACGACTTCCTTCTTTGAATGGCGGACGGGCATTAAATTTCGTTAATCCATTTTCATCATATGACTTAAGATGAGACTTAGTCTCAACATGAAATATTTTGAAAATACTCGCTACTTATCGTTGAAGAGTTTTGGCCACAAAGTTCAACGTCGTTATAGGAATTGCTGAATGTTGAATCAGTTTATGAGAGTTTTCCACCTAACCCAATCATTCCACAACACTTTCGGACAGTGAAATTGAAAATCCCCGCATTCCCCAGTCGCATCCTCTGCATCCAGTTTAAAGTTTAAAGAAAATCTATTCATGATGAAACATTGAAGAAGATAATATCCATGGATATTATCCAAAGGAGAATCAACATGTTTGCCACATTTCAGAAAATATAAGTTCGTTATTCTGAGTAACAGTGCGTCAATGCCAATGAAGCTGTCCAGCTAAGATGAAGCAACACCACTTTTTACTTCAAATGGGCTGTTAGGGAACTCCATTAGCTCCACCTAGTGAATAGATCTTAAATTATCACTATAAACTTCCGTTCTCGCATTATGCATGCAAATCTTAGACTTCCTGCTCCAATCTCTCCGTCTAGGCGAAGACAAATTACAACCTCTTAGTCTCCCAGTTATGCCCGTCTCGTTGGTTTGTGACTAGATGGAAACAAAGTCGCCCTCTTTACTAATTGTTGTATCTCGCAACGAATTCTCCGCCGTAGATCAAAACTGTTTTTCGCTGCCTCTCCGAAGGGCTTTGCTAATCCTTTGCAGCTTCAACATCTCTCTCATTTCCGCATCTTTCAACGCCAGTCGTTTTTCGTCGTCAAGCTGACGGAAATGTATTTTCCGGAATAGTGTTTACCCTTTTTTACTCGAGAGGACAAGCCTATTTACCATTCTTAACCAGAGAAGTAGTAATAAATCTTATCGTTTCGAATGAAACGCCACCTCTTTAGCCGTCTCTACAGCCCTGACCCTTTCAATTTCTTCACTTCTATAGTTTCGTATCTTCTTTCTGTCCCGTCACCTCACTGGGGGTCGATAAATCTTGTGTAAGGTCTTCTCCTGTAAGGAAGGTGTTTACTGATCCTTTTTCTCCCAGCTAAACCTCCCACGCAGACGTCGACCGGCTGAATGGCCTCAGGCCTACTGGCGAGTTAGTGAAAGGGCTCCGCAATTATTCTCTTTGTCGCATCTTTTGTAGAATGGAGCTGAGCTCGTAATATTTATGTCTTCCGATGGTGGGATTCACTTGTTCAAACGTTGAGCCTCACCACAATATTCCGTTGGTGATGATCTGATAGCCTCTGGATGGAAATTGAGTCTTCGTACGTTTTCACGCCCACGGACGATGTCAAACGATTGCAATTACTCTTGAAAGCATGGTAGAAGCGTTTTAAGACGAATTCTGTCGAGAATTGAATTGAATGAAACCCAGGCTTCTGAAATTCCTGTAGCTTCTCCCGCTCTAAAGCACTTCTACCAAAAATGGAACGAATGCGAGAGACTTTGGCGGGCTTAGATCTCAAGACGGAGGCTTATGTAGGTGGAAAACGTAACAGAGAGCTCCCATCGGGACCACCTGTACCTCACCGCTCTTCCACCAATACAGTGCGCCTCAGTTAAGTGAATATTACTCCTCCAACGTATAAATCATCCATTCCGCTCCACTCTCGCCACTTCCCCCCACCCACTAAGCTTCAAGTTCCCATTAGACGGTGCGTTTAAATAATGCTCGCCCCCTTAAGAAATCGTTTTCTGGAGGATTAATTTCAAATTCAAGAGCATTTAGCACTTCCAACAGAATTTTCCAGTCTCGGAATTAAGTCAATTTCATATTTCTTTGAACGGTATGGGAGTTGAACAGGAGGCAGGTGTACTTTGTGTACCTACATGTAAGAGCTTCTACAGCGGCTGGTACATGAAAACGTAGAAGCTAGAGACTAGGTAGAAAAACGTAGAGTCTAATCCTAGTCAACAAGTAAATGGCGAACATTCTTCAGGTCTCCGGAAATCACACGGCACACGTTTAAAACTACAGGTGTCTTCCTGGATAGGGCATATGTTCAATCTGCGAACATGGCTGTTAACGGGAGGCTGTTAGGCTCAATCTGTGAACGGGAGTGATCCCGACCCAAAATTGAGGTTCCTGGGAAGGGCGTGTTCAACTCGGCGTACCTGGTGGGACGGGCAAATTGTCCAATCCTTTTTAATGATACGGTCGTTTGGAGAGGGTTTGTGTTCTATCCAACTGTACCGTCTCAAAATGGGCATAAGTGTTCAACCTGCTGGATGAGAAATCCATTTTAGGTAACCAGTATGCAGAGGCTGTCTAGTAAGCGAGGCTTACAGTCGCTGCTTTTCGCCAATATCAGACCCACCCGTACAGTGGGGCAATAGACGAATGCTCCCCGAATATGTGAAAGTTCCATTAGCGTCTGTTAAAAAGTGGTTATCCCGGTGGAACGGGCGATCGCAGAGCGGGATTCGGAGATTGCCCCCCCCCCCCCCCCCAGTTGTTATTTCCTGACCAGTGTTTGGACAGTTCTGGGTCTCCGTAAAATGCATTTTACGTCCAAAATAACTTGGAAAACGAAACCACATTCGGCCTTTAGGCGTCCTTCAAAAGCCCCATTGATCCCCATCGAGAAGGGGCAGGATCCTGGAGCATCAGGACTGAATCTAGGACATCACTGCCGCCAGTACCCTTGGGTGATCCTACTTGGAAAGATCTGAGGGATGGTGACATCAAGGCGGGGGCAAAAGGTGCATTCTACCGGGACTGTCTCAACCATCAGAACCTGCATAGCAGACACAGAGGGAATCCTCAACAGATCAATGACAGACTCTGAGAAAGCTAACCTGACACACCAATCCTTCGCAGTCGAGCGGCATGTCTTAAGAATGGATGGTGGCATACCAGTGAGTCGTAGAGATGTGTCGTTCCAAGTGGAACCGTTACGTGGAACCTAATCCAGAGGTGAGAATCTAGAATTTAGAATTGGGTCTATGATGGGCGCTACGTCCAGTAGTTCGCTGCCGTTTGTGTTGAACCACAATGAAACCATGTTTAAATAGGCAAAAGTACCTGGCACTTCTCCACACGGGGGGGGGGGGGGGGTGGTAGATCATTTCAGTATAACTTCACTGGGGTTGACCAGATCGTCAGGTAGGTCGTCGTTAGCCACGGTTCCCCAGTGGAACGACCTAGCAAATTACAAAGGAATCCAACTTGCTAACGTCCTAGCTTGTCAGATCTCACCATCAGATCGGAGTTTCTCTGAATCTGACAAGTTTTGTGCGACGTGAGATAAGCCGATAACGTGATTCGAATTGACTGTCGGGCGCAGGGAAAAATGGAGGTGTATTCCGGGCCAGCAGATTCACTAGCTAGGGGCGTCGTCCCTGTTATCCCCACGCCCGAAACAAAAGGTGAGGTCTAGCAGAGCATTCAAATCGGTTTCGAAAGCACTTATTGATCAGCAAAGTTCTCGAATATGTGGAGATTTTCAACTGGTAAATTTTTTTCAACTCACTTTTTTGTCGTCGGTACTCAGTTCGTGAGGACCTTCACCGGCCGATGCGGCATATCCGCTGTCGTTGTTCCCGTTAGGATCTCCCCTTAGTTCGCGGCTACTCGCTCTGTAACATGAAAAAAATAAAACCACTTGTAAAACAATACACAGCACCTGTTACGACACATGCCCTACACCCATGCGTCATCCTAAACCCTCAGGCGGAGAGACACTCAAAGATATTCAACACCTATTGACCAACCCCTTGAATGTGATGCATTCTATTGAACCGGTCAAGAGTTGTCATGGCAACGTGTAGAAGGTACATCTCAAAATGTTTCCAGCTTTTAGAAAAAATAAGGGAGTCTGACTGGAAAGCCCCAAAATCAGTTTCAAATTCCGTTTTATCATAAAACTTGGATAGTTGGAATAAAAATTTTAACCGATTGGTCGCACAAAAAAGTTATAAACAATTGTGGAAAACAGTTTCAACCCTTCAGAACAGCCTTCCCGGACAAAAGCGTCGGTGAAAATTTACCTAACGAGGAACCCTGCCTCGCCATTTCAGACAGTTTGACCGTGAAAGGACCACTTGACACTACATCTTACTCACCGTTAACCTCCAATTTCAACCTGCTACGCGTTTTCAAACTTGAACCTCGGCAAAGGGCCCCTACCTCCCTGGCCCTTTGAAACTTTCTAATTAGTCCCGGGGCTTCTCGCAGCTCACCAAGAAAGATCGTTAACCCCAAACTACTTGGGCGTCAAAGACGGGGGCGGAATTTTGAAACACCGCCCTTCTTCGACGCAGTAAATTCAAACCCAGGATCGTTGGGGGAGTCGATGTGAGCCGGAAATTGTGGCTAAGAAAAAACTCCTGGAATTAGTTTCCAAGGTGGTTCGTTTTGTTTGAAAAATAATAAGTCTGAAATTGACGAAGCAAACCAAACACTCCACTTAATTGGAAAGGACCAGAACTAACGCAATATCAGCCACTCGGAGAGGGGGAATGGATTTTACAGAAAAAGGCGAATCGTATTGACAAAAGCAGTTATTGAAAGATGTCAAGAAACAAAAAAGGCGCGAAAAAGCAATTTCGGAGTAGCTTTGTTGTTTCATATCTCTTCGAAGTGGCGAAGAGAAGTGAAGGGGGAAGTGGTAGTTGGAAAGACCGAGGGGAGCGTGAGGGTCTTTGAAGTGTGAACGAGACGTAACTGCAGGGCTCTCGAGGTCTTGAAATAAAGATACTTAAGGAATAAATTTCTACTTGGGGCGAGCTCTTCTTTTTCGCTGGCCTCCCGGAATGAGTGGGTGAGAATGCGATATTAGCTCTGAAGGGCGTGAAATGGGCGTGTCCACGTAACACACGGTTTCCAGTTAGGATAAAGGGCTCGCTTGAACCGTGGAAAAATATAGCACGAAATTACCGTTTCTCCCATTTCGGTTTCATCTCTGCCAAAAGTGTTTTACAGAAATCAGTCAGAAATCAATAATCGGATCAGGCGGTTCTCGTCATTCCTAGTAGTAAAACAGGAAATATCGACTGAAACGTGGAAGGTGACTTTTTATCTTGGGCTACAAATTTATATGATGTTTTGACGTCCAACTATCTTCTCCACCAACTTTATCAAGACGGCAATATCTCTTCAGCACTAAGAGTATAAAAAGGGATCCAGAATTAAAACTCTTCCGAAGGAGAAAAACTCATAAACCCCAGTGGTAGTTTAGCCTGACGCTCTAATTCACTTTTATAGCCAATGAAAATGGAATCGCAGGAGGAAAAAAGGTGGAAAGAAAATAATAGAGGTCTTGTCGACCGGTAGTATTTCGAAGGGTCGACCAAAAGCGGAAGGTCAAATAGAACACGCGAACTGACCTACATTCCTATCCTTGGGACCAATCAAATGAGATCAACCAACCGACCGGGTTCAAAAGAAGTCTCAATTCTCCAGCTCCGTCTGCGTCTTTCCTTGCCACTGAGCACATGAAGCAAAGGGTTGAGGTTATTGCTCAGTTTAATGAAAACCCAACACCACATTCAAAGCGGTTTGTTCCTCGCTGGAAAATTCTGAATGGCCAATGTAAGGGGAACCAGCTTGAAGGGACAGAGATACGCGATAATTATAGAAAAATCCCTCACACGGAGGTACTCTAGATACAGATACATTTAGGTTACTTGAGGGAAAATTAATCCTGTGTCAGTGAAGATTTTTTTCGATTTTTTTTTTTTTTTTTTTTTTTTTTTTTTTTTTTTTTAACTCGGAAAATAGTTGACCTCCTGGGATCCTTCAAAAATCCCATTTGTAGCCCAATGAAAGCCGCATAGATTCCCACGGTGAAATCGGATCGTTCCGAGACCTCCAAAAATGGATTCTTCGTCCAAAAATGCTTCGAAAACGACACCGAACTCGATCCCATAGCCAAAACCCTTAAAAAACCTCCTTTAGCCCCATAGCACCCCACGGGTTTGGGCGATCGGGCTGGAAACCTGGCGGGCACAACTAGATGGCAAACCAAGTATTTTGACAGAATTTCAGATTTAAAAAAACCTACTGCCCAAAACGGCCCGGACAGCGGACGGTGTACGGACATTTTGTTTTTGGAATCTAGACCTCTTGAAACGAAAATGTCAACTTTTGAGGCCGATCAGAATTTTCGACCCTCGTCCTATACATGTATTATTCCAAGAATAATAAATCAAAATGGTGTTTCATGAATTCACCCAAAACTTGATGTTAGCATTTCCTCCGAGTTCGCACCTCAAAAAACTCTAGGTAATAAAGACAGCTCTATACATTTCCAGCAAAATAATTGAAGACCTAATCATTTTTCCCCCCCTCACTCCAGGTAGCGCTTAGGGCGTTTCTCATACCGGCAACAACCTTATAACGCACTTGAACTTTCGAGTCGAGAGCCCCAAAGGAGTGTTATAAACTTTTCGAATGAGTTCCATACATACACTGTGTGCGGAAAAGCTCGAACTTCTCACGGTCGCTCCTTGTTTGGAAACGTGAAATTAACTCATCTCACGTGCAAAGCGGATGAGAGAAAAGCGTTGAAGTTATGTAAATGGAGTAGGGCTGCTTTTGAAATGAAAAGGCTACCATCTCAATTTGGAATTAGGAACACAGATGAAATCCGTATTTAGGCACGCAAGAGTGATGTCACTCTTCACGTATATGATATTGAATATCTTCCAACTTTTGCAAAAGAAGTGTGCGTCACTTTTTACGTCCAGGGTTGCGGGATAGCTTTTATAATATTTCGACTTGTATTGAATTTATATAAAATTTATATTGAATTTATATAACATTTAATGTGAACGTCCTTAACTTCACGGGCAAAACCATAGTAGCAAGTAGCCTCGCTTCCGGATCCTGGCGAGGAAAAGTATATCTAGCTTCCAAGAACAATACCCTCAAGGCGACATCGCCGTAGAACTCTTCTGGTACTGTAAAACCAAGACTGACATCTGACATTTTGAACAGACGACCTGGAAAACCTTTCCTAGAATTCCATTCCATTCCTATGAGGTGGTTAGGGAGAGAGAACGACTCCTCTGCTGGTTTGAAGACTAAATTGTTTATTTCGGTAAACAATTATAGCGTGGGGACCGGTTTCGAGCAACCAAGCTCATCTTCAGCCCTGACGAGAAAACCATTTGTCATTAGCATTAGAGAAAACCATACAGTTCTATTATACTGATAGAAGTCTCAATTCTCCAGCTCCATCTGCGTTTTTCCTTGCCACTGAGCACATGAAGCAAAGGGTTGAGGTTATTCACCCGTACTTTCAGACCGATTCGTCGCGTTCCTGTCGCTGCACAGACAGTCAAAGCTTGCGAAAAAGGCAGGTTCGGGTTCACTTCGCCTGCTTCTACCGCACTTATTCCGCCCTCAAAAAATAACATCGCTAGTGTTCTGTAAAGAGAAAAACTTCCTCTTTTCTGCGGTGTAACCTTATTTTCAATCAAAATGACCAACGAACGAACCGTGTCCGAACGTTCCGTGTTGAATGAACTTGAAAATGAGTGATTTGGTTTTTTTTTTTGCCTTTTTCATGCAATACGCCTGTGGAACATCCAGTTAAAAGGGCATTATGGGATAAGTGTCAGGAAAAAAATATATCACTGCTTTATGAGGAAAACACGTTTTTTCATAATTTTACCGGTTTTTCCATGGTTGCAGTGCCTCGCGTCCTTTTTCTACGAGAAGTACAATGGACGGTACTTTTCCGTTATACCCCCCCCCCCCCCCACTCGATTTTGGTTGGCTTTGGGTGCCTTAAAGCCATCGGGAGGGGTGTTTATGAACACGAAATCGAGTGGGGGGGGGGGGGGGGATAACGGAAAAGTACCCAATGGACTTCATCTGCTACTCATGAGCTTTCCCTGGAGGTTCCAATATTAAATTTTTTATTTTCGTTTTCGCTCTGACAGAATGCTCATTGCACTAGAATGTAGGTCGTTATCCCCTTACCTACTTGTCTGAGCTTGCTGGAGAAGTCCATTGTAGTCTGAGTTCTCGTAGAAAAAGGGTGCGAAGCAATGCAACTATGGAAAAGCCGGTACAATTGTGTTTTTCCTCATAATTCAGTGTTTTTTTTTTTTCCCCCTGACACGACTTGGTATCCCATGATGCCCTTTTAACTGGATGTTCCACAGGTGGATGCTTCGCATCAGGGGAAAAAAAACAGCGAAAAATACCTATTTAAAATGCCCAAATGGGAGAAAGCTTATTTTTAAGTTTTCAAACTCGATTTTTGAGGTGAAGTATAATTTTGATTGAAAATAAGGTTACACCACAGAAGAGAGCAAGTTTTTCTATTTCCAAAACACTGGCGGTGTTATTTTTTGAGGGCGGAATAAGTGCGGTAGAAGCAGGCGAAGTGAACCCAAACCTGCCTATTTCGCAAACATGTGCAGCGGCAGGAACGGTCTGAAAATTTGTGGGAAACTTTGTACTAGGGGTACAACATTTTCAAAAACGGTTAATTTCGGGGATCTTATATTTTTTGAGCTCAACCTTTGACGTGGAATGCCCCAGGTAAGAGCTCCTCGCTTTAGTAAATTATGTAGTTGCAGGCTTTTGTTGGAGGCATGTCAAACCAAGGGCATCCTCGGACAAGCCAGACGTTGGGGGGGGGGGGGGGGGTCGTCGTGGAGAATTGATGTTGGGGGTCGTGATATATTGAGGGCAGACGCCTGAGGGCCGAATGTATACATATAACCTCCGTGTAACCTCTGGTTATACAGCCACATTACGTCACTACGTGATCTCACATAACAAAAGAGCAAGCTACGCTTACAATTTTAGGGGACGCTGGTATTTGTACATGTCGAGCAGATTGCCATCAAAACCAACAATTTAGCTAAAGTCGTGCGGTACCGTACGTACGTCCTCTGTCCAGCATTCAGCATCGAACTTCAATATGTGACCAACCCTCTCATCTTCCTGATCCGCGCACGCCACAAATTGTACCAATTTTATAGGTCGTATCATATAATGGTAATAAAACGTGTGTAGGAAACTACGAGAAAACCCTCGCGTGGGACTCCTTTAAGAAAAATCGAAAGCACTTCGCTAGAAAGTTGTAAGTCGTTTTTTATTGCGTACAAGCGCTCCAATAAAACCGTTCGACTTTCTTTCGCAGTAAAAACTTTTCACGATCGGCTCGTTAACTCTGAAAACATATAACGGGGGGACGAAAACGTTGTTGGAAATCCTACTCGTTGAAACCGGAAAGAACCATGAGGGGTTCTAGGAAGTCGGGAAATTCAGTTCGCACAGGAAACTTTTTTTCACGCTGAGCTTGTGTCCAGGGGTTGAATTCATGCACCAAACGCAATTCCGTTGGCCTACTAAAATTTTCTCACGTCCAAACACTGAATTACAGAAATATTTCCACCATGATACCATTATCGGAGCTCTCTGCTCATCCAAAAAGACATAATAACTTGAAGCCTCCCAAGAGGCCAATATGTACTTTAACTTAAGATTTTTTTCTCGCTCAAGTAGGCCGTTTCCTCCCCTCTTGTATCAGCCGTCTTTTTTATTGTTATTGTTACGTGATCTAGAAGTAACAGAGTTTCCTTTTCCTATAGCCGAACCTTCCGCCAGGCTAAATTTCAACGCCCTCCCTCAAGATCCATTTTGCCCGATACGATCGGAAGAGCTCGTTAAATTCTGCGACCAACGGCCAGTTTATTACTTTTATGGCCGTCTCACCGGGAATATTTCATCAAATGGGAGCCCAATAAAGAGCGCGATACGGAGACGAATGGCCATCGTTGGTGTTAAGGAGCTGCTGACCAAGAGATGATTTCGGAACCTCTGATGGGGCAAGAACTGAACACATTACTCGAGTTCGCAGAGCAATTATGGCATAGTAGGGCCTGTTGCAAGGGCCGACAGTGAAGAGGTATCCAACCACGGCTAAGGGTATACCCTTAGGTAGGTAGAAGTCAGTGATGGGCACTGGGAATATTCCTGGGAAACCGGGAATTTATCCGGAATATTCCCCAAAATATAAACTCCCGACAAAAATGGGGAATTTATTTTCACCTTCTTAATTTTAAAATTAGGCTGGGTGTGATTCAGGTTGCATGATTTCATCTGAGGCCTGAGGATGGTTTATAAATGTAAGATTCGTACTCAGGGAGAACACTGGATTGATTGCATCTGTAAAGAAGTTATTTATTTTATCAATATTCAAATACAATATTCGTTAGATAAATACTGGACCTTAAATTACATACTAGAGATCTGAACCATTGAACATACCTGTAAAGAAGAAATCTAAAACACAGGATCGTTCGAGTAGGAATCTCAGGAGCTCTGCTCCCGTTCACATTGACTGGTGAACCACAACTGCCTAACTAACTCGCAGGACCAAGATTACGGGAGACGCTATGAGCCGCAAACAACAACAACGGGATGATAGCGTTTGCCGTGGTGTTATTGGAAGTTTGACCCGATCAAACTTTACATCCCCCTTTTTTGGGATTTTTTTTTTTTTGTTTTTTTAAATTAAAATTTTTTTTTTGTTTTTAAGAAGTTTTCTGTGGCAGTGTTGCGAGGGTACCTGGGTAAAGCTTGGACACATGGAAGAAATTTGACTCCTTTTTTCGATAGCCTGAGTCAATCTTATAGATGGAGTTTGAGAGTTTTCCTATAATCTTATATGGACCTGTCCGAATTTCGTCCAGCTTGTTTCGATTCAGGCTGTTGCCTTGATGTACATAAACCATGTCCCCCACCTTGAATGTGGGTATTTTGCGGTTTTTATTGAACCTCTTTTTATTTAGTTCATGATTTTTTTGGGAATTCCTAATGGCTTGTTTCCTATCGTCCTCCAAATTACGGTGTGCGTTATGACCATGGGGTACAACCGGTATGTCTACATTATGCAACAAATAATTAGGACTGAATTTTGTGGATGTATGGATTGTGTTATTATACTCCTCAACGCATTCCTCTGCAAGTATTGACCACGGGCGTGTCGTGCTTGACGGTTCGTCATTTACTTTGCATCGAATCCGATTAACCAATGTTTGGTTTAGCCTTTCATTAAGGCCATTTGAAAATGCGCAGTCGACCGACGTGAAAACCAAATTCACATTATGCTGGTTTAAAAACAACTTGAACTCGTTGGAATTAATTCCACTGTACTGGTCAGCTAATAGAGTGCCTATTTGAACACCCTGTGATAAGACTTTGGTTAGGAGCTTAATGAAGTCATGAGCTTTCTGGTTTCTTGAAGTGTAGATATACGCATACCTAGTGAAATGGTCAACCAAAAGGTGTAAAAAACGCTTAGGTGACCGATTGCCCCCAAAACCACCAATGGTGTCAAGAGACATATATTGATATGGTCGTGTGGCAGGACCCAATTGGGAGAGATGGCCATAGGTGAATGGTATGCGAGATTTATTCTTAATACATACGCTGCAAGCTTGGCAAAAACTCGTAATCATTTTTGTCATATCCTTGCAGAAGTAGAAAGGAGTTATTTTCATTTGTATCTGTTTTGGACCAATATGACCAAATTTTTTATGTATTTTTTCAATCAGCTTATAGCAGAAGTCTGTAGAGACAATTATTCTACTTTTGTTTTTAAAGTTGCTGTAAAGTATATCACCTTCCTTTGTGACGCGGTGAGCTAGAGGTAGCTGACTATTTAATTGGTTTTGATCTCGGGTTATTTCCTCCAATTGGACTAAATTGACAATTTTCAAATCATCAGTGGGACCCAGAGATTCTAGAACGGGATTCCGCGATAAACAGTCAGCTTCGGAGTTTGACTGACCAGGGACATATTTTATCTTGAAATTGTACTGTGATAGGCAAAACATCATGTGTCCCAGTTCGTCATCATTTCGGGAATTTATGCGCAAGTGTTCCAGAGGCTTGTGATCGGATTCAACTTCAAACTCGATTCCTAGTAACCAGTGTTTCCAGTATATTAATGTTTCTTTAATAGCTAAGCATTCGAGGTAAATTGCTTTCTTTCGTTTCTGGTGTTCATTTAGTTTTTTTGAAAAATAGGCTACTGGTTTGAATGTTCCGTCGTCTTGTCTTTGCTTTAAAATTGCACCGATGCCATCAAGACTCGCATCAGTCTGGACGATTGTCCTTCTGACTGGACTGAAAATAGCGAGGCACGGCTCTGTGGAAAGACACGATTTGATTAAATTGAAAGCCTCCTCGCATTCCTTATTCCAGTTGAAAATGGCATTTTTCCTTAACAATTTATGTAAAGGCTCGAGCATTTGAGTGGCTTTCGGAATATATGAACGGTAGAAATTCACTTTGCCTAATAATTGCCTTATATTTTTTTTATTTTTAGGTGTTGGGAAATTTGTAATTGGCAAAACGTTGTCGTTTATTGGTCGCGTTAAATTGTACTCGATTATATGACCAAGGTATTTCACGCTATTTGTAGCAAAGTTGCATTTTGAAAACTTAAGCCGGAATCCTTCTTTAATGAGTGCTTGCATTGATGCTTCAACATGACGTAAATGTTCTTCAAAAGATTTTGAAAAAATCAGGATATCATCAATGTAATTTACACAAAATGAATCTAAATCATTTTTTCGAAGTATGTTCCTCAATATTCGTTGGAAAATTGCCGGTGAGGTTTTTAAGCCAAAAGGTAAACATTTCCAATTATAGTGGCCTGTTTGTGTTACAAACCCTGTTTTATAATAGTCTTTCTGTCTGAGAGGGATTGACCAAAAAGCACTATTTATATCTAGCACCGAAAACCATTTACAGTCTCTGGTTTTCACTATTAGATCGGTGATTAGTGGAAAGGGCTGGCTTTCTGGTACAACTAATTTATTTAAATCTGTAAAATCAATACAGAGCCTATTTTTCTTATTTTCATCTCTCTTGTGGACTAGTGTTACAGGTGCCGCAAAAGGGGAGGTTGATTCTTCAATAAGGTTGGCTGATAGTAACCTTGAAATTTGAGACTCGATTTCATTTTGATCATCTACAGAGCACCTGTATGGTCGTTTTGAAACATATTTGTGTTCTATTAATTTTATCGTGGCTTGATGACCTGACACTGTACCGATATCGTATTTATCTTTAGCAAAAACGTTTTTGTATTTATGTAGGATATCGTTGATCTGTTTTTGTTGTTTATCCGGTAAATGGTTCAAGGTCGCTTGAAAGGTATCTCTGTACCCGGATTCGTTTACAGTTACACTTCTGGGATCTTCAAGCCCTAAGTTTGAAAAAACGATGCTAGATTGTCCATGCTCCAATGAACTTTGGGTTATTTCTAATTTATCATTTTGGCATAAGTGAAATTGTACAATTAAATCCAAACCAAGCAGAAAATCGTGACGGAACCCCTCACTTTTCACTACAAAGACGGATACCTTTTTTGACAGATTCATTATTTTCAGATCAATACTCACAATTCCACAAACTTTTCCGATACCACTGACCATACTGAATTTGCTATCATCATTTTTAGAGATGCGAATGCCAGATTTCCTAAGGAAATCGTAATTTATCAACGAAATATTCGCACCCGAATCGTAAATACCGGTGCATTTTTGGCTATTATTGATAAGCAAATCGACTTTTATCAGTGGTATCATCACTAGTTTTTTTGATCGCTAATTGCAGAGTTCAACTCCGACTCTATTTCCAAATTGTTCACAGTTTTAATTTTATTGGTATCCTTATACCAACAGTTTTTCTCCAAATGAAAACGAGTACCTCGATTTCCTTTTTCGCACAGAGAACAAGCCTTCTTCCTTTCGGTCGGTGATGCCTTTCGGTTTCGTCCAGAAGTCTCTGACGCTCGGGAAAGCTGGGCTGAATCCGTTGAAACGACGTCCTTAGGAGAGTTGCAGTCGAACTTCTTTAATTTTGCAAGTAGACCTCTCGTTGATCCGATGGAGGATCTACTTAACTCGTTCTGAATCTTTATGGGAAGACCCAGCACAATAAGATTCAGCATTATTTGTTCGGGAATTACGTGGTCGAGATCAAGAAGTAGTTTTTCCTTCTTCACAACGTAGTCCACGTAAGAGCCTGTCATGTAACGGAAATGGTAAGCAAATCGAACTGGAGTCCAGGAGTCGTCGCTGAAGGTAGTGGTGAGATCCTCTTTCCACAAATCCCAATCGGCCTCAATACCAAGTTTTTTCTGAGCGTTCGAAAACCAATCGTTCATTGATTTATCTAAACATAATTTGAATACTTCAATCAATCGTGGACCGTTCAGATTGAATCGAGCCGCTTCCCTCTCAAAATCGTTGACCCACGCCTGAACATTCTTGTTTCTGCTTGAAAATTTCTCAACAAGGAAATGCTTCATAATTTCGTTCAGGGAGTCGTCTTTTTTTTCAACCAGCTTATTGAGACACGCAACCAGTTCATGTAAACCAAATGCCGGTGCGCGTGAAGGTTCACTTGTCAGAGCGGATATCTCTGACAACAACAATTCATTGAAAAAAAAGTTGCCAGCCTCATCTCGATAACATGCCTCAACTTCCGGCGGAAGTATTACACTCACGGTCCGACTTTGACCTCTGGCCCTGATGGCGGCAATTGCTTTCTTAACTGGGGGGAGTTCCGCTAATTTCTTATGATGACTCATACCTTGTTGATCATCCGGAAAACCGTACCACATTTCTTCCTCCGCTTGTTTGATTTTCTTGAGTTTTAGAATCGTCGTCTTCTCATCCGAGGAGCTGGCCTCTGCGATTATGTAGAGCTGATATTTCGACATATTTCTTCATGCAGTCGAAAAGTTTTCGAAATTGTGTTTTAGATTTGTAAGATTCGTACTCAGGGAGAACACTGGATTGATTGCATCTGTAAAGAAGTTATTTATTTTATCAATATTCAAATACAATATTCGTTAGATAAATACTGGACCTTAAATTACATACTAGAGATCTGAACCATTGAACATACCTGTAAAGAAGAAATCTAAAACACAGGATCGTTCGAGTAGGAATCTCAGGAGCTCTGCTCCCGTTCACATTGACTGGTGAACCACAACTGCCTAACTAACTCGCAGGACCAAGATTACGGGAGACGCTATGAGCCGCAAACAACAACAACGGGATGATAGCGTTTGCCGTGGTGTTATTGGAAGTTTGACCCGATCAAACTTTACATAAATAAACCGAAACGTTGGCCTAGAAGAAGAGTTACCCTTTTTGGCTGAACCTCAAGATCCCACAACGTACTTCTTAATTTTAAATCTTGTTTCCTATTTTGAGATCTTTCTCCTTTTTTACTGTTTTAAAATTTGGAATGAAATTATTAAAACATTGCTCCAAGTCTTGCTTAAAATGCTGCTTCAATTCTTGGCCGTACCATTGCTTTTTAAAAAAAATCTCGGCACTCGGTACTTTTTGCTCTTATTTAAAACTACTTCTTCGCACTTACTTCGTACTTGTTTTTCATTTAAAATTGCTGTAAAAGTATATATAATATATATTATGTATACCTTTAAAATCGTATATTTCAGCGTTTTTTTTTTATTCAAGTACCTTTGTCCTTCGTTGTTAATAAATGTTTAGCGAGCCCGTTATTACTGGAGTGCTGCACTATGTTTCAAGAACCATGGATTAGTCCGACGACGATCATGAAAATTTCATCCTACGTGTTATCTCACTTTTGGCGAAAGTGATTTGTTCATGTTTACAGACACGAAATCCGAAACCGCTAGGCGTACCTAATCTAAATCCGTAATCCGTCAATCCGTTAATAATTAACAATTATTGGGAAAACACGTTTTGGGCTCTCCTGGAAAGTTGTTAAAAAGAGATAGCACATTGTGAGAACGAAGTAGTGAAAATCATTGTTGTAGCGTATTATCTGGCATGTGTGTTGGGTGTGTAACACACATGTAATGTTTTTCCTAATAGATAATGAATTTCCTTTTAGATTTTTGGGTAGGTGTGGGTGGCGGAATGTGTCTGGCGCAGCGTCCGTGGTTACGCCGCCAGTGCTTTTGGAGAATGCTGGAGGGAGGACAGGTGGAAATTCGTCAGAGGCATGACACAATTTGGCGGAGGCACTGAGAATGCTCCAGCTGCAGAAATGGAGGATCTGGGTTCCATAGGAAGTGTGGGGGTATTCTAAGTTTGACAGATCCTCGGAATGAATGGGAGAAAACTGACTTAGGTTCGTTTTGGGTAAGGTTTCCTACAGCCATGGTGATACCAAGGGGTGGGTTCCCTGGCTTCATGTCAAGTACAGACTCCCTGTTGACACCTCTTACAAGGGGCTGCTTTTCTGGCTTCCAATCTCGAATTGTCGAGTAGGGACTCCTGGACAACGGGCCCTTGTGAAATGTGTATCTTAGAACTTCCAAAACTGATTCCGTCCGCCTTCTCGCTCGTAAGCTGTCGTACACACGTTCAGTTCCTTCTTTGATCGTGCTGGGCCACTTCGTGGGGTTCACAGAGCAGCCGAAGTTCTGGAATTCCGAGGGGAGAGTTCAATTCCAGGAAGGGTTCGAGTTCTGATTCTATTTCAAATGGTCAGAACCCGCTCTGTAAACTCACTGGGTATTCACTGAACGAAGGTATTTCATAGAGAAAAGTCATTTGCAAATAAAATGGTAGAATTGCATTATTGATGCGGAATACATCGGGACTCCTTGAAACTTGAGTAATTTACATATTTCGTTACATTCGTTGGGTTGGGACGCGTGTCAAGTTCGAAAACTTGTTTGTGCCGGGACAGATGTCGAAAAACGAAATTTCCATTTGGCACGCTTGGATAATGGAGAAGGTTTGGGAACTGCGGAAGGTGCCCCGGGGGAAGTCGAACCCTGAAATTTAAAAGGCGGGTCTCGTCATAAACTTGAACCCCGTTTGAGCGTTACAGAGCTCATGGGGTCATTTCAACGGGCGGAAATTACTTCAGCGTCAAACTCCTCCCTCAGACTCACGTCGTCAGGGAGAAAAATTTCACTTCATTTGGGTAGGGAGACACCGGGTTGAATCGAAGCTTGTTTGTAGAAAGAAAACACCGCCGGCCAGTATGGATGGGTCTGCTCAGCTCACAGAGAACTTCGACCGACCCTTGCACCCATTAACGACCAATCACGCAAGATTACAATCGATGCCAAAGGTTCATTTCATCATTCCACACATTTGTATGAACCAAGCTCTGCTTCGTACTCCAATCTTTCTAAAGCCTGGGGGAGGCGTCAGGAAGAATAAAACTGGAGTATTTTAGAGAAAACCAGAAGAGAAGGTGCTGAGAGGAAGAGGGTGGAGTTCGTTAAAATCTGATTTCCTGTCTGCCCACGACCGCCCGGAAAGTCGAGCGACAGGTGAGACTCCCCTCATTCCCTCAATAACGGAATAATCTCATTGGACATCAATCCTGACCACATAAGGGTCGAAATTTTGGGCTTGTGAGTGCTCTAACGCTGCTTCAACTGGTCAAAAGAAACTCATAATCAAAGGCCGGCGCGTAGGAAGAAAGTTAATATAAAACCGTTTATGAGATAAATGTCCGCATTTATAATGCAGCAAGAGCTTCCAAGTCCTGCAGGTGAAAAGAAGTTAACGGCGTCCTACTTCCTCCCTTATTTAATGAAGACATATCATAAAAGGCCGTTTTGGCTATCCGATTTAATAAGGTTTTCCTTCGTTTACTCCCCGTCCGCCGAACAAGAAAACCCTGTTTTAGTCCACAGCGGGTTGCTTGGAAGCTCAGCGTGAAGCGAAATGAGGAACCTGGTATTTTTTCTTTCGTGTTTTTCGTCGGTCATAATTACGGAAAGCACTAGCAGCCTTTTGTTAGGCTCTCAAAGCACAAAAGGAAAAAGGTAGAAGAAAAAACAAACTACAGGGCCAACAGTGGAATGACAACATAAGAGAAGGGGAAATTAAAAATGAAGGTAATGTTAAAGAGATACACGCAACACAAAGGTCAGTAATGTGTAAGGGAATTCACGACTACAGTTGTAATCGTATTGCGGCGGTTGGGTTCGACCTAGTTTCTTATATTAAAAATTATTTTTCGAGATATTTAGTAGGGCTTATGGCAACTGAAACCAATACATATAGTTTTAAATTTGATTTTAAATTGGTGGTGTGCGTACTACTGACCCTGCCTTTGGTTAGTGAACCTACATATGGGTGTATTCCTAACAAATAAATTTGTGTTTGGTGAGATGGGCGGAGTTCCGAAGGCGCTATGTCCACAATCATCGCCGGTTGTTGTTGGAGGAATGGAAATGTGATGGAGAGGTTGGCTTTCCCAGAGTCCACATTCGTTTGGTTCCGCCAGGGTCCACTGTGGTTGCAGCTTGGGCGAGCAGTGTTTTCAATGGAGATGCCCAGAACGACACACCTTCTGCCGCGGCCTCGATGCCGCCACCAATTCCCTACGACCTTCCTACAGAGGCAGGATCACCAGGGGGTCCTGGAGATGGGTCCTGAAAAGGTTCAAGCTCGCGGGATCAGACAAGAGGCCGCCAAAAGTGAGTGATTGGACGTAATACAGATCCCGATCACTAAATGAGTTGTGAAATACTACAGGCCGACAGTGTAGCAGTTGTTTATGACGTGTGGGGAAGGAACTTTCCCCCATTTCCCGCACGTGGAAGCGGTCGCTCGCGATCTAGCGGGTTAGTGCTGTGTCCATGTTCTTGCTGCTGTTTGTGTTGGAGGAGATGAGCGTCAGTTCCAACGTAGATCTATTTCCCAGGATGTATGTTCGATTCATCAAAATAACTTCCTGGGTCTACTTCTCTGAAGACGTTGAAGGCAGAGGCCCTAAGAATTGATTGGTTTTAAGGAGTTGGTATTTTCCAGGTCAAAACCCTCAATCGCAGGAAAAGACAACGGTCGTAGACTGAGAAAAGTGAGTTCGTCGACTTAAAACTTAAAATCGCAAATGTGAATTTTAAAAAAAAAAAAAAAAAAAAAAAAAAACACGTAGGTACCTAATCAAACTTCAGTGGTGCGCCACTTCTTCACAGTTCCGCAAAGATGTTGTTATTGCAGGTAAATCACTTGATAGACGATAACTCATGAAGAGCAAAGAAGAAGGAAAAAGAACGCAAGTTCGACATGTTCCTTCTATAGAGTGACTCAAGCGAAAAGCTGAGTAGAGTGAAAAGTGCCCCCACTATCACAGTGAATGGGGATTCCAAAGGAGAGTGCGGAAATTTGGCACGGAGAGATCTATGAACAAATGGAAAAGAAAAAAGAAACTGGAAATTGAGAAGCACGAAGAAAACAGGACGAGGCGGACAAGAGCCAGCGACTAAAGCCAGAACACAGCAAACGCCAGGATTCAGAAAATTTCTGAATTTAATGGTTGAGACGTAGATGGAACAAGGGCCTGATCTATGGACGTGTTGGAGGATTGAGGAGCTTAGGTTTGGCCCAGTATTATAACATTTTGGCGTAGATAGGTACTGGGTGGTTGTAATTTTAGGGCAAATTGAAATTTTGGCAGTTCTGAAAGTGATTCAGTCTTTCATTAAACAGAAAGTTTTATGAAAAAAAACAAAAATCACCGTAAAGTTTGATTATTAAGAGTTTTTTGCACTCAGGGTGTACCTACTTTTGAAATACTGTTTTCAAAAGTAGGTACACAATTGTGCTGATTCCTCTAGGACTTATTTTCAAATCCTGAAAAAATACCATTAGCAACTAACTCGGACTGGTCTAGTTACCTCAGTTGATTACTCTTGTCTGATAATATCTCTGGTTACTGTGCCTCCAAGTCCCATTGTCCCCGAGTGTATCCCGCTCGTATGGTCACAATATACAAAGACAGCTACAAATCAGAGGAAACGACTCTACGATAAAATCTTGCTCCTCCTAGCGCTGCGATTTCAATTCAATGTTAAGTGTTTATCAGATCGGATCTGATAACATACGCGCACCGTATTCCATGGAATGAAATTATCGTAGGGTTTTAAGAGGAATAGAGGACTTGAGAGTCATTTACACAAGGTCAGGAGGGTTTTCGGATTGCCTTCCGATAAAGTTGACAGTGTCATGGACTCGAGAATTTGGGCACTTCAACTTTATCGATTTGGGCGGGGAGAATCTCTGAAGCACCTCTCCAAACCACTTCAAAGAGTCTATAATTCCTTCTGATTTCTCTCAAGTAGGGCGTACCTGTGGCACGAGGACACTTGACAGGACGAGTCAGATGGGCCACAGAAACCGACCGAGTCAATAACGGAATCGTGATCGACTGCTCATAAGTGATGTAACGGGCCGCTGTACATTTTTAAAATTTGAACGACAGATCAATCAGGGACCCAGATATATCTTCGTCACGAGTGAACGTGGTCTATGGACGAAACAATTTTGCAGAGCTATCAGGCTATACCTAAGCGATTTCTCAAACATGGTTGATGTTATTGAAGAGGGAAAAAATTGCGTGAGATCAGAGGAAACGAGGGAAATCAACTCTCTGAGAGCGCTCAGCAGCTCGAAAGTTAATTAAATTAGTGAAACGCTTTGCTGCAAATCGCTCGGCGGCCTTCCGAACCGAATCGAGGCCTTTATGGAACGGTTCTACACAATGTAATCAATACACGACTTGATAGGGTGGCCGTTGCGGAACTAGGAACAAGAGGGACGGAGTTAGCAGATGCCAAAAGCAGCCTCTCATTGTCGTTGTTCCAATATCGAGGATAGTCGCATACAGGAAATTATTATCACGAGGCCATTAATGGAAGGTATAGTGAGGAATCTCAAGGCCTGGATATTGCATTAGCACCTGAATCGGAATTTAAATACTGCAACGAGGGACGCCACGACAACCGAAATATCGTAGTATCGAAACTTATTAGGTATCGGTACCGATACTAATATCGATGCTTTCCTTGCAATACTCTCGAGCGATATATTGGTATCGATACTCTTCTCCAATATCTGTACCTTGGAACAACAACAACCAATGTACAAAACTGTAGTTCTGAGCAATCGGCTTTTGAAGTTTTGGGCTCAATTTTTATTGCCCTCTGTTGGATACTTCCTCAACTCCCAGATGTTTTATCAAGGTTTTTTGCTTGCCTAAATTGATTGGAGCGGGTTTCAAAGTATATTATATTGGTAATTATTTCGCCGGAATAGCAAATTTTATTTTTGAAAAAATTTCTAATTTAATACATCTACAAACACGACATGATGAACTCAAAAATTCGTATTTGCTTGGAAGAACGATCGATCCAAGTATCGCGTATCAGTCTCTTCCCATAGTATCGTGCAGTCTGCAACAGTAAAGCCACTCAACTCCCATCACCAGAAGGTGTCATTATCCCTCTCAAAGTTGTGTTTTTTTTTGTTTTTTTTTTCACAAAAATTGAGGGACTGACCAAAATACATGCCCGAAAGAAGCTCTTCGCCTTTCCTGTATCCTTGTGATTTTAGGTCTCACAGGGCCCCAAACAATTTCCGGGTACATCGGGAGTTTACCCTAACGTGACGGTTGAGTGTTTGCTCAGCACTTGTGGGCCAGCCTCACTCGGTGGGAACCCTTTCGGGAGAGATCGTCTTAAAAAGAAGTGACCCTCGGGAAATCAGAGTGGAATCGCATTAAATCTGGGTAGCAAATTAAATGTTTTGATTAAATCCGTTGATTAAAGCAAGGATTTTTTTTGTGTGTGTGTGTCTAGTCTTGTTTTATCACCTGGTGAGATTGGCAGAAAAAAAAGCTTATGCTCTTCTTTCGTCACTATACGGCCCTTAAGTACCCATCGGCAAATATTGAGTGTAGGTATTTATACGAATATTGATGTTATGGGTTCAAGTGCTGGTGAAATATGTATTTGTTAATTTGTGTTATTCTCACTCTTCAGGTGTTATTAACTGAGAAATTCTCTGCGCTTGGTTTTTAGTTTCACGATGTTGATTGAACTTAATTTTATACGTAAGACCTCCCATCCTTTCGGAAGGTGCCCTGAAAGCGACGTTTCACGTATCGCGCTCGTCCCCGACGTCGGTAGACCGCACATTAATCACACTATGATTGATAGGTTTCTCGTCCCACGGTGAAATTCATACACACCGCCGCCCATAACAGCTGTACTGAGATATCAACTTCGTTAGAGGCAGTTTCGGCGTCAACTATGCCAACGTGTTCGGAAAAGTTCTCCGCTTCCCACCACATTCAAATTCACCTGTAGTTATTAGCCACGGTGGCTGACCATGTTTGACGTCCCGGATGTATTCGGAAGGCCACTTGACTCGAACGAGACGTCAACGCCACTCGACGCTAAATCGGGCAGTCACTGTGCATCACTTTTCTCCAAAAAGCAACCGTCGATGATGCGCACAGCATTTTACATTCGCCCAAGTCACGACAGAAAATGTGTGAATTCTTCCCTCGTTAAATTTAGCCTGTTCCAAAGTTTCTCATGCTCCTCAATCCTCCCGATGGGTTGATGGGGCGAGTTGTTTATCTATTTCATGAACAACGTGAACAAAGGAATGCTGTCTTTTGAACGTGACACCGCCAGATAGAAAAACTCAGCCGATTTCGCAAACCAGGGAAAAAAACTTTTCTTGAAGCGACTCTACGCCAAAGTTGGCAAAAATTCTTTTTCGTCGTTTTCTGGTATTTTCCCGGAGTATCATCGCACCTTTTTTTTTTCTTACCCAACATAACTTCAACAATTGCCGGCTATTCATGCGTTAGGAATTTTTTCCTGGAAAGTTTGGTGACTCCCAGCTTTACGAGTTTTCAGAGAAAAAATAGGACCCTGGTATAAAAGATTGCTATCGAGGACAATATTTGAGATAAACGTAATATTGGTATACTTACGCCGCTTCTTCCTCAACCGTTGCTAAAATAAATTCAGTGCTTTTGTCGTTTGATATGACGTGACATTCATCAGAACCGGGAGACCTATCGCCGTCGTCGTCCTCATCCTGAAATCAAACATCCACATAGTGGTTCAATTTATATTAGTGTCACTGAAGTTTATGTAGGTAATAACTCATGATGTTGTAATGAATATAGGAATTGAAACTAAATTCCCCAGATGCTAATTTGTAACTGTTTGAAGGGAAGTTTGTCCCAGGTCGGCTTACTGTCTAATAAAGGGATATTTAGTGGTCAGAATATCCAGGTCACTAAATCTCAAATCCTAACTCAATTATTTTCTCCAATACTGTATTGCAGATGTACTGACTGCTACAGTGATAATAAGGTTTGTTCCAGGTTTGACGGAATGTTAACAGAAATCGCCGGAGACATGCGCAGTTTAGAAACTGCTGTTCCAGGTCGATCGTAAGTTGGACGGAAACCGATAGCTCGAGTATGTGCGGTCGGGTTCTGTCGACAGCTGTCCAACTTCTGTCGACAGACGCAGTCAGACCTGGAACAAACCTAATAATTAAGCCGGAACAATATCAGTGAACACTGAAACATCTCGCAATAAACGGCGTGATGCAATGAATTCCCGATTCCAATCTCCGTTTACCGGTAAGATATCCGCGGTTAGTGTAGACAAGGGCAGGGCAAAGCAGTTAATAGTAAGGCGAGGTTGGCAAAGGTCCACTTCCAACTTCCCTCGAAGCTCCTTGTGATATACACCCACGTTTGGGATCTTTCATTAACTCACCTAACCCCACCTTTCCCTGCCTTCGACTTCCCCTTATATATCCTGCTGAGGGATTCTTTCGAGGGACAAGCTGTCGTCATTGTTTCGAGATTGTGAGGGGCGGAATTCGTCTTCGACCCGGTTCAAAGACCATCCAAGGTTCGAAACTGGAGTGAAGCTCAGTGCCAATACGAAATTTAATGATAAATAATATCGCTAGAAAAGTATCGATACCCCGATTACATCGGTTCATAAATATCGATACTTTCTATATTCACTATAATATAGTGAATATGTATCATTAAAAAAATTATTATTTTTAATTTAATAACGATAAAAAATGTAATAAGGATTAAATCCTTAAAACAAATTTTGTTTGGTACTAACAGCAGAAATTAATTCAATGTCAATAAACAATTACTTCGATCAGACTAAAAAAAGTATCCCTGAAAAATATTTGGAGGGATATGGGAACCCGAAAAGGGGATGATATGTTTTTTGATGATGTCGGACATATTATAAAATAAGTAAACATAAAATTACTCGGAAAGAGACATCTAACTCGATCCCATAGCTGAAAACCCACAAAACCCTCTACCTTAGCCCGTTTTTAGCCTCACAGAGCCCCAAGGGTTAGGTCGATCGGGCTGAAAACCTGGTGGACACAATCAGATGAACCGGGTATTTTGTAAAAATTTCAGATTAAAAATAAAAATTTTAAAAAGCCAACTTACCCTAAACGGCCAAGACGGCGGACGGACTTATCATTTTGAAATCTTCACATCAGCCGATTACAATTTTTGACACAAGTCATGAATACATACTATGAATACATTCCTACATAAGTAGTGTCACTAGTGCACATAATTAATTTTTGCATAATAATAATTAACCTTTATCGAAGAATAATAAACCCTTGTGTAAAATTTGCTGGGTTTTTGTTTGTTGAATCCCACGCGAAGTGTTTTGTTCGATTGGGAACTTCAAACCAAAACGAAAACTACAAGTCAAATTCTGGCAAGAGTTGCCAAAGCCCACCAATACCCCGCTAGTATTGCTAACGTTAACCACAAAGTAGGTATATTACAAAATGTTTTCAGTTCCAGTGAGAAAATATCATTTTTGGTAAAAAATTAGGAATAAGAAATGGAGGGAAATGAATTATTTTAAGAAACTGAATCTTAACAATTGTAAACACGGATATACCGGATGATGGTGGTTACAAAGTATTTCCGATATTATCGAATAAAAGTATCGATACCATGAAATATCGGTAGTGCCTAAATAAAACCAGGATTACCCAAACATGGCTATTTATTCATTCTATAAAGCCTACTTTGTAGCAAGATTTTTATTTCTGCCTCATTACTTCAGGCCCATGCACTACATGGCAAAATAAGACTCCTTTCAACAGAAAAAAGGTTTTCCTATTAAAGATATAAACTTCATTTAAATCTGCTTGTTATCGAGTTTT
This sequence comes from Pilophorus perplexus, assembly GCA_955831195.1. NCBI lineage: Eukaryota > Metazoa > Arthropoda > Insecta > Hemiptera > Miridae > Pilophorus > Pilophorus perplexus. The sequence continues at coordinate 18,059,593 of OY037012.1, forward strand.
CCTTTTCCTTCTCCTTCTACCCGTCTTTAGGAAGTGGGAAGTGGCCGGTGAGCAGCACAAAGGAAGAAACCTTATTTGAATTCATAAGGAGCCCAAACTAAGGCAGCCTCTGTGTGCCCTGAGGGGGTCTGTTTCTTTGGGGAAAAGTTTCAAACGAAGTGGCTGGATTTCATCAAAATTCAGTAACAAGCTTATTAACGTTTATTGCAAGCGGAAACTTGGAATAGGTAGAGCAATATAACAGGGTATTTTAGGGACCACCTAAAAATATTTTTCTCGCTAAATTTAGCCAACATTTAGCAAAATTTAATAAGTTAATTCATGTTGCTAACAGTAGTCGAGTGCGAATAATCCACGGAGAAAACTCAAGGAAAACTCTTCAACGAGATCTGATGGATGAAAAGCACCGCAAGTGATGTTAAAGAGTGGAAACTGTTCTGAAGGGAGGGATTATCTTTTATACCCGGGCGATGAAACTCCTTCAACTTCACTGTCAACAGGAGGCTTCTCGTCGGATGTCTAGTTCTACATGATAAGATTAACAACAGCCGAGGAAGTAGGCTGTACCCCCTTCAAATTGGACGCTTTTATGTCCCCGAGGGGTGTAAGAAAACCGCCTTATCGTCGACAACGCCGGGGAAACGGTACCTGAACGGCGCATTTGAGTCTAATTTGCGGGACGTCAACTCATGTGACATATCTACCAGCGTCTAACGAGTGGAGATAAGGGGGATGTAAAGCACTAACTCGATTACAACCCCGCCTCGTTTGTATTTGCACCGTTTCCGAGAGTTTTGTTCGCCGGGATGAGCTCAATATGTTAATACCAACCTGACTTCCACTGCCGGTGTTCGTCGGCCGCTCGTCTTCGACGGTAGAGCCTGCCGGGAGCGCGTTGGATACGAGCGTCGTTTCCGCGAGACGTCTCGTTTGCGCCACGTTCTCTATCACCATACCGGGCTTTATTTCGGACTCCGGTTTTCGGGCTGCTTTTTGCTTTTTCGCTCTCGTTCTTAACGCCTGCAAGCAAATCCACTCAAGTTAAGTGAAACGTTGGAATAAAAATTGTGCATTTCGAGAAAGTTATGCTAAAACGCTGAAAATGGGTAGACAAGATTTTATTATTCATTAAAAGCTAACCTTAGCCACAGAGAGATTATAATATATAAGTCTGGTAACTCCAGAAATGAAATTCACGTCTGAACTTACTTCATCTCACTTGTCTCCTCAAATAAAGCCATTCAAAACCCCCAGGAACGCTCAAAATCGAGTGCGATTGGGTTAAAGAATATTCAACCCGATAAGATAAGATAATATTATTATCTTATCGGACCAGCAAGGACAGTATCCGAAAATTTAATGCTACTTTCTTTCAAGTACCTACGGCCAAAAATGTTTGATCCGATGGTACGGTGTGTAGGGGTCCTATGGGTCCTATGGGTAGGGTTGCCATACATACTATTTATATAGTATTATACTATATTTTGAGCCAAATATACTATACAAAAATACGGTCCTATATAGTATGCCAAATACTATATTTGGGGGTGTAACTTTTTTTTCAGAAAGAATGGTAGGTAACTCTTAAATCGACGCCCCCTTGGCAATCAATCTAGTGTTATCTAATCTAATCAGCTTAATATGATAGCCCATCGTACTCTTCTCCAGCTCTCATTTGTAATAATAGCTTATAGCTTCTGAAGTTTCGTAGCCGAAGAAAGTTATCATGTCGCACTGCGAGTTCACAAGGGGCGCTTTAGAAAAGCGCCCCTTGTACTCTGAAAAACTAAAAACTCCTTATGGAACCGGAAGATCGAGCTTTACCAGATGGCGCAACAATCATTTTGATAATTCCAATCGCTACCAGTAGAGAGCATTTCGAGTCCATTGAAAACTGCAAGAAAGTAAGGGGGAAGTTGATGGACAAGGGGCGCAAGTTACTTGTCTCGGTTGGTCCAATGCAGCCGGCAAGAGAGGTAGGGAGGACAACCGGCGCTTTCTAGAAAGCGCCCCTTGTTCCCTTGAATTCCTTCTTCCCTTGATCCCTTCCTATGCCCAGAGGAGAGGTATCGGTATTTTATTACCTCAGCAAAGTCGCAAATTACAATTTCACCATCTGTGAATTGAATAATATGCAAGCCTACTGCTACATTTGGAATGAGAGTGAGGCAAGGAGGGGAGCTAACGAACTGGCATCGTGTGTACTGCGTTTTCTCTAGCAGACAGCAACAGAAAACACCATGAATTCGATGTGATATTATATTCGGACAATTTCCCGGGGCAGAATAAAAATACACTGCCAAGGCAATGGCACATGAGCTTCCTCGTGCCAAGTTCAAAATGAACGTAGTTGTCACTGTAACAAGAAAATTACGTTCGCGCAAGCGCAGGGAGTACCACTAATGCAATCGCGATGAAACTGATAGGGGACCATCTAGGGCTAAACCCACACAATTCCTGAAAATATAATTGAAATCCGATCAAAATTGAAGGAGTTATGGCTGTGGCAAGGAAATTACGTTCGCGCATGCACTGAGCGTAGGTACTGCTGATTCAATCGTGATGAAACTGACAGGGTACCATCTAGATCTATACGCACACAATTCCTGAAAATTTGATTGAAATCAAAATTGTGAAAGTTATGCCTGTTTCAAGAATTTCACGTTAGCGCATGCGCAGAGCCGACCGCTGATTCTATTGTGATGAAATTCGTATGGGACCTCAAGGAGCCTGATCCGCATAATCCCTCAAAATTTAAGCTAAATTCATTCAAAATTGTGGAAATTATGGCTGTAACAAGGAAATGCGGACAGACCCACAGACCGACAGACACGGAACCAAATTTGTTCAGTAGGCTATGAAACGCAAAATGCGAGTGGAAATTTTGAATTCGGACAACGAAAATTTTTTGGCTCCCGAAAGTGAATACAAGGCTTCCGCTGCTTCGCAGACTCGGAAGCAATAAGTACAATGTACTTATGTGAGAATGTCATTCTCGCTCTTTACAATCATGCCCTTCGTGTGATTCGAAATTTGAGGAGTATCACTCATAAAGACAGACTTCGTATAAAAACGAAAACTTTGGAGTTGTACGATTGAACGCTACTAAAAGATCCTCGAGAAAAGTAAGCGAACCACTGCCTGTTGAGTTGCCTCCAGCTTTTGAGGAGAAACCAAAAATTCACGAAAAGAAAAAGGCGGAATTGATGAAACTTTTTGATAAGAAAATCATCCCTAATGCTTATTGTGATTTTTACAACCAACTGTGAATAACATGAGAACTCTCGGAAAATGTATTTTACCCACCAACGTCAGTTACCTTTGGTGAGTTACCTAATTAGTTATTTACTCTTTTTTTACCATTTGTTGATGAATAATGCGGAAATTAAACTGCATAACTTGATTTTGTCATCTTTCTTGAATGTGATAGCAAAGAACGTACGTACCTGCGAGAGATTTTGTTCGAAATAAATTTATGATTCCAGTGCTACTAACTTGCGAAACTTAGTACCCGCAGTACCAAGCTGAAAATTGGATAATAATATTATATTATAATAATATTATATATTATATCTTTTCTTATTCAAAGTTATATTCGACGTTCTTTCTTTTTTCACCCTAATCTTTCAACTTCCTACCTTTAATCAGACATGAGAGATAAAAAGTACCGATACCAAAAGTGCAAAAAGTGAAATTTAGTTCTTAGGGTGAAAAAAGAAAGAACGTGAGTCGTGAAAACGACGCAAAAAAAAAAACTTTTGGTAATTTTTTTGAACTTATTGTCGTCATTTTCCAAATCCTCCTTCTCCCTCCTTTACCTCCAAAATGATTATAGCATAACTTTATTATTGCTTACTGATAATTTTTTATAATGAAAAATGCACTGTTCATAATTGCAAATGAAAAAATTTAATGAGGACAGTTAAGTGTGAACGGACTCTTATAAAAAAAAACTCGAAAACGCAACAGGCGCTTTTCGGAAAACTCACGGTTTTTTGGGGTTCAAAACTCACGGTTTTTTGGGGTTCAAACGAGTTTAACCTGCTTTGTTAGTTGGGACCTGGTAAAAACCTAGCTCCATTGATTATGGAATAAATTTCGTACACAATTTAAAAAAAATTACGAAGCTAGCTTAAATAGCAGAGCCACAATTGAGTTTGGGAAAAATGTAAAAACTTTAAACGCGAATATTTCCAGTTTTTGAATCTCCAAAAAGCGCCCCTTCTACTAAAAAGCGCCTTTTGTGAACTCGCAGTGCGATGTGGTTGTGGAGGGAGAGCGCAGAAAAATTCGTATCGTCCCGATCCAGTAGAATTGTAATAATTACTAATTATTGTAGTTTCTTCTCTAGTCACGTCCTCCCCCTGTTTCATAAGGCAATAAAGCGCCTGGAAGGCGATGATGTTGGTGCATTAGAGGTCCATCATCAAAGATTTGAAATGCGAGCGCGAAAGTCGAAAATATGACGGATTTATTGGTTTTAAAACTACCAAAAAAATGACCGAGGTCTGAGTTGAGGTCTGTCGATTCAGAGGAATGCATGAAATTTCTTATACTGTCAAATGGGTGGATTTTTTTGGATGTGAACCCCTCACATGTACCTAGTAGGAATCCCTGGCTTCGAGATGGAGAGATGGGAAGGATCAATCCGTCCTTTAGGGGACCTTTGAAAAATTTGTGAATAGATTGGACTTGGTTAGAAGACTCTATCTATTAATGGACCATGTGTATTCGGAAGCACGCAACGTACAGAGTGTACCTAGTAGCAGGATTGCAAGTTTGTGCCGAGTTTAAACTAAAATCTACGAGCGAGCAGTGGCGATTCGTATTATCCAACGCGGCCCAAGACGAATTTGTCAACATAAAAATGTCAGTTCCGCCTCATCTGCCTTCTCTGAGAGGATTTCCAATTTTTAACCTTTAACCAATCAAAAATGGAGAGAAGAGCGAAACAGGGCTTCAGTTACCTTGATAAAAATTAACATCTAGTGACAGTAAATGTGAAACATATGTGAAGAGTCAGTCTCATTTTTGAGGGCTATTGTGGCTGACACAACCCACTTAAAAATTTCAATAAGTGCCCAAAAAAAAAAATCTTCGATGAGATACTATGTTTTCCCTATGCATACTATATATTTTTTGTCTTTTTTACCAACGTTACTATATTTCGCTGAGACTTTTCTGGTAACCCTACCTATGGGTCCCTGTATCAGGAAGCCCGGCCTCCGACTTCGAAGTTCCGAGGCCGGATAAATTGAGCTTCCTCGTGCCAGGTTCAAAATGAGTACCACTGATGCAATCGTGATGAAACTGATATGGGACCATCTAGAGCTATACCCACACAATTCCTGAAAATTTGAATGAAATCCGATCAAAATTGTGGAAGTTATGGGTGTGGCAAGGAAATGTGGACAGACAGACCGACAGACACGGAACCAAATTTGTTCAGGAGGCTCTGAAACGCAAAACGTGAGTGGAAATTTTGATTTTGGAGAACAATTTTTTTTTTCATTTCGGAAGTGAAAACAATGCTTCCGCAGTCTCGGAAGCAAAAAGGACTCATTATCACTAAACGGCGTTTAGGTTTAGTTACAATCGGAAACTCGTGGGGGCGACCCCCGATAGGTTATTGTGTGCAAAGTTTATATACATATGGGTAACGCCATGGCGGATATCAACTGTCACAGCCCCTACTCTAATAAATCCCTCTCCCTCTCTCTAATAAATTGGTGCTTCGATTCGAGAGGAAGAAAAGAACCATCTTTTTGTTTCTTTTTGGTCATCTTTATTCCCAGGTACTTCAAGCACTCGACAAAAATAAAACACAAAACGTGAAAATTGAGCTCGGCGAGCATAGTACAAGAAAAATCTAAAAAACTCCAAAAATAGGTAATATTTTTGAGCATATTATGCTTCATTGGGCGAATCTGAGCGTCTAAAGTTTGCAAAAGACCAGGTAGGGTTAGAAAATGGGCTGATTTTTCTCTACTTCCAGACAAGAAATCAAGCACCTTTGACGGTGTTGACGAGGTTGACAGAAAAGCTGACTTTTTCTATGTCTATAAATAGGTATATAACAGTTACCGATAGTCCAGGGTAATTAGTATCAAACAGTGGTCCCACAAACATTAGGTCAGGTAGAAGCGATTTGTTCACTCAATGTTTTGGTAGAGGTGGAGGTAGCTACTTTTCTCGGTTTACGGTCACTTCGCCTACAGCGTTTCACCTAGGTAAGTGCCATTTGAACCACAGGCATTTCATCCACATACCGTTTCACCCGCGCCATTTTGCCTACGAGACAGTTTCCCAACAAGAAGGAAGAAATTTAGCCTACAAGGCATTTAGATTACAAGGCACTTCGCATACGAATAAGGGGTTCACCTACATTTCAACTAGGTACTCTTCGTCAAACATCGATATTAAGTCGCTTTTTCTTACCTTTAAATAATTATGTAAGTAGATATATATATATATATATTCTCGGACTGCTGTGGGTATGTTGTCGTCGTCAGTGATACGTAGAGGTTTCATGAGTCATGAGTTTTCAATGCGGATGTTATGCCACGAGCAGAAATGCAATCCGGACATGGAGCATGTGAATGCTCGCCGTGAGAAACCACCATAATCTCCGAATCCTCTCCATTACATTCAGGCTTCTCAACGCAAATCCAGTAGGTACGTTCTGTTCCTACGAGCGAGCTGCTTATGGAACAAAAATCCTTCATAGGACAGCATCTTTTTGTTCTTAGTGGATTGAACGAACTCCGCGACATTCATTTTACGCAAACGCACGATCTCTATTATGACTCGAATATGAACACAAGGAAGTCTGGTTGATTGCACAGAAGTCGATGCGAAACTGGATGCCACCCACCATATCGCACGAGTTTGGCCTGTGACCTATGATTACGAGAATGCAATAACACAAAAATGCCTCCAGCTCCGAGCACCTCAAGTGTAGTGCGGGTAAAATTGTGGCGTAAACCAAGTTGCGTAAGATGAACTGTCCAGTAGGTTAACCGTGGGGCAAACGTACGTAGGTGAAAAAGTTTGTAGGCGAAGCGCTGTAGGTGAAATGACACGGATTCACTTTTCTCATGTCTTCGACCTCGGGCCCCTCCGGATCTTGCCCAAACCCCCCCTCCCCCCCCCCCCGGACCCCTCCCTTGCCCGGCTCTTGTCCTGAGCCAAAAACCACTATTTTTCGGCACACACTTTTTTTAGGTTTTTGACATATATGTCAATATATTGACCACGGAGGAATGGTTTTTTTGATCATGACCACTATAATAATATTATAGAGACTCTATATTATAGAGTCATATTATGACTTTTTATACTAGATACAATTTCCCAGCGGTGTAGGTTTATTAGCTTCCAAGATACAGCGTTTCAAATTTGGGCTATTTTTTCACACTATGACTTTTGACTATGACATCTTATAGCATTGTAAACTGGATAACGGTATCAAATACCACGTTTTTCAGAACGTTTTCAGCAGTAGCTCGGAAACTATTGGTCCGATTCCAAATTTCTTCTTTCTCGTGAAGCTGATTAAATTCCCCATCGCAGCTATTCTATGTGAAATTTTGTTTTGAGCTTTGATAAGGTAGGGGCGGCCGCGGCAAAATGGCAAATTTTGAAGGAAAAAACACGTGGTTTTTTTCAAAACCCCCATGTTGTGGGCAAAAATGTACAAAAACACGTGTTTATTTTTTTTTTTTTTCAAAGTTTGCCATTTTTTCCGTGCCCGCCCCTCCCGTATCAAAGCTCAAATCAAAATTTCACATAGAATATAGCTGCGATGGGGAACTTAATCAGATTTCACGAGAAAAAAGAAATTTGTAATCAGACCAATAGTTTTTGACTGGGTTAAGTTTTTACAAGAAAACTGTTTTAGTAATTTTGGACGTAGAGTAGGTACTCCGCAACCAGCCCAATGACCAACTCAGAATTTCTGAGACAGAAACTACTCTCTTTAAAAGAATTAGGTATACACCCACGAAAGCTGACTCACGTAAAAACATTTTACTGAAAGATCCAAGAATCGTATTGATCGTCCAGTCAAACGTTATAAAAATGGGCTCGAAAACTCAGCACCAGAACGGCGAGGATCTTGAAATGTAGTTTGCAACATAGTAGTGAATCTGCATCATAAATCGAGGAGAAACCAGGAAGCAGGCTATAATCGGATTATCCCGTTTAGTGCTTCACCCTTTATCTATAGTAAAGAAGACCAGGTATTTGTCTGGAGAGGGGGTTGCCGGCAGCAAAGTCAAGACTTACCCTTAGTGGAAGCGAGCTTCTGAATCAACAACGCCTTAATAATTCAGATATCTCTGCTACTCTCCGTCCGGGTCCCCCCCTTTTCACAGGTACCGCATTGACGTTACCAAGAGTAGATTAATAATACGCTGCGAGGGTTGATTAAATTACCCATTCACCTTCGTCGTTTCCAGCCTCGCTCTTCACTTCCCCATTTTCCCTTGAAGCCAAATAATGGCGCGTTTCAGACGTCTCTTCCATCAGAAAGCCTGCGCCCACCCATCAAAGAAAGTTTTCAAGAAAGTAAACAGTCATTATTTATTTACCGTTGAAGCCGATATCACCGAGAAAAGTTTGCTGAGAATATTACCCCTGGATATCGAAAGAGGCTGCTTGGCCCCAGAAGATGTTATGGTTTGAGATTCAGAACTAGAGACCTCCAAACCCATTGAGGAAGTTGGGCCATTTTGCAGTTCCGATACTATGAAACTCTGGTTCGGCTAAGTCAACGAGTTTTCAACAATTCAAAAACAACTATTAGGATTCGCTGGAGGAAGAGGGTAACGTAGCAACAATTTTAAGAAGGTCGGTATCTGATTCGTTTATAATAAACGGAAGATCTTAATTTTAGATGGATCATAATAATTATGATCCATCTAAAATTAAGATCTAAGATTTAGATTCTAAATTCTACACGACTTGGTACTGAGCCTAGTTTAGGATGTGTTCAGTGAAACTATTCATGAATGAACTGCACTGTCCTAGCCAGGGACATCACTACCTCAACTATGTATACATTCTCACCGCTGTGCGGCTAACCCTCCGCTCTAAAATCCACCGCCGGACTTCATTCTGAAACCAGGGAGAGGTTTTGACCCCTTCATTTTCCCTCACTGGGCAGTTAGGTCCCTCACTGGGCCCGTTGTTCTTCACTACCCCTAACTTCGACCGCCCAAACCGCAGCATCGGCTTTGCGGCGGTTTTTGGGAAGAGGCGGATTATAGGTGGGACGGTTACCCGCAACTCCGGACGAAGTTGTCGGTGTCTACGGTTTTGAGGGTGATAAAATCGCGGGATCCAGACAAAAATCCGTTCAAGCTACCCTCGGGTTTCACTGCGATTTAATATATATATACGACGCCAAAAGCATTCGTGGGCGTTGAAAAAAAAAAAACTTCAGCTACTTAGAAAACGGTTGACACGTTCTAGAGCGCGTATCTATATTAAACTGAGTGGAGGGGGAACACTTTGAATGAAAAAGTTCCTTCACGGACACTCCAGCGACGTCGGAGCGACATAAAGGCAGTCAGAATCTACTCCCGAATTATTCATATATACCGTGAGTGACATTTACGAGGACTTCTGCCATGGCATTCAGCCTACCCGACCTTTCCATGCTCGGAATATTCCATCTAAACCCTCAGGGCACGCATTCAAAACTCATTTCACTTCACAACAGACGTCGGAGGTGGACTTATTCATCTGAAGTTCGTCATAAACGAAGCTTTCGGGGAGATGAATGCAATTTCATCAAAATAATGCTCTCAACGTAATTAAGCTTGCTAACGAATTCATCATGATAATTAGCCGCTGGGATTATGTTCAAGACCCTGTTAATTTTCCGAAGCAAAAATGTTCGTTGACTGGATTATTTTTAACTCCCCATCGAGTAATTTTAGAATGGTTCAGGCTTAAGCCATGGGTCCCCGACAGGGAAAGCCAAAAAAAAAAAAAAAAAAAAAAAAAAAAAAACGACACGAAAATAATAATATTATAATATAATATTATTATTTTCGTGTCTTTTTTTTTTTAATTAAATAATATTATTTCCCCATGAAAGTAGCGACAAAACATTCGATCGAGATCATAATATTATGATCTTACACCATATTATGGCCATAACAACCATGGCCATATGGTCATATTATAATATTATAATATTATGTTATAATATGATTGCTATGTTGAATGGATCTAAGAAGGGAAGTGAAGTTTGGTTGTACTGTAACAATTTTAACTCCAAAGTTATTGATTGAAATTATCTGGGGGTATGGAGCTGTCCTCCAGCAGTCTTATCCAATATAATAATATTATATTGGATATGAATATATGAATATATTATATAACACTATGTACATGATATTTCATTTACTGTTACCTTTACATTTAATGTTAACCAACAACTGATTTCCTCCATTTCATTCGGAATTTGTTGCAAAGTGCATCTTTGAGCCACCTCACTCACAATGCTCTTCGATCTATGGGAGGGCTCCACCATCCTCCGTACCCTCTTACGGCCACCCTCGCTGTGGGTGTCCCTTATAATATAAGGGACCATATTATCAAATACTATCAAAAACTGTAACTCTTACCCCTTCATTTTGTTCTGTCCCATTGGACACCAAAGTTCCTAACTAAAAACGCTGCAAATTTTACACAAAGGTTAATTATTCTTTGATATAGGTTACAAAAACAAAAATTAACTCTGTGTCGATAAAAAAAAAAATTTTGAAATTTTTTTTTACTCGGTCCTGGGATTCTTCAAAAATCCCATTTGTAGCCCCATGAAAGCCCTATAAGTCCCCCAGTGAAATCGGAACGTTCTGGGACCCACCGAAAATGGATTATACGTCCAAACATACTTTTAAAACGACACCTAACTCGACCCCATAGCCGAGTAGCATATTTGGGAGAGAACATTGAACATCACTGAACAACCCCCTGGCCCCTTCTGCTGCCCGGTCGTACTTCAGTGGTTTTATTACTCTCACTGATGACTCTAGGAACTTGATGCAGGTGTTTGCCGTTTGTGAGTGGCCAGCTGTGAGGTCTCGTGTGCAGCATTATGCTGACACAATCACAAGCGGCAAAACACCCACAGGCGGCAATTTTTGTGTGTATGCAAGGTTTTAGTATGAAAATGAGCAGGTTTCGTTGACGCAGACGAATGAGGACAATTCAAGCCTCAGAGGTAGGGAACCTTTTTTTTCCTATTCTGGAACGGAGCAGAAATCGTTCGACGAGCACCCCTCGAGGCGGTTGGTAAAAGGAGGAGCTATCAATCTGTTTTACGGAGGTGATTTACGTACAACAAGCCGCGGCGAGGCACAAGTGAAGAAAGACGGATGATAGTCTCTCCCACTCTAACCACCTGTCTTCGCGCCCTTGAGCATCTCCCTTGTCGTGAATTTAAACGGATGGGGACTGGGCTCAGCAGGCAGAATTGAGGGCAAGAAAAACACCTTGGGAGTAGAGAAGAGGCGTTTTCTTATGTGAGATCCTACATAGCGGGTGTCTGTTTCCATCAAGAAGTTGATCCATCTCCAAGAGCTCTGTACAAACCTGAGTACCGAGGCCGTTACTAAACGAGTTTTGCTTGTGAAGAGCCTATCACTCAACATTTTACCTAAAGGCGGCTAGCTTTGTGAGAATCAGATGCAAATTTCGCAGGGATGAATGAAGCAACACCGTAGGGATCATGTCAAGCTTTATCATGGTGTGTTGCCTGGGACTTGGTCAGGTTTAATAGGTCTCCCCAAACGGTCCGGCGATCCGAGCAGTAATTGGATTCGACTGGGGTATTACATCGTCCCTTCCTTCATCTCCCGTGATATCCGCGCTCCAGCTTTCGTGATATCCGTTCAAGCCAAGTACGGCAATTCGCGGTCTGAAGTCGGAACATTCCGCTTCACTCCGAGCTAATACAAATACTTCCGACTAGACCATGACCAGTATGCATACATGGGTGATATTACGTCAAGTGATCGACATTATTTACACTTATCGCCGTATACATTCTACTGGGTTACAGGTGGCCCGCAGCAAGAAGCCCTTAGTGGGAAAACACGCAACAACTTGTTTTGCCGAAAAACTGGAAGCCATTTGGTCGGGCCGCCACTACGAGGAGAAATTAATATAAGATAGCGATCATTTGAAAAGAATACTGGCAAAAAGCCCACCCTACTGGATTCAACATCTCACCGCTGCAATCGACCTTAAAATGGTGGACTGAACAGAGAGTTTGAAACACCCGAATTAAAATAGGATATCAATAAATAGGCGTTAACGTCGTGAAAGATCCACGTAGAAGCTTTCGAAATGTTATTGTGCAGCCTTCCTCGATCCAATCTGAACTTTTTCTAATTTTCTTCATACTATCTCAGACGAATTGTCCGCCTCTTCAAATCAATGCCTGGTTTTAAAGAAAGCCTAGAGCCGCGGAGGCGGGTTTCCACCCTTTTCTTATCACAGCAATTTAATGGATGTTGCCCTAATTTTTTCTCCTCTCTTTCTCCCGTCTCCCTTCCCTTCTCGACACGGTCGCTTAGTATCTTTTAATTATTATTGACTCAGACTCCTCAAAGGGGGATATCGGGAAGGGCAATCAACTCTGGGGGCTTAGGTTGCTAAAAGCTCCGCTGGAAGTACCTAAAGAATCATTTTTTTAAAGATGACGTTGAAGATGTAGCGTAGAATATTATGGCGAAGTTTTAATTTATTATTCACCAATTGAATCAATTAAAAAGTAGATTACATGAAAGTCATTAGGAATTTCGTTGCAGCTTCAAACGGAATTTGCTAAAGCGTAAATTTTCTATAATCTACGTTTTTGCATTAACCATGACATTGTATAAAAAGCTTGGTAGGGAAAAGTGACGTAGCTTTCAAGTTTAAAACCACTCAACTAGTAATTGGCTGCATTACTCTCGCTAAATTGTTTTGTTTCCAGATGGAGCGAATGACGCAACACGAAAACAACAAGAGATAACTGGACAAAATTTAAATACCAGTTCCTGAACTAAGCCATAAACCACGAAATTGCTTTAATTAAAAATGTAAATGTATCATCTAATATTCTGAATGGAAGGCAGATTTTATGGAGGCCCCTTTTATGGACGTAATGAACCATAATCAAGAGGGAGAGACTCTGGGGTGTGAGGTACTTGTTGCATTTCGATGGAAGTTGGTTGTGCTTTGCTCCCCTCTCCCTTTAAAAACGAACTAATGGAGCCGGGTCGAGGGGTTAGTCGGCTAGCAAAACCTTCCCCGATTCCAGGCCAGGAACTGCCCCACTTCCCGGAGCGGAACGAAACTTGTGTAGCAAAAGTGGGAGGGGAAGTAATTTATGAGAGAGGGAAAGCCTTGCGGTTGTGGATTAGGGAGAACGAGACGTTTTGGGGCGAGTGCAGGAAGCACCATCTGTACCTTTGGCCTGCTTTGCTCTCTGCATGTATTAATATGTCATCTGTGTTTTGGGTAGGAATCGTGACGCCCTCCCAGAGATTCAAACGGTACCGTCGGTTAGGCGTATTAAATTCCAATCCCGCCAACGATCACATAGGTCCCCGTCTGGAGGAAATGTCCCATATCTGTTCACGGAAAGTTAAGTCTCTTCCTCCGCAAAACTTCGGAACCGAGATACGTCACATCCAAATTAGATTTTGTCAACAACCCGGATTTTACTGATACGAATTAAAGTCTTTCATCAATTCCTTCACTTTTCTCATTTCCTCTCCATCTCCTCGATTGGAAAACTATTTTACGGTTTTACGGAAACGAAATCATTTTTTGTGATAAAATTAGTGGAAAAACAATCGAGAGCACATTACGATCACAATATGACCATATTGTGAGCGAATGTTGGAAGGCCTCTTTAGCGGTTTAAACTCTAAAAACGGTCGAAACCGTTCAATACTGTAAACAGGTTCGGGACTGCTAGAGGTCGCATTTTCTACTTATCACGGTAAGATGTGGGCATTGCCCCTTCCTCGAACAATGGTGTCAGCAGACCCTTTGCCTTTTCCATGCGCTGTTGGGTTTGAACTGGGGGAAACGTACTCCTTTATAGCGGCAAAAGAGGTGAAGCAAATCAGGAACACTTAGAAGCAACTTACATCCCCGAGGGTGAATCCTGGAACTCCCTTCCCTTGCTCGTTCTGATCTCCACCAACATTAGCACACTACAGTTAGGAACACTACCTCACTTAGGTACACAAAAAACTACTGCGTTTAGTAGCATCTAAGGGAATTTTGACTCGTAGAGAGTAAAAACTTATTTTGGGCTCATCACTCATTACTTGGAGCACCTGAGGCAAGTGCTGGCAGCCCTGGACCTGACTAAATAGGTCCAGGGTGGAGTTTCCCCCTATTTTTTTAGGGGGACCCGGTCGTGGCCTTGGGCCGACATACCGGTGTCCAGCATTTGCCTCATCACTCATTTAAAGTTCTCAGTTAAGTTTTTCGAATTTATAGATTAGTAGTCGGCTGGGCAAAATCGAGAATTTGCCAGAAGTCGCGATACATCAACAATCGTCAGCAAATTTTATTATTATACAAATAAATTTTGGAATAGCTATAAATCCTCTTACGTTCAATGACACGTAGACTTCAAAACCACCGAAAGGTTTGATCGTTTTGCCATGCATATACACAATTTCTCCATTACTTTCTTTATGCAAACTTAATTGTTTTCAAAAAGATCATATAGGGTCCTGGGGTTGTGTGAGGTCTATCAATAAGGATAGAGAGTAGAAATTGTCCATTCACACGGGTTGTATTGGTAAATTACATGGGACCGGTTTCGGGTTTTAGCCCATCATCAGCCTCTTCTAAATCGCTCGTTCACACCTGAAGTTGTTGAACCAAAAGTTAGTACTAACTTAGTAAGCCCGAGAAAGTAACGTCATTACGTGGGAGAAACCTCCATAATTATGGACCTCAGTGGTCGATAAGACCAAACAGAATGCCTATTAAGCTTCTGTGCTTAGTTGGAGAAGCTTTCCACAGATGGTGGAAGCCTTCGGGCGGTGAAACTTCTTAATCGCGATTTATGGATCAAGTTGATTCACAAACAACGTTCTCCGGTCTCATGTGAGCCTAAACTAAGGATATCTCGGGTTAATTTCCAATATCAGTTTTCCCACTTGAGGTGGAGTTTGTTTCTAATGATGAGGATTTTACGATGGTTATTCGGATCAGATTAAAGTTTACAATAACGTTGTTGAGTGTCACTGGTGGAGAATTATGCCCTTCAAAATACGAGTTGTTTCCGAAAATCCGCTAATTCATAATATGAACATAATATGTCATATTATGAACATATTATGTCAACTGAACCTTTGAGATACCCCCTCACTTTTATTAAAAAATTCGTTGAAATACCGCGTTAGCGTAGTCCTGTAAGACCAACAAGTTGTAAATTTTCACAAAAGGGAAATTTACTGGTATATTGTTGGGTCGCTATTGTTCACGTCGGCCTCTTTATGTGTTTCAACCTCAACATAGCGAAATGAGTCGCGAATGCGTTGGAAGATTCTTTCCAGGAGATTGATGAGCCTCTTCCGAAACAGCTTACGACCCGACGGTGAGCGAAGACTGAAATTATCCTCCATGCTTCGGGTCCCATAAATCAAAGGAGGTTTCGTTGGAATCCCACGGCAAAAAACACATCTGAGTGGAGGGGACTTTATGTGTGACTCGCGGTGAAGATTGATAACTCGCTGAAATCTCTAAAACGGCCGACAGCGGAACCCTCGGCAGCTCCATTCCAGAAAGGAAAACTGCTAAACATCAAATTTTTAGCAATTAGGGTTGATGATTTGCCAGCGTGGAACTCTATGGTTGTTGCTATTTGTAGTTGAAAAATGCACTAAAGTCGGAAAATTAATGTTCTGGTTTAAATTAATTTGAATGATAACCAAATTACACGTATACTAAAATCAAAAGCTCGCATATTGTGGAATGTGAGAGAATCCCCACTAAGCAGAAACTCTTCGATCACTGAGAGGCAGTAAAACCAGTACGCCCTGTACGCCCTGACGACGGTCTTCTAGATTTTGGTTTTCATGTTCCATTTTTACAATGACCTTTAATCCATTTTTGACAGAACAGGAGGAAACTCTGGATCTGACAGAAAGATCCACTAACCATCAACTTTTGCCTCTTTGCTTGGACGGGGAACGCAAGCTTGGAAGGGGATGGCGAGCTTGGACAGGAAACGCAAGCTTGGACGTTGGAAAATTGGATTCCTTTACAACTGCTAGATCCACGGCAGCTCCTTTAAAACTGCGACAGACGATCAGCAATCCCAAAGTCTCGTAAGAATGGCCGAATCATATCTGAACGACTCCAGTGAAGTTATTCTGAAATGACTTTCTACCTCCAGTGGGGAAGCCCCAGATCGTCTTGGGCGATTTAAACGTCACGTCATTTCGTTGACGTTTCCCATGTGATGTCACGATGTGCTCTACAGGTACCACTTGTAGTTTTCAATGTACAAATTCGTTCTGTTACCTCTAACGTTTTAAATGTCTGCTGTGTAAATCCCCAACATTTTGAAATTTGTTGACCACTATAATTTTTGTTCATTCGGAGAGGCCATGTTTATAATAATAAATCTCTTTAAACATCGGCATATTCAGGGTATTATTTCTCAGAGCCCCAACAACTTTCCCTCATTCATTGAAACGGTCGACATCATTATCAACATCAACACACTCTTAAATAATTTAATTCAATTATTGTTAAAAAAAATTGTTGGAACACCACGACATAGTTACACCCACCAATTACACCCACTGCGAGTTGAATTCACATTTCCAGAAGCGAAACTAACCCTTTTTCTCCAGTTTCAAGTACTTCATCATCGAACCTATGCCTTGTTATAACAACATCCCCGCATACCTTGAGACCGAAACTCAATCCCCTTAGTGCTTCAGTAGGTACTAATAACCAAAGGGAGTTCCCGGGGATACAAATTAGTTTACCATGCATAAACCCCCCCCCGACCACGGTTTAATAACGGAGAAAGCAATTCACCAGCCAAAGCCTAGCTGGGCGGAATTCTGATGAAAATATCGCTTTCCTTCCGGTTTACCGATCATCATTTACTTCGGTTGCATTTTCCGGGTAATTTTAACTTTGGCCTCGATCGTGATTCGATTACACGGTATGACACCTTTGGTATACGGGTGGATGATTCAATTTAGCAAAATAAAATTGATGAATGGCTCAATTATCGGGAAAATGTGGATATTTATACAAGGCTTGTGAACTGTGGAGTGGATGGAAAAGTTGAGAACGGAGAACCAGGTCAAGATGGGTATTACTCTACCAACTCGTTAAGTTCGTTCTCGTGTCTCAAATGTTGCTCGATGACCACGATGGGACCCTGGGACCAGTCGTAGCTTTTAGAAGGGTCGCTCCCATAAAACCAAATATGCCGAAATACAACCTCTGGGGCCCAATATGAGAAGGGTTGAGAATCTCGTAGTACTCCGGGGTGATCCACCTCCAAACAGCTCGAAAGTTTCTGATATAACCCCCCTTCCATCACAACTTGCAAGTTCCTCTCATGTCAGCACTTGGCCTAATTTTGGGCCGTAACACTTTGCTGAGAGGAGCAGTATAATATAGTGGAAGGAAGAATACATAAAGAATGGAGGGGGTAGCAACACTCAACACAAATTCCTAAAAAAAAAAAAAAAACTCATAAGAATTGCCCAAATGCACCAAATCCAATGTCCAATAATCTTACCTTAAAAATACTATAGTAGAGGAAGACCATGATGATACAGGGAATGTAGAAAGACGATAGCGACGAATATATGATGAAGTCTGAATTGTAGAACAGACAGAGATCCGGCACCCTGTCTGGTGTGTTATTGAGGCCCATTACGATAGGACTACCGATGGCGCAGCTTATCGCCCACACAAGAATTATCGTCGACCAGACACGTCGGTTGTTCTTGTGTTTGGCGTATTTTATAGGCTGCGTCACGGCGATGTACCTGAAACATGGAATATTGTCGTTAGCTGAAAAATTAAAACCAATGATTAGTATAAGACAATAATTGTCTTCAAGGGCTGTCATCGCCGTGATTAGATGTCCTTTTTTCTCTCCCATTTTTTTTTCGCGCCTCTTTCTTTGAACCTTTTGCCGTCTGAATGACCATATTTCAATCATCGCCTTCCAAGCCTTTCATCCGTTTCCTGCTCCACTGGTGGGGTTTCTCCAAAGATATTTCATTATGCCCAGCTTACACCCCCCTTTACCCTCTGCCACCAAATCCCAACGCTTTTCGTAACGCCCTTTCTCCGTGACTCTTCTCACAGACACATTGGCCCATAATTTAAGTCGAGACCCCTTCTCCTTTTCAAGAAGATTTAATTTTCCCTCTGGGGGCCATTTTATGAATAAATGCAGGGTTAGAAAGAGGGGAGGACGATAGTCACGCTGCTTTCGCATTAGGGTGAATTGTGGAAGAGATTGGATCCGCCCTCTTTTGTGGATCCTGTTGATCCTTCGCGGAGATTGTGTTTGATTATCCATTTTTGAACTAGGAGCCCAGTGAGGCTCAGGAGTTCATTAAATTTTCATTCACTGCGAACGCGTCAATCTTATTATAAAAGGCTTAACCAGGAACGTGCTCGTAATTCAGAGAAGGCCGTCTCACAACAAAACCAACGTCGCTACAAAATATTCACGGATCCCAAGGGTCTCATGAAATCCTTAATGACGATAATCAACTGCGTTTTGTTACCAAGATTACTATTCTATGGAACTCGCCAGCCCGCAACGCCCGCCTCCTGGCGGAACCTTGGGACTTAGTGGCCACTGTTCACTGCTTGAAAGAGCGTTAATGCTTGATTAAGCAAAGCTCTAAAATGCGCCCATCTCCTCATCTCAAAAGTTTATTTCACGGTTGGATCATTTTTATTTACGCTCGAGAATTCATCACATGCCTTTCCGCCCTTGGCTTACTCGTTGGGCTCCCCAATTAAAACCCAACCCTTTTAACGTATTGGATGGCGGCCAGAAAAACACAGAACTCGTATTACTCCGAGTTGTATTTCTCCTTCACTTAGTCTTCCAGCGGTTTATCAGGTGATCCTTTTTACGGGATGCTGGGGGAGCTCAGGTTGATGGATTGGTTCCGTTTAGTTTCCAACACATTTGAAAGTGTCTTCGGTTCCAAGGTGAGTAAAGAACGGAATTTCAGTAATTTTCTTTTTGCGTCACGCAAGTATCAGATACCTATTATAAACGCAAAATTTTTTCGTAACCATCAAATGATGGAAATAGGAGCCGGTAATTACTTAAATTCACGCCAAAAGCTTTCATTGCAAAAGATAAACGCCCTAGCTGTCAAGATTGGTTCACTTGGAAGTAATCTTCACATCAGGTGTTTGAACAGATCACACCTAACATTTCCCATCCTCGAATCCCAACTCAAACAAACCTCACCGTCACTTCTCTCTCGTAATTTCCAAATATTGACTCACACTGTCTACATGCAAAAGCGAAAGAAAGAAGCCTTCAGGTGTTTCATGAGCGACACCGGACAGTGAGTAGGTGAACTGTGTGCCGGTGTGAGGAACAGGCTAGAGCACAGTATGGTTCCTAAGAAATGACTTATTTGAAAATCAGGTGTTTTTTTAAGCGATAAAATTAATTTTTGAAGGGCAATAAAAGTGCAGAAACAGAGAAAAGTAATAAAACTTGTGCCACCAACCATATAAAATCAGTCTTGTTTCCTCTGAAAAGTTGGTTAAAGTCAGTTAGGTGGTTTTGGGTGTGAATAATATTACGGCATCCTATCCGTCACAACTCTCTTCAAACAAGAGAACACTACTGCTTTCCTCGCCAAGAATTCGCCTTCGATGAAGCCTTGAATTCGTCTTCAAATTCAGGCCTCTTAGGTGCTGTTTCGTGGAGTTCCGCCCTACTTTCATACAGTTGTGGATGTTCCTCTTAATTTTGATCGGTTTCCTTGCGCTCTGTTAACATGACCTAGGTCCCGTTAACCCAACAATTCCTGCGCTCGTTTTACATCTGGGCTTTACTGCATTTCGAGATTTCTCACCCCTCGTTCATTAGTTGTGCTCGATTTACAGCCGCCCTCCACGAAGAGATTGGAAATCGTTAAGTAGAACATGCAGACTGCCACCTTCAGTGTTTATTTCCTATTTAATTTTGCCTCCGATCGCGTTATAAGTGAAGATTAAGTTTTAACGCTGCAGTAGGTACCTACTACAAAATAAACTAATGATTTCTACAAAATTACATCCACCCTCTTGGTTCCACGCGCGGTCCATACAAACATGGATATCGTTGGAAGCCCTTTTGCTCTATATGATAATTCGACGTGGGCCGAGAACGTAATTACGTTTATCTTGCCCACCTCCATTTACAATCCCGAGTTTCCTCCTCGGAGCCACCTCGCCAACCCAAACAGCGACCAGTCGAATGTAAATGTTGTCTTTGCGTACAGTCTACCACCTTTTCGCCCTGATGTCCAGCTGAAGTGAACAATCAGCGGGTTGAAGTCCAATGAATTCCTACTTTGGTGTCCAAGTGGTATTTTAATTGTGTTTTTGGGGAGCTCTGTAATTCAAAATGCAATAAGGAACGAAGAGGTGATGCCAGTGTCTTTCGCTTTCATGAACAACAAAAGATGGACATTTTAGTGCGCAGTCGAAAGCAGAGCGAGCGTCCTTTTTTCATGGCCACATCAACCTAAACTACGCCTGGAGTATATTTTGAGCTAAAGTGGAGATTCGATTTAGTTAGTACCTACCCACTCTGGAATTCTTTCGTTTACGGTGGCCGTATCAACAATGCCCGTGTTCCTCTTTTTTTCTCCCATGTTACAATCTCTTTCCCGTATGGGAAGCTGCCGGGACCCGTAAACTTTACTACTTCCTTCCGCGTTGATGAAAGGTGGACTCCGTATGGAGGTAAAGGTCCCTTCTTTGCCCGCCTTTATGGATCATGAAGGCATCCCCGACTCGGATAAGTAACCGTCAAATTCGAACAGTGCTTTCTTACCGCTAGCGTAGCTCTCAACCATCCCAAGGGGGGTTTCCGAGCCCGCGGGTCGTAAAGAACGTTTCAGACTACTTCTGGTTCTACTCCAGATTTACTGCAGTTCCCACATCATGGGAATAGGTGGGATTTGATTAGGGACGCCAGTTACCCAGAAAAAGTCATCACCGGGAATCGTACGAAAGTCTATGTGAAAAACATCAAAACAACATCATTCAACGTTGAAAATCTCAACTTGCTTGAGATATTGCGTTATAAGATTTCCATTAGCGTGCGAACCAAACTTGACGCTATCTGTTTGTTTATGTCTACCTTTTTATGCAACCGCAAAGAAAATGTTTATTCGATCTGCCAGGCCGATGGAAGACGGTTTGACAGTCAAATCCCTGTTTTGTATAATGCAAACATTAAGGGGTTTTCCCTCGCATGATGCCCTCAGCTGAGAGGAATCTCACAAGTGAAATGATGGGGGTGGTCTCGGAGCAATTTATTTTACTGCTAGGCTTACTTCGGAGGTCGGGCAGGGTCTTTCGGAGGGCGAATTGAGATTAATCCGATGATTTATTGGGAGCACGTATAACGGGGGTCAGAGCATATCGCGGAGGACTTAGAATCATGCTGGCGAGGTATCCCGTATATGTGCATCCATCATCTACATTATTATTCCAAGCCCAGCCGCTTCGTCACTTTTCAACGTGTAGAAAGTTATCACTCTCGTAAACGCGTTGATAAGTCACGGGGAAAAAAATCCTCGATGTCATCTCTAATGGATTTGACCTTCAAACAATGGCCATCAAGCCCGTATACGCATTCGTCTATAGACGAACAGTCATATCTTGTCCAACCTCCAAAGGAAATTAAAAAGAAAATTAATTGTGCGGTAGACTGACATTGCTTCCGGTCAAAGGTGGGCTTACGGATCTGAAGAGACTTGAGATGGATCTTGCCATGGCAACGGCCGCAGCGTCGGTTCCACCAAAAGACTGAATGATGAAGTCGAACATCCGGCAGAGGCTGATTGATAGCTCCAGGAATGGGATCCCATTGCTCGACCATCTGTTCGGGAACCGCCAATCCAAAAGCAATTAGTCTGGTCAGGATCGGCGGTCGAGCCGAAGGAGTTTTCTCGCGTCAATCGGTGACATCGATACAACAGACGGAGATCAGCCAAAGGGAGCGAAAGTTGACTCTGAGTCAATGACTCACGCCGTCCAAACCCGTTAAGCATCCGTGTGTGAACGTTGACTGGATCCAGATTCACATTGTTTAGCGGATATTGGTTTCAACACAGCAGGCATATAACCTCTCAGCGGCTGCCCACATTTTCATTCCCTCCCTCCTATCCCCCAGTCGGTTAAAATACATATATCCGACCTGTCAGAACTGGGATTTGTTTCCAGAAAAGGCTTTTCGGTTTTGTTCCTCCAGCAAGGGGAAATCAAGTAACAGTCTAAAACTTGTAGACTGTTGCTTAATTTCCCCCGTCAAGAATTTGATACAAGTTAACTGGTAAATATAGGACAACAGTAGTGTGACATGTTAGTTACATAAAAAACGCTGCAAATTTTACTCAAGGGTTTATTATTCTTCGATATAGGTTACTATATAGGTTTTTTTCCAAATATTTTATTTTTTATTTATTTTTGTTAACTCGGAAAATATATTATATTATTTGACCTCCTGGGATCCTTAAGGCGAAAGGGGAGCCTTGGGTAGTGTGATTCTCAGATAATAGATCGCAGCACATCTGCAATAAAAGTATTAGCGTTCTAGCTCGCGGGATACCACGTGTATTTCAAATCTGAAAAGTTATCTGAGATCCTTAGGCAAATGCACAACTCGCTAACATGCCCAAAATTTTAAAATTTCAAATGTGAGGAATTTAGAAAATTTATTTTTTGAATGAAAAGAAATTTTGAAATTCTGAGCTATACATAGCATGCTCACATTCAATTCATGAATTTTAAAAAAAATTTCATCAAAATTGAACAATTCTAACCCTGTCTAAAACTGTTTTGCGTATGCTGGGGGTTAATTAATTGTTGCGACTGCAGGAGAGGTCGGTCTGACCTACTTAAACACTTGAGGTCCCCCAGAAAGGGTGCGATGTACGATCCTCTCGCTTGACAGGATCCTAAAAACGGTGGAGGATTTTTACAGTTCCCGCCAGAGAGATGAAATAATACAGCATACCTAGGTACAAAATAAAATACGAAATTTTATTTATGCGATTTCCAGTCTATTGGCAACTTATGGATTTTTTGTCCGCCCTTGGGGAAAAAATCTCCGGGAAAATTCGTCCGGGGGAAAATTGTCTGATTATGTACCAATAATACTAGTACCTAAGCCGTAATTTTTCGGGACATTATCCGATTCTCGAGGTGTCCCGTCCGACTTTTCAAGCCTCCCGAAAAAAATGACGAAAGAGTCCATCGAAATTAAATTTTGATCGTTTCAGGATAGAGATTTTCTATCCTGAAACGAAAAGAAGGAAAGTCAGACAAGTTTGGTTTATTGCTCTTGGAATAATCCACCTATGATTTCTCGACGGAGGTCGACGACTCCGATCGGCCTCAAAATTTGACATTATCCGTTTCAAGAGGTCTAGATTCCAAAACCGAAGTGACCGTCCGCCGTACGCCGTCCGGGCCGTTTTGGGCAGTAGGACGTTTTTTATAAATCCGAAATTTTGACAAAATAGGTACTCAGTTTACATCTAGTTTTGCCAGCAAGGTTTTCAGCCCGATCGCCCAAACCCGTGGAGCGCTATGGGACTAAAATGGGGCTGCGGGAGGGGATTTTTGAAGGCTTGTGGCTATGGGATCGAGTCAGGTGTCGTTTTCGAAGTACTTTTGGACGTAGAATCCATTTTTTGGGGTCCCGCAACGAACCGATATCACTGTTGCGATCTATAGGGCTTTTATGGGGCTACAAATGAGATTTTTGATGGATCCCAGGAGGTGAAAATATTTAATATTTTCAAGTAAAAAACGAAAAAAAGATTAAACAAATTTTTTGCGAGAAAAAAAAATCAAAAACATTTTTTTTAATATAAAAATCAAAAAACAATTTTAATCTTTAATTTTTTTAGTGCAGCTATCGTTGGACGTGTATAGAAAATGACTCAGCCGTAATAATTACGTTATCAATTATTTATGAACGCAGTACAGGGAAGACCCCATAATCGGTTTAGACCGTTATCCATTAGCCACAGAGGATGAGACAGTGGTCAGTCACAGTTGCGTGAATCTGACCGTATTATACCTACAGCCCTTTATATATTCGGAATGAACAATCTACCTTAGAGACTTTGGGTCATACTGCGTTTTGCTTTTATGCAAGTTACCTTCTGTGAAAACTTCGTTGAACTTTTTCTATGTCGAGCTCTTGCAGACATGCTACCAAGGGCAAGAACGTTCTTCGGCTGAAGGTTGTGACAACTCTTATATTAGCGTTGTTTGACGTTCCTTTGGCTCAGGGTAGGTACCCACTCCGAATAAATAGGCACTCGTAATATTTTTGTCCAGCGAACCAGAGAAAACGTTCATAGTGGGTCAAACATTTACTAGAAATTTGGATCCAAATGGCCGTAAATATTCCCAACACCATTTAGGTACCAGTACAACACTATTTTCTGGTACAACTAGCTCATGTTTATGTAGGTACACGTTGAAACGCATTTTCTGCGTGAATGGAATTCATGATCGAATAATACAGCGATCACATTTCAAGTTGCATTCGAGGGTAGGTACCTGAACGATGCGAATGCTCGCAGAGGGTCTCATTGAAGTCGTCCGACCTACCTGGGGATAGGGATCAGCCCGGCTGCCCAGCCCCCCTCACACATCGAGGAAATTTCTTCCAATGCACCAATTACCATTACCAGGAGAATCAATTTTTGATGGCTATAGAGTGAAAAAAGAGAATAAACGATTTTTTCTTTCGCATTTTAAAATGACGTTCTATGCTTTGTATATCTTGAAATTTCTAAAAACTCATCAAATTAAAAATGGCAATTTTTAAAATTTGATATAGCAACTTTTTTTAAATTTCGGCATGTTGGCGAAGATTCATATGACATAAGAATGCTTCTCAATTTTTTTCAGAATTTTTTAATGAATAGTTCAGCGGGAATCACGCTAATTTGTTCGCGGATCTTCCCTCTCACTCGCACACTTGTGGTCCCCTTTCGCCTTAAAAATCCCATTGTAGCCCCAAGAAAGCCCTATATATTCCCACAGTGAGATCGGATCGTTCCGGGACCCCCAAAAGGGGATTCTACTTCCAAAAATACTTCGAAACCAACACCTAACTCGATCCCATAGCCAAAAGCCGTCATAAAACCCCACCCGTAGCCTCATTTTAGCCCCATAGCGCCCCACATGTTTGGCCGATTGTGCTGTAAGCCTTGCGGGCACAACTAGATGGTAAACCGAGTATTTTGTCAAATTACAGATTAAAAAAAAAAAAAAAAACCTACTGCCCAAAACGGCTCGGACGGCGTACGGCGGACGGACATTTCGGTTTTGGAATCTAGACCTCTTGAAACGGATAATATCAAATTTTGAGACCGATCGGAGTCGTCGACCTCCAAGAATAATAAACCAAGACTTAAACGGAGAAGAAAACGAGACCCCGAAGGATTCGTCACACAATTCATAATATGAATTGTTATGTTAGGCCAATATTGCGCTAGCGTACCAATATGTACGATTTATCTTATAAGTACTTATATTATTATATTAAGATGAATCTTAAGTACTTATAAGTACCTACTTAATATTTATCTTAGGTAAGTACTTATAACTATTGAATTTCGAATATTGCGTGTAATATTTTTTAAAAAAAAAAGTCCCATCGTCATTTCCTTCGAATCCAACAGAAATTGATGAATTTCGTCCATTAATTCCTGACCTAATCAATCTATGGCAAAGAAATACCTAAGTAAATTATTGGACGAAGCCTTCTCTTGGCCGAAACCGTAATAGGATAGATTCTTACGGTCCGTCAATGAGCTTAATTTGTCAAGTTGGAGTCTGTTAAAAGTACCCATCCCTTTTCAACTTTGGAATAATGGAAGCAATGATATTAAAATTTTAATTGAGGCGTTTATGGATTAGATTGATGAAAAGAGGGAAGTTTCCGGGGAGTTTAAGAATTAAAAATAATTCAGTTACGTTCCCCTTGATTCATATAGAATTAATTCTCTGCCGAGGGAATTAGATTATTAAATGAATCTTGGGCCCGAGACGGTGACATATCGGGGGAGAAAGGATTAAAAGGATGAATTTAATTATGAAAATAGAACACCGAAACGAGATCAATCGCTCTCAAAGACCGGAAATCTGTTTAGCATTCAGTGGTTTTGGAGAGCATGTTGTACAAGATTGCTTCATAATTGAAATTAAATTTAATGTCCGTAACACGTATTCTAGATTGAACTATGCATTATTAAATTTTCCCTACTGCTATATTTGAAATTACCAGCATACATTGCTCACTTGTCTGGCAGTCTCGACAACGTTATTCGCTGTGATGCGGGCAGAATAATGATTCGTCTACATGAAATTAATTTAAAGTTGCGACAACTTTTCATGCAACAAGAATTCTCTTTCATCAACATTTATTCAGTCTCGCACGAAGAAACTCTGGTTCATGATTGAGAATCAACAAACAGTTTTGAATCCTGCTTCCCACAAAAATGGAGTACACCACCAAGGAATGAGAGTTAACCAAGTTAAACAGCGGGGTTTCACTCGTTTTTAAAGCGAGGAAGGTACCAGGGAGCGAGTAAAGGTGATGAATAAAGAATGATGGCCAACTTCAGCGCCCTCTTTTGTGCTTAGATGGGCTGGAAGTTTCTTTTGTTTGGCCTCGAAACTGCTCTGCTAACGCTGCGACGTGCTAAAAGTTCCTCGCCCCCGCCACCAATAGACAACCCTTGCAGGTGACTTGATGAATGAAATTAAATTGTACCTCTCAAACGAACTTTTAAGCTGTAATTTTTCCTCATTTCGAAGTTGAATGTTGAGTGATTTATTTATTTAGAGACAATTCTAACACCATTACTGACTTTTCCTTCTGCAGGGTCCTTCTAACGAGAAGGATTTGGAGTTTCGAACAAAAAGGTGGGGAAGGCCTTGCTATACGAACTGTTTAGCGATTACGTATTGTCGCTGAAAGCTCTACGGGCACTTAAAAATAAACGTTAACGAGTTTAAATAATCCTTTGATATAAATTGCGACAAAATTAATTCTGTGTCAATAAAGAATTATTCACTAAAAACATTTCCTGCATAGCGTCTGGACAGATGTGGGACCCCAAAAAAGTGGATTATGCGTCCAAAATCTCCCACATCTCCTGCAGATAACCACCTGGCATCCTTCAAAAGCTCCATTTACAGCCACATGCAAGCCCAATAGATCCCCACGGTGAACACGAATGGGTCTGAGACCCCCAAAAATGGATTCTACGCCCAAAAATAGTTAAAAAAGGACACCTTACTCGATCCCATAGCCGAAACCCAGCAAAGGCCCCTCCCGTAAGCCCCACACAGTCCTGCGGGTTCGGGCGATCGGATTGAAAACCTTGCTGACTCAACTAGACGGAGAACCCAGTATTTTGTCCAAACTTCAGATTTAAAAAAACCCTTTGTTCCACGTCAAACAATCCCTACTCGATCGCAAAAATCGGAGTTCAGATTCGTGTTCATCACACATGAATAAAGAAGACAACCACTGAAATCTACCGTAACAAATTCTTGTTCTCCTGTGTGATCTTTTAAGATGTGTATATTCTCTACATTGAAAATTCCACAATAATCCGTAAAAGAACACTAAACTAAACACGCCACAGGTTGAATGCTGAATTATTCCAAGAACGAAAGCAGCAAAAACAGGCGGCCCAACTCCGTACAGAAACCCTCCGGGAGGTAACTCCTTTTACAGAAAAATTTAAAACCCCTTAGGGGGTGACCCTCGTATATAAGTAAACACGACTTTCCTTTGAAGAACCCACTACGCATCTCATAGCTCAAAACCGTTTCGTTTTGCAGAGAGAAAAAAAATTGACCGGATTAAAAATGGCCACCCACCGAGATTGAAAGCTCTGAGAACACCCTCTGACGATGTCGGCGATCCAACGGAAGGGCAAGAACCGGGAAGTGTGGCGGGGTATAAAAATTGCCGAGGTAAGGGAGGGAAGTCGCTGAATAAACAGAACACCAATACTTATGGCCAATATCCCCAGCCGGTTTCGCCGGTGTTATTTTTACACGACCCGTCTTCCAACCGGGCGACCCTGTGAACGATTAGTTTTGTTTTCAAGAGGGCCGAGGGAAGGTTTTTCAAGATAGACCCCATCGAAAACCCCGCCTGCAGATAGCGATTTCCATAGTTTGCTCTCCACACAATCGACTCCACTTTTCCCACGAGGACGATACGCGTTTCCCCGTTGATGGAACTTTTTGTAAACAGGTGAATGAATTCGTAGGGATTGCCACTTAAGATCAATTTTCATAACACCCAAAAATCCTCTCAATGAAATAAATAACTATGTAAACGTCTTATAACATACCACACACAACCACTATTAAATAGTAAAATTATTTCCTACATTATAGGAACCTCCTAAAAACCAAATGCTTGAAACCCCCATCCGATTGTGGATAAACGAATGTACGAGGACATTGACTACTTATTCGCAGGCCTTCCTCGGTAGCTGCCACATATCGAATGACATTAGCAGTTATCGATACGTGAACGTCAATGGTAATTGGAGTCTGAAGCCGGGATTATCGAACGAGCCCTGTGATGGTTGTCGAGCCACTGAAGATACCGCTCGGTGGATTATGGCAGTAACGCTCCCATAATGAGGTTTCAGACGCTAAAACGGAGTGAAAACTAGATTGTATGACATACAATCTTCTTTGTACCAACTGTAAATGCAGATAAGTTGTAAATTCCGTGAGATAAAAATTTAAAACAAAATTGAAGGAAAGTGGTCTTTTTGAAAAGAACGGAATTTTCAATTTCCAAAACCATGTTCAGATTCAGCACCCTTTGAGACTCCCTTATACCAATTTTTGGTTCACGAATCCGTATAGTTAAGCACACAGTATTGTAGAAATGTTTGAGATTTAGAACCGAAAGGGGAAGCATATTTTGTCATACATCGAGCCGCTAGAGGGCAATGATGCAAGTTTAGAAAAGAGTATAATATACTCTAATATAATAATATTATTATTCACAAGGGTCTATTATTCTTGGATGCAGGTAAATTGAGCAAAAATTAGTTTGCAATTACATAATAAATAAAAAATTTCCGTACAGTAATTGAACAGATTTGAGACTTCGAAAATTGGATTATGCGTCCACAATTATTCAGAAATAATAATAATAATATTATTGTTATTATTATAGTTAGCTCATTATTATTAGTATAATAGTTAATATTATATTATACTTTTATTGTCATTCCATCCATCCATCCAAATCCATTTTCGTGAGGGGGGGGGGGGGGGGGGGGGTTGCACATCCGTCCACAATGTTTACAAGAAAATGTATGTATACCTAGCAAAGAATAGGAACTAATAAACCCTTGTGTAAAATTTATTCAGCGTTTAAAAAAATAGAATGACTGATTTTCAACGTTACTTACACCCTTCATTCATTAAATAAGGCAAAATGCTATTCATAACTCATACCTACTGGAAGAAGGTGTTAATAACACATAATATGTTCACAATTTCTAGAAAAACCATCCAACCTTTAAAATTGAGCTACTAAGTGTCCAACTAGCTACAATCTAAAAACACGAAGTTGCAAATATATCAAAACCAAAAAAATTTACAACCAGAAAACAAGTCAAAGTCAAATTTACTCGGAATCAGCTTTTTGTAACAGCACCCTCTTCCACTCGTACTTTTGAATTATTCAAAGAGCTCATTTTTACTCATGCTTACGGTACAGTCTACTATACATAATATGTATATCAAGCTCCCTTTATTAGCATTACATATATTATAATGCAGCAAAGGGAGCTTGATATCGCCGACAAGCCGCCAGATCTCGCTTCGTATCGCAAGCGTGGGAAAACGGGTGCCACACGATGTAGTCAGCTGGTGAGTCCCCCCCCACGCTTGACAGTTTCCTGTGATCGGCACTTTTTTACTTCGTTTTCGCTGGATCTGGAGGAAACTGTGGATCTGATGAAGGGGTCTGACTACCCTCCTCTCCCGCCGAACGACGTCTTTGACTCTGGGAAGTCACCTCTTTACTACTACCAGGTCGTCGGGGACCGCAGCAGCTCCCGTATTTACAGACAAAGCCGCGTGGAAATGCCATCTCCCTTCCGAGGGTTTGGTAGGAGTAGCATATCTTGACGACCCGAGTGAACATATATATATATATATATATATTATTCTGAACAAACCCTCTGCCTTCACCTCCTTCGGCGGAGAAGCCCCAGATTCAACGTCAGCGTCATGAGTGCCGATGGCTGGATACCCTGAAACTCCCGGTCACGTCCTCTATTGAATAGAGTCTATTCAAGTAAAAGTGAAGGAGTACCTTTTAACCCCAAGGTACACAGATAACACCCGCCTCGGGTTCAACTCCCAATAATTATATCCCACATCTGATGAAAACGTGTTGGGTTATGAGTCATGCCCATGGTCATGAGCCATGACATCAGGGAGCCAAAAATCAAGAACCTAGTTGCCGGGACATGGTCATGAGCCATGACTCATGACCATGTCCCGGCAACTAGGTTCTTGATTTTTGGCTCCCTGATCAAGAAGTTGATTCCTAGAAATGCACCGGATTCTGGAAAACACTGTCGCCTCATGAGGCAAGATGATTTGAAAGGCAGGAAACAGGTCGGAGATGTTATTGTAACGTAAGATTGATGCTCTACTTAACGACCGCGTTTGTGTGCCCTGGATGCCATCTCGGTACGCCCAGTCGTCTCCAAGTCCCAGGATATACGGTTCAGGAACACGCAATTAAGGGCAGGACGAAGGGGGCGACGGAATTCACCAAGCCATTATTGGACCGAACTAGGAGGGTAGGTTTGTACCCCAGAAAAATCGCCGAAGCCGGGATGGAACGGTCATTATGTCATACATCATATGGGAGGGGATTGGTCCACTCCCTTGAGGAATTTATTCTCATTTCTCCGAGCGTTCCAAAGCCCTCTCCCTCCTTCATAAACAACCAATAAATTTTCCGCGCGGGATGCTTCTGTCTTCGTCTGGTTAGGCCGCTGTCACATTAACTGTTATAAATCTGCATTTTCTCATGAAAAAAATATGCATTTTCCTTAATTACATTTTTAGGCAGATTTGCAAAAAATAAGTAATGCTTCTCGGTGGGGATTTGAATGATATAGGTAGGTATTAAAGGAATTTGGAATATGAGGAAGACGAATTAAAATACATTTTTGCCATCTCCGTGGATTTTTGATAGAAACAGGAAGATCGGCGTCTTAAGCCCTTCAACCCTTCCCTCACGGAATAGAATTCTATTCCGTGCCTTCCCTCAAACCCTGCAGCTTGCTTCGAGCATAAGACTTTAATGTTCAAAACATGCAACTCGTTATACACATTTTTCTTGCGTTTTTTTACGGATCTTGTTAGGTAATATTCCAACGATGAGAGGTTGTACGTGAAAAACATTACAGTTTGCCGCTACTCCGCAACACATTTCGTGAGACAATTCCGTTACGTTTTCTGACAGTGCTATAATAGCATGTTCCTTACTTCAATGTAATTAAGAGAACCGTTTCTGTAATGGTCACCAACCTCATCAGTGGGGTATACGGAAGAGAAGCAGCCGAATTCCTTCAAGAATTGTGGCTCTGAGTTAAATAGGGAGAGGTGGGGTCCAGCCGTTCGGTTTGGACTCAGAAGG
The DNA here is from genome assembly GCA_955831195.1 of Pilophorus perplexus. NCBI lineage: Eukaryota > Metazoa > Arthropoda > Insecta > Hemiptera > Miridae > Pilophorus > Pilophorus perplexus. The sequence continues at coordinate 18,091,595 of OY037012.1, forward strand.
TATATAGTCGAGAAGGAGCAAGGCCTGGAGGGCACAGATAAGTTAACTGAATCGAGGAACGTGATATCCTCGGCTTCCTTCTCGCACTCATCCCACAGCTTTTAATGAAAGGGGACTGAGGAGAGTGCCAATTAGCTCGGCGCGACGAGAAATGTGTGAATCCCAGAGAACTGAAATGGTAGGTAGGGCCAGCGCGGCACGAGGGGGTCTTTGTGCCAGGGGCTGAATGTCTCCCAGTCATAAAGGTGGTGGGGGAGTTGAATGGGTGGGGGCAGATCGGGGGAAGAACCGTAGAAGGGAATGCCATGGAGGAAGGGAAGCCGCATAAACGTTCATTTGCCCTCCTAATTATCCGAGATAGCTGATAAGAGACCTTCCCCTCAATCTCTTCACTGTGTTTGTCACTTCTCTTCAAGCCATCCTCTTTCACAGGTCGTCTTTGCCACCTCCTATATCCGATCTCCAATAAGATGAATCAGATCGATCGATTCCCAGAACAGCCCTCCAATGGACGTTTAGAAAAAGTCAACAATTGTGTCACTGAGTCATTAATAGTAAATTTCACATGAATATCTCACACCACTGAGAGTCAGCAAAATTCGTTGAGCCAATAAAAAAACAAAAAATATAACCACCAATAAACGTTTTTGGTGATGAACTCTTGTCAACACAGAAATATCTTATTTGTTTTTCCAGGACAACAGAGAAATTTCCATTTTTGGGGCAATTTAGAAATTTTGAACACAGCAGAATTTCAAATAAATCAAAATGGTTTCTGCAGGGTAAAAACATATACTAAAAGGGGGTAAGAACATTGTCTTTTTTCCTGCAGGAGTCAGCTCCCTTAAAACTGGTTTCTGCTTCTCTAAAACTGCGTCTGGTCCATCAAAACCTAAAGTATCGATTTGACCTTTAGAACCGGTTCATGCTTCCCAAAAACTAGTATCAGATACTTCCCAAAAACTAGTAGCAGATTCTGCTCTCTCAAACCAGTCTCTGCTCCCCAAAAAACTAGTGTCTGCTCCTTCCTAACCGTTTTCTCCAATCCTAAAATTAGTTCATATTCCCTCGAACCCGGTTTTTTTATTACCCATCAAAAAACTGTTTTATTTACGTAGTACAAGTAGCTGACACGATTTGTTTCTTAGGTAGGCATATCCTGTTACTCTTTTCCTTTACGGGAAAACAAACCGGTGAATATATGAAAAAACAAGGCCAATTCAACTAATGCAAGCTGGACCCAAATGTCCCCAATATTCCTTCCATTCTCTTAAACCAGTCACGCGTGAGCAGATAACCTTGCAAAACCTATCGCCTGATCCAAAACGTAAAAACCATCTCTGGAGCTTTCGCTTCAAATTCCGCTACCTTCCTCGTACGGTTCCCTCACGTGAATCGAAAAGGTACCAACGAACGTGCTCAGACTTCATCTCGGGGAATTTCCATATACTTCATACCACTTCCATCACATCAATATTCGCTCAAAGGAATACAGACACGATGACTAAGTCCAAACATCGCTTCCTCCTTCGCTTGCACCTTCTCAACAAAAAAAGACGTGGGAGTTCAAAAAAACGAACCTACGTCACGTCTATACCCTTTATCACAAAGACATTGCCCTTAAGCTGGCTTGAAGAACTGTCAGGGTGAGTGCGGACTGCGCACTTATTTCTTTCCATACGTTGTAGGTACTCAATCCATCACGTTCGTGCCTGCGATATGAAAGACGTGGCAGAAAAGGTGTTCAAGACGCCACAGGGGATTTTGAACGAATTTTGAATAGCCAGACCCCTTTTTTCTCCATGTAGTCAATAAATGAGAAACACTTTTTCCCTTCGTAATTTCAAATTATTGATTCTCTTGTGACTCCTCCGTCTCCGCCATCTCCTTGTAAACGTTCCGGACGGATGTTCAATTCCTGAAAGTGCCTCTGCCGTGATGATGCTATCACCTTTCTCTCCGGGCGGAGAAACGAACTTCGTCCATTTCAACTATTGGCACACTGTAATATCATCAGATTGTGTCGTAAAAAAAAGGGGAGCGTCTCACAATGAAGTATCTACCCCGTATTGGATTACATTCACTTTTTATAGTGGTCGGAATTGTTGTGTAGCTTGGATAAATAAACTGTCTCCTTATTGATCCGGTAGCATTGCGTCTTTATAATTAAATTAGTCGTTTCATGTGTTACAAGCTGTTGATGTCACTGTATAACGGAGAAGGGTTGAGTGTGAGTAGGTGTCGCCATGCATTATGCATGTATAACTGGGTCGGACCAGCCATTTTTGCTCCCACTGTGCACTCCACTTTTGGTTTTCCCGCCCTGTATTTGAATAATCGCCGAAAAGTCCTTCCAGTGTATAAGAGAAATGGTAGGAGTCAAACCCAGAACAGTTGAGTTTAATGTAAGGTGGATGATGTAACAGTTGAGTTGTTGTGAGCGAAACGGTTAGATTTTGAGCCGCCCCTTACGCATATTCTTCGTTCTCCCTATTTCCACAATTTCTTAGCATCTAGTTCTTCCACCAATTCATCAATTGTAAACTTACCTATCTATACTGATGGCTACGAGGTTGAAGATGGAGGACGTGCTGCACGTTACGTCCATAGCGATATAAAAATCGCACACGAAGGCCGGTAGACTCCATGAGCCATTCACCTGTAATACAAAAAAGAAAGTACATAATATTATTAATGATGTATAATATACATGTATAATATACATGTATAATATATTATATTTACATTTTTGTTTTTTATATCAGACAATATATTTCGTATTGTCTTTAACGATTCAGAGAAAACTGCTCCCAAAGGTTTTGGGCAAACTTTATTTTGAGAAAATTTAATGATCATAAACGTCAGATTTTAATGACTGTTGCTGAGAGTCTTAGATGACTGAAAGGCTGAACTGTCATTCAAAGAATATCAACCCTAAAAGCATCAAAAATTCATGCACAAGTAGCTCTTTAAAGCTTTCGATAAACATCCTCAATGATATTCACTGGACGAAGTTTTTCCTTTGAAACTTCGCAAGAGGCCGGAGCCAAAGCACTCGAAATTCATACTTTAACTCCCACAGTGATCTTTTAAGGCGGGGAATCCCCACGTTATGCACGAAGACTGAAACTTGGGGGTATTTCTCTGGATGGGGGACATTGGGAGCTAGGGGCTCGGTGGGAGTCAGTGAAAGAGCCATTAAGGGTGATTTAAGCCCTCCGGTCAGAAAGACAGCCCAAGAAGAAAACTTCATGAGAGTGATTTCCTCTGAGAGGCGGTTTCGAAAAGGATTAAGTCTTTACTTACGGCCTGTTTTATGTTCCTACGTGAAAAAGACCGGCTGAGCCTCACAAGAGTGACAAAAGTGAACTTTCGACAAAGGGTTGAAGAGGATCGGCAGGCAGACAATCTGAAGCGCAATCCCCTTGGAATGTGTATCATAAGCGCGAAATGTATAATGTTCAAAAGCGCGAGGTATACCTCATGTATACATAATTTGTTACAACATAATAGTGACGGATGAACAGTTCATTTGGTGAATCACAGTCCAAGGGACCGGGATTTAGCAATCCACCTGAACCCCCAGTGATGAAGGCCTCTTCATGATTCGTAGGCTTGTTGACATTCTTTGTTTTGTTGACCAGTCAACCTGTTGATTTTTTTGTTGACCTATTAATCATATCTCTCAGCTATCTTCTACCCCGGATCTCCTTTCAGAGGACTCGAGGAGGCCAAGGAATCCTGACGTATCAGGTAAATCTGGCCAAGCCGAGTCCTCCATTCCTGTAGCTGCATCCACTTTTGGAATATCAGATCACGACAATAAGAAATGTTTTTAGAAGCCAAAAAGAGGAAAATACATCATTTTTGCGACAAAAAGTCGTTCACGTAGTTTATATTCATCCAGGTCGATTCAAAAAGTAAGTGCGTGACGTCGTCACCTACAGACCTTCTGGTTTGACAGCCAGGGTTGCCAGAAAACTACTTTTTCCGCAGATCGTTCCCATAAACAATCTCTTGACATTTTTAGGAATGGGCGTCAAGTGGGGTATTTACGTAAGAAACATTACCTACTGTGTTCGTATGTACAAAGTTCAAAACTTATTACTTGACTTTCTGAAATCTTTGCATCTCAACGAAGATACTCTTTCTAACTAGTTTCCCACCTTATGGCAACAACTACTTGAAGCCATTTTACTTTAATGCTCAGAACTTTAAACTTTTCAACACCAAACTAACCATATTTTCGAAAGAACACAGCAGAGGAGTTCGGAGCTATCAATTTTAACAACATAAACTGCTGATTAATTTCCCCCTAAAAGCGAAACGGTCGACTACAACATCTAATAACCAGGAGAGTCCGTTTACTTTATGACGATTTATTATTCCAAACGGTTGACATCTATTTTCCTGTCATTAAATCGGCGTCAAAGTTTTAATTGAATCTGAACTCACTCGTGGCCCGGGGCCACTGGAAAATGGAGAGTTTTTAGGGGGCGATGGAACTCCGAGTGGTGGGGGGGGGGGGGGGTTGAAGATAATTGGGAAAATGAAGGTGAAAATCTCTCCGGGAGGGGGAGATGGAAAGCTATGGGATGTCCGGGTAAGGAAAGATTAAGGTTAACTGTGTTGAGTCTTAATTAAAACATCCGACCTTTTGAGTCGGTAGCGTGGTAACGTTACAAATGAGGTGATAAGATTGGTCAATTGGCGTCGACCTTTGAACCTTGAACTAAGTATCTGAACAATAGAATCTATATTATCCAACTTTATACAAATTGCTGATGGTGACCAATCTCTAAAATTACTTAGCCCGCTCCCTGTTTTTTCATAGATTGCGAGTAATACAGTAGAATCCTCAAGAAATTCTGAAAAACGTCGCAAATTTTACATCAGGGTTTATTTGCTTTGGTATAAATAATTTATTGTGCAAAAGTTAATTATTGTGCAATTATTGTGCAAAAGTTAATTTTTTTTAAAATAATTTTTGAACAACCCGAAATTAAAAAACGCTGCAAATTTTACACAAGGGTTTATTATTCTTTGATATACGTTACTTGTGCAGAAATTTAATTCTGTCAATGAAAAAATTAAAAAATTTTTTTTTTGATTTTCATCTCAAAAAAAAAATTTTTTTTTGGATTTTTTTGTTCAAAAATGTGTTTTTTCAAAAACTGTTTTTTTTTTACTCGAAAAATATTTAACATCCTGGGATCCTTCAAAAATCCCATTTTTAGCCCCACGAATGCCCTAAACATCGCCCCAGTGAAATCGGATCGTTCCGGGACCCCAAAAAATGGATTCTACGTCCAAAAATACTTCGAAAACGACACCTAACTCGATCTCATAGCTAAAAGCCTTAAAAAAACCCCTCCCGTAGCCCCATTATAGCCCCATAGCGCCCCACGGGTTTGGGCGATCGGACTGAAAACCTTGCGGGCACAACTAGATGGTAAACCAAGTATGTTGTCGAAATTTCAGATTTTTAAAAAAATTCCTACTGGCCAAAACGGCCTGGACGGCGGACGGCGTAAGGCGGACGGACAATTCGGATTTAGAATGTAGACCTCTTGAAACGGATAATGTCAAATTTTGAGCCCGATCGGAGTCGTCGACCCCCGTCGCGAAAACATAGGTGTATTATTCCAAGAATAATAAACCAAAAAACAACTCTATTTTCGTACAGCATTTGGACAAAAAGGGGGCCCATAAAATGGATTATATGCCCAAAACTACTCGGAAAAGGACACCTTATTCCACCACCTGGCGTCCTGAATGAAAGCCCCAAAGATCCCCACGGTGAAACCGGATGGTTCTTCGACCCCTAAAAGTGGATTTGACTTCCGAAAATTCTTCGAAAGCAACACAACACGAACCCAAAGCTTACGATCTTCTAAAACCCCTTCCGTAGCCCCCCAGAGCTCCATGGGTTCGAGCGATGGGTTTGAAAACCTTGCGAAAGGAATGGAAGAAGAACCGAGTATTTTGGCAACATTTAAGATTTTAATAAATAAACTTTCTGCCTCAAACGGCCGTTAATATCATTTTTGAAATATACACAACGTGAAACAAAATATAATAAGGACAGATTTGGAGGCCGATACAAATTTTCGTCCCCAGTTGCGGATTCATAGCTGTATTACTCGAAGAATTAGTAACCAAAAAATGAGGTCTAGTAGAAAACTAATATCAGGTCAAGAATGAAAACTAGCGATAGGTTAATCGACGCTCGCCAATGAGTCGTTTTTCTCGACGAACCGATTGAATCGCTGCCCAGTAATTGCATGCGGGCCGGAACAACCAATTGAAATATCATGCGAGGTAATAAAAAGCTGTGAAATGATCGGCCCTTCAACTCGACAAAGTTAATTCCGTGGCGCGGTGAGGACGTTAATTGGGCGCAACTTTCTCTGTAAACAGATCGTGCGAACGAGCTCTCTCAAATTAATCTGAAAAAAAAAAAAGGGAAAAGCTCCAACCCGGTTCGCCGCGAGCATTGAAAATATTCCACAGGGACAGCTGGAATGGCCTGAAAGATCAGATAGCCCGATCGAACTCTAGATGTAGCACTCTGGTTCCAATTCAAATGAACATTTTTAAATTCAACTGCAATTAACTTGGAGCCGTCTAGAAGCACGGGTGACAGCCTCAGGATAGTGAATATTACCAGAGGGAGCAATACAAGGAGAGAGGAGGGTTCTTACAGCCCAGTGGGATTTCTGCTTGGCACCTGACGCCATTTGGGGGGTTCCATCCTCGTTAATTTCGATCAATAGCCCCAAGGCGGAACTTCGATTAATGTTTGAAACCTCACCAACCTACGGCGGCTGCTCTTACGTCGGTAATGTCGAATTATGTCAGTAAAAGCTCTCCGTCTCACTGGTTTACGCTTCTGGAACACAAACTAATCTTCCACTTGGCTGAACTTAGAATGGACGAGTTCTTGCATAATATTCGTGCTTTTAGATGTTAAACTTTACAGTACTGCAAACACAACACGCATGAACCCCTTCAAGTAGAGAACGTTGTTTTCCATTCTCGTTGTCCATGAACTCCAAGATATTGTTTAATTTCATCCCCATGGCTTAAACAGCTTACTGCAGTAAGAAATTTAAACCTTATGATAAGGTGTGGAAGTGATGCAGGAGGCATGTTCCTAATCAAGGGCTTTAAACGGTCTTCAAAGGAAGCTGGATGTGGGCAATAAAGTTTTATTGGTCATCCGACCAACCCTGACGTGAGGTCTTCACGTGAACGTAAACCTACACATGGGACTAGGAAACTTGACCTTGCTCTATTGTCACCAGGGAGAAAGAAAGGCTATTGAAACGTCTGTCCATATATACTGTAATCTTCTTTCGGATATTATCCGAAAGAAGATTACAGTAGGTAGTTGGAACATTTGCAGGCAACGACTACAGTGTTTGGAGACATGAAAAATAATTAAGGGTGCCTACTCCTGGTGTGGAGTGGGAATAAAAGAAAGTTTGTAGGAAAAATCCCTGCACTGCACAACACTGCAATCAATAAAGTGCAGTAGACCCGGTTCGGACAAGTGAGCCGTTGGATCTGGCTTCTTATCTGAGGCCGCTGGATCTCGCTTCTTATCTCAGTAGGGAAAACCCCTTCCCATCTCGAAGCATCATTGTTTGGCAGGTCTGGGGTGACTCCCCCAGTGAATCCTCAGCCTGACAGTCTCATCGAATTATTCGAGTCATCCGAGTCAGCGTTTTGTCAGAACGCCGGTTTGGACGATGAAAAGCCAAACCTCTTACCATCAGATCCAGGTATTTACAGGCCAAACAGCAGCTAAAGATTATATCCCTTCCGAAGATCAAGTAGGAGTATCTCATGTGGACGACTCCAGGACGTTTACTCTGGCTCCACCACCTCCTCAGTGGAGAACCCCAGGCATCAACTTAGACGTCCTTGGTGTGATGCTTGACCTTAACTCATTTTCACATGCCTTTGGCCCATTGTTTCCAGCTGGAATATTTCTAGAACGGCCAGACGTTCAGCTGATGCACCTGGGTTAACGCCTCGCAAGGCGTGCCTTGTTGGCCATGTTTCCAAACTAGTGCTATCAGAGTCATTATCTGCGGAGGGCATTTTCCTGCGTCGTCCAATCTCCTCCTGTCTACGGAAAGGCGTGCGCGTTGAGCTAACGTGAGGTCTGCAGGCCGGTTTTCAGCCCGATCACCCAAACCCGGGCTAAAAAGGGGCTAGGGGAGGGATTTTCGGCTATGGGGTTGAGTAAGGTGTCGTTTTCGAAGTATTTTTGGAAGTATAATCTATTTTTGGGGGGTCCCATAACGATCCGATTTCACCGTGGGGATCTACGGGGCTTTCGTGGGGGCTACAAATGAGATTTTTGAAGGATCCCAGGTGTTCGAATTAGGTGTCGTTTCCCGAGTAATTATGGACGCATACCTAATCCTTCTTTCGGGGTCCTACATCTGTCTAAACATTATTCAGAAAAAAAAAGTTTTTCAATTCATTTTTTTTTTTTTTTTTTTTTTTTCAAAACATTTTCTGTTTGACACAGAATTAATTTTTGCACAGTTAACCTAATTCACAGAATGAAAATTTGTGTAAAATTTGCACCTTTTTTAAAATATTGACTATAATATTAAACGTGGTGTCTGGGAAACCTAACCTGATACCCCAACTCCCAACTACCAACTCAGGCAGCGGCGAGAACATGGACCCAGCTCCTCCAACTTTCCACCCTTCTCAAAATACAATAATTGTATCAAAATTATTCTAAAATCAAATGAAATTTGTAGAAAGTTACGTAGAAATACAGGTCCCCAAATTACTCCTGCCTCAGGTTGAATTCCCATCTCTTGGTCAGACCAGTAATTTAAATTATTTAAACCCTTTGAAGGCAATTACTATCAAGAAGTTAATTAGTCCAAAATTTGGAACGGTTTCGCAAATCAAAGCCTGGCAGAGACGCTGGAATAGTTTGATTTCGCTCGCTAAGTCAATACCCTTAGTGGAAGCGGGTGTTGAAGAGGGGTGGCGGTTGTAAGGGTGGAAGAGAAGGTCTGAGAGCTTTTAGCCCTCGCCTGTTCCACCGATGTGTTCCAAACGGGTGTTCCGTCCCTCGAAATTCCGCCACTCTCCACCCGTTCTCGCCAAAAGGGAACAATCCTTGATTATACTCGTTATGGATCGACCATTTATATACCCCTTCCCCTTGAAGCTGTGACTTTGCCACTTCGCTCGACTACTTTGCTGAATTTTTCAGCTCCGTATTCTCTTAACTCCGCCTCTGCCACTTATACCGTCTGCCGTTTTGAATGGAGATTCTTCCCACTCAGCTTTACTTGAGTGAGATTTCTTTCATCGATCGTCAACTTGACATGGTATTGCATGAATGCAGAAGCATCATTTCCGTCCTGTTTGAAGAGTGAATCAAAATCTACTTGGTTCTATCAGGGTCAGCGGGAAGATATTAGGATTATCCACTAGTAAGAGAAACTGAAAGAAAGCTTTTGGACTCGTTATCTGAAAACTGGCCTCAGAACTATAGGCAGGAAAGCTGTTGGGATTTTCTTTATTCCTAGAGAAAAGAGGAGGGTAAAAGTTTCTCTTCCCGCTTAACATCCTCGCACCCTCTGGACCACTTCCCCTCGTCACCACACTCGCAACGAAATGGCGATGTGGAGGGAATAGCAATGCAATCAGTGCTTGAGGCGTCCATTCACGTTCCCGCCATTCTTCCATTAGACTGACCCGCTGGCCACTGCAGCCTGGATGGAGGAGGGGTAGTTGGTCCGCAGCCTCAATCTTCCTGTCTCTCCCCTCTACTGACCGCACCTTTCTACACCGCAGTAGTCGTTCCTGACCCAACCATCCCCCTCCCCCCATTCGGCAATTCTCCTGGCCGTCAGCCGCGATCCTACTTACCGCCCCCCAGTGATAAATGCATTATTATATGGTGCGAATTCCACCTCCTCCTCCCTCTTTCTGTAGAACGCCCTAACAGGAGCTAACGCGAGCTTTTCTCCCTTTTCGATTCCACGTTACGCTTGGCAGAGCTAACCACAGCTGAACGTAGGATAAGGTGTTACGTCCGTACAGGAGAACGGAACAATCAGCCAAGTAAAATCTCACCCGTAAGGTATTTTGATATAAGATCAAACTGTGACAGAATTTTAGTGTGATATTCACTCTAAGGGTATTCAAGATCGAGCTTTCCATGTTGAACGTCAAAAGAAGAAAACTTAGTAAACTTCAAAATCATGAGGCACTTAAGAGAGACGGTATGTTGAACAGTGTAAAAACATAAAGAAATGGACAAAAATAGATCATTTCTGTCAAACAACAACAAAATCAACGAGAAATAGCTATCTACCTAGCAGGTTATGTTGTGATTTGTTTTACAAATAAAAATGCAGCAGAAAAGCAATACAAAGGAGCCAAGTGCTGAAACTGTTAGGAACACAATGAGGAAACATATAGGTAGAGGTTAGCGGCTATTTTGTTTTTGATAACACGGATGTTGTCGAAAGCTACCACAGTTTGCAAGTACTTTCTGTAATGCTGATACAGTGTGTAGCACAGTTTTATAACATACTTACGACCAATTTTCTTGATTCACGTTAAACAGAACGACTGTTTAGACACCTAATAGTGCTAAACAGCATATAAGTTATTAGTATTGAGGAGTTTCACGGTAAAAGTTTCACCATACAATAAGCCTGTACTTTGTTTTTTTTTTAACTTTTAGGGCATTCACGACGGACATATTTACGGCGTTGTTGAGTCCTCTTGTAGGTACTATACACACTTATTATGCGATTCTTCTTATTATTCTCTACAGTGAAACGAGAGTAAGAAAGTTTGCGGATCGGGAGTAAATATTCATTGTCTTGGTAATGCAGGAAATGGAGAAGAAAACCTGGCTTCGCTGTGACGGAAGTTTGTGCAAGGCAAAAGTCGATTTCAGGTGAGGAGAGGGATAGACGTTGTTTAGGTGGCTGTGCACGGGGCATATGTACCTTTCAATTTGAGAACACAGCAAAAATCGGCAACGTCCACTATAACTTGGCGGAAACCACGTCCACTCGCTTGATACGAAACCCCAAAACTCCCATCGCTACACCATTTCTACGTCAATGGAAAAGCGGGTACTCAGATATTAAACATCCCGACACCAGCAATTGCGAGGGGAAGGGGGCTAAAGAAAAATGGGAAGAATGTGAGGGAGTTTGCAAACTCCCCCTCATGAGGGGTAGATGCGGCTTTCGTGAAGGGGTAGCCATAACTTTCCATAAAAGCGCATTGCGTGCTGTGTTCAGTAAATACAGCAGGCTGGTCGAGATTTTACGCAAACAAGCTATTAAACGGCAGGAAATCACGGTTTAGGGCCCACCGCTTTTACAACGCTATCCACAAAGGCCAGCTTACTATGTACGTACGCTCGGTTTACTCAGGAATTAATAATTAGCGTCGAAGCTTGGGCGGAAACCCAACTCATTATTATTTGAAACACTGAAAATGGAGAAGGTTGAGTAATAATTACTATAACTTTGTGTAGTATAAATTTGTATAATAATTGCATAACTGCAAGAAGGATCCACAACCGCCCTCATCCTGCTTCAGCACAATGTTGACGACATTAACAACATATTTTGATTAATTAATTGAGTTTGATTGATGACAAGACATCAGGGGAGTGTGGTGATTTATTCAAAGCATTAAGAAGCTATGTTTTGGGGCACTTGTCGGTTCCAACCTATCTTCAGCTGTCTCCAAAGTTTCAGTAAGTAAGCGAGACAACGGAAGCCGTCGTGAAGGGCACGAGGAACACAAGGGGTGGGAGCGAAGCTGCAAAAAGTCCTTGTAAATACACGGTTCCTTCTAAAGCTAGCTAGGGAAGCCTCACTAAAAGCATTTACCCCCACTACCTCCCTCCGCTGCCCCTTTCTCTCCTATTTTCCCCCCTACTCGCTGTTCGCTGCATCAACAAACTTTTTTCCCCCTCGTTTTTTCCCCTCCGGCTGACTCCCTTCCCAAAAACTTACAACCGGTTAAGCAGGTCTCCACACGCCAGTGCGCTTACGTTTTTTCTTGTTGGCTTCAAGCTTTTTATCGGCCACCGCCATTTTGGCCTCGATTTCCCAGCTGGATCTTATCTTGCACTCATGCAGTAATTTCCTTTCCCCACGTATTCATGGTAATTCATGGTGAATGTATTATATTCACATGTATCACACAGGGGTCTAATTTTTTTCAATTTACATTAAATTAAATTTTAAATTTGGAGCAAAATGCGGGAATCTCAAGTGCTGAAATATAGTAAATATTAGCAGGGTCTAAATTTACTTCTTTTTTGTTTGTTTTTAATTTAACTGTCCATTAAATTCTATTTGTATTGGAGCCTCAACCTGATTAGGGGAACGAGCAAGAGGAGAGTAACATTAAATGACATAAATTAAATTTTTGTTGGTCATCTTCATTACGAGATACATCCGATAATCGGAAAAATCTGAAAAAAAGGAAAACTCGTGTCGGCGATCATAGAAGGTACGAGAAAACACTGACACCACCAAAAAGTTGTTCCATGTGACGTAGCCGACACGCTCGCGAGGCCGCTATGATGGGGTGTCCCGCTAGTCCCATTATATGTATTTGTGTAGGTATAGGAGTCATATTTTTGTCATATTATGACCGAGTATTGGTGTTTAGACAATTTTTCCTAGATTTGAGACCAAAACCGTCTCTGTAGACACAACAGTTTTCGAGATTAAGCTATTTAGAATAATATTCAGACAAGTTTGAAATCATATTATGTTTTCAAACTTGTCAGTTTTGGTTTATTATTCTTGGAATAATACGTGTACCTGTTTTCGCGACGGAGGTCGACGACTCCGATCGGCCTCAAAATATGACATTATCCGTTTCAAGAGGTCTAGATTCCAAAACCGAAATGTCCGTCCGCCGAACTACGTCCGGGCCGTTTTGGGCAGTAGGGATTTTTTTAAATCTGAAATTTTGACAAAATACTTGGTTTACCATCTAGTTGTGCCGCAAGGTTTTCAGCCCGATAGCCCAAACCCGTGGGGGGCTATGGGGCTTTTTTAAAAAGGCTTTTGGCTATGGGATGGAGTCAGGTGTCGTTTTCGAAGTATTTTTCGGCGTCGAATCCATTTTTTGGGGTCCCGCAACGATACGATTTCACAGTTGCGATCTATAGGGCTTTCATGGGGCTACAAATGAGATTTTTGATGGATCCCAGGAGGTCAAATATTTTTCAAGTATTTATGGGTGTTAACTAGCAGCACGACAGTGTCACTTGATTTCACCCCGGGGTTCATCGGGATCACTAGAATTGACGATATTCCGTTTTATGCAAAAACCCCATCAGCAGCAGGGTAAAAAGGGCGAGAGAAGGAGAAAAACGTCTTTAGTAGAACTACTTTAGTCGCAATATGGTTTGCATAATATGCAAACGTCGTCCCCCTAAATGCAGAAGGGCGAATATTGCAAAAGCTGAATTTTGGGAAATCGCGATTTTCTCTGGTGACGTCAATAATTGGAGTAAGCGGAACGAGTCAACTTGTAATCGATCTTTATGTAATCGATCTTTCTGAGTGATTGGATCGTCCCGCTCTTTTCAAATTCGGAAAGAGGAGGAGAAAATAAAAAAGATGGGTGCCCTAACTCAAAATCGCCGTTTTGCAATATTCGCCCTTCTGCCCGGTATATTTATTCACCCTAAATATAAATCGGATTTCCAAAAAACCGTCAGTCTGTATTTCATTAAGGCAATAAACATGAGGGGCGGAAGAGCGGGGGTTGGCTGGCAAAGCCAGACTGATTAAATTCCCATTATCATTAAATAAATTTATTTAAAAATTCATTGTTTAAATTTAAATGTACATTCATTTTTCCTTTGACAGACGTATGGAGCATGATGAAATGTGACGATACACAGTACTGCAATGCATGATAGCGCTGAGAGGATGATAAATTCCGGTATTGGGCGTATCCTTTAGGCAAAGAGACTGATCCTGTTACTTGTGAGAGACGTCACCCTGTCAAATGCCGGCCTCAAACTGGGGATCAGCTCCGTCTACCCACGTGAAGTGTATCTTGTACGGTAATAACGAGATAAGAGTGCCAATTAAGGCTTGGGTTCCTTGAGGCTGGATTACTCCCTCTTCCTTCCCATTGCCGTTCTTTCACGTCATAAACCTCCGGTTCCACCCTTCGCCTTCTAGGAATACTGAACAGGTCTCTGCGGAGGATGATCTGCTCTTGTAGACTGGGTGATGGCCGTGGGGTTTAGGGTGAGCACAACCGACATCTTGCTTTGTGACGTCAGACGCTTCTGAGGTTCCAGAAACCATATGGGCTGAAACTTGTTCGACGCCAACTTTGATGAGTGGATTTAAGCCTTTCTTTCTTTCTGACGGGACTATAACGAGCGCCAAACTAGATAACCCAATAATAATAACTAATGTCAATTATTAACAGATGAAATTGTTCCACGCCCAAGACCAAACAGAGTATAAAATCTTAAAATTACCACATCTTCTATAACATCGTAACAAATGCGCATCCTCCGAATGAACTCACTCATGTTCCTCAAGGCATGTAACTAACTTCAAGAGGAAACACGATGGTGAGGGGGTTACACTAAGGGTGCTTTAAGATCGAGTAAGCCTTTTTCCCCGGGGCTCTTTCCACCTTCTATGTGCTCCTCCATCGACCACCAGGATTTACAGTAAATGAGAAAATAATGAAAACCGCGAGAAAAACACAAACCCAGACTTCTAAATGATCATCATAATTGCTTCAGGCTTCCCACGCAATCGCACCATTTAGCTGTATTGAAAGTAATGACCAAACGCCTATAACAAAATTTGAAAATGGACGTTCGTGATACGAGCGGGGCATTTTAATGGTTAGGATTTTACGGAATCTGGTCCTGCTGAAGAAAGGTCTCGCATACAATTATAAACGCCACAGTACTTGTCTGCTTCACGAAATCTGGCCCACGATAATGATAGAATCAGCAACCTGGTAAAATGAAGTGTCAGCAGGAGAAGAGGAGTGATAGGCATCGCACGATGAAATGCGAGATAGAATTGATGGAGGGGGTGGCCATGCTTGAAATGACCTTTCATCAACTATGTCGAACAATTCAATGGGGTAGCGGGGTGGGGCTGTTAGCCTGAAGAGTTGACTTGGCCGAGGGGAGGATGGAGGACCAATCAGAATCTCAATTGAATCAGTGCAAATTACAATGAAGCTGTCCGTCGTCGGTCCATCATGTCCGAACCTGATTCAGCGGGAGGTCCTTTCTGTCCTTTTCTGTCCTTTCCGAATCGGCCCCCCACCCTACATTTTCCTACCGTTTTTGTTCTGTTCCCATTTTTCCTCTCGTCACTGGGATCGTCATCTGTGGAGATATCTAACCACCGTTAAGCCGAATGATTTTTCGATGGTGCGCTAAAAAACAATAGTTTCAATGTCGTTCATGAATTATTCAACGATTAGCTTCCTCGTTGTTCCACTCACATCGAACGCGAAAAACCATCACTCGAACAAAAGTCAACATTTTCCGTTCGACAAAAAAAGAAGAAATATAATTTCATATCATTTCAATAGAGTCACAAATATATGAATAAATTGGAACAAATTTTCCTTGTCGGTACCGTTTATAAACGATCTGTGAGTTGAAGTTACATAGTCGATCCCGGAAAGGGTCTGTCCAGATGTCTTTTGGGATGTAGATTCCCTGGGGACGGGAGAAAGGAAAGAAGTCGAGATGTTCGTAAAAGTTGTGTTCACACGCGGCTCAGAGGAGCCTTTTATAGCGATAACCATTTTGCCAAAGCCTTCCAAATCTGTGCGCTTCCCCTTCTGAACGTTTTCACCGGGTGCGACAAAATATAAAAGTTTCCTAAGCCTACTCCATCCAGAGAAATCGATTGATTCGAACGTTTCAGCTGAAATAACGATTTCGAAGAAAAGTGAGGTTGGCAGAAAAAAATATTATCAGCCGGTAGCCTCAAAGAGAGTTTGGTGAAAAAACACCACTTGAGACGTGACGAGAATAAATTCTCTATTCATCGAACCCGAACAATCTCTGGGCACCTTGTAAATTCTAAATAGGTAGGAGATTTTGTAAGCTCCGACGAAAATTTATAGCGCTACTTTTCCACCTTTTATCTCTTGCGGGTAAAAATTAGAGCTCAATTCTCCAATTTACATCCCCATTCAGCGCTATCTCGGCGGGGCAGTCGGGGTTTTTATCACTCCGGATTTGTTTCAAAGGATTTATTTTCCTTAGCGTTGAGACCTTTTATTTTTTTGTGTAAGGTCGTTTCTTTGAGAAGTTAACGTGAAAGTTGTTATGTCAATTTTAGGATGAAAAAATTGTTGGAAGTTTCTCAGATGTTTTCTACATAGTTGCGAATTGTGAGGTAAATTCCTGGTCGATTATACCAAGATGGAAGGTCATCAAAGGGTTTATACTCAATGTAGTGTTCTCTAAGCGTCTTCTCTAAGCGATCAACTGGTTTTAAAAAGGTATTAATACGTCTCAGAGCCGCTAAGTGTCGCATTTAAGAATGGCTTGGGGACATGGGGAAATCGCCTCTTTCCCGCACAACGAAGTCGGCGGGTCCAAAATGACTCCCATTTCCCCAAACGCCTGCAGTCTGCCCGCAGTCTTTACGAACCCCAGCTGCAATGGGGGAACTAGGTCAAAGAAATGGATAGATGGTACTCAGTGCGATTAGCAATGAGAAACTAGGTGTCTGAACAGAGAAAATGACTAGTGAAAATTTGGCATTTTCTTTAGGACCCGTTTCAGAAAAATAAAAAGTATTCTAAAATACACTATTAAGGAGGACATGGCACATAGCTTCCTCGCGTTCAAAGACTACCTCGATATACAGCCAAATTGGATTATTAGCTCATCCCAAAATTAAGACTGTAACAAGATAATTAAGTTCGCGCATGGGCTGCGCGTACCGCCGATTTAGTCATCATGAAATGTATATGGGACCTCAAGGGGCAGTACCTGCATAATCCCTGAATATTTGCCAGGATCAACATTGTGGAAGTTATGCCCTTTTTAGGAATTACAGTTTGCCTGCGTACAGCCTTCCACTGATTCAATCGTCATGACATACGAGACCATAATTCAGTACCCACATTATTCCCGCAAGTGAAAACAATGCTTCCGCCACCTTCAGTAGTCTCGGAAGTAAACATTTTACATACATTTAATTTAATGCATTAAATGTATGTAAAATGTTTACTTCCGAGACTACTGAAGGTGGCGGAAGCATTGTTTTCCATAAATACATGTATTTATTTATTTTTGAAGCGAAGCTTTTATACGGACACCCCCCTCCCCCTCCCCCGCTAGGAACGCTCGCCGCTCGGGGAGTCTCCCAGTGAAAATCGTGAGTCAGTGAGTGAGTGAGTCTCGCGATATATACATTTGATATAGATGGGGCGCGTTTGGCTCTTCCAACCCGGCTGCTGTCAAGGAAGTCGGAAAGAGGTACTCAGAAAGGGTGGAATCCGGGGTGGGGCTTCAGGGACCTTACAACGGTGGAGGAGGCGGGGAAATTTTTTTTGCCGACCTTTTAGCTACGAATAGGGGGTAGGGGTAGGGGTAGCCGGAGCATCTAGTAGGACACAATACTGGCAGCTGATTTTTGCAAAATGATATAAAGCTTCGCTTCCTTTTTCATTCTCCCGAGGAATGAAAATATTTGTTTCCTAATTTTTTCTAGAGCTTTTCTCAAACAGGAAACAATGTTCTAAACTTGAATGAGTACCAAAACGTAATTTTTAAGTTCATCCATGCTTAACAACTCTCATTCAGTCACTCAATTGCCGTAAATAATTTCCACCACCTTTTCGCCTCTTCGGTCTCACTGTGCGGCGTATACATGCATTCAAAAATGGTTAGTTTGACGTTAATCGTCTAACTAGGTCTTCCACAAGGTTCAATTAGATCGAGAAAGCGATGGAATCCTGTTTTTCACTACTTACCAACAATTGGAACTATCAATTTTTGACAGTTGATGGTAGCAATAATTGCTAGCAAAAATTATTATTGCTACAAGTTGAAAAAATTTGGCGGCGAGCGAGGTGCTCGCTGACGCGAATCATTCATCTATTTAATGATAGATTAGGACAGGGGTCTCCAACCTTTTTTTTCAGGGTGGGCCGAATTGTTGGTTTTGTTATGTTGGTTCCCACCAGGGGGCGGCCAGTGAGGGAGCCCGTTCTGAGATACCCATTCCCCCACTCTAATTCAAAATTTAAAAATTCAAACGTGTCCTGGAAACTTGAATTACACCGAAAGAGCCTCACTGCTACAGCTTCAAATTATGAAGTTCTTTCTGAAAAAAATTCTTAGTCGATATACGGTGCCCTAGACCATTGGCCTCTCATTTCAATCGGCGCGCCGACTTTACTCTGGGGAAAACAGGCTCCTAAAAAACCACCAAATCCTTGGTATCCTTGGGAATATACAATGAAGCACAAAGACTTCCCTTCCGAGGGTTCAAAAGGTGAGCCGTTTCTGGACGAATCCAGTAAAAACCGCCGGATTTTACATCTCCAATTCATCCAAGGAAGGAATAACCCTTAGGTACACTTTCGTAGGTACATCTAACAATGGACAAAATTTGTCCATTGTTAGATGTACGAAAGCATACTATTTAATAGTATCCTCCTGTGACATCAATTAGGAACGGACCTGAATTTAATTTCGGGTTAAATCATCTAAGGCCATTTTCTTATTAATCCAAAAGTTAGGAAAAAATAATTTGTATGATAAGCAGTGTTTCACGTTGTAGGCGACTAGTGAGTTTGCCAAGTCACCGACCAATGAGGGGCCATTTGACGAAGGACGAGCTGAGTCGCCCAATGGGGAGGCCGAGTCGCTTGTCCGCCAATTCAGACTTCAATTTTTTCATAAGTTATATAAATTAATATGAACTTGAGATCAGAGTTTGATCCGCTTTTCAGTGTTATTTGAAAGCCTTCCATCGATAAGAAAAAAAAAAAAAAAAAAACGAACTACAAACACAGCGTGCCAGCGTCAGCGTCAGCGTCCCGCGCCAGCGTGTCAGTGTCTCCAGCAATGTGCCAAATCCTGTGTAGAGTAAGTGATTATAATATAATTATTATAATATAATAATAAATTATATTATAATAATTTATTAAATTACTCAACCCACCAGCCCACCCATCAAACTGATAATTCGACATACTGACTAACCACTAGCCCCATAACTGCCTGCAGGCTGTCCCCAGCCCACCAGCTGGTTAGTCAATATTATTGACTAACCAGCTGGTGGGCTGGGGGCAGCCTGCAGGCTCATCATGATCATGATGACAATCATGATTCGACTGCATTTGAGGTTAACCGGTTTCCCAGCGCATGGACCACTGATGTTCGCAAGATTATTCTAAATATCCCTAATACTACTAAAAACGAACACAGAGCTCATTCGAGTTAACAGCCATGCCCACAAAAATTCTCTACGATGTTAATCCACTTTTCTGCAAAAGATCCACAAATAGAAGAGAAGGTCCAGTGTGACAGTCTCAGCTTGAGAAATATGTTACATGCACACAACAGGGTAGCAAAAAAATATGGCTAATGTAATGAAGTAAAATAAATTCCATTTAGAGGGGGTACAAGGAAATAAAGGCTGGGAGAGATAAGACGCTGAGAAAATATAGGGTCAACAGTTGTGCTCGTTCACAGCCCAACGGTAATGCTGGCCAACAGGTGTGTGTGCCAAAACGAGGGAGAAGAAAATTCCATGATCTTATAATTTCATTTATGGGAAAATTTTTAGTTTAACTAACCTTGTTACAGCAGAATATTTGCAGTGGCCAACCTGACTGAAATGTGCGATGACCCACGGTATTTCGCTTCACGTTCTCAGGTATTAGGCTGACGCGCAACAAGCTGAATTTTTACTAACTGGATATTTGAAAATTTGATGAGGCGTATTAGGATCATTCGATAAAGCTACATCCTTCAATTATTTGAATAAGAGACTTCTGTACCTTTTAATTACCACTTTATTTAAAAAAACACAAAGCTTGACTCTCAATCCACTCTGTTTGTATGTAACCTGATGATGGCTAAAATTTTGCTGAAAAGCTTTGTGTTTTTTAAAATAAAGTGGTAATTAAAAGGTACAGAAGTCTCTTATTCAAATAATATTATGGATTACCACAGAAGGTCGCCAGCCACTTGGGCAATTTTGACTACATCCTTCAATTTTGGACCACTCAAGCTGACACCACTCGTTTACTATTTGATGTAAATTAATAATTAATTATTATTATTATTATTATTATAGTAGATTAATAATAATAATTAATTAAATAAATAAAATAAATCAAGAACATGTAATTTATTTTCAAACAGTTCAGTAAGGATCTAGGTAGGTACTATATTAGTAGTACTTCCGGGACGTTCAAGGATTTCCAAAGTTTTGAGAGATTTTTTCAGTACCTATAGTATTCAATTAGGTAAGAAGATTTTGCTTACGAAAGGAAGAAAAACGCCTTATCGAGAAATTCGCCGTTTTAGTAAGGCTCAAACTCAATTGCTTGACAATCTCCTATTTCTATTTTATTCTTTCTTCACATTGGATTGCCTTTTTCCCCTTTAGTATCTACGTTGTCTATATTGCATTTTTCAGGGAGAACAAAATTTTATCCAACAACTTCTCAAATACCATCGTATGCCAGAAACGTTGGAAGACTCGTTTGGAGAGAGCAAATCTGGGCCCTTCAAGGGAGCGGGCGCATTTTGACTTCTCCGCTTCAATTGATTTATTTTTAAATACACTTTGTACCAAGTAACCATTGTAAATACCATAAATTAAGTGACCTACCAACATGTTACATTGATCCGAATCGGAATGAAATGTAGTTTTTTCTTTTTTTTTTTGCGACGTTAGACAAAAAGTAGATTTTTTAATGATGTGACGCACAAGTGTACATTTCGTTTATAACTTTGAAACTTTGGACGGGTTATTTTAAACATATTGGCCAAGGGATGTATATAGTGAGGTGTCCAGTTCCGAATAACTTTGAACGTGGAATCGATATGCGGTGAACCCATACCTACGTAATTCGTCAATCGTAGAACTGCCCCTATACACAACTTGAAGGATGAAGAAAAAAAGTTTCTTAAACATGCAGAGCGACGGTCGTCGAAAATTCAGATCTGCTTCAAAATTTGACATTATACGTTTCAAGTGGTATAGATTCCAATTGGAATCGTTTTTAAAAACGAAATGTCCGTCCGACGTACGCCGTCCGAGCCGTTTTGGGCAGTATGCATTTTTTTAATCTGAAATTTTGACAAAATGCTCGATTTACCATCTAGTTGAGCCCGCAAGGCTTTAGCACGATCGCCCAAACCCTTGGGGCGCTAAGGGGCTAAAATGGGGCTACGGAAGGGGTTTCGAAGATTTTCGACTATGGGGTCGTTCCCCCCGCGCGACCACCTAGTCAAGAATCTAAAAACCCTTATCAGGGGAATAGACATCCTGGACTAGAACTTCCGTGCTGGGGGCAACCCAAACCCACTACATTCATTCTAGGTGTCGTTTTCGAAGTATTTTTGGACGTCGAACTCATTTTTGGGGGTCCAAGAACGAACTAATTTCACTGTGGGGAACTTTGGGGCTTTCATGGGATTTTTGAAGGATCCCAGGATGTCAAATAAGGTTTTGCGAATAATTTTGGACGCAAAATCCATTTTTTCGAGGCCCCACCTCTGTCCAAACATTTTACCAAGAAAACCTTTATTTTGTTTTTATTGTTTTTGTTTTTTCAAAATTATTTTCCTTTTGACCCAGAATTAATTTTTGCTTATTTCACCTATTTCAAGGAATGATAAACCCTAGGGTAAAATTTGCAGCGTTCTTTTTTTAATCGCACATGATAATTTAAACGGACCAACGAACGCGTTGTAACTTTTTCTCGAGCCTCAATTAGATTTGAAATGAAGCTATTTGCCGGGTCCTGTAGAGCCCTGGAATAAGGCGTAGCACGCACGGGGCTGTATCTTCTCGGCCCTCACTAACTCAATTACATTTTCCGCGAGGTCCGTCGGGAAAGTGTGGTTTTTCGTTTCACGGGAGGAGATTCACGGTGGTGAGTTTGCTCTCCTAGCAGAAAAAGGAAGCTCTGGAACTTGTTAGCCCGCGTTTGTTCTTCTCGAATGAGACTGTAATTGTTAAAACGTACCCTTTCAGCATTCAGCGCTCGTAATCATGTTGTTCCCCCTGGCCCCCGCAAACTTATTTATACTCGTTTTCTCTGGTAAATTGTTCATGGAGCTTCGCCCTGAGACGGTTCGCCCCATCAGTGCGTCTTGTGTTCCGCTCAGGAATCAGATTTGTTCCCTGCAGATTCTACAACAAACCTGATTGCTGCGAAAATGTCGAGTGGCAAACTGCGCTTGCATATTTTAGTGTACATTTTGGTTTATTATTCTTGGAATAATACACCTATGTTTTCGCGACGGGGGTCGACGACTCCGATCGGGCACAAAATTTGACATTATCCGTTTCAAGTGGTCTACATTCTAAATCCGAAATGTCCGTCCGCCGTCCAGGCCGTTTTGGGCAGTAGGAATTTTTTTAAAAATCTGAAATTTTGGCAAAATACTTGGTTTACCATCTGGTTGTGCCCGCAAGGTTTTCAGTCCGATCGCCCAAACCCGTGGGGCGCTCTGGGGCTATAATGGGGCTACGGGAGGGTTTTTTTGAAGGCTTTTAGCTATGGGATCGAGTTAGGTGTCGTTTTCGAAGTATTTTTAGACGTAGAATCCATTTTTTGGGGTCCCGGAACGATCCGATTTCACTGTGGCGATCTACAGGGCTTTCATGGGGCTAAAAATGGGATTTTTGAAGGATCCCAGGATGTTAAATATTTTTCGAGTAAAAAATACAGAATTTAAAAAAAAAACACTTTTTTGAACAAAAAAATCCAAAAAAAAAATTTTTTTGAGATAAAAATCCAAAAAAAAAATTTTTTTTTAATTTTTTCATTTACAGAATTAAATTTCTGCACAAGTAACGTATATCAAAGAATAATAAACCCTTGTGTAAAATTTGCAGCGTTTTTGTTGGTGCTTTGTTGCTGAAAAGGTTGCTAAAACCGAAATGGTTCAAACACTTCAATATGGCTACAAACATGTTAACATCGAAAAGTCATCGACTGCTTCGTGGGATTCAGTGATTTATCAAAGACGCCTGAGGTAAATTTCCGGCAGACGATTCATTTTTTCCGTCTCTGGTTTGAGTTGAGTGATAACAGCCATTACATCTGGCCATCATAATAATTTCGGGCCAGCAACATCACTCCATTTCCGTCGTTCCTTTCTGCTATTCACTCTCTTAGCCGCATTCCATTTTTAACTCTGAATGCTCCATATTTTTCATAAATGCTTCCTTCTTTATCTTACCTTCTCTTCTCGCCTGGCATCAAAATTGTGAACGGAGATGGAATGGGGTCAAACCCGAAATTGTCTCAAATTTGTTCATTGGTGATTTTTAAGTAAATGTATACCTGCGGCCAACCCAGTACTATGAGGAATGGTTGCAAATTATTTACACCATGATAATGTCCTTTGCCCCTTTTGAAACACGAAAGTACTCTCGCGTTCGTTGGTGCATTTCTGAGAAATAACGGGATTTGTAGTTTTCCCCATCCTGAGCACTCGGTCATTTGAATAAACCACAGAGTAACAGAGAACGAATAAACCAAAACGGCTCCCTCAGCACAGGTGGTAGCCTCATGTGGAGTGA
Source organism: Pilophorus perplexus (assembly GCA_955831195.1). Taxonomy (NCBI): domain Eukaryota; kingdom Metazoa; phylum Arthropoda; class Insecta; order Hemiptera; family Miridae; genus Pilophorus; species Pilophorus perplexus. Next base: position 18,115,432 of record OY037012.1, read on the forward strand.
CCTTTCTGGCGCCGCGGGTTTCAACAAGGTATGTTTTGAAGCACTGCGTATACGCAATGCATACAGATCTCGTCCGTCGATTTGTGACGGAAATACCGCATGATTGGAATGGAGAGAAATTCTGAAAAGGACCATTGCCGCAACCAACTCGTCCCAGCTCTTATACATAAAGTATACATGACATTCGAGCTTTACCGTTTGTTCAGGATCACACGTAGCCGGAGATTAGCAAACACGTCCATAACTCAGGACGAGCAACGTTTGAAAAAAAGAGAACAGGTTGGGAACGACTAGCTAACCCAATGGAACCAGGATTAAGTTCTGAATGGTGGAGCAGAGGCGGTTGTTTTGACTCAGAGATTCATGACCCAAAACGTATTTGATCACAATCGATGACCGACCGCCTTTTTACCATCCCAAACCGGAAAACAACAGTTTTTAGTCGAAGGGCACCGTTTTGCAATATGGAATGGACTGCAGTACTTGGTGTTGAATCCATGAGGGAAGGCCTCTATCTATTTGTCCACAAATGTAACGGTAGCCCATCAGAATAAATCTTGATTTAGAGTTGTTGCATATCCATAATCTTTCCTCATAAAATCTCATGCACCCAACCTGATTTTCCCTCGTGAGAGTTAGCCCCTTCATTCGGAAAAGTAGAAGGGAAAAAGCCACCGGGATAAACTTCGCTCCCCCTTCACTGAAAACCTTGTGCCCATATTAATAAGAGAGGGGCCTCGCTAAACTTTTACCGGTGCCTTTTGCGGACTCGAAAGGGGAAAAGTTTGTTACCTTCGGATAACCCCTCGAGAAAACTTGGAGGGAAACCAGAACGGATTAAGGAAGGATTTGGGCTTGCCTAATGCTGAGGGACACTTTTCACAAAGGATCTAAGTAAGGATGCTATGCACGGACGGAGAAAAAGAAGACACAATTTACATCTCGAGTAGCAAAATTTATACATGACGTTGGTGCAGGAACTGAACCTGATTTGGGTGTGTTTCGATACTGCGTGCGTATGTTAAATTTGATTTTAACTATGTTGGTATCTGTTTAAAAAAAACAGCCAAGGGGATTCTTTGCGTTCAAAACCCCATTGCGAAAGTTAGGAATCAATCGTTTGCTCATGCGCACCGCATTCCGCTTATTCACTCATCATGAAATTTAATTTATTTCAATCGTAATGAAAATATAATATTCGTCAGGAGAATGCCCGTCATTTGAATCGTCTCTTGTACTCCCAGGGGGGCTCCCTCTCAAATTTCAACGTCCAACGATGAACAGGAGAGATTTTAGCTGTGTACGGGCAATGCGGTATACTGCTTCGCGTTCAATTGCTGAGAAAGACGACGCACCTCATTCTTTGCATAATATGCATCGATTTCTTAAAAAATCTTGAGTCGAAGTTAGATATTATCTAACTTCGACTCAAGATTTTTTTAGAAATCGATGGCTGCGTAAACAATTCGACCTAACAACCAACTTCTTCCGAGTTGCTGAGGATGACCCGAATCACCAATTGCGCCAGTGCACAGCGTTCCACTGATTCAATCGTCATAAAATTTATATGGGTCCTCCTCAAGTGGCCGAACCCACGCAATACCTGAACATTTGATCAAAATCGGATCAAAATTATGGAAGTTATCGCTGTAACAAGGAAACGCTCTGAAACGCAAAATGCAAGTGGAAATTTTAATTTTTGAGGACAAAATTTTTTTTGAAATATTTTGGTGAGGGAAAAGCCGTAGGTAGTTGTTTTTCAGGGCATGTATTTGATTAAATATACAGCCTCGAGGCGCCTTTCGCCCGTCCCCATGTAGGTATGGGGTAGAGGGCTCCTCAGGAAGTTATCCATCTTAAAACATTTTTCTGTCGTTCTTCCCATGTCCAGGTAGTGCTTCCATAGCTCTCGTCGTGGTTAAAATATATTTGTCAGGTTGGAGTGTTGTATGTGATGTTTCGTTTTTAGTATGTAGCGGTGTTATTATATTTTCGTGGGCTGGGGTCGTTTTGCATCCGGAATAGAGGATTTTATGAGCGGGGATTTTTGGATCACGTTGTCGTGTTTTGGAGGGGTGGAACAGCTTCGTTCGTGTTTGGCAGAAAAACACAGTCGTTGTGTCCCTGTCTCTACTTGTGTTGGCGGAAGAGCGAAGTTTCAGGCAAGTCCCACCAGTATGTATGTTCTATTAATAGGCTTCTCTGGAGAAATTGGACGTGGAGAGTAGGGGCAAAATGTTTAAACTGGATTTTTTCAGTTACATCAAGCTTTCTGAACCCTCGGAAGAGATGTCCTGGTTCTCCATAGGTTGGATTGTGAATACATCTGCCGTGGGCCCCATGAACTGGAAAAAACAAGGGGTCCGTAAACTCTTATCTCGGATCCAGAGTTGCCTCCTGATCAGAGAAAAGTATGTTAGTCGACGCTATCTGAATAGAAAAATGTGACCCGCCTGAGGGGGAGTGGAGAAACGGGAAAGTCACCTCAGACCTACTAACTTCGTCGTGCAGGGATGAGGCGACCCCCCCCCCCCCCCCCTGGCACGCTTGTTTTTAAATGCAACGCCTAGCGGCGCCGAGTGTAACTAAATGCTAGAAGCGTCCGGATAATCCAGCAGAAGGAAAAGGTGTCCTCGTCCTGACGTTAAATCTAGACGCGCTTAATCCCTTGACTTTTGCAACCCAAAGGTATTATCAAGGTTTAATCCCATGTGGATTCACGTCGAATTTACGAGACCTGCCCAGAGACCTGATGAGAAAACCTCTGTTCTAACGACCAAACTTCATTTGTTAGGGTACCTAACCATTTCAAGGCGGAGGTGGAGGTGGTGGTCGCTATTTGCTAGGAGTACCTTTTCAAAAACTTATTTCCTTACGTGAGATTTCGCGCTACATTGGAAATATCGATTGGTCGTTCGTCAATATCAACGTCAAGACGTTATTAGGCAAGAGGAAAAAAAAAGAAGTAAATGCTTACTCAAGAGTGAGAGATTAATCGAAGCAAAGGGTTATTGTTAAAGGCGGGAGAAAGAGAAAGAGATAGGTCTTAATCAATCAGCCCTTAGTGGGTTGGGGCTACGGCTGTAGGCCAGGCTCCCTCGTAGCTACGTATCTCCAGCCATCACTCTGACCGCTTTATTTTATTTTACTCCCGTTTTATCAAGCCGGCGACCAGAGGTTTCCAATAGATTAATGTCCATTTCCTCAGGTCAATTTCATCACGCGACCCGCAGGTACCTCCCTGAGGATTGATTTAGTTTTTGAGAGCAGTTGGCTTATCAATCAGCTCGAGTACGATAGCAATCGTACCTGCAGGAAGATGAAAAACTAAACTAGAAGTAACAATAGACTAGGTCTTCAGGGTTTCGCAAGAAAAAAAGGAAACGCATTTGGGAGGATTGAAGTCTACGGAATCTCCCTATGGAGAAAGCATTCCCTTGTACGTTTCCTCGAGAAAAAAAGAGTTCCCTACAAAGCTGACTTCTGTAACTTCTCGGAGGTATTTTCATCGGTGAATATATCGAGATGTTTACTTTGCATTGATAAAATTAGTAAATACATCGCGATGTGTGTACGCATTTGTCGTAGGTACATAGGGATTGAAAATTCAAAACCAACCAATACCCGCAACACATTAAGGTATTCATTTTCACCCGCTTATTCATTTTTAACGGCGTTAATCGTCAATTAAATTTTTCACTGTGTGAAAATAAGTAACAGTTCACAGAAGTCTAGTTTGAATAAAATAATAATTATTGGGGTCTTCACGGTCGAGCTCAAGATGTGTCAAAAGTAGAAAAGTTAAGTAGTAGGAACCTAATTTTGAAAACCATGAGTTATCCCACTCAATTTTAATTTTAGATTTAAATTTAAATCCATTAGTTTTAATCTAATCGATTTTAATATTCAAAATAATGTTGAATTTTTAAAATCATTTAGAATAATTTTTAGAATATAAAATCATTAAGAATTATTTTCAAAATCATGAGGTCTGAATTTTTTTCTTTTCAACAAAACTTTTTCTTCAAAAATTCTTTATTTTTTGCTCGAAAAATAGTTAACCTCCTGGGATCCTTCAAAAATCAAATTTTTAGCCCCATGAGAGCCCTATAGATCGCCACAGTGAAATCGGATCGTTCCGGGACCCCCGAAAATGGATTCTACGTCCAAAAATACTTAAGTAGTTTCGAATTCGAAAACGACACCTAACTCGATCCCATAGCTTAAAGCCTTCAAAAACCCCCTCCCATAGCCCCATAGCGCCCCACGGGTTTGCGCGATCGAACTGAAAACCTTGCCGGCACAACTAGATGGCAAACCAAGTATTTTGTCAAAATTTCAGATTAAAAAAAAAATTCCTACTGGCAAAAACGGCCGGTTCGGATTTTGAATGTAGACCTCTTGAAACGTACAATGTAAAATTATGAGGCCGATCGGAGTCGTCGACCCCCGTCGCGAAAACATAGGTGTATTATTCCAAGAATAATAAACCAAAAGCTGGAGGTGACCGTCCATGTTTTGGTAGGTAACATGATAAAAGTTTCAATCAAAGTTACCACACTTCGGCCTATGCTGTAATAAGCGCAGGTAGCACACTTGGTAACGGAGTTGGATAACATGCTACAGCATTTTTATAACAACCATGGTTGTAATTGCAATTTTCTCAATCCTAGCACATTTAAAACGTATTAATACTTCAAGAGTGGCACAACCCTCTAACCTTTGAATACCAGTCACTATAGATCACACCGAATAAACATCTTTCAATTCAAACTCCTCAAGATAATATCATGTCATGACCATATTATGACCATCTCCATTTTGAGAAGGTATAGTCCAAAAGTAGCTGGCTGAAAATAGTGATAAGAGTACTAAGAAGATAAACCTCTCAGATCGAAATGAACGTGTTTTTCATCACTTCCTAAAAATCATTGACGCAAGATGAGTCAGTACATTCTGTGTGTGACTCGTCGAACAGCTTGATCGTTACCAATCGACTTCGTAACGGACGTGAATCAGTGAAATGGACTAGAAAAGGGTTCAATAAAGTGTCGACCCGGAGCTTCTCGGGGGATTTCCCACAAGTTGCTGACGACGGCGGGTTACGACGCAGCTATGACGAGAATAGCTTGGAAGGGCCCAGCCAGCACCTGTTAGCCCGCGTTGACCTTTGGAAAGTCAGCATCAACCATTCAAGGAGTTGGAGTAGAGGCGGGGAATGGGATCGGACAAAAGGCAGGAACAAGGACCTTATGTTTATGGTGGAGCATGTTTCCAATAACAGTTTAAGATAAACAACAATTTTCAATTTAGTGAACGACCGCAAGATTCACCAGGAGGATGACCATGTCAGGCACGGTATTTCACAATAAATCCATCAGAGTAGTTGGATGGAATCCGTATTTCCAGGAACACACCAAACTTTGGCATAAGCGGTACAAGCTGCTTCAATGATCCATTAAGAGTTTGTTGTCTGATCCTCGCTTGACTCTTCTTCACAAATTGATTGGAACACCCAAGTACACCTACACGTCTTCCATGGTGTAGAATGGCCTTGTTCTAGCGTTGAGGATGAGGAGAGTGTCATCACTTATGTAGGCCTGGCCCTTTGGGGGTTGTAGAGAACCCCTTCCGCCCTTTAACCCCCACACTCAAGTTTCAAGACTAACTTTGTTGCTCAATTGAAGGGAATCACTTCCTAATGTGTCTTCTGCCTTTTCCAGGATAATCGGAATGATCCCTCCTACCGACAAACTCCCTGGAAATAAACCTTTGGGGCATTAAGACTTTGAGAACATGGCCCATTAGGAGGACCAAATGTTTCCTTCTGGTCTGGAAACCCAACAGCTTGATGTCCCCCTCATACGGCCCCTTCGGGAAATGAATGAAGCAGAATATCTGTTTTGATATCATTGCTAAAACGCTTAAGCATGACCAATAATTATGTCGATTTTTTAAAGACAAATTGGACAATACGATGTCAAAGTTTTGGTGCGGTCGGTGGCACTTGGATTCCTCAAAAGGACCTCGCTGTAGCTCCAATTCTCAGGGAATGGCTACTACCGTCAACCTATTACGTGAGCACCCGAAAACCCCAGAAACAAATCAGAGAAGGTATTCCGGCTCGGTGATCGTTCGGGTTCCTAAAGCACGTCGGAAAGATAGCAGTAATAGGTATAACAATACTTGAGGGATAAGAACTTTTTTTTCTCCCCATCCTTTTCCCCCAATTGCCTTCTTCCCGAACGCTCTTTATCCGGCCCTGATTGAATATTACGAAAGCTTCCTTTCTCTCCGACCTGCCAGCATATCCCACGCAAACCCACAACCTCCATCTATTTTTTCGTTTTCTATTTCGACAAACACCCTTGTTCGTTTTTCGTTTAACGCCCACCACTCCAAGCTCAACCTTCCCTGCCCTTCATTGGGATGGTATACCATTTATAAATACGGTGAGATTATCAAACGGTTCACAGCCGGAAAAGAAAATTTGCTAAAAATGCTAAGTCCACACACATGTCACAATGTGACGTGTCATGTCACATGTTGACTCTTCGCCCTCGATTTCGAAAACCATCTCGTATGTTTTCTCTCTCGCTCTCTCTCTCTCTCTCTCTCTCTCTCTCTCTCTCTCTCTCTCTCTCTCTCTCTCTCACTCTCTCTCTCTCTCTCTCTCTAATAGCATCAGATTTCCCACGATAACAAAAAGGCGCGTCAAAATTATCGCAATAATCCGTTTAGACGAAAGTTAAATATAAATAAATAACTTCCCGACTCATCCCTGCCCTTTTCTATTTGTTACTCGGAAGGAAGCCGAGGGAAAAAAACACTTGCCAGGAAAATAAAAACCTCGAACAAAGTCTCCCATTCACAACGGTCACTCGAGCGGAAGAAATTTTTATTGCTCTTTGAAAAGTTACTTTCTTTCCCAACTTTTTCAGGCTTTTACTCTTCACGGGAAAACCGACCCTCGACTGTTCCTTCCATGAAACTATAAGGCATTGCAGGGTCTGGAAGTGGGGAAGTGTGTAGCGGATGAGAGGAGGCTACACAAGGAGTGCTGGGCGTCAATCGTTCTTTCAAAACTTTCAGACAGGGATCTGTGCTTTTCAGTGTGATGGACGTACGGAGAAGTTGCTACATCGATAATTCATTTGAAGCTAATCGCAATGCGTGGAAAAATAAAATCTTGGTTTGAGGATTTTTTTTCTATTTTACGACCAACTCAATTGGCTGTAATGAATTTTAAATGAATAACGATGCACCCATTAAAATTAGATTTACTGCAATATTCAATAATTACTGACGTAATCAATGCAAATTCGGGCAATATGCATTGCCAACATCAACATTGTCAACATGCTTCAAGTCACCCATCGTGCCGAACGGGTATTGTAGATATTTTCAAGCAGTACCTACGCATAAATCTGCTCAGTCAATGCTTCATGCATAGCAACTGGTAAAAACCAGCTAAATTCATTGAAACCCCGTTTGAGAAGATGAACAATATTTAATATTTAAATCTACCATGGGAATAAACTAACTAACTTTCCAGCCCAATGTTCAAATGAAGTTGCCAAAGTTGGGTTGAGTTCAGGGAATTTATCTGAAACCGAGCCCTGAACCATTCAACACCCCCCCCCCCCCCTTGGCCAAACCCAAAAGTCTACAAAAGGTCATGCACTAGTTTGACCCGAGTTTGATCACCGCACTCGGGCCGGTTTGCGCTGGTTTATAAGTGGATGAGAAATTTGTCTGCAAACATGTACCAATGCTTATTACCTATCTCTTTTTTCTTTCAAACCTCCACGAAGTTTGTTGGGAAAAATCATCGTGGAGCTTCTTCTCATAGAACATGACCCTTAAAGGGGAAACCCCTGAAGCTTTGAAAATGTTCATCCTCCAAGCAATCGACAACATAACATTCCATTCAAAGAACAGACAGATCAGTTTTTTTTTTGTTTTTTTTTTTTTCACTGCAGGCCGACTCATTTGTAAATTTCAGAACCCACAGAGCGTGTCAGCATTACCCTCTGCCCTGAATTAACTTACACTTTGAAATCGTACGGGGAAGGGAAAAAGGATCAACAGTTGATAGTTACTTTCAAAGGACTCGGGTAATCGAAATCTATAAAATACTTCATCAAGGTTGAAATACCAAGGCAGAGGGCTAACGGGAACTCACTCATGACATGGAACACTATGCAAGAAACGAGTCATGATGCGTACCGAAAACACTGAGGGCTCCTTGACGGGGGGGCATACACGATGTGTATTTCATCAGCAAAAAAATAAGGTAAACATGTAGATTGTATCACGATGAACAGGGGTCTGATTCGGGGCACCGTCAGGCACATTCGTGAACATTGGTTCGAACCTCGTTCAGTGTTTGTAGCCGAAAGCGCTTCTGTCCCAACCAGTCCCAGCGGAAGAAAGTCTAGAAACATAAAATACGAACTTGAAATACAGGATAATAAAATAAAAGGCAACAGTGTTAATTTAAAATGTTTCAGTCTGGATAACTACAGCATGACTTAGGTTTATAATAACAGTTCATTTGTTGCTGTTTCATTAAAGGAGAAACACAAGTCAGCAATTATATACCTACCTACTGAATTGTTGTTTTAATGATCATTCAAGCTTTCCGCTATTTGAGAAATCCTCAGCTTTTAGTAAATTGGTCAATAATTGTAACACCGAAAGAGACAAAGTATTCCGTAACCAACCGTTTGGATCTCAAATTACGTTGAAAGTTGAACAGGACTTCACTTACCTACCGCTGGGAAATGGCTCTAAATTAATTTTCTTCCTTTACGAAGGTACAAGAGCCAGCTCGCTAATTGGTTTCAGAATCGGTCCTCGTTTTGGTCCAGAAGTCATGTCCAGGGGGACATGGGTCAGCGCAATTATATATGCTTCAACTGATGGCAAGCACGGCAGTGAAAAGGGTCGGACAAGTCGTATGAGAGCCGAGATTGAACTCAATTATCGTCACGCTGTCGACAAAAGGTCAGATTCGCGGGTTGTTTTTACCCCCAGCGATAATAAGAGGTCCTGTTTGGTCAACCTTGAGGACATCCTACGGACAGACTAGGCTATTCAAATCTCTCCTTTTGACGTTGTCAAATGCAAATTCTGTCAAAAGTTTCTTTCTTCCTTTTCCATAATAAATGAATGAGAAAATTAAGAGTACCTATATGAATTGACCCTGATGCATGATTTTTATTGTATGTATATACACAGCATTGTATGCAACGACAGAATTTTTAAGCAAAGTATGAAATCCCTTCATTTTTTACTCCCTTTAGAAGCGTTCACGTTCTGGCTATTGCCTAGGCGGAGTATACAATGCCTACCATAGATTTTGGCAAAGTATAAATCGAATGCAATTTAAAGAATACCAGTTTATATAAACGCCCACTCACCTTTGCATGAGATTTGCTTATGATTCCAGGTGTGATACTGATCGTTTGCGTTTTCAGGGGTTGAATTCCAATTCAAAATCCGGATTCCCTGTTGAAAACCCATTATTATGTTGCGGACACTACCCCCAAAAAAATGCCTTCTTGTTGGTTAAATTTTAACCCAAAGTTTAGAATAAATTTTCCATTTTCTGTTAATGTTCTGTGCTCAGATATGCCAAACGTAGCTAGTTTTTGGTGATTTCGGACGTTAAATAGTAGAAATTTTCTTGTGTTAGCTATGATGGCTGAGACAAATTTTTTCGTTTTTTTTTTCTAATTTGTCCAACCTCTCAGATAGAAATGACACGATCAGAGTCATTGTCCTCCTCCTCCTCCTCCTCCTCCTCCTCCTCCTACACCTCGTGTTGGCGCTTCATTATAGCAGACACTTTTACTGAACCGTCATAGTCCTTGTTCTCCCACATTTTGCCCGTGAAATAGGGAGCTGCTGAGGGTCCCAACGACTTGGTCGTTTTAAAAGAAGCCTGGCTTCCCAGAGTCGAAGCCAGCCTTCGCTGAAAAAGACGAAGGTTCTCAGGCACCAGACCCGGAGTTGCCTCTGATCGATCCACGAAGTGCACTTCCCATGGGGAAGGGGCAGCGTCTCCGGTTTCCTGCAAATAAAAGTGAGAAGCGAGACCTTTCGTCGTATGGTCGAAGCGACTTGTTTACAAACAACTGTACAAGTACACTCCATACAAAGTAGAAAAGTCCATCGTAGAAGAAGAGAAAATCGTCAAAACTTCGAGCGGGCGTGAAAATGAAGGAGATTGTGATTTGTACAAACCAGAGCCCAGATATTCCTACAAGAAAAAAAAAACGAATTTGTGAAGACTCTTGTTGACTGAATGATCTAAGTCCCCCTTTTTCGTGGTGGAACAACGCACAAGATTTGTTGTTTGGCGCTTTTACAAACACCACGGTCTTCACTCCTCACTGTATACACGCCTCTTTCCTCGAGAAATCAATCTAAGAAAGCGTCCCCGAAGGCACCCCGGAGATTCCTCTGCCCTTGAGAAAGGGGATTCCGAGGGATTATGAAAGGATTTAAGGTTTTTGGTAGCCTTCCCGTTTCCGCTTCTCTTCAGAATATTTCTTGTCTCGGCCAACTTAACCCTTTTCCCAAGTCGTACCCCTCTTGTCAGGTTATGGACTTGCAGCTTAAGGTAGCTACAATAAACCCTTACCATTCAAAAAAGCTTAGCTCTGCTTTATTTTCAAATAAACTTAAAAATTTTAGAAGAACTCATTATGTACAATAATGTTCCTTACTATGGAGAAGCAGGTTAGTAATGGAACTATATTTTAAAAATTAAAAAAGAAGAATCTCATATTATCTCATATATCTAACGTGTTAAACAAATCTATAGGTCTGGCAATTTGTCTTTCGATTCCATTTCGCTTCGACAGAAACTCAGGATTTAAGGGAAATCCACACGCGGTAATCCGATTAATTTGATTCTCCTTCGATCCCATCGGTGAGCCATTGTCCCGGTGTTCTCGGAGCGATGGAAAATAATCCCAAATCACAAATTCATGTCAGACTCGCAGGAACACCAAATCCTCGGGATTTTCTAGGAATCATTCCGCTTCACCGTTGAAGATCCTGCGGTTTTCATTACGAGCGGCAAAAGAAAAAAGGTCCTGCCGTCCCGACGCGTTGTTCACGAGCATTTTTTCACTATACAACAAAGGATGATGAGTCATCGCGAGATTAAACTATCGACATTTTTATTAAATAGGTAATATTTATTTTTAAGGTAGAACGAAGTACGAGATTAGTACGCCTAATATCAATACAATTAGTACGCCTATAGGCAATATCATATCATATCCTATCAATACAATATCTCGTACTGGTATTATAATACCAGTACGAGATTAGTACGCCTAATACCAATACAGTGGGAAGCGAATCAAAACAGTTACGAACAGCAACGAATTCGTAAAACATCTTATAGTATTTTACTGATGCATGCAGGAAGGTATGAAACGTGCTGTCATAATGCAGTCTATAGTACTATTGTAGGTGAGTTAGGTTACCACGAAGTCAGGAGTTTCGGTGAGACAACATAAATACCCAGGAGTACCTACAATGTAGGTACATGTAGGTACAATGTACCTGCAATGTAGGTCATGTCATGACATCAGCTGTGAGGGCAACAATTATATTAATGGGGAGTAGGTAGTAGGTGATTATTTTTTACCCAGTGGCTGTGTGGGTCGTAGCAAGGCAGAACGTCCCGTTGAGCTTACCTAGAAAAGAGGAAAAATGCTTGTCAAAGTAACCCAAATAACTGTTATTTATGGGTCATTCAATTCTTAGGAAATAGTTAGTCCTGGAGGATTGAGGGATTTTGTGAAGATAATTCGGAATTCGCGTTCTCTGCGGGCATGAACAGTTGTGGCACCGCACGAACTTCACTCGGAGTCAACCACCTCTCTCTCTGATGGGCCTCTTTAGCGTCTATCATCGTGTCACTCACCCGCAGATCACTTAGTCGCTCGTCCCCCCTCACTACATCCTCGCCAACTTTCCCGGCGATTTCCCCACCTGTGAAGGCCCCAGCAGCTTACAGCACTCCCTCAATCACAGGAAGAATAGGATCTACGGAGCACGTTTGTAGGGAAAAATTTGGTAAGCAGTGACGTCGAGATCGTGCTCAAACTCTATGCCTGTCCTACCTTCGTTTCGGTCACAAAACATTATAGTTTCTTTCCAATTTTGCCACTCAAGTTCAGAGACACAACCGTTCAGTGTTCAGAATCTGAACGGAACTAAGTTTTCAAAATTCATAGTATAAAACACGTCAACACACCCTAACGCCCAAAATTAAATGATGAACCACTTCTTGACCTACATCTGTTAAACGAACTGAACGGATGGGTTTTGTGTACCTTCTCGTTTATGTAGTTCCCGGAAAGTCACTGGTTCTATGTGCAAGCTCTTGCAACCGTTCCTGATGTAAGAAGTGAGTGAGAGTTTCAGGATACTATACTTCCAAGATGTATGTTCGATTTGTCGAAATGATATCCTGGATTAGCTTTGCTGGAGGCGGAGAGTCTGGTCAAAGTGTTGTCACTAGATTCATCCTAATAGAAGCCCTCTAGAAACGTCCAGAACTAAGTACCCATGAGTTGACTTGTAAAAACGACATTAAATGTCGTTTTTACAAGTCAACTCATGGGTGCTTAGCAAATTTTGCACCTCGTCAAAGCCAGCCTCAGGGATGCTCAAAATATATTGAAATATCGATATTTTTCTTTACACATATCGATACACCGATATTATTTTACAATATATTTTCAGCTGGAAAGTTCACAAATCAATCCGAAACACCAGTTAGGGGAAGTGATGAGTAAAAATTGTAAACTCACAATTATTGTAAGTACAGATCTGTTCCTGCGAGGGGCAGATAAACGCAATATATTTTAGTACCAACGCAATGTGACCAACAAAACAAATTATTTGTTGGGGCGACCTTACAAAATTTATTTAATAACTCTGTAATGATTACAGAATGTAATAATCAATGTAATAATTATTATTATAGATTACGCGAAGAGTGATGAACTTAATTTACTATAGTAAGAAAAAATCGTGAATGATTGTGAATGAAAAATAGCATATTCATCGATATTTTCCTATGATATATCGAATTAATAAAACGATATAGTATTTCCTATGTTTAAAATTTAAACATAGGAAGTACTATCGGACCACAGGGAAAATAATATTTTCCCTCGATATATATAATATATATATCGAGTATTGTATCGATATATTATATCGATACAATACTATTTCCCAAAGTTGACGTCCCTTGCTAGTATTTGCTGGAAAAGTCAAGGGATCCTTGTGGAAAAGACAAGGGACTCTTTCACCAGATCTGGAGTTACTTCCAAATCTGAGAAGTAAGGAGTGAATCAAATAGACTACGGGCGCGTGGGGAACTAGAAGAGACAGACACCTCTGACGGTCAGAGTCTGACCTGCTGACTTCGTGTGAGGAATAACCGATGCCCCATGTCGCTATGCCGACTCTAAAATTTAGAGTCACATTTAATGTGACGCCTAGCGGTGCTGACGCGAATTGAAACCAGGCTTAGGCTAAAGCCTAATTGTCGATCGTATAGAGTTGGGACCCCTTAAAGTACAATGTATAGTTCGAGTAAAGATAAAAACAATACAAGTATTTAAGGTTAGAGAGTAAATAATGTCTTCTCACATGGGTTTACTGTACATACCCAATAAAACCCCTGTGCGAAGACAATGTACTCTCTATCCCAAAGTAGATAGAACTCACACAATACCTGGACACCGTACAATCAATACAAGTATTGGTTTTCTAGTTACTCGTAGGTACATCGTTCTTTTAGTAGTTTACTGAACAAATCGTTTGTTTTCGGTTTTGTGTTGTTAACCTAACTTACCTATATACGCAGTGAGTGGTGATATCCAATGCATACTGTTTGTTAAGTCCCCCATAATCCAGCAGTAATGCGACAGGTTCATGGTGACTGGTCCGTACGTTCGACTGCTACGTTAGCCAGGGACACCTGGAATTCCCTTTCCGCCATAACAGACACAGCTCCAGACCACTTCATTTATCCCCTCGCAAGATTAATACCCTCGGACTGCCAGGAGCTGGTAATCCCATACCGGCCGCAGTGGCATTACGTGATGGGCGAGGAGCTCAAACCCCCCCCCCCCACATCCATGTCTGCTACAGTATCAAAACCTGCTCCTTCCACCGTGCATTAATAAACGCCGGGAGGCTTTATTCATGAACTCCGGGGGTACTGTACGGGTTGTAATGGATGTTTCTTTTGTTGTCAACGAGTTGTTAATCTCAAAAGTTACGGCGAGTGCTTGAATATTTCAGTAATAGGAGCAAAAAGAGTATTAAATACCAAATTTTGGTGAATGAAATCCCCCGATAAATCTTCTACGTTCAAAACATTTTCAACAAACGATACCTCACTCGACTCCCAGAATGAAAACTTTCAATCAACACCTACAACCCCTTAAAAGCCATTTGATAAAAATGATAGATTAAAAAAAAAAAAAACGGTTTACAAAACACGAATCCAAGAAAACGAATTTACTATAAACGGTACACCAAGACGTAAAATCATAGTTCTTATTAGTACAGACATACACAATACAACATAATTAAGAATAAATGGTATCTTAGCAAATGTGGTGGAATTTGCTGATTGAATCATTACTCTTAATCAAAGTGCGCGTACAAATGTATACAATACGATACAGAACAAAGCAACCTTTTTCTATCCCGTATACCCAAATTTAATTTCCAGACAGTTGTAAAAGTAATCACGCTAATGTACGAGGAGATCGGAGGCTAAACCCTGTATAGAGATATTATGGCAGGTAAATGCACCCCATACTCTCCATCGTATTCCACCTTTCACGTTTATATCAAGGGAATGAGAAAGCCAGGAATTTCCTCATCCCGGTGGAGGAAACCCAATAACAATGGAATCTGAGATTCGCTGAGGCTACGAACGTATTTCAGCTGGGGCGCAGGTTAATGTATGTGCGACCAAACGCGACGTAAGTTGTTGTACCTAATAATACGAACGGTATTCACTGCACGTAAGCTATGATCACTCAATTTAGCGCCTTGAATACCATGACATTGTAATGTACCCTTTTATTCCGGGAAATTGGAAACAGAAGTCACACACTTAGACGGGTATAAATAGGGGTTTATTTTTGGATAAACTCACCGAACGTCGGGAAATGGCCGGGGATGCGTTTTTCGCTACTATTGTTTTCACCTAATTCGTGGCTTCTTCTGCAGCCTCATTGCAAACGTCACATAACCGTCAAAATTCAATAACACTGCAAATTTTACCCAATGGTTTGATAGCATCGAACGATATTCTTTTGAATTCATTGTATAAAAATAAATTACATGTAATAAAACATTATTCAGAAACTTAGAAAACTGCATTCTTGTACAGTCCTGAAACTGAAGTACAAAATTTAGTTTTGTGGCCGATCCGAATGTCTGACCCCAATCGCGAAAATATACCTAAATTGATTATTTTAAGGATAATAAAAATTTAAAAAAAAAGAAGAAAAACATGCAAATTAGTCGAAAATCTCGCAAATGCGAATCTCGAAAGTACAGCTTCAATGAATACCGCCTATTAATTCAGTTATCTCTGGATACGACAATAATTGACATGTAAATTTCACAAAGTGAACAGCCCCAGAAAATCGATTGGTATTTATACCAATACTTGTTTATAAACAAGTTGCAACTTTCACCAGTACCTACTGCTAAATTGTTAACAATGGACGTGTGAACACAGAATTGTTCGGCTGATCTGAATGGATATATCCAATATCGTCGCCCAGGCGGTCACTACGTGATTGCAATTCAACTCCCGTAACGTTCCTCCATTTCAGCATAATGCAGGCCGATTGATTACTTCCAGTTTAATTAGTTGGGTTAATGCTTACATTGCAATGCTAAGGAAGTTAGCATTAATTAGTGAAGGGGGTGGTCAAATGAATGAGTTTAACTTCGTTTGAGGGAATTGGTTAACCACCAGAAGGGAATACGACAAAGTGGACGATACCTTTAGCTTAATTGGAAAGAAATAGGACATTGAAGGGTTTTAACTGAGGCTTCTCCCGTGTACCGCAAAAATTTAGTAAGTATACCTAACGTACTAAATTATCCTGGTTGAATATGAAGGAACGTCCGTGGGAGTCAAGTGTCCATTCTTTACGTGGTTGGTTCTGGCAGGCTGAGTAGCCACGTTACTGACTTGGCGACCCAACCCTTTTCCCTTTTCCGTTGTTATCATTCCTTCCCTAGCTGGCAAGAGGGGTTCAGGGCGAAGACAACAATGGGTTGCTCCTTAGTTGAAAGAATGAAACATCTTCTTTTTTTCTTTTTTTTTTGTATTGGAGTGAAATACATGACATGTGGTAGTTCAAGGAACTGCTGAGTAGAAAAGCAAAACACATCCCTGCATGAGGGGATCACAACAATCGTAGAGGATGATAGGGATGTGCGATACTTATCGATATGGGTAAAGTATCGGGTATTTCCTGTCGATACCGGGTACTTTTGGTATCGAATCCTGCCATTCAATACTACTACTGGTATCGATTATTTTTCCAGTATCGGAAAAAATACCAAAATGGAAACAGATGTACCTACTTAAAACTAAAATAACTTTACTTGAATCATTTATTTATAAATTTATAGGTCCTTGTATCACAGGGAAGCTCTCTACCAATAAATTATATAGGAACACTCACACACTTAAGTTATGTGACAACGTCTCGTCTGAGTCTGATGTTGTAGATGTTACTGTGTGTACTATACCTCCTTGGTGCTATAACCTACACGAAAAGCGAGGAATCTACTCGCCACGCTCACCTATGTCGGCCAACACAGATACTAGAGAATCTCTAGTAGAGATTATCACTCAAACCTAGAGATGTAAGGTACCTACTTCAAAATGTATTGATACATATCACATCGACATTTTTGATAAAAAAGTATCAAAAAGTATTGGATCGATAGTTTTCAAAAAGTATCGATACTTTTATAAATCGGTACTTTTGGATACTTTTAAAAATGCATTGGACTAAACTAAAATATTATAACCATGGTTTAATTTTTTTTTTTCTATAAACATTATAAGCAGGGAGTTTTTACTGACGATAGCGACGCTAGACTCAGGAGGTGTTCTCAGATTGCTTATTTCATTTATCACAATCGACCTCGTAATAATTTTCGACCAAACTTATTACTGAATTTTGAGAAAAGGAACATTCTCGGTTGTCACCAAAATATGTTGACAAATTATGTTTTCTGAGAGGCACATACGACGAATGGTGGCAGAATTATATTTTATATACAATATTTTCTTTATTAAATGAATATAATATCATTCTACTTCTTCTGACTCTTTGAAGTAACAATAATGATAATAATAAATAATAATAATGATAATCCAGGATTCGATTTTCAAACTGCCCCTATTCAATACAGAAATTTTCTTTTCTCTTAATAAAAGTACCCATATGATCCAATACGTATAGGTATCGAATACTTGCTTCCGATACTTCGATAGTATTGCATACTTTTTTCGATACTAGTATCGGGTACTGGTATCGGGTATTGTATAGTATCGCACATCCCTAGAGGATGATACGCCAACCACCACTTTAGTATGCTCTGGGAACTGCCCCCCCCCCCAGTGTCCTTTTTTAAGAGGACATGACCTTCTATCGGGCTGTCCTTTTATTTTTTTTTTTGACGAAAAGCGCCTTTCAAAAAAAAAGGACGCAAAAACAAAGCAGCCTATAAAGTAAGTAGGTACCTACCTACTCATTTCAACCTAACCCTACCGACCCACTCTCCTTGTCATTTTCTTGCATTTTCTAACTTCTTTTTCTTTCTTTTCTTCTTTCTTTCTTGTTCCATTTGCTCAGCCTGTGTTTGTTTGTGTCTGCTATGGTCTTCCCATTTGACCTTAAATAATTTCAATGAACCATAGGTCTCAAGGCTGTACCCAGGAAAAATTTTCGCCCCATTTTAGCCCCCATAGCGCCCCACGGGTTTGGGCGATCGGACTGAAAACCTTGCGGGCACAACTAGATGGTAAACCAAGTATTTTGTCAAAATTTCAGGTTTAAAAAAAAATTCCTACCGCCCAAAACGGCCCAGACGGCGTACGGCGGACGGACATTTCGGATTTTGAATGTAGACCTCTTGAAACGGATAATGTCAAATTTTGAGGCTGATCGGAGTCGTCGACCTCCGTCGCGAAAACATAGGTGTACCTATTATTCCAAGAAAAACCAAAATTGTCAAATAGGTAACCCATTTTTAGGCCATTTTAAGCTTTCATTGACAAAAGTTAGACCGACACTAAGTATATAAAGGGGGTTGTGGCACCAGGCGGGGTCCGGAGGCCCTACCCAATAAAACTTTTTAAAAAATTGTCAAATAACCCATTTTAAGCTTTTATTGACAAAAGTTAGAACGACACTAACTTAGTGTCACTAAGTATATAAATAATAACATAAAAATAATTTCCCCTGTTAATTTGGTGACTAGGAAAATAAATAGATAGACAATACAAATAGACTCAACATATCAAAACATATTGAACATAGAAAAACAACCTACAGAATATAGTCAGGGATTTGCAAAGTCGAATGGCGGTCATTTTTCGTGCTGCTACCTATCGTAATACATAGCGCCAAACTACATGCTTTACGACAACTTCCGTAATGGAACGTTTGGGTCTACGCCGTTAGCGGCGGACCGCGTCCATCCACGTACGCGAATGGGTTTGTAAAATTGTAATACATTTTATAAATTATTTACGTATATTTTTAACTAGAAATTGTTTTGTACTCTTCCTTATTTACCTATGAAGATCAATTATAACTTGAGTAAATTTAATTCCTATGTGTTTGAAAATGCTTATTTTTGAGAAAATTTCGGGGGGGTTCCAACCCCTCTGCCCCCCCCCCCCCCCCCCTGGGTACGGCCCTGATAGGCCTTACATGAATTGCCGTTGTCTGCTGTTTATATCGGTTTTCGTACGAGAGGCTAGCCGGAGCGGGGAGCTTAGTTCCTCAAACTGCCGCTCAAGCGCTGCGTGTCACCACTGATGACACCACTTATCAATGTTTGTTTTTTCCGTTCGGCCATCCCTCTCTCATTTCTCGGCATGCGACATTCTGTTTAAAGTTTTTGTTAATATTAATGTTTTCGGGTCGTGTTTAGCTGTCAAATGGTCTTTAAATGCACTAGTTGCAACTCCTTGCGCTTGTGTTGTAGGCACAGGTATTTTTGAAGTTTCCTAGGCACCCTATTTTGTTTAAGTTTACATTTTTTCTTTCTGTTGAAGATGACACTTTCTGTGATTTAACTTGGTGATATCTTTGCAATAATTAATTAACCGGCATAAATATAGGTATTTTCCAAGTTCCTGGTAACCTAGATTACCACCTGGGTACTACCTACCTAAGTATTTTGTGATCATTTTAGTCGGTAGGTAGGTACCTTTCAATCAGTTAAATAGAGTTTTTTTTTTAGATAATTAGATATACAAAGTTAATTTTTTAAATGAGAACCCACCTACCTAGTTGTTTTTTTTTTTTTTTTTTTTTTTTTGTTTTTTTCCAAAGTTATAAGTTGACCGTGTGTGTGTGAATCTTAAGCTGTGATTTAAGCGAGCCTTTCCGGATATCCTCGCAATAAAAATAACCTGAGCATTATTACCTGTGATATTTACGTTTCTGCTATGGAAGGTTGTGAGAAAAAAGTTCCTACCTAACTAAATAAAACTGTTTAAGGACCTGTGAGCATTGTTTTTACTCTCCGCTCAAAGATGTTTTGACATTTTATGTCTTAGTATGTCCCGTTGGTTTCACCTAATAAAACGCATAGTTTCAAGGATAGCTATGTGTTAAACGAACCAAGTCCGAAATTTTTGAGGGTTCTGGGCGTACAGTTTTGAGGGTAGGTTATAGGTGTTACAGTT
Source organism: Pilophorus perplexus (assembly GCA_955831195.1). Lineage (NCBI taxonomy): Eukaryota > Metazoa > Arthropoda > Insecta > Hemiptera > Miridae > Pilophorus > Pilophorus perplexus. Next base: position 18,135,449 of record OY037012.1, read on the forward strand.
ATAGGTGTACCTACTATCTAATTATATTTTGGTGGAAACCAGAGTCCCTACCTATTGAGGCCCTTACTTGAGACAATAAAACAAATCAGCATATTATTTTTTCGTGTTTCGTGATCGGGTGACTATTTGGTTGGAGTTGGTTTTCCAGTTTCAAAAATGCGAGGCGAGGTTGGTTAAGTGACGCGCAGCGCTTGAGCGGCAGTTTGAGGAACTAAGCTCCCCGCTCCGGCTAGCCTCTCGTGTTTTCGTAGGACTAGAAAGTTGGCTTTAGGTTATATCTTGTAGCGTCGTGAGTGCCAGTATATCGCACCAACAGGGCCACATCTTTTTTTCTGAAAGTTTTCACTTCAAACAGGCGTAACTTCAAAAAGGCCGGTCCTACGGTAAAATGTTATATAATAAAAGTAGTAGAGTGTCTTGTACGTAACACATTATCAGTCGTTACAAAATTATTTTACCCAGACCTCCAGCAAGACAAAAAATTATTTTACCCTATTATCGCTGATTACTGCGGGGAAGGGGCGGTCTCCCACTTCCACGCGTACGTAGGCTGGTGCTCCAGTAACTTCCCGCTAGGTACACTGTCATCCCGCAAGTGAGTTATGTCCCACGTAGGTATCATTATTATACGATATTATCAAGTTTTTATGCATTCCATTTCGATTAATTTATCGTGCATTATTCCATTCGAAGAATACGAAAGCGCCTCTTAAGTACACAAATGAGTGAACTAGCGATAAACCCATCAATCGAAAGTTTCCTTATCGCGTTAGGAAAGGAGAAAACTTCCGAAAATAGACTCTGTAGTTCCAAATGGTGTCCGGCTGATAAGCGGTTGCAGAACTCGACTTTGCGGTACCTTAGTTAACTTTTCTTATTAACTTGAGCGTTACGGTATTTTCAATTAGAAGTTGTCTGAAAAGTGAAGTTTCAACCCACGGTCACTCAGAGACTTTACTTCAGACCCCTCAATTCGTTTCAACCGCTTAATTGCTGCAGATAAAAGCGCGGTTCCGGACAAAGTTGTTAGCCTATTTGGGCAAAAGTCTTGTAGTTATTTTTGAGCATTGAACAAGTTGGCATTTCTAGTATACAGGATTGAACTCATTGAATGTAAAACCAAACTGGCTTAACGCTGCAGATTGGATTATATGTGGGCTTACTATTCTTTATCATGCAAATCAAACGTTAGTATGACATAAATTGTATAGAGTGGTCGGAAAGCTTGTATACCACTCTTTGATGTTGTATACTACATCAAAGAGCCAATTTTTAGGTACAGAATTGCCTCACAAACGGTACCTCACTTGACTAACAGGGAACTAAAAAAAAAGTTTTGTCAAATTTTCGAAAAAAAAAAAAAAAAAAAAAAAACAGCATGGACGTAGCCCTTTTCCAAACTACACAGTTTGGAGTCAAAATTTGACTTTTGATTTAATCAAAATGCACGGTGGTCGCAAAACGAGCTATTTAGATAAAAATAAAATAATACTTATAGTCACTGTGTGGTGTTTGCCGACGGTGCAGAGGTCTAATCCAATGAGGTGGTTAGGGTGAAAAATGACTCCTCTGCTGAGTACTAAATTGTTTATTTAAATAAACAATTGTAGCGTGGGGACCGGTTTCGAGCAACTAAGCTCATCTACAGCCCTGACAAGAAAACCATTTGTCATTAGCACCAGAGAAACCATAAAATTCTATTAACAAGTTAACAAAGTTATATTATACTGAAGGTATATGACAATGGTATAAATAGTGGAAATTATAACTGATGAAAACGGTCCAGAATGGTGGTAACTTGACAATAGTAGTTTTGGAATATGGACCCACTGTTAAAATTGGCTCCATGACTGATGGCCAGTGAACCATTTGAAAACCAGTTAGGCTATATAGCCTAACTGGTTTTCAAATGGTTCACTGGCCATCAGTCATGGAGCCAATTTTAACAGTGGGTCCATATTCCAAAACTACTATTGTCAAGTTACCACCATTCTGGACCGTTTTCATCAGTTATAATTTCCACTATTTATACCATTGTCATATACCTTCAGTATAATATAACTTTGTTAACTTGTTAATAGAATTTTATGGTTTCTCTGGTGCTAATGACAAATGGTTTTCTTGTCAGGGCTGTAGATGAGCTTAGTTGCTCGAAACCGGTCCCCACGCTACAATTGTTTATTTAAATAAACAATTTAGTACTCAGCAGAGGAGTCATTTTTCACCCTAACCACCTCATTTAATACTTATAGCATAATATGCATAATATTATTATGCTATTCCTTTCAATTGCCGAGTTTTTTCGTCTCCCTACCAATTCACTAAGCACAAGTTGGTATTACGAGAAAGGAGTTGCTCCCCTCTTTCTGTAGGAGTATTCAAATAGAAGTTTGAGGGAACTTCAAGCTCAGTCCCGACTTATACGGATGCAAATGTGAAAACTCGAGTCAGAGAGCTTGATACACTGGTGTTGAAGGGAGGGGGTTAGCTGAGAATAGAACCTGCGGGGAGTTAGTTTGTCATCGTATCAACTCTCCAAGTTGAATTAGTTCGTAATCGACTTAGACCACGTTGTTTCTGTTGGTTTTGCCCCCACTCCGTTCTCTTCATATTGTTTCACTTTGTCATGATACGTTTATGATGGAATGCCTCCTTGCTTCAGTGCCGTTTCTAATGAATAAAATAAGAAGTTCTCTCGTTCTGCTGTGTGTTATGAGATTTGTCCTATCCATCCATCGTTCACGCCATTTTGGGCAGTCGATTTTTTTTTTTTTTTTTTTGGCACTGTGACGCTACCAAAGAGGGGACTGAACGAGTATAGTGTCGTGAAGTACCTAATTTTTAATTGTAGGGTGGAGGAACCGGCTGCGTAACCAGGAAGCGTCTTGGAAGAAAAGGCCGGGTTTTCTTGGAGCACTCCAAGAAAACCCGGCCTTTTCTTCCAAGACGCTTCCTAATTTTTAACGTCCCGTATTTGTTGTAAAACTATAGAATTTGTTTTTCTTATTTATTTTTTATTTATTTATTTATTTATTTATTTTTTTTTTTTTTTACATTTTGTTTAAAAAATAATTTTTTATTGACAGATTCACTTTCTTTGGAAGAATAATAAACCTTTGTGTAAAATTTTCAGCGTTACGACACTATCAAGGGAGCTCGAACTGAAAAATATGGATGTTGATGGTCAGTAGGTACTTTTATTTTTCCAACGAAGAGTCGCGTTTTTTTGTCGCAGTTGATCAAAAATGAATTCAACGGGGAGCAAGGGAATACGCTTTTGGAGTCTCAGGATAAAATGTGACTGTCAAGGGCCCCTCGGGAAGGTATATACGCGTTATTTTCGGCGAGGTTATCCTAATAAAAGGGGCCTACGGGGTACGGAAGGGATGGCAGCTAGGAGGTGGACGAGGTGGGAAGAGATTTCCTGGAAGAGATTTCCATCCCTTTTGCAGACGCACGCAAACATATTTTATGTGACTCTCTATTCCCTCGACGCAATATAATCCGTCCCCTTTGGCCCGTTAGGCGCAATTTGTAACATTGCCAAAAGGCTGCCGAAGGGAGCGGATGAGAATTAACTAGTACAGGTCAAGGGACAAGCTCGTTATAGTCGTCAAAAGGCGGGCATTTTAAACCACTGTTTTACACATTTATTTTACGTCACCAACCCACGGAAATACAATTGACTTGAATGGTACTCCGGAGTGTTTGGCAGTCGAATCTCAAATCCAAGTCCAAGCTACATTATAATGCGGAGCTCGTCAGAGTTAAGAACCTGCACTGCAGGCTAGAGCAGTAACAAACATGCCTTATTCTTCTTTCGTCGCATTGAACAAAAAAAAAATCGGTGCAAAATTTACACAAGGGTTTATTATTCTTTGATATAGGTTACCTTCTTGTTCAGAAATTTAATTCTGTCAATGAAAAAATTTAAAAAAATTTTTTTTGGAGCTTCAGGTCCTACATAGGTATATTTCCAAAAAAAATTTTTTTCAACATTTTTTTGTTTTGTTTTTACTTGAAAAATATTTTTCCTCCTGGGATCCATCAAAAATCTCATTTGTAGCCCCCATGAAAGCCCTATAGATCGCAACAGTGAAACCGGATCGTTGCGGGACCCCAAAAAAATGGATTCTACGTCCAAAAATACTGCGAAAACGACACCTGACTCGATCCCATAGCCAAAAACCTTCAACAAAACCCTCCCTTAGCCCCATTTTAGCCCCATAGCGCCGCACGGGTTTGGGCGATCGGGCTGAAAACCTTGCGGGCACAACTAGATGGTAAACCAAGTATTTTATCAACATTTCAGATTTTTTTTTAAAATTCCTACTGCCCCAAACGGCCCGGACGGCGGACGGACATTTCGTTTTTGAAATCTAGACCTCTTGAAACGGATAATGTCAAAATTTGAGGCAGATCGGAGTCGTCGACCTCTGTCGCGAAAACATAGGTGTATTTTTCCAAGAATAATAAACCAAAAGTAATTATGAGTCTATACAAAAATATTCTTGGAAAAAAGAAGAAAAAGAAGACTTCTTCAAGAACTGTGGATGGAAGGAGATCGCCAACGTCGCAGCAGCTCTCGAAGGGAAGGAGTCAGCCCTGAAAGAAGACTGGAACGATACAGAATCTGATGTTCTCTGCATGAAGTACGCGCCAACGACCTCAGCGGACGCGGAAAGGACTTTTTCCAAAATGAAGTAGTAGGTACATACCTACTAAGCGAACGTCACCTTGGTTTCATCATGGACAATATTGCCTCCCATCTTATTTTATTTCATAACTAGCTGGGACACCCGTGCTTTGCACGAAACATCAAGTTCCCGTCCATCACCTATCAACGATGCACCCGTGGCAACCCGTCAACTTACTTTTTCGTAGTAACAACGCTTGTTGGTTTCTCGTAGTGAAGTATCAAATTCGCTAAGATACGCCAAGGATGTAAACAACTTCCGTCGTGAAGGACTCAGGTTTCAGCCAGAACGGCCGCCGTTCGATCCCGTTTGAATAGCCTAAAACCTTCCCCGCGCTACCCCGATCATTTTGCAAAAAACGCTGCAAATTTTACACAAGGGTTTATTATTCTGTGATATAGGTTACTTGTACAGACATTTAATTCTGTCAATAAAAAAATTTAAAATTTTTTTTTTTGGATTTTTATATTTCAAAAAAAATTTTTTGGGGGGATTTTTTTTTCAAAAATGTGTTTTTTCAAAAATTCTTTAATTTTTACTCGAAAAATATTTAACTTCTTGGGATCCTTCAAAAATCCCATTTTTAGCCCCATGAGAGCCCTATAGAACGCCACAGTGAAATCGGATCGTTCCGGGACCCCCAAAAATGGATTCTACGTCCAAAAATACTTCGAAAACGACACCTAACTCGATCCCATAGCTAAAAGCCTTCAAAACACCCCTCCTGTAGCCCCATTTTAGCCCCATAGCGCCCCACGGGTTTGGGCGATCGGACTGAAAACCTTGCGGGCACAACTAGATGGTAAACCAAGTATTTTGCCAAAATTTCAGATTTTTAAAAAAATTCCTACTGCCCAAAACGGCCTGGACGGCGGACGGCGTACGGCGTACGGCGGACGGCGGACGGACATTTCGGATTTTGAATGTAGACCTCTTGAAACGGATAATGTCAAATTTTGAGGCCGATCGGAGTCGTCGACCCGCGTCGCGAAAACATAGGTGTATTATTCCAAGAATAATAAACCAAAACCGCATCCAAATCCGTCCAACAGTTTGGCCGTGAAAGGGAGACACACATACATACATACACACAGACACCGATCATTCGTAGAGAGAACTACGCGTAGATCAACATATTATGTAATTTATTAAATTAATTTATTTGCCATTTAATTGTTGGCCAAATTCATTCTGTAAATAATTGTGCATTAAATATACTTGTTTACTATGCAATATGTAATTTTTTAACTTTTCCTATTAACATTTGGGGGCAGCCGAAATAAATGCCATAAAAGCCCCTTATAAACACCATATATGGCCAAAAATAAATGCCTTAGTGCCATAAACGCTAGAAATAAATGCCATAATTTGAAGGGCTCTGCTAATGACCCACAATACAGAAGGGTTCAAGGTGGGGCCCATACACCTAATAATTAGGCCAATTATTGCCTTCATGCTTCAAGGGTCATGCGTCAACTGCCAAAATTGTCGTTGGCAACTGGTCAGTATGCCACGTACCTCCTCATCTCAATACTAAGCCTTTCATTATCGAGCAGCTTACTTAAAATATCGGCATAAAATACATTATGCATCCACTTATCATGGTAGAGTGCCCTTTTCAACCTGAAACCGAAGATTATAAATTTCCATTTTATTTCAAGAAAACAAACGGTAAAGGGGATCTCAACGCCTTAACGGGATATCCCGAAGTAATATATTACGATGTTGAGCGAAAAAGGGATATGCAGAAAAGGATTGAACCAACGGTGAAAAATGTAAATGATAGAGTTCTTTCCAGTGTTCTATTTGAATCCCTTATCACTGAAAAAAATCCGGGAAGTGACGAAAGTGAATTCGCTTAGAAAGATAAAGCTGATAAATTTGGGTCGTATTTTTATTTAGAGATACGTTTTTAAGCCTGGGAAAAAATTGGTGTTGCGGTCACTAAAATAAATAAATATCAGGGACCTTTTTACGTACTTTTCTACGGTTGAAATCGGCTAACCTGTCGCATGAATAATGCCCTCAGGGGATTTTTCTCGCAGGTTTATTTTCGGACACCTTTGGTGAAAAGAAATACGCGAGGGAAGAGATGAGTGTATTTTGTTTGCATTTGAAATTCTAATTCATTTCATGGTCCTTCTTCCCTTTTGCTCAAGCGCTGATTAAAGGTTTATTTTCTGTGCTCGCGCCCGAGGGCCGAGCTAAATTACCTCTGAGCCATTCCTTCTACATAACAACCCTAACGAGATCTCTTAATTTTTTCCCATTCTAAATACCGACGTTTTAGTACTTCCGCGCATGAGGTGGCAGTTGTTCCGCGCATAGAGTTGTATCTATGAAAATATCACATGGTATGCAGCTGTTCAACTGTAAAATTTGGCTCTATCTTTCTAATGAATAATAATTAATAATTGTGTGATTTGGGTAAAATAATCATTATTTTACCCAAATCACACAATGCAGTAGGTCCACGGTAACTCAAAATTCAACCGGCGTTTCTCTCTTCGAGAATGATGTAAGATCGATGTCCATTAACCAATGATGACTCGGTATGATATTCAGAAGCACTTCAGCAAATTCGCCGAACTCAACTCTTCCCCGGCTCTAGTAAATATTTAAAAAGCGGGATTGAAAACGGTTGGGGGAATATTCCCCGTTTCTCTGTCCATTATCCATTCTCTCGTTGATGGTATCCTAATACAAATTGCTCGTCCTCCTCATCTGAGAATAAAATTTATTGAGGAGGGAAACGTATTTCCGGGAAATACATTTTCTCGATCCTCATTTCGGAATTTAATCCCCTTCAGCGGTAGGTATTTGAGGACTGATTAAAATGTATTTGGGAAGTATTGTAAGTGATACATTAGAATACATTTTAATTATTATCCACGGTACGTGAGAGCTATATGACTTCTAAAACCGTGTTTATAATAACAAATGAAAATTAATTTGGTCGAACGACCAAACAACATTCGTACTCCAACGGAAATTGTTCAAACCCACGATTGGCTTTCGTTCGGCTTTACCTACGGGGAAATTGGGTCGCCGAAGCTGAAGGAGGATATGACGAAGTAATCGTTGTCGATTACAGGTCCTTGCTAACCTCGTATAGGTAACCTGATTTGCCCCAAACATAACAACCATCCCAGGGAGCCTTTAGAATCAACGACCTACACGCCGAGAAGTTAATACGTCGAGTAATCTCGTTTGCAGACGATCAAAAGCCCGATTATTGATGTACCTAGTATGCCTGATTGAAATGGACTGAACAAATGAGATGGTTAGTTATACTATTGTATAACTATAGTAACTGTTGGAGTCATCGGCCGAGCAATTTACATCCAGAAAGCAAAGTTCAAGCAAAGGACTTTACGTCCAGGTTGGAGAAACTTCCACTGGGGCATGTAATGGAAATGTAAGGGTTAAACGTAACATCGGGAAATACGGTCAAAAACAGGACCAGCCTCCCCCAAGTTCTATTTGAATGAGATTTAACCAAATTACTCTCGTGCCCTCTTATAACCCGTTAGCCGACCAACAGGGTTGGGAGCTGGAGGAAGGACCCTTTTGTCTAAATATTCATTAGGGAGGGACTTGCGTTTCATCAATTACCTTAGAACAGGATAAATTCGCTCCGGCTTATACACGGCGGAAAATTCGACAGCGCATGGAAAAGCTTTATTCTCCGGGACGCTCAAAAATAAATCCTAACGTTGTTCATTGTTTGAAAAACAATGGCTGATGGTCGATGGTGGCCTCAGATCGTCCTGTGTGTGAAGAATGAAAGCCGTGCTACCCCCGGTACGGGGACTAAGTTGGGAGATGTCGGTACAAGCGTACAAGGATTCCCCGCAGTTTTAATAAATAACCTGAGATGCCGTCTTCACCGACGATTATGTTCCCAAAAGTATTAAATACAAATTTTGTCATTTTCGCGAAGCTTGTCAGCGAGCACAAACAACGACAAGGGGCCTAGTGGAACCCGTCGGATCGCTTTGTCGGAAGAGGGACGCTCTTAGCGTAATGGGGTCGAAGGTGACTTGACTCAAAGGGAATGCATACCTAATCAACGCCCTATTTGCCTCTCATGCAAATTTCCTTAATTGACTCCGCGACGCCCTCTTTTGACGTATTTAGAGAAAAGTGTTGTCTGTGAGTAGTGGACTACTGATATCCGAATTGACAAGTAAAATTTACTACTAAAATTTACAATTTAATTGTTGTCAAGCTCCCAATGTCAAGCTAGCCATTTTAAAAACAGTTATGAGAGACATATTAAAACCGAACGTTATAAGCGTGAGAAAAAAACCAAGCCGACCGCTCTCATGAGTTGCAACTGTAGACCGAATTTACCGAGTCAGGGCTAAATTTCTTATCACAGTAGTAATATGGCATATTGTAGTGGTAGTTGCTTGGTATACAAACCAGCTTCAACACCTCCTGTCACCGCTGATCCTTTAGTTTGGAAGGGAAAGCTCTCCCACTCCCAACGGACAGGCTCCGCCCAGAAGGTCCATGAGTTCTGGGGTCAGGGAGACGAGCCGTCGGTGGAAGAATAGATTGATTAGTTTATTAAACTCCGCTCTTCCTCTACCCTTAAAAAATACATTACAAGGCGAAATAATATCTCGATAGGGGTGCGAACACATTTCCCACTTTTGTAATCAACACAATAAACAAACTTCATCTATCTAACTATTTTATTCAGACCTTTTGGTTTATTATTGGAATAATACACTTATGTAATCGCGACGGAGATCGAAAATTCTGATCGGCCTCAAAATTTGGCATTATACGTTTCAAGAGGTCTAGATCCAAAATACGAAATGCCCGTCCGAGCCGTTTTATGCAGTAGAGGATTTTTTTAACATCTGAAATTTTGGCCAAATCTCGGTTTACCCTTTAATCGTGCCCGCAAGTTTTTCAGCCCGATGACCCAAACCTGTGGGGGCTTTTTTGAAGGATTTCGGCTACGGGGTCGAGTCAGGTGTCGTTTCCGATGTATTTTTGGACGTATAATCGATTTTCGGGGTTTCAGAACGATTCGATTTCACCGTCGCTCTATTGGGCTCTCATAGGGCTACAAATGGAATTTTCGAAGGATCCCAGTTGCTTAATTATTCATTTTTATAGGTCCCTCATCTGTTCAAACAATGTACGTTTTCATTTTTATTTTTATTTTTTTCAAAAATTTTTATTGGCACAGAATTAATTTTTTCATAAGCAACCTACATCGAAGAATAATAAACCCTTGTGTAAAATTTGCAGCGTTTTTTGTTCATCTGCATCCCGTGGTCTGTAGACCAGTCCCACCACATCAACGTTCATTTTTGTTATTTTCATCTACTTGTTCATTTCTCGTTCTATTTCTCTCGTCCTAAAGGTAGACGTCCCCTTCAAGCCACTTTCCCCGGAAAAAAAAGAATGTAACCCGCTAAATCCGCAAATTTAAGAATATTATAATCAGAGGCCATTAGCTCTGGACGACTTCGTCATCGAATAGCTTTGGGGAAAAAAAAGAAAGGAGGAAATGAACCAATTTCCTATTTCACGAGTCGTTTGCTCGTTTAATCGGGATTCCTGGAGAGCCTGAAGAGAGTGTTGGTGCCTAACGCAGAACATTTGACAGCACTGACTGCAACATAGGAACTTTCCTATGAATACAATAAATTTCATAACAATTTCGAAAAAGAGGAGCTTTGGATAAAAAGGGCATAGGTTTACAATGACGATTAATTTATTAATTCAATTTTCTATGAAAATTTATTTCGGATAGGTAAGTATACATTCATAAGTGATTTCATATTCTTCTGACAAAACAAAAACAAGTGCAGAGGAGGAGCGAGAAGGTGTTGGTAGAGAGGGGAAGAGGGTGCTGGAGTAACAGTAAAAACATGATAAAGTAAGCATGTAATCAATCACATGTACCAAGTACATCAACGCCAGTCTAACATGACATATTGTTCGTACAAACTGGGTGCGTTGGCCAGCTTGATTCTTTTCCGTCTTTCATCACGCGACGCACTTGTTTATAACATTAGAGCCAGTCGTAGCAATTACCGAGCCGTCAGCAAGATTGACACGAGGCCGGGACCAGAAGTGACGGATGACTCGGGAGCAGCAGGTGGAGTTGGAGTGATGAGGTTCCTAATAGGGAGAAGGGAAAAGCCGGGCAGAAATTTCCCCGGAACTTCGGGCCGAGTTTCTCAGGGGAGATGAGACCCGCGGCGAGGGGCCGATGGGTGTCAAAACCGTTGCAAAAAGTGAACTCTCGGCGGGTTAGGGGTTGGGCGGCGGTTGTATGGAGCGAAGAGAGAAGGGACCAAACTTTCAGAAAGCACAGGCACCCCGCGAGGGATGGCCAACTTTCGACCGTCCGCTAGGAAAACATTAAACCCTGGAGTTAAAATATAATTTTAAATTAAGCAGGAAAGGCGGCACTCCGGAATCAGAGGAAACACAAAAATTGAAAACATCCTGCGACAGCTTACAGGAACAATAAGCTAAGATCAATGTCTTCAACGTACGAAGGAGCTGATTATAATAAAATACGAGGACATTATTATAATGTCCTCGTATTTTATTATAATCAGCTCCTTCGTACGTTTATAATAAACCAGTGAGGAGGGGATGGCTCCTAGTAGGAATGGTGAGTAGGCACGGGGAGTGATTCACCCATAGATTTTGCGATCCGAGAAAAAATACACTGCCAAGGACATGACACATAGGTTCCTCGCGTTCAAAGACTGCCCCGATATAGTATACAAAAAAAAAGAAGTAAAGTAGGATTTTTGTGCTCACCTTTCATGGTTCTCACAATTGGGGCAGAAGCCGACACCGCACTTGAACTTTGAAATATCTTGCTCCAGAGAACGGATCCGAATAAACATGAGTTCAGAGGTGAATAATTCAGTTCTGCCGACAAGACTGGTATACAACATGTGATCGACTTTTGGTCAAACATTGGTGTTCATCCCCGGCTATATATTCAGCCTATAGAAACTACCCCGATATATATTCAGCCAAATTGGTTTATTAGGTCGTCACGACATTGTCGGGCTTATGACTAAAACAAGAAAATTACGTTCGTGCATGGGTGGTATTCAGATAACTGGCCATTTTAGCGTCCGGTATAAATAATTCTCCCATTTGAAGGGCAAAGCTCAATTTTTGGTCATGGGTTGCAAGGAAGGATGTGTTTTGTAGGGAAACACATTGAAATGATCGAAATTCCTATAAACTATGACGTTTTTTAAAGGTCAAAGATGTGAAATGTCATTACCGTGACTGTCCCATGACGAGCATGTCAATTTTTCAGTGTGTTTTTATACTGATAGGACCCATGTGGAGGGTTGTCTTACAGGGTTTTTGTTAGGAAATGGAGGTCTACCTCATAGCTAGGTAGGTACCTACTACCATGGGTGTGAAGTCACACTCCAACCAGGAATACTCGATACTCAGATTGTGTTTGTCAGGTTGGTTGGTACAAGTCAGCCGCCTCTGGCTGTGAGCTTCTTCGTTCGTTGTTGACTGAGTGCGCGTCTTTTCAACAATCGTTTGATTAATCGTTTTATTACACGATACATTATTATTATTATTTAACTTGTGTTTCTTTTAGATCGATTCGTCTTGTCAACGATCGTTCATAGATTGTTTAGCTAAACCTAACGCTTGATAGTTTTATCATGTGTAAGGGTTTGTGAACACGTTTCATTGTTACCTCCTCCACTCTATCGGCATATTCGAAGAAATGAAAAACACCTGTCCCACGTAAAAAAGGTCATCACCATCACCCATGGAAGAAATTCCTTATTCCATGACCATCACCGAAATGAAAGTAGGCAGTAAAAGAAAAGGGAAATGTGGTAAAGTCGCAAAAGATCAACAGTTGCACATATCAACCCTGCCCCTCATAAAAGTCGTGGAAAGGCGGGCACAAACTGCATGTCACAGACCGGCACTGCTTGGAAGTTTACTATAGTTTTTAAAAGCACAATCTTGAAGATGTTTTTATTTATTATAAATTCTGTTGTTACGAGTAAAAACGCCTTTTCCTGCCCCTCTCAGATCTAAAAACAAACTAAATACAATGTATGTCATGAAGTCTCGAATGTCAACTCCGTAACTGAAATCCTGTCATTACTGCAGCAATTTGTTTTTGTTACGGTAATGAATTTTAGAAGATTAATTTAACACAAATTGGAGGAATGCTGAAATTTAAGGTTTTTATGATCTACATGAATTTTGGTAGGAAACTGATTATTTTGAGCCTCTGATTTTGAATCAAACATTTACCAACACAACCGTTATAACGGTTGTGTTGGTAAATTCGGTCGATAAATTTCGAATAAATTCGACACCATACCTGAGTATTATTCGACGGAGAAATTGAATTCCAATTCTTTCTAACCTTTGTGCCGTCACCAGGAATGACCATTGACAAGAAAAATCCATGGTATCACCTAATTGATTCACTTTTTTCGGAATTCGACAACCTCAAAATGGTCAATTAGCTGAGAATCACCCAGCATGCGAAGAGCGAGCCTCTCATTCAATTATGACGAAACTGAAAGGGGGCCGTCTAAACCCTATCGACCAGCTCAACCCACTCTATTCGTGAAAATTTCATTGAAATCTGATCAAAACTGTGGATGTTATGACTGTGGCAAGGAAATGTGGATGGACAAGCGCTCAGCATGCGCAAAGCGTACCGCTGATTCATTCGTCGTACTTTTTTGTTGTTTGGCCTTCGCAGTTTGGACTGTCTGCGGTCAGTCCATTTCTTATTGTAGAAGAATGCCCGCTCTCCCAGACTCCTCTTATTTCCACGCAGACCCCCTTTCATCTCCTTTGCTTACCAGCATCGCCGTCGCATCCTGACTGTATGGTGTGTACGGGCTGAGGGCAGTTCCCCCTAGGCGAAGTCCTGCCTATGTCCATCGATGGTGCCTCAGATTTAATCAGATTAGAGAACTTTAACATTTGATATTCTCTGAGGCCGTTTGACATTCCGTTCATTGAATTGATTCAAGATTATTAAAAGAAGTGGACATTCAGAAAAGTGAGATGGAGATGGCTTCTAAGTGGTTGCGCGAATTGCCTTGGGATTCCACTTAGAAGCTTTTAAATTAAGAGTTCTCCTATCCCCTTCCTTTATTTGTTCAGGAAACGGCAAGGCATTATTCAAATTGTAAGCATCTGGAGTGAAGCTTTCCCTCTCGAATGAGGACTGGTGTCGAGCGTCAAATGTATGTTATCTCAAACCTCTGGCATCTGGGACACGGTTTTCATTCATTCATCGCTCTGGTTTTCTGATGCCTCACATACGAGCTAATAAAGGGATGCAAACAACGATGGGCTTTCTAAAATATTATCCTGAGAGACAACCTTCGTGATATTTTTTGAACCAGTTTGGCGAGCTCTTAAGGTAAAGAGCTGAGTATTTTTGGTTATTATATAGGTGAATTTCAGGTTGATAAAATTAATTCACTTTCGGGAGTGTAGGCGCCTTATAAGTTCCCTCGATCCAAAACCGATCTCCGCTGATAACGTTGGAAAACGAAGGCCGTTAGCAAACATCATCTCAAAACTGCCAATAGATAATCCAGGACAACCTCCCACAACCATCGGGTGTTTATTTACCGGAGCCGAAATCGACCGGGTAGTTTGTTGGTTTATGAGGGTCCGGCGATGTCAATCAACCTGAAAGTACATATAATACCTCAAATCCTCGCTATTAGTTGGTTTGCCGTAGCTTTGGGCTGTCAATGGAAAGCCCTTTCCTTGTCAATATTCATACGTACGGCCCCATGATAGAAGGGGATTTGTAGGCCAACTCGATATAATCTGGAAACTGCGAAGTCAGAGAGGTGGCTCAGGAAGTGTAAAATTATCTTTGGTCGGGTATTAAATTTTGAGACACCTCAATAATTTCAGCAAAATCAGCATGATAAAAATTGTTTAAAACCCAACCTTATCTGTAGTGAGTTACTTAGGACCTAATTTGGTGGAATGTGTTGATATTATACCGGTTGGTTTTACGAGCGGAGCCACTAATATATCGCGGAAAAGAAGCTTAGAGGAAAGTTATATTGGAAAAAGTTGGGCCAAGAAGGGGAGTTTCCCGCTCTTATCGATAGGTGGTCTTATGAGAGGTGCAACCTCACCTCGTTCCACTCTGAGCCTTATTGTTCGCCGGCATTAGCTGAGTAAGCTATGGGACTCTGCCCCCACCCCATCCAGTTATAGTGTTGAAGGAGTAAGGCCAGGAGGTATGAGGCAGGGCCTTGTAAGTGGAGCTTTTAATAGCTCGGGGAAGGCTACCGGGGTGGTGGAAACTGCGCTTTTTTTTCTGCCCGTTTTTTGCCTCTCCTAAACAACCGCCGCCCGGATTTTCATTTGAATGGTTACACGTCCTAAATCAAGTTTAATGCCTCGGATATTCTCCGAAGTTGCGGGCCAAAACGTTACGTCGATTAATGGCCCCGTTAACCAGGACAAGCCACTCACGTTATACTGTTGTTAGAATTTGCCCTGTGGCTATAAAAATCTCGAGGGGCATAGCTCACAGTTCAAACACATCGAATTCAAGACATTTGTGGTAATTATTGAGAGAGAAATAGTTGAACGAAACCGTTCACAATAACCCAACTGAGCCGTCACTTGTTGAATAGAGCTACTGTTTAATAACACATCAATCTCGTATTCATGCTATATCGTATCAGCTACGGCATTAATGATAAAGCACTATACGAAGGGCCTCGTTGATGAGCTCCGATGAATGACTCGTCAAGGTAAAGGACCTGAGTGATCGCATGAAGAACGCCCTCTGGTGGGAAGAGGTTGAAACAAGGCAAACCGCAAGAGGTGAGGTTGGAGCAGGTTCTCTCCTGTCATTTTAATGGTGATAATTGATGGACATTGTAGAGCACCCTCTAACGCCCACCTGCTACCACTCAGAAACCTTGGAAGACACTGCTGGAAGTGCTATCTTAAGAAAATTTCTTAATTATTATTTAATTCCCTGTATTCTAACTTGGGGAGTAGCCTTTCGAAACGTCAAACTCAACAAAGGAAATAGTAGAGCTTGAGCCAGCACAAAACTAACCTAAGTGAATATTAGACAGCTTGATCACTTACGATACACATCCATACACGTTCCGACATCCTTCTCTTCAACTCACCTGGAACAAAATGGGTTAAAATCAACAATGGTCTATCGATCTCAAAATGCCACTACTAGGTAGTACTGGGTACTTTTCGCTGTTCCCAGGGATTTCGATTTCCTAACTTAATCCTGCCAGTATCATGGAGCGGGAGGATTATCATACAATGCAAATGAGGGATCCGTGTCTGATGATAGCTGTAATAATGTATTCAAGTGAGATACGGGAGCCATGTGAGCCCGGTGATGAATGCGCGTTTGTAAACTACTAAGTAATTCTCATCTTAGGCGTTTTCAATTCACAGTTTCAAACTGTTATTGAGACAATCGCTTTGAATGTGGCCTGATCGCTCACAATCACTTGGTATCATCAAAATTCAAAGATCACATAAATATTATGCCCGAAGTTACGACGAATCTGTTTTTCCGGCTGATTGCCTGGAAGTTGGTGGTGAAAAGTTTCCAAGTTGTTCTTCCCATTGTGTGCTCTTCCCTCTGCTTAATTGGAAATCAATATCGCAATTGAAGGCTTTCGAAAAACTTTGACTGTCAAAAGGGAGGGTAGTCTTGTTTTGGCAAGACTTTCGGACGCGGAGTGCGAAAACTTGGGGGCTGATGATGAAGAAAGGGTCCAAAGTAGCTTACAAGTTGGGCGTCTGTCTCAAAGTTGTACGGTATAATTTCGAACCGAACGGAAAGTAGTCATCAAGGGATTGTTGGCAGATAGAATGATTAATCGTCTGTCCCCTAATTTGCCTGTGATTGACACGATAAAGACTGGTGAAAAGAGATCGGATAAGCGTTCAATTAAGGATCTTTTTAACTGGATCATTTTAGAATTATACTTAATTCTTTTTTAATTCGGTAGGTATCACTAAATTCTATACCACTAATTCTCACTGTCTCTACGGCTGGATGGCTGGGTATATCACGAGCCTACTCCTCCTAAACGGTCCGCGATAAAAATACGCCGATTTTTTCTACCGTCTCTGCAGGCCGTTTGAGGACTACGACGTTGAGCCCCCCTCAGATGCACGCGAGTAGGCGAATTTGCGCCCAACTTTCTTATTTTCAATGGGAACCCCTAATTTTTTTTCTCGAATTCCGATTCCTCGACCAATTTTACGTCTGATAAGCGCGTTGCGCGAATTCGCGAAACTACTTTTTTTCGAATTCTTCGGACGTTCACGGACTGATTGAGTTCGCGTTTCCTCCGTATCCCACCGAGAGATCCAAATTTTAATAAGAAATACCGAAAAAACTCATTCCGACGATGAGCGAATTTAGACGGCGAATTTAATTTGAACGATTTCAAGAGATCAGGGTGGGAGCTCGGAACGAGGCGTGCGCGTCTGTCTGGCCCTTCCAGCCCCACGGCTCGGCGTTCCGACCAGAGGAGATTCATTTGGAAATAAGCCTTCTGCAAGTTTGCGTCAAATTGACGCAATTATTATACCTACATTATTGATAATGTAGGTATAATAATCAGTAGATACCTAGGTATTCGTAATTCAGATATATTCTGGTGGTAGGAGGCGGGGAAACTTGGGGGGAGGGGGGGGGGGGGGCAGTTTTGGGAAACTGTTCATTCTACGCTAATTTCGGATATATTCTGGTGTGTGGGAAGACGATTTCTCTCTCAATTCCCCGGCCAATTTTACGCCAGTTAAATTTAGCGCATTGAGCGACTGTCACTTGGCCGAGCGAAGCGAGTCCTTATGTCTGAGTGCTAGTAACTATAAAAGTCGATAGCCCACTCTCGATAAAAAATAGTGCTTCAACCGGGTTTAACACGGCAGAGGACGCAGGTACGATCCGGTATGCTTTGTTCCCCATGGGATGGATAGCAAGTGCAATAATTGCATAATTTGTATCTACAAGGTTTTAAAACAGTACAACCTCATGGTCTCAATGTATGCTATAATCTCTTTTTGATTTACAAATGTTCGCAACCTAACGCTTCCTACGACTCAAGTCGAGTGTGAGAGGAGTTTTTCATAATTAGAAAATCATCAAAACAAAGCTGAAAATCATCAAAACAAAACTCTTGAGTGACCCTCCTCGCCATCGCCCACGGCTCAGTTCCTTTTCCCTCATCACCGAGCGTTTTGTGCGTGATCCCGTTTTGGTTTATTATTCTTGGAATCATACATGTTGGTATTCACCACAGAGATCGACAATTTTGATCGTCCTCAAAATTTGTCATTATAACTAAGTTTCATTATGACATCTTGTGTACAAGTTGGGTAGATTCCAAAACTGAAATGACTGTCCGCCAAAGGAATTTATTTAAAAATCTGGAATTATTTACATAATGCTTGGTCCTCCTGGTTGTACCCGCTAGGGTTTCAGCCCGATCTCACAAATCCGCGGGGCTCTGCGGTGCAAAAAAAGGGGCTACGAGAGAGGGTTTTTGAAGGGTTCCATATATGGGGTAGAGTTAGGTGTCGTTTTCGGAGTATTTTTGGACGAAAACTCCATTTTCCGAGGTCCCAGAACCATCCCACTTCACCTAGGGGATCCATGGGGCTTTTGAAGGATGCAAGGAAGTCGAATGAGGCACTCGTTTTCCAAGTAATCTTGATAATACATTTTTTGGGGTCCTTCAACCGTCCAAATACTTAGTAAAAATTTTAATCATGTAATTTTAACAGATGTAAAAGGTGAGTTTAGCTTGGGCCTGAGGTTGAGCCTAGTATTCGAAAGAAATGAACAAGCGGGGTCAGAATGGGAATGGGGTGGGGGGTCAACTTGAATCGCCCGGGCAGGTCAAAACAACCGATCCGCCCCTGTTCTTACCAGTTTTCAACCACTTAATACCGTTTCGCAACTATTTCAAAGGGGTATCACCATTCAAACTGGTTTATACTCACTTCAAATTCTATGGCTCCCAAGCGCTTGGCTGACACAGGGTCCCTCGAGGATTTTTTCGCAAGAAGTCGTCCGTACGGTAAAAAGTTTGGGAAACTCTGCTCTCACGTATGAGCCCACTATCATGGAAGCATTTTTTAACCCCGAGACGTGTGAAGATCAAGAGGAGTCCAAATTCCTCAAGTTCACGATGGCATTCGCACCCATGGGGGGGGGGGGGGGGTTCACTCTGTAACTACCGACCACCGGGGAAGGGTGGGCTCCCGGTTTCCCTGAGTGAGCCGATAGAACGCAAACAGTTACTACTGGCTTCCGCCTTCCGTGCACTGACAGTACAGACATAAATTCTAAGGTACCTACATAATAACCCGTGTGTGGGTGATTTTCCACAGGCAACCTTTGAAAAGGCTTTTCTAAAATTACTGTATGTGGGTTTACGTTTGAAAAATTTCCCCCTATCTAGTCTACGTCGTGTTATGTACTGCAGTTGGAAAATTTACTGACCATCCCTAGTTGATCCCGCAAGGTGTTCACCAATAGCTCCACACCTTGGGGAGTTTAGAATGGAGTTTTGCCAGAGGGGAGCAATGTATGTACCTCATTCACCAACAAACCCCTAAAACTTGAAACATTAAGATAAAAAAAATTTATATTTATTTAGGGGAAGGAAAAGAAAATAACCAACAATGAGCCACACACGGGTTAGAGCTTTTGCGGGACCTTTCGACTCCTCAGATGTAATTAAGCATCCGAAGTTGCGAGGACTTGATGAGGGAAGTTTCTAACTGATGACTCAACTCGGTTCACCCTCAGAAGGGAAACGCAGGTGAACTAGTTTGACCCGAGAGGTCAATTTGCGGTTTGTCGTTTATTCGTTCGAGCGATACGAGCCGACCCCAGAGGTGGACTGTAAGCTTCACTTTCACCCGGTTGGTACCATTTGAATGCAGCCACCGTGTGTACAACCCCTATTAGCACAAATGAAGGTTTTTGCTTGCATCGCGTTCACCGGCGAATCTCACTCGAGTCAAAGAGAAACCGATTCGTTTTTATGGGCTACATTCCCACCGCAGTTTCGGTTCGAATCTACACGTCGAGTAACCTAAACTGCCGAAATAAACTGTTATACTGTTGTGCTATAAGTAACTGCTATAGCCTATAACCGTCTTTTCTTAGGTGACCACAACATATCTACGAACTAAATAAATTTATTCGTTAAGCATATGCGTATGTAACGGATTGATTTAGATCACATCACCGTTGCAGTATAGGTAAATTGAAAATGCGAAGGTAGTGAAATGGGTCCTTGGAAACAAATTGGGTGTACCTACTTTGTGAACTTACGTGTTGAGGAGTCCCTACAGTGTTCGGAAATGAACGGGTAGGAAATTAGCTTTGTGGACACATACGGATCGTAAAGAAAATAGGAAAGAAGTAGGTACCTTTACCCTGATGACGCTGATGAACGTTCTGGGCCCAGAGACGTGAAGTTCTCCCGGTGTCGTGCTAGAAGATTCCTCCAACGATACGAATGGTAAAGAACTTCAAGGACTGGATTTATGGATAATTTAGGATAAAATTGGGTAACTTGGAATAAATAATTTAGAAGTTTTTGAGAGCCGTAAAAAGGGGTGATGCACCAACGTTGTGAACTCTCCCAGTGCTAATAGCTGTCGCAGTCGGGGCCCGAATTCGGGCTGATTATCTCAGGGTAGCCATCTGAGGGATTTAAATGAGGCGGATTTAACATATCCGGAGGGCGGAGATTTGTCCCTTCGGTTTCCGAACACTACCTACAGTTTTATTTGAATTTATATTATAATAATTATAAGTTCAAATAAAACAATTATTGTGCGATGACAAATGAAGGAGGTTGAAGGCTGCCTCCAAGTTTTCGCCACTGCTTGTGAGGAGCTTCTGGTCTGAACGTAGCCGAACATGCTAGTGTTGGTGGATGGGACCTGTCAGGTTTCCTAGACGCCACGTCAATGGTGATGCCTGCGGCTTCTTCGCTGGAGGTGTGATCAGAGTAATTTCACTGGAGTCGTCCAGATAAGATACTTCGCAAGACGTTAGGAAGGCAGATCGTCTTTAGCTGCATCTTTGCCTGTGAATCTGACAGCCGCCAAAGATTCGAAAGATCTAATTTCCGAGTCTGACTTCCCACCGTCCTGCAGCTGGCGTTGGCCACAGAAGGCAAACAGAGGTTGCAATCCCGAAAGTTTTTCTGAATCCCCGGATCCCGGGATTTTTTGGATTGAGGATTTTTTTTTTTTGGAAAATCAAAGATGTATTAAAAACAATGAAAAACTTGTGTAGGTACAATTTCTTCTCTCACGAAGGGAAAATTTCACTTATGTAGGTAGGTACTTAAAAAATGTGCTCTTAGAAAGCATAATACACTCAAAGTTGGATCAGCCAGAAATACGAGATCCAAAATTATTATTTGAAAAACCACATAATAAGTAATAATTACATTCGGGATTTCTTGACCACTTGGATAAACTGGGTTTGGTCCTCAAGGGTTGGTCCAAGTGAAAATAACGTTTTTTCACTAGGGCCAACCCTTGAGAACCTAACCCAGTAATAATTAGGTACATAATTTATTAATTATTAATTAACATCACGTTAAAATAATATTTTTATTTCAATACTTTCATCAATTTGCACTCATTCCTACTAAGGTTTGGAGGAAAGAAGGACATTGGAAGTACCATTACTAAAAAGTGAGACCATTAAATGGTAAAATATGAAATTTTTCATATTTTACAGGGGTACACAACGTTTTACAAACATTTGGAAGGACCCTGATCTGAAAAGTAGGATCCGTGCCTACTTCCAAAAGTAGTTCGTCACCGTAACTTAATCAAAATGGTGGCCTCGGCTGCCTCCATTTTCGAACAGGCTCATTTCTTTTTTAAGTAGTTATGCTCAATAAATCTTTTCCCATTTTCGCCACTCGCCCAGGCTCGTTCATCGAGCAGCGTCACTAAGCCTTCGAACTATTTTCTGTCACCTATTTAATGATTTTTTTCCAACAAGACTTGATCAATTTACGTACGAGGTGAAACTAATTCTCGAATCCAGGGATTGATTCCACAAATCCCGGGATTTCAAATTGTCGAAAATCGTCCGGGATTGCAACCCCTAGACCACGGTTGTCAGATTCAGGACTTCCTCCAAAAATTTGCTAGACATGATATAAATTCGGAAAACATATTAAAACCGACCCTGGGAAAAACGGGCTAGTCAACCCTGAGACCCGCAGGGAAGGTGCTGTGTCCCATTTTTCTCCTGCCCGTGATGAAAAGCGACATCTAGCAACCCGTTGGTGACTATAGGAATCAGTTAATAACTGATGGCGTTAATGACTGATGCGCGTTAATGACAGACCGTCATGATAATCATGTTACGAGGTTATGCAGCATGATATGCTGTGCTGGTGGCGGTGTTATGCAGTGTAGAGATTTTTTTTCTTACTCAGCTCTTCCGTTGTAGCAGGGGTTTTCTCGAACATTAGAGCTTTGTCCCAATTTCCTTGAATACCATTCACACAGACGAGGTTTTAGCGTTTCAGGGACACAAGGCTAAAGCTGATAACAGTGTCTACTTTCTGCAACTGTGGTTATCTCTGGCTGTAACACGGATTTAGTCGCCTTCGTTGTACGAGGAGAATGTGGTTGAAAACATATATATAACGAAGTTGAAATGCGGCGGAGAAAGCGGGGTTCGTGAAAGGATAACGTGTAGTGGTGATACGAAGAAAATTAGGCGGTGATACTCGTATTCAAGTCGGATTTTTTTTTTTTTTTTAAATTTATGAAAAACCGTTGTATCTTAAATGATACTGTTATAGACGGAATCCTACAAAACATGGGATAGAATAAAAATGCGTGAACGTTGTAACAGTCAATAATATGGTCCTGGCATCAGGAATACGTTCAGCTTCTGCAAAAACAAACAACATTCATGTCAAGATAAACTTTCTAGAAAATCGTCTCCAGAAGGGACGGGGAGCTGGTCGATTTGTGTACACAACGAAAGAGCTTCCAGCCCGTAATCGCCGGGGGGGGGGGGGGGGGGATGTGTGACGACGGAAACGCGTTTAACGTGTCATTTCGGGCTGGATCTCTCTTTTCAGTCGTTGTATCGAATGTGGGACGCGTAGGAAATGCTGAATGAAAGCCAGGGACAAGCCGAAAGGCAGGACGCCGCGGATTGGTGGACATGGGGGTGGAGCCGATTGATGTTGATGAGGACGGAGGACGGTTGATGTGCAGGAGGGTTGAGAGATGTGGGGGGTGCGAGGATGAGGCAAAGATTTATATGCTAGAGAAATGCTTAAGTATACAGTTTTAGAAGGTAATTTATGCATTCAGTGCAGAGACTTCGCTTCGTTGCAGTTACTTCGTTATGGAAAATAAAGGGTGTGTGTGTTGGGATAATTAGTTTCCCACCACATTAAATTAGGTGTTCTGGAAAAGCTGTGACCCCCCTCAAAATGATTCACTGCGATTATTTTAAAATGATTTCAATGTACTACTACATCTCTTTAAATTTTTGTAATGGAACCGGTATGTAAATAATTCCGCTTCGAACTTTTGTGGCGTTCCCGAATGAAAATCTACTGGCCAGAGGGCATGTGGGTTGTGAACACAGGAAAGGTGACGTGGGGGATGTCTAATGGGAGGGAAACCCAGGAGCTGTGACGGGAGAGGCGAACGGTGTTCGAGTGACCCCCCCCCCCCCCCCCGCCCTCCCAAACCGTCACCGTCAAGGGCGTATTGTACAACTGAGTAGTGGACCTCCGGTGACATAGGCAGATGCTCTCCGAACCCAGCACTTTCCCACGTTCCCCTTATTCCCGATACAAGCTCATGTTTATTAAAAAAAAAAAAAAAAAAAAAAGTCCTTGCGGGAGAAGCTTCACTCCCACGTTCGGCCACGTCGCCCTCCGACCGACCCCTTTTTTATGCCTTCTCCTCAGCAACAGTTAGTCGGATGTCCGCCAGTTGCTCCACAAACGGAATATAAAATACACTGCCAAGTGGGACATGGCCCATAGCTTCCTCGGATATTGTATGAAATGTTGAACGAAATTTTTCATCAATAGGGCACAAGTTATGGCTGTTAGCTCAACTCGAGCAAGATTTTAGCTCCCCCCCCCCCCCCCCCCCCATGTGCTAGATTGTAGCTCACTCAGCTGACCAGGAGAATACCCGTCATTTCAATCGTCTCTTCTAGGTAGGTACTCCCATAAGGTCTCCTCAAATTTCAACGTCCAAGGGTGAACCGGAGAAATTTTAGCAGATTTTGAACATTTTTACATTACCTACATACATAATATCTCAATAATTGAGATAATTATTATAGTGGCAGTGCGGTACTGCTTCGAGTTCGACTGCTGTGAACGACACTGCGCCTCATTCTTTGGATCTCTAACCTCTTGGAATTTTGACTCGAGATTTTTAAAAAATCGATGGCTGCGTAAACAAACCATCCTAACAACCAACTTCATCCATGTTGCTGAGAATGACCCGAATCACCATTTTGCGCCCACGCAACGCGTTCCGCTGATTTCATAAAATTTATTTGGAACCTCAGGTGGCCGTACCAACACAATCCCTGAAAATTTGACTGAAATCGGATCAACATTGTGGAAGTTATGGGTGTGGCAAGGAAATGCGGACAGACAGACACGGAACCAGAACAGAAAACATAAAAATCAACATCATCATTTCGACAAAATACTAAATATCAAGTCTTGGTTTGTTGTGCACACTTGCAAGTGTTTTGAAAGTTTTCGACTATGGGGTCGAGTTAGACGTCTTTTTCCAAGAATATTTGGACGTAGAACGCATTTTTGGGGGTAGCAAATCCGTCCGAACACTTCAAAAATTTTGTAACATTTTTTTAAAATTTAAAATACGTGTACTTTTATAGACATGAAATTTATATTAAAGAACAATAAACCCTTGTGTAAAATTTGCAGCGATTTTTGAAAAATAATCCATAACCAGGCAAATTTAGTTTTGGTTTATTATTCTTGGAATAATACACCTATGTTTTCGCGACGGGGGTCGACGACTCCGATCGGGCTCAAAATTTGACATTATCCGTTTCAAGAGGTCTACATTCTAAATCCGAAATGTCCGTCCGCCGTCCGCCGTCCAGGCCGTTTTGGGCAGTAGGAATTTTTTTTTAAATCTGAAATTTTGACAAAATACTTGGTTTACCATCTAGCTGTGCCCGCAAGGTTTTCAGTCCGATCGCCCAAACCCGTGGGGCGCTATGGGGCTACGGGAGGGGTTTTTTGAAGGCTTTTAGCTATGGGATCGAGTTAGGTGTCGTTATCGAAGTATTTTTGGACGTAGAATCCATTTATTGGGGTCCCGGAACGATCCGATTTCACTGGGGCGATCTTTAGGGCTTTCATGGGGCTAAAAATGAGATTTTTGAAGGATCCCAGGATGTTAAATATTTTTCGAGTAAAAATAAAAAATTTTTGAAAAAAAAAAAAAATCCTCCCCAAAAAAAATTTTTTTTGAGAAAAATCCAGAAAATTTTTTTTTTTTAATTTTTTTCATTGTCAGAATTAAATTTCTGCACAAGTAACGTATTGTAAACAAAACACTTTTTAACAATGTCCAACATACAACGTGTATTCCCTTTTCAACAACTCTCTCTACCTTTTACTCCAGGTGTTTTTTCGATGGGGTTCCCTAGCATCCCTGGAGTGTCCATTACACCGGTCCCTCTTTCCGAAAAAGGCCTGTCCTCAGGCCTGACTTCAGCCTTCACCAGTCGATTGGCATGTAGGACTCTTCTTTTTCCTCCTAGCTTCACCTTAAATAGCACGTCATTGATCTTTTGGGTCACCACCCATGGCCCGGTCCACTGAGGCAAAAGTTTGGCACACTTGCCTTTCCTCCTGACTGGATCATGCACCCAAACCCAATCGTCTACGGCCAAACCTGGGACCTTGGTTCGACGGTCATAGGCTTCTTTCTGGTACCTCATCTTGAGCTTCGCCTGATTGCTGGCAATTTCCCGGACCTTTTCCAGTGTTTCCCGCAGCCAAAGGGCGTATGGAACAGAGGCAGTCGGGCATTGACCTGGGGGTGCTGGATGAAGAAGCGAGCTTGGGAGTCGAAGGTCTCTCCCAAAAACCAGCTGAGCTGGGGACAAGCCTGTGGTAGTATGGGGTGCAGACCTGTAGGCCAAAAGGAACAATGGGAGCTTCTCGTCCCAATCCTTTTGATTTCCATCCACAAATATGCCCAGGTATTTGGCCAATGTCCTGTTCAGCCTCTCGACCAGTCCGGAAGACTGTAGATGCAGTGGAGTGGTTCTTGTCTTTTGAATCCCTAATAATCCGGTAACTTCCTTCACCAGCTGCGACTCGAAGTTCCTCCCTTGGTCCGTGTGCAACTCCAAGGGTATTCCGGACGGGCCCCCAAATGTAAACAAAACACTTTTTAACAATGTCCAACATACAACGTGTATTCCCTTTTCAACAACTCTCTCTACCTTTTACTCCAGGTGTTTTTTCGATGGGGTTCCCTAGCATCCCTGGAGTGTCCATTACAGTATATCAAAGAATAATAAACCCTTGTGTAAAATTTGCAGCGTTTTTCATTGCAGCGAAACTCCGGCATCACTGACAGCAACACCCCTAGTTTATCAAGAAATCAAAACCACTGTGATCTAAATTCACTCTCATTTCCATAATTATTGTTGAGCTTGATCATCCTGCTTTCAAGGTTATGATGTGACGGTATATTCATGAATATTCCGTATTTGTCCGTCCAGGCTGAATATCCCATGGGAACCACATTTTCGGAAGTGATGTTCGCACCTCACGAAAGGGCCAATTTCACCCGTATTTTCTCACGATAAAAATGCAAACGGTGTTAACCGTCAACCCTCCCTGTCCCTATAGCCTGGCAAAATAACCCACCCCATCTTTCTTCGCCCTTGTAATATTTTCTACCCGCCCTGACCTCCTACTCAGCCTCTCCCGTGTAACCAAAGACGATGGAAATATTGGAAGTTTTTCACATAGACTCAAGCTGTTGACATTCACCTAATATAAAACTACACCATGCACCTAACAAAAAGGAGGTTGAGCACACCACTACGGTATAAGAAAACTGTGCTGCGATGTCAACGAGGATGCTTACTTATTGTTCATTCGTTACATCGTGTGTGGCTACCCGTTCTATCTACTTTTTTTGCTTGTACATCCACTTTCACTCTCTCTCACTTAACTCACCTCTTCTTCTCAGCTTATTCCCCCACTCTTTGCCTTGGAAGCCTCTCAACGTTGGCTCATCACTCACTCGCCATGACTACAAAGTATGTTTTCCTCGAGGTTATAATCTTCCTTCTACGTGCTTCGACTGGATTTAAAGGGAGGCATTCGTGAATAAATTTGGTTTGGAAGAGCCTTTTGGAGCCGGGAACGACAGCTTACAACTCCGAAGACCACTTCTTCAATTCCTTCAGGAACTGCCACTTCAATTATTTGAGCATTTGTAACAGCGAATTAATTTTTTGATAATTCAAATTTTTGATTTTTTATTCAGGGAATAATACACCTATGTATTCGTGTCGGAGCTTGAATATTTTGATCGCCTTCAAAATTGGTCATTATACGTTTCAAGAATGCAATGCTTTTGGTTTATTATTCTTGGAATAATTATTATTCCAAGGTATATTATACACCTATGTTTTCGCGACAGAGGTCGACGACTCCGATCGGCCTAAAAATTTGACATTCTCCGTTTCAAGAGGTCTAGATTCCAAAACTAAAATTTCCGTCCGCCGTCCGGGCCGTTTTGGGCAGTAGGATTTTTTTTTTTTTTTTTAATCTGAAAATTTTGACAAAATACCTACTCGGTTTACCATCTAGTTGAGCCCGGAAGCTTTTCAGCCCGATCGCGCTGGGGGGCTAAAATACGGGAGGGTTTTTCTTGAAGGCTTTTGGCTATGGGATCGAGTCAGGTGTCGTTTTCGAAGTATTTTTGGACGTAGAATCCATTTTTTGGGGTCCCAGAACGATCCGATTTCACTGTTGCGATCTACAGGGTTTTCATGGGGCTAAAAATGAGATTTTTCTATGGATCCCAGGTGGAAAAATATTTTTCAAATAAAAAACTAACAAAAACTTTGAAAAAAAAACAAACTTTTTTAAAATATAAAATCCAAAAAACGATTTTTTTAAATTTTTTTATTGACGCAGAATTAAATGTTTGCACAAGACTTAGTAACATATATTAAAGAATAATTAACCCTTGTGTAAAATTTGCATCGTTTTTTTGGAATGAATTTAAAAAACGAAATGTCCGCCATCCAGGCCGTTTTGGGCAGTGAGAATTTTTTTTAAACCTGAAATGTTGTCAAACTCCTCGGTCCACCATCTCGTTGGGCCTGCAAGGTTTTCAGCCCGATCGCCCAACACTGTGGGGCTCTGTGGGGCTAAAAAGGGGCTACGGGAAGGGGTTTTGCGGGTTTTAGATTATGATATCGAGTGGGGTGTCGTTTTCGAAGTATTTTTGAGCGTAGAACTCGTTTTGGTTTATTATTCTTGGAATAATACACCTATGTTTTCGCGACGGGGGTCGACGACTCCGATCGGCCTCAAAATTTGACATTATCCGTTTCAAGAGGTCTACATTCAAAATCCGAAATGTCCGTCCGCCGTACGTCGTCCGCCGTCCAGGCCGTTTTGGGCAGTAGGAATTTTTTTAAAAATCTGAAATTTTGGCAAAATACTTGGTTTACCATCTAGTTGTGCCCGCAAGGTTTTCAGTCCGATCGCCCAAACCCGTGGGGCGCTATGGGGCTATAATGGGGCTTCGGGTGGGGTTTTTTGAAGGCTGTGGGGTATAGGATCGAGTTAGGTGTCGTTTTCGAAGTATTTTTGGACGTAGAATCCATTTTTGGGGGTCCCGGAACGATCCGATTTCACTGTCGCGATCTATAGGGCTTTCATGGGGCTAAAAATGGGATTTTTGAAGAATCCCAGGAGGTTAAATGTTTTTCGAGTAAAAAATACATAATTTTTGAAAAAAAATCCCCCCCGAAAAAAAATCTTTTTTTTTTGAAATATAAAAATCCAAAAAAAAAAAATTGACAGAATTATATTTCTGTACAAGTAACCTATATCAAAGAATAATAAACCCTTGTGTAAAATTTGCAGCGTTTTTTTTGGGACCTAGAACCATCAGACTTCACCGTGATGTTCCGTGGGAACTCTGAAGGACGCCACGAAGTCGAACGAGGCGTCTTTTTCCGAATAGTTTCGGACGCATAATCCATTTATCGGAGTCCCACTTCCGTCCTCAAAATTTCCAAGAAAAAGTGGTTTTTAATAATTAAATTAACTTTTCTTTTTTTTAATGTAGAATTAAGTTTTGGATAATTTACATTAAAGAATAATAAACCCATGTGTAAAATTCGCAGCGGTTTTTTTTTTTTTTTTTCACTCCACCGTGTTAGGAAGCATAATATTATCTAGATCTTCTCTGCGTCTTCTAGATTCACATTTAGAACACGATTAGTGATAATTGAGTCGGAAACGTAATTGGGGCTGTTTCAGTGATCGTGACTAAGTTGAAAAAGTCAATGACACGACCTCGGAATAAGAAATCAGGTTGATAACTTGATCGCCAGCGAGTTTTGAAAGTCCTAAGTATTTAGCCCAATTACACCGGAGAAGACTTTTCATGGTGATTTCCACGGTTTTTTTTCGAGGGGCTTGTTGGTAAGAATGAAGGACGAGTGTAGGGTTGGGCTTGTAGGGTGGGGAATGGCTATCCATTAATTAGACCAGTTAATTAAAAAGGGGATGTCGTTTGGGTAGGCGAATTAGAGAAACCCTCGGTGGAAAACCGAATTTCCAGGCTTCCCCCTACCAGTCGTGAGGCTAATATATGTGACGACTGAGCGTAAATAGTGCGGGAGAAGAATTAATTGTGTGTACGGGCAAAACGTTCGGTATAACGGCTCACATTACACAGCTTGTTTCGAGGAAGAAAATACACGAGATGAACAACTGTTTGACGATATGAACAACGCGTATTGGGAAGCGTACACATAATATTATACTATTCTTCCTGCAACCCATTTCAGTAAATTTTAAATGAGCATTAATTAAGTTCTGAACCAAGTTTACAATAAAATATGGATAAAAACTTCCTCTACTTCCACCAGTTTTGGTTCACTGTCATTGAGATCGAAACTTTTATTCATCGCGAAATCATCAAGTTCCACAAGTGTTTATGAGGTTCCTTATGTGGCTTACAGGGTGGGGTTATTGAAAGGCAGGAAGTTCAATGAGCTGCCGTTTTCGAAGGACGTTTGGACGTTAGGCGTCTCACACCTGTCCACATGCTGCAGCTATTTTTAATTTGAATGATTTATTTAAATTGCAGGAGGGAAACTGTGAGAGGTTTACCAGAGTGCTTGTTCGAAACAGCTTCGAAAAAGCTTCGCGAGTTCTTGGATGAAGACCCCGTCCGAATGGGTTCATTTTGTAGATAGGCCATGGTTTATAGAAAAGATTTATGGCCCTCAAACTTCTGGAGTTTCCTTCGTGTCTGGAAAAAATATCTTGTTGACATAGTGCAGAAAAAAGCGTGAATCATAAAGACTGTCAGGTGTGTGGGCTCATCCTTCATAACGGGAAGGAGCAGTCAACAATATGGCTAGCAGCACAGGCGAACCACTATTGACTTAAATACCTAACAGAGTGGAAAACCCAGCAATAAACATTGTCTGACCAACTTCGCGAGGTAGAGATTTTTATACGGAACATCTCGGCATAATGAAACAACACCTTCGTTCACCTATGTATGGTATGGTATGAGTTTATTATACTTTTTTCCCTTCATTTGAATATTTTTCTCGCGCTCTTAACGCCTTTTATGGTTTACAAAGCCGTTTCAACACTTTCGTTAGAGTTAACTACGGTCGGACTCTACCTTCATTTTTTTTAAAGGAACAAAATTTTGCATAAGCTCGTTTATACGTAGATCTTTTAAACCGCACAACGATGAAACAGGAAAAATGATTCACCTTTCTGTGCGAGCTTTTTAACATGTGAATATCTATTGTATCATGACATGCCTATGTGCTTCTACATTGTGTTTCTTAAACTTGCTACAGCTAATTTTTTGAAAGATTGGATATAATGTCCGCTATTAAAACTTCTTGAGGGGCACGTTACTTTTCGCCTGCCTTGCGGCAATTGCTCCTTTAATGATTGATTGCGGTTGAATGATTCAAATAAATCAAACTCAGATGAAACGTCAATCTGGCAGTATTTTCAACTAAGGCTGATAAAATTCAACGGTTGAAGCTCAAATAAACCGAATATTCCGTCTGTACTTTATCGCTTTTACGCGCATTCCGAGTCTCAAATGGTCTTGAAACGTGGCCCGATTAAAAATTCCTTCTGCGACAAAGAACGTTTAGAAGGAAAAGTAAAAGACAGAAAAAAAGAGAAAAGGGGGAAAAATCGAGGGAAATTAGAATCGTGAGCGAGTAAAAATAAAGTACCAGTCCGCTCAAAAACGCGAAGGTCGTTGAAGCGTTTTCATCAGGCACCCAATCACTAAGAAGATTTTCGTCGCTACCCGAGGAAGCAAATGGAAAATCTTCTCGGTGGTAAGAAAATGGCCTACTGGGCAGATTAGCCCGCTGTGCCCCGCCGTTAAGGATTAATGTGGATTCTTAATGGCTTTTATAGCTATCATTATCACCACCTTAGCTGTGAAGAGGGGGAGTGGAAATCATTTTCGTTTAGAGTTCATCCCCCCGAGAATATCGCGCCTTTGAATCCCGCCTGATTTCTCTCTGAATGCGGCGTAATTCACATTTTTAGTGCTTGGGGCACCATTCACAACAGGAAATCACAGTTTCGTAGCATTTTCATGTTATCTACTCTCATTGTTGCCTACTCTCAGAATCATCCTATGTTTTCGCGGAGGGCCCTTATACATTAAGGCTACATCTATACCACCAATTCTGAACGTGTCTGTCGCTGGCTGCTGCCCCCCTGCCATGGCAGGGCCTAACTTAATAAGAAACTGGGCCCAACCACTTAATAAGAAAATTATATTCTCAATTTATTTAATTATTTCACTTATTTAATTTTGTTCGTATTGGAGCAACTTCTTCTATGTTCGTTGTTCATGGTCCTATCTAGGTAGATGGCGTTCGGACACATGCCTCCCATCTCAATCCAAACGATGATTCTCAATTTTGAACAAGCGACCTCTGATGGAAGGAGCGTTTCGAGAACGGAAATTTGAATAATTAGTGCGTGCCGGCCATGCGTGCTAGCAGTGTATGGGACCTGGGTTCAATCCCGATTCTGGGCGAAATATGTTTTGCTTTCGTTGAACCACGTCTCCGGAACAAGGCACATTTTGAAGCATTGCAAAGATTGTGAGACGATTTCATCCCTCACCAACTTCTTATAAATGACGGGATTTTCATGATGTGTACATTCCAGCAATGAAATGTCCTTCGGAATCCTTTTTATTGGTCACTAGATTTTTTTTTTTTCAGACATGCTACACGTTGACAAACATTTTGTATTTAATACTCCCATTAGAACAGTGGTTCCCAACCTGGGGGGGGGGGGGGGGGGCGCAAGCATTTTCCCAAAAAATTGTTGGGTTTCAAGGTGACAGGGTTTCTCATCAATCACAGGTAGGGCAGTCGCCAGAGGATTGAAAGGGGGTGACTCGTGCAAGTAATGGTGTAGAAGCTTTTATTTTTTTACCCTTAATCGGTTGTAATGGGTCTGAACAACAAAATATCAAAAATGGCAGCAAAATGTTTGCTGGGAGAACTTTTGGCGGCCAAAAAAACTCGATTTATTTGGGAATTTTCCGGTTTTTCACCTATAACTTTTCAACCAAAAACTAATCGTCGCAGAGAAAACATTCCATACATAATTAAAGAGCATAAAATTATGCGTCGAATGACCTTCTCACACATTAGAATCGGTTCAGCCGTTCAGCTACAACCAAGCGTAAAAAATAAGTAATTCTTTCCGATTTCTGCACCGACGGTGGGGTGGGGGGACTTGGTAGGGGGGGGGGGGGGGGGGCGCGGAGTCCTCCGAGTCTGGCTGGGGGGGGGGCATATAAAAGTTTGGGAAACACTGCTTTAGAAGGTACTTAATAAGTATAATATCCCATATAGGCGTACTCAAGGCCAGTCGCCGTTCAGTAACCTGACTCCCCATATCTCTTAAACATACCCAGCTTTCCAACTCTTCTCAACTCTCCTCGTGATGACATCAGAGATACATTGTATCTCAGGTGCGGTAGAACTAGGAGGCCAGCCAACCCCCGACCTCACTCAACTAGCCTCAGACCCCTTCTACTCGCTTTTCAATAATGAATAGGAAGTTTTTGTTTTCTCTCTTGAAGAAATGCAGGATGAAAGGGAAAGGAATCATTTGGAAGTTGGAATCTATCTTTATCTGTTCTTTGCCCAACTTTTGAGATCAGTGGTTTTCCCCTCACTAGACCCCCCCACCCTTTTATTGTTGTTTGTGACAATTTCATTACGTCGGGGCTTTTCATGACCTCTGAAATCGTGGTTGTGTACGTCTAAGGAATAAGTATACTTATGAAAATATTGCGATTCTTCCATATTTCTAAAGGGAATACCCTTTAGAAATATGGAAGAATCGCAATCTTTTTATTGTTTTTATTATCTAAGGGGTTCTTGAGCTTTGCAAACGTTTGTCAGTTGCTGAATTCCCAATCCGCAGAGAACATTGTTTTCGTATTCCACGCGAACCTTTTAGTTTAAACAATGATGTCGATTTCTGGAGGAACCTCATGAATTTAGAACTCTATTTTGTCCCAGACTTCATTGTCCTGCAGTGCATTTATTTCCCTCTCGACGGTAGGGGAGGATGAAAGAAACGGAAAATTGGGAAAATTATAGTCTCGAGAGATCTGTCCGTGAAAGAGGAGCCCCCGCCGACCTCTGACAAAAGGAGATATTATTTAGAAGGCCGTTGTGAGCTCTGATAGACCTCACAATGATGGATAACGACCGAGGACATAATGCAACCTGGTCGACCAAGAGGATCCAAACGAAGTATGTTTCTAAAGAGCTGAGTTGATGCACTCACATCAATATTCTAATATTGATGATATTTTAATTTACGTTTCTGACAACGACGGCTAGTGCAGGTAGCTGATACAGGGCTTCAACCCTATGACGATCAGCTTCCCCTCAATTTTCAATGCAATATTATTAAATATATACCTATTCTTGAATTGGAAATGTGAAGGGCTCTCCATCATTTCAAAGGCAATGGATGTCTTTAATGGAAACACCAAAGAAATATTTTTCAACTTAAGTCTTCCCTCATTGTCCGTTTAATTGGAAGGGATGCTACTAGAGCGAGTAAGGAGAAGCCTGTTCAGTTATATCCTGCAACATCCTACGCCCGTCCAATTCCAGGATCATAAGGAGGTTTATAGCTAACGGGTTCGAAAGAAAATAAACCGGAAAATGACCTGATGGTGAACAAGATTGTAGCTACATTTTTTACTGACTTCAACCAGGTTCAATAGTAGTGGTTGATTTAGAAGGCGTTTAGGCGAATCTCTTAGAGGTAGTCAGTTACAGTCGGGTGAAGTGGGGTAACTGGGTTAATGTGTTAACGTCTCATATGGCGCCATGAAGCTACAATGCTGAAATCTTTACTGTGTGTACTGTAAGGTCTGATCCTGCTTATCACAGAAAATGGCGGGATTCGACATTCGTGTTGAGGAGTTGCTGCTGTTTGTCTGCGGCAGTCAGTGCTTTACTTTCGACCGGAGTTGATGACGCCAGTAAGCTCTTAGCTCCCTGGAGGGTATCAATTTTTTTCTATCCTTTCATAAGATTCTGTCTCCTAATTAGTTACCTAAGAAATTGTGTTGGGCTGCTGAGTCAAAGGTTGCTGCGGAGGGTGGCGATGCAGGTACTGCATTTTTACATTTTTGCAAATACCGGGTGTAATCAAATGTTGCCTATCGTGTGGCCACACTATTCCTCAGGTACTTCCTATTCAACTGCCACTACAAAACTTCTTTTTCTCTTCCGATCTGTCATTTTCATAAACGACGGTTGCTAACCTTTCAAACTCTCATAACTC
This sequence comes from Pilophorus perplexus, assembly GCA_955831195.1. NCBI lineage: Eukaryota > Metazoa > Arthropoda > Insecta > Hemiptera > Miridae > Pilophorus > Pilophorus perplexus. The sequence goes on from OY037012.1 coordinate 18,170,364, forward strand.
CCAGCCTCTCCTTTTTCCTCGTGTTTTCATAACTCTCGAGCCCCCTCAGGCCACAAGGCCTTTACCCCCACCACTCATTATTCATGATAATTAAAAGCTCAAAACAAGGAATTTCCCCTAGGGACAGCTACCTCAAAATTAGTCAGCGTCAACTCGGTAAAGCGAGCAAGTGAGGGAGGGGGTCAGGGCGAGGCATTCTTAATTAAAACTGATTAGTGGATCCCTCTGAACGATAATCTTTTCACTAGTGTTTCCGTGACCGCAGCTACTTACTCTCCGGCTTGTTTTTAGACTAATTTCCTTTTGCCGCATTTATCAGTAGCATTTCCACCTTACCGGTTCTATTGAATGTCAAAAAAGCGGAAATATCGCTTTCCCACGACACACTTGGTAGAAGGAAACATGATTCAAATGTGACAGTTTCTCAGGCCCCAAAAGTCTCGGCGGAGGGAAATATTTTTATAGTCACGGTTGGGAAATATTTTACGCGGTGAATGTCATGTCAAGTTATAATACGTCGGGGGGTTTGCGTGGCTGAAACAATCACTCAGCGACGATGTTAGAGATTGCTATTAGCTAATCGCGTCTCCAGGTGACGAAGTTGTTTGTTAATTAGGCCGGTGCCTTGGGGAAAATATGTCATGTAATATAGTATATTACATGACATAAGTATATTACATGACACTTAAGAGAGTATTACTCTCTTAAGTTGTCTTGAAAATACTCCAGTTTTTATTTTTATTTCCATTAAAATCTGCAAAGTTCACTTCAAAAGTTCCAACACTAACCATACTGTGTGGTTTAAGGTAAGACTTGATTGCCGTGTGATGGCTGACACACATTGACCTGCCTGCCGGTGTTATAATGCCGGTTGACGGGCGAATTGATTGAACAATCATCATCCCGGTGTCAATCAATCACACTATGCGTTCCCGCTATCTGCGCTCCGAAGAATCTTGATGTCCGCATCAAAATTTGATGGCGAAAATAAACCGCCTACGATTTTTTCGTTAGAATAGCGAGATTGATTGATATATTTAACATTTCGTGGGTTGGGTGATAGCACACTACATAAATTAACTTCATCATAATGCAATTACGTTTGGGTGGGACGAACAAAAAAAAAAAAATTTGGCCTCCGAAACGAAAATGAACTCAACGAAGAACCCCCCTTGCCTCAACTTCCCAAAACACATAGCAGCTTTTTCCCCCTTTTTAGAAAACTCTTTCTTTTGAATAAACATGAGAGCCGTTTTCTCAATCAATTATTTCAAATGTTCATTTTTCCCCCGTCTGCCTTCCAAAATGGACAGTTCCCCGGGTTCAATCATACATTATTTAAAAGGGCAGTTTGGTGGGTTCGGACTGTTGATTATCTTTACCCCTCTTTTTTTCTCTTTTTCCAAACCCAAGAAAAGTATTCTGAAGGAAGCTAATCTGGTCAGGCACGAGGAAAAATAGATTGCTAAAAAAAAAAAAAAGGGAAGGGTTTCATTATTAATACCAACTTACCATCTCGGCAAACTTTTGGAGAGAGGGAATGGGAAAAAATCACCCTTAATCCCCAAATCGGTAAAATATGGTTCTTTAAGTAATTTATTCTTTTCTGTGGCGTTCATTTCATCTCAAAAGCAATTAATCACACTCCCATGAAGTTTGTGGGACTTTTAATACAGTTTGAGATAAATTTCATTTTATTTAAGAAGATGGGCTAAGTTGGAAAATTAAGAACGGTTTTGGGCCGGATTTTGGTGGGAATCGGAGGTGAAGTTGACTTTACGTAATCGTAACAATATAGCATCGCACGGCGTACAGAGGGTCCTAATTGTTTCAGTGTTCGTCCATTCAGTTGATCCTACCACCTAATCAACGCTGATGAACGTCATCGTTGCACCAAAAAAGCCCCAAACGGACTGAACTGAAACGCTCATTAGAGCGAGGCTTCGTCCTCACAAACCTTTCATTTACTGCTGCTGGAAACGGGACATTGTACAAGAAGTGAGTGGTGTCATTAAATTTCAAATTTTGAAAATTAGGATGAGGTAGGATAATTATAGTCATATAATATAATATATTATATTATATGTATAATATTATTATAGTCGGCCATACGGTAGGAAATAATTCATCCGCTTTTTAGCGCAACCTTTTTCCAAAAAATGGAAAGGTGCGCTCACCTCTTTGACGTTTTTTTTTTTTTTTTTTTTTGTGTACAGAGCATCACGCCCGAGCGGCTCAACAGATTTTCATGAGGGTGGTCTCATTGTCATCAGCGAGTTCGGGGGGTGGTTATAGGCTACCTTGATTTTTCCTCCCTCATCCCTTCACCTGTTTTCGAGAGGTCCTTCACGACGAAAGTTGTTTATCTCTGATGTGTAACTAAGGAGGCCTCAAAAGCGGGACGAAAGTTTTTGTCCGATTTCGTTGGTACAAGGGTCTATGGAATGAGCTTTTCAGGCTGATTCCAACGACTCCAAAACGATTTTTGCAGCCTGAGCCGTTCGTTACCTCTGATCGGCATAAGGTTTTATTACGCATCGGTCGTTAGGGTGCAGTTGTTTACGTAATGAGCATCATGTGGATGATGTGTTGTGTGGCATAGTTTGGTCGCTAGATACCTACTGTTTCTTAGTTTCTCTCGCGTAATAACAAAAAGGTTGCGCTCATCTATTCAATTCAATTGATGGCTTGTTTCAATTAGTTGTTTCAATCAAACCAACCCTGCTCAAAAATAGCAATGGAATTTCAAAAATATACCCAGCTGCAATACTCAGCTAGAAAGCTATCCCTAGAAGCTGCTACTGATACATGAAATGAAGGCAGACCTGTTCCTCTGAAACGAATAGATTGATCGTCATTCATTGTTCTCCACAGTTATTCATCCCTCTCGTCACATTTTTCTCTCCAACTCCCGAACTTAGCGCCTGTATTTCACCTCCCCGATCTACAGAACAGATTTGATGAAGCTCGGAGAGGAGGAAAGTTTCAAAATTCAGTATTCTGCGGCCCTTCAAACCCCTCTTGCCTCACGTCTCCCGTGAGGCCTCTTGCAAAGGTAATTCAACTTTGGCGAGGTCTATAGAAACCGCCTGGGACCTCTCCTGGCGGCAGTAAATTGAATCGCTTCTCCCTTTTGGTTCGAGCTGAGCTGTTTGAAATGCAGGGATAGGAAAAATAGCGACAACAATGGTAATGAAAGAGTAAAACATTCAGTCTGGGGATGACGTATTTCTTGCCGGTTTGATCTCAAACATTCACCGGTCAGCTTTACTGCTCTGGTCTGACATTCCTGCAGTGGAAACGTATAGACAGCTTTTACAGTAATGCACAATAGGGGTTCTCACGGTCGGGCCTATCGTCAATAAAATGTATCAACAATTTCGAAAACATGCGGCTCCCGATGCGGACGCAATATGTTTATCAATAAGTGATAAGTCTAAGTTTAAGGGCCGTATTCAAAAACGCTCCTTAGCGTCAAGGATGTTTATGTCCTTAGGAGGCGTTGATGACGAAAGGCTGGAATAATATGCACCGAATTTCGCCGACACATGCACTCGAAATGGGCGAAAAATGCAATATATGCATCCCAAACCAAAATACGTTAAAAAAATGGTCAGTTATTTCAGAATTTCATCGCTGGGTTTACTCTGAGAAAGTTTCCCATACCCCCAGTACGAAAGACCGTCCGGGATTCGGCTTTAGGACGGAATCCAGCTTCTTCTTCCGCACCTGCTTCTTGTGGCCAGTAAGCACGTCCCTGACGTACCTTTTGAACAGCACTCAGGGCAGTAGGTCCAATCCTGACGTCTCCAGGTGGGTGATCAATGCCGGAATCATGTCGAAAATTTAATGGCCCTTGATATGCGGAAATGTGCACAAAACTGCCTAAATATGGCAACATCTCCGACATACACCGAAATATGCACTTTTAATTTTTAACTGTACACGCTTCAGATAGCCTTTAAACGTAAGAGTGGAACGATAAACACGTTAAAGAACGCATTTGCAAATATGCAAATTCCTGGCACTATTGGTGATAATATAATTGGAATGGGCTTCTTGAAAAGGTCTGAATTCAGCATTTCTGACAACATATTCGGATTCAGCACCCTTTAAAACCCATACACCCCAATTTTTAGTTCGAAAATCCGTATAGGTACGTGCTGAGCTGTTTTCGAAATGTTAGAGATTTTGAAATGAACGCCGGGCAAATTTGACGTCACACCTCGCCAGGCTGGGCGTCGAGTAGTTGGGCACTGAGCCGCCAGAGCGCTAAATAACAAATCTGAACAGAATCGGAATAAAAACACTCGGCCCAGGTCGATTTTTGAATAACCTTCTTTGATAATAACCTCGATGCTCAATTTTCGAATGACCTTCTATAATGATAAACCCGATTTTCGATTTTTGGGGTCGACTTTTCGCGTAGCAAAGTTGGCTGACTTGCTTAGATGAGAGAGAGAGGGATCTCCCGGCCAATCAAAAGACGACGGAGCAGCCCACGTCATGTACCCTCTCCAGACCTCGGAATTCAAATATTATATTTTTCCTAATGCCCTATAAATAATTGAAACGGGGTTTCTGCAATATGGACCCGTTTTCGTAACTTTTGAAGTATGACCTTTGCAGGAAAAACATTTTCAAAAATCATTAAAGGAGCTCATTTTGTATATATGATATACAACCAATTTTCTCGACTGTAGCACATTTAGAACTTTAACATAACAAGTGGTGTTTGTTCAGGTGGTAATACTTGATGCGTCACGCCAAGTCCCGACAATGTGCTGTATCTCCAATATTTGTCCAGTTGGCCTCAAGTGATGAATGGACCTCCATAAACTATTGTTGCTGAGTAAGAGGGAGGTTACAGGTAAGGGAAATCCTAAACCGCCGAGCTATTTCGTAGAAAGGGGATGCCTATCGCTCAGTTTTCCCCGGGAAACTCTGCGGTTCAGATAAGAATGGTTTACATTGAGGAGGCCGGAACGCCCCTAAACCCAAGCTGTCCCCAACTCCGTTAAGCCGCTCAGGGTGGGATTGCTAAGGGTTTAATTCACCCACATCCCCCCTTTTCACCAACCCCCTACCATATAGTCAGCACTTGAAAGCTTGCCACCCTCCGCCCTTCACCGGCCAACAACTGCAACCTTCTGACCCACCTTCGCCCTTATAATTAGAGGCCACCTACTGTAATAAACCTGGTCTTCCTGTCGTCACGACCAACCTCTGTTGGCGAGGATATTTTATTCTTCCGAATACACCCAAAGAGCTCGGAGGTCGATTTAAGCTCCCCTAACCAAAATGAACCGCCCAACTAACAAAAGCATGCCAAGTTGAAAGGGTTCCAAATTTGTTAGCGATTCCCGCCACATTACAACCGTTCCGAACTTTGCGCGTAAAATCGGCGCGCAGTGGTCCAGAACGCAAATCCAGCAATTCAAAAATCTTAGCCTCGGTTTTAAATTTTGCCACACTTTAAGGCCTCTCTAGCTAGAGAAAAACGCTGCAAATTTTACACAAGGGTTTATTATTCTTTGATATAATATGTATTATGTAGGTTACTTGTACAGAAATTTAATTCTGTCAATGAAAAAAATTAAAAAAAACTTTTTTGGATTTTTATCTCAAACCAAATTTTGGGGGGGGGGGGGGGGATTTTTTCTTGCAAAAACTTTATTTAATTCTTTTTTTTTTTACTCGAAAAATATTTAACCTCCTGGGGTCCTTCAAAAATCCCATTTTTAGCCCCATGAAAGCCCTATAGATCGCCAGTGAAATTAGATCGTTCCGGGAGCCCAAAAATGGATTGTACGTCCAAAAATACTTCGAAAACGACACCTAACTCAATCCCATAGCTAAAAGCCTTCAAAAAACCCCTCCCGTAGCCCCATTTTAGCCCCATAGCGCCCCACGGTTTGGGCGATCGGACTGAAAACCTTGCGGGCACAACTAGATAGTAAACCAAGTATTTTGTCGAAATTTCAGATTTTAAAAAAAATTCCCACTGCCCAAAACGGCCCGGACGGCGTACGGCGGACGGTCATTTCGGATTTAGAATGTAGACCTCTTGAAACGGACAATGTCAAATTTTGAGGCCGATCCGAGTCGTCGACCTCCGTCGCGAAATCATAGGTGTATTATTCCAAGAATAGGGCGTGTGTGTTCCCCCTCCACCCGTTCACTGAGCTCAGCAGATGAAGAGACGTCGCGTCGTCTTTCAGCGCGTTTCAACGCCGATACATCAAAGGGAGCTTTTAGGGGGACACTGAAGCCCACTGTCTTCTCCCCCACCCGGAACTTATTCGTTCCTTCGGCTGCTGATGGAGGGTTTTATTCTGACCTTTATTTCTCTCGTACCTTTCTTAGCTCTCGTTTCATTTCGGTTTTTGTCGCCATCTGTTTGGATGTTTCCACGATGCTGCGGACAAACCGTGAGTTTTTCTCTTTTTGAAAAGTCCAACCGATCCAAAAAAAAAAAGGGGACATTCTTATAAATGAAATTTTTTAATGCACCGCTGAAAGTCTCAGACAGGAGCAATGCTCTCTTGATACAGAAACTTAAAACCTTCTGTAGGTATACATTTGACGAAAAGGTGGAAAGATAGTGAGTCCAGAAGACAGATGTTTCGTGACAGAACGAAGCATGGCTCGATAGAAATTTTGAGTACCCCGAGGAGTTTTTTCAGTCGAGTCCGTGCCCTCAAGATACACTATGAACCAGAAGACGTGAAAGTGTCTACAAGGGAACCTACAATAATTGTAGTAAATTATTTACTCCTACATTTCTTTTTTGCCTAACCACTCCGTGCGTTGTTTTCCCTTTGAATTTATTTTTGCTTTCGGAAGGGATTTTTAGTTTTCATATTCTGCCGATTACGTTTGCTGTGGACCTGAACATCATTGTAAGTGATTTAACTCATTATGAATCAAAACATTCTGATACATAGGTGCGAAGGAAGTTGCTATTTCTATGTAACCAAATAACATCGCAGATTCTTCGAGAACCAAAGATTCCATGGGTTCTATCGTCAACCCACCCACTTCTATCGCCATAAAGCCTTCACCATTCGATTCAGCACACACACAAAAATACATAACAGGACAAGAATTGATTTTTTTTTTTTTTCTCCGCACATAACCACATGTGAACAAGCGATGTCCAGTGAATCGGCTGTTTCGCAACACTGTGCGCTGGGACTCGCAGGGCTACTGCTGCAAACGCAACAAGCGCCCGGTACTGGGAACGGCTGAAGACGAAATACGTCCAGTCCTCCCTTTCCCTGCCAGAAAAGACATCCACCTCGAGGACTGCCCGCTCCCCACCAAATGCGGGGCAGCTCTGCCGAGCCCACAGGATCGCCGCACCATGTACAGCAGGGGTCCACGACCAGTGCCAGCCGATAGAGGTTTGCGGGGAAGTCCCCTTGACCACTCAGGAACTGACTGGCCCTATGCTCAGGGACCACCCACAACATCTCCAGCCGCCTTGTAGTGCGTCAAGGGTTGGACAAAAGTCGAAAAATCGTTTACCATTTTCTGACCTGGAAATGACGTGGATCCAACTTCAGATAATTAGTGAACCCATAACAAAAGAGTTTCTGATGAATCAGGCATTTTTTGAACCTTTATCTCAACGACGAACTCGATGTTTGTTTACGCTTGCAAATATTAACATATTTGACATCCGATATCGCCCAGTGAAATCTTCAGTGATGTTCGTGACTTCGGATCGACCTGATCTCCGTGTTTAGAACTACTCAGAGGACGGTAAGAATTGAGTAGCCTCCCGGTGTTCTCGGCGTCACAATCTGCCTGCCACCGGCCGAGGACCAAGGCGAGCAATAGGGAGGGGTTGAATGAAGATATACTTTTATTCCTACTTTAAATTTGGGCACACTAAGGAGAGCCAATTTATTGTCAAATCTCATGGCCAGGTAGGGGAAATTAGTCAAAATTGTTAGCGTCCCAGTTTTTGATTTTGGCACTGAATGATTTTCTATTGGTCTTGATTAAAGTAGTTATCGGACATTTCAAATAATAATTTATTGAACGAATCCCCAGTTGTAGCCAGCCATCCTCCCACATCTATGTCTTTTAATTCAATTTGACGAATCCCACTTTAAACTTGAGATGAAATGGTCTTTGAAATCTGGAACCAGTAACTTGAGTCACAAACGCCCTCCCACTTATCAAGTCCTCCCTGAAGAAAAGAAACCGTGATTAAATTTTTTACCCGTTTCAACTTAATGATCTCTTCAAAACTTTGTCCAGACACTCAAGTCAAATAATGATCTTTTTCTTGTGACGAATCCCCCTCCTCCGGTTCTCCTTTGAGTCGGAACTTTTTCCTTTAACTGTAATCCGCAAGTTTCATCTTCTGTTTGTCTTTAGTTTCGAGTCCTTATGAAAGTCTGTATTCTTCTTGGCCATTTTCTGTGTCCATTGCTTCAATGTACTAATCAGTTCATGGATCGATCAGTAAGGATTAAAGATGAATGTATGGAGTGGTTGAACTTTAAAAATTCTCAAAGAGGGATAGGGTTACGCGTTGTAAGTTGTAACCTTGCTGAGCATCTACCTAGCTATTTTATAAAATGACTCTATAGGTATATTATGCTTGATGCTATAGGAACATAATATGTTCCTATAGCGTCACGTATAATATACATAATAACGCTATAGGAACACTCTATATTATAGAGTATATTATACCGTTGCTGGAAGAGAAAGTTCAGACAGTGGAAAGAGAGGGGGGATCTTGCCAAAATTCGGGTCAAAACGAAACTTTGGGGGTTTGTTTGTGGTCGGTTAGAGATGTTAAATCCACATTTTGCACAAAATAGTTCCTAAAGAAATTTTGGGGGATGGCCAAAAAACCTCGAAACTTTCGCACTTATTTATCGAGAGGATGAGAAGCGTTATGTTTTTCGGGACACGAGTGGCAATGGTATTGGGAACGCCGTCTTCCTGACAGAACGGGGTCACGTCTCGCACTATCGCGCGATTGAAAATGGGAAGTGAGTGGAGGCCCTTGGCCAGCTCTATAATGACATGCGAGGAAACAAACGATTGTTATCTCGACCGAGCCTTCGAATCTGCAACTTTCGGCCAGATTATCTCATCTGCTATTGTACTGGCGCGCCAGTGGAAAGCCATGGCGTTCCAATGCGCGGCCTCAGTTCTTTCTCAACGATGGACGGTGTTGCAAAAATCCGTAAGCCGACGGGGGAAAAAAATGATTATAGTGGACAATTTTTAATATACCGAACACCGAGTGATGAGTGATGGATCGCTGAGATACAGGTGAGTCGAAACAGAAAGCTATTGTAACAGATTGTTAACTTGAAACTACCTACGTTACCTATTACTTCCTACTTGGGCACTATAGTGCCCAAGTAGGAAGTAATAGGTAAGTAATACCTATAGGTGAAGTAATAGGTAAGTTATACCTATAGGTGAAGTAATATGTAAGTAATAACTAAAGGTGCTGCAATCGGAAGTGCAACGCGACAGTGTTCGTTGATTCGAATGTCCCATAGGATGTTGACAAAATGTAGAAAATTCCAATTTATACCTACCTGTCAATCTGGTCGAATTGAAAAAAATGTGAAGCTTGCTGAATAGAATTTAGCATTAAATACCTAATCGACATTCATCTTCCTTTTATTAACCTTCGACAGTCGATTTTCGATTTTATTTAACTCAAAGATAATATCTTGAACATAACAAAGTGGTTGTTTGCCGATGGTGCAGAGGTCTAATCCAATGAGTTTGGTCGTTCTCTCTCCCTAACCAAACTCTTGAACATAATATTACCAAAGATATTATCCAATGAACATAATATTTTTATGTTCATTGGATGCAGAATTTCTTCATACTTTTCGATTACCTATAGGTAATTAACTATAGTTAATGAGCGAGAAACTGGAAAAAATTATGAACTTTGAGGTGTCTTCACGGGTCGCCAAATCAGTAGTTTAATCTGTGCCAAATCCTAATGTGGACTAAATGTAGGACAATTGGATATAAGACTCCGGCTGAATTATTAAAAATTACCTAATCTTATAAGATACTTAGTATACTAAGTATACTAAGTATACTTAGTCTGAACCTCCTTACTATGGGAACTTATCCGAAAATGGGGACTTCAGGGATGGGGGAACCAAGTTTCAAAAAGGGAGACTTCAAGCAACACTGTGAGGTAAGTACTTGGAGATTGAATTCAAAAAAAGTTAAATAGTGGCATACAATGACCTTAAATGCACGTTTAAAATGGTTATTATTGAGAACAACAATAGCTGCTATATCAAATGGTGCAGGAAAGGCAACACTGTTCTTTGCTCTTACATTAGGGCCGCCTTCAACAACTTCGGTATTATCCAGTCTTTATCCAAGTTTCCACTTCCACTTCCTCATCTTTGCAACTCGCGCTCAGATCATCACAAGAGATTAATGGCAGGTGATAACATTTTCCCATCTCCCGAACCCGCTCTCTGGTGATTGATATACGTTGGTACTTCTTAATGGTGCCTCCCTCAGTAGCAATAGTTGCTACTCGAAGTTACTCGACCTACTTGAGATGAGCTTAATCAACAAAAAGCACCTTCTTCGGGGCAGGACAAGAGAGAAGTTGAGATGACACTAAAAGGGAGACTCGCCCGAAGGGAATTCAACCACTTTCGCAGAAATTATTGAACGAATGTGCAATGAAGTATTATCTAGTATAATAAACTAGATATTATCTAGTTGATAGCAATTTGTGTCATATAAAATATTTGAGTTACGCTTGGAACACTTAGCGTAGGTACACTCATTTCCAGTAGATTTCCGCTCATCGGATATTCTTCGAACCGTCTGCTCAAACAGTGGAACAAAGTTGGATCGAAAGCCTCACCTGAATGATAAAAACAAACAGATGCTTTGTAGGTTGAGTTATATTCATATGACAAACATCGTATCACGTCGCTGAAATGAAGAGAGCTAGTTTTCATTTGAGTTTGTAGCAACTCAGTTTCATTTGAGTTTCTCAATCAAGTCCTTCAAATACGCCTACTATACGAAAGCCTCCAAGTTATGCAAACAATCTAAATATAATAAGTCGCACCTAGACTCAAATGTTACACACACACCAAAAAAAAAAAAAAAAAAAAAAAAAAAATGCACTTATTGAGTTAGTATAGCAGTTATTTAACTTTGAACTTTGACTTTCCTGTCGGTGGATAAAGTTTCACTCAATGGCACCTAACATCCGAACATGTTCCCGAGCTAGGGCCATTTGATTGCACCATCCAGATGAAGTAACCACCAAAGGGAATATTGGATGGTTATAACAATGATCAAATTATGTGAGCGTATGCTTATTGAAAGGACAACCCTCCCCAATTCCGTCAAGAGATTGGGATCCTAATATCGCTTGGCTCGAGGTATTGCAGATCTTGCGAAATAGCTTTTGACTGGGCTCCCTTTGCCCTTTGCTGAGATCCCGATTAGAGGGCAGGAGGGTATTGACAAGGATTCTCAGTTGTAAGATCGGATTAATCCACAAATAGGTAGCTCCAGTTCGGTTCAGGCTCAGCTCAGAGGCGGCTTTTGAGGAATAATTTCCATGTCCAATTGGCTATAAATACATTGCAGGGAACGAGAGGAAATTCAATTCAATGTGTTATTTAGAAACTCGGTGAAATGCCCCCTTAAGTTGAACCGTTCGAGTCAAAATTGATCTCGCTGACAATTACCAGGTACAATTTAAGGTCCCTCCTTCGCAGCAGGGTTGCTGGAAATAGAATGAACTAGGCTATGGCCATGCAATCCTCCTTAATTCATTGAAAAGAGTAAATTAAGACAGCTAAGGGCAGCATTTATCTCTGTGCCGCAAGAGTCGGTCGCTCGAGATGAATGCGGTTGGTAGGTAACGGTTTATCAGCCTAGTCCATTTAGAGGACCGCGCTGCTTGATTGCAAGTAAATCCAAATGCAGTAAATCCTTTATGACGCATGGCAGAAGTTAGACTGGCAAAGGAAGTTATTTGGTTAATAAAACCGGATGGGCATTTTGAGTGATATTAGCGGAATGAAACGACCACAAGGTTCACAATAATAAATTGAAAAAACAATTCTTCTGAGAACTACCTACTTGTCAAAGCCTAGTTGTGCAAACAGAGTACTCACCAGCACATTCGCGCTACTTCACAGTGGAACAAGTGGAAAAAAGCAAAGACAAGAAACCGTTATTACATTTTAACCAGATTGAAAGAAGAGATAGAATCGAGGACGGGGAAGAAGAAAGATTTATTAGAAACTCAAAGTTTAGGAAGAGAAAAATATAGTGTTAGGGAAGCAACTGAAAAGTTCGGAAAAGTTGAAGGGAAAAACGAGGGCCGGTGCTACTGACATGGTGGAAAACGAGGACGAGAGGGATGTGTACAGCACTGTTTTCAGAAGCAACAAGAAGAGTAAGAAAAAACCTACTTTTTTCCTGGAGGTAAATTTGTTTAAAGTTCAATGAAATCCCAACGAAAGAAAAGAAGCAAATAACGACGCCATTAAGTAAAAAAGAGGAAAAGGCGTTGGTGAAAATCGAGAAGTTGTCAGTAACAAAAAGAGGTAGCTGTCGTGTAAAGCTCATCAATTCGCATTAGTTCTTGAAAAGTTTAATTACAGAGTGAAACTGTCGGTAATCTGTTGGGTGTGGTTTTTTGTTGCAACCTCTCAATAAACCTTTTTTAGACTCTTTAAACTTCTAAATAACTTCAACTTCATCATGATCGGTTAACCTTTTTTTAAACAATTTAAAAAGGCTGAGTGTTCTAAATTATTTAGAACTCTCAGCCAGCCGATTACTGGAATTGACAAAAACTCAGTCAACGGGAGTCTAGATTGCCTAATTGATGGTTTATGGAGGAATATACAGGTCCCCCATTACATTTGAATATATTCAGAAGCCTCCCACATTTGAATATATTCTCCCAGGGAGGAAATGTGGGAGGCTTCAAAGAAAGAAAAATCCAATAGCGTCTAAAGCTGGCGACGCGTTGGAGACTTTGAAAGAGACGGAGAGAAAATATACAGCGAAATCGAATTCAACATTATTGAAAACGTGCCGTCCCGAACCCCCTCTTGCTCACTCTACACAAGTCCTCTGCCCCTCCCCACATGCCTCGCCACCAGTTTCAATCCACTTTAAAATTCCACTTCTTTCCCGATGAATACTGATAAGATTAAATTCATAACGAACTCGCTTCTAATATCGGCGAGGTCAGCCTTTTGAAATTCTTCGAATCTGTTTCTTTGCCCGATACTTTTCCACCTTTACCTTTCTAATGAAAATGAAGGTCAAACATGTTTGACATGCATGAAGTCTTTTTAGAGAGAAAATTTAAAAAAATAAAATAAATACCTAACGTTTTTCAGGTGCCTTGAACTTTCTGAAGGAGAAAATGGTCGAATGCATGCATTTGGGCACGGGTTTGATAGCTGACTGGTGCTCCCAGAATGCTCTTCGCTTGAACATGGAGAAAACGCAGAGTTTGAATTTTCAACTGAACGGCCGTTTATCTCATTCTGTTGACCTGTTGGGGTTGGAGGTGGATGGTCGCTTTTCCTGGTTAAAGCACGTTGAGAAGTTGTCAACCAAGCTTGCCTCATGCAACTTTATGTTACGGAGGCTATCCAGAAGTGTTACGGCTGAAGTACTGCGGACCGTTTATTGCGCCTGTTTTCAGAGCCGTCTGGCCTACTGTATTCTTCTGTAGGGAAACTCTTCGCACAGCGATTCTGTATTCCGGCTCCAGAAGAAGGCAATTAGGACGCTCAGGGGTCTGCTGTGGGGTGACAGTTGCCATGGTCAATTTAAAGCATTAAGGTTGCTCACTCTCCCCGGTCTTTAAGGTAAGTGCTTGCTTACAATTCATTCACAAACACCTCAGTTCGTTTGGAACGGGAGAGAATCGACACAAGAATACAACAGGGAATCGCGATGACCTCTGGATCCCTGCCGCTCGACTGACCCTAAGCGTATTTTATTACTACTTATTCGCACTTGGAGGCTGGTCCCAACAAATTTGTTGTGTCGAGACGCTAACCTTTACCGCTAACCGGACCGGACGATCTCGACACTATTCAGCATAAACAAGATCCTCCTCAGACCACAAGTTGAAAAACGCTGCAAATTTTACACAAGGGTTTATTATTCTGTGATATAGGTTACTTGTATAGACATTTAATTCTGTCAATAAAAAAATTAAAGAAAATTTTTTTTTGGATTTTTATATTTCAAAAAAAATTTTTTGGGGGGATTTTTTTTTTTCAAAAATGTATTTTTTCAAAAATTCTTTAATTTTTACTCGAAAAATATTGAACTTCTTGGGATCCTTCAAAAATCTCATTTTTAGCCCCATGAAAGCCCTATAGAACGCCACAGTGAAATCGGATCGTTCCGGGACCCCCAAAAATGGATTCTACGTCCAAAAATACTTCGAAAACGACACCTAACTCGATCCCATAGCTAAAAGCCTTCAAAACACCCCTCCTGTAGCCCCATTTTAGCCCCATAGCGCCCCACGGGTTTGGGCGATCGGACTGAAAACCTTGCGGGCACAACTAGATGGTAAACCAAGTATTTTGCCAAAATTTCAGATTTTTAAAAAAATTCCTACTGCCCAAAACGGCCCGGACGGCGGACGGCGGACGGCGTACGGCGGACGGCGGACGGACATTTCGGATTTTGAATGTAGACCTCTTGAAACGGATAATGTCAAATTTTGAGGCCGATCGGAGTCGTCGACCCGCGTCGCGAAAACATAGGTGTATTATTCCAAGAATAATAAACCAAAATTGATTGTTGTTCGCAAATCTTGGGGTTCAACTTTTCAAGATGAAATTTTGGGAATAACTTGATTCAATCCTAGCAGGTTGTAATGAAGAGTGAGTCTTTTAACTAAAAAAAGTTTCATTCAAAATTACGAGAAATTTCAAAATTTGACGGCGTCAAAAATTCGAAAATTGAATAAAAAACCAAGACATCTCCATAGCTAGTTTTATTCCATAGCTAGATTTAAAGCAAACGAGAAATAATCGACCAGAATCCAACAGCCTTGATACAACGGCCTCTTAAATAGAACCTTCACCAATTCCGAGACAGAGTAGATTCTTATCTGGAACAAATAGTGTAAATTATAGTATCTATTAGGAGATTGTTTTAGAATAATGGTTGAACTCATGAATGGGTTGAGGTCGAGGGGATATTGTTATCATCGGGTTAATAGCAAACTCTCTCAACGAGAACCGTTCAAAAATTAATTTCACGAAAACAATATTTACCGGGGTAATTGGCTTTTACGCGTGGAAAGTTTTGAAGAGACAGGTAAAGTAGAGCGGGGTTATGAAAGAGGGCAATAAAGAAAAGAAAAGGGTGTTGAGGGGATGTTGGGAGGGGCAGGGTGACAAGTGAGCAGATTAACCCGAACAAAAGGACGGGGACCATCAGCAGGGTGGAAGTGAGAAAGGTTTTCTGGAGATAGAAAGAGTCCCGAGAGAAAAGTGGTGAAGGCTGCGAGGGGAGGAAGAAGTGTCCTTTAAGAGGGGGGAACAGAGGGTAGTTGAGGATAAATGGTTACGTTGAAGGGGGTACCCGCCGGACCAACGGTGAAAAGTGGTATAGTTGAAAAGGTAGGTAGAGATGGACGGAGTCCTGTGGGATAACCTGAGAGAGATTGGGAAACTATGTATGGAATGGAAGGGGTTTATGGAGAGGTGGGGTACATGAAGAAGGAATTGAGAGGGGATGCAGGAGTAGGTGGACGAAGTTTGATAATATTATATTATAACACTGGTTATACCAGTTGTCCTATTTGATTTTTATTACTTTGCACATTTACTCTCTCTGTACAACCACCGTTCATTCCCTTTGCAGTAAGAAAAAAAAAAGATTCTAATCAAATTTCTCGACAGTTGTTTCTCTTAGGATAGGGTCATGTTTGCATGGAATGTTGCCATATTAATATTTTTTTCTGAAAGACCTTTATAATTTGAAGCAATAGCAGTGAGTTTTGGGCTCTTACGGTGTAATACAAATTTCTAGGGCACTTTCGTAAAATTTCAACTTTGTATCTGGAGGGAAGAATGGGTGCCCCAGGAACAGCCCTCTCCTATTGGCTGTTTGTCAGCTATTATGTTAAAGCTAGACGAACGGCCATTGAGAGAGCCCGTCCTGGGACACCCAATCTCAAAAATCTTCCCTCCAGATTCAAATTTGAAATTTTCGAAAGTGCCCTGGAAATTTGTATTACACCGTAGGAGCCCAAACCTCACTGCTATTGCTTCAAATTAAGGAGTTCTTTCAGAAAAACGCTGCAAATTTTACACAAGGGTTTATTATTCTTTGATATAGGTTACTAGTGCAAAAATTTATTTCTGTGTCAATAAGAATTTTTTTTAAAAATTCTTTATTTTTTACTCGAAAAATATTTAACCTCCTCGGATCCTTCAAAAATCCCATTTTTACCACCATAAAGGCCCTTTATATCGCCACAGTGAAATCGGATCCGGGACCCCCAAAAATGGATTCTACGTCCAAAAATACTTCGAAAACGACACCTAACTCGATCCGATAGCTCAAAGGCTTCGAAAACCCCCTCCTATAGCCCCATTTTAGCCCCATAGCGCCCCACAGGTTTGAGCGAACGGACTGAAAACCTTGCGGGCACAACTAGATGGTATACCAAGTATTTTGTCAAAATTTCAGATTTAAAAAAAATTCCTACTGCCCAAAACGGCCCGGACGGCGTACGGCGTACGGCGGACGGACATTTCGGATTTTGAATGTAGACCTTTTGAAACGGATAATGTCAAATTTTGAGGCCGATCGGAGTCGTCGACCTCCGTCGCGAAAACATAGGTGTATTATTCCAAGAATAATAAACCAAAAAGGAAAAAAGTAGACGTGAGGTTCCTTAGTCCATTACCTCGTAATAAATTTTCATCTGGATTCACATTGTGAGGAAGCATTCCAAATTGCAACAAATAAAATATTAATTTTTTAAAAATTACGATCTCAATGAGGATAGGCAGAATCAATCAGAAAGTAGCACTTTTTGGCGTGGCGCTGAACGT
The DNA here is from genome assembly GCA_955831195.1 of Pilophorus perplexus. Lineage (NCBI taxonomy): Eukaryota > Metazoa > Arthropoda > Insecta > Hemiptera > Miridae > Pilophorus > Pilophorus perplexus. The sequence goes on from OY037012.1 coordinate 18,187,472, forward strand.
GTTAAAAATTAGATTAACAAATCAAACATCAAACCGTTATTTTCTTACGTCCAAACCCTTAGAGAATTTTATTCCGACTCAATACACATAGGTTGCCCGCAGACGTAACTCTTATTACATCATTGGAGATAATTTCCAAAAATCGGCATCCTCCATATTAAATATAAGGTAAATTTTACCTCGTTCACAACGCCTCCCTCCTTCAACTGTTATCAGTTCATTCCATTAAATGGGTACAAATTTTGTACCCATTAATAAAACATAGTTGTGCAGCATTTGATCGACAACGTCTGACTTCTTCGTTTCTGCTTTTATGCTTTTATTTGGTCACTGCAGTTTTATGTAGGACCTACCAAGTACCTACGTACCTATTTGAATCGTTTATTTCAGAAACCACCTAAGCGACCAAAATTCCAAAAATGTGTTTTTGTTGGTACTGTTCACTTCGGAGGTGAATACATCGTTTAGTGCAGAAATAACCTATCTTCCATATCACCTATGCTATTTGGCAGCCTTGAAAAGAATCCGTTTATTTCTGAAAGAACCCAAGCGCCGTCGCATAGGTTCTTTCTGCGGTAGATTTAACTCGCGATTTATTGCAGAAACCATTTAAGTGAAAAATTTAATATGCCTAATTTTCCGTTTAATACCTATGCCTAATAAAAACACTCTTGTTTATAATGTGTGTCTGTTACTTACCTTTGACAACAAAACAGGTAAAAATTAATCGTTTGACTTAATTTCATTATTTTCACTTTTATGGATAGTCTATGATCTTTTATTTCGTACAATAGCCATAAAAGTAATCATTTATTTGATGTATTTGATTTAATTTTATTTTTATTTCTCTTCTTAAAATTGTTTTCCCCTGTTCTTTGAATTATTTTTATATTAAATGCCCTGTTATTTTAATTACTTTTAGGTAGGTACATTAAAAACACTGTTCTTTAAATTATTAACCAAAGAAATAAAAATAAAAATTAAATCAATAAAGTTTATTGATTTACTTATTTACCCCATCACGTCTGCTTAAATTTTATGGCTGTTTACTTCATTTTTTCATATGAAAGCGAACGTCATCTACTATGTAATTGTAGCTCTTAATTAAGTAAATAGGTACTTTCATTAGCCTTTCAGTAGCCTTTCCCAAACATTCTATCTATTTGGAACTCAATTCCAAATCAATCTACGGATTTGTAACAAAAGTTTTTATGTTTTCATTTTTATTTTTATTTTTTTACTACTATTATTGTACCAACCCCAGACGCTTCTGTACAACTAGGATGAGATGGTCTCTGAGCCTATGATGTTTAGTACGCATTATACAATGCATTGGAAGATGCTGGTCGATAGGGACAAGTCGATATACAGAGTGATGGATAGGAGGGCAAGACCTCGCGTCTGACCTGGTCGGGTTTCGCTTCAGGCAGGACCGGTATGACCTGTATGAGATAGCAGGACAGAATAAGAAGTGGGGTTTAGAGGTGGTGGTGGGCCGAGGAGGAACCACCTTGGTTACTGCAGGAACGTCCTCCGAAAATACTTTCGTTAGCGGCCGACTTTATGGTGACGCTACTTGACATAAAGCGGTCATTGTTGAGATTCCCGTACCACTCGGAAAACCCTCCTTCCACTCCCGTTTCCACGCCAACGCACTCATCACAGAGGACTTTCGGACGATGAGGGAATGCCAACAATGTCGTTGGTCGTTTGGGGCCCAACGGCAAACTTAAATGCTCTCCCCTCTCTCCACCGCGTACCTTTTACCGTTTTGTCGGACACTTGAAAAGAGAAGAACTCGCAGGTTACGTGGGCTGGACACTAAACGAAAAGCCGTTGTCCAGCAACGGCCGTGAAACTTGAAAGTTGATTGGCCTCAAACACCCACAGCCAAACTAAATGGGTCATTTGAAATGTTTTAACCGACGTAGTTTCGTTCAAAACAAGACGCCAAAAGTTGTACCGGGTTTTGGCTTTATGAAAATTTCCCTAGTAATCCCAAGTAATGAAGCTTCATGTCCCGGCTCGCTTTGCGAAGGAAAGCTTCGTTCGCGAAATCTACTATAGCCTATTATATATAGATAATTATCTACCTAAGTTGGAACAACCTCGTCATTTGCGCCCATCTGCAGGGAGATTGGTTCAGCCGTTTGGGCGTGATGTTGGAACAAACATACATACATACATACATCCATTTTTATAATAAAGAAAGAAAGATTTTCTTCATAAAGGAATCAATATAACTTTAGAGGGAAAAAAGGAGATAAAATCTACAATTTAAGGCCTTCCGCAGCTCTCAACCATTACTGCGGCGACATAGCTGATTCGGACATAATTAAATTATGTCCGAATCGGAAAATTTCTGACAATTTAATTGTCTTCCTCTTTCTGTGAGAATCACCGTGTTACAATTTTTAAAGGCGGTAGTGATCATCACCCAGGTTTCTCCATAACTGGGTGATGATCACTACCGTCATGATTGAACCATCCCGCCCAATCCCCCAAAAACTACCCCAAAGCCGGCCCCAGAAACATGATATTTCCAGCCGATTCCAAGACTACTTAGCAGTAGCCGTAAAACACATAAAAGTCCCAAATTTTTCGAAAGCAATATATTTCCATATTTCACGTCAAGGTCCATCCATGATAAGATCATTAATAAAAATGTCAAGTCTCTTTCCGTAGTAGGTAATTGAGGAAAGTATCGTCATTAACGTCTGAGTCGGTTAATATTACACTTCATCAGTTTCCGGCTCTTTGGCTTGCAAATTGTGCCTCGTTTGAAAAAGTTTTGAAAATTGTCTCCTCCCTTTTCTTCAAAGTGTTGATCTTTCGATGTGGTATTTTCGCTTGGCCGGTGGTGCACGCGGGTGGGCATCACAAGGCGAAATTTGCATATCATCCCAGAAGGTTTGCCAACTTGATTAGATTGTCAAAAATTGTCAGCTTCGACGGAACCAATCTGTTCAAAAAGTAGAAAGCGCGTCGCGTATTAAATAAGCGTATTTATACTTACGTATTATATACTGATTAGTGGTATAGATAAATACTACCTACTTATTAAGTAGTAGAGCCTTTTGGGAATTTCGGACGACCGGCTGAGAGCTTGGTTCACACAAACGCCGGACTCAAGCTTGGGGTTTTATGACTTGGTATATTTTGCACGCGAAGTGAGATTTTTCTAGAGTTAAACGTACTTGGACGGAAATAACTTCCTTCCTCATTCCCCCCGCAACCTCGTCTTGAACATTTTGAGCGGAAAACAGCGTCTTGTATGAGATATGGACTGGGCTGATCCCATCTCTCAAGTGTCCCCTGCAAGCACCGTATTATCGTAGCGCCATCCATCATCGAAGCCATCTCAGATATCAAATCCCTCCCAGTAAATCGTCCGCCTCATATTATACCATCCTACATCAGTTCGAAATATTATTCATGTCCACAATTGTAAGGGTTTCCTGGGCTTTGTGGAGGTCATCCGTCACAAATGGTGAAAATCTTCTGGATAGCCTCCCGATTTTATTCAAAAGGAAACGATCTAGTACGAGGTGAAAACCCACGCAATTGCAAGTACCTATTTAAAATGATCGGGGCACTTTGTCCTTCATGAGTGTCAGTGCTAAATAAATTTCAATTCACGCAAAGGAGCTACCCATAAACCTGAGACAATGCAATACGATTCTCACAGATGGATGAAATGTTTTCAGAGAAATATACCTTTTGATCAGACTGGCGGGTTTCGTCCCCCGCAGGGCTCTCCCGTCTTTGTGGTTGTGGTGTTTGTGGTGAAAGACTTTGTTCGTACTCCTTTTCTCGGATGAGGTTTCCGGCTTTTTTTATGTTTCTTTTTTTCGACATGAAAGAATGGCCTAGCGGCAGAGGCCTGATAAAAAGTGCTTTTTATCTTTTGATGTGCCAGGTGTCATTGTTTTACAGTGAATCCTACTGATAGGATCTCATCTTCAGCTCCTCGAAGCAGCACAAATGGAGTGTTAAAAAATGTCTTTGCGTCTAAAACACGTTTGGCTGAAACTTCAGTGATTTCGAAATTGTTTTAAGCGCCTGTTTAAATAATATGAATTATTTTTTTACGTTTTGTAAAAATAAAAAAAAATAAAAAAAGTTCTGATTTGATTCTGCCAATATTAACCGGATTTTATCAGACACAGTAGCTGTCCGTGAGGTTCTTCGGAATACTGAGTGAAAATGTAGACGATAATAAAATTTATTCAAACAACGTTGAAGATATCAGAGGGTTGAATTTCATTTAATGAAATTCAACCCTCTGATATCTTCGTTGTTGTTTTTTTTTTTTTTTCTTCACAGCAATCCAGCAAGGTGAATAGGGTGTTGAGTAGGAAAATGAGGAAGTTAAGTGAGAACCTTTTTTTCTAATTATTAAAGACTTTAATTATTCTCGAACAGTGTAGAAGGGTTCTGAGCCTCGGGGTAGTCCAAAGGGTTGTGAGAATTTCAAATAGCTTGCGAAGGAAAAGAACGAAGCTTGAAAAAAAAAAATAGAAATTAAATGAAAAGATCAAAACCTCTTCCGAAACCGAGAGAAGATCCCTGAAGAGGACAGGAGGGTAAAAAATTGAGAGGAAACTGAATTACGGGTCGTACAATCTGGCGAAGGCGAAAGGGGAGGTTAATACAATCAAAACCTTTCCTGAAGCCGCCTCTTCCGCTGGTGCTTCGGATCAATCAAAATTAAATCGGAGCATCCCCGGTGTACCCCTTTTGCAAGCAGGGGAACAACAAATAATTCACGTCGTCCAACAGGCTGGAGGACCAATTAACTGGTGTAAATTTGCAAACGCTGAAGGTGTTGATGTAATAGGATCAAGTTGTGTTTTATTGCAGTAATCTTTCGTCGTAATAGTGCAAATACATGAGTTATGCCGTATCCCATCTTCTTTCAAATTAGTAAAACAACAGAGTAAATTTTAACAATGGAAACTGACTGGGTTTTGGTGAAAATGTAGTCTCCTAAAGAGATTCCTCGTGATCCCTATCGCCCTTAATCCCTGTTCTGTCAGTTTTGTAACCTCTGCATCAAAGGGTCGAAGCCTTCTAATCTACTGCCACAGAAGCCTCTTTGTCGATTTGCTTTGCGATACTCTAATCTGATTCGCGTGCAAGGGGTACTTTTACGAGGTGAAGCAATAACTAAAGAGAGGAAACAAACCTAGAGGTTGGGGTTTTCCAAGATGGTGTTGGAAGTTTAAGAATAGAGTAATAAATCTCGATCATAGATTAGCCAACGCTGAAATCAGAAAGAAGCCGGAAAATTACACTGGAAGCCATTGAATATTCAATCAGCTCCGTCAGTGAAATCATCTTTCTTGAAGAAAAAAACGTTACAAAATCACAATGTCGAGACGGTTAAGCACCAGTTAAGTGCAATGTTGTCCTGTGCAATAATATTATACTGATCGGACAAACTCTACAGTACACAGGTCAAGAACTTCAGAACAGTCCGGCCCATATGGGTGTCACCGGACTCCCCCGCCAAATCAGAAGTCATAAGAATTAAAAAATTAGTATTTTTGTACATCAGAAGTTTTGTCATAAGCATTACCAAACTTCTGATGCACAAAAAATTTACAAAAGAATTAAAGAATTTAATTGCAAAAAATAGTAATTTTGTACATGAGAAGTTTTTGGACCAAGTATTTAACCAGTAATGAACGATTTTTAGCCTAATTTGGGACATTTCAGTTCAATTCCAGCTCTGCAAGAAATAGTAACAAATTTCTATTCTGCTAATTTCATTTGGCGGTGTACCCTGCTTCTATTCCAGCGCAACTTCAGTCCGCCTTCTTACCTCGACAGGTTCAGAGTTAACGAATGAAATAGTTCATTTAACAATAAAAAATATTCAGTTGGTAAACTTTTTACTTACGCTCCACCGGAGCTGAAGATAAACTTAAAGAATGTAAATTTTATTCTGTATGATGGCGATGATTCGAATTTCAAGGACGATGACTAATCTTACTTTTCATTTCTTTGGTATTCTACTCTTGTTGTTGCTCATCCCAAGTTCTTCTTGCTCCTTATATAACCGGGACATAATGTATTTGATTTTTTCCGCATATGACTCAAATGAATGGGACCAGAGGAAAATCAAAGGTAGCATTAACTTATGTCAAATTAGAACATTTAGAAATTTTATCGCATAATGAGCAGCGCCAATGACTATGAAAATTGTTAGAACCGATTCTACGGTCAAAAATACGTGGGAAATGATTTTTTTTTTTTTTTTTAATTTGGAGCAGTGACTATTTATATCCCGAGGGTCCATCCCGGCACTTCTGTTCCCTTCCTCCAAAACACATGGTGTAGTGGTGTAAATATGGAGTAAGATCATTCAGAAGCCTGCCAACCACACAGCACTTAATTTTTTAAAAAGCTGCAATTTTTCCACATGGGTCTATTATTCTTTGTTATAGGTTAATTAATTGTGCAAAAATTAATTCTGGGTCAATAAAAAAATATTTTTGAGAAAAATACAATATATACATTTTTTTAAAGTGGGACCTCGAATAATGGATTATGCGTCTAAAATGACTTGGAAAATATTTTACCTCCAGGGATCCTTCAAAAATCCCATTAAATGTAAATTTTTTAGCCCCACGAGAGCCCGATAGATCCCCACAGTGAAATTGAATCGTTCAGCGACCCCCAAAAATGGATTATACGTTCAAAAATACTTCGAAAAAGACACCTAACTCGATCCCATAGCCGAAACCCTTAAAAAAAAAACCTCCTGCAGCCCCTTTATAGCCCCACAAAGCTCCACGGGTTTGGGCGATCGGGATGAAAATCTTGCGGGCACAACTAAATGGTAAACCAAGTATTTTGTCAAAATTTCAGACTTTTTAAACATTCCTACTGCCCAAAACGGCTCGGACGGCGTAAGGTGGACGGACATTTCGGTTTTGGAATCTATACCTCTTGAGTCGGATAATAGGTAACAAAATTTGTTACTCAAGAGGTATAGAAAAATTTAATTTTGAGGCCGCTCGGAGTCGTCGACCTCCGTCGCGATTAAAAAGGTGTAATATTCCAAGAATAATATGCCAAAATTGCAAAATTCGCATCATTTAATGATCTTGAACGATTCGAATTCGGTTTTAACAGTTTGATTCCCCCGTCTAAAGGTAACGATCCAATGTACATGTAATTGTTAATCGTAACCATGTTAATAAATAATAAATAATAAATTACGTAGGCAGCTGAATTTGGAACAAGTCAGATCGGTGGCTTCCATAAGTAACAACGCGATTCACTCAAGGTGTCCGAGTGAGATATTGTCCGGAGAGGATGAGAACACGAGACGGGGGCTAACTAATGGCCGACCTACGTGACTCGCAAGGTTCCCCGACAACTCTTCGAACCCCGACGTGACGTTCCGTGAAGAGGACGAGGGCGAGGAGGAGGAAGCAGGAAATTCAGTTTGTGTCGTTCCGAGTGTCTCCTCGATGTTTCCCCGCACGGGAGGGAAACTCAAACCGGATCAAGCCATCGCTTGGCAGGAAGGAACGTAATGACAGGGCATTTTATACTTTTGCCGTACAATGAATACTCCCATGGCTTTGAATCTCATATTTCCCGTACGTTAAGAAACTCCAGCATGCTTATTTTGGCAAGGGAGGATATTTATCTGGGCTATCTAATGGATACTAATGTTGCCTATTATATGTACCATAAGAAACCGTTCGATAGCCCAGTTAATAGACAACATTACGAACCGTTAGATATGAAATGTTTTATTTATTTTAAATAAAACAATTCATCAATCTCCCCTTTTTTCCTCTTCGAGGAATACTCAAGACAACGATTGACAAAAGTTGGGTCCAAATCGAATAATACTTTTCAGATCTGACAATAGATAACAAAAAAAATGGCTTCACATATTTGAATGATAACCTATTGACCCTTTTTCCCCGATTCATACTGACCATCGTCCTTTTGTGTGGCTGAAGTCCGTCCCATATCATGCCAGATCAAAGGCGGCCCAATAGGGCGTTACAAGTTAAAGCAAGCGTGGAAGGTGAGTGACTTGAATAGAGCAAAAGGAAGGCTTGTCACAACTTTGCCTTTCTACTCCCCGAAGCGGGATCTGCCTTGCCGACGTTCAAAACCAACCCGCCATTCGACTTCCCGAGTCTAAAATACTTATAATGAATTGCCGCACCGCCTCGACTTGGAGTTCTTAGAAGAACGTCTTTGTGTCTTCATTCTGCTCCATCTCACGCCCCAACACCAGCTCTCCCACTCGACACTAACTCGATTAACTTCTATCCCATTATTCTCTTATCGAGTTAGCAACTTAACTATAAGTATATAATGCCTCTGCCCGTTTCATCCTCCTATCAACGCACTCGGAGCAACAAATGAAAACTCGGCTTATTTTCAAAATTAATAATTTCTAATAACAATAATAGTCGTTATTAACTCGGCATAACAAAATGATCCTATAGATATTTGTTATTTTGGTATTTTGTGGCATAAAGTAGTGTGAAATAGTTGAGTGTTTATTTCTATTTTCCTACAATTTGTAGTTGAAGGTAGTAATTTTTATTTTGAAAAGCAGGAAGTAAAATGATTTAGCACGTTGCTGAAAGTGGCCCATCACGATCAACCACTAAGCAACCAGAAAAATGCTGCAAATTTCGCACAAGGGTTTATTACTCTTTGATATAGGTTAATTGTGCAAAAATTAATTCTGCGTCATTAGGAAAATGTTTGAAAAGGAAAGAAATTATTTTTTCTTTACAATGTTTGGGCAGATGTGGGACCTCTATAATTCATTTTTATCAAAACGGATTATTCGTCTAAAATTACTCGGAAAACGATACCTCATTTGACCTCCTGGAATCCTTCAAAAATCCCATTTGTAGCCCCATGAAAGCTCCACAGATTTCCACAGTGAAATCGGATCGTTCTCGGACCCCGAAAAGTGGATTCTACGTTCAGAATTATTTCTAAAACGACACCTAACCCCACAGCCGAAACCCTTCAAAAAACCCTCCCGTCGCCCCTTTTTAGCGCCACAGAGCGGCTCTGTCAGAACCCAACGGGTTTGGGCGATCGGGCTGAAATCCTTGCGGGCACAACTATAAAAAGAAAAAAAATCCTGCTGCCCATAACGGCTCGGACGGCGGACGGACATTTCATTTTTGGAATCTTCACATCTCCAGCCAAACCGATTTGCTATAATACATAATATGTATTATGTATTCCTTTCAACATAATATGTATTATGTATTCCTTTCAACATAATATAATATATTATGTTGAATAATATTATTATATTATGTTGAAAGTCGGCGTCAACAAATTTGAAAGTCGAGACTACCTACTGTAAATGCCCCAGTGGGTTAGCCAAACTGACATTTGCTTGATGATGTTTCAGTTTCTAGATAAACCATAAGTTTTTGATTCATGGTGAGGCTACCAGAAAAATTTCCTGCCTTGATTATTAAATGATTAATTTTCCTAGGCTTCTTCCGGTTACCGAGCATTTGGCTGACAGGAGGTCCGACGAGGATTTTCTTCTCAAAAAGTAGTCCGCTAAACAGTTTGGGAGGCCCTGCCCTAATCTGCGGAGTTGTTTGGGATTTTCTTTTTTTTTTCTTGGTGAACAATTTGTTGAGAACTGACAACGGAAGAGAGATGTTGAGTTCTCTACACTAAAAAACAAAACAAAAAAAACACCAAGGAGGCCGTACCGGGACTACAATAATGGCACTTCGTGGCAGCTCCTTGGGATGTCAGGACTTATGGCCTCTTCTTCATACTGTCAGCCTAAGCCAAAAACATGCTTTTGTGAGCGGGGGGAGGGGGAGAGGCTACGATAACTCAACCCAACTCAATCGCGATAATTACCAATTTTTGCGGGAATCGTCGAATCTTGGAGTACCTATTTCCTCGGATTTGAAGGCTGAGGCTGCAGCTTATATCAATTACTGTTGATTGGTACTGAATTTTGTAATTTACGTAAATCAATAATTGATTAAGTATTAATGGAATCAAAAGATTAATTATGTAATAATATAAAGTTATTATTCCTCCGTATTATGAATTATTCATAATTAACTGAGGAGGTCACTTCAATAAGGGCTTATAGTCAAAAACAGTGATCTGAACAAATCGGCCTCAAAGTTTTCCAACATGCACCCTGTAATGTGTATACTTTATTTTCTGTCCAAACCTTTTCTCTTCAACCTTTAATCTTCTACTACAAAGGCCACTTAGTTAATCATGAAAATTACTGCATCTGAGAAAATTACCTCCTCCGTTATTTGTTATTATTATGATTTGAGATAACTTATAAACTTACACTGTGGAAGAAGGTACTCGCGTGATTTCCGAGAATTAAATCCCGCACCGTGAAATTCGTACACCTTCAGTCTCTAATTATTAATGAACCGCCCAATTTCCCGACACTCCTCATATTCCGACACCATCCCGAAATCCATTGAACCCAACAACCCTTGTTTATCAACCCGGGTAAAACGACGCTTGTTAGCGATTGATAAATGATTCACCTTTCGTGACCTGCGGGCGTGTTCTGGTTAATTGGTTGTTCCCAACATCCCCCACATTTCCTGCCTCGTTCTGATCTCCGATTTGACACCGTACATTTCCAATAATTGTAACAAGAAAGTTTTCCCTGTAAGAATAATACGTTTACTTACCAAAATTTGGTAAACGTTTAATGATCGGGATATTTTCTAACTTCGAGCGGACACAACAAAGGAAATTGCTTCAAATTATCACCAAGTAATTGAAGATCTATTTTACCTTTTAATCGCAGAATTGAGGCGCAGGAGTTTGTATTAGATGTAAACAATATTATAAAAAGACTCAGAAAACGGAGTCACGAAATAACGCAATGATGCATTATACCCAGGCCCTAAATTGATATTATTAGATTCTTCCGCGGTGTTTAACGGTTGTTGAAGCTCAAATTTGTTACTCGTCTGAATGTATAATTGATATTGAATCTGGGTTTTGAACAAAGATAACTTGATACAAAGTGCGTTTCATGTTATAACAGTTCTTGCTTGGAATTAAACTGATTAATGTGTAGTCACCGAGCTAGAATTTAATTTTCCCGGTAGAGATAAACGGCCAATTCACTCCCGCGCTCGAAGAACGGATTCCAAATTTCACACATCGATGCCAACACTAAGTGCAAATAGATTTTTATTATCATTTTGTGGGGTTGTACGGTTCTATGCGCTGAAGCTTGCAGACTTCAATAAATCAGAGTAGCTGGATAATGCAGATTTGAAAACCAATCAACTCATGAAGTCAACATTCGCCCAAGTTAAGTAAGGAATTCCCTTACCGATGTTGTACATTCCTCGGGTGCCATGCCTGCCCACAAGCTCCACCGACTCTGAAATTTCTGATATTGGCGCTTATCGAAAACCGTCCGTCGGTAGTGATGCACCGTCAGTGAACGTTAATAATATTGAATTACCTACTTCAAGGGAGCTCAAAGATTATTGCAATTGTAATAATCTTTGAGCTTCCTTAATAATGGGTAGGCCTATTACACAGGTTTACAAAAAAAAAAAGGTCAATCTCAGGCGCCGCAGAAAAAACCATCAAACTCTATGTTTTTTGGGGTGCTGAATCCGAATCCGACCCCCGTTTTTTCCGGTCACGTCCAAATTTTCGAGATATTGGCGATTTTTCGTTTTTTCGACCTTTTTCCGTTTTGAAAATCACAGGGGAATTTTTCAGGGCTTCAAGTGCAATTCCGTGAGTTCTTGATGAATAAAACCATCTTTGAGTCGGTCTGAATTGATGCCTCCGAGTCCAAAATATTCCTCGGAACATAGTTTTGTTGTGATCAAGTTGCATTGCCGACTCCAGGAGTTCATGTTCTACGACATGGCCAAAATGGGTAGAAACTTTGAAAAATCATAGCTCCCTTATTATGGAAGGTAAAGAATCACGGTTGGTCCCATTCGACGCAGAAACAATCTACCTAAAAGACCTAGAAAGTAAAAAGTATCAAAAAACGTGACTTTGGTTTTAAAAAAAAACACGTTTTTTCAACATTTTTTGGCAACATCACACATTTCTCGTGGTTTTAGACACCAACTCATATATATTTTCGGAATCAGCGATAAATTTCCAGTAAGAAGAGAGTTTTTGTGGTATCCGCACGTTTAGCTGTGATTTTCAAAACGGAAAAAGGTCGAAAAAACGAAAAATCGCCAATATCTCGAAAATTTGGACGTGACCGGAAAAAACGGGGGGCGGATTCGGATTCAGCACCCCAAAAAACATAGAGTTTGATGATTTTTTCTGCGGCGCCTGAGATTGACCTTTTGTTTTGTAAACCTGTGTTATTATAATGGGCCACCATTCTCCTTGCACTAACTGAAGACTGCTCTTCCCTTTTAGGAGTTGAGTTGTTTCAACCGAACCGCCAAATTTCGCTGCAACAATATCCTCCAATGTTTCAATATAATCGGATTTTCATAATTATTGAAGGCAAAGATTCATTAACGCCCCACTTGACCTTAAATCAGGCCAGTATATTTGAAAACGCTGCAAATTGTACACAAGGGTTTATTATTCATTGATATAGGATACTAAGTATACAAGGATACAAGTCTTGTGCAGAAATTTAATTTTGTGTCGAGGAAAAAAATTCTAGAAAATGTTTTTCGTTTTTTACTTGAAAAATAATTGACCTCCTGGGATCCTTCGAAAATCCCATTTTTAGCCCCATGAAAGCCCTATAGATCGCAACAGTGAAATCGGATCGTTCCGGGACCCCAAAAAATGGATTCTACGTCCAAAAATACTTCGAAAACGACACCTACCTCGATCCCATAAACAAAAGCCTTAAAAAAAAAACCCCTCCTGTAGGCTCATTTTAGCCCTATAGCGTCCCACGGGTTTGGGCGATCGGGCTGAAAACCTTGCGGGCTCAACTAGATGGTAAACCGATCGTTTTTTTTAATTTTGACAAAATACTCGAGTATTTTGTCAAAATTAAAAAAAAAATCCTACTCCCCAGACCCATCTAGACCTCTTGAAACGGATACCTAATGTCAAATTTTGAGGCCGTCTTCGACCTCCGTCGCGAAAACATAGGTGTATTATTCCAAGAATAATAAACCAAAAGGATGAAATACAAAATGTACGCTGGTTGTTGCTATCACTCGTGAACCGATGAAAGTTAATGCTAAGAACACCAACATTTTATGTGGATATTTTATGAAAACCTATTGAAAAAGATAGCGATGACGGTCAGTTAATTCGGAAAGACCGCTTATTCATAAACCACGTCCTGTCGAGCTTTCCTTTCAGAACAGTAATCGAGGGGATTCTACCGTTCCCCTGCGGGTATATTAAAGGTTATGCTCAACTGAAAGCTCCGTTGATTATGATGGAGCAAAGGAAAAGCCCGAAGAGAGTCAAAATTAATTCTCGGCTGGCCTAAGTACCTTTTTCTGCCGACAAAGCTCACCTCTAAGCATTCCCATTTCCGGAAATTAAATTCAAAACCTCATTATCCGTAGTGGTGCAGAATAATTTTTTATTGTAGAATGCGGACAACAAGAAAAAGCCTCGTCTCCATTTTTCCTCTTTGCTTTGGGTGCTTTGGGTTACTATACACCCATAATATGGCATATTATGCTATATGCTTATCCATTTTAATAAAATCTGGATGGCCCTTTAAAAAATCAAGATTTATGACCTCGATTTTTCAGCCTTTTGTTCAGACTGACGTCCACTTTCTGTTTTCAATATTTAAGCAGCTAAAAGCCTCTGTGTGGTGGGTGTAGTGGCCATGGATTTCCCATTTCCCATTGTTCCATTAGGTTCTTTGAACCCCTTTGCTAGGGTAAATGAAGCCATCCCCGTTCAGGGCCTTCACTTCTCTCTCGGGCCATTAAAAAAGCATTACTTTAATTGTTTTGTGCACTAACGAATCTCGGGGCTCTGAACTGCGATGGGGAGAAGATTGTTTCCCAGAGTTAGGAGTTTTTTGAGGCTTATTAGTAAAAAAGATAGAGCCGCAAGCTGCTCAGTTTCGTCGAGGAATTAAGCAGGTGCTTGTTAGTTGATGGTCAAGTGTTTATCTTCTGCATAAACCTTTTATAGGCGTCAGAGATCCGAGATTGGAGTAGCTATAAAGACGAAACCTTCCCTGTATCTCTCAGTCCCATCCACCCACACAAGCAGCAGCGAGAACATGGATGCAATCCCCCCAACTTTCTGTTTTCACACAAGGTACCTAGTTTTCCATTCAAATAAAATTGTCAGATCACCTCGACACATAAAATTTATGTATTTAGTACTCAAATAACACCCGCCTCGGGTTCAATTTCCATAGTAGTAGTAGTAGTAGTAGTAGTAGTAGTAGTAGTAGTAGTAGTAGTAGTAGTAGTAGTAGTAGTAGTATACTGCTATAGCAGGAAGGCTGGTCGAGGGTGGGTTCAGTGCCCAGCTAGTAAAGAGTTCTTACATGGAGTTTTGATATACCTGATCTGAATACAGGTAGGTACCTAATCAGGGAAAATGTCCAGCTCCCTTTCGTAACCCAATCTGCACAATCTCCCGCAATGTCGTGTTTACCTACTAAATGTTATATGGGCTTAAACGCAGATCCCGCCCTACCGCCTCTCTCCGACGGGTTGGCAGTCGAGTGTCAAGTGACGAGTGGATTTGGATTAAGCAGGGGACGTGGAGTGGATTACGCATCGGAAGCGACGAAAAGGGGAAAACCCCATTTACGGAAAGGGATCTGCCTGACCACCTGATAGCTGGTTCATTTACCTCGACAGCCACAACTGCTCTTTCACTACACCGGTTGAAGGTTGACAATCGATAACATGACGTATGCAAAGTAAAATAGGATATTATCAACAATTCATTAAATGAATCAAATTTCGATGACTCCAATTTCCAAAGATTATTCACAACGTGTGAAAATCATTCCAAATAATAATTACCTATCCATAATAATATTATACATGATACATAATTGTTCATAATAATATTATACCATACGGATTACTTATATTATAATCAGTGTGGTTAATAATCCAGACCGCCAAAAGAGAAGGCATCTCGCTTCCTAATCTCATGTAAAAAGGAATCTATACAATATTTGGTGGACATGAGGACAACCTCTGCTGGTGGGCTGAATTGTTTATTGGTAATGATGATGATCATTACGATGTCATGATCGTATCATTTGTACGACACCGACTGTTCACCTCGTGTGCAGCTTTTGACCCTGCACTTTTATGGCCTGATGTTAGAAGAATATCTATAGCTATACGAATCCAGTCTTATATATATATCTATAAATCTATCTTATCTTATATAATATATAAGATAAGATAGATTCAGTCATTTTTATAGATATTATCTATAAAAATGACTGCCAAATCTTTGAGGACTCACTTCTTAAAAACCAGTGGAGTGTTTGGCACCAAATTGTGTGAGAATGTTTGTGAAGCATTGTAGATGGTTTTAAAGATGTTTTTACAAAATCGGTCTCTTCCTTCATCGCGAACGGAGCTTTCCTTCGCATTGAGAGCCGGGTCAAATAGCGTCGTTACTAGGGATCGCTAGGAAAATTTTCGAAACTCCGAAACCCGGTACAACTTGGTGCCAAACACTGTAGTGAGTCCTCAAAGATTTGGCAGTCATTTTTATAGAAATAGATTAATTAATTTTCATCCAAGTTTATTTGTTAGAATATTAAGAGTCGATTATCTCCAGGTCTAGATAAAGTGGTTTAAAATTACCTTTTGCGGTTCCTGGGAAATTTTATATTAGAAGGCGTTTTCCACTTGGTATTAGCCGACCTCTGGATTAAATCCGAGGGAGGCAATACGTCGCAGAGGTTCAGATCGGAGTGAGTAGGACGTGATTTATGAGCCCGACGAGGGCAAGCGACTGCCGGTGGGAATCAATTTTTTCTTCTTTTATCCATTGTGCTTACTTTCCGACCTCGAAGCAGCTCACTATAAATGACGTACGGAAATCCTTCATTGGTTCTATCAGAACCTAATAAATTTGTGTACGTTGCATTAAATGTATATTTCACCTATATTTACATGGATGGAAAAAAGCATGAACCCTCTAAGCAGAATGCATTCTGCAAATGCTTTTTGTGCGGGGAACAAGCCAAACGTGTCAAACCTCATGCAGGTTCACCTCAACTTGATTTCCCATCAGGGCAACTACTACCGTGGGGAATAGTGCTGTCGAACAACAAGACACTCGACAGGACCACAAAATTACTGTAGCGGAGCATACGCTAGTCGTACACAGTGAACTAACAACAGGCACTTCTACCCGGCATACGCTATTAGCTGAACCATTGGCGTTGAATTAGTAATTGCAGTAATTCAAGTAACCAAGCACTTCATCGAGGTGGGCTCGAAGGGTCAATAGTTGATTCAACCTCCTAACGCCATATCCTCTCCATCGATTCAAGAGATACCTCATTACTGCGGTATAGCCCATTACATCGATGACAATACGAAGATGGGCAGGTGACGTCACACGGTAACGGCAATTTGCATGCGATTCACCTGAGTGGGTTTCTCCATTATGCGGCAACGCTAACAACGTAAGTTTTAATTGTTCATTGTATAGTTGAGGAGTACCGTAGGGTGTAATTACTTCCGATAAATAGTTTTCTGTATGTGCCTATTTGAACTGAACGGCCTACGTAGGTACACTGATTTGTGTTTAGGTACTTCACAGTCCGTAGTACCTACAGATGTTCATATTTTCAGGAGTCGCCGTAACGCCTTACGATTAGGAAATCCACCCACGCGGATTGGGATCACGGGTCCATTTGAAAATCCCACTGAAATCCCGCTAATTTGCCAATTTCATTTTTTTTCCTGATTTTGACGTAGAACATGTCTTTAACTGGACCTTACTTCCAAACAAAAAATCAGCTTTGTTAACACTCGAATCGTATTGGTCACCTGCGAGTCCCTATCATCAGCAGGTGTTATTATCGGGTTTCTTGCAGTCACCCACATACCTACTAGAATTTGAAGAGCAAAACTCTCGACCTCTTCCGCTTCAAAACACCACGTTCACAAGAATAATGAATACGGTTAAAACTTTTACTAGGCGATGACAGTAAAAAAATGATGACAGTAATAAAATTTATTATTGACAGTAGGTAACTAAATAATTTCATTATTTGAGAATGAAATTTATAATTTACTCATTCTTCTATTTAATGGAAGAATGAGTAAATACATTTTATTAACTCATTCTTCCATTTTCTCATCATATCATAATGTATTATATTATATGATTTAATATATTATATTACCTATGCTTATCTATTTTGAATTAAGTCCATTTTTCTCCGTTGCTATTTTATACCCAGAAAGTAACAATTCGCTTAACAATATCTTTGAATTCAACCTGCGGGAGTGAAGTTCGAAGCTTCAAGAGATAGATTTTTTGTTTAAAGTTGCCTAGTATAGGACAATAGTGATTTTTTTTTTTTTTTTTTTTTTTTTTTAAGTTGCGGGTTCCCGAGGGATTGGATACTCCGGGTTTGTCAAACTGCGACCCATTTATACAAAGTGCGTCCCTTCAAAATATAGCCCTTCTACCAACTGCGACCCAGCTGTTAATGTGACTGTTCCAGTTAGTTTATCGTTACCAACGAGGAGCGAACTGGTCCACGCCCCTTACGCTGTAACAGGGGCGAATCCTGAGCTGGCAGGCTGGGCAAACACACAATTGTGTTCCCCCTCTCACTTCATCACCTTCGCTTATCTCTAAAATCCCCATGATAAACCTCAAAATCTCCTACTCTTTCATAAGCAACTTTCACAATTACCAACAGTGAACTTACAGAAAAACAACGGGACCTGCAGCAGTGCTTGTATTCCACAGCTGCATGAAGTCATTCTGATTGCCGATTTCACACAAGATACACAAAACACAGAAAAAATTAAGAACACTAGTAATAATGGCAATAAAACTAAAACAAGGTAAAATTCAAGTAAATTGACCACAGAAAGAACTCTTTCAGAAAGTAAACAACTAATGGAGGAGTTGGCAACTGAGGATCAATGTCTCTTCATTCTGCCAGGTACTTTTTGAGCGCATTAAAATATATTGGCTTGCTGAATGAACTTGAGGGATAGGTACTCTACGATTCCTCGATCCCCGTTGCATCATCTGAGTCATGCACAATACATTATACAGTCATCTCCCATTCCCTTTGTTTCATCATGCTTTGAACATGCAAATTCAGAAGGAAGTTTAAAATCAAGATCCAAAGGGAAACCTCTCGAACTTGAGTAAGACCCTACAATCTGTCCATCGCCCTCCATCCCACTTCCACTTGATAAATGTCTGAACTTTTCCTCCAAAAAAGAACAAAACTCTTCATTGTTCGCCCTCCAGCCGTAATGCATTGATCTACAAACTCCGTGATTGATGCGTTAAAATATTGATACTACGACTTTACCACGAGAGGTGGTTGTTACCAAGCTCTCCTTGTAAAGTGATTTCGTGTCAAAAGTTGAGACCGCCCTTCCTTAAACAAAGGGAGGGAAATGAAGCAATCGCTGGTGAGGGGGGGTTCAGTGACTTTCTAGCAAAAAGTTCCAAAATCTATAATAACGTATCCGCATTTTGAGGATATTGACAATCACAGCAGACGCTACCCCAGCAATACGGCCAATATAATGCGCCAAGTAGACGTGGAATTATTGTAGGTACCGGCTGTAACCTACTTCTCTGTTTTCATTAGGGAGGATTTTCAGGTGAGAGATTTGAGGGAGGCGCCCCTGGAGTAATTTGAAGGAGGAAAGAAACGTTGGCACCTACGGCCACATGAGATCCATAGATCATGTGCCGGTGTGATGGTGGCAGTGTAGTTGACGGTGAGGAGGCTGGTGGTAGACTGGGCTTAACTCCATGAACTTTAAAAAGAAGGACACGAAATGAGAATGTTAGAGTTGTTTTATGCGTGAACGGAGAGAATGAATGAAGAGATCAACTGGTGCGGGGGTGTGTTTTCCGTTTTTTTGTTTTGTTTGTTTTTTCTTCTAGAAATGACGAATCCACCTGTTATTCGATCTATCGAACCAGCCGATCGGTCCCTTAGTGACATCGATGAAGTCTCCATCTACCAAAAGTCTACAGCAAGAAATAGATGGGACGAGGAGGGTACCCCCCCCCCCCCCCCTGTAGAGGCTCAGACTTACGACTGTCGACCGTCCACAGTCATAATTCACCTTCAAGTCAGATTTACACACCACCCACCACCCCCATCACTTACCTCGACACCACCTTGTCCAAACCCACTCGCATCTCCATCGTTTTAAAACCCTTTCTCCAGTTTTTTTTTTTTTTTTTTTTTTTTTTTACCACCCTCCTCATCCTCGTAGGCCAGTCACAAATGGGGGGTCACTTGTGCAAAAGGTGGTGTAGTATATTTTGTTTTTGTTACGTATAGGTATGTGTACTAGGAAGTAAATATTGGTGACACGAAAAATGTCGGGAGAGCTTTTGGCAGCCTAAAAACCACGAAAGTTTGGGACTTGTTTTAGTTTTAATCGGTAATATTATATATATATACACACGTCTGACCTATATATATACGGTGCTTCGAAGCGGAAACGTTACTACATTATTATACAAACTTAAAGAGCATTAAATTCTGCATCGAATGAGCACCCATAACTTTATAAATCGGTCAAGTAGTATGGTCAAAATCCATGGTCGAAAGATGGCGTTTTTCCCAACTTTTCCAAAAAGTGGGAAACAGCGTTTTTAATTGTCTGTAGGTTGAAAATGGGTCCCCTTATAGCTACTCAAGTATAATATTATGCGCTAATCATAATGAAATTATGTATTAACATTAAAAACATGCTGTGCAATCCTCAAGACCATAGCGAGAATTTTTCAATATCAATTTTTCAACCCAAAATCACGACATGTTGAAATTTTAGTAAAATGTAAACTCTAGAAGCCAACAAGGTTGTACGGGCTGATGGAGAGCTAACCCAGCCCTTCCAAAAAGGGGCCCTCCTGTCTGCCCAGCCTTGCTCAACAGACGTCGTGGACGACCGGACTCCATTACCAGCGGAAGGGTTTCTAGGAAATTGGCGATGAACACCCCTGGCTTTTCTCCCTTGTAGTCAGAAACCGTTTTCCCTATCCCTCTCACTTTCCTCAAGCGTGAATTGCAATACCATGGCCGGGTGAACACGAGAAACCCCCCCCCCCCCCCCCCCCAGGAATCCCAGGAGCCATTTGAAGTTCAAAATGAATATTTATGCAGCCGAAGGGACGATGGGATTGGTCGAGAGTGGTGAGTTACCAAATTGGTGGGATACCCAATGCATTTCCCATGGATTCGGAGAGAAAGCTCACGTTTATACATGCAGAATTTAAAGTATGCCCTCAAACTACAATATTTCAAATTTGAAAATCACCGCGTCAATGAAGATGTATACCTATAGGTCCTAACTAGGACGTAACTGGAAGTTTCACATAGTCACAGCCGACACATAGCTGACAGTGTCACGCTTTTGGTTTATTATTCTTGTAATACTGCACCTATGTAATCGCGACGGAGGTAAACAAATTCTGACATTATACATTTCAAGATGTCTAGAATCGAAAAAACAAAATGTCCGTCTTTTTAAAATGTCCGCATTTTGACAAATTACTCGGAGCAATGGGAGGGTTTTTTTTAATGGGTTTCGGCGATTTCACTGTGGGGAGCTATGGAGCTTCCGTAGGAGTACAAATGGGATTTTTGAAAGATGCCATGAGTTCAAATAAGATGTCGTTTAACGTAAGGTAGATGCGGCGAAATAGTGGGAATCCATCCTATAAAAAGACGATTTCAGACGAAGTAGTCTATTTCCACGATAAATAAAATAACAACTTGTAGACGCGTTTCGGTTTACTAAACCATCATCAGTACAATACAATGTATTGTACTGTACTGATGATGGTTTAGTAAACCGAAACGCGTCTACAAGTTGTTATTTTATTTATCGTGGAAATAGACTACTTCGTCTGAAATCGTCTTTTTATAAGATGTCGTTTTCCGAGTAATTTTGGACGCAAAATCCATTTTTTGAGGTCCCACATCTAACCAAACACTACTGTAGTGTTAAATAAAATAAATAAAAATAATAATACGTTTCTCTGTAACAGAGAAACGTATTATTATTTTTATTTATTTATTTCTTTTTTTTCCAAAAATTTTTCTTAATGACACAAAATTAAGTAATTTTTGCACAATTAATGACATATTCTTTGATATTAATTAGCACAATTCATATCAATGAATGATAAACCCTTGTGTAAAATATGCAGCGTTTTTCCTTTTCGCCTTCCCTACTGCTGTTACGTACGCTATTGCGAAGAATAAGCTACTCCGTTACATTTAGGTGAATTTAAACATTTGGATTTCGAGAATCAATATTTCATCATTCTACTATGCAATATTAGAATGCATCATTCTACTATGCAATATGCGATAAGATATCTTATCGATATATCGATGATCCGGACTGATGACATCGGATTGAAAACCAATGCAGAAGGAACCAAAACAATTTGGTTTGTTAAAAATTGAAAAACGCTGCGAATTTTGCATAAGGGTTTATTTTTTTATATATAGGTTAGTTGCGAAAAAATATTATGGGTCATTTAGATTTTTTTTTTTTAATTTTTCGGGGGTATGACGATCGACCCCCAAATGACGAAAAAGTGAACCGGGGGTCGTCCGCCTCTTGAGTAATGAGTGTGATGTACCCCCGGGTTTGGTCTTCAATGTTTGACCCGTCAAGGAGAGAAGATTGCGGTCGACCCCCACCTGCTGACCGTTTGTTATCGCGTTGTCTGGTTGTGTTTTCACTGAAAATTCATTCAATACCTCTATGACTATTACATCGACGATGAAGCACAATTTCCTCCTGTTATGTGGGCAAGTCTACTTTAATTTTTGGGGGGTTAAAAAAAGTATTTCCGCTTGTTCCCATTTACCAACACCGGTGAATCGATTTTCAGTCATTTTTGAATGTATGAATGAACGAGGAAATGTACCTGCCAACGTCTTGTAATGACTATTTTTGAATGTATTTTCATCATTTTACTCATAAGACTTATGAGTAAAATGATGAAAATTACATTAATACTTACTTAGTAAGTAAATAATACGACGGCTCTTCTGCGATGTTGACTTTTTTTCCTAGCCGAACCTCTAACTCCGACTTTGACTTTTTCCCCCTCGACTTTTTTCCCCACCCAAAAGCTTGACTTTTCTTCCTTGATTTTTTATCCTATGACTTTTCTTCCGCTCATCAGTGAATCTGCTGACCTCACTCGCGTGTGAGTCTTTTCACGCGTTTTTTAACAAAGATTTTAATAGCCCTCACCCATCTTTGCACGCTTTCTTCTAAGAGCTTCTGGATGTAAAGACTTCACTAGTTTTTTTTTTAACTTTCATTTTTAATTTTCACTGACAACTAACAGTCTACATTTGACACGCCCCCCACGATAGGATGACAAAATGCCCTCCTTGGACACACAATTTTTAACCACACCTTCTGACACCAGACGACAGTCCTAAGTCTGAAAAATGGGAAGGATAATTTTGTGTTCGGGGGTACAACGCCGTTCCTGCCAGTGACCAGTCCCGGGGGTCGATCGCCTCCTCGGGGTAGTTCACACCCTACTTCAAGGAACCGAACCTGGGGTAGATCGTACGGGGTCGATCGTACGGGGTCGATCGTAACGGGGGTCGATCGATAGTACCCGAATTTTTCTTCTGTACGATGTTTGGACAGGTGTGAGACCTCGAAAACGGATTTTGCGTCCAAAATTACTCGGAACACGACACCTTATTTGACGTCCCTGCATCGTTCCCGTTTGTAGCCCCATGAAAGCCCCCGCCATGAGTCCATTGTCATACGTAATGGTGGTGATGGTAATGGTTAGAGGACCAAGGTTCTATAGGTATCCTCGCGGTGTAATCGGATTATTCTGGGACCCCGAAAAATGTCAAAAAAAATTCGTCGAAAACGACACCTAACTCAACCCCGTGGCCGAAAACCTTCTAAAACCCCTTCCGATGCCCATTTTAGCCCCATAGCGCCCCACGGGTTACAGCGATCGGGCTGAAAACCTTGCGGGTACAACTAGTATTTTGTCAAAATTTCAGACTTACCTAAGAAAAAAAAAGAATTTTACTGCCCAAATCGGCTCGGACAGCGGGCGGGCGGACATGCCGTTTTTGGACATCGTGAAACGTATTATACGTTATAATAATGTCAAATTTTGAGGTCGATCAGAATTTTCGACCTCCGTCGCGATTACGAAGGTGAATTATTCCAAGAATAATAAACCAAAATGACACGCATCCAGGGATGTAAATCGGGTTATTACTCAGTGAGCAGGGATATTCACTCAATCCTCGAATTAGTACCTTCCCCTAAATATTCAACCCCTCAAATTTTCATTTGACAAATTCTTCTTTTTAAATAATGGAATGGTTTATTTGGCGGAGAAATATGAGGTAATATGAGCTCAACGTGGATGTGGTAAACACCGCCTTTATTGAGATTTTATTTAGTTACCTACAAGAATATTATATACTCGAAAATGCTTTAAACTTGAAACGGACAATCTTTTGATCCATAAGCTCGTTTTACTTACTTTTTCGCGATCCTTTTTTCGTTGGTGTTAAAATATCTGATTAAATACCAAAATCGGGTATATACCTTAAAAAATAAATACATTGGCAGTTATGTGCACGTACCTACTTAGGGAAAATAGTTCGAAAAGTCAAACTGTGCGGATGTTGAGAAGCGGTTCGAAAGAATCAACCGGTTAGAAATGGTGATGTAGGTTCGTAAGGATAAATATACCTATTATTGCTTATTCAATTTATATTTTTAGATTCAATATTTCATACCTATTATGTAGGTATACACGAGTTTGGAGTTAACAAATTTGGTCAACTCCAAAGACGTCATCAAACTAAGGGAAAATTTCCCTTAACGTCTATTTAATAGTATAAAATAATATGACGTTACAGCTGCCTTTCAGGGTGTTGTGCCATTTTGGCCAACATATCCACGTCGTGTCCTTCAGAACTGAGGTTGCGAAAAGCACGTCTTTCCCTTCATTGGACGACAGTCAGAACAACTCGTACGTTTGACCACTTAAGGCTGCCCGTTCTTCGACCGACGAAAGATAGAAAAAAAAAAAAAGTGCGTGACTTCCTAAATAAAAGGAGAAGCGGAGTCGTGAGATGAAAAGAACGTGGGGCAACCTTACTGCGCCTTTTCCGGAATCGCATAGGAACAAAAAAAACTCAATTTTTTTCTCTTTTCATCCCTTTCTTGGGGAAATGCTCTCTTCCACAATACCCGAGGACGCTCACCCACTTTACCGTTCTTTGAAGTGGTTGGAAGGGTAGCAAGAAATATTCCTCTGTTTGAGTCGCCCCAGGAACTCCCATGTTGTTAGCATTACTTGCTTGAGGCTAACGTGACCTGCCCCTCAGCACTTTTAATAGATCATTTTCCGGCTCACGGATGAAGCCTATTGTAAAGTCGAACAATTATTGTAAATTATAAGCAATCAATGTCAACTATCTGTCTTCGATGAAACAATAGGAAAGTGAGAAGGGATCGTATATGACGAACACGAGGTCGAGAGAGCTGAATTAGATCGAGACGGGTCTCCTGTCAGACTCCTCCTTCTGCAGGGTCCGAGATATTGCTTCCACTCTGGTAGTCAACACAATCGCGAAGACTACTTTCTCTCGACTTTCAATCGAACCTTAGCAGGAGGCAACGACTTCAAAAAGCCACAGGCAACTTTCTGGCCGTGTGTGTTTCGAGATATATGGACTTCTTTCGAGTCTACTTGAGATCCACCTCGAAATTGAACAGAAACCAATAAGGGCTCTTGAAGGTGAATTTATTCGTTCAGTTTGCTAAACTTTCAGACTTTTTTTGGCTTGGTCAGTCAGTTCGATGAGTGTTTGTTAGAAAATTGGGAAGTTCCAGGAAGAACCATCTTCACCAGATGAATCCCATTTTTCCTAAATAGGAGGGCCCTATTTTGTACAAACAATATTTATAATGAAGAAACAGAACAGGTGAAGAGTAGGGATTTATGATGGCAACCGCTCATCAGGTAGCATGTGGCCAATGCGTTGCTTTGATTACCTGTCGGGAGCTTCCGCTTGATTGGTTTACAACTTGATTGATTGCTCTCATTTTAAGGCGTCAATACCAGCTGCGGCCCTCTGTAGGTCTCCACATAAAGTTTACACTTCCTTAACCCCTTCAGTCGTGCGTTTAATGTCTTTTCTCAAACGAAATTATGCACTCGATAATATTAACCGTTATGAGTGCACGAGGTAATTTGAGATGGGCGTGAAACTGAATTTCGGGTGAAATTGTGTCGTGTTCTTAAAAGATTAGAAGTGAGAAAGTGGGAAATTAATCATTTTTGGTTTATTATTTTTGGTTTATACGCCAATCGCGACCGAGGCCGAAAATTCTGATCGGCCTCAAAATTTGTCATTAACCGTTTCAAAGTGTCTAGATTCCAAAAACTAAATGTCCGTCCGCCGTCCGGGCCGTTTTGGGCAGTTGGAATTTTTTTAATTCTGAAATTTTGACAAAATACTCGGTTTACCATTTAGTTGTGCCCGCAAGGTTTTCAGCCCGATTAAAGGTTTTTGGCTATGGGTTCGAGTTAGGTGTCGTTTTCGAAGTATTATTGGACGTAGAATCCATTTTTTGGGGTCCCGGACCGATCAGATTTCACGGTGGCGATCTATTGGGCTTTCATGGAGCCACAAATGGGATTTTGAAGGATCCCAGGAGGTCAAATATTTTTCGTGTAAAAAAAGAAAATTTTTTGAAAAAAATAAATTTTAAAAAATAATAATTTTTTTATTTGTTTGTTCATTGACAGAATTAAATTTCTCCACAAATAACCGATTTCAAAGAATAATAAACCCTAGTGTAAAATTTTCAGCGTTTTACGAGTATGTCAAAAAGTCCATCACGCAGTTGATATTCATCAGAAGTAACTTCTGACGCATATCAACTGCGTTATGGACTGTTGTTTTGAGCGATTTGATCCAAGCCATGACTGACAACACAGCTCGTGACGTCACAGTCATTCTCGAGTCTGATGACTAGTTTTTCGTCAGAGACGCCAGAGTGCAGTTCGATTTCTCATAATATTATTTTTCCTTGACATTTTTAGTTACGGGCGTTTCTTGGCATTTAGTTACTTATTTTTCTTTGATAGCATAAGAAACAAAACAAAGGCAAATTTTCACGTTTAACCTTTGCTGTATGTAACCTGATGACAATTTTTTTTTTTTCTTTTTTTTATGGTGCCCATCTTGTTGAAGCTGATCGTCACCGGCCAACGGGGAGCCGAGTTACTCCAAGGATGGTTGTGACGTCATCCCAAGCAGCTGACCGCTGATTCCTGCCATAAATCCAAACTTTGATTTTTCCATAAATTCTGTAAATTTCTGTAATCAGAGTTTTGACCCAATTTTTGGTGTTTTTAGGAAGCCTTAAATCTTTTTTTTTTTAACTATAATATAGTTTTATTTGCAAAAAATATACTATAGTTGATTTAGTTACCTGTTAAAATCAAATTAAGTTTCTTCCACTTTCCTCCAGTTAAGCATCCGGGAGTCATAATAGAAAATATGAACCACGTAAACATATCACAAGCGGCAATTTTGTTCTCTCTCTTCTCTCACATTTTCATAGTTTAATTAACAGTGGCGTAGTACTTCTGACTGCAGCAAACTCCAAAATTTGGAGTTAATGAAATTTCATCCAAATTTGGATACTTTTCCGTTATCCCCCCCCCCCCCACTCGATTTCGTGTTCATAAACACCCCTCCCGATGGCTTTAAGGCACCCAAATTCGAGCCCTTTTCCGTTATAACGCCCCCCCCCCCCCCACCACCCCCCGAACTCGATTTCGAGCCCCTCCCGATGGCTTTAAGGCACCCAATGCCAACCAAACTCGAGTGGGGGGGGGGGGGGGTATAACGGAAAAGTACTCAAATTTGTTTAATGTGCGAAATTGGGGGCTCAATGGGGAGCTCAATGGAAAGCTCAATTGGCGCAATATGCTTGTTACATGAAAAAGAAGCCTCCGGAAAAGGGAGGATGGGAAGTTTTCCAATTAAAAGTTGATTTGAATAAAGGGAGTACTGATTGGCTTGAATGGGCAGATTAAACAAGAACGTTAATGAATTTTAATCGGCGAAAAGAAATCTCTAGTACCAACCACTTCACCCGGTAGTATTCATTCAGTGTTATTGGTCACAGAAAGGCATAAAGGAAATAAAATAAGTTATTTCCAGGCAGGTAAAATTTTTCAAAGAATCATCCATCCATCCATCAAGGCTGATTTAAGAACGAAATTGTCACTCGAACGCTCTTTCAACTTCTGCATAATGCATGGCTTATACGATAGGTTTGCTTTGCGCTGTCACGATTTTCATTTCAGTCTCATTCGAAGGGAATCGCTCCCAACTTCAAAGAAGGTCCCTGGAGAGCAGGCAGACGCAGGGAAACGTTTGGAAAAGGGAGTGGGGGCCAAAATGGGTCCCAGGAGTTTCTTTCCTCGCCTTAATGGGATAGCCTCTCTACCAAAACGTAGTTCTCTTGGTACGCGTATGGAAGTTGGGATAGGTACACTGGGTGGGAATGATGGGAACGCGATCTGAACGATAAAGGCTCTCGTTATCTCGTTTACATTTCCGATGCGTGCTGGGAAAGTACGTTACGAGTGTCAAGGGGCCACGAAAGGCGATTTCCGGACACTTATTCAGTTTGCAAGTGAGAAGAACCAACCAAATGAACTGTAGCCAGAGAACCATTTCGACAGGCAGTTGTGAGTGACGGGTCGAGCGGATGGGGTCGATGTGGAACTGGCAGATACAAACGTTAGGGATAGACTTGTAGTGGAATCGCTTTGAGAAAGGTGGGATGATGGAATAGGGAGACCCCGAACATCCAGAAGAGGCGGGCGAAGAAAAAAAAAAAGATGACCTCATATTCACCTCACTTGCTCGAACTCACTTTGGGTTTGCCGTACCCCATGGGCGTTTTATTATTCAAGAGATGGCCAAGTCCCCTTTCCCAGTCAAAGGATCGAAATTGGATATCAAGTCCCAGAGGTGCCATGACGTTTCAAACTTGTCTGAGACGACCAAGCGACCCAGCCAAAATCAAAAAGTTCCTTCCCCCAATGACGAGGCCATCGAGAGTTGACCGCGTATGTAACATCATTAGAGAGGTGGCGGTCAGGCCATCAAATGGGCTCGTAACAAACTCCCAAAGTGTAATTTTCCAGCGCTATGATTTAGTTAGGCTCTCGATGATGAGTCGTTTTTGGCTCTTCGGCAAGTAATGAAATATTCAATCTAGTTATTCGACTTAACCCTAGCACCACGGGCTACATGATTACGTCCAACGGGCAAGCGGAACTAATCTAAACGTTGGAATAGTTTGAGCTTTACACAGGATTTCCCGCTTCCTGCGATTCAATCTAATTAGTGGCCCATCCCGCTAACAACCTTGTCGGTCAACTGATTACCTTGCGGGTGCAACTGAAACGGATCCCAGCATTCTACGTTCCCATTATCATCACCAGGCAACTTTTTATGTAACAAACAAGTTTTCCACTTTCACAAATTCAACTATAAAAACGCTGCAAATTAATTCCTTGTCATTGGAAAACAATTTTAAAAAATTCTGTACAATGTTTGGACAGATGTAGGACCTAGAAAATAGGCTTATGCGTCCAAAACGGCATCTCATTTAATTTAAATTAAGGTGGTCAAATTTTGACCTCCTGGGATCCTTCTAAAGTCCCTCTCGTAGCCCCCATGAAAACCCTTAGATCCCCAAGGTGGAATCGGATCATTCTGGGACCCCCAAAAATGGATTCTACGTCAAAAAATACTTCGACAACGACACCTAACTCGACCCCATAGACAAAAACCTTTTTTGAAAACCCCCTTCTGTCGCCCCTTTTGGTTTTTAGTAGGTAGATTGTATACCGAGAATTTTGTCAAAATATCAGATTTAAAAAAAATCCTACTACCCAAAACATCTCGGACGGCGTACGGCGGACGGAGATTTCGTTTTTGGAATATATAATACGCATCTTGAAAAGTTGGGTCGTGGCACCTATAATCGACATGCTAAATACTGCAGGAATGTTTTTGTTTTTTAATTTTAATTCTTGGAATAATACACCTTTGTAATCGCGACGGAGGTCGACGACTTCGATCGGCCTCAAAATTTGACATTATCCGTTTCAAGAGTTCTAAATTCTAAAAACGAAATGACCGTCCGCCGCATGCCATGCACTGTACGCCGTACGCCGTCCGGGCCGTTTTGGGCAGTCGGATTTTTTTTTTTAATCTGAAATTTTGGCAAGTACTCGGTTTACCGTCTACTTGTGTCTGCAAGGTTGAAAACCCGATCGCCCAAACCCGTGGGGCGCTATGGGGCTAAAAAGGGGCTACGGGAGGGGTTTTTGGAGGCTTTTGGTTATTGGATCGAGTTAGGTGTCGTTTTCGAAGTATTTTGGACGTAGAAACCATTTTAGGGGGTCCCGGAACGATCCGATTTCACTGTGGGGATCTATAGGTCTTTCATGGGGTTACAAATAGAATTTTTGAAGGATCCCAGGCGGTCAAATATTTTCCGAGTAATAAAAAGGGTTAAAAAAAAAAATTCGCACAAGTAATGTATTTTAAAGATTAATAAACCCTAGTGTAACATTTGCCGCGTTTTTAAATACTTTTTTATTGACATAGTATTACATAGAATTGCAATAACATTTTTGCACAACTTTATACTTAAGCATAATAAACCATTAAAAATTTGCAGTGGTTTAAAAAAATCTTTTTTCAATGCTGTTTCTTATTGAACCTAAGGTGAGAGAAGATTGAACAGAGGAAGATATTTTTATATTTTTAGAATGAAATAGGCCGATAAGGGAGTGTTGAGTAAAATAATGCGATTGGTGGTTGTTACAGAGGTAGGGAACTTATCCCGATTGATTTTTACGAGCCTATAGAGCCTGAAGCCTCTATATTGTAGAAATCGCCTTTGGGCCTGGGATAGTCAACTTGAGAAGCTAGAAGAAGAAGTAAAATCGAACTCTGATTGATGTTAAGAGCGGAAGAAATTCTGACTAATGACCGCAAAAGGGCCAAGAGAGCCCGTTAGGCCGGCGCACGGAGTTTCTATCTCATATCTTCCCACTGGGAGGCTAAAATTCTCAACCACCCCGAGATTTTCCCTTGAGGTTGGATAACTGCCCCACTTTTTGCTTTCCTGCGAAGCGGAATCTCATCCACTGACTTAAGCCCTGACTTAATTATTGCATTATTGAAATAAAAATTCCCCCTCAAAATTTTCCCAATTAAAGTAGGTAACTTTTTTAAATTCCAGTCGTGAAAAAATATGCTCATAAAACCTACTAACGACTATTTAGATTTTAGCATGGAACATGCTGTAGCCTTCGACTAACTTGGCAAAAAGTGTCACATTTTCGGGTGACGAAACCGGGGAACGCCGATGGGTGACGAAATTTTCTAATGATTTCCGCTTACAACGGAGCCGTTGGAAACCTCTGAATTTATTAGACAAGGTTCATTTCTCCAATTTGAGTGTAACTGTACGGAAAGCTGAGTTATGCGCATGACATCAAATCATATTTGTTTACTAACAGGATACCGTCCACAGGATACCGTCCAAACGTACCTTAGCTTTCGGATTTTTTGTCATACAATTGCCAATTGTCGATTTCTTTCTGCTTGGCAAAGTTACTAGGCAAAGCATGTTCCATGTTTCTTGAGTTTTAGCCAAAGGCTCTAAGCAGTGCCCTGTGGGTTGTTCTTCCCAGATTGTTACTGACTTGATGAAACCATTGAAACTCGTAATAAATGGACGGAAGTTTGACCTCAGTAAAGTTAGAACCAGGCTCAACCCCCAAATATTAACGGGTTAATTAAGTCAGAGATGGATTCCGTATGAGGTCTGGTGCAATAGTCGTTCTCACAGGATCACATACACCATCTCGGGGGACCCCATGATAATTGGATTCGGGTTAGTCCTTCCACATACATGTATCACGAAGTAATTCATCCATTCCGTTTCCCTTCTACCGAACGCTCTACACATGATGTTCTAGAGCGACATTTTGAACAAAATGGGATTGAAAATCTATGGGAGAGGTTATAACTTGGATATGTTTCGTGCCGTATGGTAGCCGGATAACCCTTTTTCCAACCAAGGGCGGTACCGTGTGGGTCCCATTATTGTAACGTTCCACAAAGCATTGACTCTAACACATTCACTCCCAAGATATCCATAATAATTATTATAATTATGGACCTAATAATAATTTATTTACACCTTAATTATTAAGGTATCCAATGGATACCTTATGGATACTATCCATATATCAATATTTTTCCGTGGAGTGGAGAAACGGTGTGATTTTTTTGACGTAGGACACGTCTAAATGCTGAGTTAACTAACGGAAAAACGAGATGTTATAGTTGACGACGGATGCTTTTGAGTTTTGAGTTTTGAGGCAAACGGAGTGACGGAAATTGAACCCGACGATGATGAGGAAAATTTTATACATTTGGATTTAAAAGTGTGTTGTGTGATGGGCCGGCAACACCTACGTTCAAGTTTTCATTAACAATGGACAATTATTGTTTGAATTATTAAGTTATTTAAATGAATTAAAATAACTTATTATTACTATTATTGAAAGTACCGATTCATTGAAATTAATTTATAGATTCAAATTTATATTGACATTTAGGCTCTTTTGTCCCAAAAGGCTTCACTTACTATCTCATTCAAGAGCAGAGAGTTGAATCACAGTGAAATTAGTACAAATCACGGTAATCATAATATCGGTATGACCCAAAATATCGACGCTTAAGCGTTAACATATCCTAACTCAACGTATTAAAGTAGGAGATAGGATATGTTAACGCTTAAGCGTCGATATAGCATTTCCGAATTAAATTCGACTTTTTCCAAATAAATTGTTTTAAGGGCTTCTGTTTCGATGTGCTAATAGTCTATTTTTTAATGACAAATATAAATATTTTTATGGAAAACGTACGTCTATTGTACATCTTTTTAGCACATCCTATCTCATCCCAGGACCAAGATGTGACTAAATTGTAGGTTTCCGGGTCAATGTGGGGCCTATCGTACTGAAAATATTTTCATTGAATTCAGGCCGGTTTAAAAAAAATATATTGTACCTATCCGAACGGAAAAATATGGTCATCCTAGAACACAAAAGAAAAATTTTATGATTTTTTCCTCTCTTTTCCAGGTACATCGACACTCAGGTGAATTCACACAAAAAATTCAATATTTTGACTTTGAGCACCAATTTACGGTCTAAAACTTGACTTGCAGGAAAACTCCTTGCTGAAACTGGATTCTGTGGCTAATATACTGTGAGAATGATGAACCAGATAATCAAGTTCGGCATGTTCGGGGTTTTTGCCGCTCTTGCCCCACTGTGCGCCGCTCTTACAGGCTCCTTTTAGTAGGGACGTGAACCAATCTACAAAGAATAATTTTATCTATGGGCCAATCTGGAAACTATTCTTATCGAGAGCTTCAAGCACTTAACTGCGGATTCCCCTCAAGAGCGACCGTTGAAGTGGGAGAAAATTAGAAAGAACATTATTAAAAGGCAAATAGGAAGTCTTGAAAATCAATGAGCCTCGATATGAAGTGCACTAAGACAGCAAGGAAGTGTCGGGTGAGAAGGGGGGTTATAGAGCAGTTACAAGGAGTCTTTGAAGCTGCCACGGAGACGATTCTGAAGTGACACTCGACCACTCGGGGTAGGATGATACGATGCCCTCGAGGGGACACTCAATGAGAGCGGGGAGCAGGGGATCCTCAATGGGGAGCCTGGGGGGAGCTCTAATCCCGTCCCTAAGAGTAAATGGCCGCTGAAGGGAGGATCATTAGTAAGCAGATATTACAGCGCGCCCCCGTCGTCTAATGATGCTCGGCTTCAAAAACGGCCGACGATGAGGGGAAGGGAGAGTAGAAAAACATTTAAATTGTTCCTTTCGACACGAATAATGTTCGAGTTTTAAGGTTAATGAATACTTTAAGGTTTCTGTAGACTCTATTAGATATCTTCTTTCATGAAAAAAAAAACCTCGTTCAGCGTTTATTTTTTAAATTATGCTTTACTGTAGTGAACTAATCATCAAGATGGTATAATATACTAATATTATGGTTTCGCTATTTCCTCTTGCTACGGAAATTATAAGCACTTCTCGTTGTTAAGGGACATCCGATTCGCTCCGATCAAGAGGATTCAGAATTCGGTTTCTTCACTTATAACCATCCCCACAAATGATCACGATGAGACTACCCTCATAAAAATTTGTACAGCCATTACAGCGTGATTGACAGACAAATTCACTAACATGTCGAAGAGGTGCCTTTCATTTTGGTTAATTATTCTTGGAATAAATCAACATAATATGCTATCAACATATTATGTTTTCGCACTGGGGGGCAAACATTTTAATCGTGCTCAATATTTGTCCGTAATTTTTGCCACCTACAGACGTGTCCTCAAGGTTTTCAGCCCTGCGAGGCTACGAAGGGGCTACGGGAGGATTGCAGGATTTGGGGTAGAGTGCCGAGTGGGTTTCATTTTCGAGGTATTCTGGGAGGTGGAATGGGGGGGGGGGGGGGGGGGATTTAATATAATATTATATTATTATATTATATACATTATATCCCCGGCATATACATATTACGGAGCTTATTAGGCAATAGGCCATTGTTTAAAAATCTGTCAGTTTGGCAAAATAGTCGTTTCATCATATTTCTGTGTCTGCAAGGTTGTCAGCCCGATCACTCTAACCCGTGGGGCACTGAGAGGCTAAAAAGGGGTTGCAGGAGGGGTTTTGGATGGGTTGGGTTTGGGTTGGGTTGGTTTTTTTAATATAAAATTGTGTTGGCCGACGGTAGCCGTGTGGTAGACGGCCGTGTGGTTTGTTGGTACGGGATAACGCGTTCCCGAATGAGTTTTTTCACTTTCCGCTCGCTGGCCGTTTAGGGGGTCGAAAAAATTACGAAAAAATACGAGCCGTATAGATCAGACCTGGAGGTAGACGTCGGTAAAATCGTAATTCGGAAATTCGCCCGGGAAATTCGCCGGAAATTCGTCGAAAAATCGTCTTTCTCGCTTTTGTCCCACGTTTTTTCGGGTTCAAAAATACCCAATAAGGAGCCATTTTTTGGGTATGGTATCCGCGAGCCAAATGCGCGCCAAAATATGGCCAATCCGATTCCGAAGTCGGATTTCAAAAAAACCGATGGGGAGGGGGCGATTTCACGGTGAGAAGACAATTGGATCGTTTTAATTCGCGCGGGGCCAGGGAAAATTCGTCGAAAAATCGTCTTTCTCCCGTTTGTCCTATGTTTTCCACTTTCAACTCGCGCCAAAGCCCGTTTAAGGGGTCGAAAAAATTACGAAAAAATGCCAGCCGTATAGATCAGACCTGGAGGAAGACGTCGGTCAAATCGTAATTCGGAAATTCGCCCGGGAAATTCGCCGGAAATTCGTCGAAAAATCGTCTTTCTCGCGTTTGTCCCACGTTTTTTCGGGTTCAAAAATACCCAGTAAGGAGCCATTTTTTGGGTATGGTATCCGCGAGCCAAATGCGCGCCAAAATATGGCCAATCCGATTCCGAAGTCGGATTTCAAAAAAACCGAGGGGGAGGGGGCGATTTCACGGTGAGAAGACAATTGGATCGTTTTAATTCGCGCGGGGCCAGGGATCTTAGAAAACGGAGGGTCCAGGGAACTTTGATAGATGGAGAGGCCTTTATTTAAAAAAAGTTGAATTGAATTAAAAATAATAATTTTCTAAACGGTAAGCCCTAAAAAATACGCCGATTTTTTCTATCGTCTCTGCTACGAATAGGAGGGGCCGAGCGGAGCGAGGCCTTATGTCTGAGTAGGGGTTTGAACGTGTCCATCGATGCTACGCACCCCACAGGCGGCAATACACCCCACAGGCGGCAATACACCCCACTAGGGGAGCGAGCGAAGCGAGCCAGAGAGACTAGTCAAGAAATAAAATGTTCAAAAATGCCTCCTTTGATTATTGTTTACCTTTGGAAGAACGTTACGTTGAATACTAAAACACTACTTAAACATAGTGGTTACGTAGGCGAAGGTGTTGTTAGAGTTGATGAGGCTTAACATGGTGTTTATGTTAGGATGGCCCAGCGAAGATATGTCGCTATTCATTAGGCTGACACTAATTCAACACGGTAGTTGCCGTTAGTATTAAGCTAGCAGCTCCCCATCGGTTACTATAAGTCAAGGGCTGAGACTCCCCTTCGCAAGGGTTGTGAATTCTCTTCTTCCACAACAACTTTCCTACGATGTCAAGTCATTAAATTTTATAATATGATGATCTTCGTTGTAAAAACAATATTACAGTTCTTTCCCATATCGTGTTTTTACGTTGTTCCACTTCAAGTGAACGCGACAAGGGTCGCACAGAGCACAACACTGTCTAGCCCTATTTCGTCGAAAAGATTGCAAGTGGAAGCAGTCGCTCCTTTTTTATCAGCTCAGAAAACTGGGCGGTGTGTGATATGGCGATATTGCGACACTCCTTGCGGAACACGGCATCCAGGAAGAATATTCATGGGACGGAGGAATAGCCGATCGGTCTTGAATCTCAGACGAGATTTTTCTTTCGTTTTATCGTCATTTTTTCTAATACGACTTTCTCATTCTACACGTTGCCGATATTCTTGTTCTCTCTCGGGATTTTCCTCCATTCCTTCACAAGGGTTGTGTGGTTATTCTCCGGTCCCTACTGTAGAAAGGCCTTAAGGGCTTGGAGCACTTTCTATTATCTACCTACGTTACGTGGTTAGTGTGCGTTACTGTTACATCTTGGAGATACATTTTGTAGGGAAACCCCATAATCTGCAGACAACTCTGTAGGTACTAATGTAAGTTTAACAGTGCTCGCCAGCCGCTAGATCTCGCTTCTCATTTCAGGCACAGGATAACGGGGCCACCGCCGCTTCCCTGGATGGCGTAGGTGGCGGAGTCAGAGTGACTTTCTCGTTTTCCCTAAGCCCAACAGTACGGGTGACTCAAATTACCTACCTATGTCAATTCATTTTCCACAACATCAGTTAACACATTTTTATGAGATCTGGTAAGTGACAGCATGACTGTTCCGTAAGCTGGGACCTCAAACTTGATGTACCTAGGTAATTGATTATGCTATTACCTGCTTCCATGACATGGAAGCAGGTAATAGCATAACACACATTGTGTTCATGTGCGGTTTTTTATTAAATAAAGAACCGCACATGTGAAATACAAATAAAAATTTTTTATTTGTATTTCACTACTGTTGTACCTGCCTAAAAGCTAACACATTGTGGTGTCTTATGGGGCTCCTATGGGTACAAATGGGGCTTTTGAAAGACTATGACCAGAAGGTCGAGTGACGTTCGCTGTCGCTTCAAATTAATTTAGGACGTAAAATCCATTTTTGATGGTATCGTATCTGTCATAGCACCATACAGGTAGGTATACTTTTTGAATTTCCAATTAACAACATTTTTACTTTTATAGACCGAATTAAAATGTAGCTCTATTTATAGAAAATAATTATAATTATCCAAATGATCTATTATAATAATAAACAATAAACAAAAATTATTATAATGATAATAAACAAAAATTTGCAGCGACTTTTGGTTCATTATTCGTGGAATAATACACCTATGTTTTCGCGACGGCGGTCGATATGACTCCGATCGGCCTCAAAATTTGACATTATCCGTTTCAAGATAAGGCCCAGATTCCAAACCTAAATGTCCGTCCGCCATCCGGGCCGATTCGGGCAGAAGGAATTTTTTTTTTTTTTTAATCCGAAATTTTGACAAAATACTTGGTTTGCCATCTGAATGTGCCCGCAAGGTTTTCAGCCCGATTTCCCAAACCCGTGGGGCGCTATGGGGCTAAAATGGGGCTACGGGAGGGTTTTTTTTAAGGCTTTTGACTATGGGATCGAGTCAGGTGTCGTTTTCGAAGTATTTTTGGACGTAGGATCCATTTTTTGGGGTCCCAGAACGATCCGATTTCACTGTGGCGATCTATGGGACTTTTATGGGGCTGCGAATGAGATTTTTGATGGATCCCATGAGGACCAATATTTTTCAAGTAAAAACAAGAAAAATTTTGCAAAAAAAAAAATTTTTTTTTCATTGACAGAATTAAATTTCTGCACAAGTAACCTATATCAAAGAATAATAAGCCCTTGTGGAAAATGTGCAGCGTTTTGTTATTTTACTAGGGACGAGCGCTCACGGTCTGACGGCATCATCACTAAGTGATGATGCTCTGAGAAATAAGTCTTATTTCTCAGAGCATCCCAATCCTTGGGTCGTATAGTTAGTGACATTAAACAAAATTGGGTCACTACTTAACCGAAAGTTAAACTCTTCCGAAGGCTCGGGACTTATATCGCCGTTTTAACGTTAAAACTCGTTTTAAATTTAACAGGCATTTAAGGTAAGGATCGAACCACAATAATGGAAATGATTTCAATTTTTTGTGACGATACGAACTGAATTACCTGTAGGTACAGACAAATTACGGGAATTCGGACACAAATCTTCCACTTGACTAGGTTGACTACTACAGTTGAAATTACTGTTTGTTCGGCGAGTTCCCAAACGGAGTGTTCGAACTGGTAAACGAACGCCGCCGAATTCCCTCCCGCTTTTGCAAAACAATACGAGGCCCTCCCAAAACTCTGCACAAATTAGGAATGCGGCAGTTTCGCCCTCGACGACGTCTGTCAATTAATTAGAGGCCCAACGCACACACAATATGTACTAATTAGCGCCTCGTCTCGCGCTAAACTAATCTAAATAATTTGCCAACATCACGTCGTCGTCAGAAATCTGCCTGTTCGTTGATTTGCTTTCGTCAAATCCTTTATGGTCCTGGACAGGTGGCTAATGAGAACAGTTTGGTTGTTCTTGGGACGACAAGATTTAATAAACGTTACTGGTTTCATATATGAATTTATATATTTGATTTGGTTATACCAATACAAATGTTTTAGGTAATATTCTCTGAGGTGGTTATGGAGAACAAACGACTATGTACCTACTTCGGGGATTTTTTTTCCGGGGACTTTTTTTTCGGGGTGGTTACTTCGGGCATTTTTCCCCCGGGGATTTTTTTTCCGGGGATTTTTTTTTCCGCGAGCCAATTTATATCTATTATCTAGAGAATAATAAACCCTTGTGTAAAATTTGGAGTGTTTTCATAAAAATTTTTAGGATTTCCTCCCATCACAGCGGGAAATAAGAAGCAATCCCGCTCAAATTTTGTAAACATCGGCTCTGAGCTCACTCAAGACGATTTAAGCTCCTTCTCATGGGATCATATTTAAATCTGGAAAAGTAATCGTGAATTTGTCAACGGAAACACCCTGACATCACCTCTCTTTTACGGCAGAAGCTATATAGCCTTCTTTTGTAAGCCTATTTCAGACATTCTAATCCCATGACAACTTTTTCCGTAACTCCCTTTCCTTCTGAATCCTATTGAGAGACATCCCCGAGCTAGCGTGAGTGACGCCAAACTCGCCTTTCTCCCTATTGGCTCATTGTTTGAGTAGCCTGTTTTACCATTTTACTCAGCGGAGGAGCACTATGAAATATTCGCCGAGTTGTGAGGGGCACAGATTAAGTCCTGTGACAACCGTACTTTGACATAGTAAACGGCACTGGTTAATCCCTGGCGTACGCCGTAGTCGTAATCACAGCGATCGTTTGATTTAGGAACCTCAAAGGTCGGGTTCAGTCTATGTATTCAGGTCACTTTTGTAATCATAGTGGTAAATTGGGGTTGTCTTACCATGCCGAGAGACTAATTTGCGCATTTATGAGGTAGTGTGTCTTAACTCTCTATCGATTACATTAATAGTGGAGTAACTCCAAAAGAACTGTTCTTTTTTGTAGGTACGGTGTAATAGATGAATGAATTTTACGATCACCAATGAGAAATCACGTCACTTAAGTGAAGTTCAATTGAGCTTGATACATACGGAGATGGTGAGATGTGGAGGGGAGTTTGACGGGATAATCCGGGAAATCAGCCCTTTAGCATCACCCATGAAACACCACGAGGAGGTAAGCTGAATCCAGTCTACCAAAAGTTTAGTATCTCGGGTCGAGACTTGTCAAAAATCGTCAAATCAGATACAAGAAAAAAACACGTCCAAAAATATGTACCTACTTCGAAAACGTCACTAACTCGACACGACAGCGCGTTCGAAATTGGTCGAAGCTGAATGCTGTGCTCAAATATGTGGCAGAAATGGTGAATCTGGCGATCTCTATTGGGAACAAACATACAGTTTTATATAGGTACCGCACCCTTGCGACAATAGTATTACAACTCAAAATTTGGCGTTTTTGAGTTATTGGTATCGATGGATTCAGAAAAATGAGCTCTATCAATCACAAAGAACTTTTTCAACTTAAGGGACTCCAGGGGCCACCAGGAAGCAGTTAAAACGCTGGTAACGACGTCTACTGTTCAAGTTGATTCTGACATCTCGAGTTAACACCTTTTTTACGATTGGAGTTGACAGTTTCCTGTTGGGTAAGCCGAAATATATACACTATTCAAGATCAATAATCGCAACAACAACAAAAAAAAAAAAAAAAAAAGTAGTACCTAACTCGAAATACCTAATACAGAAACAGAATATGTTTCTGATGCCAGGAAGAATCGTGAACACAGCTATAACTCGGAAAGTAAGGACTTTCTTACAATTACAATCTGTTCAATCCTGGGGGACTCCAATAAAGGATTCCATCCTGATTTTTAAAGGCCATGCCATAGCATTCGTGCACTAATCAACTAGATTTCGAGGCGGGAAACGTTTTCTGAAAAAGATGAGTTTTGAGTTGTTACACTATTTTCGTAAGGGTCCTTATATTGTAAGGATTTTTAGCATTCCAACAAAATTTGTGGGATACTCACCGTCAAAAACGAAAAAAAAAAACTAAATTTGGGCACTTTTTGGTTTTAAACGGATAACTTTTAAAGAGTGCGTTGTAGGTAAAAATATTGTATGTATAATAAATTTAAGAGAATAAAATTCTGCGTCGAATGAGCTATCTTAAAGTTAAAATTGAGCCAGCCGAAAGGGACTGGACAATGATTGAACAGCAGAAAGGTAAAGAAGGCCTACTCCTATCGAGTATTGCCTTAAAACTACAATATTTTCCTAGGGCCTGAAGTTTCACAGAGGTATAGAGGGCCGCATAGAGTTCTCACCATCATTAAAAACGTCAATTAACTAAGCCGGCCGCATCTCAACATCGTCCGAGGTATAACGAACAGTTGTTTGAACACGTATTGAATGACACATACCTCCGTTAACAAAGCTAACCGCCTAATGAGCTGCTTTAGCCCTCCACCGTTTGATTCGTCTCAAAGGTGGTTAAGAGTCCAGTGACCTGGGATTATGCGGGTGTGTTGGTAAGCGTGCGTGTAGAGTTTTCCGCCTCGACCCTCCTCAGGGCTCCCCTTTGAACGGTATACAACACCTATGCCCCGATTCCTCGCACTTCGTTGACCTTCTCATTTTGATCCGAAACTTCCCTTCCTCTCGGTCCCTTTTCGTGTGAGAATCCTCCTTCTTCCTCTCAAAAGCTCGTACCAACCGAGTTATGGGGTACATCAGTCGCTTTGCCTGAAGAGTAGTACTATAAAAGGGGAATTGAAGGTGGGCATCGTCGAAGTAGTTGAAAGGGATATGGAGGAGGCATCTCTTTGAAACACCTCAATCCTACCATATTACCAGTGAGCTCTATCGCCTTGTGTTCTCCTTTGTATTATATCACCTTGTATTCTGTCATCTATCTTCTTCCCCAAAGCAATTGAGCTCATATTTTTTATTTCAGGATATAACGCCGTTGTCCCCCTGGATATTTCACTTCCCCCATGTGAATGACTCACTTGGAATTCATCCAAGAAATAATTTCTGGAACAATTATTGTAACATCAGCAGCATTCAGAGCATTCATCAAATTGGTGTCACCTTACGGATAAAGATTATCCGTGTTTAGATGAAATGAATGTCATGTGAACCTGAGGCGGGTGTAATTTGTGTACCTATTAGATTTTTCCTACAATTTTATTTTATTTAAAAATTTTGCTGTGTATCATTTTTGGAATCCACACATCATGAAACATAATACAAACATGAGGACAAACTTATAACCCGTAAAAATTTCGACGAGAACAGGTACCTGTACGGCAAACGAATGTGACCTATGAATAATAATTATTCAATTAAATTATTCTATGAATGACAAACTAAACTACACAGCAACGTTGAAATAAAGTCTGACCCTTTCGTTTCTCTAATCCGCGTGGAAACTGTTCGGTACCAAGTAATCCCCCAATCGCTCATTCTAATTACAATTTGACTCATCCAGGATTGGAAATCCACCCTCGGGGATCTGATAGGGAAATATTTCCTTCGAGCCCTGATGCCACATGGAAGTAATCAATACTAATGATTCGACGGACTGTGCCCATGTCGATTGTAGTTTTTTTTTTTTAATGAATGAATGAAGATGTGAAATATTATTCATTCGGGCGGGTCTGGGTGAAGGCCGTTCAAAATGAAATTAATGTCAGAGTAGGCGTTGCGAGGGCTATATTGGTTTCCATCGTTTGGGACGGGAGTTATGACGTTTTGAGTGGCAAAGCACATAAGCGGGGGACATGCGTTTGCTTACTTGCTCGACGATTCTAAACAACTACGTTTGTAAAACAAAAACACGTACGAACACGGGCGAAAAAAACCAGCGGAAAAAGTTGAAGCCATTGTGATGTACCCACCCCTGTCCTGAGTCTCACCAACAGCACCCTGTTCGTCATTTTGCCATAGCCGCAGTCGAGTACGTTTCGATTCCCCGAGGGCGAGGAGCCAGGAAAGGCGGAGGAGGGGTAGGAAGTTATGAAGGAGGGTTACGGGGAGGCACACGGTGTTGGTGGTGGGAGAGGGTTGATTGCCTTCCATCAGAGCAGGCAAAGTAAACGAGGTGGCACTGATGGCCGAATACGGGAGTGCTCCCTGGAGCAAACATATCATCTCCAACCTCGACACAAATGTAATTCACTTGAATTGCTAGAGCGATAGAGGGAAGGACAGGTGAGAGGTGATTTTTTGTCTTCCCACCTGAACCCTTGGGTTGTGTGGATGAAACTGGAATGTTACACAACGCACCAGCGATTTTGTTTATATTCAAGAACAAGGTCTAGACTCATATCCTTCTTATAGCGGTTTTAGTATTCCTCTGCGCTGCTAATTGTCACATAATAATATTCATGTCATAGAATCACATGATATGGCTCTAACAATTATGTAGATTTGGGGGCCACTTCCCCACTCTTCTAAGTCGGCGGGTCCAACGTGACCCGTTGCCCATGTGCAGCTGGTCTTTAACAACCCTTTTAGCATGGTACATGCGAATCTATGGTAGTAACTTGGTTTGCCGGTGAGATGAAAATTTCAGCCTCAGCCATTTAATGTCAGCCTCCTCCCCCTGTCTGAAGACGACGCCTCCTCACACTCCACTACTCCCCCGCGGGCATGCCTCCTCTGATCCGCATAGAGTTCCCCCTCCCAAAGCCCGGTGTGAACTTGGGTTATAAGTCGGATAAGGTGACATTTTCATAGTAATTTCGGACGAATACCAATTTA
Source organism: Pilophorus perplexus (assembly GCA_955831195.1). Classification (NCBI taxonomy): domain Eukaryota; kingdom Metazoa; phylum Arthropoda; class Insecta; order Hemiptera; family Miridae; genus Pilophorus; species Pilophorus perplexus. The sequence continues at coordinate 18,230,418 of OY037012.1, forward strand.
TTAGGGGCCTCAAACTCTTCAAGTGAGCCTCTGTTGAGCTACAAATGGACAACATGAGGGGTTTTTTAAGGTCATTGCGGTCGAGTGGGGTGTCGTTTTCGAGGTAGGTATGTTTGCACCTAGAGTCTAGAGCCTAGTGATCAAATGAGAGACTGATAGAGGGATTTGGTTTCTGGAGTTTTCGATTTTCATACCTACATTCTCTGATTTTCCACGATCATCCATTTTACTCGATAAATGAAGCTACTCATTACAATCTTTTCGATCCTGGAAAAAAGGGGAAAACGTTTGAGAAATTTTAAAGTACACTATAAAAGCCAAGAGCCCGGGGGTTCTCTATTGCAAAATAGGTTAAAAATGAAGTTTTGAATGTTCTAACGACGTTGGAGTTTTTTAAGTTTTAAGAAAAATGTCAAAAACCCAGGTTTTTAAGATTCACATTTTTCAATTCTGCTTTTTGTGTCTTCTTGCATGAATACCTTTAGTGCGCCTAGCGTTTCTGCGCGCTCTGGGCGTCTTGTTAGTTGTTGTTAGTCTTGTTCAACGGCTTGATTTGTAATACTTGTTAACTGATTGTTGTTAACAAGTTGCTCATGTTATCCTGTCCCGACATTAAATGTCAGATGTTTTTGTTGTTGTAAATTTTGTATGAAAAAATGAAAAAGGGGGCATGTTAGGTCCCTTTGTTATACCTGTGCATCGTGTGTGGTGCACTGACTACACTGCAATAGGTATACTGCATAGTCAATAATTGACAATGACAATGAAAATTATTTTGCATATATCTCGACATACATTTGCACGTTTCTTTCTTTTTGCTTTAATCAAATAATGCTTCAATAAACATTGTCATTTTCTTTGCCTCATCCGGTAATCTAAATCACTAATTCTCACCGTCTCTGTGTGTCTGTGTGTCAGTCAGTATGTATGTCGTCGGCCTACTCTGACTAAACGGTAAGCGCTAAAAATATGGCGATTTTTTCTATTGGTTCGGGCGACCGTTTAAGAGTCTCTTGGGGGGCCGACCGTCGGCCTACTCTGACTAAACGGTAAGTCGTAAAAATACCCCGATTTTTTCTATTGGTTCGGGCGACCGTTTAAGAGTCTCTAGGGGGGGTCGCAGACCCCCCCGGCCGACCGAAAATTGGCACGGTCAAATTGGCCCAAATATGGCCATCTTCGTTATTAACGGTCGGATCGAAACGGGGTTTCAACCGTATCCTACCTAGAGATGCGAATTTTAATAGAAAATTGTCAACGAGCGATTTCCGACGACGAGCGATTTCTGACGGCGAGTTTAAAATTTTAGATTTCCTGAGATCCCGGCGCGTTTGGGTCTTCCAACCCGGCTGCTGTCAAGGAAGTTGGAAAGACGTACTCAGGGACGTTACAAAGATGGAGGAGGCGGGGAAATTTTTTTTTTTTTTTTTTTTTTTTTTTGGTGGGGGAACGAATAGGGGGGGGTCGCAGACCCCCCCGGCCGAGCGGAGCGAGGCCTCATGTCTGCTTAAGCGGTCGGCCGAGCGAAGCGAGGCCTTATGTCTGAGTAGGGGTTTGAACACACCCCCCCGGCCGAGCGAAGCGAGGCCCCCCTGTCCGAATAAGCGATCGGCCTCGCGGAGCGAGGCACCGGCCTCGCGGAGCGAGGCACCGGCCTCGCGAAGCGAGGCCCACGGGGGGTCTGGGGGGCGGAGCCCCCCAGCTGGGTGCGTAGGCGAGCAAAGCGAGCCGGAGCATCTAGTCTAAATCACTAATTCTCACCGTCTCTGTGTGTCTGTGTGTCAGTATGTATGTCATCGGCCTACTCTGACTAAACGGTAAGTCGTAAAAATACCCCGATTTTTTCTATTGGTTCGGGCGACCGTTTAAGAGTCTCTAGGGGGGGTCGCAGACCCCCCCGGCCGACCGAAAATTGGCCCGGTCAAATTGGCCCAAATATGGCCATCTTCGTTATTAACGGTCGGATCGAAACGGGGTTTCAACCGTATCCTACCTAGAGATGCGAATTTTAATAGAAAATTGTCAACGAGCGATTTCCGACGACGAGCGATTTCTGACGGCGAGTTTAAAATTTTAGATTTCCTGAGATCCCGGCGCGTTTGGGTCTTCCAACCCGGCTGCTGTCAAGGAAGTTGGAAAGACGTACTCAGGGACGTTACAAAGATGGAGGAGGCGGGGAATTTTTTTTTTTTTTTTTTTTTTTTTTTGTAGGTGGGGGAACGAATAGGGGGGGTCGCAGACCCCCCCCCGGCCGAGCGGAGCGAGGCCTCATGTCTGCTTAAGCGGTCGGCCGAGCGAAGCGAGGCCTTATGTCTGAGTAGGGGTTTGAACACACCCCCCCGGCCGAGCGAAGCGAGGCCCCCCCTCCGAATAAGCGATCGGCCTCGCGAAGCGAGGCCCACGGGGGGTCTGGGGGGCGGAGCCCCCCAGCTGGGTGCGTAGGCGAGCAAAGCGAGCCGGAGCATCTAGTTGCCATAACAATTGCCAGCTCACATATTATGTGACCTTTTGAAAACAAATTCCTTTAAAGTGAGAGTCCTTGGGTGGCCGTGTCTGGACAAATCCCGTGAAAACCCTCTGACCTCGAACACCTCCAGCAGAGCGAATCCAGGATGTTACTTCGACGAATCAAACTTCAATCCTGGAACTCTCAGTTATATCCTCTCCAAAAAAAAAAGGTGTCATAAACTTGGAAAAAGCCTCCTACGGTCACAACAAGCACACGTCACCAATTTAAAATTAAATCCAAGAACACAATCTCACAAAAGTACACAAAATACACCCGTATTGGGCTCAGTTCCTCTCATTATCATACTCCATTACCTGCTCATCTCTAACAGTAAAAAATCACGCAAATATGTTCTCACATGTGTTGGGGTTCAAGAATCTCGTATAGCCCAATATGGATGAGGTGTTGGCATACCTGCAACATAATTTTACAATCATGAGAATTCGCATTTTCACTAAACATAGTAACATCAATGTTTGTAAATCTAAACCACTAATCCTCACCGTGTGTGTGTGTGTGTATGTCGTCGGCCTACTCTGACTAAACGGTAAGTCGTAAAAATAAGGCGATTTTTCCTATCGTCTCGGTCGACCGTTTAAGAGTCTCTAGGGGGGTCGAGAATTCTCAAAAATGCGCTCAAATCCGCGCAATCTACATCAACTTTCTTATTTCAAATGGGAACCCCTATTTTTTTCACCGGATTCGGATTCCTCGACCAATTTTACGTCCGATAAGGGGGTCGCGCGAATTTTTTGGCGCGCGCGAATTCGCTCAATTAATTTTTGCGTCTTATTCCGCCGTTAATAGACGGATTTTTTTCGCGTTTCGTCCTACGCCTACCTAGAGATCCGAATTTTAATACTTGATATCGACCAAATTCATTTCGAAATCGAGTGAATTTTGAGCGCGAGTTGAGTTTTGAAAAAACTGGGCCGTCGCCACCGACCCATCGCGTCGGGTGAATTCTGGCTCGGCTTTACTCCCATCCTCTCAACACCCTCTATCCCCCCGCCCTCACTCTTCACTCTGAGCGGGTGGGACATCAGCCTTTAAGGGGCGCTAGCAAGGTCTAAGTGATCTCTCCCGGACGGATGTAAATTAAATGAATCGATTATCGAGAAAAGTAGAATCGATTTGAACTGAATCGATTATCGAAAAATTGAATTAAATTGAATTAAAAAAAAAAATTAAAAAATTAAAAAATCTCGAAAAATTCAAAAATGATCTAAATTCTGATTCTGAGATACGTTGAGCGCCCTCAAGGATTTTTTCCGTTTTCCCCTCCTTCAACTAAAGAAAAGGAGTGGGGATTTCAGCCACTATTGATTCGATTTTGATGAAATTTTCAGGGAATCATTCTATCCGCCAGGGGATTCTACGTCCAAAAATACTTGGAAAACGACACTAACTCTACCCCCTCGCCATTTTAGCCCCATATTTTTCCTGTGAGTTTTCAACTTTGATTTGATTTCACTAGCACTTTGACAGGGGAGGGAGGGGGGGCATACTTCACTCGGCCGATCATTTTAACGGCCAGAGGACTCGCAATGCTCGGCCACCGACATAGGTAGTGGATTTTTTCCGTTTTCCCCTCCTTCAACTAAAGAAAAGGAGTGGGGATTTCAGCCACTATTGATTCGATTTTGATGAAATTTTCAGGGAATCATTCTATCCGCCAGGGGATTCTACGTCCAAAAATACTTGGAAAACGACACTAACTCTACCCCCTCGCCATTTTAGCCCCATATTTTTTCTTTGTTTTCATTATACCGGCCAGGGGATTCAAATGTCCTACCTACCTACATATTTATATGTAATAAATATGTAGGTAGGTCAATAATAATTATTGACCTACCCTCAATAATTATTATTGAGGGTGGACTTTACAAAGGGTGGAAAATACTTGGAAAACGACACTTAACTTTACCCCCTCGCCATTTTAGCCCCATATTTTTCCTGTGAGTTTTCAACTATGATTTGATTTCACTAGCACTATGACAGGGTGGGAGGGGGGGCATACTTCACTCGGCCGATCATTTTAACGGCCAGAGGACTCGCAATGCTCGGCCACCGACATAGGTAGTTCTATTATTATCAAGCGAAGGCTTTGCAAATTTGATTTCACTAGCACTATGACAGGGGGCCTTACTTTCCCCAAAAATACTTGGAAAACGACACTTAACTCTACCCCCTCGCCATTTTAGCCCCATATTTTTCCTGTGAGTTATCAACTATGATTTGATTTCACTAGCACTATGACAGGGTGGGAGGGGGGGCATACTTCACTCGGCCGATCATTTTATCAGCCAGTGGGGTTGATGTTGAAGGAGCAGTTGACCTTGATGCAGGGTTATGACGTGTCCATCGATGCTATGCACCCCACTAGGGTTACTCAGCTGGGTGCGTAGGCGAGCAACTAACTATTGATGGCACCCCAGGGTTTTTTTCCTGTGAGTTGTCAAATTTGACACGTTGCCAGGGGGGGGGGTTTCTCGCTCGGCCGATCAATTTACCAGCCAGGGGAGGCTTTTTTCAAACTTTTCAAATGACAGGGGGGGTCTTGCTTCGCTCGGGCGATTATTTAATTAGCCAGAGGGGTCTTGCTTTGCTCGGCCACCGACATAGGTAGTTCTCCTATTATTGATGGTGGAGTTTTCAAATTTGATTTCACTAGCACTTTGACAGGGGGTCCTTACTCCCCCCCCCCAAACAAGGATCTATATGTACGAGCGATCACGCAAGACCCTATTAATAATCTATATCACTAATATATATAATATTCTTGAAAATCTCGAGAAATTCAAACATGCTCTACGTTCTGAGATAGGTTGAGCGCCCTCAAGGATTTTTTCCGTTTTCCCCTCCTTCAACCCCCTCCCTTCCAACGACACTTAACTCTACCCCCTCGCCATTTTAGCCCCATATTTTTCCTGTGAATTTTCAACTTTGATTTGATTTCACTAGCACTATGACATGGTGGGAGGGGTGGCATACTTTACTCGGCCGATCATTTTAACGGCCAGGGGACTCGCTTTGCTCGGCCACCGACATATGTAGTTCTATTATTATCAAGGGAAGGCTTTTCAAATTTGATTTCACTAGCACTTGACAGGGGGGCCTTAATTTCACTAGCACTTGACAGGGGGGCCTTAATTTCCCCAAAAATACTTCCCCTTTCCCCAAAAATACTTGGAAAATGACACTTAACTCTACCCCCTCGCCATTTTAGCCCCATATTTTTCCTGTGAGTTTTCAACTTTGATTTGATTTCACTAGAACTATGACAGGTTGGGAGGGGGGGGGGCATACTTCACTCAGCCGATCATTTTAACGGCCAGGGGACTCGCTTTGCTCGGCCACCCACATAGGTAGTTCTATTATTATTGATGGTGGAAATTTGATTTCACTAGCACGTTGACAGGGGGTATAATTTCGTATAGCCCCATGAAAGCTCCATAGGTCGTCCCCAAAAATACTTGGAAAACGACACTTAACTCTACCCCCTCGGCATTTTAGTCCCATAGCGCCCCACCGGGTTTTTTACTGTGAGTTTTGATTTGATTTCACTAGCACTTTGACTTACTTCGCTCAGCTAATAGACTAGCACTTTGACAAGGGGGCCTTACTTCGCTCGGCTAATCATTTTCGTACCATGATTCACCCAAATCACAGGCGGCAATATACAACCACAGTGGGCAATACATCCACAAGCGGCAATACACTCACTAGGGGGGGTCTGGGGGGCGGCAATTCACCCACAGGCGGCAATATACACTCACAGGCGGCAATACACCCACAGGTGGCAATACACCCACAAGCGGCAATTCACCCACATGTCTGCTTAAGCGATCGGCCTCGCGAAGCGAGGCCCACGGGGGGTCTGGGGGGCGGAGCCCCCCAGCTGGGTGCGTAGGCGAGCAAAGCGAGCCGGAGCATCTAGTCTATCTAAATCACTAATTCTCACCGTCTCTGTGTGTGTGTGTGTCAGTATGTATGTCGTCGGCCTACTCTGACTAAACGGTAAGTCGTAAAAATACCCCGATTTTTTCTATTGGTTCGGGCGACCGTTTAAGAGTCTCTAGGGGGGGTCGCAGACCCCCCCGGCCGACCGAAAATTGGCACGGTCAAATTGGCCCAAATATGGCCATCTTCGTTATTAATGGTCGGATCGAAACGGGGTTTCAACGGTATCCTACCTAGAGATGCGAATTTTAATAGAAAATTGTCAACGAGCGATTTCCGACGACGAGCGATGTCTGACGGCGAGTTTAAAATTTTACATTTCCTGAGATCCCGGCGCGTTTGGGTCTTCAAACCCGGCCGCTGTCAAGGAAGTCGGAAAGACGTACTCAGGGACCTTACAACGGTGGAGGAGGCGGGGAAATTTTTTTTTTTTTTTTTTTTTTGGTAGGTTTTTTTCGCAGACCCCCCCGGCCGAGCGGAGCGAGGCCTCATGTCTGCTTAAGCGGTCGGCCGAGCGAAGCGAGGCCTTATGTCTGAGTAGGGGTTTGAACACACCCCCCCGGCCGAGCGAAGCGAGGCCCCCCTGTCCGAATAAGCGGAATAAACCTGTCCGAATAAACCCGGCCGCTGTCAAGGAAGTCGGAAAGACGTACTCAGGGACCTTACAATGGTGGAGGAGGCGGGAAAATTTTTTTTTTTTTTTGGTGGGGGAACGAATAGGGGGGGTCGCAGACCCCCCCGGCCGAGCGGAGCGAGGCCTCATGTCTGCTTAAGCGGTCGGCCGAGCGAAGCGAGGCCTTATGTCTGAGTAGGGGTTTGAACACACCCCCCCGGCCGAGCGAAGCGAGGCCCCCCTGTCCGAATAAGCGATCGGCCTCGCGGAGCGAGGCACCGGCCTCGCGAAGCGAGGCCCACTGGGGGGTCTGGGGGGCGGAGCCCCCCACCTGGGTGCGTAGGCGAGCAAAGCGAGCCGGAGCATCTAGTCTATATCACTAATTCTCATCGTCTCTGTCTGTCTGTGGGTATGTCAATCGCCTACTCTGACTAAACGGTAAGTCGTAAAAATACGCCGATTTTTCCTATCGTCTCGGGCGACCGTTTAAGTCTTTGTAGGGGGGTTGAGCACCCCCAAAAATGCGCGCAAATCCGCGCAATTGACATCAACTTTCTTATTTCAAATGGGAACCCCTATTTTTTTCATCGGATTCGGATTCCTCGACCAATTTTACGTCCGATAAGCGAGTTGCGCGAATTTTTTGGCGCGCGCGAATTCGCTGAATTAATTTTTTCGATTTATTCCGTCCTTAATAGACGGATTTTTTCCGCGTTTCGTCCTACGCCTACCTAGAGATCCGAATTTTAATAGGAGATATCGACCAAATTCATTCCGACAATGAGCGGATCAGGACGGCGATTTCAGTTTTGCAGTTTTCGTTAAATCGCGGGTCGGGCGAGCCGTCGGGTGAATTCTTGCTCGGCTTACCAAATGCCGATACCCCCCCGCCCTCACTCATCACTCTGAGCGGGTGGGACATCAGCCTTTAAGGGGCGCTCCCGAGGTCTATGCGCAAGGTCTCCCAGACGGAAATGGATGTAAATTAAATGAATCGATTTAAATTGAATCGATTATCGAGAAAAGTAGGATCGATTTAAACTGAATCGATTATCGAAAAATTGAATTTAATTGAATTTAAAAAATAAAAATAAAAAAATTAAAATAAAAATAAAATAAAAATTAAAATAAAATAAAAATTTTTCCTGTGAGTTTTCAACTATGATTTGATTTCACTAGCACTATGACAGGGTGGGAGGGGGGGCATACTTCACTCGGCCGATCATTTTAACGGCCAGGGGACTTGATGTTGAAGCCAGGGGGGTTGATGTTGAAGGAGCAGTTGACCTTGATGCAGGGTTATGAACGTGTCCATCGATGCTATGCACCCCACTAGGGTTACTCATATATCTATATCACTAATCCTCACCGTCTCTGTCTCTGGCTGGCTGGCTGGCTGGCTGGGTATGTCAATCGCCTCCTCTGACTAAACGGTAAGCCCTAAAAATACGCCGATTTTTCCTATCGTCTGTGTGGACCGTTTAAGAGTATCTAGGGGGGTCGAGATTTTTCTAAAATGCGCTCAAATCCGCGCAATTGACATCAACTTTCTTATTTCAAATGGGAACCCCTATTTTTTTCACCGGATTCGGATTCCTCGACCAATTTTACGTCCGATAAGCGAGTCGCGCAATTTTTTTGGCGCGCGCGAATTCGCTCAATTAATTTTTGCGTCTTATTCCGCCGTTAATAGACGGATTTTTTTCGCGTTTCGTCCTACGCCTACCTAGAGATCCGAATTTTAATACTTGATATCGACCAAATTCGTTCCGACGATGAGCGACTTTTAAGGGCGAGTTGAGTTTTGCAGTTTTCTTTAATTCGCGGGGCGGGCGACCCGTCGGGTGAATTCTGGCTCGGCTTACCAACTTGCCGATACCCCCCCGTCTACACTCTTCACTCCGAGCGGGTGGGACATCAGCCTTTAAGGGGTGCTCCCTAGGTCTATGCGCAAGGTCTCCCAGAAGGAAATGGATGTAAATTAAATGAATCGATTTAAATTGAATCGATTATCGAGAAAAGTAGAATCGATTTAAACTGAATCGATTATCGAAAAATGTAATTTAATTGAATTTAAAAAATAAAAATTAAAATAAAAATAAAATAAAAATTAAAATAAAATAAAAATTCAAAAATTCAGCCACTATTGATTCGATTTTGATGAAATGATCTAAATTCTGAGATACGTTGAGCGCCCTCAAGGATTTTTTCCGTTTTCCCCTCCTTCAACTAAAGAAAAGGAGTGGGGATTTCAGCCACTATTGATTCGATTTTGATGAAATTTTCAGGGAATCATTTTATCCGCCAGGGGCTTCTACGTCCAAAAATACTTGGAAAACGACACTAACTCTACCCCCTCGCCATTTTAGCCCCATATTTTTTCTTTGTTTTCATTATACCGGCCAGGGGATTCAAATGTCCTACCTACCTACATATTTATATGTAATAAATATGTAGGTAGGTCAATAATAATTATTGACCTACCCTCAATAATTATTATTGAGGGTGGACTTTACAAAGGGTGGAAAATACTTGGAAAACGACACTTAACTTTACCCCCTCGCCATTGTAGCCCCATATTTTTCCTGTGAGTTTTCAACTATGATTTGATTTCACCTAGCACTATGACAGGGTGGGAGGGGGGGGGGGGGGGGGGCATACTTCACTCGGCCGATCATTTTAACGGCCAGGGGACTCGCAATGCTCGGCCACCGACATAGGTAGTTCTATTATTATCAAGGGAAGGCTTTGCAAATTTGATTTCACTAGCACTATGACAGGGGGCCTTACTTTCTCCAAAAATACTTGGAAAACGACACTTAACTCTACCCCCTCGCCATTTTAGCCCCATATTTTTCCGGTGAGTTATCAACTATGATTTGATTTCACTAGCACTATGACAGGGTGGGAGGGGGGGCATACTTCACTCGGCCGATCATTTTATCAGCCAGGGGGGTTGATGTTGAAGGAGCAGTTGACCTTGATGCAGGGTTATGAACGTGTCCATCGATGCTATGCACCCCACTAGGGTTACTCAGCTGGGTGCGTAGGCGAGCAACTAACTATTGATGGCACCCCAGGGTTTCTTTCCTGTGAGTTGTCAAATTTGACACGTTGCCAAGGGGGGGGGGGGGGGGGGTTCTCGCTCGGCCGATCAATTTACCAGCCAGGGGAGGCTTTTTTCAAACTTTTCAAATGACAGGGGGGGGTCTTGCTTCGCTCGGGCGATTATTTTATTAGCCAGAGGGGTCTTGCTTTGCTCGGCCACCAACATAGGTAGTTCTCCTATTATTGATGGTGGAGTTTTCAAATTTGATTTCACTAGCACTTTGACAGGGGGTCCTTACTCCCCCCCCCCCCCCCCCCCCCCCCCAAACAAGGATCTATATGTACGAGCGATCAAGCAAGACCCTTATAAATAATCTATATCACTAATATATATAATATTCTTGAAAATCTCGAGAAATTCAAAAATGCTCTACGTTCTGAGATAGGTTGAGCGCCCTCAAGGATTTTTTCCGTTTTCCCCTCCTTCAACCCCCTCCCTTCCAACGACACTTAACTCTACCCCCTCGCCATTTTAGCCCCATATTTTTCCTGTGAATTTTCAACTTTGATTTGATTTCACTAGCACTATGACATGGTGGGAGGGGGGGCATACTTTACTCGGCCGATCATTTTAACGGCCAGGGGACTCGCTTTGCTCGGCCACCGACATATGTAGTTCTATTATTATCAAGAGAAGGCTTTTCAAATTTGATTTCACTAGCACTTGACAGGGGGGCCTTAATTTCACTAGCACTTGACAGGGGGGCCTTAATTTCCCCAAAAATACTTCCCCTTTCCCCAAAAATACTTGGAAAACGACACTTAACTCTACCCCCTCGCCATTTTAGCCCCATATTTTTCCTGTGAGTTTTCAACTTTGATTTGATTTCACTAGCACTATGACAGGTTGGGAGGGGGGGGGGGGCATACTTCACTCAGCCGATCATTTTAACGGCCAGGGGACTCGCTTTGCTCGGCCACCCACATAGGTAGTTCTATTATTATTGATGGTGGAAATTTGATTTCACTAGCACGTTGACAGGGGGTCTAATTTCGTATAGCCCCATGAAAGCTCCATAGGTCGTCTCCAAAAATACTTGGAAAACGACACTTAACTCTACCCCCTCGGCATTTTAGTCCCATAGCGCCCCACCGGGTTTTTTACTGTGAGTTTTGATTTGATTTCACTAGCACTTTGATTTACTTCGCTCAGCTAATAGACTAGCACTTTGACAAGGGGGCCTTACTTCGCTCGGCTAATCATTTTCGTACCATGATTCACCCAAATCACAGGCGGCAATATACAACCACAGTGGGCAATACATCCACAAGCGGCAATACACCCACTAGGGGGGGTCTGGGGGGCGGCAATTCACCCACAGGCGGCAATATACACTCACAGGCGGCAATACACCCACAGGTGGCAATACACCCACAAGCGGCAATTCACCCACATGTCTGCTTAAGCGATCGGCCTCGCGAAGCGAGGCGCCGGCCTCGCGTAGCGAGGCCCACGGGGGGTCTGGGGGGCGGAGCCCCCCAGCTGGGTGCGTAGGCGAGCAAAGCGAGCCGGAGCATCTAGTTATCTATACCACTATTATATCACTAATTCTCATCGTCTCTGTCTGTCTGTGGGTATGTCAATCGCCTACTCTGACTAAACGGTAAGTCGTAAAAATACGCCGATTTTTCCTATCGTCTCGGGCGACCGTTTAAGTCTTTGTAGGGGGGTTGAGCACCCCCAAAAATGCGCGCAAATCCGCGCAATTGACATCAACTTTCTTATTTCAAATGGGAACCCCTATTTTTTTCATCGGATTCGGATTCCTCGACCAATTTTACGTCCGATAAGCGAGTTGCGCGAATTTTTTGGCGCGCGCGAATTCGCTGAATTAATTTTTTCGATTTATTCCGTCCTTAATAGACGGATTTTTTCCGCGTTTCGTCCTACGCCTACCTAGAGATCCGAATTTTAATAGGAGATATCGACCAAATTCATTCCGACAATGAGCGGATCAGGACGGCGATTTCAGTTTTGCAGTTTTCGTTAAATCGCGGGTCGGGCGAGCCGTCGGGTGAATTCTTGCTCGGCTTACCAAATGCCGATACCCCCCCGCCCTCACTCATCACTCTGAGCGGGTGGGACATCAGCCTTTAAGGGGCGCTCCCGAGGTCTATGCGCAAGGTCTCCCAGACGGAAATGGATGTAAATTAAATGAATCGATTTAAATTGAATCGATTATCGAGAAAAGTAGGATCGATTTAAACTGAATCGATTATCGAAAAATTGAATTTAATTGAATTTAAAAAATAAAAATAAAAAAATTAAAATAAAAATAAAATAAAAATTAAAATAAAATAAAAATTTTTCCTGTGAGTTTTCAACTATGATTTGATTTCACTAGCACTATGACAGGGTGGGAGGGGGGGCATACTTCACTCGGCCGATCATTTTAACGGCCAGGGGACTTGATGTTGAAGCCAGGGGGGTTGATGTTGAAGGAGCAGTTGACCTTGATGCAGGGTTATGAACGTGTCCATCGATGCTATGCACCCCACTAGGGTTACTCAGCTGGGTGCGTAGGCGAGCAACTAACTATTGATGGCACCCCAGGGTTTTTTTTCCTGTGAGTTGTCAAATTTGACACGTTGCCAGGGGGTTTCTCGCTCGGCCGATCAATTTACCAGCCAGGGGAGGCTTTTTTCAAACTTTTCAAATGACAGGGGGGGTCTTGCTTCGCTCGGGCGATTATTTTATTAGCCAGAGGGGTCTTGCTTTGCTCGGCCACCGACATAGGTAGTTCTCCTATTATTGATGGTGGAGTTTTCAAATTTGATTTCACTAGCACTTTGACAGGGGGTCCTTACTTATGTACGAGCGATCACGCAAGACCCTTATAAATAATCTATATCACTAATATATATAATATTCTTGAAAATCTCGAGAAATTCAAAAATGCTCTACGTTCTGAGATAGGTTGAGCGCCCTCAAGGATTTTTTCCGTTTTCCCCTCCTTCAACCCCCTCCCTTCCAACGACACTTAACTCTACCCCCTCGCCATTTTAGCCCCATATTTTTCCTGTGAGTTTTCAACTTTGATTTGATTTCACTAGCACTATGATAGGTTGGGAGGGGGGGGGGGGCATACTTCACTCAGTCGATCATTTTAACGGCCAGGGGACTCGCTTTGCTCGGCCACCCACATAGGTAGTTCTATTATTATTGATGGTGGAAATTTGATTTCACTAGCACGTTGACAGGGGGTCTAATTTCGTATAGCCCCATGAAAGCTCCATAGGTCTTCCCCAAAAATACTTGGAAAACGACACTTAACTCTACCCCCTAGGCATTTTAGTCCCATAGCGCCCCACCGGGTTTTTTACTGTGAGTTTTGATTTGATTTCACTAGCACTTTGACAGGGGAGGGAGGGGGGCTTACTTCGCTCTGCCGATCATGTTATCGGCCAGAGGGAGCTCGCTTTGCTCAGCCACCCACATAGGTAGTTCTATTCTATTATTATGATGGTGGAGTTTTCAAAATTGAGTTCACTAGCACTTTGACAGGAGGGGCGTCTTATTTCGCTCAGCTGATCATCTTCTCGGCCTTTTTAGCCCCATATCGCCCCATGGGTTTTTTCCCTATGAGTTTTCAAATTTGATTTGATTTCACTAGCACTATGGCAAGGAGGGGGGGGGGGGGCGGTTCCTCGCTCGGGCGGTAGAGAGTAGACTTTTGAAAATTGATTTCACTAGCACTTTGACTTACTTCGCTCAGCTAATAGACTAGCACTTTGACATTCGCTGAATTAATTTTTTCGATTTATTCCGTCGTTAATAGACGGATTTTTCTCGCGTTTCGTCCTACGCCTACCTAGAGATCCGAATTTTAATAGGAGATATCGACCAAATTCATTCCGACAATGAGCGGATCAGGACGGCGATTTCAGTTTTGCAGTTTTCGTTAAATCGCGGGTCGGGCGAGCCGTCGGGTGAATTCTTGCTCGGCTTACCAAATGCCGATACCCCCCCGCCCTCACTCATCACTCTGAGCGGGTGGGACATCAGCCTTTAAGGGGCGCTCGCTAGGTCTATGCGCAAGGTCTCCCAGACGGAAATGGATGTAAATTAAATGAATCGATTATCGAGAAAAGTAGGATCGATTTAAACTGAATCGATTATCGAAAAATTGAATTTAATTGAATTTAAAAAATAAAAATTAAAAAATTAAAATAAAAATAAAATAAAAATTAAAATAAAATAAAAATTTTTCCTGTGAGTTTTCAACTATGATTTGATTTCACTAGCACTATGACAGGGTGGGAGGGGGGGGGCATACTTCACTCGGCCGATCATTTTAACGGCCAGGGGACTTGATGTTGAAGCCAGGGGGGTTGATGTTGAAGGAGCAGTTGACCTTGATGCAGGGTTATGAACGTGTCCATCGATGCTATGCACCCCACTAGGGTTACTCAGCTGGGTGCGTAGGCGAGCAACTAACTATTGATGGCACCCCAGGGTTTTTTTTCCTGTGAGTTGTCAAATTTGACACGTTGCCAGGGGGTGTTTCTCGCTCGGCCGATCAATTTACCAGCCAGGGGAGGCTTTTTTCAAACTTTTCAAATGACAGGGGGGGTCTTGCTTCGCTCGGGCGATTATTTTATTAGCCAGAGGGGTCTTGCTTTGCTCTGCCACCGACATAGGTAGTTCTCCTATTATTGATGGTGGAGTTTTCAAATTTGATTTCACTAGCACTTTGACAGGGGGTCCTTACTTATGTACGAGCGATCACGCAAGACCCTTATAAATAATCTATATCACTAATATATATAATATTCTTGAAAATCTCGAGAAATTCAAAAATGCTCTACGTTCTGAGATAGGTTGAGCGCCCTCAAGGATTTTTTCCGTTTTCCCCTCCTTCAACCCCCTCCCTTCCAACGACACTTAACTCTACCCCCTCGCCATTTTAGCCCCATATTTTTCCTGTGACTTTTCAACTTTGATTTGATTTCACTAGCACTATGATAGGTTGGGAGGGGGGGGGGCATACTTCACTCAGTCGATCATTTTAACGGCCAGGGGACTCGCTTCGCTCGGCCACCCACATAGGTAGTTCTATTATTATTGATGGTGGAAATTTGATTTCACTAGCACGTTGACAGGGGGTCTAATTTCGTATAGCCCCATGAAAGCTCCATAGGTCTTCCCCAAAAATACTTGGAAAACGACACTTAACTCTACCCCCTAGGCATTTTAGTCCCATAGCGCCCCACCGGGTTTTTTACTGTGAGTTTTGATTTGATTTCACTAGCACTTTGACAGGGGAGGGAGGGGGGCTTACTTCGCTCTGCCGATCATGTTATCGGCCAGAGGGAGCTCGCTTTGCTCAGCCACCCACATAGGTAGTTCTATTCTATTATTATGATGGTGGAGTTTTCAAAATTGAGTTCACTAGCACTTTGACAGGAGGGGCGTCTTATTTCGCTCAGCTGATCATCTTCTCGGCCTTTTTAGCCCCATAAATAAATAAAAATAAAAAAATTAAAATAAAAATAAAATAAAAATTAAAATAAAATAAAAATTTTTCCTGTGAGTTTTCAACTATGATTTGATTTCACTAGCACTATGACAGGGTGGGAGGGGGGGCATACTTCACTCGGCCGATCATTTTATCAGCCAGGGGGGTTGATGTTGAAGGAGCAGTTGACCTTGATGCAGGGTTATGAACGTGTACATCGATGCTATGCACCCCACTAGGGTTACTCAGCTGGGTGCGTAGGCGAGCAACTAACTATTGATGGCACCCCAGGGTTTTTTTTTCCTGTGAGTTGTCAAATTTGACACGTTGCCAGGGGGGGTTTCTCGCTCGGCCGATCAATTTACCAGCCAGGGGAGGCTTTTTTCAAACTTTTCAAATCACAGGGGGGGTCTTGCTTCGCTCGGGCGATTATTTTATTAGCCAGAGGGGTCTTGCTTTGCTCGGCCACCGACATAGGTAGTTCTCCTATTATTGATGGTGGAGTTTTCAAATTTGATTTCACTAGCACTTTGACAGGGGGTCCTTACTCCCCCCCCCCCCCCCCCAAACAAGGATCTATATGTACGAGCGATCACGCAAGACCCTTATAAATAATCTATATCACTAATATATATAATATTCTTGAAAATCTCGAGAAATTCAAAAATGCTCTACGTTCTGAGATAGGTTGAGCGCCCTCAAGGATTTTTTCCGTTTTCCCCTCCTTCAACCCCCTCCCTTCCAACGACACTTAACTCTACCCCCTCGCCATTTTAGCCCCATATTTTTCCTCTGAATTTTCAACTTTGATTTGATTTCACTAGCACTATGACAGGTTGGGAGGGGGGGGGGGGCATACTTCACTCGGCTGATCATTTTAACGGCCAGGGGACTCGCTTTGCTCGGCCACCCACATAGGTAGTTCTATTATTATTGATGGTGGAAATTTGATTTCACTAGCACGTTGACAGGGGGTCTAATTTCGTATAGCCCCATGAAAGCTCCATAGGTCGTCCCCAAAAATACTTGGAAAACGACACTTAACTCTACCCCCTCGGCATTTTAGTCCCATAGCGCCCCACCGGGTTTTTTACTGTGAGTTTTGATTTGATTTCACTAGCACTTTGACAGGGCGGGAGGGGGGCTTACTTCGCTCTGCCGATCATGTTATCGGCCAGAGGGAGCTCGCTTTGCTCAGCCACCCACATAGGTAGTTCTATTCTATTATTATGATGGTGGAGTTTTCAAAATTGAGTTCACTAGCATTTTCGAGTTAACGAGTTTTTTGGGGATTTACTAATGAAAAACACGTATAGGCCCTTTTCCTAAAGGTGAAAGTCTATCTGGACGTAAACATGTCATTATTTCCAAGTAATTGGAACAGACCATAGATATGGAATAACTGGAAGTCTGACTGCCTATTACAATCCTTTGACGATTCCGTGACAGGTAAAACGGGATTCCCCGGCGCGGTGGGTTTTCCCAAAGCCTCTGGCACGATTCCGCCTTACGGAGTCAGACATCCAGTTATTTCATATCTATGGAACAGACGAATTAATGCACTACGAGAGCCCAGATACGAGTTTTGTTCCAGTATTTTAAGACTCCTACTATCAGATAGGATTCCTGATTTAACCTTACGGGTTTTCACCCTATTATTTCAGACATACGATTTTTTGTTCTGGTAAACGGTGCAATACGGCTTACCAGATATTTGTGATAACAGCCGTATGGTAAATTTACTAGTGCGAATCTAGTATCTGCCTCAGATACGATGTAAACCCTGTTTAAAATACAGATACGAGTTTTCCACTCACTTGAAGAGCTTCCTATTTGCTATACCTATGAAAAATCCGTATCTGCTCCATTGCTTGGTGGCAACTCGTATTTGCTCCAGATACGAATATTTTATCGTAAGTTTCGCCCCGGATGCGATTTGAAGCTATTTTGAGGTGAGTCTTTTCTCAGTAGGTGCTGGCGCTTTTACGAATAACAGTTTTAGGGAATTCCGACTGGAGGTGGCGCTTCTACAACTACTAGTTAGGGGAGGCTAAAAACGAGGGTGGCGCTTTTACACGTTTTTCCCCTAGCACTGGCGCTTTTACATGTTTGCGGGAGAATCATTTCCAACTGAGGCCGATACAATTCAACAGTCGTATATT
The DNA here is from genome assembly GCA_955831195.1 of Pilophorus perplexus. NCBI lineage: Eukaryota > Metazoa > Arthropoda > Insecta > Hemiptera > Miridae > Pilophorus > Pilophorus perplexus. Next base: position 18,248,232 of record OY037012.1, read on the forward strand.
ATTTGGATGAATACCAAATTGGTCTGTAAGGTTTCCAATGAAAACATTGAGGGACACGAACAAGGTCCCACTCATACCCTTTTAACAGAGTTAAAATAGCTCTGTTCATTGCCGATGGACGGGTATATAACATAACCCAACGCCAACGTAAAAATCGATGAATAACTTGGTCTTCTCTCACGTAACGGGTTTAATCCGCAAATAGTGGGATCAGGTGAAATCGTATACGACGCATATTGTATAGAATGCCAACAATCAGAGTTAATGACCGAATTATCTTCGACAGGTTCCAAAGTTCAAATATCAGGCGGGTAATTGTTCCGATAGGAGGTAGATGACAATCACGCGTTGATGGCGCAACAGGAGACGCGGAAGGGTTGAATATCAGATGCGCCGTTGTAGATATATTGTTACTACGTCGACTCGAGCCCACATAACGCCGCGCAAATCCGTCAACCAGTCAACTCACTCCGGTCCATCCCTTCCAGTGGAGTTCAAATTGTGCCAAACCTAATTAACCCCGGTTTAGTTGTGTTCTCGCTGCCTACGTGATTGTCGTGGAATTGGAGCAGAGGTTGAACCAAATTAACTATAGATCTGCTCACGCGTCAATGGAATAGTTTAAGTTTAGGTACCATAAGCACAAGACAAAACCTACAGTAGCGGAGATTGGTAGCCAAAATGACCTGTTTGTAGGTTTCTAACGGTGACATAAATCAAGGATCCGTCCATTGTGGTTGGGATTGGGGGCTATGATTGGGGCCTGTGCCAAGAAGGGTATAAATTGGTCGGCAGTTGAATTGAAGGCAATCTAGATAGGAGACTTCGATAATACGACGATTGCCATTGTATTGTGTATACGGACTATACTTCACCGTGGAAAATATCCCAAGGTCATACCGCTATTTTTGGGGAGGTTCACTCACGCAATTCAATCATTCGAGCTGCAAAACTTGCTAGAATTGTAATTTAACACTAAATGTCACATTTTGTTCGATGGTAGATTTGAACAAAATATTCGTGCATCCTATACAAATGAGAAAGATATTATGTTCTCCACAGTGAAGGTCTGAATAGCATCTCGCACGCAAATGAGCGTACGAACATCTGTGAGCAATCACATTCATTCTTGGAAGGTAGCGCGAGGAACTTCAAATCAGATCCACCAGATCTTGGTCCACCGGGACTTCCAAATCAACCACGTCCCATTGTACAGTTGCCAAGATAGTAATTACATGGCGGGCGGGATGGATTCTCGGGACTTGGTAATCCCGGAGTAGTCATGTTTGTACCATAACAACCCAAACGAACGTGTTCATTCCGAATGCAAGGAGAAGCAAACGAGCTTCCATGGGCAACCTCATGCAAAATTCAAACGCCTCTAATCCCTCAAAACAACTGGAGCTGCAGTTTTTCACGCCGCGCGTAGCCAGGAAAAAGCAGGATTTTTTATTCATCACAATTTTCTGTCACACCCGAGGACACTGCAGTATCCATTACGACATACCTAGTATCTATAAAGAGCGTACACTATCCCTGTGTAAACTATGATTTCTGCAAGAGTTAATTCTCTACCAATAAAAAACTTGTTTTAATTGAAAATTTAAAAGAACTTGTATAAATAATTTAAAAAATCAATTAAATAATTCTAAATTATTATTTAGAAATGATTTTAATCAGTTTTTTTAACAGTAACCCAAACAGTGTGTTATTCACCGTGCGAAATTCCTTCGAAAATGACATCCCTCTCTGACAGATGGAGAACAAACGCATCAAATGGACCCGTATTACAGGGAGCCCAGTGGTATTGTCAGAGTGGGGGGCCGGATTCGCAGAGCCAGTGTTGTCAGGTCTGCAAGGTTGAGTTTCCGTAAGAGCCTCTCAAAATTACCTTTTCTTCCCCAAAATTACCGTACGCATTACCTGTTTTCTCCAAAAATTACCGGACGCATTATGTCATTGTAAAAACGCTGCAAATTTTACGCTGCACATTTTACTTCATTCTTGTATATAGGTTACTTGTGCAAAAATTAAATTCTGTGTCAATGAAAAAAATTTAAAAAAAATTTTTTCAACAAATTTTTTTTTTTTCAAATTTTGTTTTGCATTTTACTTGAAAAATATTTTACCTCCTGGGATCCATAAAAGATCTCGTATGTAGCCCCATGAAAGCCCTATAGATCGCAACAGTGGAATTGGATCGTTGCGGGACTCCAAAAAATGGATTCTACGTCCAAAAATACTTCGAAAACGACATCGACTCGATCCCATAGCCAAAAGCCTTCAAAAAACCACTCCCTTAACCCCATTTTAGCCCCATAGCGCCCCACGGGTTTGGGCGATCGGGCTGAAAACCTTGCGAGCACAACTAGATGGAAAACGAGTATTTTGTCGAAATTTTAGATTAAAAAAAAAAATCCTACTGCCCAAAACGACCCGGACGGCGGTCAGACATTTGGGGTTTGGAATGTAGAACGCTTGAAACGGATAATGTCAAATTTTGAGGCCGATCGGAGTCGTCGACCTCCGTCGCGAAAACATAGGTGTATTATTTCAAGAATGATAAACCAAATCTATAAAACCCATAAAAACACTGAATTGGAAAACTTTGCTCTCAATCTTTTTTTTCAAGTTCCTGGGGAAGGTCCCGATTAATGATTTATTGTTCTTATTAGTGGTTAGGTACATTTCAAATGCTTTTAGTTTCTGGGGAAAGTCCCGTTCTGTGATGATTGGATGAAACGTTGTACTGAATCTTTTTTCAAGTTCCTGGGGAAGGTCCCGATCTCTGATGTACCTACTGTCCTTATTAATTTATGGTTACTTTCATTTCAAATGTTCTTTGTTCCTGGTGAAGGTCCCTTTCTGTGATTAGGTTAGATTTAAATGTTTTTTTCTTAAATAAAAGGTTTATTACTATATGTACGTTTTTGAACTCTTTGAAGAAGATTCCAAATGCCCCCATTAATCAAATTTTTCATTATTTTATAGTACGGATGGAGTGTTTTTTCCTTAAAACCTTTGAAAACGCCAGGAAGAATGGCTCAATCCTAAATTACCGTACAAAATGGCGATACCTTACAGGTGATACCGTACATCGTACAGAGCCCTGAATTACCGTACAAAACGGTAATTACCGTACACCTGACAACACTGCGCAGAGCTAACATCAGTGAGGCTCAGAGGTCCCTTATGCGTGCTGACGCCCAGCTGACAAGCTGGCGGTCCATTACCACAGGACATACCTTCATCTGGGCCTTTCGGTCTGTTCGAATCGCCAGCGCATCCATACGTTTTCCAGAGGCTCTTTCGCACCTTAAAAACTGATAAAAAATTGGAGGGACCGGAGGAACCGAAAATAGAGCAATGACATTTTGATAAGGCGATTTATAGATGAAACTGTTTGAACACAATAGGCGTCTTCATCACCGACGGAACTTCGTTCATATTGCGCGTAATTGGTTGATCAAAACGAAGGTCGTATAGAAGTTTGCAGCCGATTTAGCAACTTGAGTCGTCGGGGTCTGCAGGATGCCATCTCCTGTGACAACTCATTACGAATTCCAAGAAGGTTTCCTCCCCGGGGGGAAACTCCGGGAAAAGGAGGGGAAACGGGATCCTGGTGGTGGAAAGGGGTCCCAAAGGACGAAGAGAAGCTGAGAGAGAAATGTTTGGCTGAAGTTGAAGTCTGCATTTTAATAATGTCTAGGTAAAACCATACAATTTCGATATCCGTCGTCTATTTGGTGGCAACAATTGAAGAAACTTGGCTTGAGCCTTGTGATTGTTCATCCATGAACCCATCGTCCATGGGTTACATCCTGAGGGTTTCAGAGTGGATCGGGGTAGATCCTGAGAGGAGCCCGGTCGAAGTCGTCGAGGGCATCAGCCAACTTCCAGGTTCCAAAGTTTGCAGGGCTCTCTCGCCGAAGGTCTTCCTCTACCATGCAGAGTGGATAGCTGCTAATAGATAGCGCAACAAGTACACCCTCCCCTTCAGCATCACCGCAGAACTTGATTATTACACCCACACAAGCTCACCTTACGTGCACACGGGTGTAGGTGCTTCGGTCGATTTTCCGTAGATAAATTTCAACTACCAAGTAAACAGGAAAGTGCACCTTCGAACTTCACACCTGATATCGCGGAGAAGGCCTAACCTACTGGGTTGAATCCAACCGCAACCAGCCGCTTGAACTGTTTAAGGCCTTGAAGTTTCTAACTACATGGGAAAATGTGTTAAGATTTTTTAATACGCCAAATGTACATAATTTCGTCTTACACTAAGTTGAATTAATGTAAACAATGTACACCACAAACGGCGGCAAGTATTCGACACAGGCAACTTTTCCCCAATCACACTACCTCACAAAGGACCTATAGGACTCACGGCCATAAATCCTCTCTTTTACCTTGAAAAATTGTTCTCATTGTTTTCCTTTGACTCCTCCCCGCCTTCCTGACCATCTAAATGTAATTTTCTTCTTCGTTCCGCGTAAAAAGCTGAATTTGTTTGCGGCTGCTCCACCTTTTTCTTACCTTTGACAATAAACAGTTTCATAAGGGCCAGTATCCAATTAGGAGCGCGTGGCACTTTAATTAGCCTCATTTTCATTCTTATTACTTTGGACCGGTGGACCATCCACTTCATCTTAATTAGATCTATACCAGTGCTCAAACGCGTAAAAACTATTCGGAAGCGCGCAGGAATGACGAGGCCACTACAGATCCTGACCAGCTCAAAGAACCAAATAAATTCTAACAAGACAGTCAACCTCTTGAATAATTGAGATCGGGGGAATGAAGTACATCACGGTTGAGGAAATTCGTTGAGTTTGATTCCTGCGACGAAGATCGCCAAACAAAAGTTTCAGCCAACAGTAAAGTCATGTCTAAATTCCCTTAATTTTAAAGGCTTCTCAATGGAAGTTTTTCTCTGCTAGAATATAAAATTAAGGGTCTCAAATCTAGCAAAGTTGGGGAGTTAGGGATTGTTTCGTCGGCCGGCTCGCCCTGCTGGGTACTGGTAGGGCTATGCTGAGGCTGAGTTCCGCTTCATTACGTTCTTTCAACCTCTTTTATTAAAAGTCTGTAAATAGAAGACCAGGCCAACGAGAATGGCGTTCTGCTCCCGACCCCGTCAATAATGTGAAAACCCGAGTCCGGAGGTGGACGGTCTTGATGGAGGAAGCCCGTCACGAGAGGGGGGGATCCGCCCTGCCCTTTATTTGTAACCTGCGTTGGCAGGTGTGTTTTGATTGAAACTACCCAACTTCCTTGTAGCGAAAATTTCGACGAACGAAATCATTTTTTGCGAAGCTTTCCGGCCCTCGCGTCGAGGAGTTTTGAGGCTGAAATCCATTTCCCGTCGGCCTCTAAGAGAAGAAAAAAACAATTTCATAGCTCTGCAATATTATCATGGTAAATAAATTCGATTAATACAAAAGAATTGTTATAACAAACTCTCCATAACATCAAAGTGATAGAACATAACATTTTCGGTTCGATAATATCGAAAGTATTATTAATATTTTCGATATTATCGAACCAAAAACGAGCCATTTAACACCTACATATATGTATAGCTATAACATGTACATATATGCTATAGCTAGGTGGAACAGGTGAAACTCGTGCATAGGTTTGAGCTAAGCTATCCGACGTACAAATCGCAACTAAAAGTAAACTTAAGGAAATCTCTGACATCAGTTCCTAACGTGTTCCCTACTACCTTTTCCCGAGCTGAGCGTTAAATTCGCCACAGAGCAATTCGTATTCACCTAATGAAACACCGGTGAGAAAAGTTTTTCTTGGTTAGTTGGAACGTCTGCCCGCCAACGGAGCATTTAATTTCCTTCCTCCGCCTCCTCATCTATTTTTCCTTTCTTATATTTTCCTTCCCATTTGCCAGTAAACTCAATTCCTCGAAACTCGCTTTCCTCGTATCAGGGTCATTATAAAATAAAAATGCAAAAGTAAAATGCATAGGTAGTAAGTGTTTTTTTTTTTTTTTTTTTTTTTTTATTTATCAAAGGGGTGTTAAAATTGGTCGATTTCTCCTCCGGCTCTCTCTCCCTAAGAGGACCTGTCCCAACATAAGTAGACGTGCCTAACTTAATGATTTGATTGAAGCTAGTACCTAAGTGGACATTTCAGGGTAAAATATGGAATTAGAAGGCTATTGCTTACATTAAGAGCTTTAGTGACTCAAATCATTTCAACACAAACTTACTTACTAAGCAGTTTTTTATTTGTCTCAGTTTTACCTGTCTTCCATGCTAATATGATTTATTACAATAGGAACTTAGTTCAGCTCTGGAGGCGGGAAGAAAAAGATTTTCAGAATGGCAACACATTATCCTACTTTTATTCATCTGTGATTATGTTTTGGTAAACTTACTAGGCACTTGTGCCTTAAGTTATGTTTAGGGGCTCAGTACGCCACATGCTCGTTTTGGTGGTTTCAGAATTTTTCGTCATCTACTCGGCCAAAAAAGTTTTCGTTTTATAAAAGACAATTTTAGACAAAATAATCTATTTCCACTATTAAAAAAAATAAATCTAACTATACGATACCTTACGATAATGTAGGTAAGGTATCGACCTTACCTACATTGTTTTTTTCCAACATTTTCTGACTGACCACAGGAATTACCTACACTAGAGTAAAGAAGGCCCCGCTAACCAGGCGCATTACTTTTTCTGATTGTATAGGTTTCCAAGCTCAATTGAGAATTTTCCAAACTGAATTGAGAATTTTTTAAGCTGATAATTATTGAGAAGTTTCCATTTCAATTCAGTTTGGAAAATTCTCAATTAGGTTTGGAAAATTCTCAATTCAATTTGGAAAATTCTCAATTGAGCTTGGAAAACCTATATATCTAAGAGAGTCCAAAATTGAGACCATAGAGAATCTAACCGATGGAAACTTGACTGCAGCGTGAAATCCCTCCGCTAAGAGGATTCTAAAATTACCTCCCAGCTCGCAATCATTGGAGCGTATTCAGTCCGTTCATGAGTCTACTAGAGGTCGATAGCTTAGCGCGCCAAACGCACTGGCAGAGCTGGAGAGATTTCATCGTTAAACCCTACGACAACATGTCCGATGACATGCCTTCGGCTTGTTGGAGAAGAAATTGTATTGGGGGAATAACGTAAAGAAACAGAGAAATTCGCCCGAACATAAACTCCCGAACCAACACAGTATACTCAGTGTGATTGGCACGGAGCAATTAGGTGTCTGAAAAGCGGAAATGTCTAGTGATTATTTGGAATTTTGAATTCAGGCCGGTCCCCAATAAAGCCAATCCGCCAGAATGCACTCGCGCGAAAAGTTGAAAGCATGATACTTTTTTTTTGTTATGTTGGTGGCCATGAATATGGTCTGTCGCGTGACGCTAGTGCCAACGAACAGCCAATGAGTGAGCCAGTCCTGGGACACCTAATCCCCCACTTCATTACAAAATAGAAAATTTAAAGGGTCCTAGAAATTTGTTTTACACCGTAGGAGCCCAAAACCTACTGCTATTGCTTCAAATTACAAGGTTCTTTCAGAAAACGGAAATAAATGTGTAGTACCAAGATACCAAGCATAGAAACGAAAAACACTCAAAACCCAACTGCCAAGATTTATTTTCACTAATTCCAATGATAAAATTGATTACGATTTTCTTCGTTATCGCAGTAGTAAAAATTCAAACGTTTGAAGAACCTCCACTTTGCGGGAAAAGTGTCATAACCAACGCCGGAAGATTCAAACTGTTAAATACTGAGAATAGTACCTCAGAGGTGAGGAAAATTGTTTATGCAGAAGTGACCAATAGTGGAGAGAGCAACGTAGGTCCTTTGCCGTATGTCGCTTCCGTTCAAAGGTTTGACGTCGACTTGGCGGAAGATGTGAACATTTTCGACACAAGGCTTTCAGGGGCGTTTGTGGGAACTATTCTCGGGCCGACTGTCGTCCTGGTGGCCTGCAGGTGCGTCGCCAGGCGTATGGGACTTGTCGGAAATGACGAGGACTCCGTTTGGGAACCGAAGCTATTCGGCGTGATGGCCGGGACGCCTTGGGATTACAGTCCGGTGGAAGGGATAGAAGGCCAGATGAGGTTCACTTCTGAGATAGTCGTCCACCCCAAATGTGAGCTCCGTCCGTCTCTCTACCTTTGGGATTTGGCTGTTATGATCTTGGAACCCCCTTTCAAATTCATCGAAAACACAGTTGAAGCTCTGCCAATCCCAAAAACTGCCCTAGAGTTGAAAGATTACTTAACTCCTGAAGCTGCTTTAAAGATGGCTTTCTTCACGGTGAGTTTGTAGCAATTTGTTGTCGATCACTAATATTCCATAGCAAAAATTAGTCATTAATTTCGATGGAACACCATTTTAAAATGGCAAACGAATAGTTAAGAACTTTCAGCGGCAACAAAACGATGGTAAGGAAATGTGTCCAAGTAACTCTGACATCCGTTTTCGTGTCTGTGACATGAATGAAAAATGAAAATTTTTTCGTAGTAGTAATTAAGCTGAAAGGAGGAGGAGCGTATACGTGCTTTGAGAAGGAGAGCCCCTAAGTTTTCCAAACGACGTAAGCTGTTGACAACTTCCTATCTCCTCAAACCTTTTCTAGCCACTTCTTTCATTATTCAGCTTTACATTCATCTAGTCAAATTGTCCCTTGTATTGAACCGTATTAATGAAACGCCCTTCTTGGAGATTTTTTGAAAAAGTCCTCTCAGGCCCCCAAAGAGAACCCAAGAAGTCCCCAAGAAGACCTTGTGGAAATCAAAAGGAGTTGTTTGAAGAAAAACAATCAAAGTCACACCCTCCTTCCTTTTCAATAAAATATCAACGTCAATGCCTAATACAGATTCTCAAAATAATTAAAAGGGGTAATTAAAATAGTATTATTTGACTTTAAAATGAATTTCAGAACAAAAATGTAAACCTGAAAATTTTTTTTTCACGAACACATTATCCTTTTAAAAAGGATAGTACAAAAAGGCACTTAGCTACGTTTGGGTTATGAAGATGACTATAAAAATTAATATTATTTTGGCCCATCTAGCCAAAATCACCGTTTTTTCTCTCTCTCTCTCTCTCTCTCTCTCTCTCTCTCTCTCTCTCTCTCTCTCTCTCTCTCTCTCTCTCTCTCTCTCTCTCTCTCTCTCTCTCTCTCTCTCTCTCTAAAACCCCAAGTTGAGAGTAAAAATAAATCCAATGTCACGGGCGAAAGGGCAGGGTTATTTTGCTGTCAGTCGTCTTTATTCCTTCTCTTCAAAGTCAGAATCGGCTAACGAATCATTAAATATTTGGGCTCCATCGGTGTTGGGAGAAGTTCCGTCATTGGTCCTTCCGGCAGAGGTGGTTGCTTGATTTTTTTAGGAACGGCGCTGTCAAATAGTTCTTGAAAGAATTTTACGCTTTCGTCTTTGAGGTAGATAAAGAGGTCCTCGACCTTTTTCACTTTTCCGTCACCTTTTTTCCCTCATTGAATGAAAGGTGCGGTTCGAAATTTATTTCAGTTGGTATTGAAGTCAATAATATTATTATGACATATGATTCCGCTAGGACCAAGCAGCGATTCACCTTCCAATAACACCTAACTTCTCTTCTACAAAATTTGTTGTTAATATCTGTAATATGTTTTAAAATATCTCTAATACATATGATGTATAGTGTAGTACTATAGTAAGTAAGTGCAAGGTTTCAATATCACAGTTTTGGCTTCAAGCAACGCTCAACAATTTTTAATTTCTGCACAAATACTGATAAGGGGTCTCAGTCCCGCAAGGCGAGACTGGAAAATGCCGCGAGATTTCGCACTTTCTGGTCCATTTGACAGATAGTCTAGGCATTTAGTAAAATAACTATAGTTATTAACTAGTTTGCCTAGGTTTAGTTAAACGTCATTTTACTAAAATTTAGTGCCTATAGGCATAAAAATAGTAAATTTAGTAAAATGACGTTTAACTAAACCTAGGCAAACTAGTTAACTAGGCGTTTAACTAAATGACGCGCAGGAGTCCGGCAAATATGCATCCTTTCCTATAAAAAGTGGGGTGCCCAGAGAAAGTCCGTGATTATGCTTCAATTGCATCAGAATGTTTATGGTAGTTAGGCTAACTATATATAATTTCGGGATAAAATGATTGATTTGTCAATAATTACCTCCCTACATACTAAATACCTCAAAAACGAAGGAGAAACAATTTTTTTTAGGGTTCTCCCACTCTCGCGGGACTGCCAAAAAATGCGGGACCGAAAGTTGCGGGATTTTGAGACCCCTAATAAATGAAATGCAATCAACAAAGAATTTCAACATTTTTCTTTGATTTCATTTTTTTTTAATATTGCAGGCAGGGTGGGGGTGGGCCTTCAACAGTCACAGCCCCGAACATTTAAAACAGTACATGAGTCCACTTGTCGTACGAGAATTGGAAAGATGCATCACACCGTCCAACATGTCTACCGTTTTCGTGTGCGTCGAGACGGCGGCGTCCTACCTGCGGACACAGCAGACGGGCGACGTCGGTTCGCCACTTTTGGGTTTCGTCGGTGTCAACGAAACCACCTCTACGACCTTGTACGTCGCCCTGGCGATAAAATCCGAAGAGGACAGCACGACGCCGGACGGTTATTCGCTCTACACTCGGCTCGACGCGGATTTCGACTGGTTGGGGAGCATGAAGGCACACCCACCCTCGCCACGAACCAACACCAGCTCTCCCAGTCAAGCTTTAATGTTAAAAGCATCCCTTTTCCCTGTTTCCGCTCAAATTTTGAATATTTTTGGGAGATACTAAAGGGTAACATATTCGATGATTTTAAAATATAACGACAATTTTATTGCTTCAAATGGAGAAAATTACTTCAGAAATATCAACTGCAATACTTCTCCTCTTCCACATCCAATTGTTTCATACGTTCTTCGAAGTAATTGCTCTAAACGTAATAGATTTTTATGTTTGAAACTGGAGGGCCGGGCATTTCTCGCTCTGGCTCAAAACCTTCCAGGTGCACGCGAAAGGTGTGCCATAAAGCTTGTATGATGTGTGCTCACAGCTCACGTGTCGAGAACCCTAGGATTTATTAACACTTCTCCGAACAGATGTTGCCTCGGGAAGAATTGTTGGCGCTAGCTTGCCAAAAGCGGTTCGTTCTCACGTTGAAAATAATCCCAACTTTATTCGTGAAAACCAATTTAGAGGATTGAGGGTATCTGCCAAGTCATATATACATTTGATGTGCCAAGTATAAATATCTGTCTACCTTTTTTAATGAACTGTCAACCTTTTGTAATGAAATCATTTTCATTAACGTTTTCATTTTCATCAACTGTGCATTTTACTATGCAAAATGACTTGAAAGTAATCACATTTGATCGCGCCACAACATTGTGAAATAAAAGTACTCCTTTTTCATGTTCTGCGACCTCTTCCAAGCAGAAAACAATCCCAATAGAACGCAATAATTGCAATCTCCTTCAATAAAATACAATTTCTCAATAAATGAAATTGAAATTGAAAAATCACAGTGACAATTCTCATTCCAATCAATGGAACTCTGAAACGAGAAAAGGGAAACGGCAGAGATTGAGGAAAATATGAGAGCAAAAAAACCAGCCCCCACAGACCAAACCGTCAGGGCACCCGGTACACATCGGAAATTCAATCAATTCCATTAACAACATTACTAACGGTCCGGAAATGCCAGGCCGCCGAGACTTTAATAATGGTGGTGCACTTGAAACGAAAATTAAACGGAAAGAAACATTCTGCCTGAGTTAATTTTAAGGAGATATAATTTGTACGTTAATGGACAAACAAGCCATCAATTGAATTGAATAGAAGAGCGCAACCTTTCTGTTACCTACCACGAAACCAAAACCGTAACTTGACACACTAGGTATCTAACGACCAAACTATGTCGTCGGGATCGGACAAATCGTCGACGACAGAGGTGATTTTGATAGCCTATAACCACCCCCAGAACTCGCTGATCACAATGAGACCACCCTCATGAAAATCTGTTAAGCCGTTCGGGCGTGATCCTGTGATACACACACAAAAAAAAAACGTCGAAGAGATGAGCGCACCTTTCCATTTTTTGAGGGAAAGGTTGCGCTAAAAAGAAACGATTCGGTGCTTGACGATTGAAAACCAATCGTAAACTAAAGCAAAGCTTGAAGAGTGAGTTCGTAAGGTCAGCTATAAAGAAACTCATTGGGCGCATGTTTCACGGAAGTTTATTTGATTTGTAACTCAGTGGCTTATTTATGTCTCGTAATGACAATTGAGACGCCCATTATTTTTATTCAAAATCTTGATTTACTGGATGTGTTTTTCTGGGTGTATCCGCATCGGTTCCCAAACGTCCGTATTGGTTCCGACATCCCGAGGAGCCTTGGCCGTATCGGTTCCCATTCGCTGAGGGAGGAGTGGCCGTTTCGGTTCCCACTTAACAAAATTCTCCTTCCCATGTACAGGCTTAGGACTGTCTACAGTTTCCAAGCATTTTGTGGAAAGTGTAGGCACGGTTAAAAATGTTGTTGACGCTTGAAAAAGCGTGCCTTCAATTTAGAATAATCCATTGAATTTTCGATTTCGTGGTTGTGATGAGAATAATTCTCATTATTGTGCTCTAGCAACTCTTTGTTGATAAGCTTCACGAAAGCGGTACATCCCCGTCTTGTAAGGGTCCACCGAGCTATTATAGGGAGGTATAATACCTCCCACTAAATTTTTTTGAAACCCGAATTTATACTTGTTTATTACCTACTAAAATTTCCTTTCCAGCCTTACTAAACATAAACTCCATCGTACCCAACAACGAATGCACTGGACTGCGAACGACTGATCGCTCAACTCCTGACGTGAAACGTGAGAATATAGGCAAAGAGCACAATAATAGACAGGGAACCGATACGGACGCGAGTCACACAGCAAGGTCCATAAGTCAGGAACCTAAACGGACTCATTAACGCCTCACGGGAACCGATACGGTATCACCCGTTTTTCTCTGTTGAAACGACTAGTTAATTATCACCCTAAGATTACTGCTTCTCCGCCATTCACTGTTTACCAACTTGGCATCAAGCCCTCGACTCGAGTTCTGAGTTGGCAGGAGTGACGATACTAATACGGCAAGACCTCCGGGTCGTGCCGGTGAGGAGGACTTCAAGGACCTTGAAAAAAGGTCTACACTTTCAACATAGATTTGAACAACGATCCAGCTATTTCTACCGCTCACAACGGCTCGTGTTGATGCTGGATTCTTCAGGGGTTTTGATAATTTTTAATCCCAGAACTGTTTCTTACTTCGATTACCTCAAGCCCTTGTTGAGCATTTACTGATAGCACGGTGAATGGAAATACATATTTGGTGATTCTGAAAGATAATTTCTTCATTTCTTACCAGAGCTTGATTTTGAGAAGCATTAGACGCTCTCTCTTGATGGGCCTGACATATGATGATACCCATCGAGGGTAATTTCCGAAAAATTTACTATTATTTAATATTACAACTCGACAGGGATTTATTAGGTACCTAACCTACACGACCATGAATTCCCATCGGCGCTTTTGAAGAACATAATATAACTTACGAGGAGTACAACTTATGCAAACGATAAAGAAATGATGTCGAACTTCAACTTTACAAATTCCTGCTTGAATCAAATAAATCCGTTTTTTTTTTTTTTTTTTTGTTTTTTTTTTTTTTTTCTTACTGTGCCTTTTTTTCAACCCTGAAAATGAATCTAACTTGGGTTATTATTTACCTGTTGTGAGCATTGGTCATGCTCGAATTACCCTAATTCAACTTCATTAAAAAGTGAATAAATAAAACCAATCCTTCTTGTTGTGTTAAGCAATTTGTTATCATCGGACTCAATGAGCCGCTTGCTAGTTATTGATACGTTCGAGCTATTACAGAAATTAAATGTCTGCAAAACAGAAAGTTTCTATTTTCAGATATTTCAAGTTGTGATTGATTTTCTACTAATATTTATTAAAAATAAATAAAAAATAAAAAAGAAACTCCGAGTCAGTCCTATGAGGAATAAAGTTTACAAATAAGACATTTGTACGTGAAAATTGGCTTGCAATAATTTTTTTTTTAATATTTCAAACCTAGTTAATGAAAATTACTTTTATAATCAGATGAAATTCAAGTTGGGACTACAACTCAGCTATTAAGTACTCTACTACTCGGTGCCCAGAGGGTTTTAAGCACAATGAGAAGGAGCACGCTATCAGCTGATTATCGTAGTCCTCATCTACGAGCGGTGGATAGACATGGCTCATCGTCAATGCATGTAATAATAGGCGATAAGATGGAATATTCGAATAAAGTGCCTGAACCTTAACGCGTATATGTTGAGGGTAATGGCATTCGTATATTATTCGTAATGGTGTGTAATGTGCCTAATGGACTAGAGCGTCGTGACAAACTATGTTGATGGCAATGCATTAAAAATCCTTATCAGTGGGACGAAATCAAATCGATTTTGGTCTGTTATTGGAAAATGCGTCAACAATTTCGAAGAGGCTGAAAATTTTAGATGAACACAAACCAAAAATTGGACGGTTTATAGACGATCGGGAGAAGAAATACGCTGAAAGTGTGGGACGATGTCGGTGGTTGAGCTAAGCCTCAGACTTTATCGCCCGACACTCCGAAGGGAAGGCGGCAATCTTGTTAAACATATTTGATACGCCATCTTGGTGATTTATAAGGTTTCTTGGACGGTGTCACCCACACAAGGGGTAGCTTGGCGAGTAAAGGCTGTTGTAGGATGGTGAATGTTGGGGGTGGAGCCATAGTGTTAAAAGCGTGGACTGGGCGGGGGGGAGGGGGGGTAGCATCATCTTGAATGGCGTATGTTATTTGCAGAAGTTGTCCATCGATAATAGCTAGTCCTTTCAAACGGAGAATCCAGCTAAGAAGCCTCCCGTAGAAACTAATTCGAAGCGTTTTGTGTTGATGATCCACCCATAGACGTCGATGTAGGAGGTCCAGCCTGGCCATCCGTCGCGTCGTGCTCTACTTGTCACGGGAGTTCCCCTCAGCTTCCGGTCAGGTTCGCACTCCATCAGAACCCCCAACGGTACAGAAACACCCCTTGAAAAAACCCTCACCCAACACGTTTCGGTCACACCAGTCCTAAAACCAACTGGACGACAAAAATTACTCATATTTGACAATTCAGAAGATGTACCTCCCATAATTTAGGGTGGACAGGGGAATCCATTTTCATAAAACAGACCTATATTCGACGGAATACTCCATTTCAACGAGAAAACTTGCAATGCAATAGACAGGTTTTAGATTTTAGACCATCATCAGTACAATACAGAAGGCTGTGAGAAGAAACGGTTCTTACATTTAACGCTGCAAAATGTTGATGATGATGTTGGCTGTTTCAATGAATGTGGGACTCCACCCACAAACGCTGCAAATTTTATACAAAAGTTCATTATTTTTTGATTAGATTTATTTTTTATTTTTTATTTTTCCCGTTCAATGTTAGGACATAGGTGGGACCTCGAAAAATGTATTATGCGTACAAGATTAATCGGGAAACTACACCTCAGTTCATCTCCTGGCATCCTTCAAAAGTTCCATGAAAGCACCATGAAAGCACCATGAAAGGCCTAAAGATCCCAACGGTGAAATCGGATGGTTCTGGTACCTACTCCCAAAAATGGATTCTACAATCAAAAATACTCCGAATTCGAAACCCAACTATTTTTAAAAAACCCTAAATAGTTACAAAATTAACCCTAAGTACAAAATTAACAACTCTACAAAATCCAACACTTATAATAATCAATACACTTATAAACAATTGTATTGAATAGAAACATAGGTGTATAGAATAGAAAAATAAACCAAAAGCAAAATTTCCCACAGACAGGACCCACTGCGGGTGAATGAGCTCCTTGAATGAGTTTTCTTTTAAGTACATCCCCCCCTGGAAAGATCATCATTCAAAAATTACAAAAACGGGTGAACAATGCACAAAACCCGTCTCCATTTATTATAAGGAGGAAAACATTTTTACTCCTTATTCTATTTAATAGAATTTTTTTCTTTCTTTTTTTTATTGGTTCGAAAGATGCAATTTAGCCAACCTTGCTGTTGACGAGTAGCCGTTTTTCAACAGCATCAAAATTTGGTTTCACATGTAATGTAGAATTCCTTGTCAACAACCTTCAAATTCTGTGATCACGAAAAGGTTGTTTGCTGAAGGCGCAGAGGTAAAATCCAATGTGGAGGTTAGGGAGAAATATGACTTCTCTGCTGTTGTAGGTACTTTCTAAATAATCTAAATTCGTAATTCGTAAAACGTCCTCTACGTCCATTAGCTATAATCACGCTCAGCCTATCCATAAATGTAGGCTGAGCACAAATCAATTATTGCAGATGGCTGTAGAAGAGCTCCGTTTCTCGAAACCGGTCCCCAAACTACAATAACAATCATTATTGTTGAATAATTTGAATAAACCATTTAGTACCTACCTAAAACAGCTGAGTCATCTTTCTCCCTAACCCCAACGTTACCTAACCTTAAAATTCTTACGGGAAATTATCATTCATTCGTCCGTCAACACAAAGAATTCACGTTGGTGATCCGCACTTCTGGCGGACGTGAAACGTCAACACGGTTTCCGTTTCCTTCTTGTTTCACTGCGCGCTCTGGCTACTCAGTGCCCAACGGTTCGATGCCCAGTGAGGTCCAATGTGAGACGTCAGCGGACTCAGCTTACAGTTCAAAACCTTCTTTATCAGCTTTTATAGCTAACTGAATACGAATATGAAATTGGAAATGCGAAACTCCGTCCTTTTCTTGGAGCTCATTCTGAGTTACCTATGTGAGGTTGTGTTCCTAGTTCCTTGTCAAATCTGTTGTGAATTTGGCGAGGTTCCTTCAGGCGCTTCCTCCTTGATCACGCAGCCGTGTGTTGTGGAGGATGGAATAGGCATGCTGAAGAAGACCATACGGAATAGCTCGAAACGTCGAGGTTGCATCGCGTGATGGAGAACCTGGTTAACGTGTATCCACTAAAAGCGTCTTGGCGGAAGGAACATGGTGGGACACAATGTCGAGATGTCATCTCGACGGGCAACTTGAAACGGCGAGATGAGCCGTGGATATGGATGTAAAGAAGTATCGATTTGTGTAAATATACTATAGGTACTCGATACTATGGTGAAAAAAGTTACTTGAAATAATTTCAAGTATCGTTATAGAGGAATTATTCCTCTAATGTGGAATCCTACTTTTCTAATATGGAATACCTACTACGTTTCAGCAGGACGGTACTGATTGATTTGAAACCTTGACTACCACAGAACTCTCGCCTGCATTAAAAGAAATTTTCTTTTGTTCGGCTGCGTGTAAATCGTTTGAAAACTATTTTTTTCTTCGTTCGTGTATTGTAGCTCGTAATGACATTTTCTCGAACATCAGCTAGGTTCAAGTGAACGGATGGGCAATGAGAGTGACCTCTCTGCTTCTTCCTTCTAACTTCTGTATTTAGATGAAATACATCAGTTGGAGACCGGCTTCGAGCTTACACGCTCATCTTCATGAATCAGCTAGGTTGACCAAGCTACAGCAGTGCTAAACACTATCCCGGATAAATATTGGATGAGCAAATTACTTCTGCCAATTCCTCAACCGCCTCAAATTGTTCTATTTTAATTCTTTTCCTACAGTTTAAATGAAAAAATGTCAGGGATGCAATATTTTCGATTTTATTTCATTTTTTTTTTTTTTCATGAAAATACATTTTTCTTAATAGGTACTGAACACATTTTATTACTTTTAAAGGAACCAAGAGAGATTTACAAAAAAAAAAAAATAAAACAAATTTTGGCTACTCATGTATTTTTTTCGAAAAGTAACTATCGATACTCAAAACTATCGATTCTTTTTGGAAAATTTCCAATATTTAATATTTAGATACTCCTTAAAACTATCGATTTAAAACATTTCGATACTTTTTAGAGGACATCCCAAGCCGGGGGTCTTATGAAACGGAAAGGGAGTGAGTTTTCCCCAAGTCCTGACTAACTGCCATTACGATGGCTCCGCTGACTCCTCATCCTCAGAAAAATAATGTCTCGGCCAAACAGAAAGTCCATTTTACTTATATATCAGTATAAGAACATATATATCCACATCCACTCACCTCTTGCTCATCTATATTGAACTGATGACGTCTTAACAACCGAAATCGGTCTATACCTATAGACCGTAAACCCTACTTATAATATGTGTTTTAGGGTTTACGTGGAAATGTACTATTTCGTCGACTATGTACCTCCAACGGGAGTATAAGAGGTGTTGAGAATAAGCAAAAATTTTCCAGAAACCTCCTATCCCACCGTAACAAAATGAAGTGTTCAGATTGAGATGAATGGAGGGGAAAATTTTTCATTTAATGTTAATGAAATACAGCTTCTTTCTCGACTCCTTTCTTTCAATGCGTCTCAACGGGGTTGATACTGTCGTCAGTAAATGGCAGCGAAAATAAATTTATCTCGTTCTTCTACCTTTCTGTTAAACACAAGGGACGATAAGTTGTTTGGGTTCAAAACGTTCAGGGGGATTTCGTTGACTAGGCCAATATTGATTGGGGTAGAGTCGATGCCGAAGATGCACTTTGAAAAATCGCCTCTTATTTCGATGTGGCGTGTTTGTGACGGTGTCACTTTCCCTCTCATTGTCTTTTTTCACGCGAGTTCTAAATCAACGGGGACGTACTTGATGCTTCATGAATCATGGGAGCAATAATGGAATTACAGTGATTAGATGTCGTGTTCCCCTTAAACGATCGCTTCTAGCGGTCGGGTTTATCCGATGAGAATGAAGCACTATTTTCAATGCTCGATGGTAATTATTGCCGTAGGGGCGATATCAGTTAAGTAAGTTTTGTCTGTGTGCCTCAGTTCTCCAGGTTTAACTTCGTTTATAACGCCAATCGGATGTGCCGCCGCAGGGCTAACACCTCAACTATTCAACGACTTTTAAAAGATTGAAGCTCAGCTTTATCACAGCATATTATGCATTTTTCCCGCCAAATTTCCCATTCTCTAATGGTGGTCGCTCCGAAGATGTCTGACAACACGTGCACAACTTCCACTTCGTGCTTCCAAGTTTCCTCGGGCAATTAAGACTATGAAATTCGACGTTAATCCTCCAAAGTTTCGGCGGGTGGATCCCAAGTTGCAAAGCTGCGGGTTTCAAATGCCATTAAAAGTTTGAAAATCGGAGATCCGGCGGAGACGACAAAATCCAGAAGATACTTGGGGGGCGCCGTGAACTTATCAATCGTTTGTATGATAATAGGGGGAGGACGTCCCCCGGGAGGTGGGTAAGACGGTGTAGAAGGGTCAACCCCCGTCAGATCTGGTCGTGATGGGATACAAAATGGGTCCCGGACGTTTTTAGGTATTAAAACATATGCATATGTATACACCATGGGTCCCGGGAGGAGAGAAGATTTTAATGGGCCGGTCGGTGGAGGGGGGATGAATATAAATGATGGGTCCTGGAGGGATGGAACGCATAACAGATATTTATTAGATCTCTTCAATTCAGCACCCCCAAAAAACCGAATAAGACCAAAAAATCCAACCAGATTTACTGGACTATAGAGGAACCTAAGACAAATATCTTACGTTGATTGTTGGTGTCGATCGAGTATGTAGGTGTGGTTTATTTTTAGAGTCAGGAAAGGAAAGCCTTAAATTTTTGAGCCATCCAAATAGCTCATTTTTCTTTGAAAATTCGCTAAAATTGGGCTTTGGGTTTGCTTACCATAGCTACATATAATCAAATTCAATTTCCTAATAATTCTGTTCCTGGAAAAGGGCACCCACTGATTTTGCTGTTTGTCTCACTAGGTACCTATCTCTAACATTAGGACATTTAATGTCCTATCTGCAGATCAGCAGGTTTTCTTATTATGAATGCGTGAGCAACCTCCTCTCGGTATCCCCTGGACCCAGCTTTACCCGTAAAGCTCACAGTTCATAACGATATCTTGATTTTCACTAGCTCGCCTAACCACGCTAACTACACCTCCGGATACCAGGACCCATGGTGTATATTCTCCCCTTCCCGGTAACCATGATCTCCTCCCACCTTGGGACGCATCATGTAAATACACTTCTTTTCCCCCTCGGGGCTTATCGTGTACGATTATCTCTGAACGGGACCCATCATGTAGAGCCCGCTGGTCGTCAGGTGTTGCTATCTGTAGACTAACCAGTTTGAGAAGATCGTCTTGAAGAAGGAAATGGAAGACGATGCTTGGATGCACTCGAATCACCTACGTGTAAACTCAGCATTGACGATCGGCGATTGTTTTCTTCAGTCTGCACAGTCCGCGAGGATATTATAATAGATGACCCATGCAAGGGATTTGAAGGAGATGGGCAGTTCATCAACATTAATACCTCAAGTAAAACTAAATTGAAATTCCTACTTAGGTAAAAATGGCGATTGAGTTCGATTTCTATCATTTTCTAAAGGTATCCCATCTTACCCACCCCTCCCTCAAAAATGGCGATTTTGAATCTTTCTACTACATTTGTTCTGGTAACCAGAATATGTAGGTACGTTGAAATTTACCAAATTTCGAAAGTTTACATCCATAAGAATAAAACAGGGTCATTTTTACACTCTTCTACATTTTAATGAAATTGTAGTCCCAATCGTCCCAAAAAGAGATGGTATCCCGTCTTCCCCTACTTGTTGCACATCCAGGATTCAGCAATAGCAGTATTTTCAGCATGTTACATTGTGTCATTGCAGTCAATTAGTGTCGTTTTTAGCGTGATTAACGGACTCAAAAACCATCCTCTCAGCCAATCAGATCGACAGGAAGAATCGTAGGTACTGAGATTTAATGATAGGTAGCATTTCATTTTTTCTGAACAACGAATCTCAACTCCATGAATCATGTTCCTTAATAACTAAAAAATATTATTTTAAAAAAACTATAAATGGTAATTTTCGTTGCAAGCCAATACTAATAAAAATGTTTCGAATGTCATGGAAAATCATTTTGGGCATCCCAGTTGGCGGTAGCCATTTGATTGATTTTCCCATACCTTATCCAAAATTGTGGTTACATCACAATAATTGTGAAGCCATGGCCAAGGCGATTTTGTTTTGTGCACAAAACATTGCATCATCGCCGGGAACTACTTACCATTCATTCACCAACTTTTTTTAGGAAAAGGGTTTCGAGTTTATTTCTGACAGGTGTTGGCGGTTGGAGGGGAGGGAAAACTTACCAAAACGTAGACGGCGAACGGCATGACGACTACAGCGACTAGGAGATCCGCCAGAGCCAAACTGACGATGAAATAGTTCGTAGCCGACTGGAGCGACCGCTCCCGGTAGACGGCCAGAATCACCAACACGTTCCCGAAAAGTGTCAAAAAAGGGAAGAGAACGAGAACGAGCGCCCAATAATTCCGTTCCGGCTCCTCGTCCAGCCCGGTGGAATTGAGCGAGTTGTTGAGCCATGAGCTCCAATTCGCCTCGAGGCTGTCGTTCATCATCCTTCCGACATAGCGGCTCGAGCCCCACTGGAGGCGCAACGCCCCTTTTTGCCGCCCCAAGAGTACACCCCCCGCAACCCTTAAGTCATCCGATTCAGGGAGCGCAGGCGCCTCTCTTTGGCGCTCCTTTCTTTCCTACCGTCTCCTTCCTCCAGGACATCCGTTTCCTTCAAAGGATTCCAAGCTGAGGTCTGTCATGTGCCGTAGGCCTTTTTTTACACGTATTTCCAAGCCCAATATGACGGGATCACACTGAATCTAAAAAGCCTTACAATTTATTCAACAATGTTATGGCTACATAATTTCATTACACCTGGGGTCATATAGCATTGAACTGTGACATTTTTGAGAAAGGCTGCCACTTAGGACTTGATCTATGGGCCACTTTGAACCAATGAAAAATAGGTACGTACAAGTGACCATTCGATATACCTTTCAATTCGATAATTCAGATCGACCGTTATTTTACAAAAAACTATCAATTACTGGTATAGGAAGCGAAGTAAAATTTACATTTCTTCCAGGACCTACCAGTAATTTGTTTTTCTTTTTTTCGACTTTTTTTTTTGCATTTTTACACTTCTTAATTTTTAGCGCAACCTTTTTTCCAAAAAATGGAAAGGTGCGCTCACCTCTTCGACATGTATGTTTGTTTGTTTGTTTGTTTGTTTCCTAACGATACCTAACCGAAAAACGATGAAAAACAAAACTGTGTTGAGGCAGGTGAAGCGGGAGAAAACAGCTGGAGGTGGTCTTTTTGTTTTGGTAGCTAACACGAATCGTGTTACACGATTGTTGTTGAAAGTTAACACACTTTGGCCAGTGTTATCGTAGGCAGAGGTAGCATGGCTGATGACGGAGTTTGATAACATTTTCTCGACTCTACAAGTCAAGAATGCCTCAGCGGTGAAAGCCCCTTATACATAAAAGAATCAACCGAATTCCAAGTTCATTATAATTGTTAGTGAGGGATAAACCTCCCTCTTCCTAATCCACCAATCAATGCGTCAAAATGAGGTCAAAATGCAGCAGGAAGATCAATTATTTTCTTAATAATTTTTATTATTCTCCGTGAAAAATGGGAAAAGGCGAGTGGAGGACGTGGACAATTGAGAGAGACGTCATTCACGAGAGAATGAAACAACGGGAAGTTAACGAAGCTAGTAGAACCTTCGGGGGAAACTTTTTCCCGCGTTGAAATGATAACAACTGAGCCGAAGCTACGAACCCGAAGGCGGTTTTGATTGTGGCGAACGGGACGATCAGTTGATGGAGCGGCAGTAGAAGGAATGAAAGGGGCGGTGAAGAGATCTGAAAAGCTAACGATGACACTGATTGGTGAGATCTGGTCTACATTGCTGCTCTGCAGCCTGGATCATCAAAGCACGAGTCTTAGTGAGGGCGTCTTTCAGCATCCATGGTGGGAGAGCGTCCAGGTTTAAACCCCCGAAAGAGCACCGGGGGAACCGCGAGGAGCAGTTAGTTGGAGAGAGAGGCCCGTTAATCGGTACTCTTTTGGGAGTTCAAACCTTGGACGTCGTGATTAAAGACCTAGGTACATTAAGGGTGGTGAAAGACGCCCAAAAACAACTTCCTCTTGGTCCACTGCTTGGGGAAATTTCGCGAAATTCAGCCTTTTCACAAATAATAACAGCTAATTCACTATGAGCAAAATATAACCAAAATCGGGTTCCTAATAGTAAAGAAAGGTTCCCCTCTGACCCGAAGCAACAACGAAAAACAAAAGGATGATGACGGAAGTACAATTGGTCCACGTGTACTCACTCCAGAAAATCTCACGTTTAGGATCTTCAAGTCTAGATTTCTCCAAAGTGGATCTCCAGTTGATGGGTAAGTTGTTGAAAGCAACACTGTCTCCAATTTCTTCCCCATCAAGAAATAAAATCGACCCATTCACCATGATGATTGGTAGTGGCTGACGGGGGGGTGTTCCTCTTCGTGATGGGTTGCTCGTTTGATACGTGACAGGCGAAGGTAGAAAGGGCGATACCGGTAGAAGGATCGACCCAATGGCCCCTTTAAAGCAATATTGCCCCTCCTGACGATTCTCATTGATACCGAGACAGCCGGAAAAAAATAAACACTGGGCCAGTCTTTCGTTGGATATCGATTTAACTGTCGGGTCCAAACCAGCCGCAATCCCGAATTCCCCCAAACAGAGCAACACTCAGCTAACTTAATGAGAAATTAATAATAGCATTCAACCAATACATGGTTACACTAAACTTCCTGGGATTTGAAGTTTAGGCCCCTCTGAGCTGAGAATTTGGGGGAAGAACGGACGTGGATGGAGAGGGAGGTGTATCTCGGTTTGGAGTGGCATCAACGTTTAGCAAGTTATCTCTCGAGCGGCTTACCAATACGTCACCGCTAGTCCTGACGTTTCAATAGGAAAGTGATTAGCGCTTCCTTAACGGGCCCTCGATAATGATTAATGTGTCTCCATAACATACTTCCAAGAAGATTAGCAGCGGAAGGAACCTATCTAATTGGGAGGTTAGCCGCGTCGAGTCCCAATCTCATTCAATGTTGAAGATAGAAGTTATCGCAGGGCATCCCCTTTTCGGATATTAAGCCCCAAACGGGAGAAGAAAGTTTAATCGGAAAATGTGTACTTATACGATTCATTATTTGTAAATTCCAAGAGTGAAATTTCCGTCCGCCGTCCAGACCGTTTTGAGCAGTAGGCTTTTTTTTTCTAGCTCAAACCCGCGAGGCTCTGTGAGGCTAAAATGGAGCTATGGGAGCGGTTTTTGAAAGTTTTCGGCTGTGATATCGAGTGGGGTGTCGTTTATGAAGTATTTCTGGAGGCAGGATACACTTTTTGGGAGTTCTAGAACTATCGGATTTCACCGAGGGGAACTATGGGGTTGGTCTTCGAGGGGCTTTTAAACAATGCAAGGAAGTGGAATGAGGTGTCGTTTTCCGAGTAATTTTGGACGTAGAATAAATTTTGTGGAATCCCACAACCGTCCTATCACTGTTCGGATTTTTTTTTATTGACAGTTTTTTTACGATGTGATCGACATAAAATTAATTTTTGCACCCTTGTGTAAAATTTGTAGATCCACTTTCAGCACGGAGCATGTTTTTACCGTCACCTAACTACTACTTAAAGACTACCCAAGAAACCGACCGGAGACCAATCCGAAAAACCCCATAGATCCTCAAATCCGATGGTTCTGGGACCCCCAAAAACGGATTCTACGACCAAAAATACTTCTCAAACGACATCGTATGAAATTTACAGTCACGTGAATCGCCGTGAAGTAACGCTACAACAGTTGGTTGATGGTTCGCGTTCCAGGTCTGCTAGTGCACTGTTGGACGGAAGTCAACAGCGATCCAGAAGGCATTGAGACAGCTGTCGACAGCTGTCAACTTCAGTCGACAGACGCCGTCAGACCTGGAACCAACCTAATATTATTAAAACAACATAATAATAATATTATTATTATTATTATGACTTTGCCACTACTTTTGTGACGCATTTAATGTGCCACTAAAGTAGCGGCAAAACGGGTGATGGCCAACAGTCATAATAATATTATGATGTTTTAATATGGTCTGTAAGAAGGGAAGTGACGCTTGGCGTTTGGTTTGCTTATACATAGTTAAAATCTATTTCATCCAAAAACTGAAAACTTGGCACCTCACTGACGACCAGAAAATCTCCCAAGAAAACCATTAACCACCAAAAGAGCGAAAAGCGATCCCGACGGTTTGGAAAAGACGTTAATGGGATTGTGTTACTGGCGTAAAAGAGGTCCTCGGACGGGACGAGAACCCAGAGTGGCAGGAAAATAAGAGGAGAAAGACGGTAGGTACGAAAATGGGTAAGACAGAAAATAAGAAAAGGACCGACCCACCGCGTTCTTGGATGACCTGTAAGATAATTGGAAGTCTGAGGCCAGCAGAGGTTCATATCGACAAGAGAGGAAAGGTCTGAAGACATGACAGGGAGTGGAGGAAAAGGTAATGAGGTGCCTACTAAGGGTTGAAGGTCCTGGAAGGCTATTGTCCACGAGTAATTTGATATAGGTTCGCCTTGAGCCTTGAACACCCCCCTCAACCGTGTGCTCTCTTGGGGAATCATGCTGACAGACTTTTGAGGCATTCTCTCTTTTTTTCGTCCTTTAGGCCTTGAATAAGGATCATAGACTGTCTCTAACAAAGAGGAAGTTAGCTGGGGGTGGAGGTTGCCTGACGTGGGAAGTCTTTTCCTTGTACCGATTGAAATGCCATCAGAGGAGACGTGAAAAGGAGTTGATTAGGTTCGGGTGATCCAATTTTCCTTTTCGAAAAAGACTGGCAAAGGGAGTAGCATCACCTTTATGGGGGGATTCGAGGAGAGGGGTCAGAAATAATGTGAGATTAGACGAACGCGCAAAGGGTGTAGACAAATTTGTCCTACAAGTGAGCCAGCATGACTGAGAAGCTTCCCGATGAACAAAGTGTTGGCCACCAGTAAGTGGGTGATGATCGAGTCAACTTCATCACTCCTGTACAGGATAGCTCTGGTAAAAGACCCACCAGCAGAGCTCTGTGAGCCCTAACCCACTTCAAAAAGAGCATTATGGTTCTGCACACATCCAAAATCACAAGGGGTCCTCATGCCAGGCCGTTCTCGAGCTGATAACGTTTTTAAATGTGCTATTATATTCGATAAAAATTTGACAAATAACTTATTATTTGAAATAAGACTCAGTTATCAGCCATGTTACCATAAGGCAGAACAATATGGCCACTCACCTCCAGCTGTATTCTCCCACATCGTCTGCACTGTCAAGGAATATAAAAATATAAAAACACTGAGTTATGGGGGAAAATATACATCATGTAGTACCGAGTAGGATTAACCGGGGCTAGGTAATAATGGAAGAATTATAAAATTACCTTCACGTTTTCCTTCCTTTTTCATGATAGCACGTCAAACGTACTACATACGTTAGCTATTACATACAAAGAGGGCGAGGGCACCCCTACAACGACGTCTAGCCTTTCACGTTGATCAAAATTCTCATGATTTTGGCCAAAGTTAAGAGATCAAACTCAGAAGATGAGCTTTTGGCTTTGATTGATTTTTCCATATTTTATTAATATTCATTTATTTTATTTTATTTTATTTTTTAATGTTGTACTGGCATAAGTGTATGTGGGGTGATATTGTGTGATTGATCTTCAGAATCTAATTATGCTCTTTTAGGCTGTATTCGTGCTGTTGCACAAACAATTTCTTATGAGGTAAGAATAGCTTGAATCATTATTTGTTTGTTTATTTATACTGATAGATTTTTTTTTTTTTAATTTTATACTATATCAAAATTATGTTTGATTCATATTAAATTTGAAATAAATTTTATTTTATTACCTACTTTTTTTTAGGTTTGTAAATCTTTTCTTTTTTTTTATCTAAATAGATAAGTGACTTTACTTTAAGGATTACTGATAATATTATCAGTAATCCTCAAAGTAAAGTCACTTCATTTTGTTGGTGCGGCGTGGTGGCCAGCTTCATTACTACTAGAGCAAAACATTTCGCCTCAAACAAATGGCCCCAACCGCATCAGCTTCAATAGTTAGGCTGACGGAGAGTATTCAGACGAAGACCTGACAAAACTCTCCAGAATTATCCAATCACCGAATATGAATAATCGAGAGTTATTCCCGATTAATTATACGGGGATGTAGTGACTCCCCAATCGACCAGACGGTGTTGTCGATCAAATCCTCGAGTAAGGAATTCGAGTCCTGAAGTTCGCCACTAGTATGAATCTCCGAGTACCGAAAAGCGTACTGTCAGTACTAAGTTCCTAGTTTTCCTTAGTCCTGAAACACCCATGCGACTAGTTCCCGCCACCTTTTAGCCCGATCGCACTATCAGGAGGGTCTGTTGAAGGATTTACGGTGGGAAATCAAGTGTCCTGTCCTTTTCGCTACTGCTAGAGCTCATGAGGGACTCCCGTTAATGGAGTCTGCACCCAAAAATACTTCAAAGAGGACAAGAGTTTTTTATCCCCCCCCCCCCCCTAAATCCTTCAACACACTCTCCTGATAGTGCGATCCAGCTAAAAGGTTGCGTACTAGGGTACGGAGTATTTCGTGAAGATTGTAGTTTTGAAAAATTCTTACCTACTACCGAAGTCGCCGTGGACTGTTTTCCTCCCTTTGACCTAGTCGCATGGGTATATCAGGACTAAGGAAAACTGGGAACTTAGTAGTGGCAGTACGCTAGTACAATAGCTTTCATACTAGTGGTGAAAGGTCACAAATTCCTTACTTGAGGATTTGACAGACAAAACCGTCCGGTTGATTGGAAAGGCTATATTAACTATAAAAATAACTACAGGTTTAAATATTCTAAATTTGAGCATGTAAAATTTAATTTCTTAACATGTTTTTATTGGTAGAGATTTAAATTAACAGAAGAATAACAAAGACGATTCAGAGGGGTAACCAGCTGTATTGAGTGAAGCCGATCTGATAAAAAATGGTACACCATTCCAGATCCGTATGAGTTTCAAGTTAGTTATACGAACTATGAAATCGCTCATCACCTACTTGCAACTCTATCCCAAAATCAACTTCTCAGTCCGTTCGTCTGATCCACTTTCGTTGTCAATTGCTGATGATTGAGGGTGGTACTGGTGGTAGCCTTCATGATTCCCCCAAGAGCGTAGTAAGGACAGATTCTGTTGATTTTTAAGAACTGCTAGCCGTCTCCTGGACACCAACTGCTGGATTTCGAGCTGCATCTCAATGGCATCAGCGGGAGGGAGCGTCCGAAGTTGAGATGCAATGCTGCAGCAGAAGGTGTCAAACTCGTCTGGAAGATTACAAAAACTTGAGAAAACTGATGATAACCGGAGAATTTTCCAAGAAAGCGTTCCTACCTTCATGTTGAGGAAGAGATGTCGCTTGAGGCGAGAGACAACTCCGCTCATGCGATTGAACCCGAACTGGCTGGACGTCAGCGTGTTCGCCAAACTGCTGCTGATGAACGGGTTTCTTCGGAGGGCGTCTTTTAACGTTCATGTTCAACGTCCTGATGCCCCCACAGTTGCTCGACGGTTCCAATTTCGGAGTGAATACGTTTTTCTCGTTTCCTTCCGGAACGAATTCAAATATGAGATGCTCTTGGTCCACCTCTTCTTGATTCGCCTCATCTTTCTGAAATTGATTGGTACGGTTCAATACAATATTGATCAATTGATTATCCTCGATGAGATTTGCGCACCTGTTCTCTTTGAATGACTTGGCACTGCTCCGCCGTCGGAGGCTCAGGCGATGCAGGAGAGTAGTAAGCTGGCGGACACTGGTGAGGGGTCTTCCTTGGAATAATGACATCATACAGGAACTCGAGTTCATGGAACCTACATCATTACCATTATTTTATTTGTCATTTTAAACCAACGGCTGTGTGGAGCAATGAGGGTAGGCCTTTGAGCCGCTTTCACTGCTACCCATATCAGCCACGTCGGGCACAAATACTATCTTACTATAAGTTAAATATAAATACGATCTTCTACAATATCTGTTAAAATAGGTGGCCTTGTGATGCCAGGCACTCACTCACCAATACAATGATGGTTCATAAACATCACCCCCAGCCTTTTTGCTTTCTTCCACTTTCTTCTTCTCCTGTAGGTAAGTGGATCTCAAGCTGCTCAACTTCCTTTTGGCTTCCTCCTCCGTTATGTCGTACTTCGCTGCCAGTTTGGCCAAAGCCGCCCTCCGTTTTTCCGCGCACTTGTAGTCGGGGTTTTTGATATCCCAAAGGCACCCACTGCCTTTGTAATCGTGTATGAAGGAGTACATCAGCTTTTCGGAAAATACCAGCCTTTGACGTTTCATCTTGGATGCCATCATTTTAGCGTGATTATGAGCCATTAAATGGTTTTGATGTCAATCGCAGAGAACTAATTGCGATACCATTTCAATTGTTTATTTTGACCCCCTAAACGTAAATTGAGTTCGAACTCAGCGAACGCTCTAAAATGGAAATAAGCGGATTTCGTACATACACCCTTTGAATGTTGAATGAAAATAAACAGCCCGGACCTCACAGAGATCAAACAAGGGACACATTGCGCCTCAAACATCACGCTCAAAAGCACATGTTTGAAATTCACACGCGTAAAATTTGACAGTCCAAAGTTCACTACAACATCGACTCTTTAGCCAAAAACTACTATAAAAGTCAACTATCAAAACGCAAGCATTCCAATGGACGACTTCCAGCTCTTACACAGTGTTTCCAACTGTTCAATAAAACTACCTATTTGAAAGTTGCCGAAAACATGCATCGTTCTTGGTCACAATTTAAAATCAATCGATTAAATTTTAAATTTTCTCCCAAGGACTACGTGGTACTTACGTTGGCGTGTAGTTCGCATTTATCCCATCGATTGATTTGTGTTAGAATGTTGGCTAACATGGAACAGTAGTTGTCGCTGCTATCTTCTACTATCACCTGTTATCGGTATCACATTTACCAACTGATAATCGTGTTTATTTCCTCTCGTGAAGTGTCATTCTGTTCTTACGTGTATGCGGTCACTGCATTGCAGTGGTTTGGTTCTAATTTAAAGTAAGAAATCCCAATCGCCGGCTCTGGAACGAAACGTACGTGATTTTGAATGATATTCAATGGCGAACATAGAGAAGGTGAAAGTGTTGGTGCTTGGAGACTCGGGTGCGTCTTTTTGTATGTCACATTTCGATTTCCTCCTTTGCCGGGACGTCTTCGTAAACAATGCCTCCTAATGCGGCGCCCATTTGCCCATTTTTTTTTTTTTTTTTTCAGGAGTCGGGAAAACGTCTCTCACTCACCTTATCGCTCACAACGAACAAATTTCAAACCCAGCGTGGACGGTCGGTTGCTCGGTGGAAGTAAAGCTCCACGAATTCCGCGAAGGAACTCCAACTCAGAAGACGTACTTTGTTGAGCTGTGGGATATCGGAGGAAGCAGCAATCACAGGAACACCAGAAGCGTCTTCTACAATCCTTTTCATGGTATGGTATGAACAGGATGTGTGCGATAGATTCATTGATGGGCTCTTAGTGAGAATCGGGCATCTTGTTCTTTAGTATCATACATAATTTTTGTATGTCACGGTACTTGGTATAGGTAAATAATACGACTATAAAAATGCAAAACGATAACATTATTTTGTGTTTTTTATAAAATTGAAGACGGGATGGTTCCGAGATTGGGATTTACATCATTTGATAAGTTTCACTTTAGCAAAATTGAAATTATTTTGTCCCCCAAAATCAAAGTGTTTGCACTTATTCGTCCCCATCGTGGTTTTGCCGGCCATTCTGATCTCACTTTCTTCTCATAGAGTTCTTGGTCGTGTAGGTCTGTCCGACTGTCACCCAAAACAGATCTCCATCTCCATAATATGATATTATTGTATATCATAAAATCCCGTATGTCTGTCAACGGAACCACATGTTTTAATAGTCCCGTTGGACGTTTTACCAGTTTATTCAGTTAAAAAATGGTACGTAGGTCCGTTGTATTTTGGCTGCTGGGGGACACCCCAGAACCCCGGATGACTTTACTTGAAGCTTTCGGCTTAAGTTTTTGAAACATCTCAAAATTTCATCAGCTCAATTGTCTGAATGGTGATTTACTAAATTCTGGATTTCTTAACTCGCAGCTGCAGTAATAAAATTTATTAAATAGAAGCGTAAAAGGTTCCAGGTCTGACAGCGTCTGTCGATAGAAGTTGACAGCTGTCACAAGACTTCTGAATCGCTGTTGAGTTCCATCACACTGGCAAACCTGGAACGCCGAACAACAAACTTTTGTAGCGTCACTTCAAGGTGATTCACGAGACTGCAAATTTCATACAGTGTCGTTTTAGAAGTCTTTTTGGTCGTGGAATTCATTGTTGGTGGTCCCAGAACCATCTGATAAGGGGATCTATGGGTTTTTCGTGGGGCTACAAAATTTTTAGCCCCATGAAAGCCCCATTGATCATCATCTGGAGGGGATGAGCGGACAACTTCACACGCCGAGCACCAAAATAAGATGAGAAGGTTGGGAGTTTGATCGTTTAGCCCCGAAGGCTCAAACCGCGGGAGTAAACAGCAATGCCTGTACACAAGCACTGCTGTTAAAATGAATGCCAGCCTTAGGGCTGTATAGCATTAAATCCCCTTCAGATCGAATATTCAATTTCATAATAGTAAATAGATTATATTTTCCATCAAAAGTTTTAGCAATATCAGTGTTGAGCGTGAAGCCTGAACTTATGCCAAAACTTTACCTACCTAAATGAATCTTTCAATTTATCACCATTCCCAGTCGACATATTGGGCAAAATATACATTTTGTACGGATAGTAAATAGCACTGAACGCTCATTAGAGTCTGTACTTGTGGGCCTGCTGATCAAAGACGGTGTGGAGTAAACAGTAACGCTCCCCTTCTCCGCGTTTTCCGCTTTCAACGTAGTGCGAAACTGTGGGAGTAAACGATCAACTTTTTTCGAGCTTGGGAGTAAACGCTCATACGCCCAACTGCGCATGTCTCTGTCAATTTCTGTTAACAGTCCGCCAAACCTGGAACAATCCTAAAATTGTTAATATACAACCAAGCGTCACTTCCCTTCTAGATACCATGAATGGTTTCTATGATCTACTAAATCAAATTCAACGTATGATGATTAGGGTCGTATGATCTCGCTTTTGCCGCTACTTTTGTACATATTTTTTGGCCGAGGAGCCAAAGCTAAAGCACGTTCATGCTAAAAGAATCTTATAAAGTTGGTTTATGCTTGTGGGGCAGTTAATTTTGCTGCTACCAAGGCATCTTGGTGGGCATTTCGACGACAGGACGCCTAATAGTGTCCTTCAGATGAGCCAGGATCCGTGGATGACACGAGGGATATAAGGTTGTCTGATAAAAAGTAATGGCAAGGGGCCAAATCACAATGTACGATCAAATTATATGTATGTATGTGGGGTATAAAACTGTTTGATGTAATCGGAATGGTACGATTCAGCTCCGTTTGTTGTCACATTGCTGTCAGGGGGCGAAGCAGACCGTTGGAGGAAACGAAGCGTCATCTTCAATGTCCGCGGACGAGTGCACTGTACTGCGTAGTTCTGAGGGAGTTATATTTTTACTCAAGTACCATTAAAGCAACTTTTATTGCATCGAAGTGAGCTAGGAAACTTTAAGCGCCACCCTCTCCTGTTATTGTAATTGTAGTAACTGGTCTAAAATGTTCATTACCTAGTGAATGATTGTACGAGGTTAAACAAAATGAATTCCCATGTTGGGAATGTACCCAAAAATGAATTCCCGGAATTTTCCTATCTCTGGATAGATTCGTTGTTTTGAAAAGTTACCTAGCCGTAATATCCGGGAGCATATCCCAATAACTCATAACCATTGCATGATCCAA
Organism: Pilophorus perplexus; assembly: GCA_955831195.1. NCBI lineage: Eukaryota > Metazoa > Arthropoda > Insecta > Hemiptera > Miridae > Pilophorus > Pilophorus perplexus. Next base: position 18,281,258 of record OY037012.1, read on the forward strand.
ACCAGTCACTCAAATTCCCTGGCAAGGGATGCAGAGGTTCACGATAAATTACCCTAACAACGTTTTGTTTCAGGTATTATATTCGTTCACGATCTTACTAACCGGAAATCTCAACAGAATTTGAAACAATGGCTAGCAGAAGTGATGAGCAAAGAAGGCGGCAAAGGGAAACCCGTTTACGATGAATTCGACACCGAACAATTCGCCGGTTCCAACATGGTAAGCCGCGCCGGATCTTGGGAACCCTTGCTGGTTTTTTGGTGTGATTATTTCTCTGTTTTCAGCTGCCCATGATAGTGATTGGTACAAAGTTGGACCAAGCCAGTGAAATAAGAATGCAAGCCAAGCACACCTACGACATTGCTCAGGATTGGGGTGCAGACAGTATCGACTTGGTAGGTCGCAAATCGATTCCTGTTTTCATTCTTGCTTCTAATTTACTTCATGTTGATTTTCGGTCATCTTTTCTACTGGCGATTGTCCATATTTTCAGGATTGCATGGATCCAAGGTCTTTAGCCCCGGGCAGCAGTTCTGCGGTGAAATTATCAAGATTTTTCGACAAGGTGATAGAAATGAGGTACTACAAAAAAGACTACATGGCTCCAACGGCGAACTTTTCGGACAAAAGGCGGTTCCCACTACCTCTAGTCAAAACGATTCATGGAGACTGACGCAAGCGCTCTTTGTCATCGCCTCTCAGCTCGCATTAATTTTGACGTAAGTTTTCGCCTGTTACAATCCATATTTGGGCGGAATCGACTGATTGATGATATTTGATTCTATTAGAAGCCATTGATTAGTTGGTATACGTCAAGCATTACACGATTAGTCAACTCGTGCTGCTGTTGAAATGTGAAACCTTTGCTGTCTGATTTGATCTTTCTTACCTATAAGAAGCGTGTGAGCTCTCAAGTACTGCCCACTTGTGGTTATTTTTATTCGAGTAAAAAGATAAATGTGTATCCACTCAGGGTAGCTGTCATTAACCCCTGAAAAATCTATATGTGTATGGAACATTAGATCTTGGTTTGGCACCTCTCAAAACCTCTTGGCCCGAGCCCCTTTAAAACAAACGATATCTCTCCTGAAACAAACGGGTCATTAGTCTGAATGTGGTTGTCTATAATTGTTGAGGAAGGACAACCAAGGCCAAGGGATGTGATAAATAAAGCCTTCCAGGTTGTCTTGAGACGGTAGCCGACCCATAAGAGTTCTGTATACAACTGTCTGTAAAGCGCCATTTCTCTGCTGTGCAGCAGCAGCAATTTCCATTACGATGCCCACATGCGGCTCCAATTTAACAAAACCCAAGGCTTTGGTAATAAAATTTATTTTCATTTAGGTAATGGAAAAAAACAGCTTTTCAAGTATGAAACAATATTATATTCTAGAAAGATCAAGGAAGAGTACCATGAAATATATTATCATCTCCCGCTTTACAAACTATACCAACTGAAGTCACACTTGAGAACATCTAAAATATATCATTATAACCGACTAATTTTTCGTTAATACCAAAATGTCTTAAGAGTACGTTTACTTCAACTAGGCAAATTCTACTACGGTTATCACACTACAAGATATGCACCATTCATTCACCTGTTACTTTTACCTCATTCATTACCTAAAAAAACGTATTTACATCTGTCATGTGTTCTGAGATCAGTTTCAGTACATCATAACTTGAAACTACGTACACAATTGTAAATATAAGTTGGGCTGTGTCTATTGTATTATAAATACAAGATCTATGAGTATGAATACAATAATATTATATATTATAATTATAACAATAATTGTTATTGTGCGAATTATATTCTTTACATGGCGACTTTGGATAAACTTACTCTCCAAAACTGTTCAAAACGAGCCCCCCCCCCCCCCCCCCCATTCAGCAACCAAACACTGTTACTGTTACATTCAGGCAAGGTTAGGCCACATTTGAAAACTGGAAGTTAAACTTATTGCAAAACGATATTTCTCGAGCCGAAAGCAGTAAAAATGGGACATTTCAACTGTGCATTTTTCAACGTGTTCTTGCGTTTTTCTTGTAAAAAGAATTACTTATTTGAATTTATCATCGAAAAAAACCGACGGTAGACCTACGGTTCTACAGTCAGATCATCAAAATTTGATCATTTAATGATTTAATTAAATTAAATTTTAATAACGATTAATTTTACGCGTAACAACGAACATTACCTCTTAACAACAAATACAAACAAACACAAGCCACATGGAAACGGCCTGTTAATCAACATTTTCGCCGTGACGTTACGGTTGGGGGGGAAAACAAGCCATCAATTGAATTGAATAGATGAGCGCAACCTTTTTGTTATTACGATATATTTAATGAGCGAGAGAAACTAAGAAACAGTAGGTATCTAGCGACCAAACTATGCCACACAACACATCATCCACGTGATGCTCATTACGTAAACAACTGCACCCTAACGACCGATGCGTAATAAAACCTTATGCCGATCAGAGGTAACGAACGGCTCAGGCTGCAAAAATCGTTTTGGAGTCGTTGGAATCAGCCTGAAAAGCTCATTCCATAGACCCTTGTACCAACGAAATCGGACAAAAACTTTCGTCCCGCTTTTGAGGCCTCCTTAGTTTCACATCAGAGATAAACAACTTTCGTCGTGAAGGACCTCCCGAAAACCGATGAAGGGGATGAGGGAGGAAAAATCAAGGTAGCCTATAACCACCCCCCGAACTCGCTGATGACAATGAGACCACCCTCATGAAAATCTGTTGAGCCGCTCGGGCGTGATGCTCTGTACACAAAAAAAAAAAAAAAAAAACATACATGTCGAAGAGGTGAGCGCACCTTTCCATTTTTTGGAAAAAGGTTGCGCTAAAAATGGAAACGTCCTGTTAATCATTATTAAATTAGGCATCTAACTAGAAGGGAACGAGAACAATCGTTCGGACTTTCACAAAATTCTTGTGTTACAGAGAGTCATTTTTTTCGCTCCTGTACAAAACCTCATGGGGATCCAAAATTATTTATTACGATGTTTTAAATAATCATTTGTAGTTTATTACCCTTATTGGAATGTAATTTATTGACAATTAATATCCTCAACTGATATGTATTTACATCTCATTGTTCTAGCTTTCATATGGCACTTCGTATGTCATTGTTCTAGCTTTCTTATGGCATAAGCTGGTTTTCAGCTTGGCTCATCTGAAGGGCCTGATAAATTTAGAACATGTGCACATGGTTGCTCTGAGATTTTAAACTGTCCATAAAACGGCGGGAAATCAACTGGAACCCAAAGTTTCAAGGCGCAAATTGTCTCACAGTCTCCTATTTAGGTTAGCTGAACGTTCAATCCAAAAAAAAAAAAAAAAGTTTCGAAGATTTACGTGGCTCCAATGAATCTGTTGAAGTAGCGAGTCGTCGCGAGATAGTCAGTTTCATAGACGTCAGGGATGATCCCGCGGGCCCCAACGTTGTAGACCATGGTGACGGACGAGGTGCCCAGATGGCGCTTTTCGAAGGAGATGAGCTGCTCGAAGAAGGCGTTGTTCGGTCGGATGCACTGCCTCCTCGAGTGAACGTGGTGGTAGGCTTCGGCCAGGGACATGCCCCCGTACTTGACAAGGTATCCGAGGCACAGGGAGGCCGACCTGCTGACACCGGCGACGCAGTGTACCAGCGTTTTTCCGCCTTCATTTTTCACCTGTAACGGTATGAATGGATGAATTCTTTAATATGAGGGGCGTCTCAAAAGTAAGGTTTCCTATGCTATAAACAAAAAACCGTTTTTACAACGTATAGGTATTTATTGCATTGTGTTCAGTTACATCTTATATTTTTTTGCACGTGAACCGGGGGAGCAATTTATGTAGGTATGTCCTCCTAGAAATACTGTGTGTCTAATCTAGAGGTTCAAGCCAGTTTTTGGTCACTTTTTCTCATGCACAATCAATTTATTAGGGTCCTACATCTGGCTGAACACACTACAGGAATACAGATTTTATTTTATTTTATTTATTTATTTTTTTTTTTTTATTTTTTTTTAATAAGCCATTTTTTATTGATAATTAAATTTTGCACAATTTATACCAGAGAATTATGTTTTTCCTGAAAACCCCGATTTATGAGAGATTAGTGGGATAACAGCTAAAGTGGGAAACTGGAATAATTTATTGAGGATGTGGGCGTCCCGAGGCTATCACTACTCTACTGGTGGATGCCTGCTATAATAGTCGGAATGGGAACTCCTCGGGCAAACTATGAAGGACACCCGGTTTACCGGTGGGCTGCTCCCAGAAAAAATAAACCGTCAAAATCAAAAATCCTGTCTTGCCTGATGTTCTAGAGCATTCATTCAACTCTAACTTCATTTGATAAAACTTCGCGCCTCCTCGGGTTTTAGACCCCTTTGGTCACCAAGTCATGATCATACTGCGATGTCGACAGTAACTGTTTTTCGGCGACTTTATCAACACGTCTTTTTTTTTAGTTAGGACAACATAAAGACGTGTCCTAAAGTCTAAAGAAATGTTTGTTGAATTGTGGTAATCAAGTGAGTGAAGGTAGTAGAATCACAACACTCACATGTCCCACATGTCCAAAAATACCTCACGTACTAACGGATGCAACGCATTCCACGTGAGACATTAAATGTTTTTTTTTGGAGTTGTCACTTATCTGGGTCGTTGTCCACTCAAACCAAAATATACAAGTGCATCGCTCCATTCGGCCTCCAGCCAAATATTAGAGCTAAGTCGGCTCCGCTCCTCGACCTTTTTATTTTACCATCGTTTTCAGAGGCCGTCCGTCACCTGGTTTTCAGAAACTGGCGCCACCGGAGTACCTCCTCCTCTTCCTCTTCACTCCAGGGGTTCACGAACTTTTCGAGATTAATGGTTGCATTTGACTTGAACCGCACTTGAATATTTGGGCGGGCGCCAGTTCCTCGGACGGCAGTGACAAAATTAACAACGTCATTTTCATGAATGGGATCGCAAAGGGAGTGGGCATAATGAATTGAACCGTAAGAACAAGAAGAACAACCGTATATCACACTTCACTGAATGCTGATTTATGCAAAAAAAAAAAAAAACAAAAAAAAAAAAACAGCACTTTGAGGAACTTGGAATGTGATGAGCTCTCTAGACTATACTCATGTTAAAAATAACTGTTTCCTTACTGTAGAACATGTACTTAGTCACCCGCCTTGCTGGCCAAATATGCCACCAAGAGGGAAAGAGGAAGCGGAGGAGCGTTTTTTGAGTTTGAATAGAGGTTTGAATTATGTATCGTTCTAATTGTAAGATATCCCATTTGGTTTCGTCTTTCCAATAATTTCCAGCAGCTTTTTTGCGGTCGGCTCAAATCATGAGACCCAACTATTTTGGAGACATCATTATAGCTCAGATTTCAGATGTCTGTTAGGTTCTAACGTTTTTCTTGTCGACTGCAATAGGCATCCCACACCGCATAAATCTGATGACAGATCCAGGACTCTGGTTCCAACAACCCTTCATATTCTCCAGCGAACGCTGGCTTGGACGTTGGGAAGTGGGATCCCTTTACTACTGCCAGGCCGTCTGGATCTGCAGCACGGGCAAAACTCCGCCTTCCAGAGTTCTTGTAGGAGTACATATGTTATTCAAACAACTACAGTGAAATTAATCTGAATAAACCTCCAGCCGAGAAACCCCAGGCATCACCTTTGACTAATAAATCGTGGAGTCTAGGAAACCTACCCTGGAACTCCCTGACACACCGATATGGACGTAGAGCATTCTACTTTCCGTCTTTCACTCAACGCTCAGGTACACCTGACTTGGGGTTTTTGGAGTTTTTCAGGATAGGAGAGCCCCAAAACCATAAAACCACTAACTCCGAGACTTTCTGAGCGAGTAGTAAACAAAGGACTTGGGATGACAGTGTGGGGTATTACTGATAACAAGACGATATGGGGTATTCACTTAGCATCGATTGCCTCCCTATCAATTTTCTTTTAAACTATCAACTTCGATCGATTTGCAGCGAGAAAACGCGTCGAACGGTAGGTATTCATAACTCATTACGATGTGGGATGTTGCTCTGACGCCCTCGATATGTTGTATGATGGTCCTATGATTGCTGGAGGCCCCCGGTACGTGGTGTTTGGCCCACCGCAGTGACAAAAGAAAGCGTAAAGCGTTGATACTCGAGAATGATTTTTTTAATTTTTTTTTTTTTTAAGCCGGGGACCTATGGCTAAAGCATGTGCATGCTAAAATTGTTTTTGTTCCTCCCCACACTTGATCTCAAGTTTTTCAACCCTCACCTCTTGAATCAAGTCGGCAATTCGGTCCAAATGTGAATTGATATCCCCCGTGAGGCGGTCCACGACGTCGACGTTGTAGTGGCGCTCGACTTCCGGTGGGAGCGGCGGTTGGGGGAGTTCCGGGGCGGCGGAGACGACGCAGGTGATGCCGAGCGACCGCAATTTGCTGGCCGTCACGGCAGCCGCACCGCACAGGTACAGCCAGGGTTCAATTTCAGCGACAGCGAATCTGTAATGTGAAACCGTAATATAATTTTTGGCAGCAGTTGATAATCTGCAAAGCTTAGTGGCATCTTCATTTATTGTACTTATTATAATTATTAATTTATTTGTACTTATTATAATTATTCATTTATTGTACTTATTATAATTGTACTTATTATTATTAATATGATTATAATCAACCGATGTTTCCACGACGAGTACCTACTCAAAATTTGTCGTTCAACAAGATTGATTTAATGACTGACAAACACGACTTTTAAGGACACTTCCATGACATTGTAGTAGTGTCGGCAAGGTTTTCAGGCCGAGGGCCACTTTCACCACCCGGATCAGTGGAGAATCTGTGTAGCTAAAATGGTGCTATAGGAGTTGTTTTCGCGGATTTTGGGTAGGGCTCGAGTGGGTAGTCGTTATCGAAGTATTTTTGAACTAGAGTCCGTTTATGGGGGTCTCAGACATATCTGACCTCATCATGGGGATCTATAAGGCTACAAATAGGTACCTATTGGTTTTCATGTACGTCAGCTGGTCGAAAGAGGAAACGTTTTCGTGATAATTTTGGACGTAAAATCCATCTTTGGGGTCCCTTATCAGTCTAAACAACAATTTTACACAAGGGTTTATTATTCTATGGTATAGGTTAATTGTAATTAAGGAGTTTTGAGGTATTTTCCAACCCCTTGTCCAGGACAGATTACGAACAAGAACGCCTGCGCTCTAGAGTATTCCAACTTGCTATGCGTATCCCAACCACCGCAAGGACAGTTCCAGGACTTAGTGTTCTGTATTCCTACCCGCTTTGGACCCTGTTCAAGACCAGTCCCAGGTTGTTCCGGATTTTTCTGAGGACTGCTTGAGGACAGGTTCCCCCAGCATCGTTCGGGATGTGTAACTATGAAGTGGGGGGGAAGAGGACGTGCCTCTCAGCCAATCAGGTTGCACCTGTAATCGTCTACAGGGACAGTCCCAAATCTATTCCAACCACGCTGTGTAGAGAAATGGTATGATACAAGTCCTGTCCGCGCATGTGCAGTACTCGGTTGTCTGTGACATGTTCTGGGCAGGGAGGTTGGAAAATACATTTGGTAATCAGTGGCTCAGCGGTTTGAGTGTTGGACTGCTGCTGAGTCAAAGGTTGCTAGTTCGATCCCAGCTGCCGCTAAAAATCTTCCCTGTACTGATAATCACTTCTTGGAAGGAAATGGCTAACCACCGAGAGTATCTTTCCCTGGAAAACCTCTCACATTTGCCGTTTGGAGCTGGCATTGAACCATGGAGGAAAGAATTTCTTTCCTCCATGGCATTGAACAGTAGGTCCCTACAACTTCTGTAATAACTGGTCATCACGCTCAACAGAAGTAACTTCTGTTAACTGTTAATAGCAAGAGGGAACCTACGCTCGCTAGCGGGTATGGCAGTCAAAGAAGAAGAAGAACGAGTTTTGGAGAAAATAAAAATTTTGTACAACGTTTGGAGTGCTGTGGGACCTCGAAAAATTGGTTACCGGTAACCAACCAACGTATAGGCCTATACGTCAAAGTCATTTGACCTCCCTCGGATCCTTCAAAAATCCCATTCCCCCCCCCCCCCCCCAATAGATCACGGTGAAATCGGATCGTTCTGGGACCTCCAAAAAATGGATTGTACGTCCAAGCATACTTCGAAAACGACCCCATAGCCAAAACCCTTCAAACACCCTTACTACCCGTAGCCCCTTTTTTAGTCCCACAGAGCCCCAATGTGAGTATTTCGTCAAAATTGCAGATTTAAAAAACAAGCCTATTGCAAAAAACGGCTCGGACGGCGGATTGACATTTCGTTTTTGGAATCTGCGTGTCTTGAAACGGATAATGTCAAATTTTGAGGCCGACCAGAATTTTCGACCTTTATTCCAAGAATAATAAACCAAAAGAACAAAATTGAAAAATTCAAATTTAAAAAAAAACTAAAATTTGTAGGATTTGCTTGTGTCCTTACATCTGCACCTTAGCATAAATTAAAAGATCGTCGATGGCTTCCATGTTAAAAAATCAAAACTTCAATCAAAAAGATAACCATAAATTAGGTTGGCTCCACTCGAGTTGATGAATATTTCCAGTCGTGGACTTCGGAGTACACGAAAGCTTGCGAGGACTAAACGAAGTTAAGGTCTTATCTTCGTTTCCTCTTCGCAAGCTTTCGGTGCTATGATGGCCACCCTCTCCTGCGTATAGCATCGCCTAAATGTAATTAAATAGTTAACTTTTTAAACATTTTTTAAAGATGTAAATCATCAGTTATGTTTAAATAGGTACTTATTAGAACTGAGTGAGCTAAGGTTTGACAATCTTTCAAACAATATTATGTAAGGCGGATTGTGCACTTGTGGGGAATCATTCCTCCGCCTATTACATCAAATAGGTTCTCGACTAAACCTAATTTAAACTTTTTAGTGATACCACAACAATTGGTAATGGTATATATCACTGGTATAATATACCAGGATATATTATATCAGGAATGAAATTCTCTCAAGACGCACGTTTTCGTTTCGTGCAGGTGAAGATCTCGTGAAGGTCGTAATTTTGACTTGGAAATTCTGAAATTTTGCACTACTCCTTTTTGAAACTTGTATATCAAGCTTGCAGGTTCAATTTGACCCTTTAGAAGTAGATTTTACCAAGTTGGGTACAGAGATTTATAACCAAATAATAGAGGATCTTGAACATGATCACCTCAACAAGCACAAGTACCAATAGAAAACGTTAGAATATGAGAAACATTAAAATTTAATGTAAACATAATATGTTTCTTGTAAAATTTTTTGTAAGGTTTGTAGCATTTCTGGTTTTAAGTCAGTTCAAGGAATGAATTGAAAATGTTTACATTTTATGTAGGTACTCACAATTTTGTACTGTCGTTGTTAGAATGCCGGTCGGTGGAAGACGAAGGTTGCCCGTCCGCTACCATGTTGGGATCTATCAAGCACGGTTTTAACTTGAAATCGTCTGTTCAGAATAAGGACGGCGAAATTAGTTAAAATGCGCGTAAAGGTCTGAGTGGTAGGGCTGCAAACACCGGAGGGAGTTTAAAATATAATGAACGTAGGTGCGACGGAGAACTTTTCAACTGAAGAGTTGGCGGGCATCTGAACTCAGGTGGTAAACAGAGCAGATGGGCGGGCGGCCAGAGAATTTCAGCATTCCAAATACCTCCCTCCACCGATGTTGACTCCGTCTCCGGGGATCTCCCTCCAACGCCGTCGCGACAAAGAAGATACCAACCCCGGTCTGCTCCCAGGAGGGTGTCCGTGCTGTTTTTCAAGGGGGGTGGAAATCTGTTGAGCGGCTGGACGCTAAGGGATGAGATCTAATGTCTTTAACTGGCAAGTGCCTTTCATCAGTTATATTTTCGTTCAGATTTGTTAATTAAATTTCAGGTTTTCAACTGACAATTTATTTCAGACAATTTGAGAACGTACAACCTTCATACATACAACCTCCGTCATTGACTTTTGATTCGGTATACAACATTAAATATTGTATACATCAATTTAATGAAAACGCTTAAACATTTTCACAACACGCCAAAGATGTTAACTAAATACCTCACGTCGTTTGGGCTCACCACCAAAACCACCGAAGACGTTTGTCCCATGTTTTTTTTTTTTCGCGTCGTTCATGGTTGAAGGCGGGAGGCCTCCTGAAAAACGTTTCATCTTTTTTTCGGGTCTATGTTATTTCTAGGGCAACCGTCCAATATTAATTAGACAGAGAGGAAGCAAGCTGAGGGTTTGGGCCTTCCTGGATTGTCTCTTAAGTGCCCATGTTTCTGTGTCTGGTGGGTTGGCCTAGTTATCAGATAGGTAGTCTGATTGAAATGTTCAACTGAGGACTTGCGGAATGTCTCTGTCTTGGAGGGTTTTGGAGTGGTGTTTCAGTCGGTGAGAGACGTAACTTGGTTGAACCGGCAATTCCAAGTGGAAACATGCTGCAAATTTTACGCCAGGGTTTATTAATCTTCGGTATAGGTTACCTAATATAATAATTATCATTGTGCGAAAAATAATTCTGTGTCAATAAGAAAATATGTTTGATTTTTTTTTTTTTAATTTTCTGTACATTGTTCGAACAGATGTGGCTCCTCGAAAAATGGAGTATGAGTCCAAAATTATTCGAAAAACGATAGCTTATGACCTCCCTCGGATCCTCCAAAAATCCAATATGTAGATCCACACGGTGAAATCGGATCGTTCTGGGACCCCAAAAAATGGATTGTCAGTCCAAATACTTCGAAAACGACACCCCACTCGACCCCATAGCTGAAACCGTTCAAAAACCCCTTCCGTACCTGTTTTTAGTCCCACGGAGCCCCACTGGTTTGGGTGATCGGGCTGAAAACCTTGCGGGCATAACTAGATGCATTTTTACCATGGTAAAACGAGTATTTTGTCAATATTTCAAATTAGAAAAAAAAAATTCCTACTGCCCAAACCGACTCGGATGGCGGACGGACATTCCGTTTTTGGAATCCACATGTCTTGAAACAGATAATGTCAAATTTTGAGGCAAATCAGAATTGTCCACCTCCAAGAATAACAGATGGAAATAATAAACCTACGAGCAAAGCTGTGGGTGGCCCGTACCGCCCCAAGGAAGATCTGGAGGTGTAGTCTAGTTACTAAACCTACCTACCTAGTCTAGTTATACATAGTGAGCCCAGGATGCTACTTTTTCGCCTCAAACATCGCATCTTGGAGGGTCTATCTTCCCGACCAACCACAACGGCAGTGTGAACATGGAGTATGCGCCTTCAGAATTTCGCCAACTACGCAAAACAATGGTTAATATTGAGTTAGGAAAACTACTTGAGTGCATCATTTTCGAAATTTTTGTCAGAATAAACTCGTCATGCGTTTCATAATTATTCTTTCGGTATAGGGTCCTCTTGCTGTACCAGAATTTAGACCGAGATGACTATTTGTAATGTTGAAAAAGACGTCTCGAAGCCAGCGCAAGCAATTAGACGCCCGAACAGTATCGAATAAATGTCTGGGGCCAAGGATGAGTAATGGCTAGTTGTCGGTAGGGTTTTTACGGCCAAAATACACTGTGGCGACGCATTCTTGAAATGCCTAACCCCCCCGGCTCCCTAGCTCCCATGGGGGCCGAAATTGGCTCAAGTCCATCATCAGATGGGTCCACGCCGCTGGCTTCGATACCGTCCCTCTTTCGCATAGGTGGGATCCCCATTCATATGGGCCCGTCCGAGAGGTAAACACCGGCCGTGGGGGTCAATCTGGTCGTGTGGATAAAATGAAAAAAGTTTTCTACGTGCCAGATGACGAGCCAAGGTTGAGCAGGGGATGGATGTCGCGAAAAACGCTAAATAGATCATTATGAGGCGAAGCTCAAATGAGAAATAGCGTAGCAAATTGGATTATTAATCCAAATATAAATACAACTTTGGTCTTACCTATTCCTCAATTGAGACATAACATAATAATTAGGTAAATTATTCCACTGTAAATTTTACAATAATTGTACAGTTTATTGTAAAGTTATCGGCCAGGGCAAGAGCCCTATAAATCATTCCTATGTTCCAAATTAGACCGGAAACGATCCTGTTTCGACTCCCAGGCTTAAAAAATAACCCTTTTGGGTGCCACTATTTTGTCAAAATCTCTCCCTTCGTGTATTTGAAAACCGTCCGGTTTTGAAATCGTTTTCAATTATAGATGCATACCTGGGTGAACCTCTCAAGATAAGCACTTGTCTTTGAGAACAATCCAAGTTGGCGAGAGCTGCATTTTGTTGCAATATCTTCCACGTGCCAGGTCCTCAGGTTTTTACGATCTCCCTCTTTCAACTCTACTCGCAAAGTCCAAAAATACTCGCTTTTAAAAAATTATGGGTTGGCTCTTTGTTACATTTTTATGGGCTTAGTGCTGTTGGAAAAATTGGAGTTGACCCGTATTGGGTCCGGAATGTCTAAAAATAAGGGAGCACTATGAGACAACTACTTGTGTGAGAATTTGAATATATTGCTAAAAACCTGAGTCATAACAAGTTGTGTTTTCCCATTCTCGACGTCTTGGCGGCGTTGTTGGATTTTCAAAACGAGAGAACGGAATGCAAGATGTCACCATTACGCCCCGTAACTGACACGAACTATTTTGGTTCTTATCATTCTCCTGAGGTAACATCCACTAAGTTTCGACGAAAATCCCCTTTGACTTGACATCTCGCGTTATACCGCGGGTTTTCTTCGCTCTCTTGAAAATATCGTGAATCACACGGCCAGTGAGTCACCCGGGCTTCTCCTCACCTTTTAACTCTCGGGAGAGGTTTTTTTTTTTTTTTTTTTTTTTTTTTTTGAGGAATGCCACCTATTGCCAGAGCGGGCAAGACGCCAGGGCAGAACATTATTTTCGATTCGACATTTCAATAAACCGCCGCATAGTTGCGGTTAAGTGGGTGTAAGGTTTTAAAAAGAACACTTTGTGGTTTAAATCATCCCAACACTTCGTATGGGGTAGATATCAATAGACAGACAATCGCCAGGAAATTTCAATAAGATATTGTTACGATCACGGTAGTTCAGCTCCATTTCGGGAAAGTCACGATAGTTAAATTTTATACTCTATCTGAAGTTTTACATTGAATTCAACTAGGTAGGAACAGAAAATGTTTAACTTCCGATTATTTGGAGGCCGAAACATTAACAAAACTATTAACAACCGAAGTTGAGTTCCCAAAAACTGGATGGTAGTTACACGTTTGTTGTGGTTCTGTAGGGACTTCGTCCGCTCGCTAGTGGTTGCGAGCTATTCGTACAAAAGTATTGAGCTAGTATTGCACATTAGTATTGAGTTACTAGTACAAAAGCGAGATCATGGTTCTCGTGGGTCGCAGTGGCCAGAGAGTGTCCCATGGTCAAATCAGCCTGGAAAGATGATCGTCGGGTGATTCGTGGTCACCATTACAATTTATTTGTCGATGAAGACGAATTTGCCACAGCTAGAGCAAAAGCTGGAACGAAGCATGGTGCACAAAGAACGAGCAAAAACATGGAAGAAAAGAGAGGGACATCATGAAGAAGCATCATGAAGTTTCTCAAACTGATGACTAGGACAAGCCTACGTCAGGAATACCTGTCGAACCTCCTATCATGCCAGTTCGAAAGTGATTCAACAATGAGGCCAGCTGTTCTCCAAGGCAAAACCACTGAAGACGATAGGCAGGTTTGGATCTCTGAGGAAATCAGGGAAGGGTGCTGATAAGGAGTACTCAATACTCTGGCTGAGGATGGTACTGCAAACACTCAAGTCACTGATCGTCGAAGAGGCGGATGAAGAAATAAGCAAGGAGGCACCATCAAGCCATGTAGAATACGACGAAAATGAATTGGCATACGAAGGCTAGGAAGATGCCAAAGAGGCAACGGAGAACAAATGGGCAGCTGCCATAACCAGCAGATGCTAATTGATTTCCTAGAGAGCAGTCACTCCCAGGGAACTCTGCGTTTGTGACTTCAAAATCCGATGACAACAGATGGGTTGAGTGCACGGCATGCCGCCAAAAGTTTGGACAATGGCCATGGTTCTAGCTGGAAAAGTTTTTTCCAAAGCAGTACCTGGCACGGAAGATAGAAGAGCCGAACGCCAATGTGCCAGGTGCTCCCCCTTGCTGTTCGTGGGTACGGTCAGTTTGGACTTGCAGCGCTCACACCACGATTCCCCTCCGAGCCCCATCAACTTTATTAATTTTGCATTCGACTTGTTCCTTTATTCTCTACTTCACCCAAATGTCTCCTGCCAGCCTTAGCGTAATTTCTTGCGCTTAATTTCCTTACTTCATTCTTCTTCACTTTTGCATCCCTCCCTCACTCTTTAAACGGTGCAATCTTACATCCTTGATGTTTCCTTCCAATCGTGTTCTGGTACCTTCTTCCACAATCTGCACGGACAGCAAGTTAACAAGTATCTTCCAACAAAGCTTACAGCACTCCAGTTTCACCAAGACAATGCGAATCTGATGAAACTGACAAATAACACCACCGTCTTCAGCAGTGCTCGCATGGCAAACTCTGAGCAGGATCCTGGCGAACCAGTCGGCACGAACAACTCTGTGTGTTTATTTCAACTTGACTGAGTCAACATCCCTAACAATACTTTTCTTTATTTCTATAGAGTCTATAGTATAGACTATTCAGTTGTATTTAGTCGTTCAGAACTTTACTTTAAAAGGACAAACCTCTCAAGAGCGAATTATATGACTTCACTTCTCCACAAGCACGATCCTTGAGAGGGATGATCGGAATCCGCGAAATAAACCTATTTAGAGAGCTGGCAAAGATTCTTGCGGGTCTAGGCCGAGGATATTTTTAATATCAAAGTTCATAGTGTTAAAAGCCTTGAGAACAAGAGATTCAGACGGCATTGGCAGCTGATAGTTCGACCCGTCTCAAGGAGAAAACTAGTCCAAAGGGGGATTTATAGTCGAGGAAGACAGGAAGAGGGAAGTGCACGAAGGAAATATATTTGGATTTAACAAGGTTCACTGGCTGGCATTCAGAAGTGTAGGTACGTAAGAAGAATGGGGCCGCTTGTTATTTCAAGCCACGAGCACATAATTCATCACCCTACAACCAATTGGTTGTTGTGTTTTTGTTAACAAAAAGAAAATTTCACCTCATTTAAGGGCCCGCAAAAGAACAACAAATCTTGACTGACACAATTGGATGATAATATGGGTGTTTTGCTTAAAGTTGAGAATTATGAACATGCATCTGAATTTCGAAGTTCTTACAAGTTAAAAAGTGGGGACATTTGTGTGCCTGAGCCTTTCACGTCGTTGATATTAAAAATCATCAAATTTTATCAAAAGTTCGATTGTTCTTGCCGCTAATTCAAACTTCGAATTTTCCATACATTAGATAAAATAGTATGAACTTGAGATTGCATTTTTTATCCCATTCAGAGTTATTTGGAAGCCTTCTATCAATAAAAATCTATATGCATGTCCATTCCTCATTGGAAGACACTATTGTCTGAAATTTTCAGGCAATAGTGGGATTTTTATTTTGGAGATGAGAAGTAACCCACAGTGGATATGAAAGTGGCAAGACATTATTAAATAAATTTTAAACATAACATAAATTTTATGTGTGATGAACATTGTTAAAATTTAACAATTATTATTAACAATAATTATTGTTTAAACTTTAACAATTATTTAATAATCTAACTCCGTTATAAAATAATGCAATATATCATAAACTAGGTTCTCAGGCTCATCTCGTCTCTCCTTTCGTTTCTATAATTAACGAACCGCAATGATATCTTCAATGCCAGTTTAATATTTAAACCATTCGGTTGGACGTAATCTGAGCCAGGTGTATGATGTCAGAAGCTGCCAAAACATCGTGCAGCGCCAGTTTTTCAATCCAGCTACACCAACATCATATGGGTCATATAGCTTGAGGTCGAGGCGCAGGAAACCTACATTATTTACGACCCTCACACTGCTTGGAGAGCATTGCAGTCTGGTTTGATGTACGGTTACGAGGTGGGAAGGCCGTTAAAATATCAGTTCACCGGTGAATAACATTTGTCTTGCGGGCGGAATCAACTCGTACACGTCGTATATATAACGGCTGAAAAAAGACTCTGAATGCGTCCAAACCTACCACGGCAAAAAGTACTTCTGGGCTGCAGTTCAACCGATTATTTTCAAAATGATAAGTTTGACATTCGCGGGAGAGCGTGTGCCAAATAAAGGCACCAGATGAAATTTATTTGGCTACAAGATACTTAGTTAATTGCTGTTGCACTTTGGGACACCGACCGTCTCATATCGAAGTATAAATCAACCTTGTTCGTGCTATAAATAAAACACAATTAGTTCTGCACATTTCACCGTCATTTGCTTCGTGTTTACCATTGAGTTGCACCAGTTGGCACCGCTGACGAGAAGCTCGATAAGAGCCGAAATTAGTCCCGCTGATTGGCATTTCTAGACGAAAGCTGCAAAGGTTCAATCTTATAAGGGAATCCAAGATTTGTCTCCGCAATTCCCTTATAAGATTGAACCTTACAGATTCATCTTTTGACTTTTCTGCTGGCCCATTAAACTTTGCATTTTTGAACTAATTAATGAATTATATGATTGGAAAACAATTCATTAATTAGTTCAAAAGTAAGTTAAGATTAATGCAATACCTTTCTTGTTAGGTCTTATAGATGAGGTTAGCAGCTTGAAACAGGTCCTCATTCTAAATTTCTTTATTACACAATTTGGACCACCAACAGAGAAGTCACCTGTCTCCGTACGTAATTCCCTTATTTGATGAGCACTTTACAAGCATTTAATATATTTATTTAAACATTCTATATTCATCACAGGCATGACCATATCATTATTATAATGCCACTACCCTATGATAACCACATACATGAACAATTTCAAGGAGAAAAATTGAAACATGGTCACCATGTTTACCCATACCTACCGTAGGTATAATACTGCGCCTCAAAAAAACCGACATAACTTGAGAGAATACTACAAAACGCAAGGCCGTAAAGTGATGAAGGTTAGTATTCACCATCGCCCCTCCTTGTTTGTGATCAACACCGACACGTTGAATCGGTAGAAGAACCAATCACTCGACGTGCGAGCCCTTTTTTTGTTAGGTACTTTACAAAAATATAAGGACTATTAATGTTGGAAATTGTAAAAATTACCCCTGTAAATTTCGATTATAAAGGCGGTGTCGCTCGTATTGAGGGGAACCCAGAATAAAACACGGTGCAAATTTAACGGAAGGGTTTATTATTCTTTGATATAGGCAGGTTAATTGAGCAAAAACTTATTCAGTGTCATTAAGAAAATATTTTTGAAAAAAATAAAAATAAATTTTTTTTGTACGATGTTTGTACAGATGTGAGACCTCCAAAAAACGGATTTTTACTCGGAAATGACACCTTATTTCACCTTCTCGGACCCTTCAAAAATCCCATTTTTAGCCCCAAGAAAGCCTCATAGATCCCCCACGGTGAAATAGGATCGTTCTGGGACCCACATAAATGTATTCTACGTCCAAAATACAGCGAAAATGACATCTAACTCGACCCCATAGTCGAAAACCTTCAAAAAACCCTTCCCTTAGCCCTAAAATAAAATGAATTTTACATTTTACATCTTACATTTTAAGGTCACTACATTAATTACCTTCGTAATTTTTGAAATTCGGAAAACCAAATTTCTTGGGGGATTATAGAGATTATCAGCATCTATCAAGAACATAGCTCTCTTCCTAATAAAAACCCCCAACCTACAATTATTGAGTAGACCTAAATATAATTTATAATCACACAAAAAATTTTCATTCTTCTTAAATTTATGGTGGGGTTATCAAACACGTAAGTTGATTGAAAAGCTAAACCGAGTAACGCTAAAATTTAATATAATAATTATTTTCAAACACCAAAAAGATCGGTCATTCTTCAAGATGGGTTTATCGAATGCATTTATTTACAAATTTAACAAATGTTGTTACCTTCATTAAAGTTCGATAAGGCTATTGAATGTAAATTAATATTTTAAATTTTAATAGCCTTAGCATAATTTAGCAGCATTTAATAGAATTAGCAAATATTGCTAATAATTAGCAATTAGCTTACTCGAGCTTTAATCGAGTTATTAACTGCATATGATAAACCTGTGCGTGTACAAAATATTTCCACCATAAACCACGTTGTTGTTCCGACGACCGCCAAAAGTCGGGAAGTGGCTCAAATAGATTTTATCATGCCAGGAAAAAAAATCCACTTAATAATAATACCCTACAGGCGGAGGTGAGTTTAACGTACGTCGTTGGCACCTTTGGACGAAATGATACGCCAACTTTCCCGACTTTTAAGAGCAGCCCGTTTCTCGGAATCTCCTGATACATTCAACAGATCCAATAAATTTATAGCGCGCATCATTAAGTTGTGGATTGGTGGAACCAGTACGAGGACTGAGAACGAAGTTGTCGGGTTTCTGTGAGTGATGATATTTTTTCCCATTTTTCATAATATTATTATTCCAAAAATTGGAAATAAATAAATAATAACAAAATTAATAATTGGAAATTTCCTAACCAAGCTTACGGGTGGTTGACAGTTTTTCCTAAAACTCAACAATATGAACAAAAAGAAAATTTTTAGAAGACGAATAGCGAACGAAACGTTCAGTAGGGTTCCTAGTCTTTCATATAACTAATATCATAATATGAATCATATAATTTATATTATATGATTCTGGCAAGAGCAAGAAAAGTGGCCAGTATAATTTGTAAAATGCGAGGACATGACATCTCACATTGTGATGAGAGATACTTTAACCGAAAGGAGTTAAAAAAAGTGACGCCTCGGAACTCAACCTGAGCGACAGCCTCCTTTTCCGACCATCTATATTTGTAAATGGTGATTTTTTTTACTTTGTTATGTTTAACTCCCCTTTAAAAAAGAATATTGTGAATAAGGAGACAGGAATGCGGGATCACAATTAGCCCTGCCAGCCCTCCCCTCCCGCCCACGAGTGGCTTCCTTTCAGAATGTTTTCTTGTACTATTTTTACACCTCCTCAGTTGCGCGTTCTTTCTTGGGAGAGGACCAATCCCAGCCCAGATATGGATCATGATGCTCCGGAGCGTCATTTCCATGACATGATATCCGTTAAGTCTGACGCCTCGGATTCAGACGTTCAACCGAGTCGCCCTGACAGGCCAATTTGTTGAATTAGACTGGACGACAACAGCTGTAGGTAGACAAATTACAAACTTTCTCACTTTTCATATCCACTTTGCCTACTTACTGTCTATCATGGAGAAATAATAATGATTGCTTGTGCTATCCATCAAAATGTATAGTGCAGTGAATATTGTAAGTATTTCTACCTAATCATTTTAGTAGTACAAATAACTCCGAACTGCTGCGAAAATTAGCCCGACAAACAATGAAGAAATTGCAATTCTTGGCTGCAACGGCGATGCGTATTTTCGAGTTGAGACAGTGTCTTCGTAATTGATTGCCTTCTAATCCCAGGTCTTGTCTGGGGGTCGGAGGATACCAAATAACTACAAACCGAATTCAGTCGCCCAAACGAGGGACGACGGTTTCGAGGGAAAGGGTTTTTACATATTTGGCAACCGTCCTGATATCTGTTATTCCCTCAAGGGAAGGCGTAAATATTCCGAAACTCGAAGGTTTGGAAGAGGGGGATTCTGTAAAAGGTGGGAGTCGCTCTATTATTATGTCCTCCGAGGTCCTTGATCGCATTATCATCTCTTTCACCTAAAAATCTTTCGGCGCCTTGCACGATCAAGATACAGTGCACAGACGCACCGCCCTGATGCGTATATCTTAATAAATACCGGGTCTTTTGCATTCCCCAACTAAAATTATTACCTCGGAATTTGTAATTTACAAGTTGATTAGTGTACATAATTTATTAATCATTTTCCCAAGTATAGCCGAAGAGTAATTTTGGGTCTCAGGGGCAAAACAGGATCGGAATCGATTAACGACAGATACGAGTAGAAGTCCTGTTTATTTCCCATGATAGGTAAAAAAAAAACCCAAGTGATTGTAGGTCGCTCTATGCGATCGATATAGTGCTCTGGTTCGGTTTTAGCTATGCCTGTTCGCCGCTATGAGTCGCGTTTTAGGAAGTCATGCGGACACGGCATCCCATTTTCACCGCTTGATGAATTATGGGGTGTCTGAGGTGGCTCTCCCATCTCCCCATGTATCAATCCACGTTTTAACACAGAATGTGTTTTTATTTGGTTAGAAGGTGACTGTCGTATGCCCACCTGGCTCCCACCGTTCTCCCCTACCGCCCTACCTACCATTCCTGCTCCCTCACTCACTCACTATGATATCCCCCCCACCACCACCACCACCACCACCGCCACCGACAACACCATTCACCCATACCCCATGCCCACTCCACCATTTACTTCCTTCCCCCTCCAGACCTCCTCCGCTCAACTGTACTATTTAATGTAAATAAGGCTTAACACTGAAAGATGATTACTTTTAGGTATCCCACCAGCCCTCTGTGGAATCAACGAAAAACACATTCTGTGTTTCAATGGTTTGATCCTCGATCATTACGGAGGAGTGAGTGTGTAGTTAACCATCCCTACAAAGCCGTCATGCGGCCATTGATGAAGTTTACTACATCGATGCATGCGGCACATACACCCCACATTCGGCAACGCCTTTTTCAACTTTACCATGTAGGAATCGAGATCTCTTGAAACGAATAATGTCAAATTTTGAGGCCGATCAGAATTTGCGACCCCCGTCGCGATTAAATAGGTGCATTATTCCAAGATTAATAAACCAAAATAAATAATGTAGACCCCCTCTTTGTTCAATCATTATTAGGAACCAGTAAGAATTTAACGATGAACAATAATTGCTCACAGAAGTCGAGTTAATGTTCACTAAGATTACCATCTTACATCCATCCCCTCCAAGTCACTTAGTAGACCGTAACAGCAAAATGATCCCGTCGTATAAGAAAATAATGGTTATTTTCAACACCGTTGTTTGTTCTTATTCAAACCAGCGCAGCAGCAAGACCATCACCGTGAAACAAGCGAGTTTGTACTCCGTCCAAGAAATCCTTCAAGGACCGGATGACAAGAGAATAAATAGGTATTTTGAAAAGGATTGAAGATGTCGGTTGAAGTCTACCAAACCGATGCCCAAAGGGTGAAATTCTCGCTTAATAGGATTCGTCGCGTTTGTCAACCGAGAGTTGTCACCTGTCCAGGAAATGTTGACGTCTTTACCTGAGACAACCTGCCGGGATGCAGTGCTGCATCCCACTCGAGGAGCCTCCCGAACTAATTTAATTCCGACGAAAATAAACCCCCCGTAAGGTAACGTAGGTATGAAATATTACAGCCCCTTTGAGGGGTTTGACTAGGTGAAAAATAACGCGGGACTAATTTTGGTGAGCCCCCACCCCTCACGCGCAGTCGTTGCACAACTATGTCTCAAGTGGTATTAAATGTTGATGGATGCCCTTCGTGAGGTTTCAAGCGAGAGATTGGCCCACACGATATTTTGTATCGTATCAACTCAATTCTGCGACTGGAGAATTAACATCATTAACACTTATTAAAACGTATTAACATCGTTAAAACTTAGGTTTATGTACTGCTCTTTTAAATAGGGAAGAGCGAACAAATCAAGGACCCGCAATTCTCCGACCAAAATCGCTTAGGAATCGATGAATTCACGAATTCCACAAACCCCTTAACAGGTTCGGTTTTTTAAACCGAATTAACAACCAATTCGAAATACGTTTCTGCATACAAAAAATCGGACTTGCTCCCTAGAAACAAGTTCATGCAGATTGAAAACGGGCTTCTGTTTTCCAGAACCAAACATCTACAAATTCAAAATCATTCAAACAAGGTTCCTTCTTATCTGCTGATTTGAAGCAGGTTTCTGCTCACCACAGGTCCATAAAGAGCCCCATGGCCCAAACTTCTCGTTAGCAGTATTTGAATTCTACCCTTGGCCCTCTAATCTGATACTAGGCCCCCCCCCCCCCCCCCTGCTGGCTAAAGCCAGCCAATCCCTGACCACTCCCACCTGGCCTTAGACCCCTTCTACACGCTTTTTGATAATGAAATCTACGTGTACTTCTTCTTTGGCCAACTCTCAGCCCAAGATCAGCGGTCTTCCCCTCGCTAGCCCCCCCCCCCCCCCCCTCCATTATCCACTCGCCGAGCTGAATTTTTTGGGGGTTTACCACATTTTTCCGAAGAATTTGAAGTCTACGTTTTCGATACAAAAACTACATCAATGCTAACAGAGCATTCCCCCTATTCATTTGGAGCTGGATCTCCGCTACCACAAATCGTACTAACTGCGAAAGCTTCCATTCCAATGCTTCATTAAACCTTTTTAGTGACAATATTTTCCCCTTAATTCAAACCTCATTCAAATGAGAAGTACTGCCAAAACCAACTTTAAAACTAAATGGTGAATGGGAGTTTTGTTTAGAGGAACCAAGGTGAATTAAACTTCAGAATTAATCCAGAACCTAAGATCTTCAATAAATTATCTATCCCACACTAAACCAGGAATGTTTAACAATGCAACCATTCCAGGATAATCGACCACGTTTCCCAAAGAACGCTTTGGTACACCAGCCTTTGAGACGGTCCAACGCGATTAGTTAGAATGCACTGCAGACAAATTCGCGTTGAAAACCTTGCTTGCCCGGCCAAGATGCGGTCTTTTGAATTGATTTCAAGGTTTTAATAAGTCTTGCATAACAACGAAGGCAGTGATTAATTAGAACAAACCCTCAGATTAGCAAGCCTGGCCAATGCGGTGTTTATTTTCCTCTAAGAACGGAGAAATGAATCAACCAATTTAAAAAATAAATAGTTTAATTTTAAATAAGAAAAGTCGTTATGTAATTTGTCTTTATAAAATTCTTATAACTACAGCAAACACTATGAAGATTCAATAAAACGTTATTACATGAAACATATCAAACCTTTTGACATCGACATTGAGTACAAAACAGTAAATAGGAGTAAGAAATAATTTATTGTAACATTGCGAAAACAAGTGAGTAAATTAACTACGTGAGAGGAGCAAGTAAAAGAGGTTTCAAATTCAACGAAATAGAGCTCTTTATAAAGTCAATAGTTATTGCAATTGCACAACAATAGCACCACTTGTATAAAAGGAAAATGGTAAAAATTTGCATAACAGCACATTAATTGCGCGTTCAATAACATGTGGATGGTTTTGTCCTTTCTTAGTTCGGAAGAGTATTGTGGTAAACGATTTTTTAGGCTTGTGAATGAGCCATTAAGGAACAAAAGGATTCATGGTAAAAACGGGGTGCATCAGTCCGCTTGTGTAGTGGTAATCTGATTGAGCGAAGCCTTCTAGGGGAATCCCAAGTTACCGAGTTAGGATGAGTTTCAAAGACCCACTCAAGTCAGTATAAGAGCAAAAGAAGGTAAAAAGACCTCTAAGGTGCTGGGGGTAAATTACGACATTTGCCAAAATTTTGCTTTGTCGCGCCTCAAAAAAGAAAACCCAGTTCAGAGCATTGCATGCCACCCGAACATACGGACCTGGAATACTATTATTGAAACGTCATCACCCATCGTGGTTCGTAAGTGCATTTTATACCTTTGGAAAGGGGAAGGAAGGCAGTCAACGGATGACGTTCAGCGGGACGGCCATGTTGCGGGGAAGCCGGGTCGACAAGGATTGTCCCAGATCCTTGTTTATCATCAGCCAGGTGTACTTGTCGATCGGGAAAACGTCTTCCAGGGGGACGCGGAAAGATACGAGCACAGTCATGCAGATACCGTCGCCGACGCCTGACGTCCCTTTGGCGCAGTGTTCAACGTTGATGACACCGTGGGGCTTGTGAGCTGGCACATCCGCTCCAAATATGTCCTGAAAGGATGTCTAAATTATTTAAGGGTACTGTAAGAGTTTCCGGATATTTATATCTCCTTTAATAATCGACTTCATGGAATTCGACTCAAAATGATCGGATAGAAGTCTTCTTGACTTGGGCGGGTTTATCAAATTATAGATCTCCCACAAGCGCTCCGACTCTGGTGGCCGCAAAAGGAAACACCGATGTGGCATCATGAGCACTGCTCAAGAAAGGGATTTTCAGTTTTTTCTGTTGGCAACATTGTCTTAGCTTGCTCACCGTTGTTTGGTTTTGTCTCTGTCTGTTGGTATTTCTTGCAACGGACCTTTCCTATTTTTCCTAACAAAAGCACATCAACAAAACTAAAATAAAAGTCGTGAGGTTCTTAATATTGAGACATGACATTGCGATATTCAAAATTTGTCGTTTAATGAAATTGTTTGAGAGGAGAAAAGAATTGAATTAAACAATACAGTAATTTAAATGTTGTGGTGTTCATAATTCTTTCTAATAACTGCATAACAACAAAACTAAAATAAGAGTCGTAAAGTTCTATTCAAAAGTTTTATTCAATGAAACCGTTTGAGGGAAGAATAGGTATTCTTGTGGGAGACCTATAATGGGTTAACTCGAACCCACAGCTGAGGAACGCTAAGAAAATTTGATAGCAACACTCCGCAATTTGCCAACTCGGGCTTTAATCGAGATAACAAACGCATTTGATAAACCCGCCCCTCTACCTTTAATGATTGACTTCTTCCTCAATTACATAGCTCACTCTCAAGGAACCGATTAAACCCGAGTCATCATTATCAGAATACAAAACCCTACCAATAGCTAAGAAACCAAACCGGCTCAATTCAGAACAAAACCCACCGTGGTAGATTTTTGTTGAGATTAGAAGGAATGATAATATCAATGCCCCCGAGTAATGTAACGCCCATTAACATTGATCACGATAATATCTTAGATATTATGGAGTGAAAGTGCATTCCAAGATATTTTGAAAACATTCTGAATTCATTCTGTTTTTTTGTTAATTTTCAGTTAACTCAAGTTGAAATGGAAGAGTCCACACTAAGAAAGATGAGAGTAAGCTCTTCTGAAAAAAATAGTATAATAAAAGGCTCGCACTTACAATTAAGAAAATTATAATATCACAAGTAGGTGGCCCAAAATGTTTCCTAGCTCCCTAAGGTGCATTGGTAGTTTGTTGTTTTGATAAAACATTATATTTTCGGGTAGTTCTAGACTATAAACGAAAGAATCTCCCTCAGTAGTAAGCAACACAAGTTTCCAAAGCAAACATTGTCAAATTGCGGTTGTAGGACTAATTTATAACCTCCCTGCCTTCCGCCGTATACTAAAAAACGCTGCAAATTTATTATTCTTTGATATAGGTTACTTGTGCAAAAATTAATTCTGTGTCAATAACAAAAATTTTTTCTTCGTGTTTTTGCTTCCGAGTCTGCGAAGTAGCGGAAGCCTTGTGTTCACTTTCGGGAGAAAAAAATTTTTGTTGTCCGAATTTAAAATTTCCACTCGCATTTTGCGTTTCATAGCCTACTGAACAAATTTGGTTCCGTGTCTGTCGGTCTGTGGGTCTGTCCGCATTTCCTTGTTACAGCCATAATTTCCACAATTTTGAATGAATTTAGCTCAAATTTTGAGGGATTATGCGGATCAGGCTCCTTGAGGTCCCATACGAATTTCATCGCAATTGAATCAGCGGTACGCTCTGCGCATGCGCTAACGTGAAATTCTTGAAACAGGCATAACTTTCTCAATTTTAATCGGATTTCAATCAAATTTTCAGGAATTGTGTGCGTATAGCTCTAGATGGTCCCCTATCAGTTTCATTAAGATTGAATCAGGGGTACGCTCAGCGCATTTTATGATGGTGTCACTTTGATTGTAACGAGGAAGCTGCTGTGCCATCTCCTTGGCAGTGTATTTTTTTTTTTACTCGGAAAATATTTGACCTCCTGGGATCTTTAAAAAATCCCATTTGTAGCCCCATGAAAGCCCTATAGACCCCCACAGTGAAATTGGATCGTTCCGGGATCCCTAAAAATGGATTCTAAGTCCAATATGGTTTTATGAAACCCCGGCAAAAGTGAAACTTTTTTCCCACTAGTCTCTCCGGCTCGCTTCGCTCGCTCCCCTAGTGGGGTACGTAGCATCGATGGACACGTTTTTTATGTCTAGTCCCCCCCCCCCCCCCAATTTCCTACTCATTCACCTACCCTTGTATCTCTACCCACGGCTTCATTTTGGCGTTTTCTCAAATTGATTTCTAACGTGGCAACTGATTACAACAAAACAAGCGGCATTGTTTACTGCATCCATTAATAACATCAATAAATATAAAATGGGGACATTATGACAAAGAACAAGTACGAAAGAAATGCGTGATAAATCGAGAGCTTTCCAACGAATGGTGAACGATTTTTGTACGATTATAACTGGCGAAGATGAAGTTCCGTAGCAACGAATCGGTTGTAAGCGAAAATCAACGGTAGCGTGACGTTACAAGGAACGACACACAGACCAAAAAATTTGGGACGATGTAACAAAAGTTTCACTTTAAAAATACTTCGAAAACGTCACCTAACTCGATCCCATAGCCAAATTTTTTTTTGTAATTTTGAGGTCACCAACAGAAACTACATGGTCAGAAGAAAGTATGGCCAACCTAAACTAACTTTCAAAAAAGTGACACTTCTTACAATAATGTAAGAACAATAAAATCGACGTAGGCCTTTTACTCACCACCATAAATTTTCGTAGCGTAGAATGAAGATTTTTCATGTGGTTGATTTCGCAAATAGGAAAGTGTACTTCAGTTTTTTCCGATAGTAGGACGTGAATCCGATTACTGTAATAAAATATTTAAAAATAAAAATTAATACTACCTACAGATATTGAATTGAGATTTCAGAAAGAGCTGTTGGCAGCTGAAGAGATGTTCTTCTTCTTTCTTGAGGTTTTTAGGGTTCCTGGAAAAGGAATTATTATTATCTTGCCAGGAACATAAAAAGTCGCATACCTGCTCTTTTGTTTTATGCAGACGACTAATCTCAGGAGTAGCTTATCGTGTGGGTACAAGGCAGGTAAGAGGTTCGGATGATGAGGTTCGTTCCGAAACGTCCTACCCTTTTCGATAACAGGGACGATGTCGTTGGCTCGGAGGCTGAGCTCGTTGATGTTTTGAACCCATTTGGCTTGTAATGACTCGGAGTCGGCTTGAGCGGGGGTTTTGAGAGTGCCTCCGGTAATGTTCCCGGTGAGAACGAACCTAAACAAGGAGTGCCGAATAGAATATTCGACTGTGAAGGTGCAACACTGCCCAAGTCGATTTTTTGTAATTTATAATATTGTTATATTATAACAATAATGTGAACATTGGTCATTTGAAACGTAATACGAACCTAAACCACGCCTTGCTGGCACACTCAACCATTATAAGGGTGGTGGGCTCCATTATAAGTCCAGTCTCTTCAAGAACCTCGCGTTTCACTGCCTCCTAAAAACGTTTTAAAATCTTCACATAAACCGCATATGCATGCAACATCGAAGCTCTAATAGGTATTACAATCACTACGTACCACGATGTTTTCACTCGGTTCCATCCTCCCGGCCGGCAGGTACCACTGGCCAGCACAAGATCTCTTGGCTTCCTGCATCAGCAGTACGTCACCGTCGTCGTTGAAAAGGACGGCCATCACGATGTATGTTACGGTGTTCTTCACAACGGGGACAAAGTTCGAAGGAGTAGCTGGCGTAACGCCTTTGGCAGCTGAAATCATAGTTGCTAGGATTAACCCATGTTTCGCTACGACGGCCAACACTCGGAACCGCTAGGATTTGTATCCACACTGTAAACTCCGAGTGAATACACGTCTGAAGTGACGCTGAAACTAGTACAGTAATAATGAAAGCTCCTGATCTCAACAGATTCTCACAAGATTACGTGCCACCACGATTACGTGGATACAATGGCAAAAACTCCCAGAGCTATCACAATCATGCCGTCATAACTGCTGCTCGATATTTAACGCCTTGACAATCTCAAATTGCCATACAGTAACTTCTGAAATATTCGTCGGAAATGGTCAAGACAACAGGAATTTTTACCTGCAGCTTCGTTCTGCTCGAGCAGCGTGAAGTCGCAAAGATTGGCCGAGTCTCCGATGCTGTCCCCTGCCAAGAGGCTTCGCAGTTTGCTTTCAATCACATCCATAGTGTTGTAGTCTCACTTCCTGTGTCACTGTCTTCGCATGTCAACAAACTCACACGCGCGTAAAAAATTTGAAAAATGTTTACAGATTGGGCCGAATGAAGGCACCCCCTTGTGACCACAAAATGAGTGGGGTGCACTGCGGGAGGAAGGGAAATGAAATGATAACTACAGCGAACACACAAAGATGCTAACACCACGAAACGTTTCAAATTGATTCATAATAAACCGCTAAGAATTATTGCTACATTTTCGTCACTTTTAGTTTTATGAGCTTAATAATGAAGTTTATTTCACGAAAACTTTCCTAAAGACCTGTTTTCAGTTTGGGAAGTAAACATATCCTGTGCTCGCTTTAGATTTTCCTGGATCATAAGTCACTGGAGGTGCTTGTCCCGGGATTCCTTCCGCATTCTTTTGTAGGCCCGCATCGTTTTGTAATCCACTCACCTGTATCCACTGACTTACCAATGAAGCCGGAGTGAGGTAAAAGGTGAGGGAATCCCGTGACTCCACCTTGCTTGCCGATTGGGTGATTTGGGGTCACGCATTCCTGCCTGGGGCTTGGCCTACCCAACCGGTGTTTGGGTCCGCTGGCGAAGCAGTAATAATTTTCATTTCACTTGGGTTAACATAATTCGAATGGAAAATTGTTCGTTGTACGACTCACACCTTGGGGATCTATGGGGCATTCATGGGGCTACAAAGTGGACCTTTGAAAGATGCCAGTAGGTTGAATGAGGTGTGGTTTTACGAGTAATTTTGGACGCACAATCGGGGTTCCAAAATTTGAAATTTTGGACCCCCGATTGTGCGTCCAAAATTACTCGTAAAAACATTTAATGTTTTATCTGTTTTGTTTTAAATAATTTTTGATCGACAGAATTAATTTTCGCACAATTTTTCTATAGGTAGGTGTCAAAGAATAATAAACCTTTGTGGTGAATTTGCAGTGATTTTTTCATTACCTAGGCAATTTACCTACGTAGGTATGTAATTAAAGTGTTTTTTTTTTTTTTTTTTTTGTTTTTTTTTAAGAATTTCAATGTGGGGAGAGACATTCTTCAACTTCCCGATTCAACGTACAACAAAACGATGGAGCACAATCCCCCCCCCCCCCCCCCTCGTTATAAAAGCTCGGAGATGCTGTCAGATCCCAGGGAGATCAAGCTAACAACTTTTTTTTTATATTCTGAAAAATTGCAATCAATCGCATTAGGGTGGTTGCAACTATTATCGACAGTGTCGATTCGACACGTCTGTAGTGTAATTAATTCCAAACCGTTCGGCGCATGCGCACTAGGGCCTTTAGCGATGGCCGAGGGTGGGGGAACATCGGCTTCCTGGAATTAAACACTCAAGTTCCGATGCTCTGCGAACGCAAAACTCGTTCAGAATCGTTCGGAATCGATTCCAGCAGTTCTAATTTTTTTTTTTTTTTTTTCAGAACTTCCCGAACTGATTCGACCTGGAACAGCAGTTTCTATACTGCGCATGTCTCCGGCGATTTCTGTTAACATTCCGTCAAACCTGGAACAAACCTATTATTCCCTTCCATTCTTTACTTCATGAGCTAGGTACTTCATAAAATAGGGTCTTCAAAGTAAATTTATAACTATTTAATTGCCGTTAAAATTTGACTTAAAAAATAAACATTCTGTAAAAAAGTACCTCGAATCCTGTTTCTTAAAGATTTCCGCCTGGCTTCATATTGCAGTAGTTAGTAACTACTAATTAGTAGTTACTGTTAATCTGTGCCCACCAGTTTCCGCCCCGTAGGGCGGATTTCCGCCTGAACTGGCGGCATGTTCGAAAATGAGCGGCAAACTTATAACATGGATCATCCATGATGGATGTAAAAGTCACGCTTGAAACTTGCTGTTGATTTTTCCCGCGTTGACGGTACTAAGACCGTATTGTTGACGAATTTTAGTGCTTTTTATTCAATTTTATCTCCGGCAAGGGGTTGGCACGAAGTCGTTTTGCACAACTATGGTATTTTAGCTTGAGTTCTAGTTCTCCCTGTCTGATACATTAGAAATTTTCGAAGATGTCTTCGACGGTACAGAAATCGAAAAATGCGATAACATTGAAAGGGTCTGCTAAACTGGTTTGTGATTATTTGAGTAAGTATATGTCGTCTTCGGAGATGTGAATCGTTCAAGTCTGTTTAATACGCAGAACATAAAGTGATATTATCGTGTTCCACTATCGTCGTGTGGTCGTCCGACTCGCCACCCTCCTACTGCAGGTGAAGCCCGAAATTTTAGTGATAAAAAACTACTTGCTGTTGTTCTTGATTTCAGATTATGGGATTAATAGTATCTTATTTCAACGAGGAATTTATCCGTCTGAGAGCTTCAAGAGCGAAGAGCACTTCGGCCTGTCTATATTAGTTTCAACCGATGAAAAGATAAACGAGTTCCTTGGGGCAGTGCTGGGTCAGATCAAAGGTAAGATTCGGGTAAATAAAATCTCTCAAATTTCGTCGGTGAACGTCCACCATTTCCTGAATTCCACACATTTCTCAGAATGGTTGGTGCAAGGGAAACTGGAAAAACTGTCACTCATCATCACCAACGTGACGAACAAGGAAGTCATGGAACGTTGGGACTTCAAACTCCAGTATGAGGCGACCAAAGGAAAGCCCGAAGAGAATGGCGAGCCGGTTGGAACGAAAGAGCTGAAAGTAATACAGAACGAAATACGAGACGTCCTACGCCAAATCTGTTCCACCGTCAGCTTCCTCCCACTTTTGGATTGCCCCTGTAAGCTCTTGATTTTGTCCATATTTTACCATGACCTGTACCGCTTGTGTAGCATCTGACTTTTTTTCTTCTTTAGGTGCTTTTGATCTTCTAATTTACACCAAGCCAGACATTGAAGTGCCGGATCAGTGGGGTGAAACTGGACCCTGTTTCATTGCCAATTCCGAAGAGTTGCAGCTCAGATCCTTCTCTACATCATTGCACCGCATGGATACGGTTGTAAGTTACAAAGTCGAATCGGGCTAACTTGTTTCATCACTCTGATATTAGTTGTAATACTCTGGTAATTGTTATACTTTTTGATACATTTTCTATTATTAAGCCGGTTAACATAAATTCGTGATCTATTTGTATTGAAATATCATTAAACGATTCATCTTGTGTAATCGTCTACCTATTTGATTCTGTGAAAGCTCAGGCGGTTTTCTCCAATGGCGTCAGGCAATTGATTGGACGAGAGAAATGCAATTTATTAATCATAATGTTCAATCGCCACATTGCGATGAGCAATACCAAATTTACATTGGGACAAGTATAGATAAGTAGTAAAATTAATATTACATAAATACTTAAAAATTATCAAAACAGTAAAAATGAACAATGCTGATCGAGAATCACTTGTCGACTTATACAATTTTTGGAAACCTTTAACGTCTGTGGCGCTGGTTAACTCGAAATCTAACCAGAGTAGGGGCGTGTTGGTAGGGTTTAGCTTGTAAAATTTACAAGCTTTTACAATTTACATTTAATGGCGCTTTGATAGGAGAGGGATGAGGGGGCTCACCTTCGAACACTCGGCGCTAGTCAATATATTTCTATATTCATTGACTACCTTGACCTAGATAGGTGTCTGGATAGAAAACAGGATAGCTACGTTATTGGGGTTTGGGGAATACGTTTCCATTTCATCAGATCTGTATGCGCTAGCATTTTAACAAAAAAGCGCTTCGGAAAGCATCAATTTCGTCCCATAGGGTGAGTAATGCGTCAAGCCTGATACACCCAAATATTTACGGGAGCGCAACTTTAGATTTCCACGGCTATGACACCAAGATGAGATATCCCAGTACCCAGACATCCAAGTTACTCCGGGGCGCTACTCGATTCTCTCTTGGAAACCCAACTCCCCTGTGTATTTATTATTAATCGTCTTGTACCGACAGCAGGTAAATTAGGGTTGAAACAGTTATTCAAATTACGCTCCAACATAACTCATTTCTGTGTTCATTTTCCCAGACACAGAGAACAGTCAGACCAGCAACGCCGTATGGAATGAATTGTGCTACGACCAAACAAATAATGGAAACATCAACAGTTATTCGTATAATATAATTATGGGCTTCCAAGTTAAAATGGAGGGTTCAGTCACACTTGGCACAACAGTTTTTTACCTAAAGTGATGCAACTTCAAAGTTGAAAGGGTGTCACCAGGATGTTTAGAGATTTATGTTTGTTGACAGAGCCACTCCAACCCTTCGTACACTCCTTGGTCTTTGATGGCGACAGTTGATTGGACGTGCCATTTGCGAGATCTCAGTTGGGACAGACCTAGTCGTTCTGTTAGTTCCGCGGGGCTCAAAGCGTTGGGAAGATCCTGTTTGTTGGCGAAGACGAGCAGGACCGCGTCGCGGAGCTCATCTTCGGTCAACATGTTCTGCAACTCCGTTTTGGCCTCTTCAAGCCGCTCTTGGTCGTTGGAGTCGATGACGAATATGATCCCCTGCGTGTTTTGGAAATAGTGTCGCCAGAGAGGGCGGATCTTACTTTGGCCACCGACATCCCACACTGTGAAGCTGATGTTTTTGTATTCGACGGTTTCAACGTTGAAGCCAATTGTGGGTATCGTCGTGACCACCTCACCGAGCTTCAGTTTGTAGAGAATGGTTGTTTTTCCTGCAGCATCCAGGCCTACCATTAGGATCCTCATCTTCTTCTTATTGTCAAACAATGCGCTGAGAGCGCTCGATAGTGTTAGACCCATACCTGAAACACCAAAATAGATTTCAATTTTAATAGGCCAGGACAGTGTCGCACAGTAAAAACTATTACCTACTGGCTGCACAATGTGTCACAGCTCTCTATTAAGACTTATGACTGCTCGACGTTCGCCTACACCTTTCAGGTGGGATACAGTCGGGGGTTGGCTGGCGTAGCCTAGCCAGCAGGGGATGGCCCCCTAGTATAAATTAAACACTCAAGGATACAGACAGCGGGGATAGTGAGAATTCCAAGCTTAACAATGCTGGTCTACAATCTTCTTGGAAAATACTACTAGCCAAAACCTGTACAGCCTTTCTCAGGGATGAGAAAATAATGGACGCAGCAGGGGAGTGCAATTTGCTTCGTCCTCTGCCTGATATAGAAATGTCAGCACGTCCATTTTCAGCTCTAAATTCCGGGTAGTTTAGCCTACTACACTGGGGGGGGGGAAGAAAAATAAACTGACGTCACGCCCGCCCGCTTCCCTCGTGCCTCCGTTGGCTCAGGCGAGAAATTAAGTGATCTCACGGAACATGTAAAAAGGCAAATAAAATAATCTAATGATCGGAAGAATGTGGGAATTTCGCCATTGTTGTTGTAAGAACAAGATTTTCACGAGAAAATATTTATGAAAATGTTGCAAGTTTCCCATTTTGTCGACAGTTGTCCTCTGGAATTAAGCATTATATTATTATTAAGCATAGGCTTATTAAGCTGCTAAGGCCGCAGCCTTGGTCAGTCTTTCAGAACGACGCCTAAATAAAGATGTGTAGGTATCTATTAATCGATCGGAAATTAGGCGAGTACAATGGGACTTCGCATCGACCCTTGGGTCAAGGGAGATGGAAGAAATTTGACGTCAGCCAAGTTGTTGTGGAAACCCTCGAGAGATGCAGTTTCTGTTTCACACAGAGAGGAAAGAGTTATAGTGTCACGATGTGTCAGAAAAAGATTTGACACCAGCAAAAAGGATGGGAACTTCGGAAGAATTTTGAAGGCTGTTAGGGATTATTGATAAAAATTGAAAATCAACATCGGGCCGAGGACTGAGCCTTGTGGGACTCTAGAATGTAGGAAAAAAACTTTCCCATTTTAGACCTTCTAGGAAAATACTTTCCCAGCCTAAACTTAAAAAGTGAAAAGTAAAGTGGGGTTTTTTGTGTTAATCAAATGGTTCTCACAAGTGGGGCAGGAGCCGACCCCGCACAGTAAGGTTACTTAGATAAGCATTAGAAATTCTTGCTCCAGAGAATGGATTCACATAAACTTGTGCTCAGAGGTGAATCGTCTGCCGACAAGACAGGTATTACAACACGTGATTGACTTTTGGTCAAACATTGGTGTTCGGCCCCGGATTTGAACCAGGCTGATCGGCGCTCCGACTGATTTGTAAACAGACGAAGCTCTGTCGCCTTAGTCCACGGGGCCACCCTGTCCCCCTCACCACGGAAAAAAAGTAAAAGTGTCTGAAATAATCAACTCTTGCGGGATATTCGTACAAACAATTACTGTTTGCACGAGTGTACACCGATAAGCCCCGCACTCTTTGAGAGTTAAAGGCTTCAATTGAGACGGAAATTCGATCAATTCCGACTGATATGCTTGACCAAGCTATGCAAAACGTTACCTACTTCATGAATGCATTCGAACGGAAATTGAACTCAAAAAGAAACTCAATAACCATCCCCTGTATTCAATAAATGAGTTTTTCGATATCAAATTATGACTATTTTAGCTCATCGCACTCACTGTTATTTTGTTTTACCTGAATGTAGAAGATCGTATTAATGTTAATTAACATTTTAGAGTTAACAAGAATTTTTCAACGTAGGTAGGGTCAGCACTAGTTTCAAGTTTAGCAAAAAGTGGTCCCTCATGGCACAAAAATCACTATTGTTCCAAATTTTGGATTCGTTAAGTTTACGAATTTTACACTTTCGACATTTTATGTCTTTACTTTGGCACACAAACACGAAAAAATCGTTAGGCGTTAAAAAAAGCGAAACGGGTTACGGCCTAGCAACGACTAAAGACATAAAATGTTATAATGTGTCGCTGACTCGTATGCAAGCGTTACTAGGTTTCGCTAAAACGTTTTAAATTTACTTAATTAAATTACAAAAAAACTAAATTAAACAAAAACTCCCCACCACGAAAATCATTGATGGTGGCACATGGAACATTATCCCAATCAAGCGCACGGCTTAACAAGTCCTGCAATGTGTCGGAGAAAGTTCCGAATACAATACATTACTAATAATTAATAATTATTGAGAATTTCCCGACAAAAACATGCATCCAAAATCCGACGCCGATCGAGCGTTCCCGGAGTTACTGTACACGGGATGTTCCACGTTAGAAATATTACCTGCAGCAAGATGTTCTCGCAACTACTGAAAAGTTTGAATTTGACCAAGAAAACTATAAAATCGAGAAATCTACCGCGGCAAGACGAAGAATAATGCTAGCATTCAAACTAAACGTCCACATCAACTGCTCTGTTATCAGCGAAGGTTCAATGTCATCTTATCAAATTGCACGTCTTCCTTTTGCTTTTCAAATATTTTGTCTCAAGGCGTGAATGATACCACCGACCACAGATTAAACTACTGAGGCCTCGCCACCGACCCACAAGTGAGGTGAAAAAATTAATTGAATTTTCAATCCAATTTCCAACATTTTTATCCATTATTTTCCATTTTTTACCTTTTCTTTTATTCGTTCCTGAAAAAAAGTGAAGGTCGTGCTTCCTTCAAGGAAGTTCCTTGTTCGGGAACGTTTTCGCGACAAAAAGGATATGAGCACATCAAGACATCCATCCTTAACCTAATTCCTTATCAGTGATTAGTGATAACAACCGCGTGTTTCTTTTTGGAAGTGCTTCGCTTTTACGCGTGGTGGCTTTGGTGTAGTTGGAATATTTTGTAGCAAAAATTCAACATGAAGGCGAAGGGAGATGTAAGTTTTACTGATTTTAAGGATTGGCGTAGTTTTTTACCCTAAATATGAAGTATTTTACTCATTTTCGAAGTGTCAGGATTTGTTGCACCTACGGGTTAGGCCTTGCTGGTTACTTAGAAATAGGAAAGCTCCTTTTCAGCCTGTGTCGGATAATTATCATTCATGTAGTAAAACTACACATTGTGTCATAATAATATTATTATAGTTAGAAGCATATTTTCCAATGTACCATACGTATTCAGTTTTCTAAACAGTACACAATGATGCCACTATTTGTTCCTAACCTTTATGAAAGTAACTGGCTCCTGAAGTCAATGGATCCAATGAATCCATTTGATTCTGATGCGTAATTAAATTACAAATTTTGTACTTCAACTTGGTTTTCCCCAGGGGCGTTGTGTTTACACGCGCTATTGGGTCTGTGCCATAAATTTTGCTATTTTTCGCTTCGGTGGGCTTGTGGTTCTACGATGTAGACTGCATGGTAATCGGAAAAATAATACCCGGAAAAAATCCTACAGCGCGGAAAAAATCTCCTAAGATTATCCCAAAAATCCCCAAAAACAGAAATTGAAAAAAGGTGTAATTTCCCCCTTTGTTTTTCACCATTAAAAGGAGCTAAACTTACGGATCGAACATGAATGTACAGCAAAATAACCGGATTGATTCAAAGCCACTCGTGCTGAAGTTTGAGTAAACATTTTTGAATGACAATAAGTTATTGAGTACCTACATACTTACCTAGTTTACGGCATAGAAGGCAGGCTTCGTGGGTATTGCAATAATTCTATTCTATTAATTGGAGGTTCTACGTTTTAGAATTATTCTAATACCTACCGAGTTACCTGTAGACTTATTCTAATACCTACCTTGTTCCTAGAACAAGGGGAATTCTCGGTGTGCGAGTAGGCGAAGGGGTGGGAAGGGGGATTTTGAGAAATATGTTGGTGATAGGGAGGGGGGTATGTCTTGGAAATTCTCGGGGCTGAACCAGTGTAGGTACATTTTGGAGGGCAGAAACGCATCACAAACCCTCCACCATTTTGGCTCCACCTCCCCAGCTCTGAGCTGAATCAGTGTACCTACAGTTTGGAGGCAAAACCGTACTCCAAACCATTAACGATTTCGACCCCGCCTCTGGGCTCGAACGGTGTATAGATTGGAAATACGCACCCGGGGCGAGTGTTTTTATTCCGATTCCGTTCTGATTTATTCAGCACTCTGGCGGAGTGCTGCGCCAGCGAGGGAAGGTGTGTCGTCACATGCCCTCCGCTTTCAGTTCAAAATCTTCAACATATCTAAAAATTTATGTAGGGTGGTTTTAAAGGGTGCTGAATCCGAATATATTGTTGGAAATGATGAATTCCGACCTTCTGAAGGAGCCGCGATTGTCGATATTAATCATCTTTTATCCGCATCCACCTTATATTTTCGTTGACACTATGTTAATGCGTATTCACCAATGATTCACATCTTATTTCAGCTCAAGGAGTACGAAGTCATCGGCAGGAAGCTGCCCACTGAAAAGGAAAAGGAAGTCCCTCTCTTCAAGATGAGGATTTTCGCTCCTGACGCCATCGTCGCCAAATCCAGGTTTTGGTACTTCCTGCGACAACTGAGGAAATTCAAGAAGAGTACCGGAGAAATCGTATCCATCCGTGAGGTAATCCCTTTTACATTGTCACACGAGAGGCTAATTAAAATACCTTTGGGGCTTGAATTTTTCTACATTTACCGTGTATCGTTTCAGATTCATGAGAAATCCCCTCTG
Source organism: Pilophorus perplexus (assembly GCA_955831195.1). Lineage (NCBI taxonomy): Eukaryota > Metazoa > Arthropoda > Insecta > Hemiptera > Miridae > Pilophorus > Pilophorus perplexus. The sequence goes on from OY037012.1 coordinate 18,318,969, forward strand.
AAAATCAAGAACTTCGGCATCTGGCTGAGGTACGACTCCCGATCTGGTACCCACAACATGTATAGGGAATACCGTGATCTTACCGTTGGAGGAGCCGTCACACAGTGCTACCGGGATATGGGAGCCAGGCACAGAGCACGTGCTCACTCCATCCAGGTACCTTTTTGAGAATCGCCCACCCAAAACGGCTCCTTCCGTTTGTTTCGACTTATTCTAACGGTGCTTGTTATACTTTTCAGATCATCAAAGTTCAGATTGTCGCAGCCGCTGCGTGCAGACGTCCTCTGGTCAAGCAGTTCCACGACTCCAAGATCCGCTTCCCTCTGCCCAAGCGTATCGGCCAGAAGAACAGGATGCCTCTGTTTTCTGTCAGGAAGCCCAGGACATACTTCGGTTAAGCTTCTTGATATTTTAAAATATAACTTTTTATTCTAACGCGTTGTTTCTTTATTCTCTCTGACCATTTGAAATTCGTTTAGTAGCTCTGGTCAAAAGATGATGAATGGGGCACAGGGAACAGGACGGGTCCTGCGGTGGAGGTGGGCGTTTAGGTAATCGTGGCCAGTGGAGGGGGAGGTCGGGAGGCACACGATCAGCAACATTCAGCAGAGAGGCCCAGCACTTGCCTTCAGCCCTCCGCTCGTGGTCCCGGCGCAGCTTGTCATTGACGGCCTCCTTTATGAGCGTTTTGGGCGCTAGAGAGCCTTCCTTGGCTAGGGCGTCAGCTCTTATCATTTCCCCAAATGCCCACGTGCGAGGGTATCCATTGCAGAGCAATGGTCGCTCCGCCACTCAGCAGTGCATCAAGGAGTCTCCCACCTTTCAGGGCATCATGGGAGTTCGTTTCGCTGCTGGTTCATAGTGTGACGATTGCAGCCTGGGAGTCGCACAAGATGACGGCCCGTGAGAAGTCCACAGATTGAAGCATCTCTAGTGCCAGCACGACCGCTCGAAGTTACTTGCCAAGGCACCAACTTGTGCAGCAATAGACCTAACGGCCGAAAACACACCCGCACCCCCGTCTCTTCGTGCTCCTACGGCTGACAAATCGGTATAACCCCGCAGCCACTGCTCTTCGGCGTCACTGTTGAGCAGTGACTCGAGGCGTTTGGTATCAAAACCAGTTCATTACATTTTTGAAAATTTTAAAAGAGGGACAAAGAACTAACTACTCTGCCGTTTTTGAGCTAAATCGTTGTTTGTTTTGGTTTATTATTCTTGGAATAATACACCTATGTATGCGACGGGGGTCGAAAATTTGACATCCGTTTCATGGCGGGCTATTTCAAAAATAGAATGTCCGTCCGAGCCATTTAGGCAGTAGGAATTTTTAAAAATCTGTAATTTTGACAAAATATTCGGTTTACCATCCAGTTGTGCCCGCAAGGTTTTCAGCCCGATCGAAAAAAACCCGTGGGGCGTAGAACCCATTTTTTGGGGGTCTCTCATCAGTCCTAACACTATACACGTAAAGAGTCTTAAAGAAGTAGTACAGAAAATAATAAGCATTTTGTCTGTCGAGGGTTTTCCCTTGTGTAACATGAAATGAGTTTCCTCAAGATTTGAAACAACTCATCTCGTTTGTGCACCTCCTACAAAAAACTTGATCCACCCTTTGGTTGCCCATCTTTCAGCCAGAGGAATCCATTAGTTCATTTCAGTCGAGCCACAATGGGCCATTCACGTCAATAATATCCAAATTGGGTTTTCCTTGAGGCATGAAAAAGGATATAATACTATATCCTAATATTAGGATATTATTGAGTCAATAATGCATTTTATTGAAATTTAATGATAGAAGAACCGGTTAATTACAACTATGTACACTAAAGTGTTTGTTATCCATCTATATAGACCAGTTTTGGATCAGATACAGCTGTAGTCCTTTTTTTTTTTGTACGTGAGGCTGATTCAACTGAGAAAAAAGTCATTCGTCACCAGTGGGCATTCAATTTTTCAGTGACGCGCTTAAGCATCGCAGAATGACTGGCGTAGAGCTCCAAGTCGTGCGACGCATCCATCCAGCAGACGCCGACTGCGTCGTCGCCAGCGTGGAGATTCAAAGTCCCGACGAAACTGCCGTCTTCGTCGTGGAAATTCTTTGCGACGGTTTCCATCCAAGCGTTGTCCGTGTTCCTGGGGTCGTCCACGTATCCTTTGAAGATGTCTTCGCCTTTGGCGAAGAAGTCTTCCAAGTGGGTTTCCGCGGTTGATTTGGCGTTTTCGGACATCTCGAGGCTGTTCATGGTTTCTTCGAGGAATTCCCGTTTGAGGGTTTGGGAAATTACTTCGCCAGGGTCGACCATCCCGCCCGGGAAAGCCCATTGTTGGTTGTCTTTCCGCTTGATGCACACGAATTGCAGAATGGGCTTGTTCGTCGAGGGATCGTGAACTATCTGACTGTCGTCGCGTTTCCACCTGGTGACGATCGGATCGGCGGCGTGATTCGGTCCCCATTTCCCCAAAATCCCGCGCCCCCGAAGGCCCGTCCTCCCGACGACGTTCAGCGGATAGCCATCCACGATTTCATACATCCCAGTGTGGCTTTTTCGATCGACTCGGTATTTTTCGTCCAATGAATTCCAAGCGGGAGTGAAACCATCAGTGATCTCCGGATCGGCATACGGCTTCCCAATAATCCCTTCGGCGGTGTAATAAGGAGGATCGTACTGCTCCCACTTTTGGTTCCATTTCACCTTATCGTCCGGCACCTGCAGTCTTGATATGCTTCCAGTGTTACCATATAGCGTGTTCCTGCATTTCTGGTGCACCTCCATACCACAATCCCAATCCGGCTGAAATCAACCAAAGACGAAGACTTGATTTAATATAGGTCTACTTCGAGGTTCTAACAGCAACATCACGGACTGTCATTAGCCAACTTTTCAGAGCGATCAAAATAATGGTTTTCAATTAATTGTCACTATATTGAACACCGAGGGTTGAATTTTCAGGAACGAGTGAAGACTGGTTTTCAATTAATTAAATATATTAACAATTAATTAATATATTATGAATATATATTATATCCATTAGTAGGAGGGATAATTCCCCATCCTGAATAGTTTAAATGACAGTCCATGTTGTTGCTGGTGGACCCTCAACATGGTTATCATCTGGACAATGGGGTTCTTCCGGAGGTTGGAATTTTAAGTCTTCGACCTAATATTAACGGTGCAGAAAAAGGTCAAGGATAGTTACAAATAAATGTCAAATCAGAACCATTTAATTGGGAAAATAAATTATTGTAGATATACGTATTTTTCGCCTGCTGACGTTTCATTAGATCCACAGGTGGTAGGATTCCATGGGAGGAGTATAGGGCGCAGTTCCTCATTAACATGAGGACTAGTGGATGGCAACCAGCAACAGCAGCCAAACGGCTGATCACGCCTGTATGTACGAGGCCCAGTCATGAGCGTCGTCTGTTACAGACATTACAGTAATGTAACTCCCACCAACCGCACGATGGAGCCGATTACAGCAGTTCTTGTACGTAGGGTTGGTATTCGAGAGTCAGGAGGAACGCGCCAAAACGAGAGCGATGAAGAGGCGAAAGTCGATTTGGAGGTCACAGATTCTAGTGAAATAGTGTAGAGGCAGACATCATGTGCCCTCATCATGAGGAACGTCTTCTTCCTCCATGATGGAGGAAGAAGACGTTCCAGAAGAGAGGAAAAAACGCAATGAAATTGTTTCGGAACTAACATCGAAGCAGGTCGATGAATTCGCCATCATCGATGATGGTCGACAGTCTGCCTGGATTACCAGCTTGCCACACGGAGACGCCACCTCAGTTTGGGTGAAACTCCTCACCCCTGCTCAAAATTCGGCGTCAACGTTGCTGAGCGAATCCGCCAAGATGTCGCCAGCACTCAATAAAGTCTGTCGGAGGTTTCATGGAAGTGTGGAAAGCGGAAAAGTGGGACTGGATTTGACCCTCAATGAGTTGGGGTCCCTCTACGAGGAGGAACGAGTGTTAGGCGGGTGCCTCCAAAGGACTATTGGTTGTCAACTGTATGACTTGTTGGACCCAAATATATCAGTGCAAGTACAAAAACGGTTGCGAAACCTTGTCACTCACTGTACAATACCTTTTTTCGATTTATGGAGAGACTTTTTTGCAGAAACGATTTAAGTAAATTATATATTAAATAAACATGTTATTTCTATAAAGCGTTTTTGGGAATCCCGGAAGAACCCCATTCCGTTGTTACACTGTTCAAAAACTCAAGTAGGTCGCTTACCGTTACTCTGATACTGTTGATGGACGAACAAGACAGGCATCCAATCAGATGGACAGATTTAGAGCTCAGCCGATGTAAGCGCGACAGCATTTGAGTTCAGCTGAAACCAAAATTACTATTATTCACAAATTTTCGGGATGCAGCTGCAGAAGCTGCACCCCGAAACATTAAATGAAACAATAAAGCCCAGAGTTGAATAAACAGTGGTCTGGTACAAACAAAATTCAACAGAGCATGAGATTTGTACTTGCAGATACTCAAATTACACTCAATCGTTTTCATGAAAATGGAATTAACACTGCTGTGGACTTGGTTTGACTTACACGAAAGGAGTGTTTACCTGCAGAACGCTCTAAATAACCCATGACAACAGAATAACAAGAGGTTGTTGGGAGTCATAGCAAGGGTTGCAGCCTGTTTTCATCAATAAGATCAAAATATTTTTTTGTTTCTCAACCAAATTTTCCTTGTACCGAACCACATGTGACTGAATTAAATACCGCTGGGTGACTTCATTCACCACTGAGCAGCAATGTCCAGTTGGACGTAGAGTTTCCTGACTCCGACGGATGAAAATATCATTTGAGTTTGACTGAGGATGTACTTAGGATCTGCGGCTTTCGAAACTTCGAGTTTGAGAGCGCCGACGAAGGTATTGGAGCAAAGTGTCCAAAAATGAGGCTCTTGTATAGTGTGGACTCCGGGAAGTTGCATCACTTTTTGGAAGCAAAGGGGCAACGCGTTGTCCAAAGCGACGGGTTGTCTTTGCATGAGGATCATGACGGATTCCTTTATGAGACCGAATACGGACGCGAGGATGAGAAGAGCGATGAATATTGAGCAAATTGGGTCTGCTCTCATCCAGCCGAAGAAGTACATGAGCAATGAGGAAATTATGACACCGACAGAGCCGAGAGTGTCAGCTATTATGTGAAGCAAGACGCCTTTCATGATCTGCGACTGGTTGGAGTGTGAATGCTTGTGCTCACTGTGGGAATGGCCGTGACCATGAGCGTGGGCATGCTGGAAAGCGTATATCCCAATAAGGTTGACAACGAGGCCCATAACAGACACCAGAAACAACCTCTCGTGCTTCACCTCAGGCGGCTCAATAGCACGCTCCACCCCCTCGGACAAAATAAAGAATGCAACGAACACCAAGAACAACCCGTTCACAAACCCTGCCAACACCTCAGCACGCACATATCCATACGAGTATTTATCATTTGCCTTCCACTTCGTAATCACAGAAGCTGCCAGCCCAGCCAGCAACCCAGTACAGTCAAAGAACATGTGAAAAGCATCAGAGATCAAACCCAAACTGTTGGTCCAAATCCCGTACATCAATTCGATGAATGCGAACGATAAGTTGAGAATCAAAAATAAAAACAAACTTCTGGAGTTGCTATCAGAAAATATCACTCTCAACAAGCCTCTCATTTGATCTGAGATCCCATTAAGGACTGGGCCTCTCTGATCATTGATTGTAATTGGAATCATGTTGGTAGGCCTGGTTCTACTCTCAGCCGCGGTAAGCGCCACCCGTCACAAGTCCATTTAGAGTGTTCTGAAACAAAAAACAACATCACTCATAAATCGTTTTTCATGAAAATGCGTAATCTCATGTCATACCCAATACCCGTCCTATTCCACTTTACAAACCAATTATTTTCACTAGTTCAGGAAGTTAAAGTGGTTTTTTTGTGTTAACCAATAATTGGTTAACACAAAAAAACTGCCCCACTTGTGAGAACCAATTATTGGTTCTCACAAGTGGGGCAGGAGCCGACCCCGCACAGTACTTAGATAAGCTTTAAGGGGCCTTTACACGAGCAATTTTTCCCTGCAATAATTGCACAAATTCGAAAAGATTGCACTAGAAAAGTTGTAAGCAACACAATACAATAATTGCGGTGAAAAATCGCCTTTAGAAATTCTTGCTCCAGAGAATGGATTCACATAAACTTGCGTTCTGAGGTGAATTGTATGCCGAGAAGACAGGTATTATAACGTGATTGACTTTTGGTCAAACATTGGTGTTCGGCCCCGGATTTGAACCAGGCTGATCAGCGCTCCGACTTGTTCAGGAAGTTGACGCGATTGCTTTAGACGATACTATATCGTCTAAAGCAATCGCGTTATACAACATATTATCTGCTACGGAATGTCTGTAACAGACATTCCGTAGCAGATAATATGTGCCGGCAAATAGAGGATAATTCACGCTTATCAAGGACGTTTTGAGGGGGTTACGAACGACTCGGCGAGACGATGAGAATACGCCTCAGGCAAATAGAGGATAATTGGCTCTTATCACGGTCGCTCGACTTATATAACCCCCTCAAAGCATTAAACGATAGTCCTCTTTGAAACACAACTGCAGTGTTCTCTCGAACTTCAGATAGTCACAATCTAAAAACCATGTCGGCATTGGACGGCAAAGTGGCCATAGTGACTGGCACAAGTTCAGGCATTGGCGAGGCGATCGCCATCGAACTTGTGAACGCTGGCATGATCGTCGCTGGCCTCGCTAGAAGAGTTGATAGGGTTGAGGTACGTACCAGATAAAAGTTTCCGTGTTATGCAAAACTCTACTCATAGGTACTAGAATAGAATCTATTCTAATATCAGATAATATCTAACATTAGAAACTGAAATCAGCTGATGCCAAAGTGAAATTAACTTTTGAAATGATGAGTGGAGGGAAACGTTGATCTGAAGCATATTTCATGAGGATTCATTATTATACGGCTTCCATCACTTCATTGGTAGTTGCTGGATAACTACAAAAAATCCGGGACAAGGAAATCCAGTACCTTTTCAGGGCGCCTTTTTGGCACTTGAAGGTAGTTGACCAACAAGTCCACTGACCAGGTGTCTCACCTTGATTTTGAAATGAGCCGAAATTTAAGCATCCACAAAATTAGTATTATACTGACATCTATATTAAATGGATTTTATAAAATCCAATGTTCGTGGAGTCCGCCTCAACGGATTTGGACAGGAGCGGGCGTGAATTGACGAGCGAGTTCCAACTTAGAAGAATAGATGGGTATCTCGATACCTACGTAAAATTCGATCGTTTTCGAATGTGAAGAAGTGGAATGTCAGCTGGGGTGATCCCAGGCGGCGGCCATGTTGTAGCAGCTCGAATTAGTGCCAGTAGTTGGGCTCTTGAGTTATTTATTGTTTTTATGAAATGTCAGTGCGTAAATTTAACCCAAATTACTTCAGTAAGGTTTCTGGGGACAATTTGATGAGGTATGAAGTGAAGGTAAGTTTGTGTGGTGGTGATCTGTACGAAGAGTTTGTGGATTTTACCATTCCGCCTCCTGTGATTCCTGATGTTTCCCGTGAGGATATTGTGGATTATTAAATACAAATTTTGTTCTTGAAACCCGATTTTCATTCGTTAACGAAACAGAGTTTGAAAAACTGAAACCGTGGACAGTGTGAACAAGCACAAAGGGAACACAAATTTTTTAACATTACATCTGTTAACCATTACATCTTTTTTTAATAACCTCTGTTGTGCCCAAGTTACTTATTGGTGGTGGCTAACCACGGTTTTGGTTTTTCAAAATCTAAAATAATTGGCGGATTAATACGGCTCAGTTCCTGGGCCAAAACTTACAGCAAAACGCATACCTTGCTAACCATTGGTTATTCCAATCTCCAATTATATGTCAAACCTCCTTTAATCGCGTCAAGTCATTGGGACCTGTGGTATCTCCCGTTTTTACGGGCAAACTCACACAAAGCAATGACTTCCTGTCCAAAGCGTGAAGTATGTGGACTGCTGTCTCCACCTCCTCTGGAACTATTGACACAGGAAGGCACTCCGAAATTTCTAAGGAGCAACCTGGAAAAACCTTTCCCAGTTTTCTCAGTACAGAAACCCTTCAAATCACACAGTGGCAAGAACTGGCATACAGCACACGCGACTCCCCTCCAAACCACATAGGTACCACACACGTTTAATAACGCCTTATATCAGTATCAAAATTAAGTTCACTAAAGTATCAAAATTAAGTTCACTAAATCCATCCGAAATTTGACGCTTCCCTTAGTCTCCATTTCATTATTACTTAACGCATTACTATGGTTTTTTCTCAGGCTTTGGCGAGATCATTGGCCGGTAAGAAGGGGAAGCTCTCTGCAGTAAAATGCGACATCACTTCAGAGGACGACATCAAAAAAGCGTTCGCGTGGGTCGAGAAGAACTTGGGTCCTCTAACAGTCCTCGTCAACAACGCCGGACTGATAAAACCCAAACTAATTACACGTGAGAACGTTTGTCCGTTTACATGGCGATTAAGTTTTCAAGTTCACGGCCTTGTGGCTGTCAGTAATAATTATGTATCGACAGGCTAATTATTAGAGTAAACATAGAGTACAGACGACACATCGCGATGCATCGGCGGCAATTGTCCTGGGAGTTACTTCCCGGTCCGTAGCAGGAACGAAGAGTGAAAAAGAAGGGGAAAGCGTCAATGAAGGACGGGCGTACATCGTACATCCTACAAACAAAGTGCAAACTGAGACTTTCCCAGAATAATATTATATTATATAGCTAGGAGGAGGATGGGGCTTCAATCCAAAACAAATAATTACTGTCTGGGGCGGAGGCCCAATCTTGAAGAATCTCTGAGAAAGCCGGAGGAATACAAAAAAAAAAAAGAAAAAAAAAGAAAAAAAAAAAAAGATAATTAAAATGAAAGTAAACAAGGGATTTTCACCCTTGAATTTTCGCCTGACTGGCTGCTGCCGCTGCAGACGTGGCACGGACGCTAAAAGGTGGCGGAAATTCGAAAAATTAAAAACGCATCCAGCCGATCGGTTTAATGTTGATTCTTTAGCTGATATATATGAACAACGAGCAATACTGGCCTTGTCATTTCGAGATGTCTGGAGGAGTGCAGGGGGGCGAAAAGTTGGAGATCGGCATTTTCACCGTGGCGGGCCCCTTATATTACTTAAGCCTTAAACCACTATTGATTTGTATTCAGGATATGTATAACAGGAAATCTTTGCAGAATGCCATGAAGATAGCAGCTTGTGGCCTAAATGCTCTGCGTTCTTCATCCTAATAGCTTGAATTACAGATCACGGCTAGGTAGGTAATCGATAAGATTTTGATATCAGACCAAGACCAAGATTGCTGAAGCGGGCGTGAGTCCTACCAGTGAGGTGGTTAGGGTGAGAAATGACTCCTCTGCTGATAACATACCTCATTGGATTCGACCTCTGCACCGTCGGCAAAAACCACACTGTGAGTCCTACCAGTGCATGCTGATACGACCCATTTTGATGCAAACTTTCACAATCATCTGGCAAAATAACACCAGCTTTAAAGGCAGAAAGAACCGAGTAAGAAGGGGCACGCTTATCACCTCAAACACACCCAAGAAGACTGCAGTAGCTCTCTATTTTCTCGCCGCCAAGTTGAACGTCTACTTTTCCTCAAGTCCTGTAAATGGACACTCAACCAGAGCTTTGGCTTCACGTTACAACGTTATTTTAGAGACTCTAAAGGGAAATCACAGCCATTCGTAAATAGACATAACGCAAAATTTCATCATTTCAGAAACAAGTATGGTAGAAACGCAAGCGATGTTCAACACCAATTTCACTGGTCTGGTGGAATGCGCCAAACACGCCTTTCAATCCATGCTTGCGCACAAAACCGAAGGAACCATTATCAACATTAATAGGTAAGAATCATTTGTGCCAAGTGGACGACTCACATCCCACAACTTCTCTAATTGGCTCCTTTTCAGCGTCGCTGGGCAGCTCGACCTACCCTTGACAGCAGTTGGAGTGTATGCGGCGACTAAGCACGCTGTTACTTCGATTACAAAGTCGCTCAGAAGCGAAGCAATGATGTTGAAGGCCAACATAAGAATTACAGTGAGATACCCATAACTTCTATCACCCCTCAACATTTCAACAATACACTTCCTAAAGCAATTTTCTTACTCAGAGCCTGAGCCCTGGAGCCACCAAGTCGGAAATGGCAGATCAATTCTTCGATGATAATAAAGGAATCGACGATGTGTTGGCCATGCTGCCGGCTAAGGACATCGCCGACTGTGTTTTGTTCATTTTACAATCACCACAACGGATGACAGTACGTTTATTTAATACTGTTTTTCTGTCTCTGAAAAATCCCATAATATGAATGTCTCAGAAAAATCCCATATTATGGATGTCTCAGAAAAATCCCATAATAATACCTATATTATAGGTACTGCAAAAACTTTTGTTTCAGATTTCTGAAATGACGGTACATCCAACATCGGAAACGATATTGGGTTTCGCACTTGCTGCTGCTACCATGGCTCAGGAGTATAAATGATGAATTTTTAAGGCAAACCGAAGACCAGCATCAGACACATACACACATAAGATTCTTATGTGTAGCCACGTAATATAAGTTACCAACCTCTCTCAAGCTACTCAGCGTTCAATTCTTGTGTTCAAAATCTTTACGCACAAAATAATTTTCCACTACGTAAAGTACCAGTCAAAAGTAAAGTATTGAGTAATCAAGTGACAAATTTCAAACTCACTTCACTTGTTCGGCGAATTTGTTATCTCTGTTATCGAAATAAAAACCTTGGTCTTGTTCGTCTTGTAATAGCTTCATAGACATAGCATAGATATTACGAATTACTTTGACGTGAGTTCTGCGCGTTACGTCCTCAAATCAAGGAAGTAGGTAGGTAGCAACGAAACTGGCTCTCAACTGTGGCTCACTTCACATAGATAGATATTGCAGGTTTACTAAAAATTAATTGTTATTTTTGTTGTAAGTACTTCTGTCGAGGCGGCGGGGAAATTAAACAATTCAGACAACGTCTTACCTTTTATCAAGTTGTAATCGAGAAGTATAATCGAGATAAATACACTGACTTGTCAATATCGTTATTAATTAAGGATTTTAGTAAAAAGTGTAAGAGCAGATAAGAACACGACGGGTGTCGGGAGCAGAAGGGGAGATCCTCGGTAGGTGTCGCCAGAGGTGACTCGGAGTAGCAGCGCAGTAGCTTCTGCGCAGGTCCTTCGTCTTCGACTTGGTGTTCGATTATAGGATAACGATTCATTGATCAGAGAGGCAGCGACATCGATATTTAAATTACACTTATTTGAAGCATTCCAACACTCCCTCTCTTCACAATAAGTCCCCATCCTACTTTCGATGAGCTGTATCGGTCAAATGGAAATCGGCGGATGCGATCAGGAATTCGGCGCTGATCTTATCGGTCGGAGGTCGTCAGGTATTCGGCACTGACTATCGGCGGTATCGGTATGGTTTCAACACCATTTTCCTGAAACTGAGAAAGCAATGTCAATCGTTGTCATCTTCGACTGGTTTCCAAGTATTAACCGACTGCTCTCTCAAATGCAGGAATATTTTCGTGGGCAATGGTTTGGTGAAAATATCGGCAAGTTGTTCTTTAGTGCTTATCCAGTTAATTGAGACATTGTTTTCCCTAACTTGGGATCGAATAAAATGATAGCACAATTTAACTATGTGTTTTAATGTGGAGGATTCATCGGTTTTAGCTAACTCAATTGCAGCTTTATTGTCCTCCCATATAATCGGTAAAGTGTGCCATCCTATAATGGAAGAGCACATGTGTTTTACACAAATCAGCTCCTTACACGCCAAGCTTAGAGCCACGTATTCACTTTCGGCAGAAGAAAGAGCCACATGATTTTGCTTTTTTGGTGCGCCAAGCAATCGGATCACCAAACAGTCTAACTACGCACCCGCTGGTTGAAAAACCTTGGGGGTCTTGGGAACCAAGGGATGCATCCACAAAGCATTCCAGCTCGTTTCCCTTACCTTCGTATCTCAATCCGAGGTGAGAAGTATTTTTGACGTAAGTCAAAATTCGATACACCTCCCTCCAATCCTTGAATGTAAAATCGGTTTGCTTACGACTTTTAACATTCACTGAGAAGGTTATGTCGGGTCGAGTACAATTTTGAAGGAAAAGTAAGGACCCTATGGCTTGTCGATATGGGATTAGATTTAGATCTAATTCCTGGGAGTCAGTGTCGAGTTCGTTCTCGTCATCTGTCGGAGGTTCAGAATTTCGGGATCTTTTCGGCAACATCGGATTTTGCGAGCTAAATTTCCCGGAAATATCGAATTTGTTGACCAATGATTCTATGAATTGCCTTTGATGCAGAAATAGAGTTTGATTTTCGCGATTACGAACTATTTCTATTCCGAGAAATTTACAAGGTTCTCCCATATCAGTAACTTTGAATTCCTTGTGCAACGTATCCCGAATTTCAGATAATTTACTTTTCGAGTTTGACGTTATCAAAATATCGTCAACGTACAACAACATCAGTGCAAATTTATCATTTTGTTTCCAAACAAATAGACAGGGTTGAAATTCATAGTTTTGAAAATTCAATCGGACTGCCGTCTCGGAAAATCGAATAAACTATCTTCTCGGTGAGATTTTTAATCCGTATAAAGCTTTCCGGAGTTCGCACACATTGTGCAATTTAAAGGATTCGTCGGTTTGTAAATATTCGGTTAATCCTTCGGGTATTTCCATATAAACTGTTTTTTTTCGATTTTTCCGTTTAGAAACGCCGTTCCAATATCGAATTGTTGGATATCAAGATTAAATTTATTCGCAACAATGAACAGAAATTTGACATCGACCAATCTTGCAACAGGTGAGTAAATTTCGGTTCTATCATATTGATTTTTATCAGCGTACCCTTTCGCGACAAGTCGACTCCTATATCGAATATCTCCGTTTGATTCAAGCTTTTTCTTGTGTACCCATCTAGCTTTAATAATTTTAGAATTGTTCGGAATTGAATTTTTGGGCACTATATTCCAGGTCTCGTTAGAGTACAAAGCATCGAATTCCTCATTTATCGCTTCTATCCATCTATCCTTATCGGAACTATTTATTGCTTCAGAAAAGGTTGCTGGATCCTGCTGTGATTTTTCGGTAGCTTGCAGACACATAAATGCTAACATGGCATCTTCATTTTTGTCTACATAAAATTCAGCATCCGCATTTTCTTCGATTAATTCTAGATTTTCCTCGGGATTATTAGAATCGGTTATTTGTTCAGAGTCACTACTTATTTGTGAAGTGGTCGGCTGATTTTTGTCGTTATCATTTGGCGACGGCAACGCTTCGGTTCGAGTTTCGAAACGATTCTCCCTCTGATCCGTAGACTGACCCACGCAAAATTCTTCGTGATCGGGTAGGTAAGTCCTCGGACCAAAAGAGTCACCATAGACTCGGGATTCGACAAATTCAACATTTTTCGAACGAACTATAAGTTTTTCTTCCGCAAGCAGCAGCGTATAGCCCATCTCATTGCATTCCAGCAGAAAAGCTTTCCGCGCCTTTTCAGAGAATTTCGATCTGGTTTTGGTATCGTTTATGAGTACATATGCTTCGGCTCCAAAACGTTTATTATATTTCAATTCAGGAGCTTTACCATGTAGTACTTCATAGGGCGACAAAAATCTATTAGAAGCATTCGGAGTTAAATTATGTATATATACGGAATGTCTCATGGCATGTTGCCAGTAATAGTTCGGCATTTTGGCTGACAATAAATTGACTCGAATTTTAGTTTGTAATTCTAAGTTTAAGCGTTCGGAACAACCGTTTAATTGAGGAGTGTACGGAGGGCAAGTTGTCAATACTATTTTTTCGGCAGATAAAAGTTCTTTCATCAATTTAGTTTGATATTCCGTACCTCCATCAGTAAATAATTCAGCTATTTTGGTTTCCGGACCTGTAATACATCTTATATGGGTTAGAAATTCAGAGAGTGCTGTATGCACTATCGTTTTGTCCCTCAGACCATAAGCCATGGCATATCGGGAATAGTCACATGAAAAGGTAACAATATATTTTGCTTGCGTAGCTAGGGCAAGAGGTTTTATAGGTCCCAGCAAATCAGTATGAATTTTAGCAAAGGGAATCTTGACACGATCCCTTAAACCTTTGCACGGTTGTCTCCTTGCCTTGGCTAGCTTGCAATCGCCACAATCAAGTATTTCATCGGTGAATTTAATTTTTTCCAACATTGGAACCCTTTTAGCAAAGTGCTGTAAATATTTTAAAGACGAGTGATTAAGCCTGTAATACCAGATTAATCCTTCAGCTGTTCTAATGCTAGGTATGGTATTGTTTTCGATTTGTACAAGATCGGTGAAATTGATTGTGTTTTCATTGTCTGATGTATCGGATTCGGTGTTGTGATTTGTATCGGCTTTATCAGTTTTATCGGTATTATCGGCTTGTGTACTCAAAAATGTCTCGGTATTTTTGGATACACTATCGAATTGGTTATCGGCGACATAAGTATTAGGTTTGAAGAATTTTGGATTCACAGCCTCTAGAGTTTCACTCCCTCTCTTTCGATTGTTTGATAAATTTACTGAATCGGAGGTTCCTGTCCCCCTTAAATTTTGAGGACCATCGAACGACAGTAAGTCTAGAGTCTGTTCGCTCGATAAAGAAGGAAGCGAGAAGCTGAGTTTCCAAAATTTTCCATCAAAAATGCCTTGTGACATTACAACATCAGATTCTGAATCAACAATTTTAACTGCTTGATCTGTAAATAGAGCATAAACGCCATTTTTGATTAATTTTCGAAGAGAAAATAAATTATCAGACAATTTCGGAGCATATAGTACATTTTTCAAAATCCCAATCGGTCTACCTATTTTATCCCCAATGACTATATCTCCAGTAGCTTCAACTAATAAATCGGCATCGCTAGATCCATTGGCGCAAACTATTCTTTTAGGAGCTGTAAATTTCCTAACATTAATTAATTTCTCAGAAAAATTACAAATGTGATCTGTAGCTCCTGTGTCAAGAATAAATGAAACTTTGTTCGTGTTAGAGTACTCACACTTGTAGGCTGTCGCCTCTCCAAAGTTGGGTTCAATGTCCTTCAAGTCGGCGTAGAAGGCCTGTACCTCGCCTTCTTCCAGCTGATCGGCGGGAATGAGGATGATGTCCTCATCGTCGAATCTGTCCTCTTCGGAGATGCCTTCGAAGAACGCCAGGGCGGCTTTGCCCAGTCGTTTCCGTCGATTGTTTAGCTGTTTCGCCTTTTTGAACGACAATCGCTGAAATTTCTTCTTGTCATTTGCAGCTTTGGGTTTTACTTGTTTTTCATGTTCTCGTGGTTCTCGTTGTTCTCGTTGTTCTCGGGGTCGAAATTGTCCTTCTACTTCGGGACAATCTTTTCGTACGTGATCGGTGAGCTTTTTGCAACCATAACAATAGATATTCTTCGATTTGCACTCGAAGTGGTTGTGGGACTCGGATCCACACCTGTAGCATCTATTGTGTTTGAACACGAATTTCGAAGGGGTCCTTTGTGAACACGCCCCTTTCGTTTGACTTATGAGGGCTGTCTTCCTCTTGAAATCCGGGTTTCGGAGAAGGAAAGCAGATTCTTCTTTCAGAAGATAATTTTTCAAATCGGTGAGGTCCATGCTTTCGATTTCTTCGGAGCTCTTCAACTCTAAACTCTTGCAAAAGCTGGAGATGCCCATGATGAAGTAGAGCTTCTGTGTTATATCTCCTACTTCCGTTCCGTGTCGCATAACTTCCGCCATGCGATTGTTAAATTCGGAGATGAATTCTGTAGCTGAGCCTTGTTCCGGATCGAATCGGAGATATTTTGCTATATCGGCCAGTTTGTTGACTCCCACTGTCAACACTTTCGGCTCGCCTTGTCTATCGAGTTTATTCAATATTTCCATCGGCTCGGTATCTTGTCTAACAATACTGTGGTGTATTTCGTCGAGGTGCCTCAAGATGAAGTTTCGGACCTTCAGCTTGATCAGCTTCAACTCTTCATCGGTGACATCTATCGGAATTTGAGGTGGGTCCTGAATTACAAATTCACACCCCTGCGATTGTATTTCGGACACAATCTTATCTCTCCAGTTGACGTAGCTTTTCTCTTCCGTCAGCTGACAATCAATCGATTGGAACTGGACTCGGTTCCAGCGTGAGACGCTCGCCGGGTTTCTCTCGTATTTCCAAGATCGTCGAGTGGTGTCGTCATCGGTCATAATTCTTTCGGCAGCAAGAATTTGTGGTTCGGGATCGAGTTCGTTTGTTCCTCGCAGTCTCAAATTTTCGAGTAGTTTCACGATCTCTTCCTTAGGAATATTTTTCAGCAATTCCAATTTCTCTTCCTGTTCGGCCAGTGTCGAAAGGAATCCTTGCAATCGAGTGTCGAGTATGTCCTGGAATTCGGCCAGTTGTTCGGTCACGAGTCTCATTACTCTAGCTCGAATATCCCTTTCGGTTTCAATCAACAGATCCTCCAACAAAGACTTAAGCCACTGTCTTTGTTCTTCCTCGGTTCGGCCTTCTGGGGGATTTCCGAAGTCACACGGAGGAGAATTCCTCTGTCGTGTTCGGCGTCGAAGTTCGGACATCCTGTCGGAATCGAGGTATCGGTAGTAGATCGAGTTTTTTTTCGGTATCGGAGTATCGGTAGTGGGTTGAATTTTCGGTATCGGAGTATCGGTAGTCAAGTATCAAATCGATTCTCAGCAACTGCAACATTCATAAATCAAATTGTCAAAAACTCGGAAATCGGCGCATTCGGAAATCGACAATAAAAATCGAAAATCGGTATTCGGGAATTGGGATCGGAAATCGGGATCGGGAATCGGGAATATCGGCAGGAATATCGGCACTCGGAAATGTCGGTATCGGAATTTCGGAAATATCGGCGTTCGGAAATTTCGGTATCGGAAACATCGGGATCGAAAATATCGGTATCGGAAATATCGGTATCGAAAGTATCGGAATCGAAAATATCGGAATCGAAAATAATCAAATAAATTTTCGGTAATTATCGGTTTAATCAGTGTGGGTTGGCTGGTCCCTCGTTACCTCCCTATGTCCACGATAGACTTCATGAAAGCCGGCCTGTGCCCACCAGACGGAGGCGCTCGGACCAGCCATTTATGACGCGACTAGCACGGTACCCGAGAAATTAAACGGATTAATTTCCAGGCAGCGGAACCAACCGGGCGTATGGGTGCCGTAGACAACAGTCGGCCTGGCGGCAGGAGCCAAAACTTCAATTCATCCGTGTAGACATATCGATTCGGTACTCGAAATTCGAAACTCAAAATTACAGCCGAGAAAATGCATCAAAAAGAACGGTTTCGGCTTTCATTCGGAATTAATCGGTATCAACCTGAAAATCGGCCTCGAAAGATATCATTAATCGAATTACCCTGAAAATCGGCTTCAAAAACGATCGATTAGTCAAATAAAGTCTCGAGACAATCGAACGATGTCCAAAAATCGATTATCGAACATCGAAGGATCATCAAGAAACAAAATTTGTTAACACTTTCCACGCGGCGCGGATGAATTCAGACAATCCGAACGTCCCAGATCCGCGGAGCGCCTGAATTCATCCGCGCAAACGCCCTCGCCCCATCTAGCGTTTCTTCAAGAAACTGACCATACCCCGTATGTTATCAAGTATTTTATCGTTTGTCCTCATTGTAGTTGAGTCAATCAACACAAGAATGCTCTCCGTTCCCGGTCGGACGCGGAAATGTTCCGTTTTTGCCACCTGTTTGGACGTCGACTTTGACCCCATGAATTCGGTAAAAGTAAGGCTGGGAAATACACCCAAGGACGATGCCGAATCTGCCTCCAAAAAGGTGTGAAGAATAAAAAATCCGCATGGTTCTGCCCTGAATGCCCCGATAAACCAACTCTTTGTATCGAGGAATGCTTCCAACAATGGCACCGTCACATTTTTGTTCCTGAAGATTCGCAATAAGTATTTTTTTCAAAATGATTTTGGTGCGCTGTCATTTTCGACGAATAAAAATCATATTTCATTGGAGAGTTGGATGATTTACCCTTTTTTCCTGGCGAAAGTTGAGGCACAATAGTACTAATTAGTTACAAAAAGTCAATACAAAACATCACAATGTACAAAAAGATCCAAAAAGAACTAAAAATTGACCAAAAATATTCAATGCATAAAGTCAGGATCGAACTCGCGACCTCAAAAACGTTCTTTCTTGCAAGAGGTTGTTGCGGGTTTGCATAACTTATCGTAGCATATAGCGGCGCGACTGAATTCAGGCCTAGTACGTAACGCACTTATTCCGATGAATTATCGTCTTGGAAAACCGTTACTATTCATAACTAGTCATAACAAGTTGTTTTATTCAGTTTTTTTTGTTCGAGTTAGTGCCGCCCACGGTGAGGAACACCCCCGTCACGGCCGCGTGGAAAGTGTTAATATCCCTTCTGCTCCAGAACTTCCCTACACCGTTATCAGTTTTATTATTCGAATATTCAAAACTCGAGAAATCCTAGGAGATCACTATGGGAACTAATCCAGATTAATTCGACATTTAATTTTATCAAGAGAAACATCAAATTCAGAGTCTAGAAGCCGTCAAAACGCTTTTACTGAAAATCAATATCCGGTCAATAAAAAGGTTTTCCTTAACGTCCGCCATGTTTGACAAAGAGCCCTTCGGTACTATGGCATCGGAGTCACTCGGCATTCCAAATCGAAATTTCCCACGACATAAACTAGCAACTATGTCATATTTGTGAAACACCATAGATCCTCCTCTCGTCAGCGGATGCATTTTCTTTCATAAATATCGGTATCGGGATGAACAACCATCGGATTGCCACGCCAACCCAATCGGCTTCATCTCAGATATGGACCATTTTAACAATATCGGCATCGGTAAATAGTTTTCCCAGGGGTTGGTTCGGCACTAGGAAATCTATTTCTTCGAATCATCGGAACCGGGGTGGAGCAATCCCCAAACACATCACATAGGCCTATGATTTACTCCCCACGCCGTGAAGTGGACTTGTTCACTCAGCGTGTTCGGTACTCGGATATCAAATATTCGGATATCGGAAGGTTGTTCATCAATCGGAATCAATTACATCAATCGGAATCAATTACACTAACGAGGATACTATGGTTTTCACGCCGACCTCGGGAATCTCAAATCCTAACGTTCAAGACCACCGCAAGTCGAACATACATGTATGTCGAGGCGGCGGGGAAATTAAACAATTCAGACAACGTCTTACCTTTTATCAAGTTGTAATCGAGAAGTATAATCGAGATAAATACACTGACTTGTCAATATCGTTATTAATTAAGGATTTTAGTAAAAAGTGTAAGAGCAGATAAGAACACGACGGGTGTCGGGAGCAGAAGGGGAGATCCTCGGTAGGTGTCGCCAGAGGTGACTCGGAGTAGCAGCGCAGTAGCTTCTGCGCAGGTCCTTCGTCTTCGACTTGGTGTTCGATTATAGGATAACGATTCATTGATCAGAGAGGCAGCGACATCGATATTTAAATTACACTTATTTGAAGCATTCCAACAACTTCCAACTTTAAAAGAAAAAACGCTGCAAGTTTTACACAAGGGTTTATTATTCTTTGATATAAATAATTTTTCCATAATTCCATCCATACCTACAAAATTTTTTAGGTTTTTATATTATTTTATTATTTAATAATATGATATACATAATTATTATCCAAAAGTTAATTCTCTATCAATAAAACAATTTAGGTACCTACCTAATTAAATTTTGATAATTTTAAAAAGTTTTTTTTTCCTGTAAGGTTTGTGGACGGATATGGGACCTCGAAAAATGGATTATTTGTCCGAAATATATTATTTCTCCGAATGGATTATTTGTCCGAATATTATAATAACCACATGATATAACTCAATTTTGCCAACTTTTCAGGAGACACGAAAAACCGATTTATGTACCACAAGCTGTAACTCAGGAATGGACATTTCCAAATGGAACAACTCAACCATTACCATCAACCAAATGCTATAACTCAAAATTCTATTTTGCCCACAAGCAAGTGGCAAAACAACTGAACTGAATTTTTCACGGATGATTCCAACGTGAAAACAATTTTTTCAGATGTAACAAGGTGCTTAATATTTAAAAAAAAAAAATTTGGGACGATGTAATAAAAGTTTCACTTTAAAAACATCTGATAAAACAATGGAAACAAAAAAAAAAATCGTTTTTATTGCTTAGTATACGAGAAAAATCAAAAAACCCACCCGTGCCTCCATTTCGCCGGTGTATCGCATGCAAAACAGCTGAGTTGTAGCATGTGGACAAACGAAATCGTTTGTAGCATGTGGTCAAAACTCGCTGTAGCAGTGTTGCTTTTGGTTTTTTCTTTAATCTGACCTCGGAAATGGATCCAGAGCAACATTTTACATAGAGAATAGGGTCTAACTCATTTTGGCCAAAAATTGAGTTGTAGCATGTGGTTGCTTCAGCGACGAATATTTCTAACAATATTAGAGATTAATAATATTAATAATAATAATTATATATTATATTATACCTATTATTATAATTAATAATATATTATATTATATTATAATATAATATAATATATTATTTAATATTATTAAAGCCGCAGCCCGAGAAGGAGGAGGGTGGTCATCTTTATTCTAGGGCACTTCTAGCGGTCGGAAAAATCTGAAATTGTTCTTAAAAAATCCAGTTTCGCGAGCATAGTGCGAGAAAAGTCTGAAACCATCGATGTACCGATGTATGTTAGTTTATTACATCGATGTCTGAAACCGGTCATGCGTAGCCAATAGGGGAGGGGGGGGGGAGTCACCCTCTAAAATGAAAACACGCTCAGACGCTTTATTTTTCGTGTACAGGTCAAGCAAGTGACCGCGGAATTTCATTGGAAAGTGTCAAGTTTGCTCCTCTGATGTAAATCTCCAGATCAATATTTTCAAAATCTGTTTCCTCAAATTTTTAGATCTTTAAAAGGTTTTTCATATATTTAAAAAATCAATAAAATTTGACCAGGGAGTGCCGAGATTTTGGGGCTCGAATTTCATGGGGGTACCAACTTGTCCTTAAGATCCTCTCGGTGAAATCGGATCGTTCTGGGACACCAAAAAAATTTTTTGGTGTCCCAGAACGATCCGATTTCACCGAGAGGTTTTCGGCTGTGATAGGATCGTGTAGAATCCATTTAATGGATTCTACACGATCCTATCACAGCCGAAAACCATAAAAAGAACCTCCCTCAGCCCCTTTTTAGCTCCACAGAGCACCATGGGGTTGGGCGATCGGGACGATAAAAACTAGAAGGTAACTCGAGTAACTTGTCGAAATTTCAGATTAAAAAAAAAATCCTACTGCCCGAAACCGCTCGGACGGCGTACGGCGCACAATGTGCCTCTGAGAACCCTATACTCATAGAAAATTGGTGGCTTATCGCGAATATACCCCCATACTTAAAATTGCTTATTAGCCTTATTAAAAATAAATTAACACAAAGAAAAGTTGTAGAGCACTAAATCTTGCTTCAATTGAACACCCTAAAATGGAAAACTTCTACCTAAAGTCGGAAAATTCCGGACCGGGGATGCGGTCCTTTTAACTGATCCCCCACCTTTTCGACCCCCTCTCCCCTTACACACAGCTAATCGCTTTTTATGAAAATTTTAGGAATAACTGCTAATAGCCTATTAGCACTACTACTATTACTTTCTGACGCTTCCTAATGAACAAAGCCCTGGCACAAATGAAGGTTTTCGGAGCGGCTCAAACGTAGTTTTTAGAATCATTTATTGGCGCAAATGTAGGCTTTACGACTGACGCAATCGTAGTGCTAGGACTGGCGCAAATGTAGAGGAATTTTTCGGCTTATTTTCACCCTTCTGGCGCAAACGTAATCTACCGATTTTTTCCCACGTCCAGCTACGCTCTGACTGGACTATTCAACTGATTGGGATTTTCGAGTTCAACCTGACCGGCACTACTTCGGGGTTGTGCTTGGTAGCCTACCCTGGAGGTGGGATGGTGAAGGTTCATTTTGATTGTGTACTGACCAGAATTTTCACAAAATATTTTAAGCTTTCCCATCATAATTGGTCCCAAAAAGTTTTATAAATGCTCGATGTTAATTTTTAACTTAATTTAATTTAATCTGTAGGGGCGGTTTTTTAAAGACCCGATTTCACATTTGGTTCAGCGTGAAAAATTCTAGACGATTATATTAGGTACTAGCTGGGACACCCGTGCTTCGCACGAAATATCGAATATCAAATTTCTGTTCAATAACGCATCCATCCTTCACTTTGAATGCAAGCACGTCCAACCCGTCCAACCTTGTTGACCCATTTCTTGTCGGGAAGAATCAAACTATCTCGAATCGAAGACCCGTACAATAAGAGAGAGTAAATTTACCTGTCCATGAACGTTCACTTCCATTGATCCTCAAGAAGCTGTAGTAGAGCTGTGGAGATGAGCAGAGAGAAATTCGTTATTCTGCAAAACCCCCATCCAAAGTTATCATGCATTAACTTGGAACACCCATAGCAGTTTTTCTTAGTACGGTGGTTGTCAAAAGCGCGAGGTGGTCCAAAAACACCCTAAATTTTTAGTGTCGAAAGCGCGAATCCGAAAGGAAATATTAGGTCGATAAGCGCCACTGCTAGATGTGTCAAAAGCGCGAGCTGGAGCCGTTACTATTACTTACATAGTCGTAGATACTGGTACTG
The DNA here is from genome assembly GCA_955831195.1 of Pilophorus perplexus. Lineage (NCBI taxonomy): Eukaryota > Metazoa > Arthropoda > Insecta > Hemiptera > Miridae > Pilophorus > Pilophorus perplexus. Next base: position 18,341,837 of record OY037012.1, read on the forward strand.
TTACAATGAGTTGGTTAGGGAGAGAGAACGACTCCTTTGCTGGTTTGAATACTAAATTGTTTATGTATTTAGGTAAACAATTATACCACGGGGACCGGTTTCGAGCAACTAAGCTCATCTACAGCCCTGACAAGAAAACCATTTGTCATTAGCATCAGAGAAAATCATAAAATTATAATATAATATAATATTATTATACTGAAGGTATACGAACAAGTACAAATAGTGTAAAGTATAACTGATGAAATCGGTCCAGAATGGTGGTATCATGACAATAGTAATTTTGGAATATGGACCCACTGTTAAAATTGGCTCCATGACTGAATGCCAGTGAACCATTAAATTTTGAACTCTACCAGCTCTACCAGTTCCCTAGAAACTAAACCCCCTTGGATTTTCTTACCATACTATGGCCACTTATCAGAAAAACTCGCCAAAGAAGTCTTAGTAACAACGCTTGTTGACCCGTTTCTCGTAATAAAGTACCTATCAAACAACTTCGAATTAAAAGCTCGAAAAATAAACTCGTATAGCTTCCTAACCCGTAGGCACTTGTCTTCTCTTTTTGGAGTCAAATTTTAAAAACATTCCAAGCATAATAATTATGCTCGATTATAATTATTATAATCGAGCAGCTGCAGTCTCAAAAGATTCTCCTGACGACCTCTGTGGAAAACATGGAGGAAATCGCCAACACCGACTACCCAGGACCCATTGGAAGAAGGATTAACGCCAAGGTACAGGCCGTTCTGGAGAGGAATTGTGGCTGGAAAGACATGCAAAGTATAGCCGCGAATCTCTCAGGGAAGAGTGGGACGCTGAAGACGTCCTTGCAATGAAGTGCGCGCCCGCGACTTCTGCCGATGTAGAGAGATCATTCAAATTAAAATATATCCTGAGTAACCGTCGTCTCAATTTATCCATGGATAACATAGTCACCCACTTAAAATTGGTTTATAATTGAATTTAACATGCTGCAAACACGTGTAAACATGTTGGAAATACATGTAAATAGTTACCTATACATGTCATGTAATAAAGTAGTTGATATGCTTCCTAGTTGCATAATTTAATGGTTAACATCCCTTTTATGGTGGGGAGCGGATGGAAAGTTGAAAAAATAAATGCCACATCAGCTGAAATAAATGCCACATTTGGCCAAAATAAGTGTCACATTACCACATTTCGTAAAAATAAGTGCCACATTGACATAGATATGTCTTTAGGGGAGGGGGTCAGTCCAGAATCTGGGGTATCAAAAAAAAAAAAAAAAAAAAAATGTCACGCTGTTTGGAACACCAAAAAAATGTCACTTTTTGAGACACTGCCCGTGGTGGTAGAGACTTGAAATTTGGAATGAAGTCTCCGTTGGGAATCTTGTTGGCTGAGAATCCATCATTTTGAGATAGGATCACTATTCAGGGTAGTTTGAGGGTAGTTTCAGTCCAATAAGTTAATATGAAAATAGCGGTAACCATCTTAACAACAATGACAGAAAGTCATTGTTGTTAAGATGGTTACCGCTATAGAAGAACCGTGGACTTGAAAAAAAAAAAAAAAACACTAGGTAGCTAGGGGAAGGTGGGCGAATAAGAGACAAAACTTTTAATAAGAGATAAAAATTTTTTTTCAGCCGAACCATTGACTCTTTTCCGTTGTAAATTTTTGTGTAAGTTGTTTGTGACAAATGGAAAACCCACGATTTTTTTGAGATCCATAGAAAAACCCAGGTAAGAGAAAAAAATCGTGAAATTTTTGGGAGCAGTCAATGTCTCTTATTCCCGAAAGTGATAAATAAGAGACACATCACGAAATCACTGTTAGAGAAGTCAGAAAAAGTCTTAGGAGACCTAAAGCGACAACAAAACAAGATCATCCGTTCCATAACAGGTGCCCCGTGGTACGTGTGAAACGACGTGCTCCGGGAAGACCTCCAATTATCCACAATTCAAGAGACCATCACTACACAATACACAAAACTGGTGGAGAAGGCCGAAGGAAACATGAATCCATGCGTCGCGGCAATCACAGCTCCACCAGGTTTTGCGACAAGACTCAAAAGAAGACATCTCAGACATAATCGTATCACTACTCTCACTGCTCATAACAACGCAGACATCCCATCCCAATCAAACTAACAGAACAAACCATCCAAAAAGCTCATCGAAGCTAGTGGAGAAAATAAAAAACTTTTGACTTTGACTTTTTACCATCCCAATCAAACTAACAGAACAACCCATCCAAAAAGCTCATCGAAGCTAGTGGAGAAAATAAAAAACTTTTGACTTTTGACTTTGTTTTCTTCCCACCCAGACCTATAGTAGTATTGTTCTACAAATCCGATGTGTAAGTATGACGTGAGTAGATTTAGTAGAATTAGACCTGCCCAGTTTTACGAACTTTTTTAAAACTTTTTAGGTAATTTAATTGAAAAATTATTTTAAAACTTTTTATTGACATACCAACTTCAAATGTTTATAATAATTATAAACATTTGAAGTTGGTATGTCTATGTATTGCAATTATTGCAATAATCATTATTGCAATAATTATTATTGCTTCAATTAAGAATAAAATATTAATTATTGCAAAAATTAAAATAAATGATTTATTTTATAAAACTTTCGCAAAAACGTGGAATCGGCTGATTTTATAGAAACTGTGGAGAGAACCCTATTTTCTCCCTTGATGGGGCAAATTGTTAGACATAAAGTAGATCATAATAATATTATGACATCATATTATGATGTTTTTCACAATATTATTGTTTTTCCCATCCAGGGAGAAAGTAGTTGTTAAACCATAATGCAATAAAGGAAACTTTTTGTTTTCCCGTAATTAGCGCAAATTTTAAGGGGAAGGAAAACCACGCCAAAATGATATGGTTATCTATCTAGATGCGGATCCGACCGTGAAGAGAGAATCTGATTCTGCTTGTCTGTGCGGCGCGGATGCCCCGTTGGAATTTTTGCAAATGTCTACAGATGTTGGGAGCCACCGGAGCCGGCGATGTTTTGGATACCGCGGGTTATTAGCGTCGGAGGGGGGGTTATTGCGGGAGCGAGTGGGCGGAGGAGGGGCGGTGGGTGGCAAAAACTCCGCGGGCGGCGCGGCGGCGCTCTGAGGTCCCCGTGGGGCGGCGCGAGGGGGGGAAAATGTGGGTGGACGGCGAAGTAGGCCTCCCCCGCCCCCCGGCCGCCCCGCGGAGTGGGGAGGTGCCCCGTGACGTCACGGCACAGCTCCTAGCCCGCCTCGCGAGAGGTCATTGACACCAAAGCCCATGTACACTACACATTTACCTGCAAGATTTGCAACGTTCGTGTTGTTTCACGCAGTGTTACGTTTGTTTTACACGGATTTTGCCGGCTAACAACGCGCGGAGTGATCGTGTGACCGTTTAGTGCGATGGGATAAGCGTGCGCGGTGTGCCGCGTCCAAAATTCCCCAAATTTTTTGGACGAAAAAAAAAAAAAAAAATCTTACTGGGAGTGTTTCTAATTGTTTGGTGCGAGGTGTTGAGCTCTCGACCATCGGCCTCACCGCAAAAATGTGAGTACCCCAAAATACCAGTTTTCAAACAAATGAAAAACCTCAACTGACAATAAAAACGAAATCTATTAACAAATCTTTTATTTGGCATTTTAGCGCATACTACCATCACTTGGTGGCCTCCCGTTCTATTTATTGTTTAAATTTACTTGCAAATAATTTAGCACTAAAAACAAAATTTAGGTACAAGTTGAGTAATTTATTATTTTAATGTGTATGCATTAATTATGGATTTTTTACGAGCGGTGTAAGGTGGATATCATTGATAGGTCTTTTTTACTTTCACTCGAGGTTATTGGACGGGAGGTGAACCCGCTTAGTTCCTCATTCCATAGACTCCGCTGGGCTCAACTTCGTTACACGTCTCATTTTACGAATAAAAACCAGCATCTTGAAACCCCTTGATGGCGATTTATTTCGACCGCGTTCGAAAGAGTGGTTTCCTTTTGCGGGATATCCCCACATTCCGAGCTATGCTGTAATATGGACCATTCCTAGGTCAATGCCCCTAACCCTCTGCTGGGTCACACGTACTTGTACACAACCCCTGGGATCCGACATTTTTAAATCGGTCGTCTATATTAAAACTCTTCAAAAAACAATTATAATATTATGTAGAATCTAGTACTGACTCTGCTCTCCAGGTTTTGGTAATTAAGAATTAAAATTCTGTAACAATTGAAGGGCGTTGGTTGCAGAATTATTTAATCAGATTAATTAACTGCCTTAATTAATGAACATTAAATGAACCAATGTCAAATAGGTGGGCTCCTAAATTAATAATTTATTGGTTATAATCCATTAAATTGTCAAGTCAAAAGTTTTTTATTTTCTCCACTAGCTTCGATGAGCTTTTTGGATGGGTTGTTCTGTTAGTTTGATTGGGATGGGATGTCTCCGTTGTTATGAGCAGTGAGAGTAGTGATACGATTATGTCTGAGGGAACAGTCTGCAACGTCAGTCTCTGTGGTGGTTTACTTCCAAGGAAAAGTCAAGTTCGGTATCTAGGTTTGACCCTAGACCGTAGACTAACTTGGAAGTACCACATCAAGAACGTCAGAGAGGCTATGAAAAAGAGGACATTCCTATGCTGGCCAATGCTGAATTGGAGATCCAAGCTGGAACGGATGATCTCGTTTTTTATTGACATTTTATGTCTTTGCTGTGGCACATAAAATCAAAAATCGTCACGAAAACTGTTGACGAAAATTGTCCCAAGCCGTTTCTAGGGAAATGGAACTTATTCATAGCAGGTGATCGGAATATTGCGAGAACGGTTTGATTTGTGAAGCGGTGGGTAAATCATTTTAATAACTTAAACTTGACGATGCCCAGGGTCCGGATCAGCTGAGTGGCTCTTGAAGCTAATTTCTATGCTTTACACTCTAGGAAGCTGTAATTTCGTATGTAGCCTCTTTAAGACATTTACTTGACGATGCCCAGGGTCCGGATCAGTTGAGTGGCTCTTAAAGTTAATTTATATGCTTTACACTCAATAAGTGAGTTTACAATTATTGTAATTCGTAGATAGAGGGGAGTACAGAAGAGGGAAAGGGGTGGGTAGGAAATGTGGGAGGGGGGGGGGGAACTAAAGACATAAAAATTTTATGTCTTTAGTTTCCCATTTAATGTCCCAATGTGTTGCAGACTCGTATGCAAGCGTTTCTTGCTCAATTTTAATGGTGGCCAACTTGGCAAGTCGTCAACCAATGGGAGCTGATCACTCATTTCTGCCGAAAATGTAAATGGCGATTTTTCCTTGAATTCTGTAAATTTGTACCAACTTGCAATTTGTGTTTTTTTCTCCACTAGCTTCGATGAGCTTTTTGGATGGGTTGTTCTGTTAGTTTGATTGGGATGGGATGTCTTGGTTGTTGTGAGGAGTGAGTGTAGTGATACGATTGTGTCTGAGATGTCTTCTTTTGAGTCTTGTCGCAAAACCTGGTGGATCTGTTATTACCGTGACGCATATATTCGTGTTCCCTTCGGCCTTCTCCACCAGTTTTGTGTATGGTGTAGTGATGGTCTCTTGGATGATGGTGGATAAGTTGGAGGTCTTTCCGGAGCACGTCGTTTCTCACCTACCACGGGGCACCTGATATGGAACGGATGATCTTGTTTGGTTGTCGCTGAATCTGTTGTGTGGAAGTGTAGCAGGCTGTACCCCAGATAGGTCTTACTGTGTCACTGTTGGCGCAAGATGGTAACTAGTTCCATTTTTGATAACAGTTGCATTCGGATGGGGAGTGTCGTCATGCGTGTTGACTGGTTGTTTTGGTAAATTTTTCCAACAGTTTTGCCTCCTTTTGTTTCGTTCGAGTTGAGTCGTAATAATTTTCTAGTCGTTGAATTGTTTATTGTGTGCGTGATTTTCGAGAGATGAATGCTGTTACCCGTCGCAAGAACATTGCCTTCGGCACTCCACCCTTGGAAGACAGATTGGAAATGAAACGCATTGGCCGTATGTAGGGACGTGGAAAGTTAGTCGGTTTTATTTTTCTTCTGAAAAATTTGCTAAAGGTTCCCGGTCAGCAGACCTACTTCGACTATACATTTTTTTTTTATTCGGGTGTGTATTAACTTGGTAATACGAGTATGTTATAGAGCAGTACGGAGGTCTTACATTTTGCTGTGGAAGCCCCTCTTGCATGTAGCACGAGCCGCCACTGGCAGATGCCCTGACGCCAAGTCCATTACGTACATACAGTTTACTCTTACTTGTAGCTACAGCTCAATCTTCACCTAATCCTAATCGAGGCCCTAATACATTATGCCTTACCTACTTCCTGCTATGGTTTCCACGTATTTGGGCGATTCATCACGGGAATGGCGCTCTGATGAATGCCGGTAAATCACCCCTGTCCCGCGAATCGGCTTTTTCGGGGGTGGGTCTCGACCTTTGACCCCTGTGAACTTCAGGTGAACCCCAAAAAGTCAGCTCTTCCTCAAGCTCTGCACGTTGAAGAATAATAATTTCCCTTAGAGTAGCTGGATATAATTGGAACAACTAAAGGAAACTGCGAGAGGAATTAACCTCAGAACATCACCGCTTACAGTTAACAATCAAAAATTTTGATTGTTCACTGTAATCGGTGATGTTCTGATGTTCCCATTAAAGTCAGAGTAAACAATAACAACGCTGCAAATTTTACAAAAGGGTTTATAAAATACAAAATCTGTATCGATAAGAAAGTATTTAAACAAAATTTTTTTCTGAACAAATGGGGGACCTCGAAAAATTGATCATGCGTCCAAAATTACTCGGAAAACGACACTTTATTTTAACTCCTGGGATCCTTCGAAAATCCCATTTGTAGCCCCATGAAAACCCCATAGATCTCCATGGTGAAATCGGATCTTTCCGGAACCCCCAAAAATGGATTCGCCGTTCAAAAATACTTCGAAAACGACACCTAATCGACCCCATAGCCGACAACCTTTTAATACTCTTCCCTTAGCCCCTGTTTTGGAGGCCCCATGGGGTTGGGCGATCGGACTGAAAACCTTGCGGGTACAACTATACGGTAAACCTAGTATTTTCTCAAAATTTCAGATTTAATAAAAATTCCTACGGCCGAATTCCGGACGGCGGACGGTCATTAATTTTTCGTTTTTTTTCTTCGGAATTTCGTTTTTGGAATCTAGACATCTAGAATCTAGAAACTTACCTATAACGTCAAATTTTGAGGCCGATCAGAATCTTCGACCTCCATCGCGGAATAGGTGTAATTTAATGGAAATCAGTTGAGCCGTTTGGCTGCTAGGCCGTGTGCAGCATACTGCACGTTGGTTATATTCATGAAATTTCTTTTGAAAATCTAGTTTTATAACTAAAAGTCAAAAGGCATAGATCATCTGCGTACTGTATTCGCGATTTACATTAAGCATGCGAACTCTGGTGGCGCTCGGAAGACTCACTCAAAAACGGCAAGTCACCCGCCTGCCCTATGTAATTTGAAGCGCCCAGCACCTAATTATTCAGTTTTCTTCCAATTATAGCCATGTCGGGGTACGAAAATTGGAAATTGAAGAAGAATAATTCACTAATTATTAGTTTGTTAAGAAATAAAGACGCAGTTCGAGGTTGATTTCGCAATTTCGCTAAAAGAAAAATAATCGTTTGTGTGGACCTTGACGACGAATATGCAGGGGGGCGTTTTGCTGTGTGTACAGGAGCAAAACAAGGGCAAAACAAGGATTTTTCTTATTCCGTTTTCTTCCAGTTTAAAAAGGGGAAGCAAAACAAGGATTTTTCTTATTCAGTTTTCTTCCAGTTTAAAAATAAACCTAGTCAGGCAACGTTAACCCAACCAGCGAATTTTCTTTGAAAAGCCCTCACTGGCTGGAAATTATAATCTGGGTGGCCGGTTGGTCAGTCTAGATTCCAAAACCGAAATGTCCTACCTTACGCCGTCTGAGCAGTTTTTAGCAGTAGGCATTTTTTTGCCTACATACTCAAATTTTGACAACATACTTGGTTTACCATCTAGTTGTGCCCGCAAGGATTTCAGCTCGATCGCCCAAACCCGTGGGGCGCTATGGGGCTAAAATGGGGCTATGTGAGGGTTTTTTAAAAGGGTTTTGGCTATGGGATCGATTTATGTGTCGTTTTCGTTATTTTTGGACGTAGAATCCATTTTTGGGGTTCCCGGAACGATCTGATTTCACCGTGGGAATCTATGGCGCTACAAACGGGATTTTTTAAGTATCCCAGGGTGTACAGTATATATGGAGTATTTGTTTTTCGTAATTGCCATATAAACCTGTTATCCGAGAGTTGAGAATAGTTTCGTGATGATTAAAAACCTTTAGCGGCCGAAACGCAACCAAAATCGAGTGGTGGGGAGGGGGATAACGGGAAAGTAACTCAGAGACCTCTTGATTTTGCAGTCTTGAGAACAATACATAATATTAAGTCAGGATCGAAGGAAGTAGGTTTTACAATGTGCCTCGTCAAAATGAGAACAAAGTCAGAGGTCAGAAAGGCCAGCTGGACAGGGAAGCCTCTTTTTAACATAACTATAAACCAAACAAGCTCTTGGACTGTAAAATCAGAACAACATTGGATCTTGGGGGAAAACGTATTAGGCTGGTAGGACCTCACCTGTTGCAATAACGTAAGACGGCGACGACTTACTTACATTCCGCTGACGCTCCGGCCTTACATGTACAGTGGAATGATAAAATTTCCTCTCCTTTTATGCTGATTCTTCCTTCCAAGACGTGCGAACCAATGCATAACTATTGGTGCAGACATCCTCTGGCAGTCGAACACCACACACAATTATGTGGCCAGCATTGATCACAGCCCCCCACCTCGCAAAAATTCCGGAACTCTACATTACAATTGGCGTATTTGAATATATAACTAAGCCTAAGCATAACGTTAGGTAAATAGGAACGGGATTCCGTTACGGGAATCAGGGAACCGAAAAGAAATACGGAAAAGACTTATTATTATTATTTTGTCAGAGCTGAGATAAGAGTGATAAGAGATTCCTTATTCTTCTTCTTCTGGTCCGATTATCTAGTAATCGATTTTTCATGCCAACATCGAGTTTAGGTGTACCAAAAAATAATTATGAGCGATTTTGTGAAGAAATCCTCCATATCGCCTCTTGAGATTGAGGCAGCTTGCCGGGAATGAACGGCCATTTTGGAAAAGACTACAGCGCTCCAGTGTTAATGTAAATCGCGAATGGAGATGATGTCGTGAGTTCCAACAACATAAGTCCTCGGAGACCTCGAAGTACTCTTCCCAGCAGGAAGTTTTCTAGATCTGCAATGAACAGGGCAAAGCAGAGCGGAGATAATATTATATGACTATATATATTATATGACTTTTAGTTATGTTGAAAAGCAGAGGATGTTGGAGGCTCTCCACTCTTATTGCGAGGATAACTTTCTTAAAGTAAATCAAACTAAGTCAATCATTGTGGTTTTCAGGAGACATGGGCCACTCCCTAGTGGGTATCACTTTAGGTATGGTGATGTGGAAATGCCAATAGCCAACTCCTACTCATATTTGGGTGTTAAATTCTTAAGAATCTGAGACATGCCGCACAAACAGACCTGAACTAAATTTAGTTCAGGTCTGTTTGTGCGGCATGTCTCAGATGTAACCAGGAAAGGTGAATCGGCTGCTAGGGCGCTTTTGCCTATGGTCCATAAGGCACGTGGAGGGCCCTTTCTCATCATGGCATAGAGTAGTTGAGTCTTTGGTTCTTGCCGCTTCTCTGTATGCTGCTGAGTCGTGGGGTGTCACTCTTGGACAAAATCCAAGTCAGAGCTTATAAGTCTTTACTTTTTCTGCCCAATAACACCCCGGACTACCTTGTGCGTGTACAGCTTGCACTTGCCCGCCTGGAAGTAAAGATTATGAAGCTTGCTGCAAGCTGCTGTCTCAATTTGTGTGGCATGTAAGACACCAGATACCCTAAGCTGTGTCTCCGTCGTCTCATCGCTCTGAATGAAGCGACGTCGGAGCCTAAGTTCAACTGGGCTTCCCAAATGTCGGTTACCTTCACTAAATTTGGTGAAGGTCAAGCCTGAGTATTTCAGAACTTCACCGACCTGTCTCGTTTCGTTAAAAACATTGAGACGTTTTGGAAGAACAATGACAGGGAGCGTGTAGCAGCGTCTTCGTTCAATGAGATCTACAGGATGTACTCGCCAGCAGACGATGAGCTACCTACCTTTTTATTTGAACAGTTCAAATAAAACGGAGTTACTCTCTCCTGGGTGTTCATATAAAGAGACTCCTGGCTGGGGAATTATTTTGCCAAACTGTGCACTCCAGGCTTTGTTGCCAAATTCAATAATTCCGAAGAGTGTCCGATGTTTAATTTGGAGGCCCGAAATTCAATCCTCCATTTCATATTATGTGCCTGTCCTGTGGTTCGTGTCGAACGGGTTTCTTTTTTTATCCTCTGTGATTTGTCCCACAATGACTTGGCCTCTCTGTTCTCTTTCAGTGATTTATTAGCTTGCAAAAAAATGTACTGTTTCTTGGTGAACGGTACCTATTAGAACTAGAGCTTTTTTCCTCAATGAAGGGTTTTTGTACTAATTATACTGTGTTATTTTATTAATTATACTTATCACAATGTGAACTGTTTTGAGAATTTGTTTTGTTGGTTAACTAATTTAGTGATTTACAGTACCTACTGATTTTCCTAGTGTAGTGATTTAACTTGTATTATTGTAGTGATTGATTTACCCTGTATTACTGTTATTTCACCCCTGTATCGCCGGAAGACTTTTACAAAATTTGTATTTGTATTTAATAAACCTTTTCATTTCATTTCATTTAATTTCAAATCAAGTTTTATTTTCTTCAAGTTTTAGGTTAGGTAACGTTTCCTTCACTCAATCAAATTTCATTTATCCAAAAGGTTTAGTTTAATTCATTCAAGTCAATAATTTAATTCAGGTTCACTGAAATCAATTAAATTATTAATTCAATATATTCCTATTTAGTTACTTCATTTAGATTTATTTCATTTTATTATAAACTGTTTATTGAATTAACTTCAATTCATTAATTCAATTTCATTGATTCTTCAAATTTTAATTTAATTTTCAATTAAAGCAAGTACTTGCTTGGTCGAAAGTTATTATTTTTTTAAAATCGTTCCTCTCTGAAAAAAATTTCTTAATTAATTGATAATGATAATAATGATCATGAATAATGATAATGAATAAATTTAAAACTTGAAAAAGGGCCAGAAAATCGTGGTACCTACCCATCATTTTCCGTTCATAGGAAGGCCATCGATTGTTATTTAAATCTACATAAGGTTCAGAAACTTTATTGTAATTCTCACCTAAAAGTACGAGATTGCTCAGGCACATGACATTGTAGGCTACTAACAGGCTCCAACTTGACTTCCTACAAGAGGAGAGAGTAGCAGCTACGCCGTGAACTGCGAGGAAATGTGGCTAGGCAACGTACCACACGACACAAAAGAGTTGCGGGCTTAGTGTAACCTGACAGTGAGGGCCTGCTTAATTAAGGTTTCTTAAATAAACCTTAATTAGCCTGTCAATAATCAACCTGTTTTTCGCGACAAGGGTCAACATTGGCCTCAAACTTTGTATTTCATTTTGTTCCACGTTCATTTTTTATAAACACTGCAAATTGGATTTCAGCCGACCTCTCAACAATAAATTGATTTTTATTCACACACCACCAGGTTTTGCGACAATACTCAAAAGAAGACATCTCAGACATAATCGTATCACTACTCTCAATCCTCATAACAACCAAGACATCCCATCCCAATCAAACTAACAGAACAACCCACCCAAAAAGCTCATCGAAGCTAGTGGAGAAAATAAACAACTTTTGACTTTTGACTTTGATTTTTATTCATAACACAGGTTTACAAAAAAAGCTCACTTTCAGGCGCCTCGAAAAAAAAAACGAACAAACTATTCGAACTGTTTTTTTTTTTTTTTTTTTTTTTTTTTTTAAGTGAAACTTTTATTACATCGTCCCAAAATGTTTGGTCTGTGTGTCGTTTCTTGTAACGTCACGCTACCGTTGATTTTCGCTTACAACCGATTCGTTGCTACGGAACTTCATCTTCGCCAGTTATAATCGTAAAAAAATCGTTCACCATTCGTTGGAAAGCTCTCGATTTATCACGCATTTCTTTCGTACTTGTTCTTTGTCATTATGTCCCCATTTTATATTTATTGATGTTATTAATGGATGCAGTAAACAATGCCGCTTGTTTTGTCGTTATCAGTTGCCACGTTAGAAATCAATTGCGACAAGACTCAAAAGAAGACATCTCAGACATAATCGTATCACTACTCTCACTCCTCATAACAACGCAGACATCCCATCCCAATCAAACTATAAGCCCAAAATGAAGCCGTGGCTAGAGATACAAGGGTAGGTGAATGAGTAGGAAATGGGGGGGGGGGGGAGGTCTAGACATAAAAAACGTGTCCATCGATGCTACGTACCCCACTAGGGGAGCGAGCGAAGCGAGCCGGAGAGACTAGTGGGAAAAAGTTTCACTTTTACCGTGGTTTCATAAAACCACACCCCAGTTTTTTTTGTTATTGCTCTCGGCTCTGTTGGTCTAATCTGCTGGGCTAATTATAATTCTGTTTGATCTGGGAAGGTGGACTTTAGAATTCCGACTTTGGAATTCCAGTCCTCCTTCCTCGCTCGTCCCCAACCCGAGGAAGGACCAATTCGGAGGGATTATCGGCCACCAGTTAATGGGCCTCCAGGGTGGAATCCCAAAGCACCCACAGGGAGGGCTTGCTTCACTCGTCCACTCAGTCCGATCAAACAATGCTTGCCACTCCCCCCCATTATCCCGAGGGTAACATTAGTATGTTGCTGATCCCAACTCATTCGTGGAGGTATAGTAGGTATGTATCAACTAAGGAACAACCAGGACAATCCAGGAACAACCCGTGGATCAGACCTGTTGCACCCATTTGTATCCTAGTTGATGGATTCAAGCCCCATAATTTTGCGATTGTGTAGGAAGGCATTAAATGCTAAATTTTGTTCTTGGGGATACCTACCCTATCTTCTCACTTCATCAAAGGTCAAGTTTTGGTTTATTAGGACCTATTCTTGGAATAATACACCTATGTTTTCGCGACGCGGGTCGACGACTCCGTTCGGCCTCAAAATTTGACATTATCCGCTTTTCAAGAGGTCTACACTCAAAATCCGAAATGTCTGTCCGCCGTCCGCCGTACGCCGTACGCCGTCCGGGCCGTTTTGGGCAGTAGGAATTTTTTAAAAAATCTGAAATGTTGGCAAAATACTTGATTTACCATCTAGTTGTGCCCGCGAGGTTTTCAGTCCGATCGCCCAAACCCGTGGGGCGCTATGGGGCTAAAATGGGGCTATGGGAGGGGTGTTTTGAAGGCTTTTAGCTATGGGATCGAGTTAGGTGTCGTTTTCGAAGTATTTTTGGACGTAGAATCCATTTTTGGGGGTCCCGGAACGATCCGATTTCACTGTGGCGTTCTATAGGGCTTTCATGGGGCTAAAAATGGGATTTTTGAAGGATCCCAAGAAGTTATAAATTTTTCGAGTAAAAATTAAAGAATTTTTGACTTTGACATTTTTGAAAAAAAAATCATCTCAGACATAATCGTATCACTACTCTCACTGCTCATATCAACGCAGACATCCCATCCCAATCAAACTAACAGAACAACCCATCCAAAAAGCTCATCGAAGCTAGTGGAGAAAATAAAAAACTTTTGACTTTTGAAATTACGGACGGCAGAGAGGCTATGAAAAAGAGGACATTCCTATGCTGGCCAATGCTGAATTGGAGATCCAAGCTGAGTTTGGAGAACAAGAAGCTCCTTTACTCGTCTCTCATAAGGCCTATATGGACTTATGGCTGCGAGATCTGGGGTACAGCCTGCTACACTTCCACACAACAGATTCAGCGACAACAAAACAAGATCATCCGATCCATAACAGGTGCCCCGTGGTACGTGAGAAACGACGTGCTCCGGGAAGACCTACAATTATCCACAATTCAAGAGACCATCACTACACAATACACAAAACTGGTGGAGAAGGCCGAAGGGAACACGAATCCATGCGTCGCGGCAATAACAGATCCACCAGGTTTTGCGACAAGACTCAAAAGAAGACATCTCAGACATAATCGTATCACTACTCTCACTGCTCATAACAACGCAGACATCCCATCGCAATCAAACTAACAGAACAACCCATCCAAAAAGCTCATCGAAGCTAGTGGAGAAAATAAAAAACTTTTGACTTTGAAATTACGGACGGTCCAAAACTTCTGGAATCGGTGGAAAAAGGAATATTTGCTCGAGCTCCAGAGTCGTTCGAAGTGGGCAACATCTGACCGACCTGCTCTAATTGGTGACCTCGTTTTAATCATGGACCAAAACTCCCCACCTCTTTCGTGGTCAATGGGTAAAATCATTGCGCTTTATCCAGGACCTGATGGTGTTAGCCGCGTAGCTGATGTGCGAACTCAAAACGGAACGCTTTCTCGACCCTCAGTGATACCAACTGCTGTAGTCCTTATGTCAGCAGGATCAGGTGACTGGCACCAGGCTAGGGCCATTCTAGATACAGGCAGTGAGGCCAATTTAATTACGAAATCTGCCGCTCAGCGGCTCGGTCTCCACATATCACCCATGCACAGTCAAATTGCTGGTGTTGGCGGAAACGTTGACACCAAAATTCTCGGATGTACATGCTCCTTGGTCTTTCAAAAGTATGGGCATCCTAATCTACTCATACCCATGTTTGTGCTGGACCGAGTGGCACTTGACCTACCATCCTCTCAGCTTCCTCGCAGCCAATGGGGACACTTCGATAACTTGGAGTTAGCTGATCCCCAATATGACTGCCCGCGCCCGGTTGATGTAATTTTTACATAAAATACATACATTTTACATGTACATATGTTCACTTATGTCTGTTTGCTATACACAACATTATACATATAACATAATATGTATTTGTTGCATACATATTATGCTATATGTATGTATGTCTTATACATTATACGTATTATATGTCTTATACGTAGTGGAGTCATATAATACGTATGACATATGTCATACGTTCCATAACAGGTGCCCCGTGGTACGTGAGAAACGACGTGCTCCGGGAAGACCTCCAATTATCCACAATTCAAGAGACCATCACTACACAATACACAAAACTGGTGGAGAAGGCCGAAGGAAACATGAATCCATGCGTCGCTGCAATCACAGCTCCACCAGGTTTTGCGACAAGACTCAAAAGAAGACATCTCAGACATAATCGTATCACTACTCTCACTGCTCATAACAACGCAGACATCCCATCGCAATCAAACTAACAGAACAACCCATCCAAAAAGCTCATCGAAGCTAGTGGAGAAAATAAAAAACTTTTGACTTTTATACGTAGTATCAGGGAAGTCATGGCAGTAGGCGTTGTAGAGAAGCGGGCTGAGAGGCGACTCACCTCCCTCTAAATACGCATTATGCTATGCGTGGTCTAAATTATTATATGTATTATAATAGACATACGTATTATGCTATACGTATGTCTATTATACATTATACATAATTATTATACACAACATTATACATATTGGTATAATTATGCTCCCTCCTCGCTCCCACATGCTATAATGCTATACACAACATTATACATATAATAATTATATGTACTGTATACACCAACATATAACTGCTATACACAACATTATACATATAACATAATATGTATTTGTTGCATACATATTATGCTATATGTATGTATGTCTTATACATTATACGTATTATATGTCTTATACGTAGTGGAGAAAATAAAAAACTTTTGACTTTTGACTTTGACTTTTGAAATTTTTTTTTATTGACAGAATTAAATGTCTGTACAAGTAACCTATATCACAGAATAATAAACCCTTGTGTAAAATTTGCAGCGTTTTTTATTGTCTCCTCTAGCTTCGGATGGGCTGTTCTGTTTGGTTGGGATATCCCATCCCGGGCCATCCCGTCTTGGTGGTAATGAGTAGATAAGATTATGTCTGAGATGTCTTCTTTTGAGCCTTGACGCATGGATTCATGTTCCCTTCGGCCTTCTCCACCAGTTTCGTGTATTGCGAAAATGTGGTGACCAAAATACATTTTTCTTCAGTCCTACACAGAACAGAAGCCACTGAACAGAATTCCCGACTCACAACTGAGAGAGTTGGAGATCTCGTGTGCCGAGAAGTGCGAGCGACGGAGGTGAGAGGGCGCCACTTCCTTTTTCGCGATGTCCCACGAAAAGAGACGGGGGCCAAACATTTGGGGAGCAGGGCCTTTTCTGGCTCGGTCATTGCTCAGCCTCCAACTCCGCGAAGCCCCTCCCGCGTCCCCCCTCCCACAAGTCAAAGTCGGAGGTCAATGACACTGTCGCGGGAAACGGCGCAAGATTCGGCGAAAACTTTCAAAGCGCGTCCCTTTACAAAGGCCGCGAGCTCCCCACTGTCCCCCGCTCGGTGCACCCCTCGCAATCCGCCGTTCTCGCTCAAAACGATCCCATCCACCCCACCCCTCCCGTCCCTTCAAACGATATGATCTTGCGGCCTGGTGGGATCGCTCCCTCCTCACTCAATATGGTTCCTCACCATACAATAACGGGATAACGATCGTAGATAACGATTATGTGCAGATAAACGCGGGGTGACACCGTGAGGGAATTCTGCCAACAGAACACACCTTTTTACCCCATCGCAGACCACTTCAAGTTCTCTACCCCTACGAAGACAATAACAGTTACTCCGCCGTGCATTCGGTACCAGTGAACAGGTGTCAGTCCAGTATCAGACTGAAGTGGATGTATGGGTGTGACGGGTGGGTGGGTGAACTTTAAAGGGCCAAGCAATCGATCAAAATGGACTGACTAGAAGTGGCAGAAGGGTTTAACCTTTTTGAGCCGATAATAGAACAAGCCGAGGTATCTGCGCCGGGTTCGTTGTGTATTTCCGGGTTGGTCGGGCTCGGGCGAGGAGCAGGGCGATAGCGGGGAGCGGATGGTCGTGGGGGTGATTGGAAGGTGAGGAGGCCGTGGGGGTGAAGAGCATTGCGGGTGGACGAGGAGCGAGGGGTGTCGCGGGTCGATAAGTTGAGGGTGCATTGACCTTGCCAGCCTCACATGTAGGTCACAGATCGCTTTACCAACTCAAGTCACCACCTCCTCCCATCTTTTCCGCTGAATTTCGGCAAATTCCATGCCGACTCTCCGGAATTCGCTTCGTTTTGCCCGTCGCTCAACCCCAATGACCACAAATTTAATGCAAGACGTCAGGGAAGCCTCAAAAAGCCCCCGTTTGAAAAATTCAGAATGCAATTTTCAGAATAGTAACCGATGACATTCATCGGATTCCCGTTTGCTGTCTGCCCTCTACAAGCCTCAAAAATCCCCCGTTTGAAAAATTCAAAATAATTGAATGAAATTTACAGAATCGTAACCGATGAATGTAATCGACTTCCCTGTTTGCTGTCTGCCCTCTACAGAGCATAATAGCTTCCCAGGTAGATTGTATTGTAAGTACTTGGAGCAAGTGGGATCCGACCAAGGTGAGAAAATGCATTAAAGTTGTTTTGCTGTCCTCCCTGTCATTTCTGGGAGATGAAGCGGCGCAACAGGCGCAATTTTACTGATTCGAATGGGCGAAGAGTTGAAGAATTGCGTGCCCTCAACGTTCAAGGGGTGCTTTATCAAAAGTCAAAGTCAAAAGTTTTTTATTTTCTCCACTAGCTTCGATGAGCTTTTTGGATGGGTTGTTCTGTTAGTTTGATTAGGATGGGATGTCTTGGTTGTTATGAGGAGTGAGAGTAGTGATACGATTGTGTCTGAGATGTCTTCTTTTGAGTCTTGTCGCAAAACCTGGTGGATCTGTGATTGCCGCGACGCATGGATTCATGTTTCCTTCGGCCTTCTCCACCAGTTTTGTGTATTGTGTAGTGATGGTCTCTTGAATTGTGGATGGAGGAGCTTTATCAAAACCAAAATTTACTAACCAGGAAACTCATGTTTTAGCGTCGATTACGAATGCGCAGAAAAAAATGAGTGACGGTCGGGGTGGGTTACGTAAGGCGGAAGAAGAAAAAGTGAGGAAAGGCCAAAAAAAAGGGGTGGGGGGGTCCCTCGCGGGGTGTCGGAGGGCCTCGCGGCTTTCACCTGAGGCGGAAGGCAGAGAAAGCTCGGAAGTCAACGACCTCCCGCGCCCTCGCGGTACTTCTCGCCATTCGCCATTGTCATTGGCTGCGACCAGAGCCCCCCCCCCCCTGTTAGGGGGCATGCGGCTCCTCGTTGCCCGCCTCCGCGGAGGCCGAGGTTCCGGCAATTGATGGGCAACGTATTAAAACCCGTGGGAATGGAATTGGCGACTTTCGGCCTGCTGGGCAGGGCCATCTTATTCGAGTCAAGTTTTGGTTAGATCTGCAGACTCGGGATGAACCACCTCCCGGATTTGGGTTGTCGTTACCTTCCACCGACAGAGGGCGTCGTATGTTGTATATCATGTGACACGATGTCAAGAGTGGTTCAAATTACCTAAGGTTATTAAAAACAAGTTTAATTTTAACTTCAAT
Source organism: Pilophorus perplexus (assembly GCA_955831195.1). Taxonomy (NCBI): domain Eukaryota; kingdom Metazoa; phylum Arthropoda; class Insecta; order Hemiptera; family Miridae; genus Pilophorus; species Pilophorus perplexus. The sequence continues at coordinate 18,360,500 of OY037012.1, forward strand.
GTTTGAAAGTCACTACTCTCACTGCTCATAACAACGCAGACATCCCATCCCAATCAAACTAACAGAACAACCCATCCAAAAAGCTCATCGAAGCTATTGGAGAAAATCAAAAGTCAAAAGTTTTTTATTTTCTCCACTAGCTTCGATGAGCTTTTTGGATGGGTTGTTCTGTTAGTTTGATTGCGATGGGATGTCTGCGTTGTTATGAGCAGTGAGAGTAGTGATACGATTATGTCTGAGATGTCTTCTTTTGAGTCTTGTCGCAAAACCTGGTGGAGCTGTGATTGCCGCGACGCATGGATTCATGTTTCCTTCGACCTTCTCCACCAGTTTTGTGTATTGTGTAGTGATGGTCTCTTGAATTGTGGATAATTGGAGGTCTTCCCGGAGCACGTCGTTTCTCACGTACCACGGGGCACCTGTTATGGAACGGATGATCTTGTTTTGTTGTCGCTGAATCTGTTGTGTGGAAGTGTAGCAGGCTGTACCCCAGATCTCGCAGCCATAAGTCCATATAGGTCTTATGAGAGCCGAGTAAAGGAGCTTCTTGTTCTCCAAACTCAGCTTGGATCTCCAATTCAGCATTGGCCAGCATAGGAATGTCCTCTTTTTCATAGCCTCTCTGACGTTCTTGATGTGGTACTTCCAAGTTAGTCTACGGTCTAGGGTCAAACCTAGATACCGAACTTGACTTTTCCTTGGAAGTAAACCACCACAGAGACCGACGTTGCAGACTGTTCCCGGCCTTAGCGTGAAGGTGATGAGCGAGGACTTGGTTGGATTGACCTTCACCTTCCATTTGTTGAGCCACTCTTCAGCTTTAGCCAAGTGTCTCTTCAGGTGCCATCTTGCCTCCATGACGGTGTCTCCTGAAGCGAGTATTCGTGTGTCGTCTGCAAACTGGGCCAGAAACGTGTCACACATATCAGGGAAGTCATGGCAGTAGGCGTTGTAGAGAAGCGGGCTGAGAGGCGATCCTTGTGGAACTCCCACGCTGATTGTCTTGAACGACGAATATTCCTCGCCGATTTTCACCCTAAACGTTCTTCCACTCAAGAATGACTTGAGGAAGAGGAACAGGGAATTCGGGAGGAATGGTCGGATTTTTAGGAGGAGTCCATCATGCCAAACTCTATCAAACGCCGACTGTACATCCAGAAAGGCTGCTGCAATATACTTCTTTCGTTCATAGCCATGCAGGATGTAGTCTACAACCCTGTGTAGTTGCTGAGTCGTGGAATGATCGCTTCTGAACCCAAATTGATGGTCCGGGATGATTGATGACACCTGAAGAGCACTCTCTAACCTCTTGAGGAGAATTTTCTCGTACAGCTTCCCCAGCAGAGGTAGCAAGCTGATTGGGCGATAGCTGGCCGGGTCCTGCTGAGGTTTGCCAGGCTTCAGAACAACTATGACTACAGCATGTTTCCACACTGCTGGCATGTACCCAAGGCGCAGGAGTGCATTGTACAAGTTCAGGCCTTCCTGGGGAGGTTCTTGATCAAATCGGCAGTTATCAAATCATATCCAGGAGCTTTGTTATTCTTTAATCCTTTAATGGCCCAATTCAGCTCGTCTGGATTGATAGGAGATGGTGGAAGTGACATCTGCATTGGGCTTGTGAGCTCATCCTTAACTCGAGCAGAAAAGTGAGGGTCGCCTAGGTCGTGATTGGGATGGAAAATCTCTTCAAAGTGACATGCGATCAACTCAGCTTTTGCCCTGTCCTCAGTCAACCACCTTCCACCGTTATCTTTGAGTGGGGGGGATAATTTTGATTTCCTCCCCAGGAAGTGCTGGGCAGTCCTCCAGAGTCTACTTGAGTAGTTGCTGTTCGAGTTTGCGTCCATCAAGTGATTGGAGAATCGTTCATTTCGTAACTCAATAAGCGCCTCCTTCACTCTTCTGCACCAATAGTTGAATACAGCTTTGTTGGTGGGGTCACGGGAACGTTGCCAGTTCCTTCTCGCCTCCTTTTTCTGTGCCATGAGTGAACGAATTGGAGCAGGCACAAATCTTCCAATTTTTCGGCATTCGACTGGCTTACTACTGCTCCAAGCACAGCTGTGAATTGTTTTCACCAAGTGATCAATGCACTCATCAACATCCTCGCATGTAGAAAGGGAAAGTGACAAGTCAATTTCTTGTGAGAATTCTTCGCCGTACTGGTCCCAATTCATTTTTCCGCGCTTTAACTGTGCCTGTGATGTCTTGGGCAACAGCTGCGCAGACGCGCAGGCAAGTAAGACAGGATCATGGTCGGAACTGAGATCATGTACGGCATCTACGTTGCATTCGCGAGAGAATCTTTTGGTGATGTAGATGTCCAGAATCTCTGGTAGCTTCCGATTTGATGTAGGCCAATATGTGGGGGATTGTGAAGCATGAACAACTAGGTTGTGTTCTCTGGCTACACTCAGCACCATACTACCCCGATCGTTGGACGAACGACAGCCCCAGACTGTTGACTTTGCGTTGAAATCTCCACCCAATATTCCTTTGTCACCAAGTGCATTGATCACCTGGAGAAATTGATGCCTTGGCAGTTGCTTTGAAGGAGTAGAATAGCAACTTCCCATGACAACCCGTGCCCCATCAACAGTAACCGAGACAAATGCAGCCTGTATGTGCTCAGAGGAGATTGCAGGAAGTTCGCAGTGTCGAGTTCTCGACTTTATCAGCAGCCCTGCACCTCCTTTGACGTTCCCACCACCAGTATAGTCAGCTCTGTACATTTTGTAGCCGGGAAGACTGAAGCGTTTGTGAACTGTGAGATGCGTTTCCGTGATTAGTGCAATGTCTATGTTATGTTGTTCTAAGAATGTGATGAGTTCTTGTTTTCGATTTTCCACTCCATTTGCGTTCCACGTGACAATCTTCATAGTTGATGAGTTGAGGTTAGCGGCCATGGTATTGGGTGAGTAGTGTTTGAAGGCTGTTTATAGATGCAGTCAGTTGGTTCATGAGCAGTACAAGTGGTTGGAGCAGTGAGTTGATAAGTGTAGTTACATCGAGAGTCGAAGAGCTTTGAAGGTGGTTTGGTTCTGGTCTTTGGATCCGTGATGGTGTACGTTGGCTAGGTAACTGTGAATTCCCCGGCAAGGGCTGTTGGCTGGGTAGCAATGGATAGTGCTGGCTTGTCATTGGTGGAGGGCCTAATCTTTGAGAAGGGCTTAATACTGGCCTGTGGTGGTTTTGCAGAGGGACTTCGGTTCCTGGCTGCTGATAGTGCTGATGACGAAGCTGTTGTTGTTGCGGTCATTGTTGCTGCTGCTGTTGGTGTCTTTGTTGTTGGGTGTGCTGCTGTTGTGGTCGTTGTTGTTGCTGACGCTGCTGTTGATGAGGAGAAAGCGCGACTTGAGCTACTCTTCTCTTTAGAAGAAATTTGTGAACCTCGCATCCTCTGTAGTTCGCCGAGTGCTGACCACCGCAGTTCATGCAGGATGGGGGCAATTCACGTGGTTGTGTGCAGTCTTTGACGTTGTGATTTCCCTTGCAGCGAGCACATCGTGGATCGTGTTGGCAGTAGGCTCTTGTGTGATTAAATTGTAAGCAGTTCGTACATTGTGGAATTTGGAATTTACTGTTGTATGCTTCTACTCGCACCACGCAATTAAGGAGATTGTTCAGCGAGTAAATGGAGGTAATGTCGTTGGACGGTTCCAGGTCGATGTAGAACATTGGTAGGGGTCTTTTGGAACTTGTGGCCAGCACATTTACTACTTGACGTACCTGGTATCCCTTCTCTCTCAAGGCCTCCTTGATGAGTGAAGGAGGAGTAGTGGGATGAAGGTTCCTTAGCACCACTCTTACAGCCCGCTTTTCAGCAGGCTGATAAGAGTGAAAACCCACCTTCTTGTGTGTCAAGATTTGGACCGTTTTTCTGTAACTCTCGCCTTTTGAGAACGTCAGTTTAATGTACTTTAGAGATGAACTATGTCGGAATGTATCTCGTTCAACTGAGTTTAGGAGTATGGGCAGTATTTCTGAGAAGTTCGTCTTTGAATCTAGAAATATTGGTGGCGGTTGTCGTTCTTGTTGATGTTGTCCGTGGATTTGGGTTTCATTTTCGTTGTGATCTGGCTGTGTAAGAGCGGAGAACATGTTTGCCGTAGGAATGGTCGGGATGTGGTCGTACAACTGGTTGGTTGCAGCTGAAGTTGTAGGTTGGAGAATAGGGTATTGGTTTACTGTGGCATTGTCTGGTTGTGAAGTTGGGATAATTTCATTGTCTGGTTGTGAAGATGGGATAATTGCATTGTCCGAGGATTGAGATCCTGGCAAAGTTCCTGGCGTGCCCCTGTGACCTCTTGGGTCCGATTGGTGCATACGCCTCATGGGGAAAACTAGTTCAAATTCACTTGAGTCACTAGATTCACACACTTGGTTGTCCATATTACACGGCAACGGAAAAACAATAATAAACGAATTTACAAATTATAAGGAAATTTTACAAATATACGAAAACGAAGACACAAAATCACGCGCGTAACACGGGCCGCGGGGAAACACGCGAGGTTATTCAGTCCAACACCCGCAGGCCCGACGAGAGCAGTGCTGCTGGCCGAATCGCTTAGGCCCCTTCGCTGCCACTTTCTGCCCAAGGAGGCAATCCGTTTCGGAGTCCTCTTGCCAAAACTGAGCCTTTTCCGGACAATTTTTCCCAGTGAAATTGATGTTCTTTTTCTTGAGCAAAATTTTCTAAACTTTTCAGATTCGAGCGTTACCACCCAGCCAATACAAAAATTTGAATGCACTCTCTAACCTCTTGAGAAGAATTTTCTCGTACAGCCTCCCCAGCAGAGGTAGCTGATTGGGCAATAGCTGGCCGGGTCTTGCTGAGGTGTTTCCCGGGCTTCAGAACAACTATGACCACAGCATGTTTCCACACTACTGGCATGTACCCAAGGCTAAGGATAAGGCTAGGTAATTGTGAATTCCCTGGCAAGGGCTGTTGGCTGGGGAGCAATGGATAGTGCTGGCTTGTTGTGTTGGTGGATGGCCTATTCTTGGAGAAGGGTTTACTACTGGCTGGCTGTGGTTTGCAGAGGGACTTCAGTGCTTGGCTGCTGCTAATGGTGCTGATGGCGAAGCTGCTGGTGTTGCTGTTGCGGTCGTCATTGATGATATTGTTGTTGTTGTTGCTGCTGTTGGTTTCTTTGTTGTTATTGGTGATGGTGGTGGTGCTGCTGTTGGTGAAGTTGTTGTTGTTGCTGCCGCTGCTGTTGATCAGGAGAAAGTACGACTTGAGCTTCTCTTTAGAAGAAGTTTGTGGACCTCGCATCCTCTGTAGTTTGCAGGCTGTAGGAGTAAGGGCAGCAGTAGTTCAGAGAAGTTGGTTTTTGAATCTATAGAATCTATAAATTGTATAGAATTATTGGAGGCGGTGTGTCGCTCTTGTTGATGTTGTCCGTGGTTTTGGGCTTCATTTTCGTTCCTTCGTGTCGTCTGTTGGGTCTGGTTGTGTAAGAGACGAGAACCGATTCGCTGTAGGAATGGTCGGGATGTAGTTGTGTAAGTGGTTGGTTGTAGCTGAAGTTGTTGGTTGGAGAATTGGGTATTGGTTTACTGTGACATTGTCTGGTTGTGACGATGGGATAATTGCATTGTCCGAGGATTGGGATCCTGGCCAAGTTCCCTCTGGCGTGCCCCTGTGACCTCTTGGGTCCGATTGGTGCATACGCCTCGTGGTGAAAGCTAGTTCAAATTCACCTGAGTCACTAGATAATCTAGTCTAGATTCACTCACTTGTTTGTCCACGGCAACGAAAAACAATAGTCAACGAATTTACAACGAAACATGGTTTGTTTATTGTGAAAATAATATACGAAAATGTAACGAAGGTAATATACCGAAATGTATACCAAGAAAAACGAACGGAAAGCTGAACGAGAAACACGAAACGACACGACGCGAGGTAACACGCGAGGTTATTCTGTCCAACACTCGCAGACCAACGAGAGCAGTGCAGGGGCGGATCCAGGATTTTTCTGAGGGGGGGCGGAAAATGATTGAATGATAGATACCCCCAAACCAAAAAAGTGTTCCGGGCGACCCCCCCCCCCCCCCCCCCCCCCGGGAAATTTTCTAAGATTGAGCCTTGGGCTTGGATAGTTGCATTTGGCCTATATTTATCCGTATTAGTAGATTTTAGTACATTACATTTTAACTTCACTTATCTCACCTCACCTTTACATTTTCCGAGGTAAATGTAGGCCTATGTTTAGTTGCATTTGGCCTATGTTTTTTTACCACTCTGACTCAAATTAGATTTTAGGCCACCCGGTATGTAGGAAAGTACTTATAAACATGTATTCTGTAGTATGTATTTATTTTACATTAAAACTCAGTTTGAGACAATTGTCACATGAAGGCTCTAACTTAAATTACAAAGTCCCTTTTTCGGGTTTTTTTCTTTGCAAATCTGTTGATTACGTGTTCAATTTTTATGTCCATGTCTCTATGGACATTCAGCAGAGCTAGACCAGTCAGGCGGTCTTCCCTCATACGTGTCCGCATCCAGCTCTTGACTCGTCTCAGAGTTGAAAATGTCCTTTCAGCGGTAGCTGAAATAGAACACTTTGTTGTAGAAACACGAAATGTCACTATTGTGCCAAAATAGTTCTTTATTTTTTCCCATACAGTTAATGAAAAAGTGAAGTAGTTTTCAATCAACATCGTTTATTAAATAATAAATTTTATTATTTTATTTATTTTCAGTTTCATTTTGGAATTGCTAAGTTACATCTCTGCAGTTTAGAGCTACTTTGCAATAGTAAAAAAATAAATATTTAGTACAATATTAGTAATATCATATTACCCCAGTTTCCTTAATCCTTGTAACACTTACTAAATGATCATTAAAAATTGCTTTAAATTTTTGTATACTCACCTATAGATATGGGTAGAGTCAACAGGATTTGCACCAAAGCCTTCAAAATAGGGTAGCTTTCCCCATCAAGATGTTCATAACATTTCATCGGGGCATCAATTTCTTTGAAGTCATCGTAGTTTGCAATGTTCTTCAGGGAGTAAATCTCGTTCAAAATCTTCATTACCATTGTGTCCTTTTTCATTGACAGTACAGGAGAATACTTCTCACAAATGGGATCAAAACTGGATTTTAGGTTTGAAACTGTATCCAAGGTTTTTGGCACTAAAATGTTTAGTTTGAAACAATCAACTGATTCTTCCGAAAACCTGTTTTTCATATCAGTGATGAGGTTGTCCAAGATAGGTATGTAAACAGATGTTTCCCAATACTTCAAAATATCTTTGCGAGGCTCACTGTTGCTGGATGTTACTGTATAATTAGCCCTGTTCATTTGTTTCGTAACGACTCTTGGCATGCGTATTTCCACGTCCATTTCGGCCATAGTCTTTTCTGCAGTACTGAAAATTACAGAGAAGAACTCGTTACACTTTTCTCGTTTATTTTGGATGGTTTTCATCGTGTTTGATATTTTGTTTTTGGCTGAACATATGTCTATAGTTTCTGACTGTAGGTATTTACTGAGGACACATGTTACATCTGTTGTGTCACTCAGACAATGCATGGTGATGATGAAATCACAAGTACTCATCGAGCACAACAAGGTGTTGGCTTTACTAGATGTAGAACTGTCTCTCCATTGTGAGATGTATTTTAATGCTTGCGCTATCTTGGGCATGTTTTCAGTGAATTCCAAGATTGACTCATGCCGTTCCACCCAACGGGTCTCGCAATACCCTTTCATTTGATGGCCCAACACCTTTTTCAAAATAGTATTTCGTTTACTTGACGAGTTGAAAAATCGCGTTACTTCTTTGAGAGTACCTACAGCATTTCTTACATTTTGCACCTTGTTACATTTCGAAATGCTTAAATTCAGTGCATGGTTTTTACACCCACAAAGGATGCTATTGCCTGCCACCTTCTGAATTTCTGATGCTGCCCCTCGCATGTCAGACATATTTACGGAACAACCGTCACAACTTATCCCGACACAGTTGTTCACATTCAAACCCAAATCTGTCATGAAATGTAACACTGACTGGCCTAGAACTTCTCCTGTAATCACAGGTTCCACATCAGGATCAGCCTCAGAATAGTTGGCATTGTGAAGGTCCACAAAGCCAACAAAGTCTTCTCTTACTGTATTTTCATGGACATACCGTATTGAGAGGCTTAGCTGAGAAGTATGCGATGCATCAGTCGTCTCATCAAACAAAATTGAGTAGAATTTTGCCTCCGAAACCTTTTGTTTAATGGCTTCCAAAATTTCCTCGCCACAGCAGTTTATCAGCTCATTAGCTGTGTTTTTGCTAATATATGTAGCATTGGATCCAGTTGATTTTAAATGTTCTTCCAGTTGGGTATCACCACTGTCCATTCTGAAACGCAAAAGTGCTCTGAAGTTTCCATCATTTTTCACTGGGTCGTCTTTTTGTTCTATCAAACTTCCATCGTCGCGATGCCCTCTTAGCGGAATGTTTTGCCTGCCATGCAATAAAATGGTCTTGATAATTGGCACAAGTCTTGATCGGTTTTGAGCTACCTGTACTTTTCTATTCTCATCCAAAATGTTAACGATTTCTAAATTTGGATTTTCAAAAGTGGAAACAAAGTGTTTTGCATCAAGTGCAGCTCTTTTGTGGTATTCAGTACACGCATGAGATTCTAAGTCTCCATCCCTTCCAGAGAGTTTAGCATACTTTTGTAGAGGTTCGGTCACTAGTTTTTTCAGGGGTACTGTGCTTTGCCCTCCAGCCAACTTTTCGTAACAAAAAACGGCGCAGTACTTGCAGAACAATCCCTCCCGTGACTCCGAAAATACTAACCAAGGGTATTTTTCAAAGTGTCCTAAGTTTACTCTTCTCAATTCTTCCCTCCCTCTCTTCATGTGAGAGGAAGTAGGAAACTTGAAGTGTTTATCAGGTGCCCAATGTTTTGTTAAAATGTCATATTTTGAATGGTCATTGCATAAGTCTTTGTTTTTCAAGTAAAGCCCTACGTCTCGGAAAGAGACATTTTTATTTTCAGTTGGTGCGGCTTCAGGTTCTTGAGAAGAGGTGGAAGCCTCTCCCTGTTCATTTAACCTTTTCTTTTTAATAACAAAACGATCCATTTTTGACTAAGGACACACACTCACAAAATACAACTCAAACTAACAACATTCACGCACAAAGTAACAACACACGACACAAACTTAAAAAATAAGCGGACTTTAGCACTAGACTCGAAAGCAATGTTGCCAAACTCAAATGAGCGTCCGGGGGACTTTCTGACAGAAAAAAGGGGACTTTAGGGGGACTTCTCCAAATAAAAAGGGGAATTTTCTGGGGAATCATTAAACACTTATTTTTGCCTGAAATGACTTATTACAGTGATGAACGCAGCGCAGCCACCACACAACACACATACATTTAATCAAATTTATGTTGAGTACTTCTCTTCAAATTTAGGCGATTATAAAATTTTAAATCTCATATATTTTCTCGTTGAGGGGGGGGCGCGCGCCCCCCGCGCCCCCCCTCTGGATCCGCCAGTGGAGCAGTGCTGCTAGGCGAATCGCTTGGGCCCCTGCGCTGCTGCTTTCTGCCCAAGGAGGCAATCACTTTTGGAGTCCTCCTGCCAAAACTGAACTTTCTCCAGTCACCTTTTCCCAGTGAAATTCGTAAATGTAACGGAGCAAAAATTTCCAAAATTTTTCCAATTCGAGTTTTTTTTCAAAAATCTTAAATTTTGACAAATTACTCGGTTTACCATCTAGTTGTGCCCGCAAGGTTTTCAGCCCGATCGTCCAAACCGTCGAGTTAGTCGTCGTATTCGAAGTATTTTTGGACGTAGAATTAATTTTCAGGGGTCCCAGAACGATCCGATTTTACCTTTAATGGGGCATTCATGGGGCTCCGAATGGGATTTTTAAAGGATGCCAGGGGGTCAAATAAAGTGACATTTTCTGAGTAATTTTGGACGAAAAATCCGTTTTTCGAGGTCCCACGTCTGTCCGAACATTGTACAGAAAATATTTCTGAAAAAAAAAGTTTTATTTTTTTCAAAAATATTTTCTTAATGACAGAATTAATTTTTGCACGACGAGGAATAAAACTTGACCACATCGGCGTAGTCAAAGAATTTTATTCAAGGTTAATGGAAATTAATGGGCTAGGGAACACGGTTAGAGAAATGGGAAAATTCGGCCAAACATAGTTGAACTAATAATGAACAAAGTACTCAGTACAGTTAGCACTGAGAACTTAGGTGTCTGAGCAGAGGAAATCACTAGTGAATATTTGGCGTTTTGAGTTTTCCCGCCGTGACACTTTAACTGATCTGCCAGAGTGCACTCGCACAAAAAGTAGAAAGCGTACAAAAAATCTTTTTTATTTTGGGTTAGGTATGTGAGGTTGGTGAACATGAATATGGTCTGTCCTGTCACTCTAGTGTCAGAACAAATCCGAACGACTATTTTCCTTGCGATTTCACCTCGTGAATATCTCTGAATTCGTGCTTTTTGTTCATTGGCTGACCACCAGAGAGCACTTCTTGGAAGCGCCACTCTTCCCTCCAGATTTAAAGTTCAATTTTTTGAAAGTGCCCTGTAAAATTGTATTACACCGTAGGAGCCCAAAACTCACTGCTATGGCTTCAAATTATGAAGTTCTTTCAGAAAAAAGTATTAGTCGACAATCGGTTCCCGGTCCCATTGCCGAAACGCATTCTTCTTGTCATCACGCTCTGTGCCGAAACGAATGATTTTTAGTAGTCGAAACGAATTGAAATGCCACTCCAATTTGTCGAAACGTAGTACACTCTTGAGGCCGATCAAAATGTTTACCTCCGTCTCGAAAACATGGTTTGTTTATTGTGAGAATAATATACCAAAACGGTACCTACATGTGAATTATCACTTTAAATAACCTTGGAGGTTCATTTTCCATGTCATAATAATTATTGTTCGAATGAACAATTATTTTTCGTGATAAAATATGTTATTATGATAGCGTAACTGAGGTTTTGGTGAATCTGGGCTGTTAGGGCTCAGGCTGCCAGCTCCGGAATTCGACACCGCATATTTCAGCCGCCTCCATCTGGTTACCCCGTTTCAGAGGCAGTAAAAGGTAGTTTTGTTTTAACATTTTTTTCCGCGTATAAATAGTAACATTGGACGAGCCGTTGGGTAGATGGTGGGGGTAAACGAGAGGGGGGTTCGTGACCCAGTTGTGGCTCGCGGGTTCGATGAACTCCAGCACGGCCGTCCTATCTCTGGTCTTCGGTTACGCAATCCCCGGCGGCTCGGAAGGTTGGCTTGGAGGCCGAGGACGAGGGTCGGGCTGTCGGGCGGCTGCCCCGCGGATAGTGACGTCATCGAGTATGTTCGGAACACTATCTGAAGACGACAAAAAAGAGTGAAATTAGGTGGTTGTTAAACGGCACAAAAAATATGCAGGTCCGGAGTGGACAACTGGGAATGCCACATTCTGAAACATCCAAACGATAACAGTAATTACTAAATAATAATATTTTACTCTATCTAATCAAAAAGGGCGAATTTAGTTTTGAATTGAACAATGAGGACCATAAGACCTAAATTTCACACCTGGCAAGGTCGAAGGGCGGGACCCTTGTCTCACTGTCCATGGCCAGAAGACTCCTCCCATACTCCCCCCCCCCCCCATCAAATCTCATCTTATCAAACTCTCGTCCACCTATCGTAATGACGTCACCCACCGATCACTTTCCAAACTCCGAAGGGCCTCAAATTCCGAAATCGTGACTGAGATAAGTTATGAGCCGGTTGAAAATCCTCCGGATCAGCCCGGTCGGTCCAACACGACCTTTTTCCCTCGGGACGGACCAACAAGGCGGTTGCGAACTTCGGTAGACCTCGTCGGGGTTTCCTGGGGCGGACGTGAGGCCCGTGATCGGTGGACGGGTGGGGATTTGAAAGTGTAGGCAGAGTTCACGGTCCTCGTCACTTTCGATTCGACTCCTTTTGGACCTGATCCGAACACTTCGATACTGAAAGAAATGTCGGATTCACCTTCGGAAAGTGGCGGATCCAGGACATATCTTTGGGAAGAGGGGGGGGGGGGAGAGTGACTGCAGTAAGTTGAAACATGTTTCAACCTGCCTGCTGCTTCTTACCACTCTTCCTAATCAAGTCAAGTCCAATATTTGACCAATAGATAACGTGCATCGCAGGTACCTGGAAACAATCCCCCAACTTAATGTAACTTTTACAAGGTGTTCGGGGATGCTGTGGGAGATAACTTCTAAACTAAATTATTAAGCGGTTTTCAACGAAAAGGTTCATCTTTTAAGTTTGAGAGCCTCAAATTTACTTACCACGATTTGTAATATATGTATAAACATTTTCCCAAACCGTATATAAGTATAAAAGTATACATAATATGTATACTTTTATATACATTTGTCAAAAATTTTTTGACATAGGTATTTGTTTTGATGGGTACTTCAAGCTTTGATACTTCACTAAGTCAGTTGTGATTATTAGATATATATGTCTTTGATTAGAAGTGACGCTTATAAACCGCACTTGGAATTCACTAAATTTCATTGATAGTCTATTATAATAGTATAATAATACTCTATCTAAACTGTAGGTTCTTTCTTTGATTTCAACTACCTGAACTATGTTTATTTATGTTCAAGGTTTTGGCTTTAAAGATATTTACAGTAGAGTGACGACCGATGACCTGCCACGAAAACCTTTAAATAATAAACTGAACATGTAATAACTTGAATAATAAATGTCGGCCTAATATTTTCACGACTAGAGTCCATTTTGAGGCTGCTCTATATGTTTGACTCTTAAAATATCAGAGAACTAATTATTATAATTATAAAATTATTATTATTATTATTATAGAACTATAATAATATTACCTAATAATAATAATAATAATAATAATAATAATGAGGACTATAATAGTCCTTTCGTGTTCTCATGTATTTACCTTGTAGATTCCAAAAACGCTGCAAAGTATACTCAATGGTTAAAGGGGGGTATAAATTCAGTATAAATTGAGCAAATTTAATTCTACCTCAATAAAAAATGTCATATTTAGGTAAATTTTTTTTAAACTGCATACCCGTGCAGGATTTGAACAGAAAAGCGACCCTCATAAGTGTGCAAAAATACATCGAAAACGACGGCCCACTTGATTCTCCGGTCAAAAACCCCTCATTTGGCCCCCTTTTTCAGCCCCGCAGAGCCCCACAAGAACGAATACCTTGCGGGCAAGATGAGAAACTGATTGTTTTCAAATCTTCGGATTTTTTAAAATAATTATTTTAAATTTGAAATCTTGTCAATATTCTTTGTCTCGTTTTGCCCGCAAGGTATTCGCTCCGTAGAGATCTGCGGGGGCTAAAAAGTGGCCAAGGTTGAAGGATTTAGATGGTTTTCGGCGTCGGGCGTGGCGTCGTTTTCGAATTTGGGAACTAGAATCCATTCAAGGGGCTCTTAGATCCATCCGAAATTTTGAAAGATTTTGGCTTGCAGGCTGAATGGGGGCTTAGAATCTATTTTTAGAGGCCCCTTATCGATGCGCTTTTAATTGTTTTCATTGCCTAACAATCAGAATCATCTTATATTTAGGTTTATTCCCACACTATTTTTGTCGGTGAACACAATTCCAAAATAATATCCGTCTGTCAACTGTCAACTTTTGTTAACTTTATAAAGATGTTAAACAAATTTGATATTTTGAGAAATTTGTAACATACTTGATTTGGTGTTTCGTTTACAGGTAAGTGAGCTACGTTCCTGGCGCGTAAGAAGGCAACATTGAGTGAGTCGGTTCCTACTTGAAATTTATTCAATGAAATCTTTGGAACAAGGGGCTGTAGATACATTTCAAATGGAAACCCGTGAAAAATGTTTTTCATGTCCAGTTTTTGTATCAATAGTAATCAATTAGGTTTTCGCGACGGTGGACAGAAATTTCGCTTTGGCTCAATATTATTCCTAGTTTAAAATTGTTGACGTTCGAATAAGGCCGGCGCCGATTTAGTTGTCAAAATTTGCTGAAAAGTCCTTTATTTTTCAATTTTTACTTATTTCCTTCTTAACGTTAATGATGTAGCACAGATCAACTTCCTTGATTTCGTCAACTCCAATTAAATGTTTTCAAAATGGAATCGATTCAAATTCCAATTAGAGGAGGTAGATTAATTAAATTTTCCTCATCCTTGTTTAAAAAAACTGCAGTTGTTTCATGATCGCTGATGTTGAGCAACTGTGATGGTTGGTCAAATTGCTTTCGAGATCGTCTCGTCTTGTAGGCCTAAATAGATCGTTATAAAATACCTCCACGCGTCCATGTTACGTATAAAGCAGGTTATTTGCTTCGTTATGCACTTTTGGTCATATAAAAAAAAATTAGGTTGCTGGGCCTACTCAATTACCGGTAGGCTCAGATCAGTTTACTTACAGGAAAATGCTCTTAGGGTTTGCGGGGGAAGCTAACCAATGAAAAGGCAAAGAAGAGGGTAAGCCCCGTTGCACAACAAACGGTTAGAAAGTTGCATCCAGAAACTGCAGTTTCTGCCACCTTACCTAACCTGGAAGAGTTCGTTATCTAACGTGGAAGCCACTTCGACTTCTAAGCCACGTTACTCAACGGGGGAAAAAACGTGGGAATAGTTCATAAAACTTGAAGACCTCCCCGACGTACCGTACTCGTCTCATTTCCCTCCCAATTCTTTTAAACGTTTCTTTTACAATGAGGAAAAATCCCTCGTTTTCGGGAAGAATTAAATGTTTACGACTTCCTCTATGATTTTCAGGCAGTAAAGGGACCAAGAATGTTTTCCTTGGACGCTGGTAATTCTTTAACATTACAATTTTTCTGCTTTCGCGTGGACACGAAACATGTGACGCAACTCCTAGGGTGGCGATTCGATTATCTAATCGAATTTCAACGTCGTTTGATCATCAAAACCAACTTTCTTTTGATCTGGCAACGCCCCATAAATCAGATTTTAATTAGTACAACTTATGTCACCACAATGTACATGAATTTGATCAGTTGGGTAACTCAAAATGATTAGCAAATCGCACGTTCAATTATATCAAGTGAAGCCTCGCTAATAACCTGCTCTATATGAATTAAGGGACTAATAATAAAGGGACAAACACATCCACCCCGGCAACTTGAGTGATGGGTGGCCAATCAAATTGTGATTTGAATTGATGGTTGTAAATACAATAAAGGCATTATCAAGGTAAAATAAGAAGTGGATTCTAATATAATTGGAGCTGCAATTCGAGGAGGAGATTGAGGAGACAAAATTTGTCATTTAATGTCACTGATCGCATCATCTTCATTCTAAGATACTTCCAGCGGTCGGGAAATTTTGAAAAAAAAAAAAAAAAAGCTCGGTGAGCATTGCATGAGAAAAACCCGTAACCACCAAAACGTAGCTCTGCATGGCGTACTTTCGTGGAAAATGAAAGAATCTGTATCACAGTTTGGATTAAGATTGAACTAATTGGAAGCCATTTTTTTTTCAAGGTAGTGTCCGCCACAATATTTCGTTTTTTTAAATCGAGGAATCGATTCTGTCCGGATTGACAAACGAGCGAGAGAACACAAAAAATCATTTGCATTTTACTACTCTCAAACTTACTATTCAAATCAAAATTTACATTTTACTACCCTCAAACATGTAATGTTTTGTGTAATATAGCATTTCCCTTTTAGTTGAACATTGGTCTAAACCTTTTGGGCTCAAAATCACTTACAAAAAGTTTAAATTAAAGTGAAAAAGTTAAACAAGAAAAAAAAAGAATGAAAACAAAAACTAAAAGGGAAATTTTTTTTTAATGCTATATTATTCCTTTTCGTTTTCCCATACCTACATATTTTCACGCAGAATCCAAATTTAAAATCGGATTTATTTTATATTATTATAAAAATATTATTTCTTTAAGGAAAAGCGTATACCTGCTAAACTTGGGAAAGCGAGTTGTTGGCTGGGGCGGAATGGGCGGGGACTGTCCGGCATAGCCAGCATGCTACCCCTGCAGGGGGTGGCCGCCTAGTGTATAAAATTTGAGGCCTTAGAGAACTATTAGAACGAAGCAGAGTAGCGAATGAGGAGCCTAGTCAGCTGAGTAGGTACTTATTGAGGAGCCAAATCAGCAGAGCAATCTGGGTTAAAAATAATATTTTGTCACATTTTGTGTCACAGTAGACCCTTCGTTAGACATTTCCATGTATTGATGTACCTATCTGAATGAAGTGTGGATACTTTTTTTTTTCTATCAGTCATCTTGATTATCTTCCTAAACTCTAATTTCATCATCTTCTCAAATAACTACCTGATTTATTATTAAATAATTAATAAATTAGTCTATTCATATTGCATTGATAACTTTTGATAATTCTATACTATAAGGGCCTGATTTTGTTAGCCAGAAGTTAACAGGGCCAGCGCGGAAGCCCACTCGACGGTCCCACCTACTTGGCACAGCTAACCCTTTTTTCATCTATTATTAAAGTTGTTCAAAAAAATTTGTTTCTCGGATGACAGTTTATTTGGCAGTTGGGTTCACCGGAGGGGAACTAGGGCGCTCAAATGAGCGTCAAATTGGGCGACAAATGCCAGTTTTTAAACTTTATCATCGGTAAAGTTGGAGGAGATATCCGTCAGTGAAGTATTAATAGAATCGTTTTACTTCATGGTACCTACATCTTGAGGGGTTGTGGAAGACTTGACGGCCCAGCAGATCCAGTGGTGGTAGTCCCGCGACACCAAACCAGAAATACATCTAAAGAACCTACTGCTTGTGAAAGAAATACCTCACCAGACTGGGAACGAGGCTATAATTGAATGTTGTGCAAAGGTAACAGAATTTATAATCATTGTGGGTTAGAACCTAACATGACTCCTATTGTAGACTGAGAAGGATGGGAAATCCTGGGTACTAAGATCGCACGAGAAAAACCAATACCACTCTCATTATTCATTCCTTTACTGCAAATTGCTATTTTACTTGAATGCTTTATGTGCGTGCAATTAGAAAGTCAAAGGGATCCAAGTTTCGGAACCAGAATCGATTGGCGCTCCAAGAAGGAGGACGAAGTAGACTCCTAACATCATCAAGGAAGGATTTAGTTGATAATATCAAGTTGATAATATCAATTTCCATATTATGGAAATCTGACTAGATCCCGAAGGGTTTTTCGTGTCTACGTGTGAAGGTGTGCCTAATTTAGAATTAAAATTTTAACAAAAAATGGGGGAGAAGTACCTAGTAAGTATGTCTGTGTTCTTGTTTTCTTGTGCTTCAGAGGCTTTCAGGACGGGGAAAACTGAAAAAGGTTTCCCAGGTTGCGTTCAAATATCGTAGAGGTGGCTTCCTGGGTCTACAGTTCCAGAGGAGGTAGAAGAAAGATGGCTGCACTAGAAATGGCTATGTAGACCATTTTGCCAGAGCATTCGGATGGGGAGTCATTACATCCTGCAATTTAGTCGGCTGGTTCTAACGATTCAGTAAGTTTTAAGGAGTCTGCTTTCCCTGTATCAAAGACAACATTGGCTGGAAAAGATACAGGGTCATGCATGGACAGTAAACGGAGTTAACCCCTGATCTGGTAAAATGCTGCATACTTGTTGATGGAGTCAGTCAACAGTGGCTGTTTAGGTGCCGGATGTCAGCACGTCGAAAGCGCTCGACACCAACAGTTGATAGTTACTATCATTCAGAGATGACTGATTTTGCCAACATGTATGCAAGTCGCTGACGGACTTATAGATACACGTATGACGGGAACTGGAAGCCTTCCTTTCCCTTTTGGCGAACTTTTGGAAAATATGAGCTATTTGCATTCGTTCTGATTTAGTTTTATTATTCGCTTATGAACTCGCGAGGGGGGTCTAGAATTTGGATCGTCCTCAAAATCTGTCATTGTACGTTTCAAGATGTAGACCTACATGTAGACCTACATGTAGGTCTACATCTTGAAACGTACAGGTATGTATACCTGTATAGATTCCAAAAATAAAATGTCCGTTCCTCCTCCAAGACGTTTTGAGCAGTAAGTAGGAATTTTTGTTAAAATCTGAAATTTTGACAAAATAACTCGTTTCTCCATTTAGTTGCGCCCGCAAGCTTTTCAGCCCGGTCGCTCGAACCCGCTAAAAAGGGTCTACGGGTGGGTTTTTTTATGGTTTTCGGCTATGGGGTCGTTTTCGGAGTATATTTGGACATAGAAACCCTTTTTGGGAGTCTTAGAACCATCCGATTTCACCATGGGGACCTAAGGGACTTTCATGGAGCTACAAAATATGTAGCATTTAATTTAGCATTAGTCTGATGGCAAGAGGTTGAATAAGGACCTGGTGGCATTGTCCGAGTCATTTTGGACGAAGAATCCGGTATCCCTCACCAGTCCAAACGATGTACCTACAAGAATACTGTTTTTTTTTTTTTTTTTTTTTTTAAATTTTTTTTTTTAGTTAGGTAGGTATTTAAAAGTAATTTTTACTGGCATAGATAATTTTGGCCCATTAAATGATTTATACCTACCTACTACAGTAAAATAACCTTTCCTTAAAAATAGCAGTGTTTTTATTTATTTGTTTAAATCGTACAACGCGTGGTTAGTCAAATGGAGAAAAGTAAAAACTGTTTTATTATTTTGGGAAGCCTCAGACCTGCCTTATCAATCCTCAGTGATGGTGTATTCAAACCCACTTGTAATCCAATTCGCGACATTTTCTTCAACACGCCAACTGCTTTACAGTCTCGTTATTTTTCAAGCGTCCTCTCATTTGCACTCCCCTCCTAGAAGTATTTTTCCGGGTTGCCCAAAACCATTGTTGAACTTGAGGCCGCTGCTCGACGACCAGGCTGCCTCCAAGTGCGGTCCCCCAGTCCGGTTCAATGGCCACTGCCAATGCTCAGGACGTGACCTACAAACCGGGGCCAACCCAACTGACTTTCACTTCTGCCGCCCTCCCAACACGCCATCTCAACTCGCGGGTTCTTTTTAAAACTTGCCGAGGGGAGGGATTTCATGTAAGGTGACGAGAAAAGGAAAGGAAGCGGAGTCTGAGGTGAAGGACGACTGTCTACAGATACAAATACAGCGGCGGCAATAGCACTCAGTTGTTGGCTCATTCGCGTCTGACAGTCATCGAAATCCGAAACCAAAATTTTACAATTTACCTAAAACATTCCCTTCATTCGCTTTGTACCGTTACTTCTTTGTCTACAAGGGAAGATACCTGACACCTTGTCGGTAGACTAAAGAAGAGCACTTGCCAAGTCAGAAGATGTTTTCCCCTGATCAATGACCGTAAGGAAGTTGGATCCGAGTTCTCGTTCTTTGGGTCACACCTGGCTTCCTAGAGGGGTTGGTTATTTCATCATAACTTTTTTTTCGCCGCAACAACTGCTAGGGTTCAAGGAACTCTACAACACATGGCCTTTGCACACGTGGCTTAGGAGGGGCTTTGCCGAAATGGGCGCGAACTGGTGCTGAGACTTCTCATTATCGTTGATTGAGTTTCTCTCGATCGAAGCTCTGGGTCAGGTGTGTCACGATATGGTGATCACGTTTTTGTAGTGCAAATGTACGATTCGCTTCGTGACTCTGGGTGGAATAATCAGTAGAATGCTCTCAATTATTGAGAGTTCTTTTCAGTCTTTGAAGAGTCGTCAATTTCGTTCTGTAGCTGAAGGGCTATTCCGACGTAATGAGGACGTATTTCTACTAACGCAGTAACTAATAATAGTAAGGTACTGGACGGGAATTGTTGTGGGTATCGAACCGTGAAATTCAAGTTTTAACGTCAGTAAACAGTGATGGGCCCAAAAGGAAACGCGACAACTAGAGGTAGGTAGCCCTATGTGGTACCTACCAAGTAAGGCACCATACCAGCCTAGTATGGGTCGTTACTAACGACTCGTTATGTATACCTATAGGCGTTAGGGTCCATAGACATCCATATTCCCAGCTATCGATTTGATCAATGCAGAAAATGTCTTGCCCAAAAGAGCGCAGAAATGAGTTATAAAAAATATTATGAGGTATTATAGATGTTTAATATTAAATATACAACATCTAGACATTTTCTCAAATAAATAAATGGATAAATAAAATATTTTGGATTTATAGAAATATATTATATCAATAAAAAAGAACAACAAAAAAGTCGAAGGATCAGGGAGTGCAATAAGAAACAGGCCAGAGAGCAGCTACTGAATTCCTTGCAACCCCGACAGAAACGAGTCCTTGACCGGATCATAGGGGCCTCGGCTTCGCAGTGGCTGACCGTTCTCCCTACGATGACAGATGGGTTCGATCTCTCAGCTAGCCAGTTTCGGGATGCAGTGTCCTCAGATACGGTCGTACTCCTGCAGCACTACCGATTACTGCATGAAGGGTGGCCTCGTCAAACGAGGCCATGATGCAGTCAGGGATGAGACGGCCATGCTGGCTGAGGCGGCCTGTGGAGGAGTTGCTCTATTATCTTAGAGCCGGTACTGCAGGAAGGAACGGTCGCTGATTTCAAAGTGGAAGGAGTCTGGGAGAGTGGGAGAACGGCGTTTTTCGACAACCGCATCACAAATGCTAACGCCGACTCCTATCTCTCCCAGGACTGGTTACGAACGGCAGAAGCAGCAGCCAAAGCCACACACCAGAAGTATGACAGGGCAGCAGAAGACGCTCAGGGATCGTTCACCCCCCTTATTTGCCCTGCCGACGGCACCCTTCATTCTGAGTTCCCGGTCTTCCTGAGAAGAATGGCCATGATCCTCGCCACGAAATGGAAAAATCCCTATTCGAATCCCTATCCTTGGGTGGACTCGGGTTCGCCTGCAGGTGGCACTCATAAAGGCGGTGTCCCTTAGACTAAGAGGGGGACGGAAAAGAGTGAGATCATTGGGAATGGAAGATGGCGGAGCCCTCCCATAGATTGATGACCTGGCACCACATGGTGGGGAATTACGTTTTTTAATGCACTTCCCAGCAGCCTGCGCGGCGATCCAGTTGGTATCTTTACGGCCCGGGTCAAACGGTATCTCATTAAGTCAGCGCCCTATGACTTTGAGGAGTACCTGGGGGATATTGTCAATGCGAATCCCCTGTAGAGTGGCTTCGTAAATTATGTTCGTTGTATCTCTTCCTTTATTTTTAACGATTTTTTCATGTATTGTTGTAGTTTATAGTTTTTGTTTGAATATTGCTTATACACATGTTGTTTGCGGCAAATAAAAAATTTGAATTTGAATTTGAATTTGATGAGTGAAGAATTTATTGTGAATTATTCAGGGGTCAGGGTGGCCCAGTGGACTAAGGCGACAGAGCTTCGTCTGTTTCCAAATCAGTCGGAGCGCTGATCAGCCTGGTTCGAATCCGGGGCCGAACACCAATGTTTGACCAAAAGTCAATCACGTGTTGTAATACCTGTCTTGTCGGCAGACAATTCACCTCTGAACGCAAGTTTATGTGAATCCTTTCTCTGGGGCAAGAATTTCTAAAGCTTCTCTAAGTACAGTGAGGGGTCGGCTCCTGCCCTACTTGTGAGAACCATTTGATTAACACAAAACAAACCCACTTTACTTTACTTTACTTTTTGTGAACTACTCACTTCAATCCAAACAATAAACAAAATAAACTTTCTTGTTCTGTCCTGTTGTCAGAACTGGGTTGGAAACTTTTGTCACAAAATTACGTTTAAATTCTTGAAAATTAGCCTTCAAGAAGACATCTTGCACTTTTTGTGATAAATATAAATTTGTTATTGCAATATACACTTCGCTTTTCACTGTCACATAAACAAAATAGAGCGTTTGTATGCCAAAGGAATGATAAAAATGTCAACAAGAAAACTCCTCATAGCAAACGGATCATTAAATTTTGTTTGTGACCAGTTGAATGTATAATATACATATATTATAATACTTTTTGTGTGAGAAATTTATAATTTGAAGGAAAAGAGAGGGGTTTTCTAGCGTAATAATATTATGAACACTTTTGAAAAGTTTGATTTTGAGCTGAATGCAGAATTGGAGTTGGACTCTCACATTGGTTGTTCTTCGACCGATAAAATGCACGAGATGTTTTCAAGTCATTATATAAAATGGTGTAACAACTACCTACCTGTATATTTAGGTACTTTGAAATTTGAAATTTTGGTGAGGAATGTCTAGTGCTTTTCAAAGTTTGTCCTCCAGGCAAGAATTTCGAAAATCATAGACAGATTAAGGATAACGACAAGACATTTTTATGAGGCGAAGACCATTTTGAGGGATATTTGAAGAATTATACCAAATTCCTGTTGTCACCTCTGGAAATTTCCGTCGCGAGCGTAAAAAAAAACTCCTGCTTTCCTTGAATTATTAAATTATCGGAAATACGAGAAACCAATCAACACGGGTAAACGCAAGGAAAAATAATGACTCAGATTAACCCGTAACCATGACCAACTTAACAAAAAAATAAATCACCTTTTTTGTCACATAAATTGCTGCTTTTCATGCGAGTGCTCTCTGGTGGACTAGTTAGGTTGCAGTGGCGCTAGAATTTGAAATGTCAACTATTCATTAATCGTTCTCTTCTCTGACACCTCATTTCTCAATAATAATCACCAATGTGAGACTAATGTTCGGCCAAATTTCTCCCATTCTGTTGGAGAAACCTTGTTACCCAGCCCAGATGGGGCTCATTAAGTCTAATTTTTTGAGTTTAATTTCTAGGTTTAAGGGAGTTTTGGAGAGGCATCCAGGTGTCGCACAATGGTCCAGAAACCCCAAAAACGTTATCGAAACTCCTAGGGACTTTTTTCTTCTGCTAATCCGATTTTAGGCACTATGAGTTCTCCGAAGTTGCTTTCAGTTAAAATGTTAGCGTTGTGCAGAGATCCGAGACTCCCTTAGGCGTAACGTAACTAATGGATGGCCCATTTCAGGTTTTGTTTTCAGGATGGTTTGAGGCTGCGAGGGGTCGTTCACTCTTAGGCCGCTTACATAAAAGTGCCAACAGAACTTGCTTGATGTAGTTAGGAGAAGGTAGGTATATTAATTCTAGGGTCTGCACAGTTTAAGGTAGCACCAGGTAGCAGGTTATTAGTGGTTTCAACGTGCATTTGCAAGAAATAGTGCTTTGGAGAGGCATTGGTGTTGCGTGGTTAGGCCCATAACCCCCAAAAACGCTATCGAAACTCCTTCCGATTTTTAGCGACTTTTTTTTCTCCTCCTATTTGCTTCCAAAATGAGTAGGCCTGAGGTTTTTGAGTGAGTGAATTCCAAAAATCGTGTTTTTTTTTTAAATGCACTTTTGAGGGTACTTTTCCATTATACCCCCCCCCCCCCCCCCCCTGCGATTTTGGTTGGCTTTGGGTGCCTTAATGCCATCGGGAGGGGTGTGTATGAAACTCGAAATCGAGTGGGAGGGGGTGGGGGGTGTTATAACGGAAAAGTACTCGAATTTGGGTGCTTTACAGCCATCGGGAGGGGTGAGTATGAAACACGAAATCGCGTGGGGGGGGGGGGGTATACCGGAAAAGTACCCTTTTGAGATTCAGAGATGGTCATAAAGTAACGTTTTCGGCTTTTTCGTTGATTACCTGAACTTTTCATATCGGACCCAAACATGTTAATTACAATAGTTGTAATTATTTAGTAACAATTATTGGTTACTATCAAATTACTGAGGTAAATAAAAATATTGTAAAAAACGCTGCAAATTTTACTCAAGGGGTTATTATTCTTTGATATAGGTAAATTGTGCAAAATTCAATCCTGTGTCATTAAGATTTTTTTATATTTTAATTAAAACAAAAACCTTTTTCTTTACAATGTTAGGACAGATGTGGGACCTCGAAAAATGGATTATGCATCCAAAAATACTCGGAAAACGACACCTTATTTGACCTCCTGATGTTCTTCAAAAATCCTTTTTGTAGCCCCACAGCTCCTCACGGTGAAATCGGATCGTTCTGGGACCCCCGAAAATGGATTCTACGTCCAAAAATACCTCGAAAACGACATCTAACTCGCTCCCATAGCCGACAACCTTCAAAAACTCCCTTTTTAGCTCCTCAGAGCCCCTACGGGTTTGGGCGATCGGGCTGAAAACCTTGCGGGCGCAACTAGATAGTAAAGCGAGTATTTTGTCAGAATTTAAGATTTTTAGAAAAACTCCTACTGCCCAAAGCGGCTCGGACTGCGGACGGACATTTCGTTTTTGGGATCTGAACATCCTTAAACGTAGGTATCATGTAAAATTTAGAGGCCGATCAGAATTTTCGACTTCAGTCGCGATTACATAGGTGTATTATTCCAAGAAAAATATTCCAAAATTGACAAATTTATTTATTTGTTTAGGAAAAATCAAAAGAAACAAAAAGGGAAAACACCAGGGACAAATAACTCTCAACAATGTTTATTAAATACAAATTTTGTGGTAGGTAACACATGAAATCAAGTTATAATCCTCAGGGTTCAAGATCTGGTAAGTTGTTGAGTGACAGGTCAGTACAGACCTCATCATGAGTGACAAATAATTTGGTTGTAAAGTTGATAAGGTTCGGTCAAATAAGACGAAGAATGTGCCGGTAGGTTCTGAAAGACAACGACTGTTCACCTCGTGAGCTGCTCTTGTCCCTGCGCTTTTGTGCCATGATGAAAAGAGAATATATCTTGTTTGACCGAACCTCAACAACGTGCCACCCACATTCATTGAAACGGTCAACAACAACATCATCAACAAATAATATCTACTATTATAAGTTTCTAATAAAATTTAATTTTGATAATAACATCTTTCACCGAATATTCAAGATCACCTATTAATAATCGATTATCACTTCAGTAATCGGTACATTCAAATTGGCACCCAACAATAAATTTCGAGATTTAAGTTTTCTCCAGTAGGATTCAAGTTTTTTCCTGCAAATAGAATAATACTATTTATTTTACTATTACTACATGATGACTCATATTACATTACTGAAAGAATCACTTTTTCCTTAGTTGATGAAATACGGTCGTAGGTTCGAAAAAATTGACCTGCAGACCAAATAGTAAACATTCTAAATTTCTTGCAAACTTTTCTAAGCGGTTTTCGGGAAAGCCCTGGCAGGCTTGGGTGTTTCATGGACAAATCATGGACATGGGTAAATCAATGAATAGCATTTACAAATCTGTGGAAAAATGAAAAAAAATTGAGCTTGAGTCACGTTCTTGGATGTTCTCGTTCATTTTATGTCAGTTGTAGCCTGCCCCATCACTCTGAATATCGTCTGCATTGGCTAAATTCACCCATTTTGGGCTGGTTGGGGTGGGATGCGGAAACAGCAAGCCCCCGTTTCCCAGTGTCAGGTTTTGTTATCAAGAGGGGTTGAGGCTGCGAGGGGTCGTTCACTCTTGGGCACCTTATATAAGGGTATCAAGAGAGCGAACCTCGTGCGTGCAATTCGAAGGGGGCCCCTTCTGCGGGGTTGTGCAACGAACCTACAAACTTGACACTGGCTTTCACCACTCCGGCTGTACTTTCACTCCCGCAAAATACCATCCTTTGTCCTCTCCAAAGGTTGGCGCTGTTTCCAGACAATGCTGCCTCTCCAGATGTCAGACATTTGAGACGCCGGAGATCAGCCTTGTGGAAGTGTCTCATTTAAATTGGTCTGCGTGGTGGGAAAACGACCTGAAAGGGGGTTTCGCGCAGAGCAAATCAACATCAGACACCAGGTGTCAACCGGAAGTGAACTTGAGCGGGTCGGGAAATCGTGCGTTTTTGGTGATTCTCCAAAAGTAGGGATATTTGACTCTCATTTTCCGGATTTCTTAAAGTGGGTGCGATTATTGCTGAATTTAAAACAAAAATCATACCTAATCTATGTATTACACCCCTTAGATCGAAAATCCATCATAAAATTAAATTTAGTGAAATTTGACTGTTGAGGGTCTGTCTTCATGTGAGGGTATTCCTAATTTGGTAAGTCGTGGGTGTACAGATAAAGAGCCCCCTAAAATGGATGGTTTCTCCAAAGTACATTGAAAACGACATCTTTTACGACACCCTTCAAAAGCAAGATTTGTAGCCCCATGAAAGCCCCAAAGATTCCCACTTTGAAATCGGAAGGTTCTGGGACCCCAAAAAATGGATTCTAGGTCCAAAAATACTTCGAAATCGACACCTAACTCGACCCCACAGCCTAAATTCTGCAAAACCCCTGCCATAGCCCATTTTAATCCCACAGAGCCCCAAGGGTGCTGTGCACCTTGCGGGCACAGCTAGAGAGAACCAAGTATTATTTTTTCAAAAATCTCCTACTGCTCAAAACGGTCTGGACGGTGGTCGAACATTTGATTTTTTGAAATCTACACATCATGAAACGTACAATGACAAATATTGAGGCCGATACAAATTTTTGACCCGCGTCGCGAAGACAAACGGATATACACCAATATATCCGATATTTTCCAAAAAAAAGTATTTTCCCATTAACGATATTTGTTGACGAGTAAATTAACGGGCTTCACTCTTCGCTCACACATAATATTAACAGTTACATAACAGTTATATTAATAATAACAGTTACTGTTATTATTATTAAGTGTTGCGCGAAGAGTGAAGAACGTTAATTTACTTGACAACAAAAATGAAATAATTAGTTTGTAATATGATGTAGGTATGAATTAAAATAAATTGCGCGAATCTGCCTGTCTGTTTTTACATTAGGTGCAGACGCGCAGATTCAGGCAAGAACCACAACCCAAACACTTTTCTTGAATGAATTGTTGAAACCCCTCAACAGAAGGGTCTAACTAGTGATTAGATGGGGGGGTTTCAACAATTCATTCAAGAAAAGTGTTGTTGTTCTTTGTCATCCACCTATTCCTATTCCCTGCTCGCCGTGTCATTATGAGTATACTCATCTGGAACCTATTGAAAAAATAATATCGATATTTCGAAGGGAAAAAAGTATGGCTCGAAATATCGATAAATGAAGGGAAGGTATCAATATAATTTGAGTATCCTCTAACGTTTCATGCACTCAGGCACTCGCTGGCGCGAACTTGGGGAACTCAGATTCTAAAACATTATTGTGGAAGTCTATTGTAGAAATAGGTAGACTTTATCGTCAAAAATTGTCTCTTATATGAAGATGGATTCCGACTATCTTGCAGCGTACATCTTACATTATTTGTGGGTCCTGATGAAGACGGAGTCTTGAAGACCAGTTTCGTTTATTAACCCTTTCTCTAGTATGATACTGAACTAGTTAGCTCCGAGAGAGGCTGAGATACTAGCTAGCTCGTCAAAAAATCGTATTTTAAATTATAATGAGCAGCTACCATAATTGCGTGCTGAACTGTGGGAATGGACGTAGCTCGGACGTAGGAGTCAAGTATCGGACGGGGGTCTGGTGAAAATACCCTGATCGCCACCAGAGAAGCTCCAGGAATCTTTGTCGGTTCGAGCGATGTCATTTTCATGCTCTCAAGCAGCACCGAGAACATGGAGTACGCCTTCGGATCTATTCCCAACACATAAAACAAAATTTGTTTAGTTTAAATTTTCAACTAGCAACTGAACACCACACTTGCAACATGGGATCAGTTTCCATAGGAACTGACTTGCCACTCTCTCTCATCTATGAGCCCCCCCTAAGTGCTCATGAAAAACTGATGCTACCTATCTCAGTTCCACCATTACCCGAGTGGAACTGCAAAAGAAAATTCCAAGATTATTTGCTACTTCCAATCGCATTTTGATGGGGTGAGTCGTAAGAGCGTTGAGCAAGTCGACCCAGGAGAGGTTGGCAGTGGCCTCAGTGGCGACCGTAGACCTCTAGCTGTATTCTAGTGTTTCGTGTCACGTCTGTGGTGGCGACGGGGCTGTTGAGCAACTCAAGAGTCAGCCTCTCTCGGAGTTGCACCCCTAAACTGACGGAGAGAGATCGTGTTGCTTCATCACCCTCCCCTATTCCGCCACCCCCTCGAGCCCCTTCAATAGTTTGTACCCTTCGTGTAGATTGAAATTGTAATTTTTCATTTTCATTTTTTGTTTTTAGACATTTAAGGGCATTGGTCACGTTTTTCGGCCTTTTCGCGCACATGATAAGATCCTCCACCGTAGGTACACAACTAACCCTTTTAAAATTTCTACCACATGCTCAGTTACAAATAAAATTTTGGCGACGTTCGACCATTGAAAAAAACAAAAACAAATTTTACACAAGGGTTTATTATTCTTTGATATAGGTCACTTGTGCATAAATTTAATTCTGTGTCAATGAAAAAAAATTTTGAGGGATTTTTTTTTCCAAAAATGTTTTGTTTTTTACTCGAAAAACGACACCTAACTTGATCTCATAGCCAAAGCCCTTCAAAAACGCCTCCCGCAGCCCCATTTTAGCCCCATAGCGCCCCACGGGTTTGAGCGATCGGGCTGAAAACCTTGCGGGCACAACTAGATAATAAACCGTGTATTTTGTCAAAATTTTAGATTTTTGGGAAAATTTTATTGCGACTGCGAAGACTGATAGAGAAGTCATTTCAGACCCGCCGACTTCGACCAGGGTCCACACACCGATATTCAGGGTTAAATGCGACGCTTATCGGCGCGGACAGGTATGAAAATTGCTTTACAACACTGTTATTGATCGTATCGATCGTGTAGATACGACCCATGTTCTAAAATGTCTTTTAAATAAAACTGAAATTTCGTAGCAACTAGATTTTATGTTTGTCGGAAAAGTCGTTACCTATATCTAGGTCAGGCTAATGAAAAATGTGACACTTACCTTCAGTTACTTTGGAACATACCTACCTATCTTTATGTAACCTTGTTTGATCGCTTTGTTTCATAACGTCTCATTTTCCCCACGTCATTTCCTCCGAGTGCAAACGTTAAGTACTGTTTGCGATTGGTTAATTTTTTTATTGCCACCCCTATCCCTTATAGGGAATCTATTTGGATTTTTCGTAATTGCCAATATTAATTGCCGTTGCGACACTCCTTCTCCGGGGTTTACAGCGTTTCCCCATTGCATTTTATGCCATTTTTAATTTAAGTACTACCGTAATCGGGAATTGATTACGGTCTGTGGATACGGAGTTTCATCAAAACTTGAAAATTCCTCGGGTTACGGCGGTGACAATTTCGAGGGACTGGTAACAGGCCAAGGAGTGTGTTAAGTAACATCAGCTGAGTTTTTCAAACGGTGATGAAAAATGAAATGTGAAGGCATACTGTCAAGCAGTCAAATTTTTCGTTCGGTTCCAGATTTTCTTTGAGACGTCGTTTTTGCTTCGGACACCAGTTCTTAATGCTTTTTGCATGGAACTTTAGCCTTGAGCTAACTGACATAAAGTGTTAGGTTTTTTTGTCTCGGCATCACGCCTAAACGGTACCGCCTGTTAGGTGTGTAGGTAGGTAGACGTCGTTTTTTCTGCTCGATTCCTTAGAACCCGGGGACGGACATAGGCTAGGTTTCATTCTCCCAAGGCCCCGTCTTCCTATCGCTTCGGGCGTTCCATCCCGATCGAGTTTGTTTACGTTTCCTTCGTAAATAAGGAAATTCGCCGATGCGCGGAAAGTGTCCCAACTATTTTCCACTCGCGTTTCGCCGAAAAAGAGATTTCGCCGCGATTCCAACGCTACCAAAACGATTTTCGTGGGACGAGCCATTTCCCACGAACGGGAAACTGCGCCCCGTACTTTTTTTTTTAGTGTGAGTAAATCCCGCTTCGTTGTGTAGCAGCCTGCTACACCTGCTACTAGCAGGATGTGTCACGAAATTTTGCTTGGCAACGTTACTAGGCAAAGCATGTTCCATGTTTCTTGAATTTTAGAGCCAAAGGCTCTAAGCATTAACCTGTGGGGTTTTTTTTTTCTTTTCGTTTTGAGTTACTCAAATTACCAGTTCATTCGACCGCCACATAAATATCCCGCTTGAGGTTGCTAATCCCGCCCAGCAGGTTGGTTGAGCTTGGCGAAATCGTAGGTTTAAGGTCAGAGCCGTCAGTTGCATAACCAGCCAGAAATGACCCCCGGAAGGCCTTTCGCCAGACCTTCAATATCTGGACCCCCAGCGGCCCTCCTGATGCTGTAAACGGGATGAGATCCCTGGAAAACGGCTCAAGACGTCCCTCTCCCCTCAAGCCCGAGTTACATCAATGTGATGCAACGGATTTTTCAACTCTTCCGTCAACATCGTGGAAGGGATAATTCCAGGTTATTGGCATTTTCGTATCTAGGCCTCCTGAGGTCAGGAAAGGGTTTCTAGGGTTTGTGTCTGTTCGTCTTGCTGTGATGCGATGTCACGTTTTCTGAAGATAGGGTTTACGTCTTGACAATACGGCAATCACCGAAATTTCAGCTAATTTGTTGGGGGTTTCATGCTTAATGTGTACCGTGTATCTCACAACTGCAAACGTGGCCCAACCCTATATAATTTTGACATAACTAATTCTTAGCGCTGAGAGTCAACCAAAGTTTTCGCCGCAATTTTCCCCAAACCAAAAATCATTTTTGTAACTAGGTGGTGGTGAACTGTTGCGAACTCAAATCCATACAGAGTGGAAGGATAAGTTCCTGTGGAATAATCGCCCAAGTTCCTGTCATCAAAGTGGTCAGAATGTTCTCTAACGACCACTAGTATAGGATGAAATCAACTAGTGCCAACTGAAACTGCCTTCAGATGAAGTTCTTCACTGAAGAGAAAAAGGAATAACAAGAGTTGCAAAATTCGACAAAGCTCTGCTCCAGTTGACTGTAAATGAGAGCCAAATAAGCAGTGAATGAGGAGTCCATTCAGTCGAGTATAATCGATTTTCCTGTTCATTTCATGTTTTATTTTTATTTTGTTTCAAGAAAATACATCTTCTCAATATAACGCTTTTTTACGAAAGGTATACCTACCTAATCACGTCAAGCTTGACAAAGAAAGAAAATTCAAATTTTGGCTTCTCATTTTTCGTTAAGTGTTGATCAACTTAAAATTATCGGTTATTTTCGAATTATATCATTTCGATAACAAGACTTGTTACTTAGTATCGTCAATAAGTCTTTTAAATAGGTACTTAAAAAAACTATCGATATAATAAATTTTGATCATTCGTGGCAAACCCTTGAACTGAACTTTGACTATTTGAGTTGAGGATTTGATTTGTTTTGAGTAGTGAATGAGGATTGAGCCAGACGCACAGCCCGGCCAGACACTTGCGAGTCGCAAGTTGCGACTCCCACTTGTTGCAGCCGACCTTTTCTTACTATTGGTTTCGAAATTTGTAACATATTATATATACATATTATATGGAGAACATACTGTACAAATTTCAAGTTGATTCCTCAAACAAGAAAAAAAAAAAATGAATCGGAAAGTAAAATATTTTGATTTTGATTTTTTCTTTGAGACATCAACCGTCCGAGCCGTTTTGGACAGTAGGAATTTTTTTTAAAATCAGATATTCTGACAAAATATTCGGTTTACCATCTATTTGTGCCCGCAAGGTTTTCAGTCCGATCACCCTGACCCGGGGGGCGCTATGTCTCTAAAATGGAACTACGGGGGAGGTTTTTGAAGGATTTCGGCTATAGGGTAGAGTTTGGTGTCGTTTTCGAAGTATTTTTAGACGTAAACTCCATTTTTGGGGGTCCCAGAACGATCCGATTCCACCGGTTTGAAGGACCCCAGGAGTTCAAATAAGAAGTCATTTTCCGAGTAATTTTGGGCGCAAAATCCGTTTATTCGAGGTCCCACATCTGTACAAACATTGTACCTACAGAACAAAATTTTTCTTAGACAGAATTAATTTTGCCCAATTAACTTACATCAAAGAATAATAAACCCTTGTGAAAATATTGCAGCGATTTTTTTTAAATGAGCGCAAATACATCCGTCAGGACACCCTCACGTTTTCTGAGCTTCAAGGATTTCCACAAGTAAAATTGGGTTTATAAAAAAATCCTCCATTGGGATTCTTTGTTTTATACGCATGTACGTGGTGTAAAAAGTTTAGCCCATTTTGGTCCCATTCTAAAATGCCGCTTCATGGATAGTTGCAAAGCATACTTTTGGTAGGGATACCTATAGGTATCCTATAGGTAGTAGGTTTAGGTATACCTAAACTACACTATACTAAATCAACTTATAAGTTATATATAAATGTTGCATTTGTATTTTTTCCACTATAAATTTTATTAATTGTCTGTCAGATAATGTATTACGAAATCGATGTTTTCTGATAATCTTTGTTACCTGTACTTGCATTTTTTTTTGAGCCCGAGTGACTTTGAAATTGACTTAAGGGTTCTTAAATTTTCTTAAATTTCATTTACAGCATTTACGTAAAGCTGTAGAATAATTTTAAAAATGTTATAAATTCACCCAAGACAAGCTCCACCCCCTATTGAGAACTCTAGTCCGCTGAGTCCGTAGGGGAGACCGGGTCACGTTGGCGTTGTGTTTTCAATTTCCACCCCAGACGATTTGAAGCGCTACCATCTTGATCATGCATCAAGTCCACACTGATGCTCCTTCCACTAACGTTTCAGGGCTCAAGGTTTCGTCGAACAGGAATGGTTGTAGCTTAATGCGATTTCATGCCTGCAGGCATGGTAAGTAAGTAAAACTTAGCGTGGTAAGTAAATTTCCTTCACCTCAAGTTTTTTTTTTTTTTTTTTTTTTTTTTTGGAAGCCATAAGAACATAGTGAGCTCATTTCAATGGTCATTCATGGAAGAGTGGCTCTCTGAGAGTGGATTGGTGTAATAAAATCCTTAGTTTCCCTCTCGAGGAGTTTCAGGGAGGCCACCAGGTTTCAAAAATCCCTGTGGGGTAAGTTGGCATTCTCATTTCGGGGCAGGTTGGCATTGACTACCATCGCAGTAAAATATTGCGCAAGACCCGACCAGTGCAAATGAGCGAGACCCCACATTTCTTGTGGATTTGAAAGCCTAATCCAATCAGGATGTTGTTTTTCACCAGCCTTTTCATCCTACTTTCAATCCTGTTATTATTATTATTTTTATTTTTTCATTATTTATAATTTTACGCAAGACCCTACAAGTGCAAAATTTAATGAGCAAGATCCTCAAATTCCTCGAGGAATTTAAAGACTAGTCCTATGACGATGTTATTTTTCTTTCAAGTTTTTCGTCCTATTTTCAAGTTAGCAATTTTTTTGGGGATAAATTCCTTTAAAATAAAAATCAATGATAAAAAAACATTAATCAATAAAAATCATTCCATTAAGCAATATTATTGCCTGCCAACCAACCCCATCCTTTATCAAGCTATGCCAACTTACCCCAAGGGGGATGCCAACGTGCCTCGCATAAGGAGCAAGTTGACGAAGTTGACGCGCTTGACTGTATAATTTTTGGTGGCTAATAAAAGCCACTTCAAATTGAAACTCCTACGGGATTTTATAGCCAAGAAGTGGAGCGAACTGGAGCAAGTGAGGGAATTTATTTTAAACAAATTTGGGAACCCTAGAAAATTCGAAAACCAAAAACTGTGCCAACGTGCCCCGGTCTCGCCTACTTAAAGAACAGCAAAATTTGTAGAACAATTTCGGTCAAAAATATTAATTATCATATTTTCTTACAGCATAACATTAATACATATTATGTTAAAGCAGTTCTGAACGTCGTTGACTTGACTGAAACTACCGTTTGAATTAAATTCTTACATTTTTGTAGTTTTAAACTTAAATACAATGTATTTAAGTGTAAACTTGAATGTAAACTTAAATACAATGTTCGTTAAATACAAATGTTAAATACAATCGTCCCGCTCTTTTCAAATTCGGAAAGAGGAGGAGAAAATAAAAAAGATGGGCGCCCTAACTCAAAATCGCCGTTTTGCAATATTCGCCCTTCTGCCCGGAGGGGGTCGATATCATAGATATTATATATTTTTGTAGTTTGAATTAAATTCTTATATTTTTATAGTTTTAAACCTAAATAAGTACATGATAATATATATTATATATTTTTGTAGTTTTAAAATTAAATACATGATACGTATTTATGAATCGATGTAATATTCTATGAGATTTAATTAAAATTTAATAATTAAATTTTAAATTACATTATGAAATTTTAAATTTTAAATTACATTATGAAATTTAATTTCATTCAACTTATTTTTTTAAGAGAAAGTGTTCTCATTCGGGGGAAATTAACGTTTTCCTCTCCACCTATCAGATTAAACAAATCACCATAACGACTTCCTGACGAACCGTTTTTGACGGAACCGGCACACATTATCTGCAACGTGTTCAACTGCGGGCAGCCCCCGCTGATGATGGTGGGTGGAGGAGGGAAAGCGCACCTTTTGTTGGGCGGGTTTGAAACAATCAAAAGAAAGAGGGTACCAGTTCCGGGAAGGCTCCGACAATATAAT
The DNA here is from genome assembly GCA_955831195.1 of Pilophorus perplexus. NCBI lineage: Eukaryota > Metazoa > Arthropoda > Insecta > Hemiptera > Miridae > Pilophorus > Pilophorus perplexus. Next base: position 18,394,889 of record OY037012.1, read on the forward strand.
GTGGACGCTAACATACAATCAGTAACGGGACTGAGGGTGAATTGGGTCAAAGGGTACCGAATGAAAAGGAAGTACAAGTTTACTGCACGCCATGTTTGTCTCTCAACAAGTTGAGCACAAACGCCTAAAAATGAAATAACTTAGAACTGAGGGCGGTGGTCAAAATATTAATGGTTTTGTCAAATTTAAAAAGCAAACTAACGAAAATAATGGACGGTGGACTAGCTATTGGCCCAAGTCGAGCGAGGGGTCTATTTGCTGTAATTTGGGCACGGAATCGATCTTGTAATACGATTTGCCCCGGTTGTTTTTCATTGAATGCGTTGGAAGGCGTTGACCATAAAAAAACGCTACAAATTTTACACAAGGGTTTATTATTCTTTGATATAGGTTACCTACTTGTGCATAATTAATTCTGTGTCAATAAAAAATATTTTTGAAAAAAAAAAAAAAAAAAGAAAAAAAGGGACCTCGAAAAATGGATTAGTCAACCTATGCGTCCAAAATTATTTGGAAAATATTTGACCTCCTGGGATCCTTCAAAAATCCCATTTGTAGCCCCATGAGAGCCCAACAGATCCCCACGGTGAAATCGAATCGTACTGGAACCCCCAAAAATGGCTTCAAGTCCACACCTAACTCGAATCGGACTTGAACGATCGGACTGAAAACCTTGCGGGCACTACTAGATGGTAAACCGAGTATTTTGTCAAAATTTCAGATTTTGTTCAAAAGATTCCTACTTCCCGAAACGGCTGGGAAGGCGGACGGACAATTCGTTGTTGGACTCTTGAAAGTCCACTTGAAACGGATAATGTCAGATTTTGAGGCCGATCAGAATTTTCGACCCCTGTCGCGATTACATGGGTGTATTATTCAAGGCATCATCTCATCTTTTCGAAACTTTCAGGAGAGTATTTTTACTGCGGAAAACGCTATTACTCACTACTATTACCGCTTATGGGCCACATTGAAAATATTTGAAAATATCTATGTCTTAGCCTTTTGAACTGTAGTAAGTAGTCAACCCCTAAAGCGTTATCGAGTCAAAAAACTTCTTACTGTGCGTGTACCCACTTAGGTATCTGACGAGCTAGGGGTGTCAAAACCACAATCAATATTCTCAATATTAATTTAATTAGAATAATTATTTCAGAGGAATAAGAAAACATGTTTATTTTTATCTTGTACTTTTTGCCCATGGTGTGACAGAACTTTGTAATAATGACGGGGAAAAAGCAACAAAGCAATACCAATTCTACAACAAACATGCGTTACAGCTACTATTGAACTCATTAACGAAAACATGAAATCGGCAATGGACTTGATAATTATTGTCAACCTATATTATGAACATTGCACACACTAAGGACATAAGTCATGTGACACTGGGGTGCTAAACCGCAATACGGGTCCCGCTCAAATAAATCGGCGTGGGACTGGCTCCAACACTCTCTCTTCGTTATCTTTTGAAAAAAAGGTCGATCCACACATTTCAGTGATATCAGTGAATCCGTGGCCATCAGTGCTCCGTGCCATTCAATGGCATCAATGGTTAATTGTCCACACACCAGCATCACATAACGCACGGAGCAATGAAATACAGAAACACAGAAATGTGTGGCTCGACCTTTAATCAGCACTTTTAACATGGTACATGTTTTTACGGGCGTTCTCTGGATTGGAATGTGAGTACACCGCCCGTAAACCGTCGTGCCTTATAGGCGCCTAAACGGCTGAACGGATTTGAATGGGTTTTTTTTTCTAACGATCTCGGGTGAGATTGCCCACAACATAGGCTATATTAAAACCCAGCCCGACGCGCGCAACTCTGCGAAATTTCGAAATTTAAGAGTTTTTGGATGTGAGTACACCGCCCGTAAACCGTCGTGCCTTATAGGCGCCTAAACGGCTGAACGGATTTGAATGGGGCTTTTTTCTAACGATCTCGGGTGAGATTGCCCACAACATAGGCTATATTAAAACCCAGCCCGATGCGCGCAACCCTGCGAAATTTCGAAAAATAAGAGTTTTTGGGTGTGAGTACACCTCCCCCCCCCCCTATAGGCGCCTAAACGGCTGAACGGATTTGAATGGGGTTTTTTCTAACGATCTCGGGTGAGATTGTCCACAACATAGGCTATATTATTTCTTTTAGCATGAGGTACCTTGTCGTATTTAGCATGAGGTACTTTGCCTGCAGCATCAGCTGAATCTTCCGTCTCGCATTATTTCCGAAATATCCTTCCTGTTACTGTAGAGGGTTTATTGAGTATTGATCAAATTTTGATATTTTCGTCTGCATCCATTACTCAATAGTAGTTGGTATGTAAGTAATGTACTGTTCATGTCAATGTCATAATATTATTGTGACACCAAGCACGTTAACGAGGAGAATGTCGATTCTGGCACTCATACCATTAGCACGCCAGCTGGAAATGTCTGTTCTCGCCGGTGGAAACATCCCTTGTCCACCTCATAGGCTAGACCAGGGGTTCCCAAAAGGTGGTCCGCGACCCCCAGGGGTCCGCAAACGTTGGTGTGGGGGTCCGCGAGCTGCATCCAAAAATTAATATTTTGTAGCCGGAGTGTCCTGTAAAGCGTGAGAGGCCGTACTTGCGACGCGACGCTAGTGACACCTAGCCTAATTATTAGTGACTAGTTCGCCCAGTTTCTACCAGAATGTAGGGATGTCTGATTCTCAAAAATAATCGCGATTATTTTTTCAAAAAGAATCGATACATCTGAGGATCGATTCTTTTTCCAAATTATTTATTAAATTTCAAATTTATCAGAAGAAGAAGAAGCATTACCTACCTGTTACGTTACGAAACCTGAATTCCAATTACTAATAAATCCAACTGCAAACCAGCACTATTACGTAGGAAAAGTTAGATAGGAAAGCTTCAGCTGTGTCAGTGGTTGTTGTGCAACTGTTTCCAAATGTAAAATAAATGTAAAAATAAATAATCATTTGCAACAATCAATTGATTTTTCCCTTGTGATATATACTTACACCTAGGTATAAGCAAACGGGGAAAAACGTTTTTTACAACAAAATTATATATATATATAATTTACATATATAGGGGGTCCTCAATACATTTGTGGTTTGTTAAGGGGTCCGTGACAAAATTTTATTGGGAACCCCTGGGCTAGACAGAGTCTACCGAGACTGTAGACAGACTTTACAGTACCTCCTCGACTAGACGACGTCTGGTGATTTCCCAGCAGTCCGGCCCCAACGGTTTGCCATATGATCGAACCGCGAGTCTGACGTTTGGAGTGCGTGGTGGGGGGGTTGAGAGGCCGTGCAAAACTTTGCGCCGCCCCCGCCAACATCGCTCACCCCCTCACAGCCCCCACATAACCTCTCTTGTACGGCAGTCTGCCAACGCTTTACCTTAATTGATGATTAACATGCATGAAAAGACCCAACTATGAAGTACCTACACTGTTGGATTCTCTCTTTTTGTCCAACTTCTAAGTAAGATATTTAGTGCCCGTTCCATCAAAGAGGCCCATTTTTTTTAAATCCCGAGTTTATTAAAACCTCAGTTTAGTTAAATCTAAGGGTTGAAATATGATTTACTGGTTTCACTGCTCAAAAACCTGGGGCCAAACCTTTTTTTAGTAAATCCGAGATGTATTTTATTCAAAAACGCTGCAAATTTTACACAAGGGTTTATTATTCTTTGATATACGTTACTTGTGCAGAAATTTAATTCTGTCAATGAAAAAAATTTAAAAATTTTTTGGATTTTATTGTTATTTTTAAAAAAATTTTTGATTTTTTTTTCTTCAAAAAATTGTTTTTTTAAACTTTTTTTTGTTTGAAAAATATTTGACTTCCTAGGATCCATAAAATCTCATTTGTAGCCCCATAAAAGCCCTATAGATCGCAACAGCGAAATCGGATCGTTGCGGGACCCCAAAAAAATGGATTCTACGTCCAAAAATACTTCGAAAATACCACCTGACTCGATCCCATAGCCAAAAGCCTTCCAAAAACCCCTCCAGTAACCCCATTTTAGCCCCATAGCGCCCCACGGGTTTGGGCGATCGGACTGAAAACCTTGCGGGCACAACTAGATGGTAAACCGAGTATTTTGTCAAAATTTCAGATTTTTAAAAAAATTCCTACTGCCCAAAACGGCCCGGACGGCGGACGGCGGACGGACATTTCGGATTTAGAATGTAGACCTCTTGAAACGGATAATGTCAAATTTTGAGGCCTATCGGAGTCGTCGACCTCCGTCGCGAAACATAGGTGTATTATTCCAAGAATAATAAACTCATTGAACATGATTGGATTGAACTTTTTTCGATTCCAGAAAATTCACTTTTTTAAATGTGTACGATTTTGAAAAATTGTCCTTCAATTGCGTGATAAGAGCTGATATGAGCTTTTTGCACAACTAGATGGAGAACCAAATATGGTATCAAAATTCCAAATTAAAAAAAAAAAGTCTACCGTCAAAACGGCCTCGACGGCGCATAGTGGGACAATCAGCGTTGTTTTTGTTTTTTCTCATAAATTCCGGCTACGCCCTGTTTTTGGAGCTACGAGGGTCAAACCAAGTGCATAAGAAAGGTGATTATATAGTCCTACTAGGACTGTCCTTGTTTGAATCTCCATTGGACATGGACGGTTGCAGGCGGTTGGGACATTGACTTTATGGGTTTATTGGGCTAATTGAGCTGATTATTGAACTAATTGCGCTAATTTTTGAGTAGCTAGAATTTACCAGGATAACTTACGCCCTGCTCTCGAAAGGCGAAACCGCACTATTCGCAAAAGTTCCAATTTCAACCCATAAGGACACCATTTTCCATTTGAATGGTGAGGCCCCTGGAGGCCTGCAACCGTCCATGTCCCAATGGAGATTCAAACTAGGACTAATTACCTTTCTTTTGCACTTGGTTTCATCCTCGTAACTCCAAAAACAGGACGTAGCGAGAATTTATGGGAAAAAACGGTGATTGTCCCACAGTGCGGCGGGCGGACATTTCATTTTTTGAACCTACACATCTTGAAACGTATGACAAATCGTCGTTGGATAATGAACGGTTTTCAGGTTTAGCTAAACGTGTGACGAATATTTTGATGTTTTCAGTCATGTGTAAAGTAGACTGCGAAGACGTCTCTGACGTCTGGAAAAGTCAATTTCTGTTTCACATCAATTGGTGTTGAACACCTTCCTCACTGTTGTAACCCACGCAGCCCCTCCCAAGTCGAAAACAGGCCTGAGGCCCTCACTCACCCCCAGTGGCGCCCGCCCCCGACCGCCTTCCAAGACCGCCTCCCCGTTCGATAGAGTCTGTTGCTATGGTGGCGGGCCAGGAGGCACTACGAAGAGTGAACGACCGCCCCGTGTAAACACCAGGGGGTGGTTCACTTCCTGATTGTGACGTCACATCGCTTTGCTCCCTTACAAAGGTCATTGGCACAGTAGCCTCGTATCTAGCACTCCCCCCAACCGATTTGCCGCCCCCGGTCTCGCCTTTTCGCCCCCGAGCCCGCTTCCACGCTATTTCCATTTGTTCTTTTTTTTTTTTCATTTACCCCTTTACCACTTCTCATTCTAGACGGTCCTCCTAATTCCGGAAAAAAATACTGCTGGCTTTTTTTTCGACCTTTTCTCCACCCACGTTCCCCCCACCATTTTCCACCACAACCATCAACCGCTGGGTTAACATTACTGCCACCATGTTGCCCCATTTCCCCTCCCCCGCCTACCACCCCTTTTCCCTCCCCCGCCTTCCTCCCCTTTTCCCTCCCCCACAGTTGTCGTCTTTCAGAGGAAAAAAGTTCGTTCACCTCTCAATCCAATTCTCTGTCTATCAATCAACCGACATCTTCCGCCTTTGTGCATTTCCGATCTGATGTTATGCGCCGGAGCGTCTGTGCTCCTCTCAGCAAAAACAAATCACGTCGAAACCGTTCAGGACAATATACATAATATATTATAATAATACTTTTTCATTCCCGATTCACTAGAATCTAGTACCTAAGATATAATACATCAGATATTATCTTATAATAATAATATTATTATCAATCATTAAAATCAAATCTTAGTAATATTAAGATTTGATTTTCGTACTTTTTGTACTAATGAAATGAATAATATATCCACCAGAACGGATTAAATTAAATAAGTGCCGACAGATTACTAATTTCATTAATTTGATGCTGCCGAACCCGAATGAACCAGCCAAAAATAATCTGCGCTGCGGACAGGATTCGAACCTGTGCGGGTAGAACCCATTGGATTTCAAGTCCAACTCCTTAACCACTCGGACACCGCAGCGGAATGACGGACGGGTTGTCACAATACATTTTACATACATTGATGAGCGCCCTCGGAAGAATGCGCATGATCTGCTTGTGTGGTGGGGGAAAATCAACTTTTTGGTGTAGTTTATGTCGTCTAGAAAATACGCAAAACGTTGCATGGGTATCAATATATACCTAAGGGCGCGTGTACTTCCACCAACTAAAAATCGACATTTACGTTATTGAATTAATTCAATAAAGCAAACCTAGTTATAACATAAATGTACCTACTACGCAGTACCTACATAAAGTACAATGTCCTTTATAAAGCACATAAATGTACTATATGTATATGTCATATAAAATCTCTATGATATCCACAGTCCAGTAAAAGGGGGAAATAAAAACGGAAATAATTGGCGGAAATCTGAAAGTGGTTTAATCTCTTCAAATAGGTCCAAGTTCCTTCGAGGAATCTGAGTTTTCCGAATTCCATAAAACGATCATCCTGTTCAATAAGGTGAAAAACATGGGAAAACTAGTCTAATTCAATATTCTGTGAGAATTTTAATATTATCATCTAATGTTCTTGAGTATTGATTTCCCATGCCTAAATTTTTTTGAACTCGCTTTGTTTATGCGATGCGGTCAGGGTGAAGCTGCCTCTCGATAGGTTTGTCTATTATGAATTTGCCCCTACCACCATTATAAAAAAAAAGAAGCTGAGATTGGATTTCCAAAAAAAAAAAAAAAAAAAATCGAGTTGAATTTCTTTTTAAAAACTCAGCAAATTTTCCACAAGAAACATCTTGGGGAAAAAAATCTTTCTGTACAATGTTTGGACAGATGTGGGACCTCGAAAAATGGATTATGCGTCCAAAATTACTCGCAAAATGACATCTTATTTGACCTCCTGGGATCCTTAAAAATCCCTTTTTGGAGCCGCATTAAAGCCCTGTATATCCCCACAGTGAAATCGGATCGTTCACGATCCCCCAAAAATAGATTCTTCCTCCTAAAATACTTCTAAAACGACACCTAACTCGACCCCATAGCTGAAACCCTTCAAAAACCCCTCTATTTCGCGCCCTATTTGCGCGCCCATCATAAGGTTTGAATGTCATAATGTCATTATCACCTTATGATCGTCTTATCGCCTTATCCCCGGATCGCCTTACGATTATGATTATGATCGCCTTATCGCACGATAAGGATCACCCTAAGGCACATTCACGATAAGGATCGCCCTAAGGCACGTTCACGATGAGGCTCCCAATGAGGTTCACCATAAGAAGAAATTTAAAATTATGACATTCAAACCTTATCATCGCCTTATGATCGCCTTACGATTATGATTGTGATTTTGATTATGATCACTTTATCGCACTATCGCCTTATTGCACGATAAGGATCACCCTAAGGCACGTTCATGATAAGGCTTCCGATAAGTTTCACGATAAGAAGAAATTTAGAATTGTGACATTCAAACCAACCTTATGATCGCCTTATCGCACGATCGCCTTATGATTATGATCGCCTGTGTCTTTTGATAATGACCAGCTCAATAATTTGCCGGACCCCTGCCCGTCAGGGGTGTGTGCACACTCATGACTTTTGACAGTTTGCCTAGGCTCTTAGAGGAAAGCCTACCGACAACTTTTACTCCATAACCTTTCCTCGTTGGATAAGCATGTAGCTTATCATTATCTTATAGCGGACTTTGCGGTGTAAAGAAGGGGGAAAGTTAAAATACTCGTATAATACGAGTATTTTTTTAATTATTATTATTATTACGTTGAACTTTATTATTTCATTCACGGACGTGGATCCAGGGGAATGATACAACAAATAACAAGAATGATATAAAAAATAACAACTAACAACAAAAGAAACAAAAACAGCAAATGGCGGAACACCAAAGTTATTATTAGGTATTATTTTTTGATTGAACCAATTTTCAAAGGGCCACAGCTCGGTCTGTAATTCACCTACAATTTGTAGGTGACTTTGTAGGCTACAAAGCACCGGTTGGTCTCGAATAGTAGCAAAATTTTTATATTTAATGTAGTTCTCTTTAGAAGTGTACTTGGCGTCAATTGTCGAAACATGCATAGTTTAGGAGTTATAAAGCAACGATTGAAAACAGCCCGAACTTGGATTTAAACTAACCCCCCCCCCCCCCCCATCTCGAGAGCTAGAGATGGGCGTTATTGCTCTTTGTTCAATTAATCACTTCCGAATTCTTTGTCAAGTCAAACAGCTGAAATTGGGCAGTGTTGGATTTCCGTTCCAGTTGTTGCTTCAGTAGATTCCACACTCGAAATTAAATCCGACTACACCAGAAAAATCGTGAATCATTGTTGCACATTCGCAGTCGAAATATGCATTCCAGTCCCTACTGAAGAGTAACAGGCCACGCGCGTACTGAACATTTGTAACATTATTTCTTCTCGTAACCTCCCTTAAATAATTCCGATCGTGCGGTTGAAAGCCGTCGACCTCCGCACGGTTGTGGGGTCTCGTCGATCTCAGAAGGGGTTGGTTTCGCAATGAAGATGGAGAGGTGAAGAACCAACCCTGTTCATAAGATAGGCCAACCCCATCCCTCCGACCAAGCTTTCACCTCAAGAGCAACGACCTGTTATTCAATCGCGATTTTCGGCCAAAAGAATAAATTTTGTTTGAGAGCGGGAAATGCAAATTTCAGGTGCCTAAAGAAAAAACCTGAACAGGTTTAAAAGTGCTATAATAATTTTTTTTTTTAAATCACGAGCTACATTAACTGAGTCTGACGTGCAAATTATGAAGTGTATACTTTATCACTTAATTTTTAGATAGTTAGGTAAAAAACTTGTTTGCCGAGTTGCACGGGTCACCTGCAGATATGTTTTCATACCGTCTAAAAAAAAAATGTATTTACATATTGTAGTTATTTAACGAACAAAATTTCTAGCTTATACATGTCATGTGAATAATTAAATTATAAATTTGAATTTTTCATAATCTGCTACGCCATTATCGGACAAATCAACCCAATCTGGTCGAATGAAAGACTCGAATGAAGGCTTGGAAAAGTTACTTGCCACGATCCTGAGCGAACCGTCATGCCACTTCAAAGCAATAAGCTTGACGTTGGTTCAAATTTAGAGTCGAGTGTATAGTAGGAAACTCTACATCTTCTCGATGTTCTTCTCGCTCATTCAGGCCTTCCCGCTCACGCAGGTTCGAGGGGCCGACACGCAGCGCGCTACTGGGCACAAGAGGGCTGACGCTCGTCTAATGCTCCCAAGATCGGCTCATCGCCGGCCGACTCGGGTGGCCCCTCAAACCACACGCTGGCAGCTGATATAGCCCGTATTTACTTTCCTGTGCATGGATGTCATGTCCGATCACATCAGTTGTTGCAGTGCTTACGATAATACGGAAAACTCCCCGACCAATCGGGAAATTGCAAACACGCTGGGGGCCGTTGTCCTGGAGTCCATGCTCGACAGATCGAGATCGGAAGACGGAAACGCATTCGCCTTATCTGTAAGACCAGGGATGTCATTCGGGAGTCCGGACCACGGACCGGGAGTCGGGAACAGTTCCCTGGCTTCCATCTTTGAATTGACAATACTTGTCCGGACCACAGAGTAACAGGGATAGTTACTATCCCTCGGTATTCACGCAGCCGCAGAAAACCTTAATCAACACGACTCCTCGTGTGGGTTATTCCAGTTTTCTCCGCTCGTTCCAAGGATCTGCCCGACTTAGAAGGACCCGACAGTTCGGGAAATTCTAAGGAACCCAGATCCTCCTGCACTGTGGCTGGAGCATTCTCACTGCCTGCTGATCACAACACATTATGTCAAGCATTTGACGCATATCCACCCCTACTCCCTCAGGCCTCCTCCAACCACACCGGCGGCGTATCCGCGGACGCTGTGCCGAACACATTCCGTATAAGTGTCCTTTTACCTAATCGATTATTATAATAAGGTAGACGAAGAATTAGAATTAGATGTAGGTACACACCCCATACACTTACCAGGTGGTACGCTGGGGATATTTCCCCATATTTCATTCGGGTATTTCCCGAAACTGTTCATTTGGCTCCAGATTGTTAGGTCGTGGCTTAAGTACGAATGATGTGTAGCAAACCTAAAATGCACGTTTTCAGACGTCAATCGCCGTGGAAGTGAAGGACCAGGATGTCACATTTTGTGAGATATTAGGGAGTGATGTGACTCGCAATACTTACATTCTGTACCCACATACGCAAGGCAACGGACAAAGCAGCAGCTGGGGTTTGAAAGTTGAGCTGATCAAAGGCCAACACACGAGGAGCATCCCCCCATTGTGTAGGGAGGCGGAGGAACCGCCTCCCAGCCGGAAGCCAGAGTCGGGAGGCGGCCCGAATCCGCCTCTCCACACATCAGGAAAGAGGCTGGCGGCGCCCGACAACTAGCGCCGCCTAGCGGCTGCCCGAGGGGGAACCGCCAACACCACCTGGCGGTCGCCCCGGTAACCGGTGGGAGGAGTGGGGGAGCGGCCGAGCTAGCCCGACGAGCCAGCTTCCACCGGCCTTCCCCGTCAGTCGCGCTCCAGCCGTGAGCAAGTAAAGATAGCCTGCGTCAGGGCTCCGTCTGTTTCCCGCCAAAAGATCGCAACGTTAGTATCGGTTCGCCGCCGTTGCTCTAATCTGTTATCAGTGACTTCGTTGAAATTTAGTTGAACAGTGTAGTTGTCGTGAAGTGCCTTTGAGCCAGTTTTTCGAGGCCATCGTGTGTGAAAGTGTAAAGAAAGCTCCAATTCGGCGCCAACGGAGATCGTACCGCCTCCGACTTGTTTTTCTGGCCCCGGGTGCCTACGGGTCCGTGGAACCTTTTCCCTTTTAATTTCGCCGAACGACGTCATCCGGTTTGCTGCTCTACTGACGCCTCTGCAGGAAGTTCCAGCGAGAATTCCCAAATCAGGACGACTTCAGGACTTGGACAGCAAGCAGGGTAACCCCGTTCAAATATAACCCTCTCCCACCTGAACTTTTTCCTGGAAGCTGACAGCTGGCAGAGTAGATTTTCCCCTGAATTTAGTTAATATTTTTCTTTCGTTTGATTTGACGCCTCCCGGCAGTTTGAGTATTTCTTCAGTCTATTTACGACGAGACATCAGCGCTATCAGCGGCGCTTTCAAGTTGAATATTTCCCGATTTATTTGCGTCGTATTATCGGCGCTATCAGTTGATTATTTTTGTTTTGTTTATATATTGTTTAGTAGCGCCACCGGCGATATCGATTTGATAGTAGGGATTGTCTTGGCGTGTCGACGCCCTTTTCTGTTATTTTTGGGGATATTCGTGGTTTTGTATTCTTAAATATGTATTGGCACGGGAAATTATTTGTTGTGTTCATCTTCTTTTTGGTAATAATAAATTTCGTTTTGGAAATAGTTTTGATTCTTCACCCGTTCAAGTGTGATTGAGATATATTGACAGAAGAGATAGGGAGACAAGAGACCATTTTCGGCCATTTAAACTTTTCTATTGACAAAATCCAAGCTAATAATTTTCAACCCAGAAGCCTCAGGGTAATTGAAGAATTCGACAGATCAATTGCCTCCGTTTATGTAAGCGCCGACCCGCACGCTGCCCGGGTAAGTGCTTACATAAAACTTGGTGACAGCGGGGTGGGATTTTTATCCATCACTCCAAATTTTTAAATTTTTGTAAAGTCCCCCGAAGTTTTGCTTTAATCTTGGCCTTGTCTCCATTGTTTTGTCCACTTGAATTGGTGAGATTTAATATTTGAAATTTATTTGTCTGCTTAAAATTTAATATTTTAGTTTTTCTATATATACAAATATCCAGTGTAAATTCGCCTGCTTCCATTAAAAACCAAAATGCCTCCCAAAATGTCGAGACGTCGGGAAGATCCTGAGCCTGGGGCGGGCATGCTCACCCAGCTCGAGGTGCTCCTGCGCAACCTCAACGAGATGCACATCGGGAGAAGAAGGGAGGCACCAGATGACACCGACATTCCCCACACTATGTTGTTGGAGCTGGACTCCTGGGACCCCCATGCCCAGGGCGCAGTTTCAGCAACCACGTTCTTCAGGATGTTTGAGGACGTGGCCGAGGGCTTGTCCCAGCAGAAACGGTTGAGACTTTTACGGGCAAAGGCACAAGGTGCCGCACGCGAATTTATAGCTGACCACGACATCACGGGGGACAACCCCTACAACGAGCTGAAGGACGCCATGCTCAGTTTCTTCGGACAAGACGAACCAGAAGAGGCAATAGAGAAGCTTATTTCGGCCCAACGCCTGGCAAACGAGACCCTTCGTTGCTTTGCAGGGAGGCTGCGTCGATTGGCCTGCATTGCTGTCACCGGCGAGGGGGCCGGGCTGAACCCAGCTGAGAGGGAGGAATGGGTACGACGTAAAGTACTCAGAGCCTTTGTCAGGGGTGTGGGTAGGCCGTTGAGTTCCTCGTTGCTGGGCAGCCCACCACCAACAATCGAAGAGGCCCTCAAACGAGCGGAAGACTTAGAGAGGGATCTCGCAAAATTGGCAGAGCCTGAGTGTCACTGGGATTTGGGCGCTGTGCAGGCCATCGAGAGAAGGTGTTATTCTTGTGGGCAGGCAGGACATTTTGCGGCCAGGTGTCCCTCCAAGGCCACCGCGGTGACGTCCTCAGCTGCGGAACCAGCCACCACCCCCAGAGCGTCAGCAGCCTCACCAGCATCTCCCACTATGTCAAGTGGAAGCCAGGCCTACCCTCGCCCTATGCCGCGGTATCCCTGCATGTTCTGCGGGGAAATGACCCACTTTCCGGTGTCCTGCGTACATAACCCACAGAAAGCCATTTACTGTGATTACTGTGGCATTCCTGGACATCTCGAGGAACAATGTAACAAGAAGAAGAATCTCGAGCCCGTGTCGCAACCCCGGGGCGCAGCACCTGAGCCCGCTACGTCCAGAAAGGAGCTGGTGCCAGCTTCGCGTGAATTGGGACACGTCACCATCGTAGAACGGCCCATGAGCCGAACGATACGCCTCAACGCGACCTTAAACGGCGAGGAGCGGTCCCTTGTTCTCGACACTGGCGCTGCAATTTCAGTTTTGACTCGCCCAATTAGCAACACACCAATTTTACCGACGAACGCCACGGCCAGGGGGGCCGATGGCTACCCCCTACGGTTTAAGGGAGAGCAAAGAGTCCAGGTCGACATTGAGGGCATCGTCTTCGATCACAACTTTTTTGTGTTTGAGAAAGAGGGAGCAGGGTTAGATATCCTAGGGTTGGACATCCTCCGCCGCCTTCCCTTGGTCATTCGACCCGACAGGAATGAAGTGACACTGATCCAGGACCCAGCACCTGTCGCCAGGGTTCAATCGACTGCCCCAGAGGGACCCACGACTATGCTTGGCGTGGCTGACAATGACAGTGTCCCAGTGTCCATGGAAGAAGTACCCAACGACGAACTGGCACCGTACGAGGAAGCACCCAGGCCAGAAGTGGACTCAGCAGTGGTTGGTGACAGCCTGGACGCACCTATCCCAGAATCGTTCAATGCACCAATTTTAAATATCGAACTGCTAACGACTGATGACCTGGAAGTGACTTCCCAAGACGACGGAGCGTCCGATGCATCTCCAGCGAGTAGAGTAGCTACACGAAGGGACTGCAACGGAGAAGGAAGGGAGCTGACTCCCAATGAATGTTGGACATCCCCCGAAGAGGAAGTTGCTGCCCAACTGCGACAAGAGTGTGCTGCCAGGCCACCTGGAGAGACCCAGCAACTAGCAAAAAGCCCGAACCGGCACAGCCAGAAATTCCAAACACCGACTGGTTCTCGATGCACTCTGAAAGTCTCCATTGAAAGTGAAACTGGGGACAAGCCCCCAGTCAACATTCCTCCGTACCCGAACCCCTACGCTCTTCAACCTGAGGCTAAGAACCGGCTCGTGAGGATGCTAGCTGGTGGGACCATCCGACCACCCAGCTGTCCTTGGAATGCGCCGGAGGTGTTGGTCAAAAAGAAAACGCCACCAGGAGGGCCTCAGCGTTGCCCTCACTACGGTCCCCCGAACCACCCCAGCAATGGGCGTTCTGCCTCGTCATCCATCTCGACCACTGAAGGAAGTACCTACGCCCGTACCGATCGCAAAGCAGCAACGCCCATACCGGTAGCAACGCCCGTACCGGTCGCAACGCCCATACCGATCGCAACGCCCATACCAGTCGCCACGCCCATACCGACCACGACGCCTGTATCCGCGGAGGATGGAAGCAAGTACAGCCCGCGTACCAGGCCGCAACGGAACTATAGGCTGCTACATCAAAAAGGATATGTGTCCCACGTAACTGAGGCGGAAGCAGGTGAAGTAGGTCCCCAGTAGGAGTGGCGAGTGAAATGTGAAGTAAACAGCCACTGTAGGTAGCCTAGAAATGAAAAAAAAAAAAAAATAAAATAAAAAAAAAAAAAAAATAAAAAAATAAATAAAATGAAAAAAATTATTAAAAAAAAAAAAAAAAAAAAAGATTAAAAAAAAAAAAAAAAATTAAATAAAAATAAAATAAAAATAGTAAATGATAAAAAAAAAAAAAAAAAAAAAGAAAGAAGAAGAGGAGAAATGAAGTAAAGTATTGTATGTTAGAGTAGGCAGCTGTCAGTTGAGGGAGTATTTGCTCTGGTGGGGGCGTGTGTGTTTGAGCGTTGCCCGAGAAGATGCTAGCATGCACCAGCTGGTGCACTAATTTGTTGTGATTGCAGAGGCCCTCAACAACACCACAGGACTCCAGCTATTGCCATGTGAGGAGAGGATCCACGGCTGCGAAAGAGAGTTGCTACCCCGCCCTCACCCTGCCTATCCCCCCATCGACGCTTGTGGGTATGCCGTCGAGGACGACGGCTAACAAAAGGGGGAAGAATGTAGGGAGGCGGAGGAACCGCCTCCCAGCCGGAAGCCAGAGTCGGGAGGCGGCCCGAATCCGCCTCTCCACACATCAGGAAAGAGGCTGGCGGCGCCCGACAACTAGCGCCGCCTAGCGGCTGCCCGAGGGGGAACCGCCAACACCACCTGGCGGTCGCCCCGGTAACCGGTGGGAGGAGTGGGGGAGCGGCCGAGCTAGCCCGACGAGCCAGCTTCCACCGGCCTTCCCCGTCAGTCGCGCTCCAGCCGTGAGCAAGTAAAGATAGCCTGCGTCAGGGCTCCGTCTGTTTCCCGCCAAAAGATCGCAACGTTAGTATCGGTTCGCCGCCGTTGCTCTAATCTGTTATCAGTGACTTCGTTGAAATTTAGTTGAACAGTGTAGTTGTCGTGAAGTGCCTTTGAGCCAGTTTTTCGAGGCCATCGTGTGTGAAAGTGTAAAGAAAGCTCCAATTCGGCGCCAACGGAGATCGTACCGCCTCCGACTTGTTTTTCTGGCCCCGGGTGCCTACGGGTCCGTGGAACCTTTTCCCTTTTAATTTCGCCGAACGACGTCATCCGGTTTGCTGCTCTACTGACGCCTCTGCAGGAAGTTCCAGCGAGAATTCCCAAATCAGGACGACTTCAGGACTTGGACAGCAAGCAGGGTAACCCCGTTCAAATATAACCCTCTCCCACCTGAACTTTTTCCTGGAAGCTGACAGCTGGCAGAGTAGATTTTCCCCTGAATTTAGTTAATATTTTTCTTTCGTTTGATTTGACGCCTCCCGGCAGTTTGAGTATTTCTTCAGTCTATTTACGACGAGACATCAGCGCTATCAGCGGCGCTTTCAAGTTGAATATTTCCCGATTTATTTGCGTCGTATTATCGGCGCTATCAGTTGATTATTTTTGTTTTGTTTATATATTGTTTAGTAGCGCCACCGGCGATATCGATTTGATAGTAGGGATTGTCTTGGCGTGTCGACGCCCTTTTCTGTTATTTTTGGGGATATTCGTGGTTTTGTATTCTTAAATATGTATTGGCACGGGAAATTATTTGTTGTGTTCATCTTCTTTTTGGTAATAATAAATTTCGTTTTGGAAATAGTTTTGATTCTTCACCCGTTCAAGTGTGATTGAGATATATTGACAGAAGAGATAGGGAGACAAGAGACCATTTTCGGCCATTTAAACTTTTCTATTGACAAAATCCAAGCTAATAATTTTCAACCCAGAAGCCTCAGGGTAATTGAAGAATTCGACAGATCAATTGCCTCCGTTTATGTAAGCGCCGACCCGCACGCTGCCCGGGTAAGTGCTTACAATTGTTGAGAACAGCTGACGCCATCGTGTCTGAGCAGGAGCTTTCAAAAGTACCAACACAGAATCGAGTCCAGAGAAAAGGAGCACCGAATGGCTTCCTTTTCACCAGTGGCTTCAGAATGGAGCACCGAATGGCTCCCTGATCACCAGTGGCTTCAGAACGGACTCTGCCCCTGCAATACGAGTCATTCCTAGGGATATAATATATCCCTAGGAATGTCATATTATGACACTGGCAAAATTGTGCCAGGAAATCTACCAGACGAAAGACGAGAAAGCACTGCAAGCCGTTAGGAAAGACAGAAGACCATTGAAATATGGGAAAACATGGAAAACTGAATCGAGATGTATCTATCCATCTCGGATACATGCAGGATAATGCAGAATTGGATCAGAGCCCGGCTACAACCAGACATTATTTCTCACGCTGCTATTTTACATCATTCCTTGCCAAATTTTGACTCTAATTAAAAGTTTCAACGAATCGAAATTCTCGCTGTTGAGAAACTGGATTGCCAACATGCCGGGATTCAACATCATCATAACTGTTCATGATTGTTCACACAACTACTGGATCGAACCAAACCGCGCAATATCATTACACTACACAGCGTAAAATTACATTCTAGATGTAGATGATTCGATGGTTCAGCTTCAGATTTGGGTGAAAGACCAAACCAGTCAGTGGCAAATGAAGAGTATTGTCTAAACATACAAATCCAGCGACATTTCGACGCCTGAGGATCACCTTCTTCAAGCTCACAGTATGAATACTGGTTGTGCTGCACAATTCTTTGGTAGTGTTATTGTAAGTTTTACTTGTTACACCAACAATTTCAACTCTTCTGCACAACCAGCTTCAAGAAGGTGACACTCAGGCGCCGAAACGTCGCTGGATTTGTATGTTTAGGCAAACTATTAAATATTACTCACTGGATTGGCCGATACTTGGCCAGTCTTACGTAAATTAATTAACTACAACTAGGAAGAGACGAACTAACAATAATTGTTAGTTCGTCTAAATTAGCAGGGTTCTCAAAGTCGAACCGGTGAGACTTTTCTGCTGCGTGTTGGGTTTTCAAGTAGGTATCCGTATGGAACCAAATCGTGGAAAACCTTTCAATCTTGTCGGCAACTGCCTCCAGTAGAGCTGGAGAATATAACAATTAGGTAGTATTTGAATGATTTAGGACCACTTTCCATCAGCTCCACATTGAAATTCACCTTCATACATCATCTTTTGACTTTGGTGACTCCATTTATAATTCACACTCTCGGAAGTTTCATTATCTCGGTTCCTTTTCGGGTGATTGCTGCTTGAGCTTCGTCAACACTTGGCCGTTCCAGGTGTTGTCCACTATCGGGAGGTTCCACCCCGTCGACCTCCGCCATGCCCCCAGGCAGGGGTAGATTTCGCAATGAAGATGGAGAGGAGGAACACCAGCCAACCCTGTTCAAAAGATAGGCCAACCCCATCCCTCCAACCCTCCAACCCCAGCTTTCACCTCAAGATCAACGACCGCTGCATAAGCCTTCAGTTAGGTAACCAACCCCTTCAACTTGGCGTTACATTCACCTCTCGCTGATGGCCGTTTGGAGAGCTGAAGACATGGAGGAATTCACAACAACTTGAACAAAAGCGTCCAAAAAAACTTTCAATTTTGAATAACTTGAATTCTTTCATACGTGTATACATGCAGCTGTCCCTTTGCTGCAGTCCCAATATTATTAAGTACATACTGTTGCACTTTTAGTCTCTACAAAGGAACCCCTTACAATCAAAGCTGTCCACATGGAATGCGTCCTTATGCACACCAGGAAGGCCGTAAATTTCCCATAGAATTAGTATCTGACCCTATATTGACGCTATCGATTCGTATCAGTTTTAAAAAAGATTAACAGGAAGTATTGAACGTTTTGAACAAGGGTACTCAGGGGCTCTTGAAGCAGTTAAAACTTTATAGTCAACCACCTAGGCTCACCGAAGGCCGACTTCTGTCTAGCACTAAGCGATTTTTGCGTTTCTTCCTACTAAATCGTTTGCATCCGAATGTTGCGTTTTCTAGAATAAAATATCCAGCCTTAGCACTGCCATCCTTTGAATGGACAGGAAAAAAGTTTTTTTCTCAACATGCAACCTAAGGTGAGAACTGTCGCTTCCGCGCTGCCTCGTTATTGGCTGATTTACGCCTTTTTAACTTGCCGAGTTGCTTATAAGGAATTGTGGAACGCAACGAAGGCTTCTCTGGAAAAGACAACGTTTGCAATGGAATATATTATAGATTCATCAGTACAAGAATACTAGCGTACGAGCAATTTATTAATGCCGTCATTCATATGATACATATGAAGCATATGAATGTGTAGGATGAAAAGTCAAGGCTAGAAGTACGAGTCTCTTGCGTAAAATTAGTAAAAATATGATCCAAGCTGCCACATGCTTCGGTCAATAATAGCCAAGTCATAAATGGCATTTGAAGGCGGACAGGTGCCAAAAATCCAAATATCTTTAACCCTCGCCGGTTGGTGACATACAGCCGGCTCAGGAAGACGAACGGTTTGCCAAATGGAGCAGGATCGCCCTTGATGCAATGTGGCCATCTCCAAACGTTAAATGTCACGTACCGCTATGTAGGTGGAAAGTGTGTCGCAGATCATTTCCTCTGTGATCCTGACTGTCATCGAATACAATGGAAACGATCGCGCTCGTTTGAAAACGTTTCCATTCAACCTCTCGACCATTCAAATTTTATTTAGTTTAATTGATTTCTCACATATTCATCAACTCATTTCAACTACACGTTTCTTGTCAGTTGAGTCTTGAAGGGAAAACTGCAATAATTCAGGCCAGGAAATGTTTTAATTGCAAAGGATCAATGGAGTTCTTCGGCAATTTCCAAAAACATTAAATCCAAATTTTTGTGGGAGTCAATGTGAAAGAATGTGAAAGATGGGAAATTGACAATTGACAATGTGAAATTGACATGGATATGTCTATTGGCTGGCCTACTTGAGCATCGATACCCACAGTGTCATTCGATCCCCCCCCCCCCCCCCCCGCTACTTTTTGGTTGGAATAATATACCTGTCATACATAATATGCATACTATGTAATGTAATACATAGTATGAACGAATAAATAGGCTTATTCGTGTCGGAGGTCGAAAATTCTGATCGGCCTCAAAATTTAACATTATTCGTTTTATGACTCGTATACAAGTTATAAAATCTATAGATTCCAAAAGCGATATACATGTCTGTCAATAAGAATGACGTTTTGTGGTGATGGAGTGACGCCCTTGACATCCGTCTGCCGTTGGGCAGTAGGATTTTTTTTCAAATCTGAAATTTTGACAAAACACTCGGTTTGCCATCTAATTGGGGCCGCAAGGTTTTCAGTCCTATCGTCTTAACCCGTAGGGCTCTGTGGGCTGAAAAGGGGCTAAGGGAGAGGTTTTTGGCTATGGGTCGAGTTAAGGGTCGTTTTCGAAGTATTTTGGACGTAGAAGTTTTCTGGGCTCCCAGAACGATCCGATTTCACCGTGCTACAAATGGAATTTTTGAAGGATCCCAGGAGGTCAAAGAAGGTGTCGTTTTTCGAGTAATTATGGACGCATAGCCCATTTAAAAAATATTTTCTTATTGACACAGAATAAATTTTTGCACAATTAACCAATATCAAAGAATAAAATTTGCAGGTTTTATTCGTCTGGAATCACGAGAAATATTTGATACCACCAGAGTACCGAAAGAAAGGTATACGTGAGTGTAATTGATACAACGTTTTCAATTAATGTTTGAATATAATAAAATACCAACCGTGAGATCACAAAAACTTGCCTATCTTCCCAACCACTTGATTAACTTCTCATACAAATATATATATATATTTTACTTTAATCGTTAATTATTTACGAACAAAATGTAATTCCACATTCAGAGTCCGTGAAATTCTGCATCTGAGGAACAATAGTTTATCAGCAGGAAAAAGTCTGTTCTTATATGATAAATGATGATATGATGAATAGTATCGAAAGGAAATGAGTAATAATTACTTCCATGTTAATGGCAAGTTTAATCACCATAATGTATGTAGGTAGAGATACTTTTCCGATCAGATACTGTTCGAAGAGATACTAGGTTTGTTCCAGGTCTGACTGCGTCTGTCGACAGAAGCCGACCGCACATACTCGAGCTATCGGTTTCCGTCCAACTTATAATCGTATACGATCGACATGGAACAGCAGTTTCTAAACTACGCATGGCTCCGGCGATTTCTGTTAACATTACGTCAAACCTGGAACAAACCTACTATTATTTACTGTTCCGATACTACCGAAATGATAAGGTATCGATACTTTTGCTTTGTTGCTATAGCAACTATAGAGGCCACTATAGTGGCATATTGGTATTGAATCATCGGATACCTACTACTCGTGTATCGAAAGGAAATTTGCAACATCGAATGAGTTATTAGGTAAGGGGATTATATTTTGTCAATGTTAGAGTGTAGGCAGGAAAAGAGAGCAAAAGAAGAACACAAAGGCATTCACGACTATTTCGTTCCGGAGATTTTTACTGATACAAGTAATTGTATGGAATAAAAAGTATAGATACCAAAAATAAATGGTATCTAAATGAAATTATATACCTATATCTCCTTATATCGATAAGGATTGGATGTCCCTCGGTGGAAGCGACGCAGTCTTTCAGGATAGGTTTTCGAGTAACCCAGGTCCATCGAGGCCCTCGATTCGAGGGGTTATCCGCTGGAGGCGGAGGGTCTGATCAGTTTATTTTCACGGGAGGACATCCAACTACGACACTCCTTTGATTTCCTTAGCACGGACATTGCTCCTCAAAAGCTGCTCAGTTTACATATTCCCTCAGTTTGTCTGCGATTATAGGAGCTGCTGTGGGTCCTGGGGCAACGCTGTTTTAGAGAGGTCTGAATTCCCCAAGTCTCAGCCAGCGTTCGCCAGAGTAAATTAGACGTCCCCAGACTCCTTGTACAGGTCAGGGGTTTCCCTCAGTCCTGAGGGAAATACGTGGTGCGACATTGTAAAAGACGCAAAACAAAATGATTCAGACAGTTGCGTACGGGGAAAGCGGGGAAGTCTCCCCTTTGTTAAACGGGGAACGGACAGCGTCCCTCCTTTCTCTGAGGATGCTGAGCGCGATCTTGTAAATCGCTAGGAAAGTGAGATCGACTACTATACACTATGGCTGTACAGACGTAACTGCATAACGATGAATTTGTCATCTGCTCTTTAACAAAAACAACGTTTTTCTGCTTAAGTTAATTGATTCCAAGAGACAATATTTAGCTGACAGGCGCTGGTGCAGGATTCGTTTTTCAAGGGGAAAGGTGCAAAGTGGCGATCCGGAGGCTTTCTACTCGTCTGATTCATCTTCTCTCGATGCCCAGTCTCTCCTTTCTTTAACTGCTAATATAAAATCAACATTTAATGTTCCTGCATTTTGAGAGTTCGAAGTCTTCCTAACTTGTTGGTTTCGATGTGGTTAGGGCAGTTTTTGCATTTCAAAAGAAAAAAGAAAAAAAAAAACTTGAAAATCTCAGTTGGTACTAAAGGCCTTGCATCGATGGGCGCCACCAGCAGGTTTGTCAGGTTGATTCCATTGAACGGCATCACCTCCTCCCGAAAGGCCTGAGTGTTATAATTGTTCACCATAATCCGACGCGGAAATGTTCTCCATTTTTTACAGGGACATTTGACTCGTGCAAAATAGCATTTGTTACTTCCCGTGTATATCGCAAAGAATGAGTTCCACAGAGAAGGTCGCTGGTTGAGAACGATTTTTTTTCATGCGCGATGGGTGATGGTAATGTAGCGATTTTAAAACTATCTTCTGCCTGTACGGCTTTTGCGCAAGGTCAGACAGTTCTTAGTGCCCGTTCCAGGGACATAGCGAATTTACGACATGTTTTTCTTCTAGTGAAGATTGGATTTCAGAACGACAGACTCCGGTTGACGATCACCCCCGATGACGGACGAAGACGAAATGGATTTAAGCGACGGCTAAATATGCATTATTTAAAATGCCGTCTGATCACAGAACTCTCATTACCATAGTCTGCATAGCCAATGAAAGTCTGTGACTTGGATGAATGATGTCAAGGTTGTGCCTAGTCGTAAAAACGTACCTCCCTCCCTTCGCCGCGTTCATAAACGTCCAATATGGTTGCCGGCGGATTTCTAGTTAGCCTAGAAAATTACTGCCAGGAGCCTAACGGCACAACATTTTTAACCTTAGCGAATCCGTCTTGAAAACCAAGCAAGAGGATTGAATCACCATAGTGTTTCTCTGAACGGGAGTTGACGCAGACTCACCTTGTGGGATCAGAACTTTCAAATGCAGAGATATTCCTTTGACTGGAAGGTCGCTCTCTTGAATGTGGGCTAAGTAGGTATCGTCGAACTACGCCGTACAAAAGACCGTGCAAGACAAGCCTTGTAAAAGAGTGACAGTGGTCATTGCCAGAAAACTATGATGCATGATTTTTATAAATTTTATGCCTACCATTCTTGTTGGCTCTCATATTCGTGATGATGTTGCACGGAGATGCCAAGACAAGAATGCCAATTCCCAAACTTGTTCAGTTGGTTCACCTCAGCTAATTAAAACAAAGACACGAGGAGAGCATTGAACCTGAGGCCGACTTCGATCACTCGCAATTGAATTCTCACATGACCCAGTGGAAGGTCGCCCCCTCAAAAAGCTTCAATTGAAGAATGCCAGACTAGACTTGGGTGAAGAATTCACAGCGTCAACTGAGTTAGAGGAGGTCAAAATTTAACAGGCCCTGCAGGGCATGCGTTAAATTTTTGACCACCAAATTAGGTCAATTCGGATGTTGCTACTTAAATTCTTCTTTGCTTTGTTGCTCTCTGTAGTGCAAAATGCAGTTCCGTTAAGTGAATAAGACGAACATCCTGCCTTTCTCGTCGAACTTCCCGATTGCGTCACACGAATCCGTTGCAGATGTTCTGGAGAACCCGAACGGAGTCGCAACTTTCACCAAAGTCTTAATTTCTCCTTCCAGTTCTTCTCAAAAGACCTTGGACTCTTGCTACATCCTCCACTCGCCCCTCCCACAATGCGATTCTCAACGTGGTTACAGCATCCCCTCCACAATGAAAAGGTCAAAATCTCTCTTCCTAAATCCCTACCGCGTCTTACTGGTTTCAGAGTCAACCCGTTCAATAAATTGACCTATCCACGTGCACTTAGAACTTGATCGACGTCAAGCTGGTTAAACGGTTTGTCACTTGTTTCCTTCCTATCCACCTTATGACAGGTTCTACATTCAGAATGGCGTCTTCTCTAGGTTAATAATGACGGAAAGGAAGTTGCCTTCTAAGCAGGACCTGAGTGCAGAGTTACGCGTATATGTATCACCCCTCACTGCAGTCTAGCTAATTGCTTACATTACTAGCGAATATTGCATTACTGCATCTCAGTGCATAACTTCCTTCAGACCTAGTTCAATTTGCTGTTACACTCCGTGTTAAAATTACCTCACGACCCGCCATAACCTGAACTCTGGATCAGCGGGTTCATCAAGCCCGACGTATCAAATCAATAAAGTTAACGCCGAATTTTCGGAACACGTTGGAGTAACACTGTAATTGTTGGCACGAACTGTTTTTATGAACCACTTGAAACTCGGGAGCATTGACCTCAGTGATCAGATAAACTCTCGCTTTTTGAGTGCTCAAATCAATATGAAACTCTCGAGTATGCGTGAATCGTGAGTGGTCCTAACATGAGACATTTTTACAGACACTGAATTGCGTGAAATGATGATTTGAGCTTTTGCAGAATAGGGTTTTATTCAGCAATCATCAGGAGAAGGGAAGAGTCTATTAGCCAAGTCGCCGTCGTAAAATTGAAACTCCTACTTGACAAATTTAGTCCCAAAAAGAATTGTAGAGTACTTTTTGGATGGTTGCACACTTCACTTCATAGAACTCCATTATTATGAAATGGAAATAAAAAACTGACTTCAGTTCTATGACTTGAGTTCTTTATTTTCCCGCTATCGATTTCATAGAACTGAAGTCATAGAACTGAAGTCAGTTTTTTATTTCCATTTCATAATAATTGTAGAGTACTTAATTAAAATAGTATTTTAAGTAAAATTGTTATAGTTGCAATTAGACCAAGGTCTGACGCTACTTTCAATAATTTCGACCATTCTTACCAATTTTAGGAGAAAATATATCAAAACTTATTGTTATGAGGGAGACTTGGCTAATGTAGTCTCGCTCCTGCTCCTAAGGAAGGTTGAATAAAACGCGTAGAACTTTCAACGGCTAATTTGTCTATTAATAGACTCTTCCTTGATTCTGATGATGGCTGAATAAAACGCCGAAAGCTTGGATTAGAGTACGAAGTTTCTGCGGGGACTCCATTCTCATCAATCCTTGAGGGTCGACATCGCACTACCATAAATGTTTTGAGAAATATAAGTAAAAACGCTGCAAATTTTACACAAGGGTTTATTATTCTTTGATATAGGTTACTTGTGCAGAAATTAAATTCTGTCAATGAAAAAATTAAAAAAAAATTTTTTTTTTGGATTTTTATTTCAAAAAAAATTTTTTTTGGATTTTTTTGTTCAAAAATGTGTTTTTTCAAAAATTCTTTATTTTTAACTCAAAAAATATTTAACATCCTGGGATCCTTCAAAAATCCCATTTTTAGCCCCATGAAAGCCCTAAAGATCGCCCCAGTGAAATCGGATCGTTCCGGGACCCCAAAAAATGGATTCTACGTCCAAAAATACTTCGAAAACGACACCTAACTCGATCCCATAGCTAAAAGCCTTCAAAAAAACCCTCCCGTAGCCCCATTATAGCCCCAGAGCGCCCCACGGGTTTGGGCGATCGGACTGAAAACCTTGCGGGCACAACTAGATGGTAAACCAAGTATTTTGTCAAAATTTCAGATTTTAAAAAAAATTCCTACTGCCCAAAACAGCCCGGACGGCGAACGGCGTACGGCGGACGGACATTTCGGATTTTGAATGTAGACCTCTTGAAACGGATAATGTCAAATTTTGAGGCCGATCGGAGTCGTCGACCCGCGTCGCGAAAACATAGGTGTATTATTCCAAGAATAATAAACCAAAACGCTACAAATTTTACACAAGGGCTTATATTTTTGTAGGTATAAATAATAAATTATTTATTAAGAAACAATTTAGAAATTATAATTGGGGAAAAAATTATTGAATTGGAAAACATATTATATGGTGTTAAATATTTAGTATTATGTCAACAATCAGTAACTGATTGAAACTTTTCGATTTCAATAACAAGTCATTGTAAACCAAATTTGAAAAACCTTTTTTTAAATAGTGCCAGGGTATTTAAGTGACGTCCAAAAATCGATTCTACGCCCAAAATAACTTGAAAACCATGTGGTCAAAGTCCTTCAAAAGTTCATAAATGGCTTTTTTTTAGGATTTTACACATCATACCTACAATATGAAAGGACCAATTTCGAGGCCGAGCATAATGTTTGAACCCCGCCGCGAATACATGGGTGACAACTCAGAGGGTAATACCTGTATAAATAAAAACAAATAAAAACAAACCTGTATAAATAACAAACGCTGCAAACTTTACAAGGGTTTATTATTCTTCGATTCAGGTTAATCGTACAAAAATTAATTCTGTGTCAATAAGAAAATATTTTCGAAAAAAAAAGTCTTTAAAATGTTCGGACAGATGTGGGACCTTGAAAAATGGATTATGCCTTCAAAATTACTCAGAAAACGACAGCTTAATTGACCTCCCTTGGATCCTCCAAAAATCCCATTTGTAGCCCCATGAAAGCCTCATTGATTCCACGGGGCAATCGGATCGTTATGGGATCCCAAGAAATGGATTCTACGTCCAAAGATACTTCAAAAACGACACCTAACTCGACCCCGTAGCCGAAATCCTTCAAAAACCCATTCAGTAGCCCCTTTTTAGCCCCATACAGCCCCACGGGTTTGGGCGATCGGGCTGTAAACTTTGCGGGCACAACAAGATGGTATACAAAGTATTTTTACAAAATTTGGATGGACACCAAAAGCTAAATTTGGAAAAGGTCAATTTTCTAAGTTGGCCTAAGAAAAAGGACTATCTGGTATGATTCAAGTTATGCCGAAACCAGATTTTTCTACACATTCTCAGAGTACAGTTTGGTTGTTCTTCTAACATCAATAACAAAACTTTATGCAGAGGGGTTTTCATGTAATATTCGCCTATAAACTGTAAACGAATGTTGGATGTTAGTACTTGAAAAGAAAATATCTCGAAAGCCCTTGCATGCTGCAAGTTTAAAAAAATCGATTTAAAAACAATCAAAACTGAAATAAAACGTTAATTGGGGGGAAACCCGAAGAATAACCTGGACCTCGAGACATAGGTATTCTTTTCATAACATTCTTTTCTTTCCAAGTAGGTATTAATAAAAACATTTTCCATCACGGTTTTTGCTGCCCAAGCCACCACAACAAAGAAAATCGCCAAAAATGTAACTCGAGAGTTTATTATAGTAGGTATTGTATCCTATATATATATATATATATGTGTGTGTGTGTGTGTGAGGGAGGGTGTGTGTGTGTGTGTGTGTGGAGAAATTAAATCTACGTCAATAAGAAATTATTATCAAAATTTAAAAAGGTAAGAATCTCCTAAAACGGCATCTCATTCAACCTTCTGACGTCCTTCAAAACCAACATTTGTAGCCCCATTAGCCCCAATGATCCCCACGGTGAGATTGGATGAGACTCCCGTAAATAGATTCCAAGTCCAAAATACTTCGAACATGACTTCTCACTCAACCATCTACCCTGAGCCCTTAAAAAAACACCTGTGGTTGGTACCCCTCTAGGCTCCGAGTAAAATTGATCGGGCCATTGGGGCCACAGAAACCTTGCGGATACAACTCGGAACCCAAAAATTTGTCTTAATTTAGAAAAAAAAAAAACGTTTTTCTGCCCAAACCGCCTGGATGGCAGAGAGACATTTCAATTATGAAATGTACATCATGCAATGTATAAGGACAAATTTTGATGCCGATCAGAGACCCCCATCGCGAAAATATGAAGAAGAAACCAAACGACAGGTGTCGAAGAAACCAAATAACTCAAAATAAAATAAAATAAATAATAATAAAATAATAATAAATAAAATAATAATAAATAAAACTCAAAATGAAATTTGTGCTGAATTAGCCTTTCTGCCTGAAGGGGGACGATCTACCTAATGTATTCTAGTTATGTTAGCATGAAGGATTCGCCGCTGGTCACTTCCTATGTTTTTGACCTACGAACACGCACCGGGAAGTGCGTTCGGTTTATCGGTCGATTTATCGAATTTAGGGTCGCGACCCGATCGGGATGGCCAATCGGCAATAAAAATAATGGCAATTACAAGGGCCAGGAATCGCACTGGGGGCCTGTAGGTGTGGGAAGGTAGGAAGTGGATTCCCCACCTCCCACAGTAGGCTGATGGGATGGCGGTGGGGTCGCCAGTGAAAGTGGCAAACTCGCGTTGATCGCGTCAGTCTATGCCCTACTTTGCACAGTCAGCTCGCCAACCGCGCGGGGCACCGGAGTGTAGGCCCCCAAGATATGACCAGTTTTTGAAAACCAAAAGGAAAACAAAACGAATTTTTTCACTCGGAGAACAAAATTTTTCAAATCGAAAAATAAAAAGTTCGGGCGAACTTCGCCGTTCGTGGTTTTTTCGGGTTTTTATTTTCTCAAACCCAAAGTGAAACATTACCGGTAAACGCTATTCCTTCCCGGGCGTGCGAATTCGTAGCGATGACGACCACTAATGGATTACAGTGTTAAGTGCCAGTGATATTCTCGAGAAGTCTCGAATAGTGAACAGGAACCGGTGTACTGACAGTGATATACACAGGATGCGCGAAAATGTAGGACCAAACTGACCCCAGCAGCCTCACCACCGACTTGTTCACAGTGGATTACTATGCAAGACTTGGCGTTCTATTCCTCCAGGGATCATACCATGCAGCAAGCACAGCACCAGTTACAGCACAGCACGCCCAATTTCAACACCGCCAAAGCAGCGAACGTAGGTAGGTGACGTCAAAAACTGCAGATTTTATTGTCAGCTTTTCAGTGTCGTTTTTCAAGTTCAGGATTTGTCGCAGGTCTTTTTTGACGGTTAGCAACGTGAAGAAAATTCTCTCAGGCAACATTTTCATGTCTTTGCAATAGATAAAATTCAACCTAAAGCAACTCATTCGAACATAGACGTTTCAGTTTGAAGTTGATAATTTAAAATTAAAATCTATGTAAGGTGAACATTCCAACATCGCCTCTGCCATCTCCTCTTATCATCTCGATTTGGCCACTGTTTTGAGACTTGGTGAATGATCTCCTCTAGGGCCCTTGTCGACTTTAAACGAACCCAGAAAATCACGTCAAATCCCCCACGGATCGTCAAACACCGGAGAAATCACACCTTTACACCTCCAGACGCTGTGAAACGGTGCGTTGCCTTCCGCTGTTATCAGTTCCATTGTTGACAAAGCGTGAAAGTGGCGTATCACACGTGGACTATCATCTCGACGGTGAGAGAGAAGTGCGAGAGAAGCTTTCACAAGACATGCACAGATTACTATCGCTGAATTTTCAAACGACATAAATTATAATTTATTAATTACGCCGGATGTGCTCAATGTTGAATGAACCAGGTTTATCAATATTTTGACCATTTTTTTGGTAAAGAACAGCAATAGGTTTTGCAGTTGAGGTAAAATTTGCAATTTCCACGCGAATTCAACGTGACACGATCCAAGCTTATTTTTTCACAATTGACATGTAACCATTTCGAGGGTTCAAATTTCTGACTGTTGCTTCCAATCAGGTCTTCTATCTGAAAATCCTATCAAAAGGTTTCAGGTCATTTCGTTACTCACGTTGAAAATGGCCGACAGGTGATGTGATTGTTTTGGGACCTAAGTATTGCTATTGTCAATTGTACCGACAGATCCGGTATTGATCAGATATGAAGATTTCGTTCTCAGTCGAACAGTGGAAGTGGCATTCAGATGAGTATTTCTCCTGAGATCAAATACGCTCAAATCTCAAGCAAGCTGTTAACAAGGATATGCTCTAAACTGTCGCAAAGAAACGTGTGAAAAACAGCTACGGATAATAGCAAAAGCCCGACTTCTGCAAGATGAACGTGGAAATTCGCTGTCTTCTAGTGTTTTCACTAACTGCTCAAAACTGGTTGGGAGCCCGAACGTGGGAAACTTTTACATTTTCCACAAATGTCAAGTTGCTTTTGAAAGACGTCAGGAGATCGTTTTCGAAGTAATTTTAGGCGTAGAATGCATTTATGGGGGTTCTCAACCCCCTCCGACTACATCGGAGATGTATGGGGCAACAGGAGGGGGTTTTGTAGCGTTCGAGTGGGATGTCGTTTTCGACGTAATTTCAGGCGTAGAATGCATTTATGGGGTTCTCAGACCCCTCCAACTACACCGTGGGGATCTGTGAGGGGCGACAGGAGAGGTTTTTGAAGGGTTTCGACTGTCGAGTTGGGTGTCGTTTTTTAATCGTTTTCGAAGTAATTTTAGGCATTGAATACATTGATGGGAGTGCTCAGACCCTTCCGAGTACGCCGTGGGGATCTATGGAGCGACAGGAGTGGTTTTTGAAGGGTTTCGACGGTCGAGTGTGGTGTCGTTTTTTAAGTAATTTCGTACGTCGAATCCATTTTAAGGGGTGCTTTTTGAAGTGTTTTAACGATCGATTGGGGTGGCGTACGTCGATTCCATTTTAAGGAGTGGTTTTTGAAGCGTTTCAACGGTCGAGTGGGGTGTCGTTTTCGAAGTAGGTAATTTTAGGCATAGAGTAAATTGATGGGGGTGCTCAGACCCTTCCGAGTACACCGTGGGGATCTATCCGTGGGGGACAGGAGTGGTTTTTGAAGGGTTTCGATGGTCGAGTGGGTTGAAGTTTTTTAAAGTAATTTCGTACGTCGAATCCATTTTAACGGGTCTCACACCCACCTGACTTTAAAGATGTTTAGCCTGGAAGTCGAATAAGGCGCCGTTTTCGAAGTACCTAATTTTGGACGTAGAATAGGTACTTTTATGGGGTTACACATTTGAAGGACGCCCGGAGGTAGAATGAGGTCATTCCGAAGTAATTTTAGACTTACGCCAAATTTGATGAGGTCCCTTATGTGTTTTTAACAAATTTTTAATTTTCCTAAAATCACTTTAAGCGAATTTTTGGTAGAACTGGGAAATATTTGAAAAATAGTTCATTCAGAAATGGGCAAATAATTGAAAAACGAAAATTTCATTTCCAAAAAAAAATGTTCCACACTATTGTGACCTTAGTCAAAATCTTCACCGCAGTAACTCATCGATTCAACTATTATAATCATTATGACCAAACTTTGGGGATTTTTTTCGTCTCACGATTTGTTATTTTCTCAAAATTTATGAGAATCTGCGTTTTTTGAGGTATTTATGCGAATTTACTTCTGAATATAAAATGTATTGTTTTAAAATAATAATGTTAGCAGGAAAAAATGAAAAATGTTCATAATATGAATGACATTATCGTGTTGGGGTACTTAAATGGTAAATTTGTATTTAATGCTCCTAAAAACCATTTAAGTTCCCCAACTTAGTGTGTACCTAATTTGGATATTATCAACTTAGTCGAGCAAAAGCTTGGCAGATCTTCCCGGGGGATCGGTAGTGATTGAGGAAATTCCTGGAAACTGAAGTGTCTACGATGTCGAAAAAGAATGAGTTCAAAGAACTCCCCGTAGTGGTCTATTTTGGCACGAATTTCACTCAATAATGCAATAATCGGAGCGGATTCCCGTAGCCTTGTGGGGGGAGGGGTGTCCCGGGAACCAGGAATCACAGGAGGGAGTGTTGAGAAGGCCTGGGGGGGGGGGGGGGGGGGTAGGCAAAGTTGATGATCGGGGCGGGTTCGTTGGCCGAGGTTCGTTGCCCCTCGGGCCTCCCGTGCACAACAAATACCCGCGCTATCTGCCCAAAGATACTCCCCTACTTCCCCTCCTCGCCGACGGCGGCCACCTCGCTGATTCCCACCTCCCCAAAACACGCCGGCTTCGGGGATTCTTGTTTTTTTGGAGAGGTGCCCGAAGAAATGAAAAACGAATTAAGGCATCGACTATGTCAACGTTGCCGACCGAGAACCGACGAGAAACAGATCATTTGAGGGCTGCGAAAATAGAATCGGAAGGTTGGTGAAATTGTTGATTACATTATTTCGCCTGTTAATTAGTAAAAGCATCCTAGTTTGTAGGCAACACCAGCAAAAAACAATGCAGAGGCAGCGCTGGGATAAACACCCCCAAAAAAGTTTCGATTTTGGCGTTTAGTTTACGTTTCCGGCGATTAAGAAATCATTGGGGTGTTTTATTGAAATCATCAAACCCACTCTCTTATTTTTGTAGAAATCGACGTAACATTAAATTTTATTGCTCTACAACTTTTCTTGGGGTTTAAACTTCCTTGAGAAAACTTGTTTGGCTTCCAAACTGAAAAATATACTGACAAACGTGGTTATTGAGGTTTCCGGAAAAAAAATCAGGTTTAGGAGCCAACCCCCCCACCCCTTCAAAATATGGCCACTTGCAACATTTTTCTGGACATGTCCATGGCAATGTTATTAGGTATTCTCATAGGAAATTTTGCGCTGATTTAAAATACAACTTACGTCTGATGCCCAAAAATAGTATAATATTTTAGCATAATATGCAAGTCGCAGCCTTCTTGTGAAATCAGGCTCTTTGTAAAAAGCCTAGTTTTTAGTACGATACGCCACCTTTTTGTTATCCGGATTTTTGTAATAAGGCTGGGCTTTTTACAAAACGGCTCATTTCACAAAAGGACTGCGACATGTTCACCATACATACGTATGCGTAAACACATTTTCTGGTGCAAAACGCAAAAATCACCTTTAAATAGCTCCGCCAAGTTTAGGCAAGAACGTACAATGGGACTTTATTGTTCGAACCCCGTGTGAAGTCATGGTATTAGCGTTTTAATCGGTTGTCTGCGATTTTAAGCGATTTCCGAAATCCAACCTGAAATGTTAACGATTTCTGCCTTTTTAGAACAAACAGGGGGACAGGGTGGCCCCGTGGACTAGGGCGTCAGTGACACGTCTGTTTACAAATCAGTCGGGGCGCTGATCAGCCTGGTACGAATCCGGGGGACAAACACCAATGTTTGACCAAAAGTCAAATCACGTGTTGTAACTGTCTTGTCGGCAGACCATTCAACCTCAGAACGCAAGTTTATGTGAATCTTTCCATGGAGCAAGAATTTCTAAAGCTTTTCAAGTACAGTGCGCGGCCGGCTCCTTACCTGCCCCAATTGTGAAAACCAGTTGGTTAACACAAAAACCCCACTTTACTTTACTTTTTTACTTTTTGAACAAATAGGTAATTTTTGAAACTTTCAAGTCATTTGTAACTTGAAATTGCCCCAATCACACGCACTCATGATGTTAAGTTGCCCAATTTCAGGGATACAATCATTTTTGTTATGCTAAGTGAAAACATTAGGTATAGAATGCAGGTAAGTTGCTATCAATGGGATATTTCCAATTTTCGTACACCAACGATGGATTACAATTGGAACATTACAATATTCTATGATTTCGCGACTGGGATCAATCATTTTTAAAATCGCTGCAAAGTGTACGCAAGGATTTATTATTCTGTGAAATAATTAAGTTTTAGGGCCTAAAAAAAGTTTTTTTTTAAATCATTAAAAAAAAGTTCTTCCCTACAACGTTTAGACAGATTTCGGGCCTCAAAAAGTGGATTATGCGTCCAAAATTACTCGGAAAACAACACCTTATTTGACCTCCTGGGATCCTTCAAAAGAATCCTCCAGAAATGGATGAAAACCTTGAGGGCACAACTGTATGGTCAAACAGTATTTTGTCAAAATTTCAGATTTAAACAAAAATTCCTACTGCACAAAACGGACGGCGGACGGACATTTCGTTTTTGGAATCTACAATATGACATATTATATCTCTACAATAGAAATTGTCATCTTGAAACGTATATGGCCAAATTTTGAGTCCAATCGAAATTTTCTACCTCCGTCGCGAATAATAAAACGAATAATAAGTACGAACAAAGCACGGCCTGCGTTAAAAATTGTTCTCCATCTTTGTTGGGCCTCAAAAAATAAAAATAAACTTCCAATGTAAACGAAAAAAGACACTATATTAAACACAAATTTTGGGGCCAGGAATAGGGCATTTTAAAAGTCGGTAGGTTGATAAAAGCCCGGCCCGAAGTGCACCTACCGTAGTATTCAATCAAATTTTGATTCAAGATAATATCAAATATCTTTCAATTCCAGAAGGAAGTGCCACCTCCATTTATCTCACATATTCTTCGATTTAGTACACTTCTTTGATGATAATCTTGTGTTTTGGCGGTGGTATTTGAGGTAATTTACTGGTTAGTTCCCTGCCAAAAAAGCGTTCAATGCCATCCCATCCGTTCGAGTGATCCCACCAGAGCTTCCCCTTTCGGCCTACAGCGTCCGTGCATTATATCATCATGCCGTAAATGGCGGAAAAACCTGACTCTGCCGGGATCACTCATGGGTTTTGAATGGCGCAAAAAGCCCTTCTGAAACTAACCGACGAGATGAACTAAAAAGAATGGTTCGAGTGATGGGGTGGGGGCAATGGGTGCTTTCATGTTCTCAACTTGAAGCGTATCTTCTTGAGATTGAAATTGATTCTGTCATACCTACTGTCAACGATTCTCCCTGGTAGAAGAAATTCCATCACCAGGAGGATATACTCACATGGAGCTAAAAACAGGAGATTCCTCATTTTACCCATCGGCTCCATCTTGTCCAACTCTCCTATAACTTTCAAACTGACAGAGCGAATTTACCTTGTAACCCTCTGTTTTCTTCCCTATCTAAACTGGCCTCTTGTTTTAGGTCGATCCACACATCTCAGTGCTTCAGTGAATCCTCGGCCACCAGTGCTCCCTGCGGCATGCAACGCTGGTGTGTGGACAATTTACGTTGATACAATTGAAGGGCACCGTGCACGGATGGCCACGGATCACTGAAATGTGTGGATCGACCTTTAATAAGTTCAAAATCAACTCAGCTTCTGCAGTAGCTCTCACAATCTCGAAATGGATATCGGCTTAATGTTAGAGGAGAGATGTAGCAGAAAAGATCTTTTGATGTAGCGTTTAGAACAATTTTGCAAGGAGCTGGCTCACGAAGCTGGTGATACCAATGTGCTCTTTCAATCTTCAAACTAACCTACTTCTCGCTGAAAACGTGACTTTTTCGTTGTTAATGAAGTTGTTCCTACCTACTTATTTTTTCAGGTCCTAATGAATACTCATGAGAAACAAAGCAATTCTAAACGTGTGGTGCCTGGACTTGTTCGTTCGCAAATTCACTTCAGAAGGGGTCCTCAGCAACAGTGCGAGCCTCTGCTATCAGAACGCTCTAAAACTCATTCCGTGCAAGCAAGAGTTCGTGCACCAACCCTATTGTGCTTTAGCAGCTGGAAGGTTAGACCTTTCCCACTGTTGACGCTGGATGGTATTCCCAGATGTAGACTCCAAGCCAGAGCTTGAATCCTTGCTTGCCAAGAGCACTTGGCCCTGCCACTGCACCCCATTTCCACGAAGCTTATCGACGCACCGATGGGATGTGGACGCTTGCGGCGCTTGTCGGTGCAGCAGGTAACACAGTATTGAACCTGATCAAGGCCTCCAGCTCCTACACGGCTCATATGACACTTGAAGACTCGCAATTCCTTCGATTAGTCACAATTCGGCACCTTTGTCGGGGTTGTCCGAAACAGCCCCCAAGGCGCCGTATGTGAGTCACCCCCGCGAATGGGCCAAACGCACGCCAATCCCCCGAACAATGAAAATTAACTGTGACGAAATTTTACGTAGTCGGAAAGACCTTCAAAAACCCGCCGAACGCGCCCCAATGTTGGCCAACCCGTTTCTGTTCGAGTTTTTGATTGTCGACGGACTTGGGGGAGATAAACAAATTGAAGGCTTCAATAATTACAGGTTGTTCGGAACATGTAGCTCAACAGATAACATCTTGGGATTCAGCGCGTTCAAACTTTACAGCCCAAATAGCGATCTTTCTCCTCCACAACCGCTGTAATTGTTATGAGAGGATTATTAGCCTCCTTCTGACCTGATCACTCATTCTAATGTATTCCAAAGGGTTGAGGAGTCGGTACTATACTTCTTTTTCTGGACTTCGACTTGGAAAACCCCTAAACTCACCAACGCCCCACTCCCCTCCTTTTCGATGGCGCCGTATCGATTTAACCAGCTGCCAATTTATTGACTTAATAATTAAGTCAATTATTGGCCCTAACTTCGTTACGTATTGAGACCTTTTTTTTGCTCCCAATTTGATGAAAATTGCTCAACTGAACTCGTGATTTTCGACTGTTTTTTGATTCAATATTCTTAGAATATAATATATTACATGTAATATTATTACATAGCTTTGTTTTCGCCATGTTGTTGTGTCCGCCTGGTTTTCTGCCCAATCACCCTAAGCCGGGGGGGGGGGGGGGGGGGGGGGGGCTCAATGGGACTATATGGGGGGTTTGGAGAATTTTGACCATGCGGTCGGTTGAGGTGTCGTTTTCGAAGTATTTTTGAACGTGCAATTCATTTTCTGGGCGTCCCTCATTTTGGTTTATTATTCTTGTAATAATACAAGAGGAGGTGGACGACTCCGATCGGCCTCAAAATTTGACATTATCCGTTTCAAGAGGGTTAGATTCCAAAACCGAAATGTCCGTCTGCCGTCCGAGCCGTTTTGGGCAGTATGAATTTTTCAAAAAATCTGAAATTTTGACAAAATACTTGGTTTTCCATCTATTTGTGCCCGCAAGGTTTTCAGTCCGATCGCCCAAACCCGTGGGGCGCTATGGGGCTAAAGTGGGGCTACGGGAGGGGTTATTTGAAGGCTTTTGGGTATGGGGTCGAGTTAGGTGTCGTTTTCGAAGTATTTTTGGACGTAGAATCCATTTTGGGGGTCCCGGAACGATCCGAGTTCACTGTTGGGGATCTACTATAGATCCCTATAATAGGGCTTTCATGCGGCTACAAATGGGATTTTTGAAGGATCCAGGAGGTCAAATACGCGTTTTGTTTAAGACCTCAAATTTGTTTTTTGATTGTATTTTCCGAGCAAAAAAAAATTAATAACAATAAAAATATTTAAAAAATAGAAAAGAATAATTTTTTTTAAAAACAAGTTTTCCCAAAAAATTTTTATTGACACTGAAAAATTTTCGCACAAGTAACCTATATCGAAAAATAATAACCCCTTGTTTAAAATTTGCAGCGTTTTTCCTAACAGCTTACAGAATACCGTTTTAATTCAAAAGGTCAAAAGTTATTAAATAAATTGTATTGTCACCTCTAGCTTCGATGAGTTCTTCTGATGGGCTGTTGTGTTAGTTTGGGATGTCTTGGTTATTATGAAGAGTGAGTGTATTAAGTGGGTATTATTAATTATTTTTTTTAAATAATTTTGTATCGCACAAAATAATTTTTTACCGATGAAAAATTATTTTAAAATGATTAATTATTAATTTTTGCACACTTTTATACATTAGAGTAATAATAATAATAATAATAATAATAAAGTTTTTTCCTTTTTGTCGAATGAACAGTTGAAAGTCAAGTCATGTGACGTTGTGTGTGACTCTCCTTGGTTAATAACTTATTCACCCAAGGAAAGTCACACACACAATTATAATTGCCCAATTAATTGGTCAATTGCGGCTAATTTTGGGAGTGGCATAATAAATCGGCCGAAGATATCGAATCGTCATGAAATATCGCGTGGAATCCGTATGTACAATATTAAGTAAAATTCTCTTTTCAAGTTAAAAAAAAGTTTAATTTGTTTTATTCGGTTTACTGCTACAACTTAATGTTGCGAATATCGTTCTACATAATATTTTGATTATTATTCACAACCCTCTCATAAAACATCGGTATGTGTTGTAAATGCATTCAAAATTTAAGGAATGGCTCATAGATCTCTGCAATGAAATCGGATCGTTCTGAGATCCCCGAAAATTGATTCGATGTCCAAAAATACTTCGGAAACAACACCCCACTCGCCCCCATAGCCAAACCCCTTTAAAAAACCCTCCCGTAGTTAGTTTTAGTCCCATAGCGCCCCACGGGATTGGGCGATCGGACTGAAAACCTTGCGGGCACAACTAGATGGTAAACCAAGTATTTTGTCAAAATTTCAGGTTTAAAAAATATTCCTACTGCCCTAATAAATAAAATAAAATAAACGGCTCGGACGGCGGACGGACATTTCGTTTACGCAATGGGCAAAAGCCCATACGACTCTTTGACCATGCAAAATTTTGAATATCTAATATTCCACCTGTAATAGCGAGGAAAGCGAACGACGTAAACACAAATTGACAAATTCTGAGCCCAATCACGTTTACAACAGAGAATAATAAACCAACACGAAATCATTATAACTATTTTTGTAAATTTATTTTT
Source organism: Pilophorus perplexus (assembly GCA_955831195.1). Classification (NCBI taxonomy): domain Eukaryota; kingdom Metazoa; phylum Arthropoda; class Insecta; order Hemiptera; family Miridae; genus Pilophorus; species Pilophorus perplexus. The sequence goes on from OY037012.1 coordinate 18,433,025, forward strand.
ATCTATCAACAATTAAATAACCGCAATTTTTGTTTCAATTTTTGCTTCTGGCGTGTGAAACTGCGCCTTGTTTAGGTGAACTTGGTCTCTCATTGGAGCAATCAAGTCGGCTGATGTTGTGAGGACGATAAGACGCAGAGGCCCATCTCCGGCTGTATCATTCGAGTTCATTGCACTCAACGCCGAGCAACAGGTGTCTCAAGTTATGAGGAAGGAGCATGACGCCGAAACGAATCTGTTTTTCGAAGCTGAGGATGTTGCGATTTTGGTGTGGGGATGAAATGAAGAGAATTTGCTTCCAAAGATCGAATTTATTTTGAACGAAAAACGGAAAAAAATTCGAGCTTTTTTTGGAGGGGATTTTCTTGGAAAAGTTCCCTCGGGAAAACCGTTGGTAGATTGTGTATTGTCAGCGTGGAAGGAGTTCGGATTGGCCGATCGTATTTCTGACAAGTGATGACTAATCGTTGCCGAAAACGGAAGTGAAGCAACGAAGAGTTCCCGAGAGGACGTTCGCCTGGAGTTTTTCACGAGAAGCGAATCCTCCCGGTCGGGCGGAACGGGAGATTTCGCCAGGTCCGCCGAAAAGGGCGGCGACCTCCCGCCTCGCGGAAGGCCCTCGGGAAGGACCCCGCGGGTAAGGTAAGAAAAAAAAACCGCCGGTTCGACGACCTCCGCCATCCTCCGCGGAGGGGAAGGCCGTTCCTTTCCTTCCTCTTCGTTCCAACGGGAACCTCCTCGGCTCCCCCACTCGGGTCCCTCGCTGTTCCCGACCCTCGCCGGTTTCGTTGCCCCCGGCTCCCTCGGGCACCGCAAGCTCAAGAACGGGAGAAAGTGTTGCGGTGCTAGAGGAAGAACGTTGCGCAACGATCTCTTCCGCCTTCTCGATGCAGTTTCCTGCAAATCCTGTTGGCTCATTAACGCCATCAACATCATCCCGTCCTCAACGCCCTCTCATTCCCAGCCAGTCACATCCTCGTCACATTTTAATAGCCTCTACTCCCATAAAAAACGATCCTTGTTATTGCTTCCTGGGTTTTGACCCTGGAAATAGTTCCCGGGAAGATGAAACGGTTCAAGAACGAAAATGCAGTTCGGGCCGATCTCAAGGACGTCCTCAGTACCGTCCTCACAAATATCCTAATTGCTCGTCCTCGCAAAGCAAAATCAAAAAATTCCTCTGGAGGCCTCGACTGATTTTACGACCTCTGATTTCCCAATACGACAGGCTTTCCTTCCTCACTCACAACACTTATCCATTAGTCAACGATAATATTTTAACATGTCGGAATTGTTAAAAGTTAACTCGTTAAATCTGTTATTCGATGTACAATTTATGGGATGCGAATCCCGTGTGCAATAGTTTATTAAATAAACTAAAGTTTATTAAATCACATTACACTAATTAAATCACATTAAATTAAATTAAATGTCACATATCACCTTTATCTACTTGACCCTTCAATTATAATATTTAATAATTATTAAATACTATACTAGACTATTATAGTATAGTATAGTATAGTATGATATTATACTAGTATAGTCTAGTATAGTATGATACTATACTAGTCTAGTATAGTATGATACTATACTAGACTTATTTAAATTTAAATACTATATAAATATAAAGAATCCTGTTCAAGTATCATTTGCGGCACAGGTTTTGTTAATCGTAAACAGCGGGAAGTGCTGCACTTCAAGTGCAGGCTGTAAAAATGTTTGGTTTTGGTTTTGGAGAATCTACATTTTCGCGACGGGGGATCAGCCTCAAAATTTATCATGTTTTACGACGTTTAGATTCTAGAAACGCTCCAAATTTTACACAAGGTTTTTATTGAATATGTACATAATTTACAATTTTAAATCAAATCAAAATAATATTCTGATATACTACTTTAATATATCAGGATATTATTTTGATTTGATTATATTATTATTATCCTATTTGATTGATATTATTGAATACTAGCACTCAGACATAAGCCCTCGCTTCGCTCGCCCAAGTGACAGTCGCTCAATGCGCTAAATTTAACCGGCGTAAAATTGGCTGTGAATAGAGAGAGAAATCGTCTTCCCACACACCAGAATATATTCGAAATTAGTGTGGAATGAACCGTTCCCCAAAATTTCCCCGCCTCTCCACCTTTCCAAGGTCCCTGGCACCCTCCGTTCTCCCGTACTCTCTATCTTTCCGAGGTCCCTGGCACCGTCCCAAGCCATACTGCAAAATGCTCGGTTTACCATCTATTTGTGTCCGCAAGGTTTTCAGCCCTATCGCCCAACCCCGTGGGATTAAAAAGGAGCTAAGTGAGGAGTTTTTAAAGGGTTTCAGCCATGGGGTCGAGTTAGGTGCCGTTTTCGAAGTATTTTGGGACGTAGAATGCATTCTTGGCGGTCCCACAACAATTCCATGACACCGTGAATCTATGGGGCTTCAATGGGGCCACAATGGACCTTTTGAAGAATGCTAGGAGGTCAACTAAGCCGTGTAGTTTTCCGAGTAACTTCGAGCGCATAATCCACTTTTCGAGTTCCAACATTTGTCCGAAAAACCTTTTCTTCGTGACAGAATTAATTTTTGCGCGATTTCAAACTAGGTATATCAAAGAATACCTAATAATCTTTGCGTAAAATTTTCTGCAATTTTTAAGAATTATTTAATGGCATACACACAATAATTATCAACAAAAAAATATCGGTCAGATACTAAAAAAATTTAATCGATACTCTTGAAACTTTTCTCTCAAAAGTGTCGATTCTTTAAAACAACCAGGTCATTAACTGCAATAACAGTGATCACGTTCACTGGTGTATATAAAAATTGGTCATCTTATTGATTTATAATAGGTATATAATATGGATACCTTTTCGGAAACTGTTTTGAAACGGGTTTTCTGCCCAAAACGTGTTTCTACGAATGTGAAGGATTTGAGTAGGCGAAACTCGACGGGGCGAGAAGCCAAATGGGGACCGATTTATTTTATCCGTTTAGGTTGTTACAACACAGTCGTATTGATCTGTCCACGCGTCCTTTGGAAAATTACCTACTGTTGGCAGTTGTACTTGACCGAAACGATAGAATTTCGGGGGTTGAGTTGAAGAGTGAGGATGAGCGTGATCTTTGGGTAAACTTCGCTGCAACGACGGAGTCGGTGAAGTTTTGCAGCCTTCGTTGCATCGGGCTGAGCAAGGGTCGTAAAAATCCTTCAAGGATGGCATTTTTATGGTTTTGCAAGACTTTAACGGGCAACCTCCCACCACCTGTTGAATATTCCAATGGCCGCCTTTCTGGTGGGCGGATTTTACGCCGTCCATTCAGAGGAGGAAAAATAGCACGCATTTTCTTGATTAGTCGGACAGTTGGGAAATTTCGGTGACACGATTACGGTTTGTTTAGGGAAAAGTTTGTTGTTTGTTGTTCGAACGGGGTTGTTTATGATGCTGAAACAGCCTTGAAACGGAGTGAATGAAAATGAGTTTTCCTCGTCCCGGTTGCCGCTCATTTTTCCACATTGCCCCGGCGCAGTCTACTCTTCCCGTTTATTACCCAGTCGACGACTCCCGCGGCCTTTTCGAGAATTCACTTTCCTCCTCCGGCGGCGGGAGAAGAAAAAAGCCGGTTCGACGGGCAGCTGGTCGTATTCCCAGGCGGAGCCCCCCGTCGTGTGGGGGCGGGACCGTCACGTCTGGAGATTCCCCCTAGGGATGCTAAAAAAGAATCGATTCTTGAAAACATCGATTCCATTATAATAAAAAATATCGATTCTTTTAGGTTCTTTATTTTTTTAAAGAATCGGCCCGATTCGATTCTAAATTTTCAGAATCGAAAACCGAGTCTTTTCTGCTCTTAACAAGTATTTTTATATTCAGTTGCTCTGTAAACCAGATGTTTAAAAGAATCATTATTATTTTTTAAATTGAGTCACTGCAACGACCATAGTATGGTTACATAGGTAACAGCTGAAGAAATGGAAACAGTTGCACAACAACCACCGCCACAGCTGAAGCTTTCCTACCTACCTTTTCTTAGTGCTGGTTAGCAGTTGGATATATTAGTAATTGGAATTCAGGTTTCGTAATGTAATAATGCTTCTTCTTCTTCTGATAAATTCGAAATTTAATAAATAATAAAAAGAATCGATTCTCAGATGTATCGATTGTTTTGGAAAAAATAATCGCGATTATTTTCGATACTTTTCTAAATAATCGATTCATTTTTGAGAATCCATAATTCCCCCGTCGTGTAGTTGGAAACTGGATTACGAAAATTGCGGATGTTGGAGTCATCCCGATTGACTTGGCTGTGATTCCTGCTTGAGGGCTCCGCATCTTGAAGGGAGGAACATGTATTTACGCGGCTTTGTGAGAGCCGTCTACATGATGCGTGGGAAACATTTTAAGCCCGATTTCATCAAAATCGGTTCAATATTAGGCGGGTAAATTCAGACTTTTCGTCTACAGGCCCCTCAAAATTCAATGCTACTTTAGGACACCTAAAGTAAAAGCACCCACAGTCGACACCCCCTACAAACAATTAGAAAAGCTAAGCTTAAGGACACAGATTTGCGTTCCTGGGTGGCGCTCTTGATCCTTCAAAATTTGAAGGATCAAGAGCGCCACCTTTAATGTCTTCTGAAAGTTAAAATTTCCTTCAGGTGTCGACTACTCGTGCGTTTAAATCGTTTTGGAAAATGCCGTGTGGCTAACGTACCTATCAATTTTGACAATTTTACAAGTATTGTTAATCCCGCTGTGAGAAATTAATTATTAATACTGACAGGCGAATTTCTCACAGCGGAATTGGACGACTAATAATAATAATTATAATAATTATTATTAGTCGTCCAATTCCGCTAATAATAATAATTATTATCATTAGTCGCCCAATCATAGACCTACGGTTGCCTTTTCTACATTTAGGTCTATGTGTGAAGACTCGGACAGATGTGGGGAGGCGTGCAATATGATAACACTCAGCCATCCTCTGTCCTTGTCGACGAGGGGGGAAACTGGGTCGCACTCCGAGCGGTGAATGAACTCGAGGGCTATGTAGGACATTCCCCACTCCGGCCCAAACCCCCGCGGAGCTCCCCTCGTCGTCGCGAATCGTTTGCAACCCTCCCCGCTCGGCCGACTCGGTTCCCGCGGCCGATGATCGCCCGCCCCGACCCTGCCGCCCCCATCCCCTCCAAACCCGCCTCCCACCGGGCCGGTGACCGCCTCCCACCTCTTCGGAGCATCTTTTCCTTGTTCTTGAGCTGAGTTTTCACGCCATTTTAAATTTAGCTCCCCCCCCCCCCCTCCCCCTCTTCGACCGCAACACGTAATTTCTCAAAATATCCCTCGCTTTATCTATTTATTTATTCATCAATATTTTCCTCCAACCGGTTAAAATTCCAAACGCCTGGCCAGCAGACCCTGTTAGGGAAATTTCCCCGAGCCAAAACGTTTTTGCGGTGACGTGCTGGCTCGAAGACGGCTGACAAGAGCCAACGCGGTGGTAGCCTGACAAAGTCCTTGGCCCCCTTCTCGGACGTTCGGTCGTTGACATTTTCGCGGTTGGCTAACGAAAACAAGAATAAAAAAGACGACGGTGAATGCTTTTTTCGGCAGAAAACTTTTTTTTTTTTTTTGCTGGTTCTGATGTTCTCCCACCACAACATACCGTCCAGTACAATTGTATTGTCGAAGGAGTAGAAGGATTTCTGGGTCAAGCTCAAAAAGATAAAACAGTAGGAAACCCCGTCTGCGGCAAAAGTTTTTAACGTAGACATGTCACGAACTGAACAAAAACTCGTTTTCATCCCGTTTCCTTCTCTCTAGGGATCCCCTGGACCATTTGACGCAGAGTGGCATGTCTTGTGGCCCACCTCCCCAAGCAAGTGATTTTGAAAAAAGATAATTTCAAATTTTACGGATTTCTCGATCAAAAGTTATTAATAATTATTAACAGTTATTAACAATTATTGTCCCCTCTAGCTTCGATGAGGTCTTCGGATGGGCTGTTTTGTTAGTTTGGGATGTTTTGGTTGTTATGAGGAGTGATACGATTATGTCTGAGATGTCCTCTTTTGAGTCTTGCTGCGAAACCTGGTGGGATCTGTGACTGCCGCATGTTAAGGTTTTTCCATAAAATATTTACTGATTTTTGCAGCTTTTTCCAGGTATTAAATTCTGATAAACTTGATAACAACTTTTCATATCTTTCGGACAAAAAACTGCGCGTGTATCGAGGGTCTCATAGCGGGAGCGTTGAATTTGGGCAAACCTTCTAAAAATTCAATGGTTCTGAGCAACAAACGCAGTGGGTTTGGGCAAATTTGCCAAAATTTTATAAACACATTATTGCGTCTGTCAATTACACGTTACACGCTTCTGTGAAATTTAGCTTTAGGCAGTGAAAATACCAGGTTTTTCGCACTCCCTTACAAACTATAAAAGTCTATTAAAAAATTTCTGTCTACGTTATAAACGTCTTTAAAAAAATTTATCATACAGCAGTGATCCAAAAAAAAAAAAAATTCTTTCGAAATCGATAGAATTTTAGACATTGTTCGAAACCAGTGGTTTATCGATATCTTAACTCCTTTTATGCACTAAACAGGTGGATTACTACAAAATTTGTAGTCTATTTAATAGACTAACATGAGAATTACTGCAGCTCATGGCTTTTTATCCCCTCCAGATCTTGTGGACGGGTGGGGTTTTGGCCTTTTTAAATTCAAATGTTTTTAATGATGAAATATGAAATTTCTACTAAAAGTATTATTACCGTAACTGTATGAATAATGCCACCAAATAGTTAAAAAAAAAAAAAAAAAAAAATTGAGAAGTTCTTACTGAGAAGGATTAGCAATTTCGTATTAATACTGAAGTTGAGGAATTTCGCGGTATGATCCACCTCGTATGTTCCAAAAAGGCAAGTGAACGACATTTCACTTTTTTTAAATCACGAATTTTGGTTAATTTTCCGAAATTTCAAATATTTGTGACTACATTTTTGGATTTTAAAGGTTTATTCGATCAATGTTTTTTTTAACGGAATAAAAATTAAATATTTTAATAAAATTGCCTGTTTATTATACGGTTTCCAGATTTTAAGACAAGATTTACGTATTTTTGGGGTGCAAAACCCATTTCTGGAGGTTTCGGGCCCATCCAATCTCACGGTAATCGAAAAAAAAAATCCCCAGAAAAAAATCCCCAAAAACAAAAATTGAAAAAATTGAAAAAGGGAGAAATCCGAATGCATAAAATTTTATATTTCATGATAATAATAACAAATAAAATCCAAAGAGGTATGATTTTTCGTCAGGAGGTGTATAAGCCCGGTCTCAGGATTCATGAAGTCTGAAAAAGCGCTAACATACACGAATTTTGGCATCAATATACGGACGCCAACGGAGATGAGGTGTCAACCGTATATGAGAATAGAACGGGGCAGTGAACAGAAATTTGGAAGACGATCGAGGTATGCAGGAAAAAGAAAAGTAATAATTCCCTGTTATCTAACTGCTTGGTCAATATCCTGCTGGCTTTCCGACCTTTCTCGAACTTTTTTCCGGGGATTTTTATTCCGTGAATCGACCTCACTGTGGATTTGTGGGGCTTCTCATGTCTCTTTTGAATGACCTCAAATGGGCGAATGGGGTGTCGTTTTTGAGTTAATTTTACAAAGAATCCACTTTAAAGAGTTCATCATCTGTCCAACCCCTGTACAGGTTTACTTTTTTTTTTTTCCTGTGTTAATTTTAAATGTTTCTATCAATAGTTTTTTATTGATATGGAATTCGTGCTCGAATAATACAAAAGAATAAATCGATCCAACTGACCGGCTCAACTTCTGAAATGCGGAACTTCGACGTTTCGGCGTCACCCCGACGAGGAGACCAACGGAGTTTCCCAACGGCGAACAATGAAGCCAGTCAGACCTTGAAAAGCGCCTCTCTACCTCGTCAACGGCTTTAGTCAAGTCACGGCTTTTCCAAACGGCCTCAGGACAAGTGAACGCTCCGCAATAAAGGGGGAGAAGAAAAAAAAAATTGTTTCCACCCCATAAAACTCCAAACTATTAATTTTTAATGGGTTACCCTCGAACGAAAACCTTGCAATATTCCAGACTCAATTCCCTCTCCGACCTACTTTCATATCTGAACTTGAATGAGGGATACGGTAAACAGTTTGTTACTTGAGATAGGTCGGGGCTTAGCCGGATAGGTCAGGTCGGTTCCGCTGCAATGTACGACACCTGTTTGCCTCAAAATAGCATTTTAGTGCAGGTAAGGGACCTACGTGAATTCCGTTTCGTTATATTCTACCTCAATATCAACCATCATTTTCCACTACAAACAACAATTTACATTACAGAAAACTTTACCTCGTTGATTTTGCGTAGGTCTACTTCAAATTTCTTAATTCTGACCAAATAATAAAATAGAAAACCCGAATTTTGCCTCATATGAGATATGTAGGTTTTATTGCTTTATGCTGTAATGGTTGGTCCCCTTAGCGTGCACTCAGTTCTAGAATTTCGAAATACTGAAGCTCTCAAATGTGATGAGCGAGGACTTTGTTGGGTTGATCTTCACCTTCCATTTTTTTAGCCACTCTTCAGCTTTGGCCAAGTGTCTCTTCAGGTGCCATCTTGCCTCCATGACGGTGTCTCCTGAAGCGAGTATTCCTATGTCGTCTGCAAACTGGGCCAGAAGCTTGTCACTCGTACCAGGGAAGTCATGGCAGTAGGCGTTGTAGAGAAGCTTACTCTAGTGTACGCTAATAACTGCGATATTTTCTGAATGTTTTCCGTCTTTGCTCTGTAGCTCTTAATGTATGTGCTCTTGCGCAAAGGCCTCTGTTTACCTTTTTTAAACTGGATGACATAAGCTACAGTTTAAGACAAACCGCAGGTCTGTATATTTAATAGTTTTTGAGATGCAGCTCTCCAAAGTTGGCCATTCTTTTCAAATTTGCCTAAAAAGTTAAAACAGTTTTAACTTAAAGTTACTGTAAGTAAGTGTCCGACCAAATCACGTTAACTTTATCTCACGACTTTATCTTGTCCTAATACATTCGACATTCTTGTCTAAATTCGGTGACGCTATAGGGAAATGTACGTCGGGGACATCATGTTTCTGGGGCATCGTCGACTTAAAATTAACTCCGCTTATTAATACTCGGGGCATTGGGCTACCTCGGTCTTGAAGGAGGGGGAGGCTGTCGGAGTGACTTTTTTTCCTAGAAAGATTGAAGCAATCCGGTCGGTGGCCCGTTCAAAAAGAGGAATTGCCAGCCTTAACGGGGTCACACTTTTCCAACAGGAGTTTTCACGCGATGCCAAGTCGGATTGGTCCGCGCTACCGGTCGCAACGCGGACAATCTATGGCCACGCCAAAGGCGGTAAAAGTGTGTTTGTAGAATACAAATGTCAGGCAAGTCATTTTTGAGCTTTGAAAGACAACAATTGTCGATTAATTCCGCCGAGACAGTTACTTTTATACAATAAATTAAAGAAAAAATCCAAAAGGTTTTATTATTATTCTTGTTTAAATTCTGCAAAAACTAATTCTAAATCACGTCGAGATCGTAAAAAAAAAACGCTGCAAATTTTACACAAGGGTTTATTATTCTTTGATATAGGTTACTTGTGCAGAAATTAAATTCTGTCAATGAAAAAAATTAAAAATTTTTTTTTTGATTTTTTATTTCAAAAAAATTTTTTTTTTGGATTTTTTTGTTCAAAAATGTGTTTTTTCAAAAATTCTGTATTTTTTACTCAATACATATTTAACATCCTGGGATCCTTCAAAAATCCCTTTTTTAGGGTATCCTTGGGAACATGGTGATAAATATTGCGGAATTTTTTGAGCACCTTTGTGCTGGGACCAATGTGTTGTGGCTGGAGGACCAGTGGGAAGAAGAGGAGGGCGACGATCAGGCCTAAGCAGCAGGCGCGCATTAGAGGTAGGCGACTTCCAATTCAATTTGAAAGGGTTCCCGGTGTCCAATTTACAAATTTCTTTTGTGTAAATGTTTGTCAAGTTCTATAGAAAAATAAAATAAAATAAAAAAAATTTCGATTTTTTGGCCGAAAAACGTGACCAGTCCCCTTAAAGCTTACGACACTGGCTACAGCATTTTGAGCAAAAAGTAGGTACTATATCCATTATTTTACAGGATTTCTCAACTTCTCAAGCCATTTATGAAGGATTTTCAATTATTTAAACTGTATTTTTTTAGTTTGTTGGTATAAACTTCAATATAAAGATTGTTGGCAGGCCTGGTGAAATCTCCAGGGATGCTTCCATACAGCGTTGCCAACCCTACCACAATTGTGGTAAATCTACCGCTTTTCAATCTCATCTACCACTCTACCGCTTTGGCACTCAAATCTACCACTTTTTGACATTTTTCTCAAATCGCACTGTTTCATACCGATTTTGGTTTATTATTCTTGGAATAATACACCTATGTAATCGCGACGGAGGTCGACGACTCCGATCGGCCTCAAAATTTGACATTATCCGAGATTCCAAAACAGATATGTCCATCGGCCGTACGCCGTCCGAGCCGTTTTGGGCAGTAGGAATTTTTTTTTAATCTGAAATTTTGACAGAATACTCGGTTTGCCATCTAGTTGTGCGCTATGAGGCTAAAATGGGCCTGCGGGAGGGTTTTTTAAAGGCTTTTGTCTATGGGATCGAGTTAGGTGTCGTTTTCGAAGTATTTTTGGACGTAGAATCCATTTTTGGGGGTCTCTGAACGGATCGATTTCACTTTGGGGATCTATAGGGCTTTCATGGGGCAACAAATGGGATTTTTTAAGGATCCCAGAAAGGCAAATATTGTCCAAGTAAAACAAAAAAAAAGAAAAAGAAAAGAAAAAAAAGAAAAAAATAAAAACTAAAAAAATTCATTGACAGAATTAATTTTCGCACAAGTAACTTATATCAAAGAATAATAAACCCTTGTGTAAAATTTGCAGCGTTTTTTCTTGTACAGATATGGTATACCTGTACCTACATCTACCGCTTTCTACCGCTTTTCTGCAACTTTTCTCCCGCTTTTTGATCCAGACAGGTTGGCAACACTGCTTCCATAACGTTGAAATAATTAAAAACTTCTCGGCAATGTTTTGATGAAGCTGAGTATTTAGTGCCGTGTTTTTTGTTAATTTCACCAGAATATGAAGTGTGCAGTGTCAGAAACATAAAAAGCTGCAAATTTTACACAAGGGTTTATTATTCTTTGATATACGTTACTTGTGCAGAAATTTAATTCTGTCAATGAAAAAATTTAAAAAAAAAATTTTTTTTTTGGATTTTTATCTCAAAAAAAATTTTTTTTTTTGGTTTTTTTTGTTCAAAAATGTGTTTTTTCAAAAACTCTGTATTTTTTACTCGAAAAATATTTAACATCCTGGGATCCTTCAAAAATCCCATTTTTAGCCCCACGAACGCCCTAAACATCGCCCCAGTGAAATCGGATCGTTCCGGGACCCCAAAAAATGGATTCTACGTCCAAAAATACTTCGAAAACGACACCTAACTCGATTCCATAGCTAAAAGCCTTCAATAAACCCCTCCCGTAGCCCCATTATAGCCCCATAGCGCCCCACGGGTTTGAGCGATCGGACTGAAAACCTTGCGGGCACAACTAGATGGTAAACCAAGTATTTTGCCGAAATTTCAGATTTTTTAAAAAATTCCTACTGCCCAAAACGGCCTGGACGGCGGACGGCGTACGGCGGACGGCGGACGGACATTTCGGATTTAGAATGTAGACCTCTTGAAACGGATAATGTCAAATTTTGAGCCCGATCGGAGTCGTCGACCTCCGTCGCGAAAACATAGGTGTATTATTCCAAGAATAATAAACCAAAATTCAAATTTGAAAAACTGTATAGTACTTACTTGTACAGTGTTTGGACACATGAGGAACCCCTAAAAATGGATTAATGGGTTATGCGCACTAAATTACATTGAAACCATCATCCTTCAAATCGTCATTTTTTGTCCCTTGTCTGGGATCCCTAAAAGTTGATTCTACGTTCCAATAAGAGTGTCATTTATCGAATTTGTAAACCTTGCTATAACGAAGTAAGAATAACAAAAAGAAAATACGATGAGAAATTGGAAGGCGTCACAGATTATTGAAGGTGTAAAACTCGTTTTCCCTTATTTTTAAATACAGGATAATCGTTTTCAAGAAATCGGATTTCAATTTTGGATTCAGCCCGAAAAAATATATGGGAAAACGATACTGAAAAATATAGGTTAGTTGAGTCATTTGAGAGACATCAGCTGTGATGAACGAAAAATTTGGTTTCCCCTATGTAATTTTGCCTTCTCACCGTCTTTTGACCTTGTTACAAATTTTTTTTTAAATTGGTTTAAAACCCAATTTTCAAGCGAGCGGTCAGGTAGGAAACTCAAGAAAGTAGGAGGGCTGTGAATGGATGGTCATTAGTAACTAATAACTGTTATTTATCAACTTCTAGCGCTCATAATATGATATACGGCTTACATTATAAGCCGTATATTATATGCCGTATCACGATAGTAAACGTGTAAAAGTCCATAAGTTTAATTTTGGTTTATTATTCTTAGAATAATACACCTATGTTTTCGCGACGGGGGTCGACGACTCCGATCGGGCTCAAAATTTGACATTATCCGTTTTAAGAGGTCTACATTCTAAATCCGAAATGTCCGTCCGCCGTCCGCCGTCCAGGCCGTTTTGGCCAGTAGGAATTTTTTTTAAAATCTGACAAAATACTTGGTTTACCATCTAGTTGTGCCCGCAAGGTTTTCAGCCCGATCGCCCAAACCCGTGGGGCGCTATGGGGCTATAATGGGGCTACGGGAGGGTTTTTTTTAAGGCTTTTAGCTATGGGATCGAGTTAGGTGTCGTTTTCGAAGTATTTTTGGACGTAGAATCCATTTTTTGGGGTCCCGGAACGATCCGATTTCACTGGGGCGATCTTTACGGCTTTCATGGGGCTAAAAATGGGACTTTTGAAGGATCCCAGGATGTTAAATATTTTTCGAGTAAAAAAATTTAATACAGAATTTTTGAAAAAACACATTTTTGAACAAAAAAAACCAAAAAAAATTTTTTTTTTAATTTTTTCATTGACAGAATTAAATTTCTGCACAAGTAACGTACCTATATCAAAGAATAATAAACCCTTGTGTAAAATTTGCAGCGTTTTTTATATTTTATTCGATTTTTAACTTTTTACGATAATTGTAAAAGTCCGTTAGTGAAAGATCGAATAAAATAAGGAAAAAAAAACTTACGGACTTTTACTATCTTATTATGCTACTTTTTGAAGGTTTCGGACCTTTTTTGTACTACACTCGCCCAAACGTTTCAATAGGTGAAGCAAGATTGAGATAAGGATATAGTAAAACTATGTTGAATGCTCTGTAGTGAACCACGCCTGTAACACCCGCTTCGCCACCAGAGCGCTCTCATTTCAATCCCGTCCACCGTCCCTATAAGGGTTCCCTTATGACGTTTTATTTCGCTGCGCTCTGAGACAGGCCACTGCCCGGGGACGCGATTAGCACCGAGGAAGTTCTCCCCAGATTGGTCGACTATTTTTACACCCCCCCCCCCCCCCCCCCCCCCAGACACACACACCTAAATTCGCACTCAGAAACGTCAACGGCCCAAAAGACGTTCAGAGGGGATGAATCATAAGAAAAATATTCCCCCCAGCTGCGATTAAGGGACAAAAGGCTCTGCGTAAAATTGATCACTTTTTACATTCAACGCTTGATCTAAACTGCAGAAAATTTCCCATGTATTAAAAGTCAAAGCTAATTGTACAAACGCTGAATAGTTCAGGTAGCCCCCAACTCCCACGAATCGACTCTACGTTCAACATTCGAATCAAGTTATTGTTGATGTCCATATTTCGGAAAACAATATCTCACTCGACGCGTTGGAGAGCCCTTTGAAAGTGATAAGTCGTCGTTTTCACGTGGTTGCTTTAGAGTTGGATACGTTATTTGTGGAAAAATTCAATAGTTACTATTGACTGACGAGGACATGGGGCCGTTTTGGGCCCCATTAATTCTAAATCGGTTAAAACTTATTAAAAATAACTCAGGAGAACGAAGAATTTTTTGTTCCGAAAATCAACCACAGTCATGTACAGATACACCAACAGTTAATTCTGTCAACCGTTTTCACCGGTGTTTTGCATTTGATGATAATTATCATTTTATTATTTCATTTTCATCGATCATCGATTTTAGTGGCTATGGTGATTAAATATTTATTCACCACAAAGCATCATTAAATGATCTTTAGGCAGCTATTAGAAAGTAATTCAATCAAACAAGACTTTTTTGATTCATTATCGCATGGAAAAAATGCTGCAAACTTTATCATCCTTTGGTATAAATCATGAAAAAACTTCATTCTACGTAAAAAAAATTTTATTTAAATATTTATATAAGGTAGCAGAAAATAAAAATTAAAAATAAGAAAATCAACAACAAATTTAAAAATAAAAAATAAAGAAACAGTATCCCTTTATACTTCAAGGAAATATATAAATATAGTCCAGGAAATATATAAATAATTTAAAAAATATATTGATAATACGGCTCCAAGAACTAAGGCATTATTATTGTGTGATGTGCGTTAGTTCTTATAGTCATGCGATATAAATATCACAGTAAAATATACTAACCTAATTTAATTTACTAACCTCACCTTTTATTTCAATAAGATTCGCATTTGCCTAAAGGTATAAGTGCCTTCCGGTCCCCTCTAGTGTTAATTTGGACTACGTTATCCCTCGTTTCTATGACCTAAATGACCTGTCTTGTAATATCCACACTCCATTGCTCACATCATCATCAGATCATAGAGTTGTACCTTAACGTGGAGTTCGAAATAGTATTTTACCCATTTAATCATAGCTGTTTTGTTGCAGGAATTATGACACTAACAAGAACGCCGTGTGACCTGGACACGATGAGCCTGTTCCAAGACCTGAAACTCAAAAGGCGGAAGGTTGACTCAAGATGTTCCTCTGATGGTGAGATTTCATACCTTTTTTCACTTTTTTTTTTAACTTTTGTTGAAAATTACTCCGTTGGTGGGTTTCGATAGCGAAGTGCGTGCAATCCTTTATGCATGCATTCTCGGTGACTCTAAAGACTATTTTTGGTTTTGCGAATGGGGTTTTCCAAGAACCTTTCCAATGCCGATTCCCGGCTTATCTGTTTCATTTCGGGTTGTGCGACTCAGGGCGAAGGCAATGACCCTCATTACCAAGCCTTGAACGCCCTTCTCAAACTGCCCTTATGGCCATGACATTGTTCGGAGAAAGGCCTGGGGTAATTTTGCACAAATGCGCCTACCTGGGTCGGTAACGGTACCTGTTAGCCATTTTCCGGTTTTGGTGACTTTGGGAAGTATCGCCAGTTTGTTATGAGTCGTGGAAGTGTAAACATTCAGTCTTGCAATATGTCGGACGAGCTGGCCTGCTGGGAGCTTCTGCCTGAGGACGCCAGGCATTTTTTCGCGTTAATCGGAGGTACGTGGCAGGTTTTAGCAATTAAACACCATTTAGGTATTTAAAGTTTCCGATAGGTCTGGCTCTGTGAAATCCTCTCGAGGCTTCTCTGACGTTTGGTTTGAACTGCCGTCTGTTCATTCACCTCGCCTTGTTTTTCAGTTTGAGTATTTTTTTCAACCATTTACTGTCAACTCGATAGCAATCGGAATGATATGCATCTTGAAGGGAACTTGGCTACAGTGAAAGTCAACCGAAGGTGTCCCGATCTTCAAGGTCCCATAAAACATGTCTTTGTTTGTCTCTTCTTGTTTTCGAAATGCACATCTGTTACCAGCACCTTTATGAACTTATCGGCGTATTTCACGGTTGTGAGGTTTCAAGTGCAGTTGAGTCGGATGTTGCCAAACAGTGTTTACCAAGAGTGGCATTTCAAGTCCCAATGTTCTTACGCGAGTCAAGTATGAAGATGATGGATGTTAGATTAAACGTGGGTTTATCATTCTTTTTCATCAAACTTTTTTTTTTGTAAACGGTGTTAGACACATGAATCGATTCATTTTGGAGTGTTAGGACCGTTGCGGTCCCCCATTATTGATTCTAAGGCTAAAACCCTTTTTGTAGGCTGGTGTGATGCGAGCGGGCTAAAACCTGAAGGAATCCTATTAGTACAGCCCATACCACCGTACTGTATGGGTGTAGTTCAGTCAGATGGTGATCATAAGACTTATGATGACCACTTAGTGACTTTTTCGTAGCGAAATTGAGGTAGCACTTGGGGTTTTCAACTGGCTAGGTACTATGTTTTTTGAGTTGCTGAAACCGAATCTGAAGTTTGCTGCCTTCTAGCTGGTCGGCGTCAGGTCGAAAAACGTCGAGGTTTGGGACGTTTTCTCGGCACCCCCAAATAGTTCTTGTCCTGACGTCTGGGCTATGAGTTCTGGGTTTCTCAAAATGAATCTGGTAACTCCTTGCAACCCATTTCTGCATAACGTCTCGATTCCACGCGAAATTCACACCGTCACATTTTGCAAAGCTCACTTGCAAAAATCCTGTTGAAGTGCCCGTAATTTGTGACGAACTGACTGGTGCAGCCTGCAGGTCCGTTACGTGTAAAAGGAAAAAACGTAATTAGAAGTGTTGTGGTAATTACAATCACGAAGCAAGGAAACCCCGAGATGGCTATCAAGAGTCCATTGTTCCCTAAGAGACTGCGCACGTATTAAGCCGTTGATGGCTGGGGGATGCATAGGAGTGGTAGATGTGGATGAGGCGCAATATGTTTGGCAGGAGGGTGTACAGTGATAAATTGATGTTCAGTCGCAGATTCGTCAAATTCGTTCTTAATGCGTTTCTGCCGGCGGTGGAATCTCTTTGAGACATCACTTGAGCTCTCACAGGGCGTGATGATACGATTAACGATGTCGCGTAGTCCAGTCGGCGTTGTTTATGACGGGTTGGCGATCATGTCTTGGAGGATAACCGATGCACTTTTCATGGGAGGGGGTAGGAACAAAATAGTTGAGGAGAATAGTCGGGAGGCTAGAAGACTGGCGAACAACCCAAGGTCGGGAGACTGCTTCCTCCTACTCCTACCGGGGGTCGTGCGATTACGGCGTAGCTGAGGTCGTAAGCCGTCGGGACAGACTCAGCAGACAGACAACGGGATTTCACTGGCAAATGTAACGACCACGAAACATTTCTTGGCACATTCAATATGCGTCCGGAAACTACAATTATAGAAAATCTCCTACGCTCCTAAAGCCAGAGTTCATCGCTACTGAGTAGGTAACCAATGAGAGAATCTCTTCAGAAACCACAAACATCTCCGGGAATTACCACTTCAAACAGCCAATTTCGAAGGCTGTGTAAAATACAACTTGTTTTGACGCAAGTTGGCCAATAAGTAATTTTTAACGTGAGGCCACCACTAAGCCGTTTTCCTACCAAACAGTTATTAAACGATATACCCGTAAAACCCGGCTATTTCCCAAGTCCGGTTGATGGCAACGAATTGCAACAGCTTTCAAAACTCATTCCATTCAGTAATTTCTACACATCACTTTTTTTAGAATTGCGACATTTTTCGTAACGTTATGTTTTACGATGATGTGTTTTTTCCAAGCGCCGTTTGATGTTCGCTGTGTTAATGCGCTGGTTCGTAATTCACAAATCATGCTGCTTATTTACAAGTTTTATTTTTTATGGCAACCTTGACTCAAATCGAAGTCGACAACGTCTAGCCCGACAACCTTGGGAAAACTTGAGTTTTCGCAATTCAGATGGTTTTTTAATGCACGAGTATGAATGTGAAAGCTCGTCGTACCGGTCTGTCTTCGGAAGATTTACGTCCAACGTAGATGTTACTACCGTGGATGTTTTATTGTATTGTGTTGGTACTCTTTGTGTTGTAAACAGCCTGTCGGCCTGCGAGTGAACAGGCTCAAAGGTGTTTGTATAGTGTAACCATCTTCATTCTTTTAGATTTATCCAGGAAAACGTTAGGGGTTTTGTTGAATGGGCGCCCACCTTGTCGCTACGCCAAACAACCCCCGCCAATTCTGTCCTGGCCTAATATCCAACAACTCTCTAGTAACTAAGAATTCGCGTTGATTTTCGTTCTTTAAAGTTAGACTCCCGACGAAGATATCACGGGAGAGACACTTATAAGCTGTAGTTGAAAGAAAGGGTTTTCGTAGGTTGCCCATGGGCAGTGTTGCCATGAAAAGATGCCTGTGATCCCCCCCCCCCCCCCCAACCCATTCAAACTTTAGATAACATCTCCGGCGACCTCTTAAATACCGCATTTTAAAATGCTCTTGTCTCTTATAACCCCTGTCTAATTTCTCAATCCTACCGAAAATAATTTATTGTCCCTGTAGGATTGCTATAACAAGAAGCACGACAATTCAAATTGAAGGACTTGCGTACAAAGGACCTAAATGCTGGAATTTAAAATAAAAGTTATTGTATTTTTAATTTCAACTACAGTCCAATAATGTAATTATTTTAACGTTAATCAAAGTAACTATTTTTTAATTGTTAACGTGAATTGCCAAACTATTATTATTTTTTAAAGTATTAATTTGCAGCGTTCGTATCCGTGTACCCAGTTCTCCCACAGGAATTTGTTGAACTGCGGCTGCAAACAAAGGTTTTAAACTCCTGATCATCGTAGTTCGAAGCAAATAATCTGTGCACAGAATTTGAGATTCCCAGGAAATCAAAGAGTCGCTTGGAAATTCCCTCCGAAGACAATAAACTCTCGTAAACAATGGCGAAGATCCATAAAATTCTTTATCTCGTCGCAAAGGTTTTTTTTTTTTTTTTTCAACCGTTCAATCCCTCCAGCCGGCCCTCCTTGAAGCGCCGTAAGAAATCGCTTCAACCCGGCCGAAGGTAACGGGAGTAGTTGTTTTCTCGGGTGCAGATAAATTCACAGTCGTAAGAAGCCGCCCGAGCTCTCCCAACTGCAGTGCTGGCTTCACTCCAAACCAGTTTGTTTCAACAGTCGTCAGTCTTTTTGCGGTTCTCGTTCGCGTTTCGCCGGACCCGGTAGATTTTTTTTTTCTGGGCGGCCTTTTTCATCTGCCGAACGCGAGTTTCGTGATGGAGTGATTGTGGAAGGGCTGAAAGATTAATATCAAATAGCGGAGTTAACATGAATACAAAACCTAGGAGTGGTTTGCATTGTTTGGGCGTGCCCATTTTTTAAAACACTCCGAACAAACGATTTCATCACGTTCTGCCGGTGTAAACGCTATTAGAGAAGAAAATACCGGAGATGCGGTGACTCTTCTTCGCTTGATGTAACGATTTAACTGTGCAATTTCAAAGTCAACCGGAGAAGTCGGAATGACTGAAAATAGTCGTAGAAACTGCCTCTGTTGGCTCTTGAAGGACGCCGAACGGCCATAACATCGAGAACCGAGGAACAGAGCCTGCTTTTAGACCTTGACGGAGTCAACTGGAATGGGAAAAACGACCGAGTGAGGAGCGAGGAAGTCAGGAAGCTCCTACGGCTCACCTTTTTCGACTGACTGCCCTGATGAGTTTTATGGGAGTTGAACCCAATTGCGGGTGCGTTGTTTGTAGAGTTTTATGAAAACTTAAAATTGTTTCGTGTGTTGAGCGGAGGTCCAATGCCGCATACTCCACGTTCCCCGCCGCTCGTTTGGGTGAAAACAATTCCGAAGATGCTGCTCTAGATGTGAGGGTGTCACCTGATCTTCTCCACTGGAGGCGTAGGGTCTGATCAGCGCATTGTCACTGGAGACGTCCACATACTATACTCCTTCAAAATCCTCGACAGGGATCGTCAATTCCCGCAATTTGGTTCGCAGATGGGAGCTGCTGTGGGTCCTGGCGACGATGCAATTCTGATTCGGAGATCCCCAAGTCTAAAGCATTCACTGAAGTAGAAGAGGGATCCTTAAGTCTTGTCCAGATCCAGGGAAAGGATATCGATGTCGACATTATCAAAGTATTGATATTTTCCTTGCGCTATTCAATATTTTGATATCGATATTCCATGTTCAATAATATCGGAATATCGAATTTACTGGTATTATCAGTGAGAATGCTTTTCAAGTTTTGTATGGGCATTTTGGATTGTATTACCGATAATGGAAGGGTTTAGGAAAGTGTTCAAGAAATCACTTGAGTAAAAGGAGCAATAAAGGAAGCTGTTATCTGTGGAGAGGCGTTCTGCATGAAGAATCGAAAATGATGATTGAAAAAAGGGCTTGGGACGAATTGCGACACATTGTTTTCGGGGTTCCCTAGGTCGGACCCACGAAGGGTTGGATTACGCTTCGAAAACGAAGTCGTTATTAGCACGGTCGTAAAAATGACCGTTACGAGTACCTGAGATGGCCCTTTGAGACACTCTATAAGCAAGGCCCCCTACACGAAGCACAGCTATATTATGAGTAGGCCTATAGGGAAGAAAACGAGAGTACTAGCGATTCTCCCACTAACATACTAACATAGCTAATAAATTAGTTATATATTAATGTCAAATTAATGTCAACGATGGGCGTATTCGTATTCGTATTTGCGAATACGAATATCACCCAAAACACACCCAACCTGCGAATACGAATACGAATTTATTCGTATTCTCAACTGTAAATACGAATATTCGGATTCTCAACTGTAAATACGAATATACGTATTTTCGGACGTATAAATACGAATATTCGCCGAAAACATTTGCGAATATTCGTGTTCTCGATGATGAAATACTCAAATCGGTTCAAACTACGTTTGAACATACCAGAAAAAATGAAAATACACTCGTATACCGTCGTCGTATTCGCAGGAAAAAAAATCCGATTCTCACTTATCCAGGTAATTCCAACTTATCAAGGTTAGTGATGGTCAGGGATGGTTAGGGGTGTTAGGGATGGTTAGGGGGGTTAGGGATGGTTAGAGATGGCTAGGGATGGTTTGGGATGGTTAGGGAGGGTTAGGGGGGTTAGAGATAGTTAGGGATGGTTAGAGATGGTTAGGGATGGTTTGGATGGTTAGAGATGGTTAGGGGGGTTTGGGATGGTTAGGAATGGTTAGGGGGTTAGAGATGGTTAGGGTTGGTTAGAGATGTTTTAGGATGGTTAGAGATGGTTAGGGATGGTTAGAGATGGTTAGGGGGGTTAGGGATGGTTTGGGAGGGTTAGGGATGGTTAGGAATGGTTAGGGGGGTTTGGGATGGTTAGGATGGTTAGCGATGGTTAGAGATGGTTAGGGGGGGTGTGGGATGGTTAGGTGGGTTTGGGATGGTTAGGGAGGGTTAGGAATGGTTAGAGATGGTTAGAGATGGTTAGGGATTGTTAGGGGGGTTAGGGATGGTTAGATATGGTTAAGGATGGTTAGAGATGGTTAGGGAGGGTTAGGGATGGTTTGGTGATCCTGTTGGAATAATCTGCCATAACTGGCTAAGTAAGAATCACCTGGATGAGTGAGAATGTCCTGGATAAGTGAGAATTACCTGGATAAGTGAGAATTACCTGGCTATGTGAGAATCACCTGGCTAAGTGAGAATCCCTTGATTCACACTGATTGAACACTGATTTATTAGGTACCTGTTTCATTGGTTTGAAAAGTATTTTGTCAAAATTTCAGATTTAACGAAAAATTTATACATCCCAAACGGCCTGGACGCCGGACGGACATTTCGGATTTTGAATGTAGATCTCTTGAAACGGATAATGTCAAATTTTGAGGCCGATCGGATTCGTCGACCCCCGTCCAAAAATATAAATTATTCCAAGTAAATTATTCCAAGAATAATAAACCAAAAGTGGTAGGTAACTCATTAGTGCTGAAAATTACTTATATTATAAGTAATGAAATTTTGGTGATGACCTATACCAAAAGACCTAAGTCAAGAGTTTTATTTTACTGCAATTTAGTATCTCTCAATCCTGGACTCCGGGCAGTCGGCCTTCTCACTTGAATTTAGGTAGCCATTGAGTATTGACCACTTGAGGAGGTTCTGGCAGAGGTCATAAACAGCTCGCCTTCGTCAAATCGGATTAGCCCGTTGACACCTAAAGGTCTTCGAGACTGCCCAGGTATAAGTCCAGGTATGGGCAGAAACCATGTGTCGCAATTCGTCTTTTACCGAAAAAAGGCCTTTTTGAGCAATCCTTCTTAATCCTGCTCGTCTCTGCATGTACCCCAAAATGTTTTCAGCAATTATATTTGATATAAGGAGAAATTGAAAGTAGAACGCTGCAAATTTTACACAATGGTTTATTTGAAAAAGGTTACTTGTACGACAATAATTAATTCTGTGCGAATAAAAAAATGTTTGAAAAAAAAAAAAGCTGTACATTGTTCGGACAGATGTGGGACCTCGAAAAATGGATTACTCGTCCAAAATTACCTACTCGGAAAATATTTGACCTGCTGGGATCCTTCAAAAATTCCAATTGTAGCCCCAAGAAAGCCTCATAGATCCCCTCGGTGAAATCGAATCGTTCTAGGACCCCCCCAAAAATGAATTCTTCGTCCAAAAATACCTCAAAAACGACATGATGCCCCGAGTTGATCCCCTCGGCGGAATACCGAAAAACACATTCTGTGTTTCATTGGTTTGATCCTTGATGATAACATTAACAATCCGGGCGTCTGGGCGAGCCCTCCTTAACACCCAAAGTGTACCTACTAAAGTAAGTAAGTAAGTAAATACACTGCCAAGGTCATGGCACAGAAGCTTCCTCGTGATCTTCACGACACGTCACCATTAAAATTTTCTAAGACCAGAGACGACCGATTCCATGAGTACCTACTTGTATTGGTTCTTGTTTCCCATGCTTTCTCATCTTTTAAGTGCTAACTAATTTCCTCATAAGCCCTGATGAAGGCAGTACATTAGCCGAAAGCTCGGTGCTAGAGGACATGTTTGAGTTTCTTTTGACCTAATGCCCGATACATTGAAAACTAGAAGGACCTTTCCTGCGCAATCCCTGAAAATCTGACCAAAATCCGTTCGAAATTGACGGAGTTTACTGTAACAAGAAAATTTACGTTCGCGCATGCGCTGAGCGTACCGCTGATTCAATCATGACAATCAATCTGATTCAATCAATGATAGGGGACCATATGGGGCATAAACCACACTATCCCTGAAAATTTCATTGAAATCCGATCAAAATTGTGGAAGTTACGGCTGTGGAAGGAAATGCGGACAGACAGACACGGAACCAAATTTGTTCACGAGGCTCTGAAACGCAAAATGCGAGTAGATATTTAGATTTTGTAGAATTTCATTTTTTTTTCTCATTTCAAAAGTGAATACAATGCTTCCGCTGCCTTGCAGACTCGGAAGCAAAATATAGTTAACCACACCTACTTAGTCACAGGCGGCAACTTTTTTTGTTTTGTTGTTGGTTCGTCATTTTTGGAATAATTCACTTACCTATGTGTACGGGGGTCGAACATTTTTAACGGCCTCAAAATTTGACATTGTACGTTTCATGACGCGTAAATCTCAAAAATCAAAAAAAAAATCGTTTCACTTTCCTTTCTCTAGATTTTAAGGTTTTTCGAACGTAATAAGAGAATAAATAGATTACTATAGGATTTTTGAGCAAATATATCGAGCATAGAACAGATGTTTTTCGAGCATATTTGAAAATTTTATTGAGCGTGTCAATCCGAGCTCTAGTGATGAGAGCTTTCCACGTGGGAGCATCTTGAGTGGAAATGGTACAAAGCGGTGTGGAAAGTTTGCACACGTAAAAAATCAGCGAGCGAGGAATTGTGCTGGCGTCACGCGTTTCTTGTGATCGGATGTTAGCCCAAGTTCTTTGTCTTTTGAACCGGTGTGTTCAAAAATCAAAACCAGATGATTCCAAAACAAATCTTCCATTTCACGGGTTTGTTCTTTTCGTTGCAGGAGAAAGCATTGCGGAAACGAGCACCTCCTCTCCGGACCTCGTGGCACCCGGATCGCCCTCCAGAGGGCTCGACCACCCACCCGTGACCACTTACCTCGGTAGGTCAAATCTTTTCCCACTGCGGCCCGCCGACGTTTCCTCTCCGGCAGTTTGTCACCGCGTGAGTTTGGTTTTTGCAGGTGAGACCATAGCGGAAACGACAAGAGCCTCCCCTGAGCTGGCAGCTTCAGGATCACCCACCAGAGGGATTGATCACCCCCAGGTGACCTCTTCCCCAACACCCATCCACAGGTCAGTTCCTATCGAATTTGCCTTTGAAACGAACAATTAATTTTTTTTAAATCATAAAAATGCCCCATTGCGAGATTAGCGATATAATAATTATATATCTAATAGATAGATAATAATTATCTATTATTATTATCTCACCAATGGACGAAGACTACAGATCCGCCACCACATCAGTATGAAGTGTTGGCAGGACGAAGTAGGACGAAGGACGAAGTAGGTTCGGTTATACAGTCACGCACAGCTGATGTGTCTTGCTGGTCCATTGCCTAACCAACACCTATTTCCTTCTCTGAAAAGTCCACACTTTGGAGACACCCTCTGAACCACTGAGGAGCAAGGATAGGAAAGTACTTACTTGAGAAATCCACAAATATTTAATATCCGGTTGTCTTTTAAGGGAATTAAACCCGAGGTGGGCGTAAGTAGTTATACGTGAGGAGGTGTTTCCACAATTTTATTTGTATTTAATATTGCTTTGAATGAAGGGAGGTAAGTCGAAGGAGTTACGTCCTAGGTCCTGCCACCGATGTAAAAACGCTGCAAATTTTACACAAGGGTTTATTATTCTTTGATATACGTTACTTGTGCAGGAATTTAATTCTGTCAATGAAAAGATTAAAAACATTTTTTTTTTTGGGGGATTTTTATCAAAAAAAGTTTTTTTTTTCAAAATGTTTCTTTTTCAAAAATTCTTTATTTTTTACTCAAAAAATATTTAACATCCTGGGATCCTTCAAAAATCCCATTTTTAGCCCCATGAAAGCCCTAAAGATCGCCCCAGTGAAATCGGATCGTTCCGGGACCCCAAAAAATGGATTCTACGTCCAAAAATACTTCGAAAACGACACCTAACTCGATCCCATAGCTAAAAGCCTTCAAAAAAAACCTCCCGTAGCCCCATTATAGCCCCATAGCGCCCCACGGGTTTGGGCGATCGGACTGAAAACCTTGCGGGCACAACTAGATGGTAAACCAAGTATTTTGACAACATTTCAGATTTTTAAAAAAAATTCCTACTGCCCAAAACGGCCTGGACGGCGGACGGCGTACGGCGGACGGACATTTCGGATTTAGAATGTAGACCTCTTGAAACGGATAATGTCAAATTTTGAGCCCGATCGGAGTCGTCGACCCCCGTCGCGAAAACATAGGACCTATGGAATAATACACCTGGTACAATACACTATTCCAAGAATAATAAACCAAAATAGCTGGTAAAAACTCAGAATACGTGCTGAATCGACTCGAATTGACTAAGTCCATTTTAATTCATACGATGAGTCGATTTAAAACTAAAATGATTAGCTTTGATTCACAGTAATAATTTTTTAGTCAAATATAGCCACATAATGCGTAACAAAGAAACATCAACGAGTTGAGTCATCTTGAAGAGCTCTTTACGGTTCTGGGGGGGGGGGGGGATAAAATAAAATAAAGATACGTATAATTTTATATCTATTATATATGAGTAATAATATATAAAACATATTGTTTTTAAATTTTTTAAAGTTTTCTGATCCTCGTAGGTTTTTTATTGCAACATCAATTAGGTACGACGTTGTGTTATGGAATTCGTTGTATCATCAATTTTAGCCTTCAGTTGAAGTTTTGGATTTTTTTTTAAAGGTAGCTTTCAGTTTTTTATTTTCCTTAGGTGTCTTACAGCAGCTGCGATTTTATTAATATCTGTTTAAATATGAGTATTAACTTCTGAATTTTTCAAGTTGTTTAATAACAAGACCACGCAACCATTAAAATATGCACTTGAATGCGATGGTACGCGTGTTTTCTACTTACGTACCTTGAAACGTAGAATCCATTAAGTAAGGAAAAAATGTTGGAACAGGAATTTTATTCGAGGCAGACAAAAACATTATGACGAGAAAAAAGAGATAAAACCAGATAATGACATTTCATGTCGCATCCAGCGTTCTGTCGTAATCATAGAAGCTCCAGCTCACAGATAGTTCCTAGTTTCCACGTTTTCCACGCGTGCGAAATGAGAAGCGAGATCTATCGACCAACGCAAGAATCAGAAACAAAAAATTCATGAAATACCAGTACCATGTACTGTTTCCGTCATAATAATTTTCATGCTCTTGGCTAATTCAAATCTTACTCAGTTTCATTCACTATCACGACCTGTCATTGTATCGACCTGATCTGACATGTCTTGCCCTAAAGCCAATTTAGGTCGTCCGTGCGAAAAGCCACTAATACTTGCCCCATAAAAAGAATCCTCGTTCGAATTATTATTTAGCAATAGGCCTGTAGCAACCTTCGATGAGTGTACCTACATTGACAAGTCCGTTATGGAAGCAGGTCTCAGGTCAAGGTTTTCCAGGATGAACAGGTGCCGTGGTTATTAATTTAAATTTATTGGAAGTATAAATATGTATTGATTCTGTGATAGTGTGCTTCGGAGAATCCATCCCAGTTTTTTCCCCTTGTCTCGAGATGTCTGATCCCGAAAAATTTCAAGGCGATTTCAATTCGGCATCCTTCAATCACTGAGTGGGTCAACTCAACTCCTCGCTGAAAATAAACTCGTTACACGTGTGCTCGGTCCGCAGGCCAAACTCGTTGTCTTGGTGATTTTCGAGGGATTCTCGTGGTCGTTGACACGGTGTCCTCGGCACGATTCCCCCCTACGAGCTTGACGATCATCAAGGCCTTTTCCAGTCCGTGGAAGAGTCGGCCGAGGCATTGAGTCGGTTGGTCCTAGGCCAAGGGCCTCACCCATAGTGGAAAAAACATAAAAACTTTTTGAACGTTTGAATGAGAGAAAAAAAAAAACGCTGCAAATTTTACACGACTGTTTATTATTCTGGTATAAATAGTACAAAACGCTGCAAATTTTACACAAGGGTTTATTATTCTTTAAATTTAAAATATCAATTTTAACGGAACTTTATTCCGAACATTTCAATTTTCGGGATCGGAACAGTTTTGGGGGAACCGAACAGAACGATATTTCGAGCCCTGGTTGGTACAGATTAGGGACCCTGAAAAATGGATTATGCGTCCAAATTTATCGGAAAACTACACTTCGTTTGATCCATTTGTAGCCCCATGAAAGCCCCATAGATCCCTATGGAGAAATCGGATGGTTCTGGTACCTCCGTAAATGGACTTTATGTCTGAAATTACTACAAATCGACACCTAACGCGTCCCCATCTGCGAAACTCCACTTCAAAAAGCCCTCCCGTAGGCCCGTTTTTGCCCCGCAGAGCCCCACTGTGATTTGAGTGATCGGGCTGAAAATATTGCAGGCACAGCTAGATAGAGAACCAAGTTTTTTGACAAAATTTCAGATTTAAAAAAAAAAAATAGTGCTCAAAACGGCCTGAAGGGCCGACGGACAATCTACGCGTCATGAAAAGTATAATGACAAATTTTGAGATCGAACATAATTGTTGACCCTCATCGCGAAAACGTAGGCTGATTATGCCAAGAACAATAATAATGTGCCAAATCGTTATGGGATGTTTTTGGTTGCGTGCACGATCGTGACATACTTTGACGTCAGGGGAAGTTCATGAATCGACCCAAACGATCGACTCGAATGAAAACCCCGTATGGAGGTCACTAGGAAATGAGAGATTATTCGAAGGCGGGCTCGGTGGAGGGATAAATAGACGAGTAGAAATTATCGTCGGACGACTCGTTCCCGTTTTCTGCCGTGGAAAATGAGGACTGACGTCGTCGACTTGAGTGGGGAAGGCGAGAAGAGGGGTTAGCTCGGCCCTGGGCCCAGCCAACGACCCCACGTCCTCGACCCACTGGCGGAGAGTTGGCCCAAGCACCCGCGCACGTCATCCCCCCCTCTCACCCCCTTGACGACTCCCACTCGCGAAATTCTGTATCGGGGAATCCGAAACTCACCTGAGAAAACTCGCCCGACGGGAGCCGATTTTAATGAGACGGTTCCTAAGATACTCTCCGCCTTCCGAGTGTTAATTTTAAAATACGAAAACGTTCGGGAGTTGACACAGTTTCACTGTCGGGCCCCTTTAGACACTTTTCGAACCGGTCGGTCACTCCTGGGGTTCAATAAGACTTATTAGGTAGCGTTTATAGCAAAATTTGCTATATGTATTTAATACATAAATATTAACTATTTTGAAAAATACCAAATTTATAAAATTTAATGTATCGGCTGGCAAGTCAATCAGTCCTTGGCACTGTTGAGTAGGTATCATTTTGCAATTCAAACAGTAACACATGCACGAAAAAAAGTGCTGAAAATGCTTTTGATGTTTTCTATTTTGGTGGTCTTGTAGTTTAGAAGGGAGCTTAATTCGAAAATTACAGCGGGGTTTTCTCCACCAACAGAACAGTTAACTTTTTTTTATTTTTACCAATTTTTCAAAAGGTTTATTATTCCAAACTCCTTTTACTTTCAAATGAAAAAAGTGCTCCAGTACTTTTTAATCAATTTAATCCACAACTCTGCTCAATTTAATCCTCAAGGCTCGGTTGGCATGACAGAATCGGGTTGTCAAAACCTCCAAGTGACACAGAGCACGAATTCAACAAAAGATTAATTAAAAATCACCGAGTTCCTGCATCTCCAATTTCAATGACTCGATATCCCTTCACTCAGAGCCAACGAAAAGAAACAAAGAAATGAGGCTGCTAACTTGTAGGTTTTATTTACAATGTAACTTGTAACATTGTAAATAAAAATGCCAATTCGACAACCCCAAAATAGAAAGAATATGCGAAACTTTTTCCATTTTTTCCTGGATTCAGCCCCAACAATTTATTAAGTTCACCTGTTAGTATAAAATACGTTATGAAGTTGTTTGGGTGCAGGCTTGGGTTCAATAATTATTTTTGAATGGAGTTGGTTACAATAATTTCCAATTATAGGCCTAAAGACTAAAATTCAATTAATAATTAGGTTAAAACAAAAGATTAGCTTAAGAAATAGTTACATAAAAAATGAACTGTTAAATTATTAAATTAGGTACTCAATTAGGTAATCAAATTTAGAATAGCAATGGCTTTTTCAATTCTAGCATTTAGGCCCTTTGTGCCTAATTGAGCGTTTTCATGGAAAATACAGTTTTTGGTACGTGATATTTAAATAAAAGACGCTGTCCAGTTTACGTGAAGGTTTATTCTTTTGTACAAATTATGCAAATTTTAATTCTATGACGATAAAACATGTTTCAAATTCAACAAATCAAAAAAAAAAACTGTCTGTTCAGTGCTTTGATAGATTAGGAACTCCAAAAGACAGATTTCACGTCTGTTGTACATAATTGAGTTTAAATAAGACGTCATTTACGACCACGTTACGTCCTTCAAAAGCACCTTATGTTACAAAATTTGAAACATTTAATGCTACAAATTTTTTTGTCCATAGCCTTTTGAATCCCGGCTGTGCGGGTCTGGGACAAAAAAAAAAGAAAAAAGTTCTTCGTTTAAAAATTAAAATAAAAACGACTCCCCACTCCATCCCATTCCTGAAAACCTTTTAAAAACCCCCGCTTGTTAACCTCAGTGGTTGTAGCCGAATAAATGGATTTTACGTCCGAAATTACGACCGCCAGTCCGAAGTGCTTCAAAACCCCAAATTGTAGCCCTTCAGATTCTCACAGTGTGGTCGGATGAGTCTGAAACCCCCAAAAATGGTTTCTACGCCCAAAACATACACCGAAAACGACACCCCTCTCGACCCTACAGTCAAAACCCCTTTTTGCAGACCCTTTTTAGCCCCAGAGAACCCCACGGGTTGGGAAAATCGGGCTGAAAACTCGGGTCAAAATTTAAGATTCAAAAAAATCCTAACCGTGATAAATTTTGTGTAGGTAAGTACATCATAGCTAATAACAAGCAGAGTTTCTGAAGAAGACACCGGCCAAAGGTCAAATCCCACATCCTAGGATTCCTGTGCTACATAGCTATTCCTGTCCTAAATTACTGCGATAAAACTACCTTCGATCACATTCAAATTGTGGGATAACTCAAAGAAATTATGTGAAAAAAAAGTGGCCATCAGATTCTCTGGGAAACGAAAACCCGGGCGTGATTCCCTCGGGAAATGCCTCTGCGAAAAAAAAAAATCCACCAAACAAGATCCATCAAGATAAAAAACCTGTTCACGTTTATGTTCACGCCCGAGACCCAAAATCTTATTCCAGCCGGATAACAAGATTGTTTTTTTTTTCGAAGGTTCCCGAAGGGCGGCCCCCCGGGGGCGGTTTAAGGGTCGAGGGCCGTCAAAGGGGTGGAGTACACGTGGAGGGGGTGTACACGTGGAAGGGGGGGGGGGGGGGCGTGAGTGGGTCGAGGTCGCGAGGTCGGTGCCACGTGTCGGTTTGCCGGCTCTTTTGTGGCCGAATCCTCCCAATTGGGCCACTTCAATTTTCGTTTTCGCCTTCGGAGTCAACAGGCCTTCGACGACTGACTAAATAAAAAGCTGAGCTCGTACGGGCGGATTGTCGGAATTTTTACAGTATATTAAAAAAAAAAACACCAAAAGTGTCAGGCAGCAAAAAAGTGTTTGGTGTTGGAAAAGGAGCGTAAGACAAATTTAAGTTTCTATTATCACAGTAAATCATTGCATTTTGAATCGTGAAATTTCTGACGGCACAAAATGACGAAGCCTCAAACCGAAATTCGACTCATTCAATCACTTTGTTTGTCAGTAGAGTCCTTAGATTGGCAAGTGTCATCTCTCGATACAGCCCGTGTTCCCAATTTGTATTTAATTTAGGGCCATTAGTTGGACAACAGCCGAGATGTCCGCATTCTGGGTCGAGGCCGTACCGTCGTAGTTCTGCACCAAACTCGCTGGTGCAGTGAGGAAAAAAAAATACGGCGAGGGATTAGAAATTGATATTTTATCAGGGGCGATGGACGACGGTGGTGTTAAAGTTGTTAAATTTATGTGGTTTCAAAATAATTTTGTTAAATAAGCTACGTTGAGGGCGAATCCTACTTTTACTGTCGGAATAATCAACCTATTATCAAATATTTAGATCGGCATTCAAATTTGTCCATCGGCCCAAAATAATCGGTCCTCCTCTAGTTGTGCCTGCAAGGTTTTCAGCTCTATCTCTCAAACCTGTGGAGCTCGGTGGGCTAAAAAGTGGCTAACAGGTGGGGTGTGAAGGATTTAGAGGAGGAGATTAGAGGGTAGAGTGGGGTGTCATTTTCGAGGTATTGTTGGACGTAAAATCCATTTTTCGGTGTCTCTGACCCATCCGGCGACACAGTGGGGTTCTGTGGGGCTAAGAAGGAGTTACAGGAGGGTTTTAACCTGGGAACTGGTTTTAGCGATGGGTCCTCCCGTTAAAATTGAGACTATAAAAAGCGTCATATTATTCATCTTGAGAATCTACACATCGTTACCATTAGTGTCTGTCCGCTGTCCGTTGGAAACTTGATTTTTTTAAATTTGAAATTTTGACAAAATACCTAGGTAGCCTGCAAACTTTTCAGTCCGACTCCTCAAGTAGGGCTAAAAAGGGCTACTTGAGGAGTTTTTTTAGGTTGTCGGCTATGGAGTCGAGTTAGGTGTCCTTTTCGAAGCATATTTGGTGTAAAATCCATTTTGGAGGGTCCGAGAACCATTCGATTTCACCGTGGGGATCTATGGGGCTCTTGAAGAATGCCAGGAGGTCGAATGAGGTGTTGTTTTCCGAGTAGTTCCATCCATTTTTTGGGGTCTACATCTCTCGAAAAACTGTAGGAATATAATGTTTTTGTTTTTTTTTAATGGCCAAAATCAATTGGCTAATTTACACCAAAGAATAAACAGCCCTTGTTTAAGGTTTGGAACGTTGTTTATTTATTTTTTATTTTTCATTTTTTATAGTTTGAAAACATTAGGATGAATATAGACTTTGTTCATTCGGCATCCTTGATGTGGTTAGTTTAGCGTTGCGCCCTATTTTCGATGGATGAAATGCAGGGTTAATGCGTGATATATTACGAAATATATTCTACTGTCGTGTAATGTGAGAATAGCGATGAATGAGCGAGTTTGTTTAGGCTACCGACTGGATTTTTCCATGTTTTTCGCGTGACACAGTTTCTCCCATCGTATTTGATCTGCGTGTTTGTTTTGGGGTTGACAATCCCAGCCCCAGTTTGCGGGGCTCCGGGAAGGTTTTGCCGTCAGGGGGCCCCACCGGCGTCGAGAGGGAGAACAAACTGAGTAGGTCGAGGTCGTGGGGTCGGTGTACCGCGTCAGGGACGGCCCCGTCAGGCGCGTGGGCCAACAGCCTACCAGCCCCCCCGTCGGTGTTGAGGATGAGAAAGGGAAAGGGGGGAGGGGGTGCTTATACCCCAGACGATGGATTTCCAGAGTCCGCCGATCTGGTTTCGCAAGTATTTTCCTTCGGGGCGTCTAACACTGGGAGATCTCTCCAACCGACGAAAACTTCGAAATCCTTTTCACGAACTGCCCCACATCCCCAAAACAACCCAAAAATCACCTCATTAAAAAAAAAAAAAACTACAAATAAACTCATTATCTCTAATTTTTTAATTTTATTATTATTTATTTATTTACCTATTTTTTATTTATTTATTATTATTATTTATTTTTTTTTTTTTTACTTCCCCGCGATTTGAAAGTTTCATTATTTTCAAAGGTAAAAAATCTTTCTAAGATTCTCGAAAAAATCCTGATATCTTCACGGACAAAAAAAAAAAAAAAAAAGAGACAACCGATACGGAATCCTTCCTGAAGGGGGCGCTGGCCCGGCGGAGAGAGTCAAGTGGAGATAACCAACTGGGTCGAGGCCAAAAGCTGAGGATTGGCGACACTTGTTGACGAGTGCGTCACACACTTTCATAACGCCACTCCCGAAAAAAAGGGGGAGAGATTTAAGGGAGTTAATCCTGGAAGTTCATCTGCATATCTGGACAGGGTCATCTGACGGGGTCATTTGGGGTCGAAGTGATTGCGGAGAATGAGATCAATTAGCCGAACGGTTGGGGACTGAATGGATTGGCGTAGTCTGCAGTGAGCAGGAAATTAACGGAGACTGATATGGAAACCCGAGCAGCACCCGATTTGGCTCGCTGTAACGAATGTTCTCAATTAATCAACGTGTCCTCTAATTTTTGTTGCGATCCAACCCCAATGCAATTTACCGTCTATGGATTAAATGAAACCGGCTTCCATACGTTTGCGCCAGTCAGATTTAGAAACGACTGCGTTCGCGCCGACACTGAGACCTACGTTTGCGCTAGTTTGGGAAGGCAAGAGGCGAGGCATACGTTTGCGCCAATAAGGGAAAATGAAAAAAAAAAAAAAAAAAAAATGCCCCTACATTTGCGCCAGACTCGAACTACGACTAGGGGGCCAACCCCTGCTGGCTACAGTCAGCCACCCCCCACCTGGCCTCAGACCCCTTCTACTTACTTTTCGGTACCTAATAAATAGTTTTTTCCCAAATAAATTCGATCGTCGTACGGGGGATGGTGAATGTGGGTGGACCCTTTTAACTGATCTCGGACCTTCCCCCCGCCCGCTGCATTGCTAATCGCTCTAGTTTTTTAGGGGTTGACAAAACCTGTGAAGCACTCGTGAGCCGACGACTATTTTTCTAAATAGGGACGACTTTTTATAAAACTTTTATGAATTTTAAATTTTCGATTTAAGTAATGATAAGGCGACCAACCGTCCTGTTTTTTAGACCTCCGTCCTGCCAAGAGTTATGTCCCGCTTTTTGTGAGCAAGTCCTGTTTTGTCCCGCCTTTTGCCTGTTGAGAGGTAGGTAATGAGGCAAGTACCTACTTCAAACCTACCAGCTATGAGAAAATTCAGCTACTGGGGGAAATGAAACTAATCAAGCTGAAGAGCAAGGAGGGAGGTTACCTACTTTGTTAGGTTATGAAACCAATGATGGCAGTCGTAGGGTTTTTACCCTACTCGTAGGAACTCGTAGGAGAAGGACGTAGAGTATGCCAACGCGAAACGTAGGGATGGTACAGACAAATTGTAGGTCTAAACACTGAAATTTCCTAAAACTGTTTCATTAAATTTCATAAAACTTTTATGTATTGATTTTATCATTTAATAATGATTAACAGGACAAATTTTGTTTTCGTCACGGCACGAGCGTCACGTCACGGGGGATTTTGAGCGCAACATGATCGCGAAAACTATAATCACATGATTGGTCTCTAAGGAAGTTTAGCGGTTGATTACAAGTAGAGGGTTGGTGTAAAATTAATCATTATTAGATGATCTGACTGTAGAACCATAGGTCTACCGTCCGGTTTTTTTAATAGGTTTCATAATAATTTTTTTTTTTTTTAAAGAATAACGCATTTCACAGCTATCATGGTGGGTTCAGGGTCGCTGCTGTAGAAATTGGCGTGCACGATGGGTCCAAAAATAAGTTTTGGCTGTGAATTCATAAATGTGTACAATTTTCTATCTTAAACGTTTTCGGCAAACTTTTTGCTTTAAAAATATAGTTTATTTATATGACATATTACCAATAATATTGTCACGAAGTGAATTTTCATGAATATATTAAAGATTTATAAACATGTAACTAATATACATGTATAGGTACACTGTGCTGGGCGTCCTGTTTTTTATTTTCAGAAGTTGGTCGCCTTATTTTATGAAAAATTTGTATTTTTAAATTTATGTACAAATGAAAAACTATAGTTTATATATAAAGTTATTTATATTTTTTTAAAGGAAAACTGTAGGTACGCTTCCTGACGCTGATCGAAGCCCTGGCGCAATTGAAGGTTTACGGAGCGGCGCAAACGTAGAGGAATTTTTCGGCTTATTTTCACCCTTCTGGCGCAAACGTAATCTACCGAATGATAACACATCAATGATGGCAAAACCCCGAACACTGTTGAAACAGACTTGAATTTTTTTTTTAATCTCGTTGCAAACATGCAGTTCCGTAAACAACTCGACCTACTACGGATCTCCGGTGTTTTTATAAGGTTTTGTTTCCCTTGAAACGAAGAGCCTCTCAGTGGAGCTGCAGTTGTGTACGAGGTCTCCTGCAGTCAAATGGCCTCGACCCACAATGCGCTCATATTTTTGCTCCGGCTGGGTGACGAGAGTTTTCTTGCTAACGTCATCAGCTCGTTGAACCAACAGTTAGAAGTGGCTCAAAATCCATTTTTCTCAATTCGTTTAGAAATTGTGAGGTAAATCATACAGTGGGATATTCAAGCACTGGACGGATTTCTGGAAGTTCGTTCAGGTTGTTTTTAATGTTTAATTTTTGTTAGGTAACAATAATATTGTTACCTAATATATTATATATTATATTGAGATAAATATTCTTCTTGAATTTCTTCTGGTAGCCTCGCATACAGAGTTACGATATCCCAATTGTGGAATCCTTTTTTAAGGGCTGTGTCATTTTGGGTCATTTTCACATTTTTTTACATTTTCTGTGTCTCTATACATGGTTCCATCGATGGCGATTGAAAGGAGGCTCGTAACATTGACGCTAAAGAAAAAGCGGGTGGAAATTTCTTATGTCCTTTGAAAGGGGCTATTTGCGTCACGTAACCCCTTTCAAATGACAACTTGCCATTTGGTCACCGTGGAATTTCAGGGTTGTTACACACTGAAAGTTCGCTAAAAATGTATTTAATACGAACTGAAAGGTCGTTAAAAGTGTATAGGGATGACGCAACTCTGGAATCAACAGTTGAAGCCATTTCAGCAGTAACTTTGACGGGTTTTGCCTGGGGGGGGGGGGGGGGGAATTCATTAAACAAGGAAACTGGAGCTACTAACTACTATAATGATTTAAATCCTGAAAAATTTGTTTTTTAAAGGGACCGAATTTAAAATTGCAATTTGGTACATACGCGTTGAAAAAGATCGGAAAACCTTGGAAAAATTAAAAAGGATGTTTTGATCGTTTCAACGACGTGGGACAAGTTTTTGCATAATAGGTACTTTGCAAAGTAGGTACTTTTTCTCAGGGAGTGACTTGAGTCGATGTCATAAAGTGTCAGCCTCCTCCACCCGTCTACACAACGCACACACTGTGGGGATTGGCCAATTTGTGAGGTCAAAATAGTAAAAAAAAACAACTTTTAACTCAACGATTTTTTTTTTTTTTTTTTTTTTTTTGGTAGGTACATGTTTTTCCGCTCAACATCACATCAACTTCTCAGCCTCACGTCACGAAAGACTTATTTTAAACGAAAAAATGAAGAACCAACAACTTATCACAAAATATTCTAAAACACAAAAATGAAATTTAAAATGATGATAATGATCGAAGGTGAAGGTGATGATGATGAGGAGGAGGAGGAGGATATTGTTCAAAAGTCTGGTAAAGGTTCATTTTCTGTCCGATTCATCAAGTTTGAATTTCTTGTTCAATTCCAACACCCCCCCCCCCCCCCCCCGGGACATAGAAGTATTATTTGTTGACATTTTGCGGACATAGAAGTACATTTTATGGACATAGAAGTATTTTATTTTTTGTTATCTTGGTTTAACCTGATCATTACGCTGAAGTAATTATTACATCGGGTTTAAACCATCACACATCATTTTACCGCAACTTGACCCAATATTCCGAAGTTGATGGGCTAAAAATGTACAATTTAAAACTTTTAAAAAGGTTTTGTTAATCCAAATTCCTTCCACTTACGAATACAAACATTACTAATGTATTTCTTTTATTTATGATGGCTCAGGTTGGTTTGATAGGATCGGGTTGCCTCAACCTCCAAGTGACACCTTAGCGCACGAATTCGAGACCGCAATAATTGTAGTAAATAATAATTATTTTTATTATAAAAAGCCTGGTTTTATTTATACTCATTAGTATGTACGTATCCGAAGCTCCTATTTCCACTAATGCATATTGCTACACATCTAGAGAAGAAAAGAGGGAAGGAGGCTGCTTTCTATCCAAGTATGTCATCTCGACGCCCCTATGATTGAATTGGATGATGGAAATTTTCTATTATTTTTCACGGAATCTGCACCGAAAAATTTATGAAGTTCACCTGTTAGTTTTAATGAGGTTTTTGTAGTTGCAGTCCTTTTTAATTTTTTTATTGACAGTTATCTTTTGCTCAGGCTATTTAAAAAATGAACTCATGTGTAAAATCGGCAGCGTGTTTTTTTTTTTTTTAACGTTGCCTAACTTGAACAGTCGTTAGAGTTTCGGTGAGCAGTCCGTGAAGATCTCTCGGAGGTTCAGGGAAACTCACGGACACACCAGGCAGGATCGGGCGGTAGGTTTATGGGGAAATCGCCTTGAAGAGGTACACCGACCCGCCGACACCGACCCTGACAGACTCGGATTGGGTTTCATTCCCACCGATTTTGTGACCGAGCGAGGCCTAGCAAGCAACGCAGGGGCACCAGGTCGATCTCGGGGGCCCACCAGCTCGGCCAGGGGCAAGGGACGTCACGGGCGTTAGTGGGCCGACTTTTATA
The DNA here is from genome assembly GCA_955831195.1 of Pilophorus perplexus. Classification (NCBI taxonomy): domain Eukaryota; kingdom Metazoa; phylum Arthropoda; class Insecta; order Hemiptera; family Miridae; genus Pilophorus; species Pilophorus perplexus. The sequence goes on from OY037012.1 coordinate 18,470,680, forward strand.
CGTCTTGAGCTGGCTACGGCCTTGTTACATGAGTAGAAGGGTCACACAATGGATAAAAGACAAAACAGTACGTTAGGTACAAACATGAACCAAAACGGTCCACCCAATTTTTATTTTTTGAGGATTTTGACGTTCACCTGACCTACATGGTGCGTTTTGAACCTGGCATGTCGAGTTGAAAAGGCCCACCGGAATAGAGATTGTGGTACCTTTTCAAAAGGAAGATACCTGATAAAATCTTCATTCCGCCCTAGCGAGGGGTAGCAATAGTTTGACTTAGGGGGCGAGTTTTGAATTCGAGCACTGTTGACGAGGATGGAGTTTCACGAGGGTGAGCTGACAGTTTAGTGAAATTTGGCTGACCGGCGTTGAAAGGGGTTCTGAAACTGAGGGTCTGGGAACAAAGCGTGTCACCGGGGAAAAATGAGCATACCTACTCGGGCAACTTGAAAAACGCAATCATTTGTATAAATGGAAAATTTGAAAAATTTTGTTGATCGTGTTACAGGGCTGCATCGCCAGATAACGAGGTCCGACCAAACGATTCACGGGAGACGGAGTCTCGGCTCAAAAACGAGCTGACATATGGGAGGAATAGTGAGAGTCGGCTCAAGGAAGAGCTATACTCAAGGAGTGAACGGTCCAAAGAGGAATTGTACAGGAGTAACGACGTTCGAGTCAAGGAAGAGCTCATTTTTGATGGTGGGGGCCCTTCGGGTGCGTTCTGGCCGCCTCAACCAATCCGAATCAACGGCGTTCGGCCCGAGCTGATCGGCGGGGACATGAGGCCGCCGCAGGCGCCGACGCCACGTCCCACGCCGACCGTCATCATGGGAGAAGCCGGAGGTGTGAGGACGATGGTTTGGTCGCAACCGTCGGCACCCGAGCAGCCAGCCACGTCATCGCCGTCGTCGTCGTCGCATTGGCCGGCAACGACAACATCTGCAGGCCAGCAGGTGGCCAACCAGGAAGAGACAGCCGCCCAACTGCTGCTTACTCTAGGTGAGTTCAACCGACCTAAGATCCGAACTCATCTATTGAGTCTGTTCGTGAATCTTCACATTCCATGTTTCAGGGCAAGAGGGCAGTGGGAACTCCAACGGTCGGTCGACTCCTGGCAGCGGCAGCGGTGGGTTTGGGAGCACCAGCGGCGGCACTACGGGAGGACCTGGTAGCTGCCGATCTCTCAACATGGAGCGACTCTGGGCAGGCGACTTGAGTCAACTGCCTGGCGCTCAGCAGCTGACCGCCCTGAACCTCTCCTGGGCCAAACAACCCCCTGCCAAACCCGAAGACCCTGAAGAGGATGACCAGCCTATGATCTGCATGATTTGCGAGGACAAAGCGACGGGTCTCCATTATGGCATCATCACCTGTGAAGGGTGAGTACCTTTTTGTACTTTTTGATGTTTGCGTTCTTGCCCTGAACACAAAAAACTAGCCTCACACTTTATTTTTTCTCTTCCACTCGTTAATCGCACGCATCAGTTCAAAAACCCTGTCGTGCGATAGGAATATAAAATTCTCCCTTATCTAATTATTTGTCTGCCAGTGTCTTAAGTTCATTATCTCCACTGCTGACCTGGTTTCGCCCCGTCGAGTGCTTGTTTACGGCTAAATTTACTTTTGTGTTCAGAATTTTTTTTCTCTTGCGAAGATTGTTTGTCGACTCGACATTGATCCTCGACCTTCTTTCACGCTTCTAAGTAGGAAGAAGATAAAGAAATATGTTTTTACAGAATAAAATTACGCGTAATTTTTTTTACGTTGTTGGAGTGGTTCTGTCTAGGTTGTCGACAACTCCTGCAAAGTATGTCTCAAGAAAATTGTATAGTGATGACTATGGTGACGCGTTAACTTCAACATTCCCTGAATAATCAACCTGTTTCGCAACAGGTCTCCCCGCAGTTTTAACCAGATTGTTTTTTTTTTTTTTTTTTTCAAAATCTGAAATCTTTACTCAAGTCTTCAGTTGCTCTTTGCAAGGTTTATACCCTATGCCTCAGTGCTTGGGGATCCTACGCGTTCGAAAAGAGCATTTTCAAAGATTTCTGTCTAGAAGGACCTGGTGTAGTGAGATGTCGTTTTCGAAGTAATTTTAGAGGTAGGTAAAACGATTTTTTTGGGACATACCTTCCTGAACACACACTGGGGCTCTAAAGAGACTCTAAAGACTAAACCCTCCCATAAACAACCGAAGGTTGCAAAAGAGGACAAAGTATCATTCAATCTTATGGCAATTACTCTAACTATGTAAATTTATTACTCCAACTATCTAAATTTATGAAATTGGTGCTTGAAATAATTAATTGTAGATAGGGGTTTTATTACGCTTTGTCCTGTTTTAAATGTATTTATTTCTTCTTACCAGTTTTGTGAGTATTTAAATAAATTGACCCTTCATTCGATACTCGAGTTGTATCGAATACACCCATTCACTTAAGGTAAGGTGGGGAAGTGTTTGGTATCGTTTGTTAAGTTCAACAAAAATTATTTTTACTTTTGCCCTGAATACCTCTGAATCCCTTGTTTTTCGATGTACGATTGATTTATTGTAGCCCAGTCAATTGTGAGCATTATGTCCGAAATAGCTGTCCAAGTCTGACTTATGCACTTGCCCCATCAAAGTGGTAAGTGCGTGACTGACCTGTTCAATCTTTGGAATGCTCATTCTGGTTTTACGGGGGCAAGTGCAAAAAAGGAAATCTCTCAATGATCCTTTAGCGATTTGAAAATTTAAAATCGGACACAAACTCACAGAGTTATTGACTTTTACAGACCATCAAGTCAGAAGGTACCTGGACAATGGGGGTAGAAATTAAAAACATGAATAAACACCAATAAACTTTAGTAAATCCGATCTAAACATTAATAAGATAAATTCAGTCTTTACATGAGGTATCAATCTCAAACTTGATCATCACCACGCACATGTCCCTTCTTAAAAAACCAATGGGGATAGTAGGTAGGGCCCAACTCACTGATAGAAAAAGATAACTCTGAATTTCTGTTGTTGGAGTGAAGTACAGCTACTGAACTTATAAGCAAACTTTTAAACACCTGAAAATAGTCACCAATTTGAAGGATGGAACATGATAGAAACGGAGCACTGAAACAGGCAGCTGAGTGAAACGGCACAATGTGACGTCATAGCCTTCCAGCCAGGTTAGGGACCATTAAATTTTGTGTTGACACCATCTGGCGGATATGACATTGTGATTTCAGGCATATATAGCTTTAAATGTAGCCCACTAGATAGCATCCAGTGGAAATGATTTCCACAATTACGCAGTGGCCCCGTTTTTGCACTTCTTTCTCCTAACTCTACTTAGATGAGTGAGCCAGTACTGGTATCACTTTGTTGGATGCCCCTGCCAGCATAGTCGTATCGTTATTTGGTGATCTTCTTCTTTCAATAATGATAGGTACCTACGAAAATTTTGCTAAGCAGGTAATCTAAAATCGGGAGTTTTACGGAAGAAAGATTGCGGGACACCTCTGAACGCGGAATAGTGACACGCTCACCCGCAGGAAAAGTGACACAACTCAAGACCATTAAATTTTGATGATTTTGTTTAAAGTAAAAGTTTTGATGGCAAAATATGATATTTTTTTTAAATTACCGTAAAGGTTTTAAAAATGGGAAGAATGGCAGCCCTTTATTAGACCCAACATTAAAATTAGTGAACCCTGTACAAAGATGTCCATCATGAAGAATTGCAACTGCTTTTACAATCCAATTCGCAACTTTTTTTATATCGGGGCTAATTTCGGAGATGGCGAGCCATATCTGTAGGCCGCTACTTCTGCGATCCTTTGAGTGCGGGTCGCCAGTGGAGGCAGGACGTACGGGAGCCCAAGGCGCGGAGCAAACTCGGCTCAAGGGAACCAGCGGAGTCAACGGCCAGCCTTGAGCTCCCCGGGCTGCCGAGTCCTTGACCAAAATACGAAATGCCAACCAACCACTACTCGCTCACTAGCACTATAGTTACAGCCGTCCACTGTACCAACCCCGCACTGTACCCTCAGGACCGTCTCCCGGACTCGATGCGAATCCAGCGATCGCACTTGAAACAACTCTCCTCCTCTGACCAAGTGCTTCACGTTAAGCACTATATTTGACGATCATCCCAACAACCTTCAAAGGCTCTATTCCGCGTGGGCGCTCCTGATGATTCACGTAGAAAGTCGACTCAAATCCAAAAAGGTGCGGCCCAATGTCGGTCAAATCCAGAGAAAACGCCAGATCAACGACCAGCAACATGACGTTAGCGTTATCGTCTCATGAATTCAAAACTAACGGTAAAACCCATTGTAATTCGATTCCCCTTCACAATGGGAGCCTCTCTATGGAAGTGAAAGTTACGCCAAGTACCCGACCTACCCGGCTTGTACTATTGTGATCAGAGAAAGTCAAAACTTATGTCGCATAAATTGTCGCGATGATTCGTCCCAATCTCTCTCGAGCCCGAGCAATATAAACCATGGTGGGAAGAGCTCAACACCTATCCTCCAAGATGAGCGTATTGAGTTTGGGACAATCGAAATGAGCAGGGAAGTACAGTCATTAAAGCAGGGATATGCGATTTATTTAAATTTCCCTAATAATGATGTTATATTATTTTCAACTTTTTTTTTTAAAAAAAGGACATGGCACAGAAGCTTCCTCGTGGCCCTCACAGTATGTCATCATTATGTATGTCATGACTGTATCAAGAAAATTACGTTCGCGCAAGCGCTGAGCGTACCGCTGATTCAATCGTAATGAAACTGATAGGGGACCATCTAGGGCTATACCCACACAATTCCTGAAAATTTGATTGAAATCGGATCAAAATTGTGCAAGTTATGGGTGTGGCAAGGAAATGCGGACAGACAGACAGACACCGAACCAAATTTGTTCAAGAGGCTCTGAAACGCAAAACGTGAGTGGAAATTTTGATTTTGGAGAGAAAAAAAATTTCATTTCTAAAGTGAAAACAATGAAAACCAATTCCTCTGCCTTGCAGACTAGGAAGCAATAGATTCGATGCCAATCACCTTCTGAACGAAGGAAGTTAGGCGTTTTCGCCACTGTGAATCCGTTTCCACCGAAGAGGGACATAATATGTATTATATATTATATGTATATACACTATATAATAATACATATATATTACATAATAATACATATATATTATATGTATATACACTGCAAGTTGAAAGATTTTATTTTTTATTTTTTCAGAAGGCACTGATCCAAATGGTGTTTTTTCTGATAAGTTACCGGTAATAGAGGTGTCAGTTTCTGATGTAGCTCTTGTGCACGCGCATTATGATCGCGGGCTGGTGCTGCTCTCAACACAATTTTAACGTTTGTTGGGTTACTACTAAACCACTAAGCACAACTGAACCGTGTCTCGAGATTAATCTAATTAGCGGTTGTTGGGTATAGGAATGCGTACCAGTATAATAACATCGATATTTTTATTCGATTTTTAATCGTACCTGAAAAATTTATTCTCAAAGAATCTGGTTATCAAAAGAGAGCTGAACCTTAGAAAGTGGTTTACAGTCATAAGACTGAGTCAACTCACCCTACCAATGTACCTCTTGAGAGTTTTCGGTTGGACGCCATTTTTTTCTCCAAAAAGGATATAATATATCCAAGTTCCTCACCAAAAGGGCACTTATCCAAATTTAAAATGTTGAAATCATCCCATAGAAATTATAAGAAAACTCCTAACTTCTATTTGCATCACTAGAACCAAGACTTGTGCATTTCAGTATTTTGGGAAAACCATTAAATTTTATTAGGGTCACTAAACGTTTTTTCAGTTTCTCAACAACAAGTAAAAATGGATATATCCATTTAACTGAGGATTTTACTTTATTTTAATTTTAAAAAGGGCCTGTATATAGACCCTTTTTGAAAGTAAAATCCTCAGTTAATCATCACAAATTTTAATTAACGTATTGAAGATTCTTACGTCTCGTAAATTGTCTGTCGCAGGTGCAAAGGGTTCTTCAAGCGGACAGTTCAGAACCGGCGGGTCTACACCTGCGTGGCGGACGGCGTGTGCGAAATCACAAAAGCCCAACGGAACAGATGCCAGTACTGTCGATTCAAGAAGTGTATCGAACAAGGAATGGTGCTCCAAGGTAAACCTGCCAGATTTGCACTTTGAAACCAACCCAATCACATAATATGCCGTATTTTATACGGGAACAATAAAACAATGGTAGGCGTTTGAAGGACTTGTTGCAATTGTATCTCGTTTCTGCATCCGGATTTTACCTGTTTCAGCCGTTCGGGAAGACAGGATGCCAGGAGGAAGAAATTCAGGAGCCGTATACAATTTGTACAAGGTCAGAAACTCATTTTATAGCGTGCGCATAAAATTATGCCGCATTCCTCTTCGCGTACAGTGTCTTATCGCTTTTCAAGTTGAAAATAAATACTAGGTTTTTATAGCCTTTTAAGGAACTAGGGCTACGTGGCCATTCTTTAAATTCTCAATTCTTCTTTAGTGGCTGGAAACCCTTTCTTGGATGCTACAGGTGGTCTGTTGATAAATAATTGTTATTGAAGTGTTACATTCTCTGTAAACGGTTATATAAATTTCGTTTGTTCATCGTTCAATTGCTGCAATACGGAACCAAATTAGTATTTTGGTGTAAAATTATACATTTAACCACACCTAGTTTTCGAGGATCTCGGTAAGTACCATCGAAGAGATTTTCAACAGTTTGATTAATTCGTTCAACGTGCTTGTTATGCTACACTATTATTGTTAGGTACCTACACTATCATTATTTTAGTGGGCCGTCTAGGTGTTTTAGGCCTCAATCAATAATAAAGCTTGAACTATTACTTGAATGCTACAACTATTACTTGAACTATCTAATCTACAGCGTGTATGTCTTCTGGAATTTCATAAGTTTTTATTCGTAAGATTTCTAGGGGCTAAGGGAGGGTTTTTTCTATGGCTATGGGGTCGAGTTAGGTGTCGTTTTTCGTACGTCGAATGAGACCTCGTTTTACGTGTCATTTCTGTTTTTAATATGGTCTTTAATCCATTTTCCAAGTAAAATTTGCTGCGTTTTTTAAAAGAATCTACTCCTTCCACAAACATCTTTGAAATCACGGTTTGCTTCAGGAGTAAGTTCATCGGGCTTGTGAACCATAACAGCTTTTTATTCAATCAGAACGTTCCATTACTGTAACAGTTACTTCGTGGGCCACGAAAGAGAAAGAGGAAACGACACCCCCCCCCCCCTCCCCCACTAGGGGAGAGTGGGTACGCCCCGGACACTTAACTTTGGAGGTCTGCCTACAAGCCCGTAATGGTCATAAATTTATGCTTAATACGTGGTTCGCTTCTGATACTATCCAATTTCAATGATCCATCTCAATGAAGGAAGCTAAACGTTCTCAAATGTGATAATAATTGAAAAGTTGAAAAAAAGGCATTTGACCGGCGTGACCCCACCCGTGGGGTCACTCCGGTCAGGGGTATGGGTCACCCCGGACAGGAATAATTCTAGTATTTCTCCAATTCTGAAAATGGGGAAAATGTTTCAATCATTTTTTTCAAAAAGGCGGCCAATTTACCCTGGAAGGTTAATTAAATTTATTTTTTCATTTTTATAAATGTCTTGCAATGTGGGGTCACCCCGGACACTAAGTGAAGTCTTCACTGTGTTACAATAGACCGGGGCGACCCCATGTCGGATGTCCGGGCTGTCCCCAACAGCTTCATTTTTGATTAACATCTGGCATTTCCATAATTCCGATTCAACAAGGTTGCTGCTTCAAATCATAATAGCGAATGCGTGCCTCCACTACTGGAAACGCTAAAAACGTGAAAAGAATTGATCAAAATGTCCTCACGCTTAGTTTTGAGGGAGCCAAAATAAGAAGGGAACACGACCGGAACTTTGAACACTTGTGAGTAAAGAAATAGCAGTGAGAAAGGTTCCAAATTCGGGAAATTAGTTCGCGAGCACGTCAACAGAGGCCTCTGATAGTTTGAGCCTTTTCCGAATCTTTCTTCCTAGCAAAACCCCACTGTCCGGGGCGACCCTCTGTCCGGGGCGTACCCACTCTCCCCTAAATGGAGTCATTATTTTAGTGGGTCGTCTAGGTGTTTTAGGCCTCAATCAATATAAAGCTTGAACTATTAATCTACAGCGTGTATGTCTTCTGGAATTTCATAAGTTTTTATTCGTAAGATTTCTAGGGGCTAAGGGAGGGGTTTTTCTATGGCTATGGGGTCGAGTTAGGTGTCGTTTTTCGTACGTCCCTTCCTCCATGGTCCAAACGTTCTTAGAAAAACTCGCAATTTATATACGTGGACAGTCCTTATGTGCTCTTTTTATCCTCTCGGGCGGTCTTCGATAACTGAAATTTCAGTGATCGTTAATCACAATCCTCTTGTTCTAGGTAAAGTACAAAAAGCACAAGAAATCCGTTCGGAACGGTCAGATGAAAGGGATCACCACCGAAAAGGGGAAAATGTCTGGGAGCCCAGAACATGGCATTCCCCCGCATCTGGTCAACGGAACGATACTCAAGACTGCACTTACAAACCCCAGCGAAGTAAGTCTGTTCAATACTGCAGGAACCGTAATTTATAGAAAAATCAAAACGTGGGAATTGAATCCGAGGTGGGTGTATTTTGCGGACCAACAAGTTCAGGTGTTTCTACAATATTGATAGCATTCAAGTTGCAAAACCAGCTCGTTTCAAGTTTGAAAATTTGACAGGAGAGGCGAAAAACGTCCCACAGTGGGCAAAATCACTGAGCTAGGTGGACAAAATTATTTTAAGGGCCTATCCAATAGGAAATTTTACGCTGATCACGAATATATCATACATGCATGGTCTAAAATGACTCTTCGTATGTTTTTGGAAAAAAAAAAAAAAAAAAACCAACACAAAAACGAGGTTCGTGGATTGATGTTCGTCAATTTTTGATTTTTTCCCCTAGTTTTTGAGGGTTCTTTAAATTCTGATGGGCCTATCCCCCCAAATTGCAAATTTCACGCTGATCACGAATATACCATACAATATATTGTGTGAGGTCTAAAATCAATTCTAGATGGAGTTTCGGATGGAAATGACAAAAAAAGCTACTATTATGGACCATGTTCGTGGTATAACCTCGAAATAGTGATTTTCGGAAAAAAATGTGGAATGAGCTGGTTTTGCAATTGTGTTTCGCGATGAGCAGAAAATTGCAGGTGATATTTCCAAGTTTTCGCCACTGATGGTGTTAGATAAAATGACAGGATTTTCCAGGGTAGGTTTCCCAGACACACATTAAATGTTGTAAATCTTCAAAAGTGATAACTGGGGCGCTGGACGTCTTTAGACGCGGCTTTACGCCTGAATATAGGAGCTGCCACAGATCTGGACGACCTAGCAGTTGTAAAGGAATCCATCTTCCCAACGTCCGAGAGGAAGAAAAATACCTACATTAAATAACACAGAAAAATAATAGAACAATAGAAATCAGAATCTGATAAGGTGAATTTGCATCGGTGACGAGTGGCGAGAAAAATGGGCGAGATCTAGCGGACTCTTTTGATCCCGAACTGGTTTTGCAGGATTTTATAATTTGCAGAGTTTCTGCGCACCGCAATATCATTTTGAGCACTATCTGATCAAATTTGTTGGTCTACAGGTGGTCTACCTGAGGCAAAGGTTAGACAACGCTGTTAGTTCTTCGCGTGACCGAACGCTGCCAATAGAAGCCACCCTTTCCATGATCCAGACGCTGATAGACTGTGATGAGTTTCAAGATATTGCTACCCTAAGAGTAAGTTGATTCGCCCGGCGATTATACTTTGGGTTTAATTGAGCACTTTTCAATAAAACGTCTGTATTTGTTTCAGAACCTTGAAGATCTCTTAGACAACAAGTCAGACCTTTCCGACAAGTTGATGCAGATCGGGGATTCCATTGTCTACAAATTAGTTCAGTGGACGAAACGGTTACCATTTTACCTGGAGCTTCCAGTTGAAGTACGTCTAAAAATGTTCATTCTAGTATACCTACTCCCTTGTGAAGGAACAACAGCTTTTCTCAAAAAATTAAATTTCCACTGTGCGCCATCGGATTTTGAGAGGTGAACCCTGCCATTTACGGCCATTTATGGATTTATAAATCGACTCCATTTTGAGCTGGGAGGTTGATTTTTTTCAGGTGTTTGGTTGAACCCTGCTGATCATAACTAGGTATATCAATAAACACTTGAAAACTTCGATTTTGAAGCGATAAATCGCAAAAAGCTGTTCCTCCTCGATTAGTTTCTGAAATCTGGCTCGCTGTTTGCTGGCAAAACAGCTTGAGGTGTTTTTCTTGCAACTGGACGATCCCTTTTAACGAACTCTGTTATTTGGTTATAAAGAATATTCTCGCACCGTCATCTCGGGATACAAAACAGCTTATGTACAGATAAACTGTTTTTCCTGTTTAATACATGACGTATCATCAGGCTAAGGTCGGTTTTCTGTTGGAGATGAGCTTTTATCCCTGCAAATGCTCGGGGACAAGCTGTTTTACCTGCACACCAAAATAATAAAACCCTAGTCAAGTTGTTTTACCGTTGGCAGATGAGATTTTGAACAATTTGAGATAAGTAAGCTGTTTTTCCTTCACACGGCATTATAAACATATCATTATTTGAGTGGAGGACATTTCTCAAGACGAGTTTGCACAGGTTCATACGAAGCTGTTAACACACAAATGGCACGAGCTCCTGGTGCTCACCACGTCAGCCTACCAAGCCATCCACGGTGCTAACAAACTCGGGAGCTTAGCTTCAGACGGTACCGAAGTCCATTTCAACCAAGAGGTAAGCGTAAAACAATTTTGCCATAACAAAGACTTAAAAACGGCCAGTTGATAGATACGTATGTTTGCCAGGTGTCGAATAATTTGTGCACTCTGCAAACCTGCCTGACGTCGATGATGGGGCGACCGATCACGATGGACCAGCTGCGGCAGGACGTCGGCCTGATGGTGGAGAAAATCACCCACGTCACCCTCATGTTCAGGCGCATCAAGCTGACGATGCACGAATACGTCTGCCTTAAAGTCATTATCATGCTCAACCCAGGTCAGTCCTACCCAGGTAACTATTGAACACGGGTCATTTCCTACTTTACTTCACTATAGGGGTCTTCACTGCCGACCTTCCATGTTAAATGTTGAACCGTCTCCACCTTGCCCTAGCTAATCTTACTCAGCACTATGACAATTTTGTTTCGCATAGGTACACCATTTTTCTGACTTTTTTTATACACCCAACCTTTTCCTAACAGAAGATGAGCAGCCATTTCGTTTTGGAAGATAACACGATAACACAATTCTTGTTGAAAGTTACCACACCATGGTAAACACAAGTAGCATGGCTGATAGTTTAGATAACACACTTCCGACCAATTTTCTCGACTCTAGCACTTTTAAAATGGCCCGACCTTGAAGACCCCTTACAATATAATATTATACCACATTACCTTCCCAACGCGGTCTTGTAACCAACCGAGTTTGTTCCAGCTCGAGGGGGAACGACGGAGCTGGAAGCAATTCAAGAGCGGTACATGACCTGCCTTCGAACCTTCGTTGAGCATACCTCACCAAACCAACCCAACCGATTCCATGATCTCCTTGTTCGACTACCAGAGGTGAGCCTGGTTTCTGCTCAGTATGCCACTCATCCCCCAGAACTAATTTGGGATATAATTCAATATGAAACAAGATGGACAGTTATGCTGAGTCCCTCTTTTTCAGATACCGAGTACGTTTATTTCAGGTTATAAAACAACCGATTGCTTCATCAGGCACTCGGAAGCGTTAATTCAAGCTTGATTTTACTGCTGCCATTTTATTGGTGGGGCCAAATTATTATCTAAATCAAGCCGATCTAAGTGTTGCTATAAACAAATGAACAAAGCCAGCACACTTTAAAAACAAACAAAAAGTGCAACAAAACTTTTTCGCTGCATTAATTTAAGATTTGGAGGAAAAGTGAACGATTCAAATTTTATTATTAGGGCTTTAATTGTTCATTTCATTCACTATGAATAGAATGCATGTGATAGCTATGAATCGCCCTAAGAGTTGATGGCTACTTAGTTATGGATCGTTGATTTTTGCCTGCTTAAAAATTAATTTGCCTCATAAATTATAAATATTATAAACATTCTAAACCACTAACCAAATGGCTATTTTCCATCATGACGGCTGAGGTATGTATGCACAATTTTGAAATGTTGGGGAGGGGTAATAAGTGCGTTTGAAGGAGCTGTAGTTATATTTTGAGGGAGGTAGTCCTGTCTCCAAAATATCGTGTTCCCAGGTTTTGGAGACAGGTCTACCACCCTCAAAATGAAATGGCGGCTCATACAAATGCATTCTCGTGTGATCGGTTCAACACCTCAGGCAACCTGGCCACACGATATTTTGGAGGTGGGGTTAGAGTAGTCGGCAACTCTGAAGGCGGAAGGCTCCCTGTTCTACATGATAATGACTGACTATCTCAGATGAAAACATTGAGTCATGCGCTCAAGCCATACGACCAACGTATTCGGAATAGCTACCTACTACCTCCTGGTCTCTTTTACTCTGAGGCTACTAGGCTACTACATATTATGACGTTACCTACCTGACGTTTGCAAAAAGGTAGTAATGGCCTCATCGATTGCCGACATAGAACTATAATAGTTCTATGGTTGCCGACTGCTCTACCACCCTCATAATTATACAATAGCTCTAGGGTTGCCAGATCTATTTTAATTTAAAGTATCCTCCTTTATTCTTGTTCAAAATGCTGTATACTTTATTTAAAAAAATTAAAGTAGGCCAAAATACTAAGAAGATTGCTGCTTTATATTAAAGTCTTTATCCTTGAAACGAAGAAGAAAAGTTCAGCCCCCGCACCTACTTACTAGTCAAGGATAAGGTACCTGCATAACCTATACCTACTAAACCAGAACTACCTGGAGATCCACAGCTCTTTTCAGAATTTTTAATATTTTGTAGGTATAGTGTTCAGAGAAATAAAGAGGGACTTAATGAATGTAACTTTTCGAGTTCAAAAAAGTTCCTAACGTCCTTAGTCCTTTAAAGGACTAAATGTATGTAATATAACCTTAATGAAATACGAACTCGTTAAGGTTGAATATTTTCTTCGGAATAAAAATTTTGTGATCTACCAACTGTAAAAATATTGCTATCCATGATTCTTTTTTAATTCCTCATACCGAATTTTCTTATTCTCAGTAATCTGATACATTCAAGCCCTTATGAGCAGATTGCTGAATGACAAATAACCTAGTTTTTAAGTTGAGGACGTTAACTTTCATTGAAATACTTTATTTTTCCTTGGTTGCAGCCAGGATATACTTTATATGATCCGAATAAATCTGGCAAACCTAAATAACTCCCACAATCTTACTCTTTGTACCTCCCGTCACTTTTTATTCGTATTTTTTTGCGCAAGCAGTACTGAATTCTTCATAGTTATGAAGAGTTTTCATACAATGGAATTCTTCATAGCTATGACTGAAGAGGTTTCATACAAATCTTTTTATGCTTTGGATGTTCTTTTTTTGCGGTTTCAAGCTTGTTGCAATTTGTTTTTACAACCTGAAATTAGCGTAGTTGTGTAACTTATCATAACTTACACTGTGTAAGTTATGATAAAAACATAATAATATTGTAACAAAACACTCTTTAACAATGTGTATTCCTTGACCACAACTATTTGAATAACTGAACCGACATGAGGCCGTCGCGACATGTGATGGTTACCATCACAATATTATACGTTCGAGATCCGCCACAGGGTTATTACTGAAACTTCAGTAGGTAATACTAAAACTACCTAGGTGTTTGTAGGTAGGTAACACTACTACTTGTAGGTAGGTATGAGGTCTTTAATCAATTTACTAATCATCAAACTCAAATGGTTGTTTGCACTATTGAGAATTATCTCAGATCTCAACTCTCAATGCAATCTGGATAACGTTAGAATTAACATGCTGATAAAAACCCGATTTTGTAAGCTTGACTTCAGAATTTATTTTCCATCTAACGATATTGTTCTTTTTCAGGTTCAATCAGCAGCATCGCTCCTCCTCGAGAGCAAAATGTTTTATGTTCCTTTCCTGCTCAATTCCACAATACAGAGGTAGTTGACTGTAGAAGACGACTGCGGGAAAGAAATGCTAAAATCCTAAATTTTCTTTTTGTAACTATTAGTAACATTATCTGTTTCTAAATGTACAAGTGATGACAAAAACAAAAAATATATAAAAAATGTTAATGCTGTATATTTATTGTTTATGCGATCCTCGATCGTGTACGCAGTAAGCATACTTTTTGTGTACATAAAACATGTGTGCTGCATGTAGGGTGGGATGAATGTTATGTGACCAAAGTTGAAGTTTGAATAGTGAACTGTTTTGCCTTAAGTCGTTTTTTGAAAATGCAGGAAATAAAATTTATTCCTAATGAAAGTTTTGTTACCATTTTTCGCGTTTTATTCGTAGAAGCGCCATTATGTCTTGTTATTTCGTGGTTTTTTGAAAAAAAAAGAAAAAAAAGAGGCGTGGACATCTAGTTACTTATTCGAGAAGAAAACACGAATCGTTAACCAAGATGCCATTTAAAAAGAAGCTTTTTAGTCCTTTCGATTGATAAATTCGGAATTGTTTTTTGAAATGAACTAAGTCGTCAAGTTACCATTTTACAGATCCAGCTTTTTTTTCTGTTTTGACTTTTGTGTTCCTCTTTTGCAAATTGGAATCCTTGGATGGAGTATCGGATTTTGAATGATTTCCGCCTGTGTATATAGGTAAATATTCCTGTAAAATTCGCTCCCCTGTAGGGTCACTTAACGGGGGATACTTGGTTTGCACGAAAATTATTTCTTTCCGCAGAAACATTTTCCAGCTAGGGAAATTCATGTCCCCTCCTGGCCGTTTTCTTGCTGGCACGAACATTTTTGATTTATTTTCACATTTCCGCGCTAGCTGCGTGACCAATAAGGCTCGTTGTGTTTTTCGAATGGGAGCAGTTTGATGAATAGCAAATCTATATTTTTCACTATTTAACAAAACAAAAAACTGATAATTTATTGTAGCTTGCTTGTTGCTGATGCAGCTGGCCGGAAACGAAACTCACTGCCATCGTGCTGGCATAAAACACAAACGGCTGAAGAAACTTAGTGAAATTTAGTACTTTTAAAATAAATTCCTCTCTTCATTTTGTTAAGTACAATAAATTGCAGTTCAAATTAAGATTACTTTTACCGTTTCACCAAACTGAAGTAGGTTGTGTATTATTGTGTATATATTTGGATACATTTTTTTTTTTTTTTTTTTTGTTATGATTAACTGGTAGAATTTCAATATTTTATCGTACAGTATTGTCTGAATCCGCGAGTTTTATTTAGAATAAAACAAATATTGACAATTGTTTTGTCTAGTTTTTAGTTTTTATCCGACTGCTTTTTTCCAGATGATGCGTTAAACAAACGAGAGAAAATTATTAAAACTGCAAAGTCTGTTTGCACAGAATGTTTTTGATATACTCATTTAAGAAACCCTCTAACTCCATTTCCGCATCACCACTAACACTATAGTGTAGGTAAGTGTTTTTAATTGCTGGCTAGTTCAGAGACTCTTAACTGCTTTAAATTCACACAAATTCCCCATCTTCCAAGAAGGAGAAATAAAACGTATTTTGTCATCCAAAGAATCACCTGTTTGTAAATGTAGATACAAAAAATACCCCTAGAGTTAAGAGTTTACCCCATATATTTTGTTCTTTAGCTCATTTTTTTATTTATTGATTTTTTAGTTTATTTTCCGTTGAGTTTAAAAACGAGCTTTAATGTAAAAGCAGCAAAACCTGTAATTTGGATACAATTTTAAGTTAGTTGACTTTTTGTTTGAAGTGCATGGCCAGCATTGCTCACTTAGCAGTTTTTGTTGAGTCCGTTTTAAATAATAAGCAAGAAATCGGTGTTTCTGAGAAGAAAAATATATTTGTGCCTTCAACCCCTGAGAATGTTTTTATTGGAGAATTTCAATGTGAGCTCTACTTGGGCGTAATAACGGTTTTCGGAAGCATGTGTAAAATACTTTCTTTTTTTCAATGTCAAACGCACTGAATTTCGAACTTTGGACAAGCACGACTGGAAATGCGCTTATACCTACGGAGTTCATTGGGAGAGAGAACCTATATTATTAAAAAATGTGTAATTTTTTGTCGTGTTGTCTGTCTTCATACCTTTTTGTCATTGTAAGGGAAAGTTGAGTTTGAAGGTACTGCAGGGAGAGACTGCAGGCCGCAATAGGTAAAAGGAGTTGCTCAAGTTACTGAACGTGAAGAGAACGAACGTCTGGTCATGTGACGATATTTCCTGCCATAATTCAGTTAGCGTTGATGATTTTGCAATTTTCAACACTAAGAAAGATTGCACTTTAGGGGCTACAACTGGTAATAGAAGGGAATCTACAAAGAGTCAGACTGTAACAAAATGTGATTGTCGCAATAGAAATAAACAGCTTCAACGTCTACGCCGCTTTGAAGATGATTCTCATTTGAATTATTGAACTCACCAAAAAACATCATTGTCAGAGGATGAACGGCACAATTTCATTCAAAATATGTACAAAACGATCACGAAGACCGTTTTTAGTAGCTAAAAAAGTGACAAAAGACTCATTGGTTGAACTGTGTCTTAAAACTCAGACTTTCTCTCAAATGAAATTTAGTGGATACTTCTTTTAACTAAAAAGCTTGAAAGAATCTGAAAAAAATAAAAAAAATACAATTAAAGGAATAAGAGACTGACTTTGTGACTGCCACTATGAAGTAAAACTATGTCGTAGTTACTGTATGTTAGTTGAGTTAACAGTCCATTTACTACTGTAGCAGAAACAAATTTATATGAAACCTGTACTACCTTCTCACACAACCCATTTTTTTGCAAAAATGACACTTTTTGATCCTGAGTATATATTTTTCAAAAAAAAAAAAAAAAAAGTCAAGGCCTATTTCTTGCGAATCCGCTCGTTTTGTAACGTAGGCAACGATACATTTTTCACCGTAGTTTTTTCTTGAGTGAATGTGAACGCAAAAATTCTAATGACTTTTCTAAGCAATATAAGAACTAGTTCAGGTGAGACTAACCTGAGCACACGAAGAGCATGAAATTTTATTCTTGGATTGAATGTTTCTGGAAAACGTTGTACATTTCGAAATTTAAAGTCTCCCAAAGGTGAATGCACTCTTTGAAAGCAAACAGCCTATTTTGTAAAGTTCTGTAGGTATTCACAATTTCACCCCATTATTTTAAACACACAACACAACCCGAAAAGGAAATGTAATTTTTAAAGTTTCTTATATTTTGTATAACTGATGTGAGATGATATTTCATTGGTGCTAACAATGTATTGTGAAAAAAGAAAAAACTGTAGAATGTAAATTTTACAAGTCTGATGACTCTAAACCTAGAGTTACGAAGAACTTTTGTGTCTTACTCATTTTGTTGATGAACGCAAAGGAACAGTTTTGAGGGAAATTAAACACGGTTACCCATGATAGATACAGTGGGTTGAATGTAACTGCCTTTTAAGTTTTTTGATTCACTCTAATGATTACGGATTTAGCAAAATTATTGTTGTTGTCATTTTAAAAATGTACATATTTGAATGTCGTTAGGAAATTCCAAACTTAAAATCTTTATTAAAGCTGTTTGGAGTTATGGCGGTTTGTTGTGCACTTATTAATAACCCCTCCATTACCTGGGTTGTGTAGGAAATAACAACATATTTTAGGAATAATTTACTCAACATAAAAAACCCTAACATAGGCGAGGTCAACTCATTATGAGAACACTGGCGGCTGGAATAACGCAAGTCTCGAAGCCGTTGAAATATTAGAATGATCAGTCAACAGAGTTCGCACTTCTCGTTAAGACATCTTGGTATCTATCCAAGGGGAAAACAATGGCGCTGAGGGCTAAACAGCGTGAAAGATAGTTTTCCTTAAGAAATTTCACATAATAATCTCATTCAGTGAACATTTTTCAATGGGGAAAAGTTGTTGGAAAAATATTATAAATAAATTATTGGAAAAATATTATAAATAAATTAACACACATAGGTTGCATCATTTGAGCTATCGAAACCGCAGTAGGTTGTATTTCACTTAACTTAGGTACAACTTCATATAAACATTACGGAATCCATGGCAGTTTTCTTACACCAAAATTTGGAAGTTGTGTGATGAAGCAGACGTTAATAACAAGGAATGGACGTGCTTCTAGATTTGAAATTATCATAATAGGCTTCCAGATAACAACGAAAATGGGATCAAAACTCTGATCCCAAGTTCATTTTAATTTGTCCATTTATGGAAAATGCAAAGTTTTCGGCAGGACGAGAAGCTGTTTGGGTTGAAGTCACACCCCAACTTGGCGTCCTATTGGTCAACACAGCCCCTCATTGGTCGGACATCTCATGAGTGGTCATGACGTCAAGGCCAGCAATTAAAATCGTTCAGAACATCTTTTGATGCCATTTTTTATTCATATCTTAACACAGAATGTGTTTTTACCCGAGAGTGAATTGGTTTGGAAATGTATGTTTGTATGTATGTGTGAGTAATGTTTGGAAATGTGTGAACACACATCACAACCGGCAATACAGCCCTCAGACAGCAACGTTCTGAAAAATGATTTTTTTGCCTCCACTTTTGACTAATAACTCGGCCCAGAATGATTTAAACCAAAATTCAGACGCAGGTCCATTCCTTTATAAGCGCTTCGATCAAAAGGGTTACAATGGGTGGCTTGAGTTAGTTCAGGGCCAACTCTCAGGTATGTTCCTTTCGCGCTGGATTCGGGTGTACGGAGTAAGAAAGATGCGTACCTACTAAAACATCTACATAGATGAACTCAAGGGGTAGGTGTAGCGGGTGTTGAGAGTTACCGGATGAAATGCGAAAATTGAATAGAAACCCCAATTTAAAAAAAAAAAAAGCTGAGGACGATGGCACTAATCGTTGGAATTACAACGGACGAAGTGACTAGCACGAATAACACAGAAATCAATTTCGGGGAGGTTAACTGATACAAATCGAGTGCTGATGCCAATCTAAACTACCATTGGTAGTTTAGATTGGCATCAGCACTAGGTAACCAATAACTGATTGGTAACCAATCTTTGTGATGGCTTTGGAACACACCCTATTCAGGAGAATGAAGTCGCATTTGGATGGTCATGTACTGTTCTATCCTCAGCAGTTTCGCAGGAGACCAAGCACTTTTAGTGCAGCTTCATCTTTGCTCTCCCAAGTTTTTCTTGCCCTGGAGCATAAACAACCAGCATCCATCGATTCATTTGACCTCTCGACCGACCTTTTGTTCCTGTTTCCCACTGCCTGCTATTGAGGAAACGCGAGCATTTGGTATTACCCACCAGGCAGTGTCTTTTTTCAAGAGTTACCTTAAGGTTTGGTCCCAGGTTGTGAACGACCTATAATGGTAGTGTACCCGACGAAATTGTCATTCCCTGTGGTTTCAAACGGTACTCTTCTAATACGCGGCCACCCTGCTGCATTCTCTTCTAGTACGCGGCCACTCAATCTACCTTACGTTCTAATACGCCGCCACCAGTGTGTCTACACACTTTCTGTTTAGCCTGGTGAGACCTTTGGAATACCTACATCCTAGATAACACGAATGTTACTGCCATTGTTCCGGTCTGGTCCATCTCACCGTCTCATCCAATAGCCATAATGCTCCTGAAAGAGTTCTATTCCCAATTGATGAAACGTGAAATTCAATCTTATTAGAAGTGAGTTGTACCCTCTTGCGGAAATCGGGGGGAATTACTGGGTAGTGCGCTGAGTGAAGAATCTCCGGGTGCAGTTTTTTTTTTTTTTTTTTTGTGATTGTGGTGTGCGATGCTAACGACCGGTCTCCCACAAGAATATTGCGCTCCGACCCTGAAGTCTGTTGATCGCAAAAGGAAAGAACGGATTTTCGGTTTTTTCTGTTGGTAATATTGCCTCAGCTAGCACGCCGTTGTTTTAACCTTGTTTTGTTTCCATCTCCCTGTAGTGTTGATAGTTTGAGATTTTCAACGATGGAAGAAAAAAATTAGTATTTCTCGTGGGGTTAGTGATTCCAGCTCAGATGAAGCAGACATGGATTCCGACTGACGAAAATTACAAATGCAATATTGATAATGACTACATAATAGAAATGAAATGACTACATTTTACTTGTTTTACTGCAATTTTACAATACTGTTTATACTAAAATACATTAAACAATACTGTGTTTAAATAGGGAGGTACCTATTCCTTCCTGATGATGTACAACAACAGAACTAAAATAAAATTCGTTAGGTTCTATTCAATTATGTAATCAAAAATTTTCATTTACTGAAACTGTTTGAGGTGAGAAAAAGACAAACAAAGTAAACAACTTTTTTTCTTCAAATTTTGAGTATTCCTAATAATTAGGAATAGAATTTTTCTAACCAATAAATGCACAACGACCAACTAAAATGAAAGTCGTTAGGTTCTTTTCAATCATGTGATGTTCAAAATTTTTCATTTAATGAAACCCTTTTGAAGGGAGAAAAATAGCAGTGCTACCAATAGGAATTTAAAACGAGAGGGGATGGGAAAGTTTCATGGGGACAGTTACTGTAGTTCAATTTCCACCACCAGAGTTCAGGGTCAGAGCGCAATATTCTTGTGGGAGACCTATAGTGGTAATTTCGTATGTTGCAACCTGTCAAAATTTATTGTGTGTGATTTTTACCAGCTTCCCTTTAGGCTTTAAAAAAAATCTTGATTCTTGCTGACAAAAAAACTCTAGCGGCTGTAGAAAGTTGATGAAGTGAAAAGATTGGCAGAACACGATTATATGAGCAGTCTGGGCAGCAAGTCTAAGAAGGGAAAATGTACACCGAGGAAGAGACGTGCTTGTGCATCCTACACAGCCCGACCGCGCCGAATAAAAAAATCGTGGCGGAAGGAACACACCTCTCGAGTAGTCCAAAATTTTACACAAGGAAAGGGCATTGAGGTAAGCCGAAGCTATAGGTTGAGTACGTGGAGAAACCTTGCAATGGATGTGGGTTTGGGAAGTCCGCTCTGACTAAACCACCCGTAAAATGCCAAACCTATCGTATTTAAACAAACACCAATTAAAAAAAGCGCCATGCGTGATATCCAGATGTCATTTTGACTTTGTTCATTAAATGAACAAAACTTGTGTAGTCAAAATCGCAAAAATAAGACACAAATCCATTTTTATACTCTGCTCCACAGGCACTCACACATTTTCAGAGCACTTAAGAGGAGCTTCACCTCAAATGACAAACAGATTTAGGTCCAATGGGGTTCTAATGTAGCGGCCAATGCTCTGTACGATTATAAACGTAAGTATATAAAATTATATGTAGATACCTACATATCGGTTAATTAGGACGTGTGGGCAGGTTGGGCTAGTGTATTGAAACTCATACGGATTCAAGTTTCGCTTTAACGGGCTGACTTGGTTTGGGACCACCGGTACTGTACAGGAATATCGATGCAATAACGAGAGCAGAACCTCCGAGGAATGCCCATGTGATTTCAAACGAGAAGAAGTACACGGAACAAACGCAACTTATGACGATGGCGAGCGATGTGGCAAAACCTGGGAAGAGAAACAAATCAGTGAGGATAAGCCCGGGAATAGTAACTATTTGTTAGGAGGTGAACAATACCAACCTTTGAGAATGTTGTCGGCATATTTGACTACCAACGCCACAATAAGACCACCTGAAAAAAGAAGCAAATCTCGATACGTTATGAAGAATTAACCCCTTCAAAATCAACATTTGGCGGACATCATACCGGCAGCTTGAAGCACGACGAGGTACCAGACAAAAGAGTCGTAACCGTAGAGCCACCCCTTATCGTTTATTGACGACCAATCGGAAGCCAGCGACGTCATCAAGCCTAGCGGCAGTGACAGGAAGCTCAACTGGACGTTTCTCATCCACACGGAGACGTCATTGGACCCTTTGAGGATCATTTCGAAATAGACTCCGGCAAACCCTGACAGAACACAGGCGCCAAGCGCCGCTGAAAACCCGACTAGCCGATTCTGGCCGGGAGGGCCTGATTTACTCTCAGACCCAGAAAGCTGAACCTAAAAAGAACGGCAGTTAGACTCGCATTTAAAATGAAAAAGAAGCAACATTAACAACTGAGGTGGCATAATAATATTATTACAAACCACCTACCAAAACAACTCCAACAATCAACACCACAAGTGATCCCCATTGTTTAGGTGACAGCTTCTTTCCAAGCATTGCCACAGAAAGCAAAGCAGTCGTCAATATCTTCAACTGATAAGTAACCTGTAAAAACATTAATTAATTAATGAATAAGAGATGAAAATTTCATCTCTTATATGAGCCAAATCTCTTATTTAATAAGAGATTTGGCTCAATCGATCAAATACAACAGACATGCCTGGTAAGTGGCAGCATCCAAATGAGAGGCGGAAACGTATAACAGATTGTTTTGTACGATGTACACGAAACTCGGAACCGAAACTTTCAGTGTGTCCCATTTGTTTTCTATCACAGTTTTAAATAAAGCATTTTTCCACATCGCGAAGGTTTTCTGCTCCTGAAATCATCAAGAGATGTGAGAAGATACGTTGATATGATTACAACATAAGACTAAAAAAAGACAACAAAAGACTACAGTCCTATAGGAGGGTGGTGGAGGATGATGATGGATGCCTTACTTTATACACTAAAAATAGGCAGGTGAAAAGTTTGACGAATTCAGACATAACGACGGCAGTGGAGGAAATGAACATTGGGCCGATTCTGGTCCTCGAATATCGCATGCTGACGCCCAAGACGGCATTTTGCAGAGTCAGCGTCACCAGAGACACCAGTTTCAACGTGCTGGAGTGGGAACGTTCGGTAGGCATATTTGAGGGTCCGGCGGCGGTTGACGTTGACGTGGAAGGTTCTGGTTTACCTGGAAAGTAGGAATAGCAAGAGTCATAAGATTGTTTTGCATTAGTTAGGCTACTGGAAGCGTAATGCTGGATTTAGGGGCATCCTCTCAACTATCAATGATCCTGAATGCTGCCGATCCGATCACAATCCTTGACAGTTGACAAGACATGGCTATTGCTCTCAAAGATAGGTGTAGGTGGCGCCTTCTATCCCACGTTTGACGCTCTCTATAGAGACACTTATAAGTGCTCTCTCATCATTTAACAATAAGTAATTATGAATTATTGCAATATAATTATAGTTAATATTAATCACTTCAAACCCTTCATTGTCCGTGCAACTTGCCAGTTGCAATATGCACTAAATCTTTCATTTATTTCAGATAAACGATTAATTGCATATTTGAACTCATTAAGGCGTCAGCTCCATCTGGTATTGTACCAGATGTAGATCACAAACTTTGAACAGCGAACAAACTTCGAAGATGGTTTCATGAGTCAAAACGAGGCAAGACCTACCGAGAAACGACTGAAAAGTTTGGTTGCTCTGCCAAAACGTGCTAAAAATTGTGATGTAAAAACATTCCACCAGCAAAAAGTGCTGTAAGTGATGGACAACTAGGAACTGGGGATGCCCAAAAAGAATCGATTCTTTTTTAAAACAATCAATACTTATTTCACGGATCGACTGATTCAATTGTGAATTTCGAGAATTGAAAACCGATACTTTTCTGCTCGTAAAGACAAGTGCTTCATTTCACAGCAATAATGACAATAATGATTATTGCATTCAGTTGCCCGGTAGATCTGATCCACAAGTGAAAAAAAAAAAACATCCTAATCGAGTCAAAATTGCAGTTCTGCAATAAAATAACGGTGTGTACATATTCAGACTATGTCAGAATATGTGTACGAATTCAGACAAATTTGATACCATGCTCAAACATAACGGTTCGATTAAAAAAAGATCGATAATAAAAATAATCGATTTAAAACGAATGTTCTAAGTATTTCGTGCGTAAAAAATTTCGGGTCTAGTTCTCCTTCAAAGTTTAATGATGAATAAAACGATAATATCTTATATTGCTTATAAGCATATTATATTATATACGATAATATATTATATTGCTCCTATCAGTCCTTCATTCTTATCTTCTACAACCTGCTACGTAAAATAAGACGTGAAGATTTAAAATAACAAAATATCTAGCATTTGACCAATGATTAAACTTAGCAGCCAAAATCTTGCGATATTTTGGCATTTTACTTTTAATCCACAACTAAGAATACATAATATGTAGATAATAGATAATAGAATAGATAATAACTTATATTATAAGTTATTATCTTGCAAGGATCGAATACAGCAGTTTTGTGTGCTATAACCTGTTTTTCCCCTAGTATTTAACGCGTTAAGCAATAGGCCATGGAAGAAAGAAGCATGGCAATTGGCCTACTAACTAGAAATCTAAAATTGTAGGAATGAGAACCTGCGATCTACTCATGCCAAAAAGAAGATTCACCAGGGTCCTGCTCAGATGAAATGTCTATCTCCTCTAAAGAGCCAGACACAGCATTCGGTGGAACATCCTCTGTTGAGGATGAAAGCGTAGCTGTTGCTGAGACATCCTGAGCAATGTTTGACAATTCACCGGCCATGCTCGACAAATCAATTGACTTGAGGGTATTGAATTTTGAAAGAACTTTCGGGTGAGCAAACAGCCAAAACAACTGGCCCAGGAAAAGTAAACAAAGGCTCCAGCTGCCCGTTGCCCTTAGAAACAACGATAATGCAGATGTGAAGCACAAATGGCTCAGGGCTTGAATTGAACCATTCACTAGCTGTGAAAAAGAGTAAAGAAAACTAACCACTTACCTCGATAACGAGTTCTTCTTAATGATTGTTTGCCCGGGTGAAGATCATCACGAACTAAAGTTACGACCCTGGCAACAAATTAAATATTTTTAGCATGAAGCGCCTTTGTGTAGCATTTAAAGAGTGTCTCCGGTTCAAATCCCATCCGTGAAAATTTCTATTTTAATGTTAAGATAGGTATCGAGGGCGACCCTAACCGTTCAGAATAAACGTCGAAAATAAGGGTTGTGTATCTCGACGGGTGGTGTATAACGTTTGTTTGGGTTCTTGAGGGATGGTCAGGCATTAAGGTCGAAAGACATGAAAAATCCCCTTCTCCATTTAAAAAAAAAAAAAAAAAAACAAACACGTCATTTCCGAATTAATAGCTTTTTTGGAAAGTGAACTGGTGAAGGTAATTTTATTCATTCCAAAGTCAATACGATGTTGAAGTCAAGCTCTCCTCAAGTCCTTCATAGGGAGGCTCAATGAATGTGCAACAATGCATAGGTACCACGCACAGGCATATCTGGAACTCTGGACATGAAATTTCCGCGTCTTAAAAAAATTGACACACCTTGACATTTCTCGCAGATCTTCGTCCAACACTTGTCACAACAGGGGAACATTTCCCACACCCCAACGCCCACGCACGACGAAGGCAAATATTTCTTCAACGGAAGGGAGGATGTTCGGCTGCCCTAATCTGAGGCAGCGGAGATAACTTATCTAAAAACCCATTCAAAACATTTCTGCCTGGTAGAACTTCAAAAAGTGATCAAGTGTATTACTTAAGTTGAAGGCTTGTATGAAAAAAACTGCTTCAATATGCATTGCCACTTATTTCGCGTAATCCAACACGCTCCAGAGCTCCTGGGGACCCACTCGCGCTAAGGGGAGGCCTCATCCCCTAGTGGGCGCATTGGAAATTGAAAAAATGAATAGGCAAGGGGGCCTCAAAAGGGTTAAAAGGGAGTGATGTAACCACAGAGTGATTATCTGGCTGTTTGAGTCATTGGTGTCATCAATGATTCAAGTATTCGACGATAAAGGTCAAATGACCCAACCATGTCAAAAGGTCAATGCCATACAAAGTATGAAACATCCCTGAGCGACTCGACCAGAGTTAACAATCGGTCGACGACAAACATAATTTTATAGGAACAAAAAGAAAACAAGATTCTTATCTCGTAACCCGGAAAGTCGTACATGTAGGTCATCGATGTCAAGGGTTTCGTCACACAGGACTTTCTCTAGTAGCTTCTTCGGGGTTTCTCAAAACGTTTTACTTTAAGCGAAAGATTTGTAAGTCTAAACCTATCCAGTGTGAGCACGATTCCAACAAACAGCTTTAAAAACATGGTGCTAACAAGCGGCAAATGGGATTTCATCTAATGAAAACCGGCGACAAGCACCTGGATCTCCACAATATGCGGCCAACAACAGAACGAACATTCTGATATCCTTAAACCAAGATAAAAAGGGATATTTAAGTAATACACCTCTTGAATCTAGTCATAAATCGAAAAAACGGGCACCCTCATACCTCTTTCGTTAGTAGAAATAAAACTGAGGTGGACACCCTGAACAATAGAAGCCCCGTTCGCGAAACAATTTATCGCCTTCGTTTTTAAATCACGTTCATTGTTGACAGAAGTGTAAATATTGAATTTTTTACGATCAACGATCGCCAACCGGACCAAAGGACATTGTTTACGTTGAACAGGATTCATTATCGAATTCCCCGCCCGAGGGAAATAAATCTCGCTTTCTTCCCTCCACTCAAAGAACTAGGGACGCTCAAAATATATCGATACGTGTGAGTATCGACGTTTATGGGCAATGGTTTTCCTTCCATTTATCGATGTTATTTTGACAATATCGGGAACCGATATTTTTTCTCGTGGGAAGTAATTCCGGAACAACACTTTTCCTTCTTGTCTAGAAACCGTTCAATGCATCTTTGAAACCCGTCACGTGAATGATTCGTAACGGGATGAGTAGAAACATTAGGTACGTTTGTTCCAGGTTTGACGGAATGTTAACAGAAATCGCCGGAGACATGCGCAGTTTAGAAAATGCTGTTCCAGGTCGATCAGCAGTTGGACGGAAAACGAAAACTAGAGTACGTGCGGTCGGGTTCTGTCGGCAGCTGTCCAACTTCTGTCGACAGACGCAGTCAGACCTGGAACCAACGTACCTATTTAATGCAACTGCAGACGAGCAATAATAATTATTGCTATTACAATTATTGTATTGTAAATAAAATATAGTGCGTGTATTTGGTTCCATGACTGTCTGTCCGTCTGTCCATATTTCATTGTTACAACGATAACTTCCACAATTTTGATGCGATGTTGGTCCAATTTTCAGAGATTTGGCGGGTTTGGTCACTTGAGGTCTCTTACCTATAAATTTCATGATAATTGAATCAGCGGTACGTAAGCTCTGCACATGCGCGTACATAATCTTCTTGTTACAGTCATAAATTTTTGTCATGACTTAATAAACCAATTTAGCTGTATATTATTGATAGTAAAACTTTGACTGTAAAAGTATACTTAAAAGTCGGAAAGTTTAATAATGTAAAACTTTAATAAAAAATTAATAATGCCTCATAAATTAAATTTAAATTAAATTAAATAAATTTCATAATATTTAAATAAATATAAATAAATTTCATAACATTTATAAATGACAAAGTCCTTAAGCGAAAAATCGGATAAAATTGAAAAAATTAAATCTATGGACTTTTATATACTATTATAATCTTATTATAAATAATATAATTTAATATCGATATAAGGCTATATTATAGCCTTATATCGATATTAAATTATATTATGTTATATTATAGCCCTCTAAGTCGATACATAAGTTTCTGATATCGATGTTTTTTCACGATGTGGACTTTCCTACGTAGAACTGGCCGCAATAAACGAAAAGTATGTAAGGTCCATGACTTATGTCGGGTGAGTCATGGCAACTTTTCCCTACTTTTACGTGTGGCCAGACTGTTTGCTTCCGTGGAAGTCGAATAGCCCTTATGGTATTTTTGTTGTTATAATTTTCCTGTCGTGATTGTTGTTATAATTTTCTATGCCTTTTGTCATTCATGATTATTCAACAATTTTTATTTGGTAGTGCTTTTTCTGTAAGTTGAGGTGTTTTTCGTTATGAACTTTGTCAAGAGGAAAAAATTAAAAATTGCATCTTCTTCTTGGACCCTGGTAAATTTCGAATTGATATTTTTAGATTGACTCATTTTCAGCTGTGTTGGCGAAATTGCTGTCCCACGACTCCCCTTCCAGCTGCCTGCTTTCCGTGAAATTGAAGTGCAAGGTGAATTTTTCTCGTCCACAGCGCCTCCTCGCAGTTTTATTGTCGTGGCAGAGTTTCACCTTGCAATTTCGTATCAAAGTGTGCAATTTCGTCTGTACGTGCATCCAGACTTTGTATGTTCCCTAGTTGCCATGTAGTTGTGTCTCGGACGACGAAAGGACACAGAGAAAATGGGAGACTCCCTGGAGTCTGGTGAGGCCCCGGAGGAGCGGCCGGTCCCTACGATCCCCGTACCCCAGTTCCTCGAATACCTCACCCAGACGGTCAAGTTGCATTTGAATGCTTCGCCGACTTTCGACGATGCGGAAAATTTGGAAGCCATCAACAAGTTCCTCGGTGACCCTCTGGTGCCCACGCTCTTGGTGCAACGCACGGCGACCAAAGGTTAGCGAGATAGCTCGAAGCATTTTTATCATAAGCGCAACTCCACCGCACTGCAGCTGCGTCAATAATCGCCCAATCTCAATTTACGGCGGCATACCGTTCAAAATAGACCCAATCGAATTCGTGAAGAGTTGAAATTCGCCAGTCCCGTTCATTCTAATCATTGATAACGGTGCGGATGAATCGTTGATAGGAATGTGGAGTAGGGTGGGTGATGGTTCATTGTATCTTGTTTCCCACATTTTTTCTTATCCGACGAGAGCGCCTTTTTCATTAGCTCTCTGTTATAATTTTTTGTCGTCACAAACAGCGCTTTATCTTAATTACCCAGAGCGAAATTCAGGCGTTAATGATAACGGTTTAGGAAGCTAGGGCGGGCAGAAGAAGAATGCTATGGCTAGAGAATAAAATTTTATTTAATATGGAATAGTTGAATTTTGTATTCTTCTCTGAATATACCTACTTACTGTCACTAGGTAACGTTATGTCAGGTCTGAGTTCGCCGAAATGGTCCTTACGTAAGAGATTGATGACTCCTCTGCTGGTAACTCTTGTTTATTAACAGACAACTAGTGTGGGGAACGGTTTCGAACAGTTAAGCCCATCTACAGCCCAGAGTGACTTGAAGCGATTCAGCACCAAAATCTGGTGTGGCTCTACGTTACGCTCAACCGCTTCAGGTCACTCAGGGCGTAGCAGCTCGAAACCGGTCCACGCACCAGATTTTTACACCACGAGCAGAGGAGTCTTCCCTCTCCCTGTTGTCCCGTATGGGTCATTAAAAAAATAATGGCAATTTTGGCCTGATTTTCAAGTGTGAAAATCAATTTTTCCAACTGATCGCACTGAACCATTCCTAGTAAACTGTTTAAAAAAATGTAATGTTATTTAATATTCACTTACCTTCAATGATGTGACGGGTCGAGGGAGATAGAACCGGAGGATTAATTGACCAATTTTAACCCCTGTAAATTTTGATGCTTTACGTGCATAGAGATGTTCATCAGATGCTCTTTCCTATCTTTGAAAGAAATTTTAAAATAAACCGTTTAGGTGAAATGTGCCAGCGACTTGCATTTCACCATAATGTTAGAATGACCCATATAATAATATTTAATATTATTATATTATAATTTATATGGATCCTTTATTATTATGTCCTTGATGGAAAAGTAGGTACTCATCTTAACCTGTTCTTAGGGAACTGGAACTGGACCTTAGAGTGACACTGAGCACTATTTATTTAAAAAAAAAAAAAAAAAAACTACCTACCCGTAATGATAGTCGCAGATAACTTGGCTGGTAAAGGTGATGTTGTTTAGTACGTTAGGTAGTGAAAGGTGTGCTTTATAGTATAATGTAGGTATAATAATATTATACATTATACAATATGGATTATAATATAATGTATTATGTTATAATATAATAATAATATAATGGATTATATTATAATATAATATAATATACCTATAATATTATAATATAATATACCTATTTCAGAACGGGCATCATTGTTCGTCGGCGGAGACAGATCTTTTTCATGGCCACCAATATAACGAAACCCCTCCCGAAAAAATTTTTTGCTAGGGACAGAGGCTGAATTCAAAATGCGTCATTTTCACTAGTCATTTTTTATGTTCAGACACCTAATTTCTCATTGCTATAATTATAATCGCACTGAGTACCTTGTTTGTTAATCGGTTTGCCATTCAGTCGAATTTCTCCATTTCTTTGACCTTTGTCTCTAGCCCTGTCTTTCTGCAGGTCCTTCTACGAGCGTTTCTTCGCTCCGAGGTTGATACATTCTTAAATCCACTCCTCCTCTATTTAACGTACTGACAATAGTTTTTTCCCGTTTACATTAGATGAAGACCCAGACCAGTCAACAGATGTCGAAGAAGACAAGGAGCAAAACGGTATTTATGTCACGAACGCAGTGCAATTCACCAACAGCAAGACCATGAGGTAAAGATAATATCTTTATATTATATCACCTTCCCCGTCAAATTACCGAATGGATTGGTTTTGTTCACACTGATATACAACTGACCAATTCATTTTCAGTCTGCTTTTCGTCAAAAGCGGGAGCGTCATGGAGAGTGACAAGCCCATTCAGTCTCAGCTTTTCATGTTGGAGTTCACGGAAGGATCAGCTTACGAGAGCTTACATTCCATAATATCTAAAGGCCTTTGTCCATATTTCAAGTCTTACGTCAAGGAATCCGGAAGGGCAGATCGGTAAGTTTTCAAGTTAAAGCTCATAATGTAGGTGTTGTAAGTTTGAAGCTCATAACGTGGTTTTTATTCCAGCGATGGAGACAAAATGGTACCGTCGGTCGAAAAGAAAATGGACGAGCTCGAAATGGGTTTGCTACATCTCCAACAGAACATCGACATTCCGGAAATAACGCTGATGGTGCACCCGACTGTAGCCGCCGTCATCAAGCGTTGCCTAGACGAAGGCCGGAAGCCCAAAGTGGCTGATTTCGGGGACAAAGTCAACGATTCTTCGTTTCTCAATCAGCTGCAAAATCAAGTCAACCGGTGGATCAAAGAAATTCAAAAAGTAAAATGATATGTGCCATGTATCGTATTATTAAGGGGATATGGTAGTCGAAAATGACCACATTTTCGAAAAAAGTTTTATGACGTTTTTTAATAGTTTGAAATGTGAGGAACACGATGGTAAGTCCAAAAATCACCTCCGACTATTGGAAATCAGCGTAATTCCAATTTTACGGAATGTTGCCAGTAGAGTGGAGAGCGATCTCCCGCTCGCGGACGCGCCCGGGCTGGCATCAAAAAGCATCAAAACTTTTTTCATAGAAAATATAGTACCTACCTAACATATATTTATGGTATGACTATGTACCCAAGACCATACATAATATATATATATAATATTCGTTCCGTTTTATACTCATGTGTGTTTTATCAAAGTACATACCTACTTACTGTTATCTAAGGTAGGGCAGTACCTATATAGTGTCCGTGTACATTTTCCTAAGAAACCACTTTTGCCCTGATGATGGCATATTTTATGTCGAAAGCTTGACGGTAAGGTGAGGGATATTCCGTTCTAACCCCGGTCCTAATATGTGACGTCAAACCACGAATTAGTCGCTCATTTTTATTCGAAGTAGCAATTGGGCAGGAGGTGGCGGTGTTGGTGGGGGGGGGGGGGGGGGGGGTGGTGGATACAATAATAAGGAATTAATTCCTTCCAAGACTGCAAGGTAGCGCGGAAGCATCGTTTTTTAGATTAGATTCATTGCAGCCAAAGCGGAAGCGTTCAGACATCGTCTAAACCCGAAGGAAAACTTTGACAGCTGATTTCTCGGACATCTGATTTTTCACATATTTTTACATGAATGTCGAAATAACTCCGGCCCTATTTGAGCTACAGAGTTCAAATTTTTACCACGTGTTCTAGGGTACTAGACGGAAATATTTAGGGAACAGTTTTCCTGTAGAGCCCATAGAAGGGAGTGGGGGGACATTTAAAAAAAAAATTTATTTACGATTCCGGAGACAAGTCATATAAATTACAATTTTTGATGTAAAAAAATTCTGTTCCCTAAATATTTCCGTCTAGTACCATAGAACATGTGGTCAAAATTTGAACTCTGTAGCTCAATTAGGGCCGAAGTTATTTCGACTTTTATTATGGTATATATTATATATTTTTCATTTATAAGTATATATATATACATGTATATGGAGATCCTGGTATATTTTTCCATGTTTTTGGGGGCGAGGAATCCGAAAAAAATGGTTTCGAAACTCAAAAGTGAATATTAACAATTTTGGTTTCTCGACTACCATATCCCCTTAATGAGTGAATTTATTCTTAATACTGGCTGAATTCTAACGACATTGGACATTTCAGGTGACCAAACTTGATAGAGATCCCTCCAGCGGAACGTCTTTACAAGAAATCTCCTTTTGGCTCAACCTGGAACGGGCGCTTCACAGAATACAGGAAAAGAGGGAGAGCGTGGATGTGTCTCTCACTCTTGATATTCTGAAACATGGAAAAAGATTCCACGCCACCGTCAGCTTCGATACTGACACAGGTCAGTACTTACATACTATGAAACCCGTTCTTCATTAATTAAATTTCCTTCTCGGGTTGAATCTCGGAGAATCTTTCGATCAGCTCCTCACGCACTACGAACGGTCTGGAACCGAACCTCCCATTCAAGTTTGTAACTTGATCTAATCTGTAGGCTCGGGTTACACCTCGGTGATGCAAGTGTCTCCGCACGTATTTCGTGTCAGGAAATCGATCGTTTCCAGAAGTCACATCTGCTGAAGGGTGCTGACTATTCCCCCAAATTACGTTGAGTGAAGAAGGAAAAAATAGTCACAAATGAGTTAAAAAAAAAAAAAAAAAAATTATAATAAGTAAAATGCAATCAAGTACACGAAAATGTGAGTGATGTAAAATGGGCTCTCCAGGATTAGTTGTACATCTAAAATTTTGTTTTGGAAGAACTATCCGTCGGACGAGTGAGTATTCTAAGTAAAAAGCTGTCACTGTCAGGGGATCGGCATTGCGAAAGGGGGAACACACGACAGGTTGGCTGCCGTAATCTGGCACGTCCCCAGGAAATGAGTCATGAGACAATCAATAGTTTACCATTCCTCCGGCACGCTACACCCACTCGCCGCTTGCAGTGTCGCCGATCGTTAATTGCATATTCATGAGGTTCGACTTGATTTGAGTGGATCAAGATCAGGATTTGATCAAAATTATCTGGAGCTAGACAGAGATGGCGATTTTCTTGACGAAATAACTTCTTTTTTCCTTCAGTTGTTCTATTTATTCCTTTTTTCCCCAAGGTAATCTGGCTCTCCATCTTGAAGAAGTTGATTTATTCGGGTTTAAATTGTGGAAAACGATACCACTCACTGGCCTTTTCTTTCAAGTGGAGTTGAAGGGATTCGAGAAGCCGAACGCTTTTCCCTCCCCGAAACAGTAGTCCGCTTCTTGTACGATCTTCCTTTCTACATGCTCGAACACCTTAAGGCCTACTTTTTTTACCCGATTTAGTTCAAATAAGCGGTTATGCGGGTCAGGCCCCCTGTCAATCTCAAGACAGAAACACCAAAAGGTGCATGAGATGAAATTCGTTTCAAGCCCATCCTACGGTATGAATAAACCTTTAATCAAATGTTTATAGGGCTGAAGCAGGCTCTTGCGATGGTCAACGACTACAACCCCCTGATGAAAGACTTTCCAATCAACGATCTCCTCTCTGCCAGCGAACTCGACCGCATCAGACTCGCCGTTCAGCAAATATTCAACCACTTGAGGAAAATCAGAAACACGAAGTATCCCATGCAGCGGGGCCTGAGGCTGGTCGAGGCCATCTCGAGAGATCTAACTGCTCAACTCCTCAAAGTAATATTTCCAGCTGAGCGTCAATATTTCATTCATCACAGAGTTGATGGTTCATTTTACGGAGTCATTCCCCTTTTCAGGTTCTTGGAACTCGTAGACTGATGCACATCCCATTTGAAGAATTTGAAAAAGTCATGCAGCAATGTTCTCATGTCTTTTCCACTTGGGATGACGAATATGATAAGCTTCAAGGCCTGTTACGGTAAGAAAAACGAAGTTTATCTAGGCTTATTCATTTATAAGCTTCGTGTATAGCCTAACTGTTTACTTTTCTTTTTGCAGTGATATAGTGAAAAAGAAGCGCGAAGAACAGATGAAAATGGTGTGGAGAGTGATGCCTGCTCACAAAAAACTGCAGACGAGGATGGAGCACATGAGGAAATTTAGGTATCAACATGAACAACTGCGAACAGTCATAATCCGCGTCCTGAGACCAGCTTTGGTTCAGGAACTGCAAGAAAAAGGCGCCTCCACCGGACAAACTTTATCCCTGGAAGCTGCCAACATTTCTGCTGTTGAGGTATGTGCTGATTAATTTGTCGAGGTTGACAACCAACCAAAACCCCAACTAAACCTAATTAAATTAGTATAATTGGTATAAATTGGTATAAATTTTATAATTTTAGGAGGTGAATCTGGCGTACGAAAACGTCAAAGAAGTTGATTGCCTCGACATGAGCAGAGAAGGAGGCGAAGCATGGGAGGCTGCAGTGGCAAGATATGAAGAGAAAATCGACAAAGTCGAGACTCGAATCACAGCCCACCTCAGGGACCAGTTAGGCCAAGCAAAAAACGCGAATGAGATGTTTAGGTAACGACTCCCATCGGTGTAAATTTCGCTCATTTGTGATTTGGAAAGTATTCCTAAATTAAATTTATTCTGTTTCTTTTTCAGAATATTTTCCCGCTTCAACGCACTTTTTGTTAGGCAGCACATTAGGGGAGCTATTAGGGAGTACCAAACTCAGCTTATACAACGAGTCAAGGACGACATCGAATCGCTGCATGAGAAGTTCAAAGTGAGCTATATTCCTAGGCTATTTGCTGTGATAAATTCGGTGCTAATTATTGCAATTGTTTTGGTATCGCGTTTTCCTTGGCAGGTGCAATATAGTCAAAGTACAGCGTGTAAAATGAGTGGCGTTCGTGATCTCGCTCCTGTTTCCGGGTCGATCATTTGGGTGAAACAAATCGACAGGCAGCTCACGACGTACCTGAGGCGCGTGGAAGACGTTTTAGGTAAGTAAAAGTTGACAAAATTGTACCAAAACATTTCTAGGCTGGTCTGTCAAAAGTTGATATGTCCGGTTTTGGCAATTTTACTGTAGAGTCGCTTGAAAAATGTCCAGACCTACGGAAGCACATTAAAAATGAAATAAGGGTTTATTCCTAGTTGAACAAATTTTTCCTTGTTCAACAACTATTGTGTTCTCGACAGAATTTGTTTCGATGCTCTAATTTGCAAATTTTTCATGTTTTTTATAAGAAAAGATCACATTGTTTGACATATGTATTATTCTTTGGCAGACCGTACATGTGAACTCGAATGGACAGAAACTTTCATGTATTATTGCAGAGAAATAACAATGGAAAAAACGCTTGCATACGAGTCTGCAACACATTGGGACATTTTATGTCTTTAACACTACAACAATCATCAACACTTACAGCTAAGAAAAAACTAAACAAGTTCCATTTCCCTAGAAACGGCTTGGGACAATTTTCGTCAACAGTTTTCGTGACGGTTTTTTTTTTTTAATGTGCCAAAGCAGACATAAAATGTCAAAAAAAACAAAAAAAACAAAAACAATCCAGTATAAAAAGTTCAGGAACTCACTAGTCTTATTGCATTTTTATAAAAGTAGTTACAAATAATTTTTGGACAGTTAAAATTGGACATAATATGATGATGATATTATCATGTTTTGCCTGATCAAAACGTTTGTGTTGAAAGGTTGGTAATAGTAATAATAACTTTTGCCAGATCGCACTATCGTGTTTTTTGGACTTACCTCACTATTCCATTTGTTGTTTATAGTATTTCCCACCGTTTCTACCATACCATATTCTGCCAGACGAAAGACCTTGCTAGAATCGATTTATACAGCAAAAAATCTAGATCAACCTAGGATTTATATAATTTTATCGTTTTTCAGGCAAAGGGTGGGAAAATCATATTGAAGGTCAAGCACTAAAAGCGGACGGAGACAGCTTTAGGTTGAAATTGAACACCCAAGAAATATTTGACGATTGGGCGAGGAACGTGCAGCAAAGGAATCTTAGCGTGTCTGGACGAATATTCGCCATTGAAAGCACCAGATCCAGATCAGGCCGTGGCAACATTTTGAAACTTAGAGTAAGTATTCGTTCTATTCAACTTCGCTTTGCAGTTTTGGTTTTCATGTTCATAAGCTGGCCGTTTGAATTTTCAGGTAAATTTTCTACCGGAAATCATCACTTTGTACAAGGAAG
The DNA here is from genome assembly GCA_955831195.1 of Pilophorus perplexus. NCBI lineage: Eukaryota > Metazoa > Arthropoda > Insecta > Hemiptera > Miridae > Pilophorus > Pilophorus perplexus. Next base: position 18,507,185 of record OY037012.1, read on the forward strand.
TAAGAAATCTGAAAGCGCTTGGATTCAGGGTGCCACTGGCTATAGTCAACAAGGCCCACCAAGCGAACCAGCTCTACCCATTTGCCGTATCTCTCATCGAGAGTGTTCGCACTTACGAGAGAACGCTGGAAAAGGTAAGAACTCCGTTGATTCCATTTCTTTTGAATGTGTGATTTTGGCCTTGAACCATTCTAGTCATAGTTTTCTAATTTCATCTCCGTCTTTGACTCGATTAAAGCCTTTTTTATGTTCTACAAAATCAGGAACATTGGGCCTGACCACGTAAGAAAGATTCAGGGGTAAAACCTGTAAGATGAACCAGTGTTGCCAATTGTTCCACGAAAATCTCTTGTTATCTCCTGCTATGGTATGCTAGGACTTTTGTATCTCTACTACAGCCCTCTGAATTGCCCCAACTTGAAAATCAAGATCGCAGGTAGACGATTGGTAGAAGTAATCGCATTTTAGTCCATTAGCCTTAGAATCAACTGGGACATAACTTATCAAAAACCGCCAGAAAACGTGAATGATGGTTAAAAAATGTTTAATGAATTTGTGTCGATGTTCGAATTTTCCAGCTGCGTTCCAGCTGGCTCATTTTTTTGTTATTTTTTTTTTTAATTCGCAATGTGTTCTGAAAAAGACACTATGAAAATGTGGCCTCCAGCTCCCGTGTTCATGCTCTTATCATTGGAATGAAATTCATTTTTTTGGAATGGTTAGACAAAACATTGATCGCTTTTTATTTTCTGAAAGACGAACTTCCAATGCATGTTTTCAGTCTCACCAAAGGCAAAATTGATAGAATAGTTTCGTTGTTTTTCTCATTTTCCTTTTCTCGAACATCGTCAGTTCTCCTGATTCTGATACGGCTACCCTGTTCTTTGATGACTTCATTACTATTGGATAGCTCAATTTCTTGGGGCTATTTTGGTTACAATGACACACTGTCGCTGCACTAATTTGATCCCGATGTGTAATGGCAATTGTGGTAATTTGGCCCTTGTTGGACTCTTGACCTCTTCCTTCAGGGGGTATTTCATTAGTAATGAATCATTACATAACCTTCTTGCGATTCCACTTTGTTGGTCTTACTGAAATGTATCATTTTGCTGGGAGCAATATTCGATTCTCACTTTCCTAGCCTACAAATTGGTTCAGAACGACATTTTGCCGAAATTAAATGCGTGACTCGCTGCTATCAACTCGTTGTTTGGTGTATTTATTCCGCGCCGAGTTCATCAAGTGAAGTGGATGAACCCAAGGGCTGGGGGTAGGTGTAGGGCGGGAGCAGAGAGTTAGTTATGAGTATGACTCCAGGAAGTATAATATACTCGCTGAAGGGATTGCAAAAATTGAATTAAAAACAAATTGAAAGAAATAGCTAAGGATGGAGGCTCCAATCGTTGGAATGAGCTCCTTGAGAAGGTTGGAATTCAGCATTTCTAACAACATGATATAAAAATATTATTCGTATTCAGCACCCTTTAATACCCCCTTACTTAAACTTTTAGTTTAAAACATGTGCAGAACTGTTTAGAAATGTTGGATATTTTGTAATGAAAGCGGAGGGTACGTGACGTCACACCTCGAGTAGTTGGAAAAGTAGTCGCCAGAGTGCTGAATAATAAATTTGAACGGAATCTGAATAAAAACACTCAGGCCGGGTCAATTTTCAAATAATCTTCTTTGATGATAACCTCGATGCTGGATTTTTGAATGACCTTGTCTAATGATTACCTTGATGCTCAATTTTCGGAGTCGGCTTTTCGCGTAGCAATGTTAGCTAACTTGAATTAATGGAAGAGGGAAAGATCTCTCGGCCAATCAAAAGATGGCTAAGCAGCCCACGTCATGTAGGAGGTACTCCTCCCTTCCAGACCTTGGAATTCAATTAGGCCTGTTACATTTTTCCTAAGGCCGGATAAATAATAGAGACGGGTTTTCTGCAATGTGGACCAGTTTTCGTAACTCTTGAAGCATGACCTACAATCCGGATGCAGCGAAAAAAATGCCCTACCGTGGGTGGGTCTTGAAAGCTGATGAAACCTGTGTAATTATAAAAACTCGTGAAGAAGGAATAAAGAACACATCACGGAAGGAATACACCTACATAATATCTAGGTATATTATACATCTAGTATACGTACATCCCCTAAGATTTCTGGAGGTCAGAAGGATCGAGTTTTGCCATTGGCTTGCCAGACACAGTCAAAGTAATAGGAGTCAGGTTTCCCAATGCCAGAGCTGCCAGTGTGCAGAAAAGCCAAACTCTGCCGATTCCCGCGCCGTTTCGGAGGTTTCCTTCCAACACGAAAAAAATTCGCTTTCGGATGTCGTATATTTGTTGGCAAATGTCGTTTTGTCCTCGATAAATTTGTGGTCAACTCGGCCTTTCATTGGTCGGTGACCTGTGCTACTGGCCATCAAACTCACTATAAAAAAATAGTCGCCTTCATGATGTCACGGTCAGGGTTTCAAGTTGTTCTGAACAACTTTTGATAAATATTAACAAAGCAAGACTTGTTAAAAAAAAAAATAATAAAAATAAAAATTATTGCTCCGCGTTTCAAGCAAGAACGCCCAGGATGATTTTACACAAAATCCAGATGCATGTCCGTTCCTCATTCCCTAAATGTCAACCCCCTGGCGTGGAGGTCAAGACAGTAAAAACCTCTTTAATCCAACCGTGTGGCGCCCTTTCCGTTGTGTGTTTTCCGGCCCTAATCAACCTAATGGTGATATCACTTCCCTTTTTGGTGACTGATGTTTTCCGTTGACATAGAATTTTGTTGGTCACAGCTAATGAACAGGACAACAGCCGTCCCTAGTTCCCATCAGAAGGTATTACGAAACATAACTAGCAACAGCATTTCATGGTATACTTTTCTTTGTGTTCCAAACACAAACCAAATCGAACTTTTGCTCTCTTCTATCCAGCTATTCTTTTAATCCATTATGTGCCTTCTTCCAACCTTTCTGTCCCTTTTACTCTTGCTCGTTAATAGCGTTCTGCTCATTTTATAGACGTTTGATTATGTGTATGCGATAATGGAGCATTGCGTGGAGGGATTGGCTCGAAAAGGTTATGAGCAGCTCGAGTGCAAGCCTTCCGTTGCCTTTAAGGAAATACTTGCACTGAGCAGCGGATCTAATCGCCTGCAATGTTCTGCTTGGAACGAAATGCATTCATAGCAAATATTGATGGTGAGACTGCAGAAGCGCATGTCTTGTTGGCGCAATGATTGTTGTTTCACGCCTATTGTAAATAATAAAAACGTTAGAAGTCAATTGGTGGACAAACGTTAGGTTTTATAGGGTGAATTAAATTGATCAAAAAGAAATTCTTGTTCAAAATTAATACCAGGGATATTTTTTCATATGTTCTATTGAATTGTGTTTGCTGTACAATGCATTGAAATTGTTATTAGGGTCGCCAGTATGTTATCGTTGCTTACGCAGTTGTTGGGTGAAAATGCCACCGTTTTGTTTTGGTGGGACAGTCGAGTGTTGCCAACTGTACAAAACGAATTGTGACGATCGCTTCCAACGCTGCGTCAGCGGTCCACTTTCCTCGTGAAATATGCATTAATCCGCATGTTATATGTTGCCCAAGAGTGCGTACCCTGCATGTAACCCCTGACATAGTCCCGATTGACCGAATTATCATCTGCACTGAGTAGAATTTCTTCATCGATTTAGGATTAAATCCGATTTAATTTTGTTTTGTTAAAAATTAAAAAAATTGATATTCCGTGTACATATCAAGCTAAAAATTGGCACAAAAGGTTCAGTTGTTGAATTTAAACAACAAAAAAGAAAAAGTGGCGTTAAAGAGGATTTCGGCGTTTCCCACTCTTCTAACGTATATTTTAACAACTCAACGTGACTCCATGAGAAATCGATCGTCTGGCACTGCATCCTGAAATTTCGAACGTCGTTATTGTACGATCTATTTTCGCACCTGCTTTTCTACCAAACTGATGGCGATGTTTCTGGTGGCTCTGGGTTGCATCTTGGTAGAAATAAGTTTTTGTGAATATCTTATAAAGCTATTGAGTTCAACTCTTGCTACATGTAATGTAAAAGTGTTTTTGTTTGTACTAGTTGAACTCATTTATTATAGGCTAGTTTAAATTTTCCGCTTGCTAGTAACATTGTAAGTGATCTGATTATCATGATTATCTGCAATTGTCTAGTTATTCTAAGTTTTAATTATTGTACGATTTGGCTTATGAAGACTTTAGAAATTAGAAAATAACGGTAGTAATAAATTTTGGATATTGCTAAACTAGAATTTTATTGTGGCTTGTTTTAGACTGTAATATGTTTTGGGTTTTTGTGTTGCAGCTTGATGATAAAGCCAGCATAATTCCGCTGGTTGCAGGCCTGAGACGGGAAATGCAGCAGTTGGTGGGCGAAGTAAGTTTTAGCATTTTTATCGATCAAAATAGAGATTTCATTCAAATTCTCAAAATCTAATCTGCAACGATTTTGCTTATTTGCAGGGAATTCAATTGGTTTGGGAGAGCTACAAACTCGAGCAGTATGTGCATAGGTTCGCGGAGCAAGTTTGCGTTTTCCAAGAGAAAGTTGAGGACCTGCTTGTGGTGGAGGAACAGCTCGATGTGGACGTGCGCTCTCTGGAGACGTGCCCGTACTCGGCTCAAACGCTCGGGGACATTCTCGCGAGAGTGCAACATTCGGTGGACGACTTGTCTCTGAAACAGTACAGCAATCTTCACATTTGGGTCCAACGGCTTGATCTTGCCGTAAGTTTCCATTTAGTGGGAGCAAATTTGCTGATATATTGGAGTATCACAACTAAGAATGTTGTTTTGGGTTGATCTAGGTGGAGAAAAACCTCGGTTCCCGCCTTCAAGCTGGAATCGAGGCCTGGACTGACGCCCTTGAGGGGAAATCCAGCGGGATTGACCTCTCCATGGACACGGACGCCCCAGCGAAACCCACGCATGCTCCTGGAGGTGACCCCACTGTTGGAGGCCTCACCCACGAAGTCAGGATCACCAACCAGATCATGTACCTCTATCCTAGCATAGAGGAGGCCAGGTTCCACATTATGCAGCAGTTGTTCCAATGGCAAGCTGTTGTGACGTCGCAGAACAGGCTACAGTCTTCTCGATATCAGGTTTGGTCTTATGAGTCAAATGGGCTCCTTGAAAATGTAGGAGTTTCATATTTCTTCCAATATATTCGGATGCTTGAATCGTTTGAGAACGTTCAGGGAGGATTTGAATGTTGTTGGCAAGGTAGTCGCTTTGACGAGTAGCAGGGTGGGCTGACTTGCATCTCCAACCTAAAAGCGGATGAAGCAGAAAACGTCACGTCCCACTCTCTCGCCCTGGGATTATATTTTACTTTTCCTGAGGCCCTATATAATTTATATTATTATTCATTTATTTCAATAATTTATTGTTTAATGATGGAGCTGGTTTTTCTGGGATGTTGATATGTTTTCAAAACTTTTGATGGATGACTTTTTCCAGGAAAATATGTGTATATCGTGAGGTGGGGGAAGTGCGTAAGTGGGGTAAAAATGCTACTTAGAACAATGAATGCACAACACTGAATGCCATCTAATGGCTACTTTTGAAATTATGCCTGACATCGGTTATCAGCCAGATGGTGTCATCGCAAATGGTAACCTGGCTGGAAGGTTATGAAGTCACATTGTGCCATTACACTCAGCTGCCAAGTTCAGTGCTCTGTTTTTATCGTTTTCCATCCTTCAGGTGATATCCCTGAGATTTTTTGACCTTTTTTAAATTTTCAAATGATTCAGATGATTTTCAAGTGAAACCAGAATGAGTGTTCCACGATTGAACAGGCCAGTTACGCACTTCCCCCAAATTGAAGTGGAGTGAAGTGGGGCAAGTGAATTTCGGTCTTAATGCTCACAATTGATGAGGCTAAGAAAAATCTATCTTACATCGAAAAACAAGAGATTCAGAGGTATCCAAGTTTACGTCAATGGCTGATTTTTGAGGATTTGTTGAAGTAGAACTTAACAAACCATACGATGCCCTTCCCCCACCTTACCTTAAATCATTCAAGGAGCCCATTAGATTTTGTGAATTTCATTTCAATAAGACATGAACGCATTCTCCTCCAAACTTTGCAGGGTTAGACGAGTAGCCCAGTTGTCAGTAGAGCTCAGAGAGGGTTCACCTTGCATTGAATCCGGTATTTTGTTTTGCTTGTGCTAAGTTAACCCATTTGCTCCTTTCAGGTTGGTCTGGATCGCGTTACATCCCAGTCCTACAGAGATCTTCTAACTAGAATAGCACAGCAATCCCTGTTCAAGGCGTATGAATCTATCAACAACCGAATCAAAGAGGTTAGTCTTCACAGTCGTCATTATTCAACGCTTAATAGTATAATAATTATACTATTGAGCGTTGAATTATTCTGGTGGCATATTTATAAGACGTTATAACGAAATTTTTTTTTCAGGTTGTTACGTACATAGACGAGTGGCTCAGGTATCAATCCTTATGGGATCTTCAGTCTGACATGCTGTACAACAGGCTGGGTGACGAAATTATTATCTGGATGCGTTGTCTGAGTGACGTCAAGTGAGTTTTCGTAGAACTTGAATTTAAAACCTCAATCCGTCCTTAAGTTGAAGCGAACTTCTAAAATATCTATTTATGTCTCGTATTGAAACACTGCACGATTTCCTCAATAATTTGCAGAAAGTCGCGTACAACATTCGACACGTCCGAAACCCGCAGAACATTCGGGCCCATTGTGATCGACTACGCCAAAGTTCAAAGTAAAGTGGCCTTGAAGTACGATTCCCTCGAGAAGGAGATCCTGGCCAAGTTCGGAGCACTTCTTGGCAACGAAATGCAGACTTTCTTCAGCCACGTGTCGAAATCAAGGAGTGAACTCGAGAAGCAAAGTATCGAAGCGGCCAGCACTTCGGACGCAGTCACTTTCATTACTTACGTGCAATCGCTGAAACGAAACATGAAAGATTGGCAGAAACAGGTTGAAGTGTACAAAGACGGTCAGCGGATTTTGGAGAGGCAGAGGTTCCAATTTCCCAACAGTTGGTTACATGTTGATAATGTCGAAGGCGAATGGAGTGCGTTCAATGAGATCATCAAGAGGAAGGACCTCTCAATTCAAGCGCAAGTAAGTTTCACTCCTTGTATTAGTCATTTCATGAAATTTTCCTCTGGGATGATTCCATGCTGTTTCTTGTTTTAGGTGCTGAGTTTGCAGCAGAAGATGGTCGCTGAGGACAGAGCCGTAGAAGCCCGAACTGTGGATTTGTTGAGCGATTGGGAGCGTTCAAAGCCAATCGAAGGGAAACTGCGTCCAGACGAAGCTTTGCAGCAGTTGCACGAATTTGAAACGAAATTCGCTCGCCTGAAAGAAGAACGAGACAACGTTGCAAAAGCTAAAGAAGCTCTTGACCTTCAATATACTGGTAGGCAAAGTTTACTCATCAAAATGAATGATTCAACGATGTAACTATTACGCTACAGTACTAATATAACACTCGTGATTGGTGAAGGTGCCAGCAGTGGAAGCGAGGAACAGGTTATGGTCATGTTCGAGGAAATGCAAGACCTCCGGGAAGTTTGGTCTGAACTCTCGAGAGTTTGGACTCAAATTGACGACCTTAGAGAAAAACCGTGGTTGTCCGTTCAGCCGAGGAAACTTCGCCAACAGTTGGACGCTTTGTCTCAACAAATGAAAGAGCTGCCAGCCCGCGTCAGGCAGTACAACTCTTACGAATATGTCAAGAAACTGCTGCAGGGATACACTAAAGTTTGTAAACTGATGAGAAATCCTGTTTGAAATTTTGAGACATTATGGACAGTTGGCTTCAACAAAATGATGAATTTTCAGGTCAACATGCTCATCATTGAACTCAAAAGTGACGCTTTGAAAGAAAGACATTGGCGTCAGCTGATGAGGAAACTGCGAGTCAACTGGGTCCTCTCGGAAGTTTCGCTGGGCCAAGTGTGGGACGTCGACCTACAAGCCAACGAAGGTGTCATCAAAGACATTATCCTCACTGCTCAGGGAGAAATGGCGCTTGAAGAATTCTTGAGACAGGTACGTAAAAACCTCATAAGATGGCTAAAGTTGTCACTGATATAGACTTCACTCACATTATTTTATTGTAGGTTCGGGAGTCTTGGCAAAACTACGCGCTGGATCTTATAAACTACCAGAACAAATGCCGTTTGATCCGAGGATGGGACGAATTGTTCACCAAAGTCAAGGAGCACATTAACTCAGTTGCTGCTATGAAGTTGTCGCCGTACTACAAGGTATATTCTGTTGGCGCCGCTGTTCATTTTCAAATGACAGCCTCATTGCTCTCAATTAACATCTAAATTGAATTTTCCAGGTTTTTGAAGAAGAGGCTCTGGCTTGGGAAGAAAAATTGAACAGAATCATTGCACTGTTTGACGTTTGGATTGACGTGCAACGTCGTTGGGTTTACTTGGAAGGAATATTTTCTGGAAGTGCAGACATCAAAACTTTGTTGCCCATAGAAACCTCCAGATTCCACAACATCAGGTACAAAAAGAACTTCCACGTCGTTGTTTTCTTCGGAACAAAATTTATTATTAAATAATAACAATAATGGAACAAATTTTGTCCATTTCCAGCTCGGATTTCCTCGGCCTGATGAAGAAAGTAGCCAAATCAAACATGGTGATGGACGTTTTGAACATCCAAGGGGTGCAAAGGTCACTCGAAAGGCTGGCGGATCTCCTCGAAAAAATTCAAAAAGCCCTGGGAGAGTATTTGGAGCGGGAGAGAACGTCCTTCCCCAGGTTCTATTTCGTCGGTGATGAAGACCTTCTGGAAATCATCGGTAACTCGAAAAACATCCCGAGGCTCCAGAAACACTTCAAGAAAATGTTCGCGGGCGTGGCTTCCATATTGCTCAATGAGGAGAACACGATTATCACCGGAATCGCTTCCAGAGAAGGCGAAGAGGTATTGCAGATATTCGCATTTTTAATTAAAGAGTCTTCGTTGAACTTGAGTAGTTGTCAGTTTTTCATCTGTTAAATTTGGTTCCAGATCTTATTCAACAATGCCGTATCCACTATCGACCACCCAAAAATTAACGAGTGGCTCACTCTGGTGGAAAAAGAAATGAGACTAACGCTTGCAGCGTGCCTATTCAACGCCGTGACTCACATTCGAACGTTCAAGGTTTGTGTTGTAATGCTCTCAATTCGCATCTGTCACTTTCCCCAGCTAATATCCAAAATGTCAATTTTCAGGATGAAATCGATCCAGCGGCGTTCATGGAGTGGTGCGACGGGTATCAGGCTCAAATCGTCGTTTTGGCCGCACAGATTTTGTGGTCCGAAGATGTCGAGGCGGCTCTGGCGGCTGGCGGCGGCGCCGGTCTGGACAAAGTTCTCCGCAGCGTTGAAAACACGTTGACCGTATTGGCGGATTGCGTACTGCAGAAACAGCCGCCTTTGAGAAGGAGGAAACTCGAAGCATTGGTCAGCAACTGAAATGTTTTCTTCCCCAATTCGTAGGTACTAGAATTAATAAACACATTACATACTCGGTTCATTTTGCAGATCAACGAATTCGTCCATAAACGAACTGTCACCAGGAAGTTGATACAGTCGAAGGTCTCATCACCGAAGGCGTTCGAATGGCTGTCTCAAATGAGGTTCTACCTCGACGCGACTCAAGAAGATGCCTTGAACCAATTATCGATCCATATGGCCAACGCGAAATTCCATTACGGTTTTGAATATCTCGGCGTTCAAGACCGGTTGGTCCAAACGCCTCTGACCGACAGGTACTTTTTTCTTTGAGATATTGCGATGTTGATCTAAAACTAAATGGTGAACTATTCTAAGCTGAATGTCAATTTGTGGGGTTCGTTCTCGTCACTTCAACTCTAAAAATGGGATAATGGATTTTTCCAAGTGGTTGGCGGAAGCAACACGATTCCGAGCGGTGTACGATTCCAAAATTTGATTTAATTTTGAAAGCGAAATCAGAGGATAACTTTCAAATGGAAAGAGGAGGATTCCGAGTGCAACGTTGCCAAACCTTGCTCTAATCGAAAGTCAGATTTGAGGCGCCTAATTTCAGAAGGACGTCAGATTCGACTGGAACCTTTTGGCAGCTAGATCTGTCAATTACTCATGCAATCATTTTAACATAGCACCTGATTATATTTCAGTATTTCGCCTATAACCGCTCTACAACGCTTTTTTTCGAGCAATGTGTAGAGAATCAAATTTACTACAATTTTGGTCTTGATAATTTTTTCTGTCGGATCAATACTTTACGAGATGCATTCAAGTTCCGAAATTGGGGAAAATATTTGCAAGATGTCAGTGTATGTTACTTTTGATATCAGCTATTGCGTGAGGCTATGGTTGCAAGCTTGCCCTACGTCTGATGGGCATTGGCCCGTAAGTATAACTAGGGGGGCACCCCCTGCTGGCTAAAGCCAGACAACCCTCGGGAGTCGGCCTGTTCGCCGAGGCCACGATAATCAGTTCCGGCTGTTCATTATTGATGTTAGTGACTGCCCCCTTCACACCCGGAGGATCTGAATTGAGCTAGCAATATTGAGATAGCGAGTCATGTTAGTATCTGCGTGACCCAGAGGACACCACGAGGAGGTTGCTCTTGTTGTTCCCATTATCTTACACTTCTGTCCCGTACAATTCCACTTGTATCCCTAGCAGTACTTCCAGGAAAACGTACAGGTTAGGGTGGGAAGAGTTAATGTCTCTGTTGAAAGTAGAGTGGAAGGCCTCGCAGGCATTCATGGTGTATGTCACATGCGGCATGTGACATACCACAAATGTGGCAGGAGGGAACTAGGCATCTTCATCAACATAGGTGTTGTACAGGTATTCCACAAACGCCTGTGAGATTTCATAAATAGCAGTCTCTTTGCTTGGAAGGTCCTGCGGGTGAGAAAGGGTTGCCGCACATTTCTGACCTTATGTTCCGGGTGGGAATGGGTAGCCGCCCCAACCCCCGACCGTATGGCCTCAGACCCCTTTTCGTGTTGCACTTCCAATATAACGCCCCCCAGTTTGGGAACCACTGCTCTAAGCGTCTATGAGAGTAAGTGGCAACGTTGGAAAAAGGGCTTTTCACCAACCGCTCGGAATCGTAACGCCACCATCGTTGGCAGTTATCGTCCATGGCCTGCGATTTTATGGGAGGATATCTATGATGTATTGCTATCGTAAAAATCTAACGTTGGAAAAAATCTTTTCTCGAGGTTACATGGCAAGACCTGTTGAAGAAATCAACATTATTATGACTTTTCAAAATGACCTGACTTTTCTTTGACTTGTGTTTGTCGGGGAACGTAACAGGCTTTGCCGAAATTATCTGACTAGGGTAAATTGAATCAAAAGCTATCTCCTCATGACCATTAGCAAAATAAGGGCGTTGAAGAGTTTTATAGTCTTGTCAAAAGTTACGCCATTTGAAGTGATGTTGATGTCGTCTCACCGTTCGCGGTTTCAAGATTGCGGCCAAAAACTGTACCCTCAGCACAACGTGCTACCTAAGAGTCAACTGTCCAACTGTTCTCAAAAAAATAAAAAAATAACCTAAATTTTCTTCCTGAAAATCATTTTTTTGCCAACTTTGGCGTAACTCGTCTCACGCTTGGCCATGAACAGATTACTGGACTTATTTTAGATTTGAGCAAAGTTGTACAAAGGTCAGTCCCTCATTATTAAGATAACTAGTATCGCGGACAGGGGGCTCGCTTCGCTCGCCCACGTGAACACGACTGTCACCGTTGTGGAAGGTTAGGCTCCTATGTCGATTAGTTCGTGGAAATGCTCGAAACCGGACTTGCGGTCTAGGGGTTAGGAAATGTCTATAAAAAATGTTCCTTCATCTCAAGAGGTTATATTAGTGTCAACAGTCGGTTCTCCGCAGGAACTGGAGGTATTACCCGCAGACACAATTCTAAATACTACTCGTTCTTATCTCCAGGTGTTATCTGACCATGACCCAAGCTCTAGAAGCGAAACTAGGTGGATCTCCTTTCGGACCAGCAGGTACCGGTAAGACGGAATCCGTAAAAGCTCTCGGCCACCAGCTCGGTCGGTTCGTTTTGGTATTCAACTGCGACGAAACATTCGATTTTCAAGCTATGGGACGTATTTTCGTCGGTCTATGCCAGGTAAGTCTTCACCGAAGCAATAGGCTGGTTTTGATTCTGCTTTGTACATTTCTAATTTGCTAATTTGGTGTACAGGTGGGCGCGTGGGGTTGTTTCGACGAATTCAATCGACTCGAAGAGAGAATGTTATCCGCTGTCTCCCAACAAATCCAAACTATCCAAGAAGCCTTGAAGTCGCAAATGGAGTCGAGCAACAAAGAATCAAGTTAGTTTTTCGACCCTCAAAACAAACTTTTACACGAAATTGATGAAATCCTTCATTAAAATTGTCTTTCCTGACAGCATTGACTGTCGAACTTGTTGGCAAACAAGTCCGCGTCTCGCCAGACATGGCCATATTCATCACCATGAACCCTGGTTATGCCGGCCGTTCGAACCTGCCAGACAATCTAAAGAAGTTGTTCCGTTCTTTGGCCATGACCAAACCCGATCGACAGCTCATCGCCGAGGTCATGCTGTTCTCCCAGGGCTTCCGCTCCGCTGAAAAATTGGCTTCGAAAATTGTGCCGTTCTTCAAGTAAGCGCTATTATTATAAACTGTAGACGCCTTTTCGCACAGGCGGTTCATTGGGTTTTTTTAATTTCAGGTTGTGCGACGAACAATTGTCCAACCAATCACATTACGATTTCGGCCTGAGAGCCCTCAAGTCCGTGCTAGTGTCCGCCGGTAATGTGAAGCGCGACAGGATCCAGAGAATCAAAGCTGGCGACACAGGCCTTGACGAGACCTCAATCGCTGAAAATCTTCCTGAACAGGAAGTAAGTCCTTGAGATTTTTCTTTCGTTTTGCTTCACCAATATACGCGAACAAGTTTTTGACGGGTTTTGACCGTATTTCAGATTCTCATTCAGTCTGTCTGCGAAACCATGGTCCCCAAATTAGTAGCGGAAGACATTCCGCTGCTTTTCTCGCTTCTCAACGACGTCTTCCCTCAAGTGCAATACACGCGTGCTGAAATGACACGTAAGTCACATAAGAAATGAAGTGAACTTGCAGAAAACATTCCCACAAAGAATTTATAAACTTTTTCTGACGCAATTTAATAAAAATTTCATTCCATTGCAGAACTGAAAGAAGAGTTGCGAAAAGTGTGCGTCGAAGAGTACCTTGTGTGTGGTGAAGGAGACGAACAGGGCGGCCCTTGGATGGAAAAGGTAACATTAAGGACTTATAGATTTTTGCTTTTTATGGTATTTTGTGCCTTGCAAGTATTTTAGGGAAAATGATTAACATTAGTTAATAGCACTAACGGTTTGGTACAGTGGGTCCCTAATCGACATCTGCCGGTACCAACGAATTCAACTAATTATTATTATTTGAATTTCTAGTTTTTGGTTTGGTTCACAATTCAAACGGAAGAACAGGGATGGGATGATGGGGACAGTAAGGGCTAAGGAGTTAGCAACTGCTCATCATTACTATGAAGTGGGGTCGTTACATTACACAGGAGGCTTCCCGTTCTTCGAGCCAGTTTAGCGCGGCTAACATGACGACAGGCTCATAAGATTGCATGCAAACTATCCAAAAATGTCATTCATTAAGCTATAATATTGGTTAAGATTATTATGTTGAAATTAACTGATAGGTGCAGTGTTTGACGTTTGTTAACTCCATATTTTTTCAATGCAGTACATGGGAGAAACATGGATCGAAAAGGTATTTTTCTGCTACGTTTAAAAGTGTGATTTTCGCATTTTTACTTGCTCAAGTCGAGAGTTAGAGAAGAAGAAAATATATCAGAATATCTTTAAGTTTGGTGCTGTGTGTACAGTTCTCATAAGTTGCTGTGATATTTTCCTATGTAACTAGTACCTACTTGAGGGTTTGAGGTAGCAATTATTTTTCTGCCCCACTGATTTCCCTTTTGGGTTCTTACAGGTCCTCCAGCTGTACCAGATATCCCAGTTGAATCATGGTCTTATGATGGTCGGACCCTCGGGTTCGGGTAAGTCCTGCGCCTGGCGGGTTCTGCTTAAAGCGTTGGAACGTTTCGAAGGTATCGAAGGAGTGGCTCACGTTATTGACCCCAAGGCCATGTCGAAGGAAGCGCTATACGGCGTGTTGGATCCCAACACCAGAGAATGGACGGATGGTCTCTTCACGCACATTCTCAGGTATATATTTTTTCAACGCAGAATGTGTTTTTCCGAGGGTCTCCCGGTTTGAAAACGTTTGTGTCTCCCTCCCCGTCCCAGGCCCAAGCATACCTGCTTCTCGCCCTCCTTCGCCCGGTCAACGCTATTTAAAACAATTTGTGGAATGACCGAAAAACACATTATGTGTTTCATTAGTTTCATCCTCGATCATTACATTAACAACTTAGGGGTGCCCCCCAGTATTAAAGTAAAAATATAGTTAACCATATCTACATAGTCACAAGTGGCACATATAGTAAGAGGCGGCAACGTTTTTTTTTTTCTCTCTTTCAGGAAAATCATTGATAACGTTCGAGGTGAAATAAACAAAAGGCAGTGGATCATTTTTGATGGTGACGTTGATCCTGAGTGGGTGGAGAATTTGAACTCTGTACTCGATGACAACAAGCTGCTCACGCTGCCCAACGGTGAACGACTCTCGTTGCCTCCTAATGTCCGAGTCATGTTCGAGGTTCAAGACTTGAAATATGCCACTCTCGCCACCGTGTCCCGTTGCGGGATGGTTTGGTTTTCCGAAGACGTTCTATCAACGGAGATGATCTTTGAAAATTACCTTCTCCGGCTGAGAAATATTCCCCTCGAAGAGTCTGACGACGATTCATTGGGATTCGCTCCCAAGAAAATGCAAGGCGAGAAAGAAGAAGGAGTATCGCCGTCTATGCAAGTACGTTCGCTGTAATTGTGAAAGGTGGTGGTTTTGTCTCTGAAAAATTTCTCAACTGGTGTTGTATTTCTCAGGTTCAAAGCGATGTCGCTAACATACTTCAAACGTACTTCTCGCCTGATGGCCTAGTGGTGAAATGTTTGGAATACGCTATGAAGCAAGAGCACATAATGGATTTGACTCGGTTGAGAGCTCTTGGCTCTCTGTTTTCAATGTTGAACCACTGTGTTAGGTAAGTTCATCTCTGTAGTGGTTTCAAATCGTACGGTCAACATCCTA
The DNA here is from genome assembly GCA_955831195.1 of Pilophorus perplexus. Classification (NCBI taxonomy): domain Eukaryota; kingdom Metazoa; phylum Arthropoda; class Insecta; order Hemiptera; family Miridae; genus Pilophorus; species Pilophorus perplexus. The sequence goes on from OY037012.1 coordinate 18,522,481, forward strand.
AATTGCTCTCCTTAGACTACTCTGTTCAGAACCACCACAACACCCTACAACGGATCGTATTTTTTCAGGATGGTGATTGAATACAATCAAAGTCATTCAGACTTCCCGCTTCAACCAGACGGATTGGACCGCTACATACCGAAGGCCCTCGTGTACTCGTTACTTTGGAGTTTCGCTGGCGACGCCAAACTCAAAGTTCGATCCGACCTTGGCGACTTCATTCGTTCCGTGACCACAGTCAATCTCCCTGCCGTCAACCCTAATATGCCGATAATCGATTACGAGGTGAGCCGAATTCGGTCGCCGTCTTCACCCTTTTGTGCCTCACCTTTAACTTTTTTTTTTTTTTTTTTTTTTTTTTTTTGGTAGGTTAACGTTAACGGAGAGTGGCTGCCCTGGTCAGCCAAAGTCCCTCAGATCGAAGTCGAGATCCACAAAGTGGCATCGCCCGACATTGTTGTCCCGACGCTCGACACTGTCCGCCACGAATCCTTGTTGTACACCTGGCTGGCTGAACATCGCCCACTTGGTAAGGCTGATAATTCAAATTAAATCTGGAAACAGAAAAAAATAATTGTTAGACAAGTACGGTGAAATTGGGAAGAATAAGGGCAAATACAGGAAACTTGTTGGGTCAGTCGTAATCTCTACAGTTCTGTAAGTTTTTTGAGTAGCTGAATCCGAGGTATTCTCAAAAAAATGTTGCCCGGAACCTTTCAAAATGACAAAAAACCTCGAAATTTTGGTACATACTCCTTTGCATTTGGCATGTAACTCCAAGGTAAGCGGTTTAGTGCAAAAGTATACTATATAATGATTATAAATACTAAATTAAACTATAAAAATATTTTTACACTTTCAAAAAGAAAATGAAAACATTTGTTTTTGTCTCACTCGTTTGCCTACTAGAACCCACCAATGATTGAGTTAAAATTTTAACTTACAAGTGTGTCTTTAATTGCAGAGTGTGCTACTCTCACCGATCACATTATTCATTCACATTGTAGTTTCTAACCAAATCACGCTCGTAAAAACTATTTGAGATTTTAACCCAATCTTTGGCGCTCTCTAACAGACGAACGAATGAGGCTAGGAAGAAATGAATTGTATTGAAAATGTAGGACATTTTTTCTACTTTAATTTAGTATGTCGTAACTTTTGCGCTAAACTGCTTAGTTTTCAAGTTACATGCCCAAAACTAAAAAGGTGCCAATATTTCTGTTGGAAAATTTAAGATTCGTGTTCAGGTACCCTAAAAAACATAGGACCGGAGAGATTATGACTACCCCAAAACTGCCCTCTATTTTCTCCAATTTCGCCGTATTTTTGAAGAAATGAGTAAAAATTTAATTTTTAAAACATTCATTCCAAAAATTGAAATACAAACTAAATTCAATTTGTTTTTTCAAGTGTTGTGCGGTCCACCCGGTTCCGGCAAAACCATGACTCTGTTTTCGGCTTTGAGAGCTCTCCCCGACATGGAAGTTGTCGGCCTCAATTTCTCATCGGCCACTACCCCTGAGCTTCTTTTGAAAACTTTCGACCATTACTGCGAATATAGGAAAACTCCTAATGGTGTCGTTTTGGCTCCAGTTCAGGTGAGAATCGCTTTTGTGCCGAATTAAATTGTTGCGTTTCAAGCGCTGATTGCATAATTGAGCTTTCTTCATTTTGCAGCTCGGAAAATGGCTGGTGCTCTTCTGCGATGAAATCAATCTGCCCGATATGGACGCGTACGGCACGCAGAGAGTAATTTCTTTCTTGAGGCAGCTTGTCGAACAAAAGGGGTTCTATCGGACGACAGATCAAGCTTGGGTTTCTTTGGAGAGGATCCAATTCGTAGGAGCTTGCAACCCTCCGACAGACCCTGGCCGTAAACCTTTGTCGCACAGATTCTTGCGTCACGTGCCTGTGATATATGTCGACTATCCGGGTGAAACCTCACTGAAACAGGTTTGTGTGATAATTAAATTAGGTGAACCAGAGCGATGTTACTAACCTCTGGTATTTGAGCAGAGAGTTATCTATCTGAGTCTGAATGACAATTACAGATCTACGGTACCTTCTCGAGGGCCATTTTGAGGCTAATACCGCAACTGAGAGGATTTGCGGAGCCCCTCACCAACGCCATGGTGGAATTCTACTTGGCATCTCAGGAAAGGTTTACTCAGGACATGCAACCCCACTACGTCTATTCTCCTCGTGAAATGACCCGATGGGTCAGAGGCATTTGCGAAGCTATGAGGTACAATTGCAATCATTCTTTGTTGGCCTTATTCCACCATCAACCAGTTAACATCTTCATTCCCTCTTTGCAGACCACTCGACACACTAACCGTCGAAGGATTGGTGAGGTTGTGGGCTCATGAAGCACTTCGGCTCTTCCAAGACAGGCTGGTCGAGGAGTCCGAAAGGCAATGGACCAACGAGAACATCGACAAGGTGGCTTTGAGACACTTCCCAACAATCGATAAGGTGTCAGCTCTGGGCCGCCCAATCCTCTATTCTAAATGGCTCTCCAAAGATTACATCCCAGTGGACCGAGAAGAACTCAGGAGTTACGTGAAAGCCCGATTGAAAGTGTGTACCATTTGTCATTTTAGGGTTAATAGTGATCTTCCTTTGGATCATATTAATTTACAACCACATAATTCATTTTAGGTCTTCTACGACGAAGAACTTGATGTGCCGTTAGTTTTGTTCGACGAAGTTTTGGAACATGTCTTACGTATAGATCGAATCTTCAGGCAGCCGCAGGGCCACCTCCTCCTCATTGGTGTGTCCGGCGCTGGGAAAACCACCCTTTCCCGATTTGTCGCTTTCATGAACGGACTTTCCGTGTTCCAAATTAGGGTGAGTTCAGCCTTCGAAATTTTAAACCTCTCAGTGTGCCTGTTGTTCCAAATTCGAAATTATTTATTTTTGCCAGGTTCACAACAAATACACGTCTGAGGATTTTGACGAAGACCTTCGTTCCGTTTTGCGAAGATCCGGTTGCAAGAATGAGAAAATCGCTTTCATCTTGGACGAATCCAACGTTTTAGAATCTGGGTTTTTGGAAAGAATGAACACTTTGCTGGCCAACGGCGAAGTCCCCGGATTATTCGAAGGTAGTTAAAATTGCAAATTTCATTTCTTCTGTTAACACAGAATCTGTTATTTGGCTTGAAGTTTTTGGGCGTGAGTAAGGTAAGGTCAACAGAAATATCCCACCGGCCTCCCGCCGACCCGACACATTCTGTGTTGCATCAAAAGATTAACAATCCGGGGGTCTGGAGGTGTCCCCCAGTACTGAAGTAAAAATAAGTGAGTGAGTGAGTGATTTGTAAGTGAGTGAAATAATGAAATGTTTGCCTAGGTGATGAATATAGCACGCTGATGACGCAGTGTAAAGAGGGTGCACAAAGAGAGGGACTCATGCTGGACTCGAACGAAGAGCTGTACAAGTGGTTCACTGGTCAAGTTATGAGGAACCTTCATGTCGTGTTTACGATGAACCCGTCGTCTGAAGGTCTGAAAGATCGAGCTGCCACGAGTCCGGCCCTTTTCAACCGTTGTGTACTCAACTGGTTTGGCGATTGGTCCACTGGAGCGCTGTTCCAGGTGCAGTACTTGATACCCCTCGGCGCGTTTATAACATTGAAACGACGACGAACTGAACATAATTTAATTTTGCACAGGTTGGTAGAGAATTTACGAACCAACTCGACTTAGACGGACCGATGAGTTGGAAGTCACCCGACTTCTTCCCTACGGTTTACTCTGGTCTGCCGCCGACTCCCAGCCACCGCGAGGCCGTCATCAACGCCTGCGTATACGTACACCAAACTCTGCACAGGGCGAACGCCCGACTAGTCAAGCGAGGAGCCCGAACTATGGCCATCACACCCAGGTCAGTACTTCTTCGATAATCGGGTTGTTGAGATCAATGCTCAGAGATTCTAATTTATTTTTCACTTTTCCAGGCACTACCTCGATTTCATCAATCACTTCGTCAAGCTTTACCGTGAAAAATGTTCCGAACTCGAGGAACAGCAGCTGCACCTCAACGTTGGTCTGAGCAAAATTGCCGAAACTGTTTTGCAAGTGGAAGAAATGCAGAAGTCCTTGGCTGTTAAATCTTTGGTTAGTCTTAAAAAAACCATCACTTGCACAATTTGTCAAGACTTGAAAGGGTATCATTAACAACCCATCTACCACCCTCAATTTGTCAAGCTAAATGCATTACATTAATCTTTGCGCCTTTTCTCTTCTTTCCAGGAACTGCAAGCCAAAAATGACGCCGCAAACGCTAAGCTTCGGCAAATGGTGAAAGACCAACAGGAAGCTGAGAAGAAGAAAGTGCAATCGCAAGATATTCAAAATGAAATTGAGAAACAAAAACTACTCATTGCTCAGAAACGGGAAGGCGTTATGGCAGACTTGGCGCAGGTGGAGCCGGCAGTTATCGACGCCCAGCAAGGTAACGTTCGTCCAACTTCTGTGTTTATTTTTGAAGTTACATTGACAAGTAGTGATATTTCAAGGTGATCACCCTTAGCGGCTTGGGGTGGAATTGAGGAATTTATGTAGTGGCAGCGATTGTGAAATTGACTGCGAAAGTGAAACAATGCCCAAGTCGAGTTTTCTTAGGTACCCATCGCCTCTTGCAGTCCAATACAATGTAGACATCTTCACTAGTTGGTGTCGTGGGGTCAAATAGGTGATCAATAAATATTATAAAGGTCGACTGGCAGAGTGAACAGCCTGGGTTATCTTTCACGTTCAGCTGTTTGACTTGACCAACAAAATCTGAAGTAATAGCGCCTATCTTTAGCTTCTGAGTGTGGGGGGTGGGGCTCCTGAAAAATTGGAAAAATCGACTTGGGGCATTGTTACAATTACTTCACAGTAGAAAGTTGGTGCCCACCTTGAATTGATAGTATAAACCGATTTGCAAGCGAGATGAAGGGGGGTTCTGAAGTGCATCAGATGTGTTTGGTCATGAATTAGACTTGGGAAATCAGTTTAAAAAATAATCAATGTTTTACATTGATTTACAATCAAAACTAAAAATTAATTTCAAGAAAAAGTCGTTTGTAGAACCTACTGAAACGGGTCATTTTATCCATAAAATAATTATTTTGAGGATTTAAATCAGTGTTTCTCAAACTGGGGGGCGCGAGAGCACCTCAGCATAACGCAAGCTCCTTCCCAAAACATTGTTAGGTTTCAAGGTGACTGGGGTTTTCATCTGTCACAGGTAGGCCAGTCGCCTAGAAAAGGTGTAGAGTTTTTTAAATGGTTGTAATGGGTCTGAACAAGAAAATATCAAAAATGGTAGCGAAATTTTTGCTGGGAGAACTTTTGGCGGCCTAAAAACCTTGATTTTTTGGGCATTTCCGGGGGGGTGGGGGGCGGAGTCCTCTGAGTCTTGCTAGGGGGCCTGGCTTATAAAAGTTTAGGAAACACTGGATTAAATTGAAAATTGTATAATGGGTTTTAGAACATTTGTCCAACATTTTTAGTTTAGTTTGTTCAACTATTCAATTTCGCTTTTGGCTAAGTAATGGCGTTAAGTCGAAGGTTTTGAATAGAACACCAAACTGACATTGACAAAAATAGTAAGTGAACCACGTAGGCAATGAAAAATCTGATTAGTAACTCGCACACTGATTAGCTATGGTTACTGATTAGTCACTCTCAGTTTGGTGTAATATGTTCTCCGAATAATGAACTAATTCTATCCTGACGGTAGAGGTGTGTGAAGAAACTGGGTGGCCATCCAAGCACTGTGATAAAGGGACTTCCATAAAAAAGTGAAAATGATGGGGCAAAGATCAAAGAAAGTTGAGCGATTGTCTGGAAACAAAATTGTGCCGGCTAACATTTTGGAAAATACGCTTCGTTTTGGAAAATCTAGAGATGCCGGAAAATCTTGAATGGTTCATCCTTTCTACGAAAATGCCTGAAATGTTCGACCTGAAGCTAATCGTCACACATTCCCAGCATCTACCTTGGTTGCAAAGAGACTGATGAGTGTTTCGGATTCTTAATTTAGACCATTCGAATTTCGAGGTTGCCAAAAGTGACAGTTTTTCGGTTACTTGGTCCCTTTATATCTGTGAGAGTTACAAATGTGACTACGTCATTTACTCGTCAGTCACATGGTCTAAAGAGCACAGGAAGGCTCATCAGGGTTACATACCCTTGCTGCTCCAAATTTTCCTTCATACTCCACGCTTTTGGAGTCTCCTTTCTAATTCATAGTTGTGATTGTGTCTGAAGCTGTCAAATCAATTAAGAAACAACACCTGGTGGAAGTCCGCACAATGGTGAACCCTCCTGCGATAGTCAAACTCACTTTGGAGTCGATTTGTCTCCTCCTCGGAGAGGCGGCTACCGATTGGAAGACCATTAGATCCGTGACCATGAAGGACAATTTCATTTCGACTATTGTCAACTTCAACACGGAAGACCTCACGTTCGTTTTTCAGCTTGCAAATACATCTACTTTCCCTGCTTTTTCGAGAACGTTGTTGAATGGTCCCCTCGCTTTGGTTGGTAACTAGCATGATGAGCACCCCAAAGGAAGGCTCTTCCGCTTCAATCCGACGCACCAATTTTACATTATTTGTCGTTAGTTTATTGTATTGTTTAACCCTCTACCTGACTTTCTGAATATCCTCGGAATGAAACGTTCTTCACCCTCTCTATCCTACAACTCGTGTGCTTTAGTGTTTTTTTATTGGCTGGCTTTGACGTTATTTTCAAGTTGAGTCAGTTACTCGTTGATGTTGGGAAAATTATATGACGTTTATACCTACCTACTGAAGGTATATTTCGGATGCGGGTCTTCCCCACACATAATTCATCCGCCCTTTCTAAAACTCCTGTTCATACTTGTTAGTTCTAAACTATCAACCTGGTTACATTTTGACCCGCCCTCAGCTGTGAAGGAGATCAAGAAACAGCAGCTGGTCGAAGTCCGGTCGATGGCCAATCCGCCTGCCGTCGTCAAACTGGCTCTGGAATCTATCTGCCTCCTGTTGGGCGAAAACGCCACCGACTGGAAAGCCATCAGGGCCGTCGTCATGCGCGACAACTTCATCAACTCGATTGTCAATAATTTCTCGACTGAAAATATATCGTATGTAAAATTCGTCTTGACTATTTTTAAATTTTAACAACTTGAAGACTATACTAACACAATATACTAACACAAAAACTTGAATAACAGAAGTAGAAGCAGAATTAACTCATTAACTCCAGATAAGCCAGTTTTTGTTGTCTTGACTAATGCATGGTACGAAATTTTCCTCATCAACGTTTAATCCTGTTGTGCAACCCTCAAACAACACCGTTTTATCTTTTTTAGGATATAATTGTTGCCCTTACGTCCTGCACTTGCTTGCATGGTTTTACTTGCGTTTCCATTTTTCGTTTTCATAGACATGCTGACCAACACTGAAACTTAGTCTAGGTCTTAGTGTTAGCCAGCACGTCCTTCTGCAATTAACTAGCTTAATTGAAAAGCAATAGTGGTCCGAAGTTTCAAGACCTTTTACTCTTCTAGCTGTTGCACCCATTGAAATGTTTTCCCAAATGTAAATGAAATGTTTTCCCATGTAGGTAAATGAAATCCAGATACTTTGACAATTAGATGAATGCTTGAAATTTTCCGGCTATTCATCCACCATTCAAGTCTTTTAAGGTGAGAGGTGGGGGGATCGTGAAAACACAAGAAAAAGTTCACTATCCAAAATCCTCCTTCTCACCAGCTCTGTTTTTCTCCTTCCTCCCCTCTTCACCTTACATAATTTGCAAAAAAGAAAAAATCAATCAAAAAAGTATTAAGTATAGGAGTATTAAGCACTGGGCTGATATGCTGATCATTTGTGCAACTTTAGAGCAGTGGCAGTAATTCTTTAAAGCTTTATGCCACATTTTACCACCTATGATTTCACTGCTACTACCAGTTTTTGTAAAATCCCTTGCGTTTGTGCTTTGCAGTGATGAAGTACGAGAAAAGATGCACACGCGCTACCTGAGCAATCCCGAATACACTTTTGAAAAAGTCAACAGAGCATCGATGGCTTGCGGTCCTATGGTTAAATGGGCTGTCGCTCAGGTACGACGGAATCAGTTACCTTAACGCGAATTTGACTGAATAATGTTCATATTACGTTGAAAGCTTTACCTATTTCACTTTTGTGCATTGCAGATTAGCTACGCAGACATGTTGAAGAAAGTTGAACCTTTGAGAGAAGAGTTGAGGTCCCTTGAAAGCCAGGCGGGTGAAAACCAGAAGAAGGGAGACGATACAAAGGACCTGATATCGCAGTTAGAGCGGAGCATTGCGGCGTACAAGGAAGAGTATGCGCAACTCATTCAGGAAGGTCTGGCCATCAAAACGGATTTGGAGAACGTCCAGGCTAAAGTAAGTTTGAATTCTTGGTGCTCTGAGGAAAGTCATTGTTGGTTAAACTGCCAGGGGTAATAACGATTTAATTTCACAGGTTGACAGGTCTACAGCCCTATTGAAGTCTTTGGGCATTGAGCGAGAGCGGTGGAACATGACTAGTGACACCTTCAAGTCACAGATGGCTACAATCATCGGTGACGTGCTCTTGTCAGCGGCTTACCTCGCTTACGCTGGCTACTTCGACCAACATGTAAGCCCGTACAAGTTTTATAGTGTAGGACACCCCTGCATAACGGATGTTGAGGGTGTACCTACACGATTATAATATGCTCCTAATTGCTTCTCAGGTTCATTATCTAGGATTACGCCACCGGTGATTTTGGAGGAAGAGGGAGTGTACGAATATCCCTAAATTGAGCATCGCGCGAATTAATGTCGTGGTCTACGGACCTAATCGCTGATGTAGATACATTTATGGAGGAAGCACGATCTACAGGTTGGCTAGAGTTGTCTGTAGTATGTCTTTTCTCGGAATGGGGCTGTGGTGAATCCAATATTACAGCTCGCAGTTAAAATGGAATTCGGCTGATTGGTTTCCACAAGCGAATTGTCCTAATGGAGGCCTGGTCAGCCGACCCTGCGTGTGATCTTATGAAGATCCGTTCTCCCGACGCCTCCAAGCGAAATGTCGCAAATAGGTGCCTGGGCAAATTGATTCTGCTGTCCTGGCATTCCCATCTGAATTTTCAGCAAGGGATTCCTGGACGGCAGACCCAACCAAAAATGGCCCTGCGATTAAAAATTATAGTATTAATTGATCAGTGAAGGATAACTGGCGGTGAGATATGGAATGGTCGGGACGTGTGAGGTGAAGCCTCCCACGCAAGAAGTGGGGCTGCCCGATCCCGCCGCTGGTCTGTAGTGGGGCCCATGGTTCCCACAGCTAGATTTGACTTTTCGGTGGGAGTGAACAGGCTCGAAGAGGGGTATCACTATGAAAACCTCAACTTTTAACTTCTTATTCCAGTCGCGTCATAACCTCCTGGGCACGTGGACAGAACATCTCAATGCTGCTAACATTCAGTTCAGGCCCGACATGGCACTCACAGAGTATCTTTCCAACCCCGATGAGCGGCTGAGGTGGCAAGCCAACGCTCTTCCCACCGATGATCTCTGCACAGAAAACGCCATTATGCTCAAGGTAATTTAATGGAAAGTGTTATCTAGAACGACTATTTCCTCACGAAAACATTTCTCAACATGAATTTTTCCACAGAGGTTCAATCGATACCCGCTCATCATCGATCCTTCGGGACAAGCGACCGAGTTCATCCTCAACGAATACAAAGACAAGATCACCAAAACGTCTTTCCTCGACGATTCCTTCCGCAAAAACCTGGAATCGGCCCTTCGGTTTGGGAATCCTCTCCTCGTGCAGGTGAATTCCTCAAAATTTCTATTTTGGATCGCTTCGTCTTCGACGTTTTAGTGATTTTTTGTTCTTTGTGCAGGATGTCGAAAACTACGACCCCATATTGAATCCAGTACTTAACCGAGAAGTGCGACGAACATCCGGGCGTGTGTTGATCACGTTGGGCGATCAGGACATTGATTTGTCCCCTTCGTTCGTTATATTCCTGTCCACTAGAGATCCCACCGTAGAGTTCCCACCCGACATTTGCTCAAGGTACACTGCCAAATTCATCAACTTGCTTACTGCCAGTTGTTGGAGCCAATCACGTTAAGGGTGGTTTTCATTTCAGGGTTACCTTCGTTAACTTCACCGTCACGAGATCGTCATTGCAGAGCCAGTGCCTTAACCAGGTTTTGAAGGCCGAGCGACCCGATATAGACGAAAAACGTTCGGATCTTCTCAAACTTCAAGGTAAGAATTAGCTTTGAAAATTCTCGCTAATGGAAGATACGAGACTTCTTGGGCTGGAATTTACTGACTCCAGTTTGGGTTACATCTGCCTGTTCCCGCTACTCACTAACGTCAGGGGCCAATTTTGTCTCACCTCCTTCGTTACTCTTGGTTTTTAGGCGAGTTCCACTTGAGGCTGAGGCAGCTTGAAAAGTCGTTACTCCAAGCACTTAACGAAGCCAAAGGGAAAATCTTGGACGACGATTCGGTCATTACGACTCTTGAAACGCTGAAACAGGAAGCTGCCGACATCAGCAAAAAGGTTGAAGAAACAGACCGAGTCATTGGAGAGATTGAAACAGTCTCACTTCAGTACAAGCCTCTGTCTCAAGTGAGTTGAATACATTTTATAGTGATAAAAAGTAGCGATATCTTATGATACATTGTTGTCATTATAATCACTATCAGTGCGGGAACTCCACAAACGTGAAGAAGGGAAAATTCAGAAAACGGTTAGACAGTCGTTACGTCGAGTTGGGGTTGTGTACCTAATTTGAAGAAAGGAAGGGACGACCTTTCCCCGCAGTTTCTGTGTCTTCCTGACAAATTATTTAGTTGGATAGGCTCAAATATTGGACATATTTTAGGGGACGTTTTGAGGACATATTTCCCCGCAGTTTGCTGAGTGTTGCTGACACATTGGTTGGGGGGGGGGGGGGGGGGGGGTCATGTATTGGGCATCTTTAGGGGGCTTTTTAAGTACCATTCTGTGCAAAGTTCATAAAAATCGGTCTATTATGAGAATGTTAAGCGGCCGAATTTTCCATTTTCCTGAATTTATTCCCTTCATTTCAACCAAATTTCCATCTTCAATATTTGTTCTCCAACTGAGGCCGAGGGCCTTTGAGCGCCTCACACTATATTTACACCACTGCAGGGGAGGAAGACTCCATGTAGGATCAACTGGGAAAACCTATCACCTGCTGGCTACGCCAGCCAACCTTCGCCCGTTCCGCCTTGGCGTACGACCCACCAATTCGCATTCCCATGTTTCTTATACTCTTTTCCTTGAAGAAATACAGGATGAGGGTTTTTGAAAACCCGATTTCAAATTTGGATTCAGCGTCAAAAAAGGGTATGGGGAAAACGATACTGAAAAATTTAAGAAAAGAAATTTCAGAATCGTAAATTGCGATAACCCCAGAATAATTTACCAGAATTTACCGGGAAATTATTTCCCGGTAAATTTCCTGATTTTAATCGCGGTTTCTGTTTTTACTCACTTTGAAGCTAAATGTTGACAGTCCAATTGAAGAATGAATCGAAGATTCGTTTAAAATATGTATATTATATATAAGTATATATACTTTTACGGACACTGTCCAAAACATTTAATGCTTTCTGATCATTTCAAAAGTGGTTTCAAAAGCTTGGTCTAAATTCTGGCTTACGCGAAAGTTTCGCCGTTTTCGCCAATTTTAATGAACCGGCTAACCTTAGGGTAAAATCTGTTACCACCATCGTAAAAGACCCGCAAGAAACTGTTTTTTTTTTTCCCAAATTTTAGAACTTTTTTTTAGCAAGCATTCACATGATGAATAAAGGAAAATAGGGGAAAACGCTGCAAATTTTACACAAGGGTTTATTATTCTTTGATATGGAAAAATTATACAAAAATTAATACTGTCATTACTTTTGAAGAAAATTCAAAATATTTTTTGAAAAAAAAAATTTACCACGTTTGGACTGATGTGGGACCTCTGTCCCATGGGGGGGATTATGTGTCCAAAATTACTCTGGAAACGACACCTTATTACTTCCTCGGACCCACAAAAATCTCATTTGCAGCTCCATGAAAGCCCCATAGATCCCCACTCTGAAATCGTATCGTTCTGGGACCCCCAAAAATGGATTGTACTTCCAAACATTTTCGACCTCCGTCACGACTACATAGGTGTATTATTCCAAAAATACTGAACCAAAATGATGGCCTTGAAGTGGCCATCACCTATTTAATTAACACTGCAAACGTTCACATACGCAAAATGGAGGGACTTTTTGATGGTTTCAAACGTTTCTCGTCATTTGCTCGTTAAGGGCAGTCCTCCCATTGGTCAAAACACGAGCACATGTTGCCTCCAGCTCTTCCCCAGTAATGACGTTGCGGTATTAGAAAATATCAATTTCTTCGGATGAATTATTGACTCAAATGTTTGATATTCCAGGCTTGCAGCAACATGTACTTCACCATGGACAGCCTCAACCAAATACACTTTTTGTACCAATACTCACTGAAATTCTTCCTGGACGTCTTCAATTCGGTTTTGTTCACCACGCCAACATTGGACAACGTAACAGATTATTCCACTCGGTTGGCTATCATAACCAAGCAGTTGTTTTCGGTGAGTGTATTTTCAAATAGTGTAGAGCGTTTTAGGGGGTCAAGTATTTGATTATTGGCTTTGTGTTGGCAGGTGTGCTTCGAAAGGGTTGCCAGAGGCATGTTACACAGCGATAGGCTAACATTGGCGTTACTCTTCTGCCGGATACACCTTAAAGGGCTGCCCAACGAGGATCCGCTCGACTCGGAATTCCATTATTTCCTTCGAGCCAAAGAAGGGATCGTAACTTCGCATGAGGCCCCCATCGAGGGCATATCTTCCGAACAGATGGAAGCTATGTGCCGCTTAGCGTCAAGGTCAGTCACGTTTTGACTTCGGTCAGCGCATCATAGACTCGCCCATCCGTAATATGCGTTTTTATTTCAGAGTCACCTCATTCCGCACGTTGATATCCAAAGTACGAGACATGCCCGAGTTCGTGGCCTGGTCCCAACAAAGTAGTCCTGAACAGTGCGTTCCAACATTATGGCACGAGGACAAACCTCTGTCATCCATTGCTAGAGCTATGAACAGGCTACTTTTAATTCAGGTAACCAATTGTAGCAACCACTAAAAATGGCATTTTGGGGCATTTTGTGAACGACGGTTTTCATCATAGGCTGTACGGCCCGATCGAGTGGTGGCAGCTGCTCAGCTGTTCGTCGGAGCCGTTCTGGGAGAAACGTTCATGCAATCTGCCGAAAGAGAAGTTGATTTGGCGACCATCACCGAGAAAGAGCTCACGTGCAATGTCCCCGCTCTTCTTTGTTCCGTGCCGGGCTTTGACGCTACATCCCGAGTGAGTTTCTACTTCCTACTAAATCCTCGAAAGGGTTACAATTCAAAAATAATTGATCAATTATCGATTTTCCTGATTTATTCCTGGTTATCTTTTAGGTGGACGACATGGCAGCTGAACTTGGGAAGCAGATTGCTTCAATTGCCATTGGTTCAGTGGAAGGTTTCAGTCAAGCAGATTCTGTGATCAATATGGCCGTGAGATCTGGAAGGTAATGTAGATTCATAAGCTGTGTGTTTCATTCACCAGACGCCGTTTCTATAACTTGTCTCTAATGCTCTTTTTTTTTTTTTTTTTAATTTTCAGGTGGGTGCTTTTGAAAAACGTCCATCTGGCTCCTCAGTGGTTGGTTCAGTTGGAGAAGAAACTGCACTCTTTGCAGCCGCACTCCAATTTCCGTCTGTTCCTAACGATGGAAATCAACCCCAAAGTGCCGGTGAATTTACTCAGAGCCGGAAGAATCTTCGTTTTCGAACCCCCTCCAGGCATCCGAGCCAACCTCTTGCGCACATTCAGCACCGTGAGTGATTTTTCCGAGCGTTTTTCAAAATGAGTAAACATCAAACTATCACCCCCGTGTTTATCAGGTTCCAGCATCCCGAATGATGAAACAGCCTAGTGAGCGGGCCCGTTTGTACTTCTTACTCGCTTGGTTCAACGCCATTGTCCAAGAACGGTTGAGATACGCTCCTCTCGGCTGGGCGAAACAGTACGAATTCAACGAATCAGATCTGAGGGTGGCTTGCGACACGTTGGACACATGGATCGACGCTACTGCTGTTGTAAGTTGAAATTATCCAAGTGACGAAATAGTTGTTGGCTGTAACCGTAAAAACAATCATCGGGATTTTTCAGGGACGAACCCAACTTCCTCCAGAGAAAGTACCTTGGGATGCTTTGGTGACGTTACTCTCGCAGTGCATATACGGTGGCAAGATAGATAACGACTTTGACCAAAGGCTGCTGCTGTCCTTCCTGTCAAAATTGTTCACGCCCCGAAGCTTCGAGTCGGACTTCGCTCTCGTTGCTAATGTCGATGGCGTTCAAAGACATATAACGATGCCCGATGGAACCCGCAGAGATCATTTCTTGCAATGGATTGAAGCATTGGCCGATCGGCAGACTCCGTCGTGGCTTGGTCTCCCCAACAACGCTGAGAAAGTCCTGCTTACCAATAGAGGTCAGTATTTGTTGGATTTGGTGGGTGTCTAGTCAGATCAGGAGCTCATTTGACGGCTTATATTTCAGGTACGGATCTCGTCATGAAGTTGCTCAAAATGCAGCAGTTAGAGGACGAAGACGAACTGGCCTACACCGAGGAAGTCATCGACACTCGCGGCGACGCTCCGCCTTCCCTCTCGGACCCTCGGCCCGCTTGGATGCGAACTTTGTACAATTCGGCCGTCACTTGGTTACAGCTTCTTCCCACTAGTCTACCCGTACGTGTTCAAAGATCCCCTACGTGATTTCATGTGCGTTCTTGCATGATTCGTTCATGATATGATTCTGTGTTTTCAGACCCTCAAACGTACTGTAGAAAATATTAAAGACCCTCTTTACCGGTACTTCGAACGTGAGGTGAACGCAGGAGCCAAGCTCCTTCGGGATGTGATCCACGACCTCACCGACGTCGTTGCTATTTGTCAGGTAATTTTGATTTCACAATATCAGAATGGGCAATTTGCATGCTTTGTTTTTTAAGATTTCCTGAGAAAATGAGGAAAACAATATTCAGCCGCCTGAAATCACTTCCTGAAAATTTAGATCTTTTACCGAAAATAACAGCGTTTGAAAACGCGGGGGGGGGGGGGGGGGGGGTACTCGGCCATGGTATTTGGAGAGGGCTGCCAACTTAGCACAGCTGAACAGCTTCGTCGAAAGTGTTAGGTTTCACGTCGGACAACTCGCGGCATTTAGATTAAAAATAGAAAAAAATCCACTTAAACAACGCCGAAATCATAAAGCGTGAATGTGACGTTAAATCGTGGGGGGATTGTTCCGCCTAGTGTTGCTACTTCACTATTCATCACAGAATAAAATTGAATCGCAGTGAATCCTTCTGATAAGGCATTAAACTATACGTATCGTGTATTATGAATTTTTTTTCTCCGTCGTATCAAGTAATGGAGCTCCCAGTGAGACATTCATAGAGAGACTCAAACCGATGTCCTCCATCGATTTTTTTTTTTTTTTTTCGTTGTTATTGAAGGCTGTACAAATCACTTTTTAGTCAATAATATGGCATAATAATATCCAATTATATTATACTACACATGGCATAATATATTATATTATATTATACCTACTAGGGAATACAACATCTGGTAGGTATGTTTGGACATTATGAGGTTATGCAAAGTGCGAAAACCCTTCTTTTCATCACTGGTCTTCCACTATTCATGGCACTTGAAAAACACATAATGGCGATATTGTCGTCGTGATACTATACCCATGATACTAAGTATCATAACAACAACACAGTTGTTTACTCGGGCACCGTTGTTAGGGAAGGGAGGTTTAGAAGAAAGCATACAATTTTGCCATAATCACGGGGACTTCCCGATTTCAATGAGCCGCCTAACGTTGAAATCGGTCCACGGCAGGGCTCAGAATTCCGGCGGGCACTACCAAATCTATAAATAAAAAAAGACATGTAGCGCTCTTTGCAGTGAGATTCATCTGTATTGACAAGCTCGATTCAGCTGGTAAAATGAACCCTAGGAACAGTAACTGTATCACGATAAGAGGTTTGGAAAACTGCTGGTGTGATCACAGTGCTACTGTGTTCATTTTATGCCCTTTGCGTGGGGTATATGAATCCTGGAAACCGATTGAGAGTAACTTGACTGTCGACGATGGGCAAAACTACCAGACTCCAATTTTAAGCAATTGCGCTGACTTGCGATTCTGGTCCATTGTCCAGGGCGAGAAGAAACAAACCAACTACCACCGGGCAATGGTTGGTCAGCTGGTCCGGGGCATCCTGCCTGCGTCTTGGCGTCGGTACACGGTCCCCCGAGGATGCACTGTGATCCAATGGGTCACCGACTTCGCGCAAAGAGTCAAGCAGCTGGATCAAATTTCTCAGCTCGCCTGCTCCCGAGGACCCTCAGAAATTAAGGTACGCTTCTTCACGAAGACCTCGTGTTGTAATTGCATTAGCCACTTGGTGCTCACTCTGAACGCTGTCTTTGTTGCAGAATGTCAACGTTTGGCTCGGCGGGCTGATGAACCCTGAAGCTTACGTCACCGCTACTAGGCAGTGCATCGCCCAAGCGAACAGCTGGTCCCTCGAAGAGCTTGTGTTGGATGTGACCATCTTGGACCAAGGGCAACAAACCAACGCCTCAACTGACCCTTCATGTTTCCCCGTCACTGGTAAGATAGCTGAATACGTTATAACGTCGCCTAACGTTGTTATGTAATGTGCTAACCTTTCCTATTGCCATTCCCAGGATTGAAACTGCAAGGGGCACAGTGCAAGAACAACCAGCTTCTGCTTACTTCTTCAATAATGATGGAGCTACCCACTACACTCTTACGATGGAGCAGGTGAGCCTTATATCAACTTTGCACTCAGCCCATACCTCCCTGAACCGCTTACGAAATCCTCGTCCATTCTTCCTTTCAGAGGGAGCGACAACCCGCACGCCCGCTCGGACAAGCTCAGCCTCCCGGTGTATCTCAACTCCACCAGAAGCGAACTCCTGTTCACCGTAGACCTCAACATCGCTCCTGGACAGGAACCTCATTCCTTCTACGAACGTGGCGTCGCTTTGCTTACTTCAACCTCACTCAATTAAGTTCAATTTTTACCCAGTTAATTTTCCTCCGTTTTTTTCTTCCTTTTTTTCTTTTTCAAATCCCCCTTTATTAAGCCATAATTTATTATTCCCCGAATGTACATACAGCCATTTTTCCTACTTATCCCATACTTTGTTCGATTCTTTTGTAATTATTTATTTTATACCTAAAAATTAACAGTTTTTAAACAAAAAATTGTCCGTGCGCAAAAAATTAAAGACAAAATACTCGCCAAACGTTTGTTATTTTATTATTACGTTAATTTATTATTAATATAGTTCTTAGCGTTTTGTCTTTTGCAATGTGATCCCGAGAATCCTAATGTGAACGTGTAGCTTAATTTGTATTTTATGTCCTCGGTTTCTGTTAACGGTCATACGTTCTAGGGAATAAACCTATTAAAGTAACATGTACTTGCAAAAAAGTGATCTTTTTATTTCCGAATGATGTCTCTATCCAATGAAGTGATGAGGGTGGCTTCCAATGATCAAGTCTTTCTAATTAAAAGCCGTACAGGAAACCGCGCGAAGTTCTTTCTTTGCTTATTATGACTAGGGATCAACTTCCGGTCATTTGAGGCCAAATAGGTATGCGCTGAAAGTGCGGAAAAATAATTCAAAGAAAACTTTATTTTTATCCTTGAATGCTTTTGAAGCCCCCTTACAACGAATATGAACGTCAAATGTTTGGAGTATTTGAATGAAAACACCTTAAGAAAGAAGTTAATAAAATTTATTGATTTATCAATAAATTTAAAAAATTAACATTTTTTATAATATAAAATATTTTTCTACGAAATATTATTTATTATATAAAGTATTATTATGAATTAATAATTGAATTGCGTTCACATACAATCTTTCAAGTTGATGTTTTTACGAATTAGTATTACGAACAAATTAGTATACCCGTAGTTTTAGGTTTTATTGGGACTTTCTAGACAGCCTGGTGTCCTGCATTCTTTGCATTTGATTTAGTGAGGCCAATCGCCCCATTTTGGGTTGAAAAATAATTTTATAGAATTATTCTATGAAAGGCAAACCACCGCAAGTTTTAGTTAGTTTGGTTTGTACCTAAAGATTTGAAAAAATAAATAAATAAAATAATCCCATTTTTCTGTCATTTTTTTATTGCTAGTAAAAACTCGAAAAATTCAAAAACATTGAAAAATCTGGACAATCCCCAAAACCTGTAAGCTAAATTTCATTGGTTTCGGTTGTTTCGTTTGTTTGGGTTGCAAATGGCATGAAAACACTCAAAACGAACTTGTATTGGTTTGGGGCTTCAGATAAAAACGTGCACAACCCGAGCCTTCAATAATATTAGGTCATGTTATGACCTTTCAACCTTTTTTAAATCCGTATTTATCCGTTTTTAAATTATTTTCTCAGATGGGGAATTCGACTTGATGCTCGACGTAAACCTCACTCCACCCACCTTATATAATATTAGTGTAATGCCATAGTTTTGGAAATACGTCCAAAATACTTTGGAAAGAGTTATTAATTGTTTTAATTATGGTTGTCACATTAATATAATGAAAAATAAAAAATAAAGAAAGAAAGAAACTTGCTGGGCTTTGTTTTAATTTAGTTTTTGCAAAGGTTTTTACAACACGCCCCTTCAGTATTGGGCTCTGAGGCTACAAAGGGGCTAAAAGTGAGTTTGGACTTGATATTGATTATGGTCGAAGGCCTTTCTTATCACTATGTGGCTTAAGAACTGAAAGAGAAACGTTTTGGTTATATTTTGATACGTTGGGAGATGTACCATTTATCTTTCCAGTATGCGGTTTGACACTCTTGCGGTTCCTGCGATATACAAGCCATGGTTACCTCAACCTTGACGCAATAGGTACAAACTTGGTGCTGATAGTATTTTAAGAGCAACGTCGAATCGTTCTGTGAAAATGAGTAATCTATCTTGGAAACCCGTGTCCCGTGAAAACTGTGGGGACTCGTACATCCAACAATGGCGTTCGATGATGGCCGGGCATGAGATTGATTCATCCGAGAAAAAGACCATTCTGGCTATTCAACGCACGTTTGAGCGTAAGAATTGTCCTTTTCCAGATTGCGCCATGATCGTAGAGCTTCTCCACTAAGACATTCATTGCAGATGAGGAAGCTTTGAGTAAATTTACTAACGAGATGGGAACCCTTCGAAGCAAACTTATGTCATCCACCAAGGAAGCTTTGGATAGGGAAATTTGGGAAATGAACGAGTGTAGTACCAAAGAGATAAAAACATTGACCACCCGGTTGATCAAATTCCTTGAAGACATTAAGTCCCGTCTGGTGAAATGCAATGTGAGGATTTCTTTCAAGTTCGAGTTTTTTGTTAGGGTACATAACTTTTTGAAACCGTTTCAGTCCGGGTTTTCAGTATTTCGACGAAATAATCCCATCGTGTAGAGATCAGTGGGACGCCATAGTCGATCAGTGGAGTTGCGACGTGCATGACGTCCTCCAGTTGCTCCGAAATCGTATAGTAACCGCCTTGAGGAGTTCGGAGTCGTCGTTGATTGAGTCCAGAAAGTTTACTGCTGTTCAAGTAGAGAAATTCCTCAACGACGAAGTCATCGTTAGTTCCGTTGAAATTCAGTGGGCCGTTGGACGGATGTTGAAAATAACTTGACTTATGATTTTTGTTTTTTGTTTTTTAAAGAAATTGAATCAATTAATTATCGTGAACGAGAGGATGTACAGTGAGACGGAGCGCCAACTGAAGCTCGTTTTCAACAGTTACCTTCAAAAATGGCTGATATCGTACAGTTACCGAGAAATTATTGCCAAGGAAGACAAGTAAAAAGCCCCAGCTTCGTTCAAATGTCGTCACAACTGCTGGAGAACTCGTGCCTTCTACCGAATCGTGACAGAAGCCACCAGTTCTGTCAGAATGTGTTCTTTTCGTTCATTTGTGCTGTATTGTCAAAAGGGAATCGGAGGAAAAGGAAAAAGAAGAAGACGAAAATGAAAATCAGCCGGACACACAGTCAGTTTTATCGGAAACTGTCAACATTTTGGAGAAAATAATTGCCGGACTCGGAGAACCAGAGCCATGTTTTGATCAATTTTCTGCTTTTAAAACATACTTGGATCACTTGCGTAAGTTGTCATTCTGAATCCACCAACGCTTATGGATGGATGGATTCTATAGCTAATAGATTTTTTTAAATATTTACTTTTTCAGAGATGTGTCAACAACATGTTAAGCTTCATTTAAAAGAAGCTTTGTTACACCTCAAGACGCATCTTGTTGAGAAAGAAGAATTTCTTGACGAAGAAGTATCCAAAGTGCAACTTGGAGTAAGTCCCTCTGTACGGCTTCTTTTTTGTTGTTGTTGTTGTTGCATGGGGATGAAATAAGATGGCTCTGGTGGCAACACAGGCCTTACCGAGTTAGGTGTCGTTTTCGAAGTATTTTTGGACGTAGAACCCATTTTTGGGGGTCACGGAACGATCCGATTTCACTGTGGCGATCTATTATAGATCGCCACAGTGAAATAATATTTGATAAAAAACAAAAAAAAATTGAAAAAAAGTCCAAAAGAGATTTTTTTCACATTGACAGAATTAAATTTTTGCACGAGTAACCTATATATCAAAGAATAATAAACCCTTGTGTAAAATTTGCAGAGGTTTTAAGTAAAAACTGAACCATAATATTGCTTCATATGTGATTCGTCTTTTCAAAAACACCGTCAATCTCACCTTCTTAATAGTTTTTTCTTGATTTACAGTCTTGGCGAAATTCATCAAAAATGATCGTCTTCCGACGAACGCTTGAAAATTAAGTGTCTGCCATTCCTGCCCCCATACTTATTGTCGGAACGAACGTGCAGATGTTGCGCCTTTTCTCTACTTTGGGTTGGCAGCCGAAACATTCGATCCCCATGCGTCGACATTAGAGCATTATCAGTTACTCAATAATACCTCATTCACCAGGCATTATGGGCGGAAATAGTCACGATTTTGAAAGAGCAGTACGACGACTTTGGGAATTACAGCAAACAAGCGGCTTACGCGTGGAATCAGTTTTTGCGACGAATTCACTGCAGTGAACAAACTGCCGCCAACACTATAAGCAAAACCAGGACGGCCAAATTGGTTAGAATACTGGTAAGTTAGTGGTCTTGGTGGGGCTCAATGTGGCTATATTCCAGCTGCACTTATGAATGCTGTGTCAGCCAGTTGCGGCCTGATCCCATTTTCGGCTGCTGCTCCAAAATGATAAGTCAATAATTCTGTAATTATCGCAGATAAATAATTTATTTTGGTGCGAAATTTCATCCTGTATTTAGTGATGACCGAATTTGAAAAGTCGCGGCCGACAGGACAGAATCTTCGTAGTTCTTGGATCGTTGAAGAGTGGAGACGTCATTGGACCAAGAGAATTTGCTTTGATAATGAACAGTTTTTTCAGATACCAAATAGGCCAAAATCCACATAAGAAACGCACGAGGTTCAACCTCGTATATTTCCTTATCTCTGGGCATGCGACGAAACAGAGAAAAGCAGGGCAGTGCAATGATATGCCTTTGGTTAGCGGGTGAAACCACTCGAGAAGTATCTGCACGCAGATGGAATAGTATTGGAATTACGCCTTCACTTAGTAGGCATAAAATTTACACGCATAATAAAATCAGCTCCAAGACGCAGAAGGAATAAGAAAAGTCGTGGAAGTGTCGGGTGAGGGCCGAGCGAGACGATGCTGCTGGAAAATTAGGTACCAAGATGACTCCTCATTCTTCTCGTAATCCAGTTTCAGGCTCCAATGTAGGTAATAGATTTCCAGCGGGATAAGAATACATCTTACGAGGTCTGATTGAAAAGTTCGAGGACGTTTCAAAATCGCTTTGAAATGTTTTACTATTATTCGAATTTATCCCCTTGGCTGCCTGCACACTTCTCCCAGTGATGTTTCCATTGGTGTACGCACTTTGAAATCTTCTGGGCTGTTGTCAGGCTCCTCCGCTGTATTTTGGTTTATCTCGTCTATCGTCTGAAATCGATGTTCTTTCTTGGATATTTGACTTTGGGGAACAGCTAGAAGTCAAAGTGAGCCAGGGCAGGAGAGAAATTGACAGGAATCGAAAAGGAAACTGCAGGCTAGGCCGCAACTCATACACCCCTGCTGGCTACGCCTCAGACCAAAAAACTCGTTTTCTGAAAAGAAACCCACGCCATTCCAACATCCTGTCAACTTTTCCAGCCCTTTCTGCACCACTTTTGGAGCAATAACTGATACGCCACATGGAGCAACTTTTTGGTAGTTTCATATTTTTCTCGTCTTCTACTCGCCAAAACTATTATTATTGATTTTTTTTTTTTTTTTTCAAATTTTGTAGAAAAAGTTTAGTACCCTGATTTTTCCACTTTTGGAGCTTACATGTGCCACGTAACTTTTTGGTGGTTTCAGACTTTTCTCGTTATCTACTCACCAAGCTGATTTTTTTTTTAGACCAAATTCAAATTTTTAGTAGGTAGAAGTACCTACCTTAGAATAAAAATGAGCATCCTCCTCCTCCTCAGGCTGGAGCTCCAATATAGTAAGATTTAATTATACCGTAACTATCTGTCAAGACCCCCGATCGCACGCACGTTTATTGGTTCGTTTCAGAGTTTGGAGGAGAAAGTGAACTCAACGTTGGACCAACTCCGAGAAGGCAGCAGCGTCTCTAGCTTGGAAAGCGCTTACCACCGCGTAATTAGAGAATTGGAAAACGCCGAGCTGACGTATATAAATTGTCAATTTTGTCGCACTGCTGAGTACACCATTCAGAACCAGCAGTTGGGCGCTGGGACTCCTGATTCTCCTTCCATTTTTCTCTCGACAATTTTCAGATGCCTGTCCTGCAGAGAAGATGAAGAAGGAGTAATAAGAGCTCTCATCTCTGCGTATTTTTCCGCCTACGATATTTTTTGTCTGCAATTGAAGATCCTCAATGAAAACAGCATGAACACTGACGCTGATGTCCACTGTGTGGAAGTCGACTTGGACGACGCCACTGAAATCACTGACTTGGAGCTCATACGCATGAGATATTGCGTGTATTCCGCTCAATCTTGGATTCAAGGGTGCCAATCTGACAACACAACCTACTCTGAAAAGTAATAAGTAAGGAGTAATACATTTCGTAATTATTCTCCCTCCATTTTTAGAATGAAAGAGACACTCTCCATGTTGGAAGCGGAACTCCTGAAATTCTTGAAACCCCTTCTTGAAAATGTAGTCAGCGTGTACAAAGGGGAGGGCGAATATTGGTTGATGCTTCAACTGGAAAAGTTGACGAGGAGGAAGAAGCGAATCAGGCTGAACGTTTTCGACGTACGAGCAGCCGAACTCCAAATGCACGAAGCAGCTCAGAAACATTTTCAACATGTATGCTAAATTCTCAAGTTTTTTTAAATATTTATTTAAAAGATGGGCATGAAACTGGTACAAGAACAAAAACTCTACCTTCTTGATGAGTTCCAAAATCCTCCGTGGGATACTAAATTCACCTATTTCAGGTTGTAGGAGGTGAATTGGACAGAATTAAAGAAATGATAAAGAAAATTAAAGACGATCTTATTCTAAGAGATAATGCAGTGGTGAAGTACCTCGATGAAACAAAAACTGATAGTCTCGAAGACACACCAGAGAAGAAGATAAAACATCTCAAAGTTGGTAGTGACGAGCAAGGCTGGTAGA
Organism: Pilophorus perplexus; assembly: GCA_955831195.1. NCBI lineage: Eukaryota > Metazoa > Arthropoda > Insecta > Hemiptera > Miridae > Pilophorus > Pilophorus perplexus. Next base: position 18,546,429 of record OY037012.1, read on the forward strand.
ATTCTGTCAGCACTGTTGTGACTGTTTCAGAGTTGAACTGAATCATTTTCCAGTCTGTCAGTGTTTATTCATCTTTTACCTTTCCAGGACCATGCATTGCTTGTAGACCACGAGCATACCCGAGCTCAAATCGTTCGCAAGGGAAAATTCGAAATTGAGAGGGTTTACAAATGGCTCGAGAGCGCCTGTTCTGTCTATATTGGCTCTTTGAAGTAAGCAGACTGTCTCGTTTTGCTTGAGTTGTTGCACCTGCAAACTGCATCGCTGCGAAAAAAAAAATCCCTGTTGGCAGGCTTTTCCACGAAGGAGGCAATTACTCCGTGGAAGAATGCGACCAAACGTTGAAGAAAATGTCAAACCTTGCCAAAAAGCTGAATAGGGAAGCGGAAAAGACGACGAAGAAAATGGAACATGTGCTGATAAGTACAAAGGAAACTTTTAAAAAGAAGTTGGGCAAAATTGTCTACCCCAATCCAAGCCATGAGGCGTAAGTCACCACTCATTCTGTACTCATTCTCGTATTTTCCAGAATCTGCTAAGTTCATTGATCTTCCTGATGGTTGAGCCTTTTTTCAGGCTCTTGAAAGCAGCTGAACGAGAGACTGAAGATCGCTTGAAAATAAGTTTTAACCGATTGAAGGAAATGATAAAAATCGAGACGTACAAGGCCATTCGGAATTTGAATAGTTTGAAGGAGAGTATGGAAAATGCTAAAAGGGCGAATAACTTTCAAAACTGGCACATGGCAATGAATGATGTCGAGTCACTGTGCAATTACTTTGATCTATCCAAAATGTATCCGATTTTGGGTGAGTCCTTAGAATATAACAGCTCGCTCCGTCTTGAAAATAAGAAACTTCGATAGTTATAAGATGAGCGTTTAGACGATTCTAACATCTGTATGTTTTAGAACTTTCGATCGTGCTGGGTATCGTTGAAATGGAGTCACGGCCGCATCCTCTCGTCGAAGTGAGCACTCTTTCAACTCGAAGCTTGAGACGGAAATCGAAACGGAGCGGTTCCGAAATTTCAAGAAGGAAATCCGCCTCTGCGAAGAAATCCTACCGAGAGCTTTCCTCCACCGGCGTTGGTAAATCGCGAGGAAAGAAGTCGGCGTTAGCGCTTTGGCAATCGTCCACAAGTGCTTTGTTCTTGCAGACCAACAGTTTGGACGAGAATAATTATTTGTCCAACACCAAAACTTTGATTGATGAAGCTCATTCCAGAGTGAAGCTAATTTTGACGGTAAGGTCAGGGAGAGCTGGGTTCCTGGGAGCGTTCAAGTTCTGATTCGATTCGGCCAGAACTTGCTTTTCGAACTTACCATACAGGCAGAGCCTCAATCATATGTAGGGCAACTCCTGGTTCGGAATCGAATCAGAACTAGACCACTTTAGAACGGTTCGGAATCCAAGAACTTCGGCCACTCTGCGAACGACGCTTTTTAGCCTCACGAAGTGACCGCTAAGAGAAGGAAATATGTTGGTGTTCATGATCGAGGAGGCAGTCAGATCAGTAGTAGACGTTCTGAAAACCAGCAGGAATGCCAGAATTCCTCTGCGTAGTATTCCAGAATTGGTTCTGGAAGTTCGAAACCTGCAAAACTGCCGGAATCGGTTTCGAACGAGTTTTGCATTCACAGAGCCGCTCCTGCGCATGAGCCAAATAGTTCCTTCTTTCTTCTTTGGGTGCCATACCCGTAATCAGGCATTGGCACCTCTCGCTACTAACTCCTGTTGAGCACGATTACCAGTTAAAACAGAGGTAGTAGGGACTTACTGTTTAACGCCGGCTCTGAACGGCAAATGTGAGAAGTTTTCCAGGGCAAGATACTCTCGGTGGTTTGCCATTGCCTTCCAAATAGTTCCGAACTGCCAGATTTAATCTGCGAACTCACCAATACCTTCCAGGCCAACAAAGTCTTCTAGGCCTTAATATTGATCGTCCCTCATGTTCAAGGACGCATACCACAAATACCACGTCCCGCTTGAACGCAGCGAAATGCAGAAGGCACTTGCCGTTTCAACGTTGAAACATTATAATTTGCAATGTGAATCCGTCTGGACGCAGTTTTTCGACGGTACCTACTCAATTGAACCGTAGCGTTGAACAACTGGAAGACCATCTCTAAAATACTCGTTACCTTTTAGAATACATAAACATCTTACTATCGCTTTGTCGGGACATACTCGAGTTCATCTTTCTCATAAAAGACCGCCATATTTACGAGTCTGTGACGTCAGCCATGAAATTGAAGTCCGACCATAAATCTGCTTTGGCCAAATTGAATGTGACTGGATTGAAGGAGAAAATAGATAACAAGTTGAAACCCTGGCACGGTTACCCGCTGAATAAATCTTTACTTCAGTCTCTGTTGAGAGAGGTAGTTGACCATTGTAAAGAGCAGCTCAACACGAGGAAATCCGTTAACGACACCTACAAGGTACGAATACTGAGCCAATAGCTACTTTCTCCTAAAGAGACTTGGGGCTATAGGCGATTGCTCCCAAAAAAAAGTGAAAAGTTCCTTAAGCGTCTGTTTAAAAAGGCCGAATGATCCCGGAGGAACGGACGATTGCAGAACGGGGTACGGCGATTGCTCCGGTCGTAATTTCCTGACCAGTGTTAGTGACAGTTTAAGGCACCAAAAAATGGATTTTACGACCAAAATAACTTGGAACAGGAAAGCACATTCGACCATTAGTCATCCTTCAAAAGCCTCATTAAGAGGGGGCAGAGTCTTGGGGAATCAGGACTGAATCTAGGACATCACTGCCACCAGGACCCCCGGGTGGTCCTAATTGGAAAGATCTGAGGGATGGGGGCATCAAGGCGGGAGCAAAAGCCTTTTGCCAAAAGGTATATTCTACCTGGACTGCCTCAACCATCAGCGTCTGCACTGCAGACTCAGAGGGAATCTTCAACAGATCAATGACAGGCACTGCGTAATAAGCTAACTGGCCCACTAATCCTCCGCAGACATCGGCATGCCTTACCAATCGATGTCTCCCTCTTTGTCAACACCAGGCAACCGCCACGATCAGTCCTCTTGATCACTGGAGTCAGTTCGTTGCTTGTACTGAAATCAAGGAACTTCATGAAATACTGAGGTTCGCGAAAGGGCCTTTTTCCCCTTCTCGCGTCATCTTACCACAAATCAGAGTTGGGCACATTTTTATTTATAAATAAGGTTGTGAATCAATTCACATCATGCTTTGTTTGTGAATGTGAATTAATTCATACTTTACCTATAATTAAATATACCTATATTAAATACCTATAATTAAATCACATTCACAATTGTAAATGTGAATTAATTCAAATTCACAACTGTAAATGTGAATTAATTCAAATTCACAACCTTTTTCTGTAAATTAAATTAAATTCACATAAAAAATTGTAAATTATTCACAAAAATGTAAATAATTACCAAAAAAGCCTGTGAATTTTTTTTTAAATTTACAAATGATTGTGCATTTTGTTAAATTCACAAATTATTTGAAAATTTACAAAATTTAATGATTTGTGAATTTTTTAAATTCACAAATTATTTGAAAATTTAAAAAAAAATTCACAAATTATTTGTGAATTAAAAAAAAATTCACAGGCTTTTTTTGTAATTATTTACATTTTTGTGAATAATTTACAATTTTTTGTGTGAATTTAATTTAATTTACAGAAAAAGTTGTGAATGTGAATTAATTCACATTCACATTTACAAATAGGTAAAGTATGAATTAATTCACATTCACAAACAAAGCATGATGTGAATTAATTCACAACCTTATTTATAAATAAAAATGTGCCCAACTCTGCCACAAATCCCTTCTTCCTTAACTGATCGCCATAACGGGAGGAATCGCCGAAAGTTGTAGGGGGAGCAGTTGACAAACTGGGATCAATCGCCAAAATTTACAGCGGGATCAATCGCCAGTTCCCCAGACTTGCGTTTGGGTTGAAGGAAAGTTTGTCAAATTTGCCCTGTGGCATTCAACAATGAATTTCAGGAGGAGCTGAAAACATTACTGGCTAATGACAAGTCTTGTGTTGTCGACATCATGGAAGACGCCAAGTTCTTTTTCTTGGAACTGTACACCAATAGCGCATACCAGACACTGTTAGAAAGCATCCAAAACTACGTTGATTCCAAGGAGTTTGGACAGTCGAACATCAATTCGGCAGGGCTGAAACTAGCAATTCAAAGTATAACTCACCACATTTTAATCATCAGGGCTGAGTGGTTCTTCACACATAGTGGCACGTCATTCATTCATTCTTAGACTACTGTTCCAATGTATGGAAAGAAAAGATGACCAGCCCAAATGTTCACGGGGGACGATCTACGCAAATTCAGGAAAAACCGGACGACATCGGGTTTGATTTCTTGGCCGGGTACAAATTTTGGAGCTTTTTGCCGCACATGAAGAACATATTGAAAGCCCTGGAGTGTTTACAAGGTGAATTTCAACTCTCCATCCTGAAACAGCAATCTACGAGCGTATCATTAAGCGTTCCCCGCTCAACCGAGTTGTCGGTTCATCGTTCAATTGAGTACTCCTGGGGTGCCGGGGAGTCAATGGAAGGATTGGATGACGAGGTAGAGTACACCAGAACTTATCGGTTATTTCCTCGGCCTTAATTGTATTTGTTTGTGCATTAATATTCCAGATTGTACTACCGTTGTGGATCAAATTCAAGGACGATATTGAAAAACACGTGCAGGTAGGTTAGAAACGAATCCAGGATTTCTTTATGGGGGGGGGGGGGGGGGGGGTGTCTCAAAATTACACTATATCTAGTAGGTACCAGTGAGATTTAAAACTAATACATGGAATATCCAATGAAGGGCATTGCGGGATCTTCCTCACACCTACCCTACTTGTTGGGGGTTTCAGGACTTTGAAGCAGACGCCATTAAAAACCTGACCCAAGCGAAAAAAGATTTCGACTCGGTGGCTTCGGACCTGACCAGGTGGAAAAACGAATGGATCTCGAATATCAAAGAAGTGAATAGGCTTTATCTTATCAACCCGATATTGGATCCCCCGCCGAAGAAAATCGCATCTGACCCGGCCGAGTACCTCAGAACAGCAGCATTGAAAAAGGCGCAAGAAGACCATCCATGAATTCAGAGAGTGGATACAAATCGTGATCAAGATGCTCTCTGCGGGCCCCAATTATCGTGTACCTAACGGAAAAAATAAAAACAGAACATATTAAATGATATTATAGTAAGTACGTGTGATGACTTGCCCCTGGCTGAGGTTGAGCACCGCTAAGATAATATCGTTATAATAATATTAGCGTTATTTGAGATTTCTACATCGAAAGTCGAATCAACCCATGGAAATAGATTATAAATGCATGAGAGGAAGCAGGATGTTCCACACCCAGCCGGAAAATAGCGGCCCGCGGCCCGAATCGCGATTCACCCATATTTCAAACACCACAATACCGTTTCATACCCAAATCTCTCAACCCCGTTTCCCCTTTCATAGGTAACCAACGAGAACTCCTTAGTGATGCCATCGTCAATTTGTGAAGCTTTGGCGTAAAAAAACTAAGTTGTCAAGATAAATCGGGTGGAAAATAACGTTGTAGTACCTAGTCTTTAAGTACCTATTATAAAATTTATTTACATTTAATGTGTACCATCTGGTATTTTGAAATGTTCGAATTGGTTGCATGGCTAACCTACAGTGAGGGATTTCATTTAAAAAAAATAAAAAATAAAAAAAGTAAAATAAAAAAAACCTCCCTAGGAGTTTTGGAAATTTTTATTCACCTAGGGAGTGATTTGAATTATGAAAAATATTATTTGTTGCTGTAGGTAATTATCACAATAATTTCTAATAATTGCTAAACCTTACTGAAGACTGCAGTAACTGCAGTTTGACTCAGCCACAGGGGCTAGGCGTGGGATTTTTCCCAAGTCATTCATCCCAAGGATGTTCACCACAAGAAAACCCTATAAGCAAAAATCGAAAAAAGGAGGAGTTTTTATAGGAGGAATATTAATCGGAAATTAGCACATGTAGCGGAAAAGAACGGTGAAAACAAAACAGAAAAAAGACCCAGGCTGACTCAGTCAACGGCCTACTATTCCAGTTTGTGGCAGCCACTCTCGCCCAGACCATAAATTGCTTACTCCCAATCATTGCTCTTTTATTTGCTCTGTGACTCAGTTTTGTTGTGTAATTTTGATAAGTATCGTAAATACATCTAGTCCTTCTTCTAAAATTGGCTGTTTTCGATAGCGTTTTCGTGATGTTGCGTAGTGTTTTAGCTCGTCTATTGTAACTGTAAATCTGTTAGGCTGCCTCCGGTCTCGTCATTTCCGTTCTACTTGACTTTCCCCCAGATTGGACAGGAAACTGCGGAGTTTTCCAGGGCGGCACCTGGAAGACTCGGACATGGCATCTGCGTCGTTGTGTCTCGTCGAAATGTCGTCGACGACGAACTTGGTCAAAGAGGACGACCCTCTCATCAGCAAACGGAAGCCCGGTAACTTCCTCTGGCGATGTTTGACTTGGTCTTGGCGGAGGTGCTGTTGCATGTCGCATGACCTCAAAGCGAGAACGATCTATATCGGGCAGCGACCTACGGAGAAATTCCCCCCGAACGTCATCAGAAACCAAAAGTATAACATAATCACATTTTTGCCGTTCGTACTGTTCCAACAGTTCAAGTATTTCTTGAACTTGTACTTTCTCGTTATGGCCTTGTCCCAGCTTATTCCCAGCCTTAGGTTGGGGCTTCTGTATACATATTGGGGACCTCTGGGATTCGTTTTGACCATTACCATCATCAGAGAAGCGGTAGACGACTTTAGAAGGTACCAGCGGGACAAGGAAGTCAATTCTCAAAAGTACACTCGATTAGTTCAAAGAAATGACGGATCGGTGACCACAGAATCTGTCCCTTCGTCAAAATTAAAAGTCGGAGATCTGGTTATAATCGAGAAAGAGCAGAGGGTTCCTGCAGATTTGGTGTTGCTTCGCACTACAGACAAAACGGGTTCTTGTTTCATTCGAACGGACCAATTGGACGGAGAGACTGACTGGAAATTGCGCATTGCTGTCCCACTAACGCAAAAATTGGAAAACGATAAAAGGATATTCGACATCAAAGCTACTTTGTACGTGGAAAAGCCATGGCACGACATTCACAACTTTATTGGGACTTTCAAAAGCGATATAAACTCCCAAGATGAAGGGCTGAACATTGAAAACACCTTATGGGCAAATACCGTACTGGCCAGCGGCACAGCTCTCGGAGTTGTGCTTTACACTGGAAGTGAGACCAGATCTGTAATGAACAACTCCCAACCCCGCTCTAAAGCAGGACTTTTGGACATGGAAATAAACCAACTGACGAAATTGCTTTTTTGCGCCGTAGTGGCGCTAGCATTGGTCATGATGTGCTTGAAAGGGTTCATGGGTCCCTGGTACAAGTACATGTTCAGGTTTGTTCTTTTGTTCTCCTACATCATCCCTTTGAGTTTGAGAGTCAATTTGGATATGGGGAAGGCATTTTATTCGTGGCAAATGCAGAGAGACCCGGAAATGCCAGGTTGTGTGGTCCGGTGTACAACGATACCCGAAGAGTTGGGGAGAATATCTTACTTGCTTTCGGATAAAACTGGGACCCTTACCCAAAATTCGATGGTGTTTAAAAAGCTTCACATCGGGGGACAGAATTGTTTCGTCACCGAGCGTTTCAACGTCATTAGGCAGGCTGTGGCTGCGCACTTTTCGGGTTCTAGCGACGCCAGCGCTGGAGGTGGGAAAAGGAACGACCAACAAGAAGTTTACGAAGCTGTAAAAGCCGTTGCTTTGTGCCACAATGTGACTCCTGTGTATGAGAAAAGGGGTGACAACGAACCTGTGGACCCCATGGAATCCCAGAGTGAAATGGACGACGAATATTGGGGAACGAGGCCTGCTTGTGTCAGCTACCAGGCATCTAGCCCTGACGAGATTGCTTTAGTTAAATGGTCGGAAGAGGTTGGACTTGCGTTGTCGCTAAGGGACATCAACAACATGCAGCTGAGAACCCCTGCCAACACCACTTTGGATTTTTCAATTTTGCAGATGTTTCCATTCACTTCCGAATCCAAACGCATGGGGATAATCGTCAAGAATAAAACCTCTGCAGAGATAACATTTTACATGAAAGGCGCTGACGTTGTGATGCGGAACATAGTATTTCATCAGGATTGGTTGGACGAAGAAGTTACCAACATGGCCAGAGAAGGGCTGCGCACATTAGTGGTAGCAAAAAAATCCCTAACTCCGGAACAATACTTTGACTTCGAGTCTAAATACAACAAAGCTAAGGCCCTATCAACTGACAGAGCATCAGCCATGTCTGCCGTACTCGCTCAGCTGGAGCGGGACATGGAGCTAGTTTGTGTGACTGGGGTTGAAGACAAGCTTCAAGACAACGTCAAGACTACTCTGGAAACTCTCCACAACGCCGGCGTTAAAATCTGGATGTTGACCGGAGACAAACTGGAGACCGCCATTTGCATTGCCAAATCGAGCATGTTGGTGTCGAGGAACGAGGAGCTCTTTGTTTTTGACAACGTCTCTTCCCGGACTGAAGCTCACGACCAAATAAACGCCGCCAGGAAGAAGCAGAATTGCGTCATTGTCTTGACTGGGTCGACTTTGGAGTACTGTTTGAATTTTTACAAGAGTGAGTTTATGGAGTTGGCTTGCCGATCGCCTAGTGTTGTTTGCTGTCGTTGCTCGCCCACACAGAAAGCTCTGGTGGTCACTTTGATTCAGGAGCATACTGGAAAGCGTACTGCTGCTGTTGGAGATGGAGGTAAAAATTATAATTGATATTAGGTTGGTTCCATTCTATTGGTATTTATTAACTTCGTCTTCTTTACAGGAAATGACGTGAGCATGATTCAAGCAGCAGACGTCGGGATCGGTATTGCTGGTAAAGAAGGCAAGCAGGCGTCTCTCGCCGCAGACTTCTCTATTACGGAATTCTCGTCTCTCCTTCGGTTGCTTCTGGTCCACGGGCGCTACAGCTACAAAAGATCCGCATCCCTCTCTCAATTCGTCATTCACAGGGGTCTCATCATTTCGACCATGCAGGCAATCTTCTCAGCCGTCTTCTACTTCTCTTCCGTTTCCCTCTTTCCATCTTTCTTCATGGTCGGCTACGCCACTATATTCACCATGTTTCCCGTTTTCTCGCTGGTTTTGGACAAAGACGTCGAAGGTCACATTGCTCTACGGTACCCCGAACTCTACAAAGATCTGTCCAAAGGGAGGTCCTTGTCATACAAAACTTTCTTCATTTGGGTCCTCATCAGTATTATTCAAGGTACGTTATGTTCATTATGATGACCATTCAAAATATTATTACTACTAATCTATATTAGCTACTAGTGTATCGACAGTGTAATTGAGAATTCTTTTGTCTCCAATTTTCCGGAAAAATCTTGTGGCAAAAATAGGGACGCATCCAGGAGGTAACCTATCGTTTATAGCATGCAGCGGCCAATTTGTGAACAATAAGGGTGAAGGAGAGCGCTATCTATTCTGAAGCGTCAAATGACTGGGTTACAAGGAATCTCTGCTACACCGCACAGTGGTCAAAACAGCCGATCTAGGTGGACATTGAAAATGGTGGAGATTGACCCAATGGATTTAGGTATATGTGTCAGAGTATTGGGATTAGGGCCAAGAACGGGAAAACTTCATTTGCCGAGCTTTCGAGCAGTATGTACTCCTCATCTGGGCCTGTAAACAATTTTTATAGACACCAACGTAGAATTTGGTACAATATAATATATTGTAAATCCATGTTGATCCATAAGTTGCATATTATGCAATTTATGGATCACACATTCCATGGATTATACAAAAAACTCACTATGAAGGTGATATCTGGGCATGTGGTACATGAACCTGGTCGGGGAGAGAGAGGGAGATGAATGTTGGACTGATGAGGAGCACAATGTCATACTGCTTGAAAGCTCGGCAAATGAAGTAGAGTTTTCCCGTTCTTGGCCGTAATCCCAATACTCTGACACATGTAGGTGGACATTGCTCATAAATCCGGGGTTTGTAAGCTCGTCTACCTTCGCCATGTAGAGACTAAGGTAACACATGTAAACTCGTCTACCACATATTTCTCCTTGATGATGCTAATATGTAACTCGTCTAGGGTCACTTTGGGAGAGCTTGGTGAAATCAGCAGCCTATTACCTGCATACTTGGCCATACAATGAGAGCGGCATTATGAATAGAAAAGTTTTTGAATAGCAGTAGTTTTTCCGCTGGCTAAACGGCTGCTGATGTTCCAAAAATGACAATATTATCCTGGGAACTATTCAGAAGGAGAAAGTCCTCGTCAAATTTTGGGGTGTGATGTATCAAGGTGGGTTTCATCCAACGCTGAATGAACAGCACTGAAGGCCACGGCGAGATTTCAATGAGATGTCATCTACCACATTGGTAGAATTGGTGGTAAACGACTTTACACATGTCATGTCTGTTCCTGATTCCGAACAATAGACACCTCAGACGACCTCACAACACCTAACTTTAGACGAGCTTAGATACGCTCCATAAATCCCCCCAAAAACGTAAAAAACATTTGAAAACTTGAGGGTGTTTTTGTAAGACCCTCACGATGACATCGTGATGTGTCAGGTTTGGGATAGTTGCCATGCGAAAGTTGCCTTAATGAAACTTAAATACAGAGGCATCGTACTACTGCGGTATCGGTTTTTATGTTTTCGGGTGTGCTGAATTGAATAGAACCCTTCTACCTTTCATCCTTATGAACCTTTTCGTTAAAGAAATTATATTGATACAGGTTAATGAGAAGAAAAATATCATGACTTTATTAGGTATTTGGGCCGTGATTGTATTTCATAGGTACCTGAAAAACTGCGATTGTGGCCGGAATGTGCCACCCATGCATCGAAAATTTCCCTCCTCGAAATTGACATTAGCATCTGAAAAGTATGGATCCGTATGGGTCAAAAACTAGTATGTGCATTACTATTAAATAGCAATAGTAATGCACATACTCTCTCATCATGTTGTCCTTCAAGAATATACACACCTCATGGTAATAGCTGCTGATAAAAAAGTTCCATTCCTCATAACTTAATAGTAGTCTATGGGGTAAATCCTCGACCTTTTAGAAACTGATAGCTGCATTTATTAAACTACAAATTTTATCGTACAAACCTCTATAAGGACCCTCGAGACGCAAAACATTTACTCACACATGTCAGGTGTGAACGAAGTGTACTACTCAGGACCCAAATATGTAGTTGAAGAACAGGAGGCCACATCGAGCGGTGGGAAGAGAAGCTTGTTTGATCAAGTGATAACATCTCAAATACAATTCCCCCATTAAAGTTTCTCTTTTACCTAACTCTCCGAATGCCGGTAGAAACATTTCATCTATCAGTTGACTTTATATTTTGATACCACTTAGACCGGCTGTTTTGACCACAGTGCGCCATTAAATGGAATTTGCGCGCAACTCCTAATACAACTTGGCACAGTAGAGGCCAGGGTCAGGCGTTAGTAGAACAAAACTGTATTGTCGCTTCCCGTTAAAGCGTAAAACTCCTATGACATCCCACAGAGACTCTCTGAATTACAGGTGCGGACTATAGCAAAATGAGTTTCATCCCCAGGTCCAGTTGAGGATAGCAATAACTGCTACTAATGTCAGGCCTGGGATTACCTTCGAAATATGGAAATTGGGCGCAAATGGGCGCTCTGGTGCCCAATCCAACTCCACTGTCCTCTAGCACTTCAATCCTTGGTGATCTTTGCTTTCTAAACCACACCGAGTAGTCGGCAATTTCTCAATTCAAAATTGTCTTCATTAATGGGGGGGGGGGGGGGGGGGGCGGCAAAACCCTGTTCGTAAAGAGTGGAACAGGTTTTGAAGAGCAGAAACTGGTTGAGGGAGTGGGCATTAGTGAACCAGTATTAAATTTTACTGCACAGAAGCGAGTTTTCAGGGTGCATAAACCGGTTTTACTGAGAAAAAAAGAAGATTTTTGAAGGAGATGACACCCGTTTTTAATGCACAGAATTCTGTAAATTAGGAATTTTGGAGATGCGTGTATTCACCACTGTCAACATGATTACTTCTATTTTCAATGTTCCCTATTTTACAGGTGGTGTGATAATGTATGGAGCTCTAGTCCTTTTTGAAGACGAGTTCATCCACATCGTCGCCATCAGCTTCACTGCTCTCATCCTCACAGAACTGATCATGGTAGCGTTGACAGTCCGCACTTGGCATTACGTCATCATCCTCGCCGAACTAGTCTCCTTCTCCTTGTACGTCCTCTCGCTTGTTCTTCTCCGGGAATATTTTGACCCTACCTTCCTCTCGACAATGGATTTCGTGTGGAAAGTCGTCATGATCACCCTCCTCAGCTGCCTTCCCCTCACACTCTTGAAATGTCTTCGCAAGAAATTCTCTCCTCCAAGTTACTCCAAGTTGTCATAACGAAGTTGATCCCAGTTTTATTTTGGAGATTATGTTACTAATAAATTATGTTGTTGTAGTGTGGCTAGAGAAATTCTGTGTCTAATTTATATTGTGATGTAAATTATCGTCTCACGCTTATTTATTTGTTATGATTTTAATTTCAAATGGAGGTAGGTTTCGTATTGACATGGCTTTCTACAACCTATTGAAGCCTCCTCTAACTTCTGTGTGTAATGGTTGTACTTATATAGGTAGATTGATAGCTAACTTGCTTTAACATTTCACAATGTGAAACATGTCATGTTTCAGGTAAGTGCTTTAACGCTAGTGGCTCTCTGATCTATTCCAACGAATTCACTTTCTCACACATTTATTTATTTAACTATTATTCTTGAATACCAAAATTTATTGAGGTTGTTTCGCATTTTCGTTTATGTGCAAGACTCGCAGCTTCGACTCATTTCATGAGCCTTGTTCAACCTTTTTATGTTACGGACTAGTTACAATAAAACTCGTATTAGTTCACTCTCGCCCATCTTTTCAATCCTCCTAAACACTTAGCTACGCGGTCCGATTTGACCAGTTGTATCAGGACAATCGTATCGTATGGTTCTAAAAGAGGCCCATCGCTTGTTTCATATCTCAAAATTTCGAGCGTAAGACTTAAGCTCTAAGGCTTGAATGTGTAACGAGAGTTTGACAATTTGCTCTCAACTTGGAATGCTAGGAAACAGACAGAAAAAAGAGCTCACGACTATAGTCATGATGATTCTTGAAGATGAAGGAAAGAAATGCAACGGCAGCCAAGATGAATAATTCAATAAATCACTGCTCTACCAAAAAGAAAAAAAAATCGATCTCATGTTTCAAGAGGTCTGATAGTGGTCCTGGGGGTTTTTGAGGGTGCTGCATCCGAATCCGACGTCCGTTTTGCCCCTAGACGCAGAGATTCCACTGTACAGAACCCAAATGTTCAAAAAACTCTTAATTTCCAACTTCATTATTTTACAACGAGCAGGTGCTATTCTTAATTTAACGCTGAACGCACCCATATATGGCGCGAAGTGCAAAACTGGGAATTTGGTTTTTTGCCGATTTGGGTTAAAACTTTAAACACACAAACACACACATGGCCTGAATATCTTGAAACAACCATTGGCTATTTATAAGTATTCTAATTATTAGTCACATATCATGTCACATTTTATTAAAATGAATAAAATGGTAATTCCGGACCTTTTTGAAACAATTTAGGACCAAGCACAATCCTACTCCCCTACCTACACGTTATTTCCTGGAACCGAATTGATATTATCAAAGTATAAGTAGAAATGAGAAATTAATTAGGATTGTCACAGATGGTCAGCTATCACAGATTTTCCTATAGATACCTACCTAACTACCTACATTTAAAATATTTTTAGGGGAATGTCTCTAGCTTGAACGAGCGCGTAGGTAAGTATATCTTACCTATTTGTTAAAATGTTGGTAGGTATTTTTCTTAAGACAGAGAGTTCACAACTCGCTGTTTAGGTTATCGTGTTTGTTAGTCCACCCGTAAAATAATTCTCTAAATTGATGCCTTCCCCTAGGCCGTTTGTCCCCGTGACCAAATGCTGGAGATCACACATGTTTTACGTATACATACTACGTCCAATTTGTCAGTTGAAATTAGCACCTACATGTACTAATTTCAACTGACAAAATGGACGTAGTTTGCTCCGAGGATGCAGCTTCTTTAAAACTAATTTCTTCTTTGTGATGTCGTTTGGATTGTGTACATTGGTAGATATGGCGGGGGCGGAGCTGTTCCAAACGGACGAGAGGCGCTTCAATGAATAAATGGAGGAATAAAGCTGCAGAATAGGCGATCACAATGTCGCCGCTGGACATCTAGATCTAAAAAGTCGAGAAAATACGGCGTTAGATATGTAGTCAAATCAAAAATTCCCCCAGAGGGTTGGAGTTTTCGTGGCGTGTTCTGCAGCGACGGGATTTCTGAACAGATTTTATTGTTGGCGGGCTTCTTACCGACATTATCGTATTGTAGTATGGCGCGGACCTTAGCCCTCCTGCTAGAAGTAGTTGAATGGGCGAGTGGATGAGAAGTGCGGCGAATGTTAATTTGTCAAGGGGACCAAATATTTTTGCTCCAATCGTATACTTCAAGGGTGCTGAAAATGTAATCATTCAAGAAAAGCAATGTGCTTTTGAAGTTTACACGGAAGTAAAAAAAGTGTAATTATTACAAAATTATTTCATAGGTAATTTTTTAGGCTTATTAGGTAGGTAACAAAAGAAAATGATGCTAGTATAATATAATAAGTTAATACCTAGCTATTAACTCACCAATGTTGCTGCACGCACCAATGATTATTAAAACGCTAATGGAGAAGGCTTGTGCAATGCGATGGAGTATTGCATATGAAACATGTTCGCCGAGGATGTAAGGTCGCCCTGGTAAGTAGAAAAACCAAGCTCCTAACCAGGCTGAGAATAGGGTGACAACCGCAATTATAGACATCGTGGTGGCAAAACTCTGAAACGATATTCATATCGGGTCAATAACTGGCGGCACCTTTGGACGTTTAATGTAAACAATTTTGCTACTTACTGACGACCATTTAATTTTGTTAGTGTTGATTTTGTAGTAGACGTAACTTGCCAACATGCCTAAAACGTACGGAGACGCCCTGTTGTGCGTGTACAAGTACGTGACAACGAAATCGTACTTGTTCGGAAGCGTCCTGAAATCTCTGCAAGACGCCGTGGAAATTGCTGATCAAGTAGTGAGTATACAATGTATGTCATTTCATGCTGATGTGGGAGATATCGAATCGCTCAAACTACGATCTCGCGAGATAGGACCGGATTGGACCGCGGTCCAAAAATCCCTCAAAATTTAATAAAACAAATGACAACATGATAACATTAAATTGGGGTATACTCACTCAAAGTAGAAGAGGTATATGCCGTTGAAGTTATTTATCAACACTGTAATTCCAGGTATTATTGCACTTATTATGCTGACCAAGAAGAGAATCGCTATGCCCGTTTTCCAATGGATCCACAATATGAAACCGCAGACCGCACATACTATGTACATTTGCATGTCCACGGCCAAATACCACGAAGGGAAGATGCACTGCAAAAAATTGACTTCAGCGCGGGGATGGGAGAAATCATTTGAAACACATCCGTGCAGTGCCGTACAAATCCGAAAGAACTATCGGTTTCAATTTTGCCGCATGAAGAGGAGAGAATTAAGAAGAGAGAATTATTATTAGTCCCTGGGAGAGAATGAATTATGTGTAGATAACCAAAACAAAAACAGTAATGCTGTAGGTACAGCATGCATTACGTAGGTAATACCTAAGCTGTCGGTATTCTCCCTTGATGATATTAGATCCACTTATGCGTTTTATTCATTATTAAATCTAGCTGTAGCCTACAACAGTTGTAGGCTATCAGTTACTGATAGCATTAAAATCAACATTAATGAAAACTTTTTTTTTTAATTGTTGAAAACATAAAATTAATTTACAACCAACATCGAAGTTTTTCTTGCGACGTTGAACATCGGTGTTAACATCGATGTTCTAGTCAACGATCTTTTACGACTTTAGTCTCTAGTTAACTCGATGTTGTACCTTCGATGTCCGATCCCAAACTATGTATACGTTATATTATATATATATATACACGTTATTGTATAATAATATTATGATATAACGTGTTGTATATACATATTATGTATATACACCTTAAAGCACAAAATTATTATTATTAGTATTATTCCATTTAATGGAACATGTCCAAAAACTCCATTTTCGTTTTGAAACTAGTTGAAAGTACAAAAGATACCGTCGATGCCACCAGAACCTTGGTTGATCTTTTAGCTGCCATAATTAAAAAGTCGTTTCAAATATTAATCAGTTGACTACGAAAAGAGGACGGATGGTAGATAACCCTGCCTACAACTTTAATGAATGTTTCAAATTTTAATACATCCTACAATAATTGTAGGAATTGAAGAAATTATTTCTTCAAACTATAAAAACACTCACCTGTTCCGAAGGAAATACATAATTATTTATGTACAAAAGGTGGGTCCACCATGCTGTACTTGAAGTACATTTCGACTCGCCAATAACCCTTAATAGCCCAAGCAAAAAAAATTTCTTCACCGTTCAAGTTTCTGTTCAAATTCTAATACATTGGGGTTCCCAATGTACGTAAAAAATAATGAAAAAAATATGGAAACAATAGCTTGCCAGTAATATTGAAAATTGAAACTGTATCTTTTTGGATACACTGGGATCGGGGGGCCTCAATCTGGTTCCTCCTTCAGATCCAAAAAGACACATTGGGATACGAGGGGTCCATCGAAACTTGCAAGTAACATTCAAAATTCCTTTAATAAGAATTATTATTAATAATACTTAGTATTAAACAACAATCCAAACCCCAAGAACAACCCCCCCCCCCCCCCCCCCCAAACCAAATCCCAGCCCATCAACCGTACAAATCAGTCAATTTATCAAAATTATCACATATTCACATTCATCACAAAACGATAAAATCTATCACTTTGGCAAAATAAATCATGTTACTGTGCTTAGAATATTTCGTCCCAAGAACAAGTTGGTTCCATGAACCTGAAGTAGCTAAGTTCATTCTTGCAAGCCCCATGTAAATGTGTGCTGCCAGAAAATCTTGTATACCCCTACTGTTTAGCTCTGGTCTAGCTACTGTGCAGCTTCCTGGACGGAATAGAGCTTGCTCTGTTCCACGATGGAGTCGATGAGCTGGTCCGTGAAGAACTTCTGGAAGTAGGTGACAGGTCCACTTTGAGGAGTCTGTCTTGATCTTTGAGGAGTCTGTCTTGATCTCTTTGCCTCCATTTCTGGTAGGTAGATATTCTTCTTTGGAAAATATTCTTTTCTTCCAGCTAAAAATAAGGAAAAATATCTATAAATTCATGAGACTCCCAAGAAACAATCAACCTGAAATAAACTCCTAGCTAAACTGAAAAGGAATGAATGAATTCGCCAAGCGCTATTCAACGTCAACATGACAGTGCAATTCTTACCGGAATTCCGATTTTTTCTTGGCGGCTTGGCTTGGCAGGTTTTTCTTCTTGGTGAAGTGAAGGGCACACCTTGTTGGAGCCTGAGTTGACGTGGAGGGCTGGGACTTGGCAGCGTCTAAAGATTTTGGCAATTTTGAATTTTGTGGTACGTTTGGGGGTGTGGTCGGCTGAGGTCGCCGAGAGTTCCTTATTTTTCCTGATCGCGTGACTAGGTACTTTATTTTCTGACAGGCTGGACTTGAGAGGGAACTGGAGGATGACAGATGTGGGAGTTGCTGATAGAGCTTCCTTGTTGAGAAGCATCTTGGTCACCAAGATCTGTTTTCCGGACTGCTTCACATACTACAAACTCAGTCTTCATTACCTTCTTCTGTAGCATCATCTTCCATCCTGACATCCTAAATAATTCATCTTCCACCATCTCAGTTTCGATATCATCTCTCAAAATTTCTTCTACCACATCAAAATATTGCGCTAACTTCTGAAAATCTTCTTCCTCTACCTCCTTCTCATCATCAGAATCATCTCCTCACCATCGGATAAATGCCCAACGTTGGGACAAGCGAGTATTGGGTGCTTTGCTACCTGTAAAAAAATAAAAACAAAAAAACATGTAAATACGTTTGAATTCAATCCAAATCCTCGTTTTTGGAACACGACAAGCACAATTTCTTGTGCTGATAGACCCCCCTTTTCCCAAAGTGTCTTTTTGGAATCCGAATCCAACATGGCCAAGACCCCCCTTATCCCAATGTATCCAAAAAGATACATAGAGAAAAACGACTATCCCAAGTTACTAAACACATGTCATGCAAAGATCTTTTATCCTACTCAATCTTAGATGGTTTTCCAACAAGATTTAAAAAGAAATATCGCTCATACGTGAAAATATGAATTAAAATCATGACCGAAACTTACCTTAGATGCTCTGTGGTCCATCTTGGGAGGCGCTCTCGCTTATCGAATTCTTATCAAACCTGTGGCTGTTGTATCAACTTTCTTTTATCGTTTTCGTGTTTGGAGATGTCATGGTTGCCACAAATTTGTTTAGTGAGGTTCAAAACGTTTTAGCAGTGTTGAAAAACGCGTTCAAAAATGGTCTTCCAAAAAGATACATTGGGCTATTAAGGGATAACGGTTCTTCCCAGTGGGCCTCCTACACTTATTCTCGGGCTTATCACGACGCCAAAAGCCAGGACGTACGCATACAAGGGAGTTAACCTACAATGAAAAACAAAAACATTAATTGAAAGTAGGTAATCCAGTGTATCCAGACATAGATCACTCTCATGAACGATGCTGAAACGATAATAGGACAATCAAGAGCGTGAAGAGGCAATAGTTAACGAATTATTAACTACTAATCAATACAAAATAATTATGATAAATCTTTTCGTATTATTCGAAACTTTATCCTAATCTATTTCGTCGAACCGCTGTACACTTTCACTTGATGACTCATTGCTCGAATTCCGCTAAAACCCCGTCTTGCCTCCCACAATTGGAACAACGAAAGTTTTAGTTTTTGGTAGGAATCCTTCGAAGGATTCCATTCTTCTTCCAATAATTGAATTCTGAAGAGTACAGGGATTGAATTCTGAAGAGTACAGGGAAAGAACGGGCTATAGCAGAACGGGATATATCTGCACGTTGCCTAGTTTCGAGAAAAATGAATTTGAATGCGAAAAACTCTATAAAATCAACAGTTAGCCATTAAAAAATCTGAAATTTTAATATACTTGAGGTTCAACACTGGTGCATGTGATGAATAAGTCAAAGTTCCACTAGATTAATCTTTAATAAAGGTACAAGGGTACATGTACACATTGCAATGTGTCAATAGTCCAAAAAAACAGTGACAAACGGGCCATCTATATGATAGATATCATAGAGGGCTATGATAGATAGCCCGTTTTTTCACTGTTTTTCGGGGCTATTGACACTATATTATAGATATCGGTATCACTTTCTCCTCAGAATAAAAGTCTTAGTCAACCAAAATGTACAGCGTATTAGTGGTAAAGCAAAAAAAAAGTTAGTCATCACTTTCTCGCCCGAGTAAAAATGTTTTAATGAAAACGAATAATGAATTCGAGGAAAGCGTATTACAATGAGCAAATGATTCATGGGGCATCCGTTCATAGTACTTTACAATAGAAATTACAGGAAAATACAACGTGAAAATACCAATAGAATGCTGTGAAACACAGAAAACGCCAGACAAGACCTTGAACCGGATAGGGTGGAGAGGGATCCGGCTCGACGTTAGCCCGTTCTTTCGCTGTATACAGGTATAACTACCGCTGCAATAAACACGTTCTCTCCCTGTAGGTATACGAAACACTCACCGACGGTTTTGAAGCTTTTAGACCCATTCTTTCACTGTTTTGATCTCATGGGCGTGTTCGGCGCCCAAAAATACATAAGGAGCACCTCCCATCTCGATTTCGAGGAAAAGTGCAGATAGCCCGTTCTTTCCCTGTAGGTACTCTTCTGATTGAATTTCCAATTTAATTATTAAATTGGAAATTCACAAATTTTGTGAAAAGAAGACTAGGTACTTAGTACCATAACAATCCATGCGGTACCTACCAAAACAGACTGTTATGGATTGAGCAGATAAAAGCACCGACAATTCCTCCTAATAAAAGCCTGTTTAATCCCTCTCTATTAAAAAAAAAAAAATAAAATAAAAAGAAAACTGCGAACAATCGAAAACTTGTTATAAGTTGGCTCCAGAACCCCTAAACCCTCCTTCACGACTGCTTAGAAGAGGAGAACTCCTCCTCTTGTATCTTCGCCGAAAAGCATTAAATACTTTTTTCCACCAGGTTTTTGTAGTAAAAATATTTTTTCCAGCAGGTTTTATCAAGGTACCTATTTTCGCTCAAGATCAACTTTCCATCCACTTTCCTGTGAACCTTCTACGAAGAGATCTCTGAAACCTATCACTCGCTACTCAAGATCTACCGATCTATACGATTATATAGAAAAAACGCTGCAAAATTTACACAAGGGTTTATTATTCTTTGATATAGGTTACTTGTTCAGAAATTTAATTCTGTGATAACACAGTAAATGAAAAAAATTTAAAAAAAATTTTTCAATTTTTTTTTTTCAAAAAAGATTTTTTGATTGTTTTTTCAAAAAATATTTTTTTCAAATTTTGTTTTGTTTTTTTACTTGAAAAATATTTGACCTCTTGGGATCTTTCAAAAATCCCATTTTTAGCACCATGAAAGCCCTATAGATCGCAACAGTGAAATCGGATCGCTGCGGGAACCCAAAAAATGGATTCTACGTCCAAAAATACTTCGAAAACGACACCTGACTCGATCCCATAGCCGAAAGCCTTCAAAACCCCCCTTCTGTAGCCCCATTTTAGCCCCATAGCGCCCCACGGGTTTGAGCGATCGGGCTGAAAACCTTACGGGCAAGACTAGATGGTAAACCGAGTATTTTGTCAAAATTTCAGATTTAAAAAAAAATTCCTACTGCCCTAAATTCACGCCTCTAAACAAGGTTGCAAACCCAGTCTTTTCGGAAAAGCCTATCCTGTATATATACCTACTCTTATTGACGACCTAAATCTTTTAATTTACCCTACCTACCTTTTCGGGTATTTTAACATGACTTAGCATTATAAATTACTCCTATTATTACCGCTCTTTTTTTCTCGTTTTTTCTAACAGACGACATTATCCGCGGATTTTTGAGGATGATCGGAGTCGTCGACCCCCGTCGCGAAAACATAGGTGTATTATTCCAATAATTCCCTATTAATAAATCAAAATAAATACCTACCAAAATAAAATTTCAATTTAAACTAGGTAGCCAAAAACTGCATACCTCGCCCATCGATGAACAATGTGTTTAAGTAAGTTAAAATCTTTATTGTTTTTCACATCTTTGATCATCTTATTGTAAGTAAGGAATCCGGTTATGGTCATAAACGTGTTTACAATAACGGCGCCGTTCTTAACCAAAATGTACGGCAAGTCGCCAATGATCTGAAAATTAAATTTAAAAAATTAACATTCATAGGTAATGATAGCAAAATCTATGGACTGCATTTCATTTTGTGCTCTGCAAAAACGTCCGATCCGATTTACGAGTAGAAGTGAGTTTCGGGCAGTGGTGGATCTGAGGGGGGGGGGGGGGGGTAGGGGCGGCCCACCTCGGATGCCACCCGGTTGCTGGGGTGCCAAAAAGCCTGTTTGATATCAACGAGACGATGATGCACTAAACAAAAGAACTAAACACAAATATGTACACTTTATAATATAAAGTGGGGGATTCCCAACCTGGGGGGCGCGCCCCCCTTGGGGGGGCGTGAAGGGTCTCCAGGGGAGGCGCGATCGGGGCCCATAAACTGACAACAATTGAAGCCTTTTGGGACCAAAGGGCCAAAATAAATTTTAATCTATGAATGATTTTTAATGAATACTTATAAATAGTAATAAGTTAATTTAATTAATTTTTAAGGTTTTTTGGGAAAGATCCGTTTGTGGAAACAACGCCTGCAAGGCTCCACGCCCAATTTCTCGTCATTCCGTCGTCTGAATGAACTTTTGGATGGTAAACCACCCCACCAATTATTCCTGGAATGCAAAGAAACCATAATAACATAATATTAATAATATTATGGTTTCTTTGCATGAAGTTCATCTAGCAGCCCATCGAGATGTTCACATATTATGGTTTCTTTGCATGAAGTTCATCTTGCAGCCCATCGAGATGTCTGCAAGATGAACTTCAGCGCTATTTTCCTGAAATAAACACAGCTGGCTGGCAAACCATGTTGACAACCTCGCCGTTCACTGTTAATGTGGAGTCACTTCCAGTCGAAATTCAGGAAGAAGCGATAGATTTGCAGAGCGATTCGACTGCGAAGATGATCTTCGAAGCAGCAGAGTTGGAGAAATTCTGGATAGAATACCTTCCTACCTATCCAAATATTTCTACGGTGGCGTTGAAAATTCTTGTGCAATTCTCAACAAGTTGAGTTACTACCTATCTATGTGAATCGGGATTTTCACACTTACTGGCATTGAAACCTAAATCCCGAAACCGCCTTAATGTCGAAAGTGATCTAAGGTGCGCGCTGTCGAAAATTCCTCCAAACATTGTGAAATTAGTCACCGAAAAACAAAGTCAAATGTCACATTAAGCTTAAAAAAAAAAATTTGAAAGCCATGAAATTCAATATTTTAATTAGGTACCTACCTACCTACTGTTAATAAAACGTTCCGTTTGAATTTGAATTTACTCATTAAATTATACCATAATTATACTTATACTTAGCATTTTTGAGGAGGGGGAGAGTATACATACTTACATAGTACAAAAGGGGGAAGGGGGGGGGGGGGCGCAATGGGGTTCACACCAACCTAGGGGGGGCGAGGTAAAAAAAGGTTGGGAACCCCTGCTTTATATAGACAAAAATATATAGGAGCGGCTAACAGGTTCTGACGATACCTAGAAAAATGTAGAATACAAGAGTTAAATAATATTTATATATATTATATCCATCAGTTTTGTCTATCTAGAGTTCCTTTTCTTTTCTTTTTTTTTCTTTCATCGACGTATTGTAACAGTCTAGATGAAATACACAGAGCAAGTATCAAGACAATGTTTAATGGGTGTTTTGGGATTTTCCTCACTTTTTTCTCGTAATCATGGCTCCGGGTAAATCCGAAAAATTGTGGAATTTGAATTTCAAGATTTCTCGCCAAATTTGAGCGCGACACTGAAAAAGAAGTTTCTCCAAACTGAAACTGATTAAAAACTACTTGATCGAAAATGATACAATCGAGATTATCAAATCTCGCAATTTTGACTGTAGAAAGAGAAGTTACGAATGAAATTAATTTTGAAGATGTTATCAATGAATTCGCTTCCATCAAAGCAAGGAAGAAACTTTAAAATGAAGACATGAAGTAAACTGGTGCTCACTAAAATGCAGACAAAAACGATATATATATTTGGTATACAGGCAGTCCGAAGTCAGCAGAAAGTGGAACGGAAAATATTTTTTTTAATTTTTTTTAAAGAACGGGCGGGGACATTGCAGAGAATTGGACGTCCGCCCCGGGTACCAGTTAATGCAGATCCGCCACTGGTTTCGGGGATATACGTAATTTCATATTCATTACTCAATTCTTTTTACGCCGTTTATGATTGAAAGAAATCCTCCCGTACTGTTGCGTAGGTACAACTCGATCCCTCCCAAAAACACTTCAGAGTTGAGCAGCAATCCTTAATTTAATTAATTTCATCTTTCAAATTTTATTTCATTATTAATGTACCTACCATTTCGTTTTCCTCTTGGTTAAACAGGCTTGTAAATGTATATGTCGCCATCCTATGACCGAATATAAGACCGAACATGGAAA
The DNA here is from genome assembly GCA_955831195.1 of Pilophorus perplexus. Lineage (NCBI taxonomy): Eukaryota > Metazoa > Arthropoda > Insecta > Hemiptera > Miridae > Pilophorus > Pilophorus perplexus. Next base: position 18,570,411 of record OY037012.1, read on the forward strand.
TAGCCTTCATTCCTGATATCGCTTTGAATTTTTGTTGATCAGAGTTCACTAGCTTCTTCCAATTATTCACTATAGAAAAATCGTGCACCAACCATGATGGCGCTGAAAAAAAAGAAAAAAGAAAAAAAAAGAAAAGTAGGACCAATTTTCATCCTCATAAATGGTTGGACAATGAATTGTCTAAATCCTTACATCCAGATTTCCCATCTTTGCTCCTGACATCCATTACAGTTGCTGTGATGACCAGAGCAATCATAATTGAAGTTAAGACCCTGGAAACCAACAAAAAATTGAAGGGCCATGGGAATGTCACTTTTTCGACTTTTTTGAGATTTCTGCGCCATCTATTAGCTTGGAAGGAGTGCTAATAGCCTGCCAAACCAAACGCGGGGAAAACGATTATAATCTTTCTATAGAATCACCCAAAAAACGCATAGAGAGATTCGTGGTAAGGGGGAAAAAAGATGAAAGTCCAAGCGCAGAGGGAAGAACGATGAATCAGGCTCGTTCTTCTCAAGGCGCGCGGACTTCGTTCTTCCCCAGAACACACGCCGGGTTCCCCCTTCTTGAAACGTATGACAAATTTTGAGGCCGATCAAAATTACCGACCTCCGACAAGAATAATATGCCAAGAAAAATAAAACAAAACCCGAAGAGCTCATTGGAATCTACAGATAGCATAGGTGCCATGCAGTCGCGGGGGGTCATATAATAGTTTTTAATTTTTTCGTTTACCTAGGTGATTCGTTCATCATGCTGTGGCCGTACCAATTCATCCCACTCATGATGTTACAGTGCCCAGGTTACAGGACCTATTAAATAGGTTGAAGTCAAAATCTAGACCTCTTGAAACGGATAATGTCAAATTTTGAGCCCGATTGGAGTCGTCGACCCCCGTCGCGAAAACATAGGTGTATTATTCCAAGAATAATAAACCAAAAATGCCCAATTCTGTCAAATGTTCAATAAAAAATCATCAAATGAAGTTCAAAAAATTATCAAATCAATTCAATTCAAACCAAATAAATTAAAAAGTGCCAATTCTATGTCCATTTTTCTAAAACGTTTTTTGTATAATAAACTTTTTTTTTCTCTCTAGATTTTGCTTTTGTGAACACATTTGTACATAGAATCCAAGAATTAAGAATTGTAATTTTTTGGACGTATTCTATACGTCCAAATTACATTGAACGATTATGGACACCTGTTGGAGTAAAATGAAGCAAGAAATCCTACACTGTTAGGATGATAGACATAGAACATTAAATGTTCAAATTTTGGGACATGAAACTTCGATTTTAATTGTTTTGTAAATTAATTTTCTGTGACATTCATAGTTGTTTCCCCTACCCTTTCCAGATTTTGTTTTTATGAACATGTTTGGACCTGGAATCCGTCCAAAAAATTACATTGAACGATTATGGTTAATTGTTGGAGTAAAATAATGCAAGAAAACACCGTTAGGATGATACACATTGGAAATTTGGGACATGACACTTAGTTTTTCGTTTTTCTCAAAATCAACTTCATCTGACATTCATCGCTTTTCCCCCTGATTTGTATGAAATAAAAACATATATGTTTTTATAAAAGGGGGGTTTCGGGGAAAAAATCGGTTCTTCTCAAAATTTCAGAAGAACCGATTTTTTCCCCGAAACCCCCTTTTAAATGTTTTTATTTCTAGTTTTGTATTTAATATAAAAATAAAAATAAAAATGCTGCAAATGCTACACAACGGTTTATAATAATTATTATTCTTTTAATTTGTTTTTTACTCGGAAAATATTAAATATTTTTGACCTCCTGGGATCCTTCAAAAATCTCATTTGTAGCCCCATGAAAGCCCGAAAGATCCCCACAGTAAAATCGGAACGTTTTGAGACCCCCAAAAATGGATTCTACGTCCAAAAATACTACGAAAACGACTCCTAACTCGACCCCATAGCCGAAAACCCCTTCCGTGGTCCCATTTTAGCCTGATAGTGCCCCACAGGTTTGGTCGATTGTGCTGAAAACCTTGCGGGCTCAACTAGATGGTATTACCATCATGGTAAACCGAGTACCTACCTATTTTGTCGAAATTTCAGATTTTTAACAAAATTCCTACTGCCCAAAACGGCTCGGAAGGCGGACGTATAATATACGTCCGAAATATTATTTCGTTTTTGGAATCTAGTCCTCTTGAAACGAATAATGTCAAATTTGGAGGCCGATCAGAGTTTTCAACCCCCGTTAGTGGCTGCCGTTAAATAGGTAATTTATTATTTGGCTGCCGTTAAATAATTATTATTTGTTTGCAGCTCACATGAAAATTTGGAAGGCGGTATCTTCCGGTGTCGTAAATGGCTTGAAGAAGTATGTGAATCTCGTGTCAACCGTAGCTATGATTTGGATTCCTATCGGCGAAACTATCGGGTCTATCGCTTTTGACAAAGATCGCTCGATGTCTCTGTCATCGCACGATTGAGGAACGCAGAGGGCCCAGTGAAGCACATTCCTCTCACGTATTCGTCTGTCGTTGGTATCCTAGACATTTTTTAAAACGAGAAAACTGAAGGTTTTTAAACCTACTAAAAAACTCATTGATACATTGCATGCGATAGTAAATTCCCTTACCTCGAATATTTCCCAAGAGGAGGCGTCTGGAGGAGGGTAGTGAAACACATCGGTAACCGTTTTGTTGATAGCAGGAGGATCTTTCCGAAATTTGAAGTTAACAACAATATATTTCCCTCGGATGTTGTGGGTGGGCTCGTGAATTGTAATGCATTCGTCAAAATCACCAAATTGATAGGTATTCCCTTTAAGGATACCACTTGGTCCCCGGCTTGATGCATCCATCACTGTTAAAATTTAACGGTGTTTTGCAAAAAGGGTGTAAGCGACGAATTTTCCAAAATTGAGTTATGGGCAACTACCGTTGAATCCGTCTCTTCAATTCCTACCGATTTTTCGCATTGTAACACCACATTGTGATGGGTGGGGGAAATAATTTAAAAAAAGGTGACAACCCCTAAAAATCAGGATTCGAGTTTAGTAAAAAAAGTGTGAGCGACAGAAATTTTGCAATACGGGTACACCCGTTATTACACGTAAGTGACAACAAGAACCGCAAAAAGGGTGTAAGCGACGTGGATTCCGTAATAAAAAAAAGGGTGTACCTAAGTCCTTTTTGATCCTCGGGATAGGAAAGAATGGTAATTTGGGGCTTACCCCGTTTTTGAAGACTCTCGAAAACGAGATAGGTACGCATAAGGGGTGAAACCCCCAAAACCCTTCGAAGGGCGCTTCGCAATGCTTTGAAACCTCAATAGCCAGCAAGAGCACCTCCAAAAATGTTAGGAAACCATTTTTTACCTAGATACCAACGTTATCCATGCACAGCAACGACAGCGTCCTCCGTAATCCCTCCCTAAAATTGAGGGCCTGAATGAAAAAAAAAAAAAAAAAAAAAAAAAAAAAAAAATTAAAAAAAATTAAAACTGATCAGCAATTCCCGAAAATTTACGAATTGACTATAGTCAGTGTCGCTTACCCCCTTTTTTTCATAACTCCATTTCTTTTAATTTCTTTTCATTTGATGAAAGTTTGTTCATAAACGTTGTTTGTCAATATTTTGGTTTGCTTTATAATTTGTGGGAGACCTGTGTATTGTAATAGTTGTAATAGTTTTACCCACTCTGCACAGCCCACAAGGTAAAATTGCGAAGATGTTGCTGATACACCCTTCCGTGTTTGGTGCACAGGCTGTCGTGATGCACTCCAGATGGGGCAAACGACTCCAAGCTGTGGCTGATGAGTGAGGGAACCCATGGAATAACTGGAATAATAATAATAATAAAAATAATAATTATACAGAAAATCGCTACCAACTTTCCATTAAATTTTGTTAAATAAGAGAGCAAATATGATATAGCATGAGGAAAGAAGTTATGCGGTACCAAGAATCAACTGTAGTGAAAAAGTTTACTAATAATTAAAACCGAATTATTAGGGTTTGAAGAGATTTTCCTGAAACAGAGCAGCCTATGGTTTCCTACAGTCAGATTCTAATGTGTGATATCTATATCTATAAAAATGACTGCCAAATCTGTTTGAGGACTCACTACTTAAAAACCAGTGGAGTGTTTGGCACCAAATTGTGTGAGAATGTTTGTGAAGAATGCTTCATGTAGATGGTAGAATGCTTTATTGTAGATGGTTTTTAAGAAGTTTCTACAAAATCGGTCGAGCCGTTAATGAGATAATGAATTTTCAAAATCTGTCGGTGTGTTTTCGCAGTTTAACCGTACTGAGTTCCATTTCATTGAGTTGGTGATGAGTCGTAGCGCTGGTGATAAATAAATAAAACAACTTGATATAGGTACCTAGTAGGTAGGTGACATTCTCACACAATTTGATGCCAAACACTCCACTGCTTTTTAAGTAGTGAATCCTCAAACAGATTTCGCAGTCATTTTTATAGATATAGATTATATATTATATCGTTGCTTCTACAGCTGTAGAAGCAACACCTAACCCACTTCAATCCGCCACAAAATTTAATGTCTTGCTCTGAGGGTTAAATGGGTTGCTCTGAGTGTAAAATGTAAATTTGTCGGGAGATCGGAGGGTGATTCTCACAAAAAGCTCAAATTCTAGGGTCCGAATTTCAAAATATTGGACCTTTTCAAAAATTCTTGAAAAAATTCATGAGACTTCTTGGGACTATATTGAAGGTTTTGAAACGGAAGATCGAAATCAATTCACAATTTCTGACCAGAAATTTGAATTTTCAAAATTGATAGGGTGGTGGTAATGAGAACTTAACCTGTTATAGAGAGGTGGTAATTTATAGGTAAGTAGGTATTATACCTACCTACTAGCTTGGTAGGTACCTCTCACACAACAATTTTCGACTTGAAAAATAAAAGTAGGCTTGCATTTAAGGTGATTATCTCATTACCGCGGTTATATCTTCATCATTACCACTGAACAAACATAGAATGGTGGTAATGAGTTGGATGGATGTGCGGTGGTAATTTATAGGTAAGTAGGTATTATACCTACCTACTAGCTTGGTAGGTACCTCTCACACAACAATTTTCAACTTGAAAAATAAAAGTAGGCTTGCATTTAAGGTGATTATCTCATTACCGCGGTTATATCATCATTACCACCGAACGAACATAGAATGGTGGTAATGAGTTGGATGTATGTGCGGTAATGAGAATTTGAGGTTTGAGAGCTTGTCATTGCTATCCTATTAGAACTACAGTTTTCACTCAACACCATTTTTCGAAGGCGAGAACGATGGAAGAAGCACATGTGATTCAAAAAAATTAATTGGAAACATATCGGCAGAACTATAGAAGGGCGGTAATGATAAGAATAAAAATACTGTCCTGCCGCATGGCCTTCTTCCTCCCCGTCCTCTGAAAAACTGCGTGGGCGGGCGGTGGGAGATGGTTTCCCGGGTTCGTGCAGTGCTACCACCACTGTCCACGGCAACAGTTGATCGAAATACCCTCTTTTGAGATCAGAGAGGGGAAACTTTGATGTCGGCGCGGTAATGATACTTTTTTCAGATACACAGTTCATTATCAGCTGTTGAATCCCTAAGTAAACTTAAAAATAGAAAAAAGCTGTTTCTGTGGAGGTTTGTTGGTAGGCTTCCAGTTTCACTGAATCTTTTCAACCTAAGGACATTTCCCAAGGCTTGGGAGAGAACTTTTATCAGTAAAACAAAATAGTTACAGGCGGTGGTAATGAGAATTGAGTGTTTCAAAACCCAAAAAAAATGCATCCATACCGCTAGAAAAAGTAGTTTTTTCATCTAAAAGCGCAGGCAGTGGAGAGATGAACACAAGGGGGGAAAAAAGCAACCATAGGACTAGTGTGTATGGAGAAAACCTCGAGATACACTAAGTTTGAGCTTTTTGTGAGAATCACCCGTACACTGCGGGCACTACTTGGGGAAATCCCCAGCACGGAAGCCTTCTGGCTTATTGTACTTCCCGAGTGTCCGTTTTTGACTCTATTTGCCTCCTGGGTGGTCGAGGTCCAATTCCTAATTACCTAATATACGTCTTATCACTGATATGAGGGCCATAATATGCAGAGACGTTCAGGATTTAAAAGGGATCCTAAAGTTGGCCTTTTCGGATCCTCTTATTCGATTCGCGATGCAGAAACCTTCATCTCCACTGATAACAGCTTCCTTAATCAATAGGTCCTTTTGCTTTAGGAATCCTCGACTTCTTCACTTAATCATTCCTTTGGCTGATTTCGAATGCAGAGGTGCTCCTTTAATGCATTTCTTAAGGAATCCTCCAAAATGCCATACAAATTGACTCCACTAAAAGGAACGTAAAAAGCTGGTCGCGACCAGCTTTTTACGTTCCTCCAACTATAAGGAGCCGAGTTAACTGATTAGTTTTGCTTTGTATCACGATGAACCATCGACTGTTTTTGATTCTCGATGATTAAATTTCATCATCGAGAATGTATGCTGGAAATAATGGATTTTGTCGAATGTTAGTTACAAAATTTGCCCATTTAATGGGCTATAAAAAAACTGCGAATTTTACACAAGGTTATTCTTTGATTAAGGTCAATAATTAACCTATATCAAATTGTGCAAAAATTATTTGTGTGAATAAGAAAATATTAAATATTTTCTGAAATATTTCTTAAATATTTTATAAATTTTATTAAAAAAAATAAAAATAAAAAAAATTAAAAAAAAATGCAATGTTCGGACAGATGTTGGATTTAAAAAAATGGATTAGGTATGCGTCCAAAATAATTCGGAAAACTGACACCTTATTTGACCTCCCTCAAATCCTTCAAAAAATCCCATTTGTAGCTCCATTTTAGCCTCATAGCGCCCCACGGGTTTGGGCGATCGTGCTGAAAACCTTGTGGGCACCTATATGGTAAACCGATTATTTGGTCAAAATTTAAGATTTTTAGTAAAATGCCTAGGTACTGCCAATAACGGCGAACCGATAAGTCGCCGTCAGATCCAATGTAGCACACCTGTACACAGATAGTACCTGTACTATCTATAGCGTTGGGTCAACCTCGGTGTCGGCTTATGTGTGCCTACATGCACACACGTGCCTGGATATATTCAGCCAATATTGATTCGATTTTGATGAAATTTTCAGGGATTACGCGGGTTGTGCCGTAGATGATTACCCAGGCTTTGGGTAAAAAAAATACCAATCCGAAAAATATGTAGGTACCATGTTTCCTTGCTATGATCCTTGATCAAAACTTGGATAATCCGGGGGTCTGGGGGTGTCCCACAGGTAAGTCATAAGACAATACAATGTATTGTCTTATGACTTACCTGTGGGACACCCCCAGACATGTCATGTAGGTACCATGATCTACACAAATCACAAGCGGCAATACACCCACAGGCGGCTTTTTTATTTTTTCTTTTTTTTTTTTTTACGACCGTTGGCTGTAATTTGATTTTTGACATCATAATAAATTTATGCAAAAATGGGTCTCATCAATCAAATTTTTCCTTACAAAGATCTGGGGCTCATTTCGCCCTCTACCAGAATAATTCTTGCCACACATCAAATCCGGGGCTTATTTCGTCCGCTACCGAAATTCCCTCGTAAAAATTCGGGGCTCATTTCGTCCGGTCAAGGGGCTCAGTTCGTCCAGCTATATAACTTTTGGGGCTCATTTCGGTTACCTACTACTTTCGAGCCGCGCGACCGGCTGATAGCGCGGTTCACTATTTTTTTCTTAACGACCTTATTTGGAGCCCAAAATTATTCAAAATTTGAACAGATACTATCTATGATATGTACTACGTACCAATGCCGGTGAAATTTCGACTAGGGCCGGCTGCAAGGGGGATCCAGCTGGAGTGAGTTTTTACACATATTATGTGCATTTTCTGACGTTATTCCTGAAGCGGTTTTTTAGCACTGTTTTGCACATCCCAACATTCATAAAATCCATAAAAAATCATCTGAATCAATTAGGACGAACTGTGCGAATTATCAAAGTCACTATTTCACATTCCACCTGTTTCTGCCATGCGATTCATCTGTTGGGATTTTACCACAGAGTAACAGAGAACAAAGATTTTACCAATTTACCCGGATGAAAATGTTCATCTATTCATGGCGAGCACAGCGCAAAAAAGTTCATTGCAATCCGTCAACGGATGTTGCTGTATTCATGTACGTTCTGTATTCATTCTGTTACAGAAACATGGTTTGCAAACTTTGCAGGAAACAGTGGTTGTCGGGAGGAGGTGGCCACCGCTGTGAGATCTGTCGTTCGCCGCGACTCCCGTTTCTTTGATTTTTTAAAATGAATTTATCCGAACTACCCACTTACTTTTATGAACTTTTTCGAACTTCCTACCCAGTGTTTTTTTACACGCGGTTGACAATACCTACAACTTTTTCGTGACGGGTAGGTTTCGTCCAAGGAGCTTAGAAGAAGCTTCTAAGACTAGCGTCTGGGGAGAGGAATAGTGAGGGCTAATGCGAGCGCTCACTTGACCCGCGGCGTTTAAGCGCACTAACATTATCAAGGAGTCTACAGCAGTGTTGCCATCCACGGATTTTTATCCGTATTTATACAGATTTTTGGGGTCTGCATAGATCATCAAGATTCTGTCGTACGTATTTTGCTCTCTACATAATATTAGGCAACTAAATGGGTAACCCAACACTCAAAACCTGTTGAATATGAATAAACAATTTATTAACAAGGGGAAAAAATGTTTTTTGTTTGTTCTTGTTTTAAATATCTTCTCTCTATTCTCTCTAGCCTCTAGCCTCACAGACATGGTGTAGATTTATATTTTTTAAACGCTGCGAATAATAAGTATGTAGGTATATAATATTAAATATTATATTAATTTTTTTTTTTAAATCTCTCTCAGTCTTGATAGATGCTGGGCAGACACCCCCCCTTGAATTGCCCACAAGGGTTTATTATTCTTTTGTATCAATTGAGAACAAATCAAATCAGATGTAAATCTATGACGATGTTTTTTTTTTTTTTTTTTCAAACTACAATTTTGTAAAATACTTAACCTCTATAGATGAATTCTTGAAGTATGTACTCTGAATAAGACACTTTTTAAGACCTCCTGACTTCATTCAAACATTAAATGTTTGAAGGAAGTCAGGAGGTCTTAAAAAAAATTTTGAAGCCCCATTGATAGGTACCAACGGTGAGGATGGGGCTGAGACCCAAAAAATGGATTATACTCCCAAAGATTCTAACAAAGCGACACCTAACCCAACCCCATGGCCAAAACCCTTCAAAAAAAAAAAAAAAAAAAAAAATCCCTCCCGTAGCTCCTTTTTATCCCCACACCTTAGAGCGATCGGACTGAAAACGTTGTGGTTACAACTAAATGAGGAACCGAGTATTTTGTCAAACTTTCAAATTTAAAAAAATGGACGGCGGGCGGACATTTCATTAGGTGCCTACATTGTAATAAAACCACCCAGTCACGTAGCACATAACTAGACCTTTTTCGTTAGCATCTAGCAAGGTAACTTTAGCTTTGAAGGGTTTTAGCAATCGTTTGCTGGCTCGATTCCCCTCTTCCATTCCTTAATTTTGGCCCAAGTGGAGAATTCCAGCGTAGATGGTTGGATGCGCACGTCATGCGTCTTCGAGTCCCTAATGCCTTCGGGCCTAATGCTCGAACATCTCTTCTCATGAATGTAGATATCTGATTCGATCGGGTTGCCGCACGTTGAACACAATTGTATCAGTAAAATAGGCGAAATCAAAATCTTGGAATCAAGCACGCTAAAAGCAACAGTAGGGGGTGTTAAGATGGGTGGAAAGCACAGAGTAAACACTCCTTGAAAACGTTAGTTCGCTTAAACGCCGCGGGTCGAGAGAGCGCTCGCGATAGCCCTCACTATTCCTCTCCCCAGACGCTAGTGCTTCTCTAAGCTCCTTGGTTTCGTCAACTCTTTTCGAGCCCCTTTTTGAAACTTTGTCAACGTTGACAGATCGTGATCGTTCCTCGTTCCGTTGTTCCGTTTTGGCCGCCAAATTTTGGCGGTTTATTTTAACATGCCCAGAAGTAGGTACTCGCGTGTTCAGAAAAAAATCGACGCACTCCTTCTGGTCGGTATCGACAAGTGACGAAGGAGCGATCTCGATCAAGGAGTCCCAGGTAAGCTACCTGAGGTAACGTTCTCCTACCTCCAGAGATTCGTCATGTTCGTCCGGCTCAGCGTCTGCTAAAATTTAGCATATTTAATATTTAGCCAACCTTACTGAGTACGACAATTATTTTCACTCAGAAGATATCTTCGACTTGCTTCCTATCACTGACTTGCGCCGCAAGTCTTGCGGGACTGGGAGAGGAGACTGGAGCAGGACTGTGAGCAGGAAGAGGACTCGACGTTCAGTGCATTGGGGCCCGTAGTTCCTCACCGGCCGCCAGTCTGCGCTGATGCCCACCCTCCCAGCTGATGCCAGCTGGCGGTTCGCCAATCACACAGATAAAGCTGCAGATCTACGGATTTTTGGGGAATGAGTTTTTGACATCGGGTTTCTGACATAAAATAATTTTCTGACATTAAATAAAAACAAATTTTATTATCTGCCTTATCACTCTGTCGCGCATTTCCTTGAAAGTATTCAGTCCAAGTCTGAGTTGAGGTGCTAATAACTATTATGCAATCAGTGCGTTGCAACCAGATGACAATAATTGTATCTATAATAATATAAGTATAATTGTATTTAATATGATTATATTATAATTAAATTTTCGCATTAATTAATTAATTTTCGCACAAGTAACCTATCTATATCAAAAAATAATAAGCCCTTGTGTAAAATTTGCAGCGTTTTTTCTGTTCGGACTGATAATTCAAAAAGTTGATTATGCGTTAAATTATTACTCGGAAATTATTTGACTTCCTGTGATCCTTAAAAAATCCTATTTGTAGACCCATGAAAGCCCCTTCGATCCCCACGGTGAAATCCAATCGTTCTGGGACCCCCAAAAATGGATTCCACGTCCAAAATGTGTGGTACATTTATTTATATTTAAGTTGTATTTAATATACTTCGAAATTTCGATATGGTCGATTAATCTACACTAGTGTAGAGTTAAGCTTAACTGGACCCCATAGCCGAATGCCTTAAACAAAAAAAAAAAAAACCCTCCCGTTGCCCCAGTTTAGCCCCACGGGTTTGGGAGATCGGGCTGAAACCTTACGGGCACAACTAAGTGCTAAACCGCGAATTTTGTCGAAATTTCAGATTTAAAACATTATTCCAACTGCTCAAAACGACGGGCATTTGTCCTAGAAAGGGTCCTTCTCAAATTTCAACGTCCAAGGGTGAACGGGGGAGATTTTAGCTCACTCAGCTGATCAGGAGAATTCCCGTTCTTATACTTCTCTCGTACCTACCTATTAGGGTTATTACATCGAGAGCAAAACATCGATATGTACATCGATGTCAACATCGGACGTTCAACATCGATGTGAGAAAAACATCGGCCCAAAACATCGATATAACATCGATATAACATCGATGTTCAATAAATTTAAACGTGCATTTTTTTTCGATCTCTAAGTACAATTATTTAAATAGCCAGAATTATTTTTATAGTCTCGATTCTTATTGTTTACCATGAGGTCCTAACGGTAAAAAAATTGATCTTAGACGCACCAGCTCGCTAACGAGATTTTTTTCATTATTTTTGCCTTGAAAAATCTGCCCTTGATTATCCCTCTATCAAGGGTAGATCCAGCTAGGTCGTTCTCGCCTCAGGCTTTTGAAATACCATCAGTGTGCTCCTATTACAATCGATTCAGCGCCTCAAGCTCCTTAAAAAAAAAAAAAAAAGTCTTACCTTATGATTTGATTTGAAGACAGAAAACCCAACCACGAACTAAAACATCGATGTTGGATCCAAAACATCGATGCCCGATAATATCGACTAACTAAACATCGATGGTAAAAACATCGAACATCGGAGCCAAAACATCGATGTTTCGATAACATCGAACATCGATGTTCAACCCTACTACCTATCAAACCCGTTCATTCCTCATGCAAACACCCGCAGCAACCCGTCAACTTAATTTTTCATAGTTTCATAGTGTTGGTTTCTCGTAGTGAAGTATCAAATTCCCGTCTATCACCAATGATATGCAGCCCATAGCAACCCATCAAATCAAAATGAAATTACCTAGTACCTATCAAACTAATCGAAGGCTCGCAAAAAATACTCGTACCGACGATGTTCGAATAACTTGCGAACGGGTCATCGCACAGAAATCGTTTTGTACTCGTTGAAATCAGCGCGAAAAGCTCGTTTTAACATACGTAGTTTCGTTCTAAACCGACGCCAAAATTTGTACCGGGTTTCGGAGTTTCGAAAATTTTCCTAGCGATCCCTAGTAACGACGCTATTTGACCCGTCTCTCGTCGCGAAGGAAAGCTCCGTTCGCGATGAAGGAAGAGTTTGGTCATCAGTTTTCACCTTTTAAACCTTCTTTGAACTTCCACAAATAATTCAAGACCAAAATTATTGAAATTGGTTCAGCCGTTCTCAAGTTATGCGATCAGCAACAAAATACTGATTCACTTTTATAGATATAGATAGATAGATATAAATAAGATTGGGGTGGAAATTCGTGGATTCAAATAAAAATTAAACTCCTGTGAAACAATATAATATATTAGGTATGTAAGACTGAATACTACCTACCCACTCGAAAATGTCAATTTTTCGATGAGGATATTTTGCACGCCGCTTATCGGATCCAAGATCCCTTTGATTTTGTGATTTTTCAACCTAGAATATGACGATTAAGAATGTGGTACATACCTAAACGACTAAATGAATTATTGTATGTATTTAAAAAGTGCTCAAAGTGTGCTCTTCTGTGATTTTTGACGTTACTGACATGATATTTGGACAACGAATTAAAACATGATTAATGAGTCTTTCATCAAGATTTTTTTTATTTTTATATCGAAGATAATTATCTTCTTTATTACCAAAGCAGTCATTTTCCTAATTTAGATCAGTTATACCGTATGAAATTTGAATTTGAATCGGTCCGGACAAAAAGGACCCGACGCGAGTGCTCGTGGGTGTGAATATAGTGCGAGTTCTGAAGGGTTAAAGCCGCAGCCCGAGGAGGAGGAGGGTGAAACGATTATGGTCATCTTTATTCTAGGGCACTTCTAGCGGTCGGAAAAATCTGAAATTGGTCTTAAAAAATCCAGTTTGGCGAGCATAGTGCGAGAAAAGTCTGAAACCACCAAAAAGTAGCTCCATGTGGCGGATCTAAGCTCCAAAAGTGGAGCAAAAATAAAAAAATCTGTATTTTTTGAGAAAAACTGCACAATATGGGAAAACAAGTTGTTGGGTCTGAGGCCATGCGGGATACGGTCGGTGCTTAGCCAACAGGGAGTGGCCCCCTAGTTTTTGGTTTATTATTCTTGGTGTGGTGTTTGCCGACGGTGCAGAGGTCTAATCCAATGAGGTGGTTAGGGTGAGAAATGACTCCTCTGCTGAGTACTAAATTGTTTATTGGAATAAACAATTGTAGCGTGGGGACCGGTTTCGAGCAACTAAGCTCATCTACAGCCCTGACAAGAAAACCATTTGTCATTAGCACCAGAGAAAAACCATAAAATTAACAAAGTTATATTATACTGAAGGTATATGACAATGGTATAAATAGTGGAAATTATAATAATTATTGATGAAAACGGTCCAGAATGGTGGTAACTTGACAATAGTAGTTTTGGAATATGGACCCACTGTTAAAATTGGCTCCATGACTGATGGCCAGTGAACCATTTGAAAACCCAGTTAGGCTATACTACAGGTACTGAAATGAGAATTGTTGATTATTCTAGAGGCAAAACAAATACTCGATATGTGAGTAGTGACAAGGAGAAAATTATAGGTAAGAAAGTCAGAGGTAATTTTAAAAATGGACCCATTTGACAAGGTTATTGGTTCTAATTGGTAATAGTAAGGATTAGGTTGGAATTATTCTTATTTAAAAAACAATTGATAAGTAAAAACTACAGAAAAAGATGACATACCTAGGTGACCTAGTTGACATGGTGAATTTTGAATTTATACAAAAGGTAAATTTGAATATGAAGGTTTAAATTAATTGAATTTATGAATCTATTTGAAGCTACTGTTGAATTTTTGAGAAGTTAAATTTTTATAAGAGCTAGTTTTTTCAGCGGTTTTCATACATAGGTAAATTTGAACAAGTGTTATTAAGTACAAGTAAGGAGGTTGGGTGAAATAGAAATGTCATATACCTTCAGTATAATATAACTTTGTTAATTTTATGGTTTATCTCTGGTGCTAATGACAAATGGTTTTCTTGTCAGGGCTGTAGATGAGCTTAGTTGCTCGAAACCGGTCCCCACGCTACAATTGTTTATTCCAATAAACAATTTAGTACTCAGCAGAGGAGTCATTTCTCACCCTAACCACCTTATTATTCTTGGAATAATACACCTATGTTTTCGTGACGGGGGTCGACGACTCCGATCGGGCTCAAAATTTGACATTATCCGTTTCAAGAGGTCTACATTCTAAATCCGAAATGTCCGTCCGCCGTACGCCGTCCGCCGTCCAGGCCGTTTTGGGCAGTAGGAATTTTTTTTAAAATCTGAAATTTTGACAAAATACTTGGTTTACCATCTAGTTGTGCCCACAATGTTTTCAGTCCGATCGCCCAAACCCGTGGGGCGCTATGGGGCTATAATGGGGCTACGGGAGGGTTTTTTTTAAATGCTTTTAGCTATGGGATCGAGTTAGGTGTCGTTTTCGAAGTATTTTTGGACGTAGAATCCATTTTTTGGGGTCCCAGAATGATCCGATTTCACTGTGGCGATCTATAGGGCTTTCATGGGGCTAAAAATGGGATTTTTGAAGGATCCCAGGATGTTAAATATTTTTCGAGTAAAAAACACAGAATTTTTGAAAAACACATTTTTGAACAAGAAAATCCAAAAAAAAATAATTTTTTTTTTGAGATAAAAATTTAAAAAAAATTTTTTTTTTAAATTTTTTTCTTTGACAGAATTAAATTTCTGCACAAGTAACGTATATCAAAGAATAATAAACCCTTGTGTAAAATTTGCAGCGTTTTAAATTAAAGCCAATGAAATTGCCTACAAGTTCATCTCCGAGAGATGTTGGCATAGAACAACTCATTTGACCACAGCTCTGCTCGAAACGTTACGTAACGTAGTTTCGTAGGTTCTGAACTATTAAAATTTAATGTGATAATAATATTATTGTATATTATATAGTGTTATATTAGTATATATTATTTATATATTATATAGTGCTTTTTGAATTGAATTTCATATTGGCCCTTTTTGCTCTCAAGGCTCATTTAATGAATTTGCATTTTTTGGAAAAATTTTCCAATCTTTGAGGGGCTGTATCCCGGAAACGAAAAATCGAACTGAGCTCGTTTTGAGCTCAAAATGTGGCAAATTTAATCTACTATTGGTGGTCTCTTCGAAAACCGCTTACTTATTGAGCTGTTATCAAAAAAACAAAAAAGTGCAAAAACATCGGGGTTTTCGGCTACCACGCCGCTTCTACATGTTTTTCATAGTTACTCGTAAATCTGGATTATTACTCCCAGCAGAGGTCCTAACAACATAATAGGTATGTGTTGTGCCCAGAGAACTCGCGAATATTGATTTGCACTACATTTGGCGGTCACTGAATTTAGGCTGTCGTTGAATTTTGCTTGCACTGAATTTAACTGTCACTGAAACTAGGCGTGAGTTGAAGTGGCTGCTGCTAAATTTGACTGTCACCGAATTTACCTTTTTTACTCCCAGGACGTTACACGGCACTTAATCCCAACTGAACTGAGGTTGCTGCTGCGGAGGTTGACTGGGATCTGGCGGTTGGAGTCGTGGGTGCGGCTCGCATCCCGGGGGCGGTTTGAGTTCCGTGAGTGACTGGAGTCCCGGTCACGTGTTGTTAGACGGCGGACGGCGTCGGCGATTTTTCGTAACGCCGTTGCGGGGTTGAGGACGTCGGAGATGACGTTCACCGAGTTGTCTCGGATTTCATGGAGACGATCTGCGATGTCGGAGAGTACTGGAAGTTCCTGTGTGGGAGCGGCGAGGAGGGCTCGTTGTATTTCAGGAGTGAGTTGTTTCATCCAGAGTGTCTTGATTAGATCCACGGAAGTGATGTCGGCGAGTTGATATCGTATCATATGAAGGACGTGTGATGGACGTTCGGTGTGATCTGCAGGAGCGTCGAGAAGGGCTCTAACCCGTTGGGCTGGTGAGGTGCCGTATGTACGTCGTATGAGGGTTTAAAACTCCTCGCATGGGCGTTCTCCAGGGTTTTGTAGTATGTGGGCTACCTGGTATATGTTACGCATCTACGCATGCTCGTAGCACGTTATTTTGAAATCGCTGAATGATCAAGCGATTGCTCGGAGCGGTGCATGTTTTATAGTAAGCCTCCTGACAGGACGCTGAAATTGTCTAAAGAAAGGTCACTGTAATGGTTATTTGGAGAGGAACCCAATTTTTGTGAGGGAATAAAGGTTTTTAATCAATTGTACTGTACATACTGTGATGCCCCTTGGACCTCCAGTTAGATAAGGCGTAGTGGATATGTGCCCCCACTACGCCTATCCCTTCTATGTATCATCCTGACTATAAAAGAGGCCAAGGGGCCCACCGAAATACACAGTTTACATCTGGAAGTCTCGCCTTCTACTTCAACCAACCCGAGTCATTACACTGGTGAACCCGACGTGGGCCGCCCCACGGCGGCCCCACAGACTTCGCGGACCTTCGGCTGCCATGCTCCCGCCGCCATTGCACGACTGGTGCGGCCCCACAGACATCACGGACCTTCGGCTGCCATGCTTCCGCCACCATTACACTGGTCATCGCAGAGTTTCGACCTCCATACTTCCGCCGCCATTGCACGACTGCTGTGGCCTTCGCTTCCATTGGACTCTGCTGACCGTCGCGGAGCTTCTCGCCCTCCGCCGGCTTTCTCACGACGACGGGATCGCCATCTTCGCCTCCCTGACATCATGCCGCCTCCACAGTACGCCGGGAACGCCATCTTCGCCTCCCTTACGTCGTGCGGCCTCCACGGGACGCCGGGAACGCCATTTTCGCTTCCCTGACATCACGCCGCCCCCACGGGACACCGGGAACGCCATTTTCACCTCCCTTACGTCACAACGCCTCCATGGGACGCCGGGAAAGCTGTCTTCGCCTCCCTTACGTCGTGCCGCCTCCACAGGACGCCGGGAGCGCCATTTTCGCTTCCCTGACATCACGCCGCCCCCACGGGACACCGGGAACGCCATTTTCACCTCCCTTACGTCACAACGCCTCCATGGGACGCCGGGAAAGCTGTCTTCGCCTCCCTTACGTCGTGCCGCCTCCACGGGACGCCGGGAACGCCATTTTCGCTTCCCTAGCATCGCACCGCCTCCACAGGACACCGGGCACGCCATTTTCGTCTCCCTTACTTCACGACGCCTCCACAGGATGCCGGGAACGCCATTTCCGCTTCCCTTACGTCACGCCGCCTCCATTGGACGCAGGGAACGCCATTTTCGCCTCCCTCACGACACGCGGCCTCTCAAACTCGTCTCTGCTTCCCTCAGTCGCGGCCATCTTCCGCCACAGCCTCTTTCGCCTCCACTGGACGCCAGGCAACAACCCCGGAAAATTCGCATGGCCATTGAACTTCGCAGAGCGTCAGAAAAACTACCTCCATTACGACACACGAACCTGCTTCTGCCTCGCTCAGTCACGGCCATCTTCCGCCACCGCCTTTTTCGCCTCCATTGGACGCCAGGCCGCAACCCCGGAAAATTCGAACGGCCTTTGTACTTCGCAGAGCACCAGAAAACGGCCTCCATCGCACGCCATTTAAACACGACCCTTCGACTTCGTCTCAATCGCGCCGATGAGGGACCTTCAAGTGTACCGGCGCCCTGTCATCAAAAAGACCCGCCAGACAGCCCGGCACGAGCCTCCCTCCTCACAGTGACCCACACGTGTACGGCCGCCCCGCCCGCCCATCACCACACGAGTGCGGACCTCATCCCGGCGCCTCCTCTTCGCCCCCGGTCCTCACTCGGACGCCACGACGGTTCGTCTCCTCTCGGACCCCCCGCCGCCTACTCTCACTACGACAGCGTCTTCGAGGTGGGGACCCCCCCTTCCTCGCTGCTACCTGACCGCTTCTCAATAATGTTTATTATCGACAAAGTAATGACTACGGGTACAACGGACACGCGACGTCAGCAAATCTGCAAGACCCCCTCGCCGGAAAAGAAGAACCGCTCCTGCTCGTCCTCCCGCCACCGCCGCTCGACGACGCCGCCCCGCGGTCGACAGGCCGCCATACCGGAGCCACCCCCGGACGAGAAGAGCCGTCCACGCCCGCCCTCTCGTAGCCGCCGCTCGTCTGCGTCGCCACGCCGGCACCGCTCCGCGTCATCGGAACGCCGCCCCACCAGACGAGGAGGCCCTTGACAAAAAAAAAAAAAAAAAAAAAAAAAAAAAAAAAAAACCCAGGCCTCAGAGCCGCTAAAAAAAAAAAAAAAAAAAAAAATAATAAAAAAAAAAAAAATAAATAAAAAAAGAATATCGAACCCCCAACACCGGGAAACCAGAGACAACACCAAGATGACAACCAGCAAAACACCCCCCCAGTACAACGACCGCCTTCAGCCGCCGAAGAAAACTTCATAAATTTCATTTCGCAATTAAAATAAAATCTGGAGGGGGTAGTGTGATGCCCCTTGGACCTCCAGTTAGATAAGGCGTAGTGGATATGTGCCCCCACTACGCCTATCCCTTCTATGTATCATCCTGACTATAAAAGAGGCCAAGGGGCCCACCGAAATACACAGTTTACATCTGGAAGTCTCGCCTTCTACTTCAACCAACCCGAGTCATTACACATACACACTAAGTTGTCTTGTGTACATACTTTATTTTCTCGTTCCCAAAATAGGTACATAAATCACTTGTAGGGGACTGTCCACAACAAATGATTCAATCGCCAGTAGTGGACAGTATACTACAAGTGATATATCACTTTAAGTGGAAATCGTTTGTAGTGGACAAAACTGTTCGGTCCCTTGAAGTCTACTATAAACGATTTCGACTGTAGTTATAAGCAATATAACACTCAACATTATTCATCATTCATCATTCCTCGGGTTTCTCTAACGGGGAGGTTTTGATACACGGGGAGGTTTCGACGGTTTCCTCAACGGGGAGGTTTTGATACACGGGGAGGTTTTGATGGTTTCTTCTATGGGGAGGTTTTGATGGTTTTTCGGCCGCCTGGGGAGGTTTTGATGAATCCCGAATGTCAAATTTTGAGCCCGATCGGAGTCGTCGACCCCCGTCGCGAAAACATAGGTGTATTATTCCAAGAATAATAAACCAAAAATGGCTACTACCTCAATTAGAATTTTTTCATTTTTATAATGCTCCAGCCAATGTAAAGTTCTACTGGGCGTAGGTCTTTTCTCCCAAAATCAGGACAGTCCTGATTTTGGGAGAAAAGTCCTGGGTCCTGCCCAAAGAGCTATAATTTTAAAATAAAATACTAATAATAATGACCAAACGGAGAAAAATCTTCACGGACAACTAAATCGTCTCAACACCAAATTAAAATACTATGATGATTTCCAGCCAACTTCACTAGCCAGGACACAACCTTTTCGAGGATAATATAATATTATTATGTTTTTGTAATCAAGAAAAATTGTTTTACTATTAGTTCTATGCGTAACTATTAGAATTTTTCATGTCTACCTATGCCCTTTTTAGAACCTAGGTCCAATTTATTTCAATGAAACTGAATACCGGGTCGGTGTTATTTGTTAACGCTTTTAAATCGTTGACGCAGAAATTTTCAACAAAACTACCACCAGTGTCCTGGTTTTGACCCTCGGAGATTTGGCAACCCTAGTACCTACTTGAGTACTTATGCTTCCCCAGACGCAACTCACATAGGTACCTACCTATTTGGTCGTTAAACACCGGAAACTCCTGAGCTCCGACGATGCTTGCGCAGATGAGACACAACGTCACTAAGGACATTTCGAATAGAAATAATGTGTTGGATCAGCACAACACGACTGATCTTCTTTCGCGATCTGATGATGATCCGACAAACCGAAGCCAGTCTGCAACAGTTTTTCAATATTCAAGGATGGAGGAACCGGTTTTCGTAGTCAGGAAACAACTTGGAGAAACAGGTTTTACAATAAGTTCGAAGTATTTCAAGGCTTAGAATGAATTTATGGCCGTCCAAATAGATATACAACCTGTATGTCCGATTTCTCAACTACAATAATATTTTTACATATTATGTAAAAAAGGTTGAAAAAAAAAACAACAACAAAAACTCCAAACTGTTAGAAAAAAAGGTACATTCAGGTTACCATCACTCTGATCAATAGTAAGTGTAATTGAGAATTCTTTTGTCTCCAATTTTCCGGAAAAATCTTGTGGCAAAAATAGGGACGCATCCAGGAGGTAACCTATCGTTTATAGCATGCAGCGGCCAATTTGTGAACAATAAGGGTGAAGGAGAGCGCTATCTATTCTGAAGCGTCAAATGACTGGGTTACAAGGAATCTCTGCTACACCGCACAGTGGTCAAAACAGCCGATCTAGGTGGACATTGAAAATGGTGGAGATTGACCCAATGGATTTAGGTATATGTGTCAGAGTACCTATTGGGATTAGGGCCAAGAACGGGAAAACTTCATTTGCCGAGCTTTCGAGCAGTATGTACTCCTCATCAGGGCCTGTAAACAATTGTTAGACACTTCAACGTAGAATTTGGTACAATATAATATATTGTACCAAATTCTACATTGAAGTGTCTAAAATTTTGTGTCTGTATAAACCATTGTAATAATCCATAATCCATAATAAAAAGTTTTTTGTATAATCCATGGCATGTGTGATCCATAAATTGCATATTATGCAATTTATGGATCACACAAGCCATGGATTATACAAAAAACTCACTATGAAGGTGATATCTGGGCATGTGGTAGGTACATGAATCTGGTCGGGGAGAGAGAGGGAGATGAATGTTGGACTGATGAGGAGCACAATGTTATACTGCTTGAAAGCTCGGCCAATGAAGTAGAGTTTTCCCGTTCTTGGGAAATTTTTTTTGTATAATCCATTGTAACAATCCATAATCCATAATAAAAAGTTTTTTGTATAATCCATGGCATATTATGCAATTTATGGATCACACATGCCTTGGATTATTTTTAAAAAAACTCACTATGAAGGTGATATCTGGGCATGTGGTACATGAATCTGGTCGGGGAGAGAGAGGGAGATGAATGTTGGACTGATGAGGAGCACAAAGTCATACTGCTTGAAAGGTCGGCCAATGAAGTAGAGTTTTCCCGTTATTGGCCCTAATCCCAATACTCTGACACATGTAGGTGGACATTGCTCATAAATCCGGGGTTTTTAAGCTCGTCTACCTTCGCCATGTAGAGACTAAGGTAACACATGTAAACTCGTCTACCACATATTTCTGCTTGATGATGCTAATATGTAAACTCGTCTCGGGTCACTTTGGGAGAGCTTGGTGAAATCAGCAGCCTATTACTTGCATACTTGGCCACACAATGAGAGCGCCATTATGAATAGAAACGTTTTTGAATAGTAGTAGTTTTTCCGCTGGCTAAATGGCTGCTGATGTTCCAAAAATGACAATATTATCCTGGGAACTATTCAGAAGGAGAAAGTCCTCTTCAAATTTTGGGGTGTGACGTGTATCATGGTGGGTTTCATCCAGCGCTGCATGAACAGCACTGAAGGCCACGGCGAGATTTCGATGAGATGACATCTACCACATTGGTAGAATTGGTGGTAAACGACTTTACACATGTCATGTCTGTTCCTTATTCCAAACAATAGGGAGACGAGCTTACACCTCAGACGACCTTACAACACCTAACTTTAGACGAGCTTAGATACGCTCCATGAATCCCCCCAAAAACGTCAAAAACATTTGAAAACTTGAGGGTGATTTTGTAAGACCCTCACGATGTGATGTGAAGGTTTGGGATAGTTGCCATGCGATGCGACCGCGAAGGTTGCAACGGCCTTAGTGCAACTTAAATACAGAGGCATCGTACTACTGCCAGTTTGGTATCGGTTTTTATGTTTTCGGGTATGCTGAATTGAATAGAACCCTTCTACCTTTGTACCTTTCATCCTTATGAACCTTTTCGTGGTAAAGAAAATTATATTGATACAGGTTAATGAGAAGAAAAGTAACATTTACATATTAGGTATTTGGGCCGTGATTGTATTTCATAGGTACCTGAAAAACTGCGATTGTGGCCGGAATGTGCCACCCATGCATCGAAAATTTCCCTCCTCGAAATTGACATTAGCATCTGAAAATTATGGATCCGTATGGGTCAAAAACTAGAATGTGCATTACTATTAAATAGCAATAGTAATGCACATACTCTCAACATGTTGTCCTTCAAGAATATACGCACCTCATGGTAATAGCTGCTGATAAAAAAGTTCCATTCCTCACAAGTGTGGGTTTTGGGAGATTTTTTCAGCTTAACTTAATAGTAGTCTATGGGGTAAATCTTCGACCTTTTAGAAACTGATAGCTGCATTTATTAAACTATAAATTTTATCGTACAAACCTCTATTAGGACCCTCGAGACGCGAAAACATTTACTCACACATGTCAGGTGAGAATGAAGTGTACTAGTCAGGACCAAAATATGTAGTTGAAGAACAGGAGGCCACATCGAGCGGTGGGAAGAGAAGCTTGTTTGATCAAGTGATAACATCTCAAATCCAATTCCCATTAAAGTTTCTCTTTTACCTAACTCTCCGAATGCCGGTAGAAACATTTCATCTATCAGTTGACTTTATATTTTGATACCACTTAGACCGGCTGTTTTGACCACAGTGCGCCATTAAATGGAATTTGCGCGCAACTCTTAATACAACTTGGCACAGTAGAGGCCAGGGTCAGGCGTTAGTAGAACAAAACTGTATTGTCGCTTACCGTTAAAGCGTAAAACTCCTATGACAGGTTTTGAAGAGCAGAAACTGGTTGAGGGAGTGGACTTTGATGGACAGTGAGCCAGTATTAAATTTTACTGCACAGAAG
This sequence comes from Pilophorus perplexus, assembly GCA_955831195.1. NCBI lineage: Eukaryota > Metazoa > Arthropoda > Insecta > Hemiptera > Miridae > Pilophorus > Pilophorus perplexus. Next base: position 18,593,620 of record OY037012.1, read on the forward strand.
CGAGTTTTCAGGGTGCATAAACCGGTTTTACCGAGAAAAAAATAAGAAGATTTTTGAAGGAGATGGCACCCGTTTTTAATGCACAGAATTCTGTAAATTAGGAATTTTGGAGATACGTGGATTCACCACTGTCAACATGATTACTTCTATTTTCAATGTTCCCTAATTTACAGGTGGTGTGATAATGTATGGAGCTCTAGTGCTTTTTGAAGACGAGTTCATCCACATCGTCGCCATCAGCTTCACTGCTCTCATCCTCACAGAACTGATCATGGTAGCGTTGACAGTCCGCACTTGGCATTACGTCATCATCCTCGCCGAACTAGTCTCCTTCTCCTTGTACGTCCTCTCGCTTGTTCTTCTCCGGGAATATTTTGACCCTACCTTCCTCTCGACAATGGATTTCGTGTGGAAAGTCGTCATGATCACCCTCCTCAGCTGCCTTCCCCTCACACTCTTGAAATGTCTTCGCAAGAAATTCTCTCCTCCAAGTTACTCCAAGTTGTCATAACGAAGTTGATCCCAGTTTTATTTTGGAGATTATGTTACTAATAAATTATGTTGTTGTAGTGTGGCTAGAGAAATTCGGTGTCTAATTTATATTGTGATGTAAATTATCGTCTCACGCTTATTTATTTATGTTATAATTTTAATTTCAAATGAAGGTAGGTTTCGTATTGACATGGCTTTCTACAACCTATTGAAGCCTCCTCTAACTTCTGTGTGTAATGGTTGTACTTATATAGGTAGATTGATAGCTAACTTGCTTTAAAATTTCACAATGTGAAACATGTCATGTTTCAGATAAGTGCTTTAACGCTAGTGGCTCTCTGATCTATTCCAACGAATTCACTTTCTCACACACATTTATTTATTCAACTATTATTCTTGAATACCAAAATTTATTGAAGTTGTTTCGCATTTTCGTTTATGTGCAAGACTCGCAGCTTCAACTTATAATTTCATGAGCCTTGTTCAACCTTTTTATGTTACGGACTAGTTACAATAAAACTCGTATTAGTTCACTCTCGCCCATCTTTTCAATCCTCCCAAACACTTAGGTACGCGGTTCGATTTGACCAGTTGTATCAGGACAATCGTATGGTTCTAAAAGAGACCCATCGTTTGTTTCATATCTCAAAATTTCGAGCGTAAGATTCTAAGGCTTGAATGTGTAACGAGAGTTTTGACAATTTTCTCTCAACTTGGAATGCTAGGAAACAGACAGACAGAAAGAAGAGCGCTATATTCGTGATGATTCTTGAAGATGAAGAAAGAATTGCAACGGCAGCCAAGATGAATAATTCAATAAAACACCGATCTACCAAAAATAAAAAATAAATCGATCTCATGTTTCAAGAGGTCTGATAGTGGTGCTAGGGGTTTTTGAGGGTGCTGAATCCGAATCCGACGTCTGTGTTGCCCCTAGACGCAGAGATTCCACTGTACAGAACCCAAATGTTCACAAAAACTCTTTAATTTTAATATTCTTAATTTAACGCTGAACGCGTCCATATATGGCGCGACGTTTAAAAATGGGAATTGCTAAACTAGCTCTAAACTGGGAATTTGGTTTTTTGCCGATTTGGGTTAAAACTTTAAACAGTCGCCGAAAATCGGCTATTGCACTTACCGAGGTGCGGTTGGTCGCATTCGACGCAGAGATGTACCAAGTAGGTAGGTACTTGGTGAGATTTTTTTTTTTTTTTTTTACATAATACAACTATTTATTTTAACGAGTAACTAGTAAAAACAAAATCAAACATAAACCAGGAACAAAGCCGCCCGCATTCGTACGCCCTTCAGCCCGGCGTCTTATGCCCTTCTGGGCGCGCGTTCTCAGCAGTCACCAGCAGCAGGTTTTGTGGTGAGCAGAATTTTGGTAACCTCCCAGGTGTTATCACATGGCCTGAATATCTTGAAACAACCATTGGCTATTGATAAGTAGGACCTATTCTAATTATTAGTCACATATCATGTCACATTTTATTAAAATGAATAAAATGGTAATTCCGGACCTTTTTGAAACAATTTAGGACCAAGCACAATCCTACTCCCCTACCTACACGTTATTTCCTGGAACCGAATTGATATTATCAAAGTATAAGTAGAAATGAGAAATTAATTAGGATTGTCACAGATGGTCAGCTATCACAGATTTTCCTATAGATACCTACCTAACTACCTACATTTAAAATATTTTTAGGGGAATGTCTCTAGCTTGAACGAGCGCGTATATCTTACCTATTTGTTAAAATGTTGATATTTTTCTTAAGACAGAGAGTTCACAACTCGCTGTTTAGGTTACCTATCGTGTTTGTTAGTCCACCCGTAAAATAATTCTCTAAATTGATGCCTTCCCCTAGGCCGTTTGTCCCCGTGACCAAATGCTGGGAGATCACACATGTTTTACGTATACATACTACGTCCAATTTGTCAGTTGAAATTATCACCTACATGTACTAATTTCAACTGACAAAATGGAAGTAGTTTGCTCCGAGGATGTAGCTTCTTTAAAACTAATTTCTTCTTTGTGATTTCGTTTGGATTGTATACATTGGTAGATATGGCGGGGGCGGAGCTGTTCCAAACGGACGAGAGGCGCTTCAATGAATAAATGGAGGAATAAAGCTGCAGAATAGGCGATCACAATGTCGCCGCTGGACATCCAGATCTAAAAAGTCGAGAAAATACGGCGTTAGATATGTAGTCAAATCAAAAATTCCCCCAGAGGGTTGGAGTTTTCGTGGCGTGTTCCGCAGCGACGGGATTTCTGAACAGATTTTATTGTTGGCGGGCTTCTTACCGACATTATCGTATTGTAGTATGGCGCGGACCTTAGCCCTCCTGCTAGAAGTAGTTGAATGGGCGAGTGGATGAGAAGTGCGGCGAATGTTAATTTGTCAAGGGGACCAAATATTTTTGCTCCAATCGTATACTTCAAGGGTGCTGAAAATGTAATCATTCAAGAAAAGCAAAATACAAAGTGTGCTTTTGAAGTTTACAAGGAAGTAAAAAAAGTGTAATTATTACAAAATTATTTCATAGGTAATTTTTTAGGCTTATTAGGTAACAAAAGAAAATGATGCTAGTATAATATAATAAGTTAATACCTAGCTATTAACTCACCAATGTTGCTGCACGCACCAATGATTATTAAAGCGCTAATGGAGAAGGCTTGTGCAATGCGATGGAGTATTGCATATGAAACATGTTCGCCGAGGATGTAAGGTCGCCCTGGTAAGTAGAAAAACCAAGCTCCTAACCAGGCTGAGAATAGGGTGACAACCGCAATTATAGACATCGTGGTGGCAAAACTCTGAAACGATATTCATATCGGGTCAATAACTGGCGGCACCTTTGGACGTTTAATGTAAACAATTTTGCTACTTACTGACGACCATTTAATTTTGTTAGTGTTGATTTTGTAGTAGACGTAACTTGCCAACATGCCTAAAACGTACGGAGACGCCCTGTTGTGCGTGTACAAGTACGTGACAACGAAATCGTACTTGTTCGGAAGCGTCCTGAAATCTCTGCAAGACGCCGTGGAAATTGCTGATCAAGTAGTGAGTATACAATGTTTGTCATTTCATGCTGATGTGGGAGATATCGAATCGCTCAAACTACGATCTCGCGAGATAGGACCGGATTGGACCGCGGTCCAAAAATCCCTCAAAATTTAATAAAACAAATGACAACATGATAACATTAAATTGGGGTATACTCACTCAAAGTAGAAGAGGTATATGCCGTTGAAGTTATTTATCAACACTGTAATTCCAGGTATTATTGCACTTATTATGCTGACCAAGAAGAGAATCGCTATGCCCGTTTTCCAATGGATCCACAATATGAAACCGCAGACCGCACATACTATGTACATTTGCATGTCCACGGCCAAATACCACGAAGGGAAGATGCACTGCAAAAAATTGACTTCAGCGCGGGGATGGGAGAAATCATTTGAAACACATCCGTGCAGTGCCGTACAAATCCGAAAGAACTATCGGTTTCAATTTTGCCGCATGAAGAGGAGAGAATTAAGAAGAGAGAATTATTATTAGTCCCTGGGAGAGAATGAATTATGTGTAGATAACCAAAACAAAAACAGTAATGCTGTAGGTACAGCATGCATTACGTAGGTAATACCTAAGCTGTCGGTATTCTCCCTTGATGATATTAGATCCACTTATGCGTTTTATTCATTATTAAATCTAGCTGTAGCCTACAACAGTTGTAGGCTATCAGTTACTGATAGCATTAAAATCAACATTAATGAAAACTTTTTTTTTTTTTAATTGTTGAAAACATAAAATTAATTTACAACCAACATCGAAGTTTTTCTTGCGACGTTGAACATCGGTGTTAACATCGATGTTCTAGTCAACGATCTTTTACGACTTTAGTCTCTAGTTAACTCGATGTTGTACCTTCGATGTCCGATCCCAAACTATGTATACGTTATATTATATATATATACACACGTTATTGTATAATAATATTATGATATAACGTGTTGTATATACATATTATGTATATACACCTTAAAGCACAAAATTATTATTATTAGTATTATTCCATTTAATGGAACATGTCCAAAAACTCCATTTCCGTTTTGAAACTAGTTGAAAGTACAAAAGATACCGTCGATGCCACCAGAACCTTGGTTGATCTTTTAGCTGCCATAATTAAAAAGTCGTTTCAAATATTAATCAGTTGACTACGAAAAGAGGACGGATGGTAGATAACCCTGCCTACAACTTTAATGAATGTTTCAAATTTTAATACATCCTACAATTTCTTCAAACTATAAAAACACTCACCTGTTCCGAAGGAAATACATAATTATTTATGTACAAAAGGTGGGTCCACCATGCTGTACTTGAAGTACATTTCGACTCGCCAATAACGGTTCTTCCCAGTGGGCCTCCTACACTTATTCTCGGGCTTATCACGACGCCAAAAGCCAGGACGTACGCATACAAGGGAGTTAACCTACAATGAAAAACAAAAACATTAATTGAAAGTAGGTAATCCAGTGTATCCAGACATAGATCACTCTCATGAACGATGCTGAAACGATAATAAGACAATCAAGAGCGTGAAGAGGCAATAGTTTACGAATTATTACCTACTAATCAATACAAAATAATTATGATAAATCTTTTCGTATTATTCGAAACTTTATCCTAATCTATTTCGTCGAACCGCTGTACACTTTCACTTGATGACTCATTGCTCGAATTCCGCTAAAACCCCGTCTTGCCTCCCACAATTGGAACAACGAAAGTTTTAGTTTTTGGTAGGAATCCTTCGAAGGATTCCATTCTTCTTCCAATAATTGAATTCTGAAGAGTACAGGGATTGAATTCTGAAGAGTACAGGGAAAGAACGGGCTATAGCAGAACGGGATATATCTGCACGTTGCCTAGTTTCGAGAAAAATGAATTTGAATGCGAAAAACTCTATAAAATCAACAGTTAGCCATTAAAAAATCTGAAATTTTAATATACTTGAGGTTCAACACTGGTGCATGTGATGAATAAGTCAAAGTTCCACTAGATTAATCTTTAATAAAGGTACAAGGGTACATGTACACATTGCAATGTGTCAATAGTCCAAAAAAACAGTGACAAACGGGCCATCTATATGATAGATATCATAGAGGGCTATGATAGATAGCCCGTTTTTTCACTGTTTTTCGGGGCTATTGACACTATATTATAGATATCGGTATCACTTTCTCCTCAGAATAAAAGTCTTAGTCAACCAAAATGTACAGCGTATTAGTGGTAAAGCAAAAAAAAAGTTAGTCATCACTTTCTCGCCCGAGTAAAAATGTTTTAATGAAAACGAATAATGAATTCGAGGAAAGCGTATTACAATGAGCAAATGATTCATGGGGCATCCGTTCATAGTACTTTACAATAGAAATTACAGGAAAATACAACGTGAAAATACCAATAGAATGCTGTGAAACACAGAAAACGCCAGACAAGACCTTGAACCGGATAGGGTGGAGAGGGATCCGGCTCGACGTTAGCCCGTTCTTTCGCTGTATACAGGTATACCTACCGCTGCAATAAACACGTTCTCTCCCTGTAGGTATACGAAACACTCACCGACGGTTTTGAAGCCTTTAGACCCATTCTTTCACTGTTTTGATCTCATGGGCGTGTTCGGCGCCCAAAAATACATAAGGAGCACCTCCCATCTCGATTTCGAGGAAAAGTGCAGATAGCCCGTTCTTTCCCTGTAGGTACTCTTCTGATTGAATTTCCAATTTAATTATTAAATTGGAAATTCACAAATTTTGTGAAAAGAAGACTAGGTACTTAGTACCATAACAATCCATGCGGTACCTACCAAAACAGACTGTTATGGATTGAGCAGATAAAAGCACCGACAATTCCTCCTAATAAAAGCCTGTTTAATCCCTCTCTATTAAAAAAAAAAATAAAAATAAAAAGAAAACTGCGAACAATCGAAAACTTGTTATAAGTTGGCTCCAGAACCCCTAAACCCTCCTTCACGACTGCTTAGAAGAGGAGAACTCCTCCTCTTGTATCTTCGCCGAAAAGCATTAAATACTTTTTTCCACCAGGTTTTTGTAGTAAAAATATTTTTTCCAGCAGGTTTTATCAAGGTACCTATTTTCGCTCAAGATCAACTTTCCATCCACTTTCCTGTGAACCTTCTACGAAGAGATCTCTGAAACCTATCACTCGCTACTCAAGATCTACCGATCTATACGATTATATAGAAAAAACGCTGCAAAATTTACACAAGGGTTTATTATTCTTTGATATAGGTTACTTGTTCAGAAATTTAATTCTGTGATAACACAGTAAATGAAAAAAATTTAAAAAAAATTTTTCAAATTTTTTTTTCAAAAAAGATTTTTTGATTGTTTTTTCAAAAAATATTTTTTTCAAATTTTGTTTTGTTTTTTTACTTGAAAAATATTTGACCTCCTGGGATCTTTCAGAAATCCCATTTTTAGCACCATGAAAGCCCTATAGATCGCAACAGTGAAATCGGATCGCTGCGGGAACCCAAAAAATGGATTCTACGTCCAAAAATACTTCGAAAACGACACCTGACTCGTTCCCATAGCCGAAAGCCTTCAAAACCCCCCTTCTGTAGCCCCATTTTAGCCCCATAGCGCCCCACGGGTTTGAGCGATCGGGCTGAAAACCTTACGGGCAAGACTAGATGGTAAACCGAGTATTTTGTCAAAATTTCAGATTTTAAAAAAAATTCCTACTGCCCTAAATTCACGCCTCTAAACAAGGTTGCAAACCCAGTCTTTTCGGAAAAGCCTATCCTGTATATATACCTACTCTTATTGACGACCTAAATCTTTTAATTTACCCTACCTACCTTTTCGGGTATTTTAACATGACTTAGCATTATAAATTACTCCTATTATTACCGCTCCTTTTTTCTCGTTTTTTCTAACAGACGACATTATCCGCGGATTTTTGAGGATGATCGGAGTCGTCGACCCCCGTCGCGAAAACATAGGTGTATTATTCCAATAATTCCCTATTAATAAATCAAAATAAATACCTACCAAAATAAAATTTCAATTTAAACTAGGTAGCCAAAAACTGCATACCTCGCCCATCGATGAACAATGTGTTTAAGTAAGTTAAAATCTTTATTGTTCTTCACATCTTTGATCATCTTATTGTAAGTAAGGAATCCGGTTATGGTCATAAACGTGTTTACAATAACGGCGCCGTTCTTAACCAAAATGTACGGCAAGTCGCCAATGATCTGAAAATTAAATTTAAAAAATTAACATTCATAGGTAATGATAGCAAAATCTATGGACTGCATTTCATTTTGTGCTCTGCAAAAACGTCCGATCCGATTTACGAGTAGAAGTGAGTTTCGGGCAGTGTCGGATCTGAGGGGGGGGGGGGGGGAGGGGCGGCCCACCTCGGATGCCACCCGGTTGCTGGGGTACCAAAAAGCCTGTTTGATATCAACGAGACGATGATGCACTAAACAAAAGAACTAAACACAAATATGTACACTTTATATAGACAAAAATATATAGGAGCGGCTAACAGGTTCTGACGATACCTAGAAAAATGTAGAATACAAGAGTTAAATAATATTTATATATATTATATCCATCAGTTTTGTCTATCTAGAGTTCCTTTTCTTTTCTTTTTTTTCTTTCATCGACGTATTGTAACAGTCTAGATGAAATACACAGAGCAAGTATCAAGACAATGTTTAATGGGTGTTTTGGGATTTTACTCACTTTTTTCTCGTAATCATGGCTCCGGGTAAATCCGAAAAATTGTGGAATTTGAATTTCAAGATTTCTCGCCAAATTTGAGCGCGACACTGAAAAAGAAGTTTCTCCAAACTGAAACTGATTAAAAACTACTTGATCGAAAATGATACAATCGAGATTATCAAATCTCGCAATTTTGACTGTAGAAAGAGAAGTTACGAATGAAATTAATTTTGAAGATGTTATCAATGAATTCGCTTCCATCAAAGCAAGGAAGAAACTTTAAAATGAAGACATGAAGTAAACTGGTGCTCACTAAAATGCAGACAAAAACGATATATATATTTGGTATACAGGCAGTCCGAAGTCAGCAGAAAGTGGAACGGAAAATATTTTTTTTAATTTTTTTTAAAGAACGGGCGGGGACATTGCAGAGAATTGGACGTCCGCCCCGGGTACCAGTTAATGCAGATCCGCCACTGGTTTCGGGGATATACGTAATTTCATATTCATTACTTAATTCTTTTTACGCCGTTTATGATTGAAAGAAATCCTCCCGTACTGTTGCGTAGGTACAACTCGATCCCTCCCAAAAACACTTCAGAGTTGAGCAGCAATCCTTAATTTAATTAATTTCATCTTTCAAATTTTATTTCATTATTAATGTACCTACCATTTCGTTTTCCTCTTGGTTAAACAGGCTTGTAAATGTATATGTCGCCATCCTATGACCGAATATAAGACCGAACATGGAAATAGCCTTCATTCCTGATATCGCTTTGAATTTTTGTTGATCAGAGTTCACTAGCTTCTTCCAATTATTCACTATAGAAAAATCGTGCACCAACCATGATGGCGCTGAAAAAAAAAAGAAAAAAGAAAAAAAAAAAAGAAAAGTAGGACCAATTTTCATCCTCATAAATGGTTGGACAATGAATTGTCTAAATCCTTACATCCAGATTTCCCATCTTTGCTCCTGACATCCATTACAGTTGCTGTGATGAACAGAGCAATCATAATTGAAGTTAAGACCCTGGAAACCAACAAAAAATTGAAGGGCCATGGGAATGTCACTTTTTCGACTTTTTTGAGATTTCTGCGCCATCTATTAGCTTGGAAGGAGTGCTAATAGCCTGCCAAACCAAACGCGGGGAAAACGATTATAATCTTTCTATAGAATCACCCAAAAAACGCATAGAGAGATTCGTGGTAAGGGGGAAAAAAGATGAAAGTCCAAGCGCAGAGGGAAGAACGATGAATCAGGCTCGTTCTTCTCAAGGCGCGCGGACTTCGTTCTTCCCCAGAACACCCGCCGGGTCCCCCCTTCTTGAAACGTATGACAAATTTTGAGGCCGATCAAAATTACCGACCTCCGACAAGAATAATATGCCAAGAAAAATAAAACAAAACCCGAAGAGCTCATTGGAATCTACAGATAGCATAGATGTAGGTGCCATACAGTCGCGGGGGGTCATATCATAGTTTTTAATTTTTTCGTTTACCTAGGTGATTCGTTAATCATGCTGTGGCCGTACCAATTCATCCCACTCATGATGTTACAGTGCCCAGGTTACACGACCTATTAAATAGGTTGAAGTCAAAATCTAGACCTCTTGAAACGGATAATGTCAAATATTTAGGCCGATCCGAGTCGTCGAACTCCGTCGCGATTACATAGGTGTATTATTCCAAGAATAATAAAACAAAAAATGCCCAATTCTGTCAAATGTTCAATAAAAAATCATCAAATGAAGTTCAAAAAATTATCAAATCAATTCAATTCAAACCAAATAAATTAAAAAGTACCAATTCTATGTCCATTTTTCTAAAACATTTTTTGTAAAATAAACTTCTTTTTTTTTCTCTAGATTTTGCTTTTGTGAACACATTTGTACATGGAATCCAAGAATTAAGAATTGTAATTTTTTGGACGTATTCTATACGTCCAAATTACATTGAACGTCGTTCAATGAACGATTATGGACACCTGTTGGAGTAAAATGAAGCAAGAAATACAGTGCCGGATTTAGGAATTTCGCGCCCTACGCACGGATTTTATCCGCGCCCCTTCATGTCAGTTATATATATAATATATATCTATATAAAGGAAAAGTTTGAATGCAAAATAACTTTGGTGACTCGTATATTGCAGAAAGTTACTATATACATATAACGTAGATAAATAATATTTATCTACGTTATATGTATATAGTAACTTTCTACACATATTATGTGTATTTTTAAAACATGAATATAATACGCTGGACGTAAAAAACATAATAAACTGGTAAAATTCGTAGACAGTAACTCTTATCTACAATTGAAGTGGTTAATCTAAAATATCGTGCCTTCATCCCAACCAAAAAATTCAAAATAACGCATCCAATTAAAAATTAATATTTTTACCTCAGAAATTCCGTGCCCCCTGAAATTCCGCGCCCTACGCACGTGCGTAGTGTGCGTGCACCTAAATCTGGCACTGAAGAAATACACCAAATAGAACATTTGGGACATGAAACTTCGATTTTAATTTTTTTCTAAATTAATTTTCTGTGACATTCATAGAACAAATGTCATTTGGGACATGAAACTTCGATTTTAATTTTTTTCTAAATTAATTTTCTGTGACATTCATAGTTTTTTCTCCAACCCTTTCCAGACTTTTCCAGATTAAATCGTTCAATGTAATTTTTTGGACGGATTCCAGGTGCAAACATGTTCATAAAAACAAAATTTTTATTTTTATGAACATGTTTGCACCTGGAATCCGTCCAAAAAATTACATTGAACGATTATGGATAATTGTTGGAGTAAAATGATGCAAGAAAACACCGTTAGGATGACACACATTGGAAATTTGGGACATGACACTTAGTTTTTCGTTTTTCTCAAAATCAACTTCATCTGACATTCATCGCTTTTCCCCCTGATTTGTATGAAATAAAAACATATATGTTTTTATAAAAGGGGGGGTTTCGGGGAAAAAATCGGTTCTTCTCAAAATTTCAGAAGAACCGATTTTTTCCCCGAAACCCCCTTTTAAATGTTTTTATTTCTAGTTTTGTATTTAATATGAAACTAAAAATAAAAATGCTGCAAATGCTACACAACGGTTTATAATAATAATTATAATTATTCTTTTCAATTTGTATTTTACTAGGAAAATAGTAAATATTTTTGACCTCCTGGGATCCTAAAAAATAATATTCTACTTATATCAAATATTATTAGATATTAGTCAAAATATTATTAGATCAAATTTTGACCTCCTGGGATCCTTCAAAAATCTCATTTGTAGCCCCATGAAAGCCCTATAGATCCCCACAGTAAAATCGAAACGTTTTGAGACCCCCAAAAATGGATTCTACGTCCAAAAATACTACGAAACCGACTCCTAACTCGACCCAATAGCCGAAAACCCCTTCCGTGGTCCCATTTTAGCCTGATAGTGCCCCACAGGTTTGGTCGATTGGGCTGAAAACCTTGCGGGCCCAACTAGATGGTATTACCATCATGGTAAACCGAGTACCTACCTATTTTGTCGAAATTTCAGATTTTTACCAAAATTTCTAGGTACTGCCCAAAACGGCTCGGAAGGCGGACGTATAATATACGTCCGAAATATTATTTCGTTCTTGGAATCTAGTCCTCTTGAAACGAATAATGTCAAATTCTGAGGCCGATCAGAGTTTTCAACCCCCGTCGCGCTTACAAAGGTGTCTATTATTCCAGGAATAATAAACCAAAATTGACCATCATCGGTTCGATGTCTACGTTGGAAAAAATGCGGAGTGGCTGCCGTTAAATTTATTATCTGGGTGCCGTTAAATTATTATTATATGACTTCGGGTTTTGTTTGCAGCTACTCACATGAAAATTTGGAAGGCGGTATCTTCCGGTGTCGTAAATGGCTTGACGAAGTATGTGAATCTCGTGTCAACCGTAGCTATGATTTGGATTCCTATCGGCGAAACTATCGGGTCTATCGCTTTTGACAAAGATCGCTCGATGTCTCTGTCATCGCACCATTGAGGAACGCAGAGGGCCCAGTGAAGCACATTCCTCTCACGTATTCGTCTGTCGTTGGTATCCTAGACATTTTTTAAAACGAAAAAACTGAAGGTTTTTAAACCTACTAAAAAACTCATTGATACATTGCATGCGATAGTAAATTCCCTTACCTCGAATATTTCCCAAGAGGAGGCGTCTGGAGGCGGGTAGTGAAACACATCGGTAACCGTTTTGTTGATAGCAGGAGGATCTTTCCGAAATTTGAAGTTAACAACAATATATTTCCCTCGGATGTTGTGGGTGGGCTCGTGAATTGTAATGCATTCGTCAAAATCACCAAATTGATAGGTATTCCCTTTAAGGATACCACTTGGTCCCCGGCTTGATGCATCCATCACTGTTAAAATTTAACGGTGTTTTGCAAAAAGGGTGTAAGCGACGAATTTTCCAAAATTGAGTTATGGGCAACTACCGTTGAGTTCGTCTCTTCAATTCCTACGGATTTTTCGCATTGTAACACCACATTGTGATGGGTGGGGGAAATAATTTAAAAAAAGGTGACAACCCCTAAAAATCAGGATTCGAGTTTAGTAAAAAAAGTGTGAGCGACAGAAATTTTGCAATACGGGTACCTACACCCGTTATTACACGTAAGTGACAACAAGAACCGCAAAAAGGGTGTAAGCGACGTGGATTCCGTAATAAAAAAGGGTGTACCTAAGCGACATCAATCCTCGGGATAGGAAAGAATGGTAATTTGGGGCTTACCCCGTTTTTGAAGACTCTTGAAAACGAGATAGGTACGCATAAAGGGTGTAACCCCCAAAACCATTTTTTACCTAGATACCTACGTTCTCCATGCACAGCAATTTCAGCGTCCTCCGGAATTCCTCCCTAAAATTGAGGGGCTCAATAAACATTTACGAATTTTTACGAAATTTACGAATTTACTATAGTCAGTGTCGCTTACCCCCTTTTTTGCACAACTCATCTCATTTAATTTCTTTTCATTTAATGAAAGTTTGTTCCTAAACGTTGTTTGTCAATATTTTGGTTTGCTTTATACTTAATTTGTGGGAGACCTGTGTATTGTAATAGTTGTAATAGTTTTACCCACTCTGCACAGCCCACAAGGTAAAATTGCGAAGATGTTGCTGATACACCCTTCCGTGTTCGGTGCACAGGCTGTCGTGATGGACTCCAGATGGGGCAAACGACTCCAAGCTGTGGCTGATGAGTGAGGGAACCCATGGAATAACTGGAATAATAATAATAATACAGAAAATCGCAACCAACTTTCCATTTGTTAAATAAGAGAGCAAATATGACATAGCATGAGGAAAGAAGTTATGCGGTGCCAAGAATCAACTGTAGTGAAAAAGTTTACTAATAATTAAAACCGAATTATTAGGTTTTGAAGAGATTTTCCTGAAACAGTGCAGCCTATGGTTTCCTACAGTCAAATTCTAATGTGTGATATCTATATATATAAAAATGACTGCCAAATCTGTTTGAGGACTCACTACTTAAAAACCAGTGGAGTGTTTGGCACCAAATTGTGTGAGAATGTTTGTGAAGCATTGTAGATGGGTTTTAAGAAGTTTCTACAAAATCGGTCGAGCCGTTAATGAGCTAATGAATTTTCAAAATCTGTCGGTATGTTTTCGCAGTTTAACCGTACTGAGTTCCATTTCATTGAGTTGGTGATGAGTCGTAGCGCTGGTGACAACTTGACGTAGGTAGTAGGTAAGTGACATTCTCACACAATTTGGTGCCAAACACTCCACTGGTTTTTAAGTAGTGAGTCCTCAAACAGATTTGACAGTCATTTTTATAGATATAGATTATATATTATATCGTTGCTTCTACAGCTGTAGAAGCAACACCTATGACCCGTTAGCGTCATCACGGGATATAACAAATCAAGATGGAGAAAGCCGCATCTTCTATCTCTAACCGTTGAAGATGGGACATGGGACACTTGGGAGGATCTGGAACACGGTATTAAACCAATTCCCCCCCCCCCCCCCTCCATGTAATCCACACTTGTGGGACACTTTAGGACAACAGAGATCACAGTGGAAAAAATATATAAATTGCAGTGATCAAGTTGGGACGGCATGAAACAGATTTCTATCTCAACTTTTTATTGATCACGCGTCATCACTGGATTCAACTGATCATGATGAAAAAAGTCAAAGTCAAAAGTTTTTTATTTTCTCCACTAGCTTCGGTGAGCTTTTTGGATGGGTTGTTCTGTTAGTTTGATTGCGATGGGATGTCTGCGTTGTTATGAGCAGTGAGAGTAGTGATACGATTATGTCTGAGATGTCTTCTTTTGAGTCTTGTCGCAAAACCTGGTGGAGCTGTGATTGCCGCGACGCATGGATTCATGTTTCCTTCGGCCTTCTCCACCAGTTTTGTGTATTGTGTAGTGATGGTCTCTTGAATTGTGGATAATTGGATGAAAAAAGCTGCATCTCTCTATCTCTAATGGTTGAGGATACATGGGACACTGTTGAGGCAATTATTCACAGTTATGTAAAGATAAACAGGAAAATCCATTTGTTCCGCTCCATCCACCCTTGCTTCATTGAAGGACGGAGAATGACCCAATGTTCAAGAGGATGACGGCAAAGACAATTACATTGGTGCATTATTCCGAGAATAATAAACCAAAATGGATATCATTTTCGGATTCAGCACGCTCAAAAACCCCTGGAATAGATAAAAAGATGCCTGCAACTTGGAGGACTGATGATTCGCAGATGAGATGCAGGTAGACGTGGCCGAGTTTTGAGGTCGCGGAGTCTGCTGGGTGGTGTCGGGGCTTACCTTGTACCTACGTAGCTGCGCTGCGATGCGCTGCGCCCCGTCAGTAGTGTGCGCTTACCTTTAAGGTAAGGTACTTTACCTTTAAGGTAAAGGTAAGCGCACACTACTGACGGGGCGCAGCGCATCGCACTGCATCGCAAAAATGTTGCTACGCACACTACTGACGGGGCGCAGCGCATCGGGCCGCATCGCAACGGAAAAGTGTCATTCCGTCCGTGTCATTAACCTGTGTCCTATCCTTTTTTTGGTTGCCCATCATGGATTCTTCCGACGAGGAACTCTTATTTTTTTCTATGTTGCTAGACGAGGAAAAGGCTCAAAAACAAAAAAAGAAACGTCGCATGTGGGTACACGAAATATGTATAAAAAGAGGTGTGTTTGGGGAGTTCCACTCATTATTTTCCGATCTTTTGGACGACGACAAAAAATTCTTTGGGTACTTCAGAATGTCGTACGAGAAGTACAACGTACTTCTCCAAATGTTGAGAGCAAGTATCGAAAAAACAAAAACATCTTTCCGTGAACCAATTGGCCCAGAGGAGCGACTGGCTGTCTGTTTGAGGTAAGGTTCTTCCCAGTTTTCATACTTTTCAACAATTTACTAGAATTAAATCATTTTATTGACGTATAAAATTAGAAAAAAACGTAATAGGATGAACATTGAACTTATTTATAATCACGGATGAATTCGGTGAGGGAGTTTGGAATACCCCCCTCCACTTGTAAAATGTGATACTGAATGTTATCCTCTGTCTGTAGTTGAGACGGTTCTGATTGAAATGCTTCATTTTCTGGCTGATGGGATAGTGGCTCATCACATCTTCTTCTCTTGGCTTCACCAACTTCTTCTTCAGCCTCAGTAACAATACGAAATACTTGTCGTTTAACTCGGAGCTGTACTTCTTCTGGAAATTGGGCCACTGTCTCTCCCTGATTAGTGAAAAAGTCCACAATAGGGTTCTTTGGTTTCGATGAACTGTACTTCTTTTCCAAATACTGCTTCAACAATGCAGTTGCTGAAGAATCTGCATCAGACGCGGTAACTGTGGTTTTAGGCTTTCTTCGAATGAAGTAGGACTGAGTGCTTCTCTCAGGAACTTGGTCTGTAGAGCAACCTGGGTGGGAAAAGTCAGAGGCCCGGCCAGGCGAGCTTGAAGCCTGGGAAGGAGAGTTTGAAACCAGGGCAGATCCACTTGCTGAATCGTTTTCCTCGACAGGTGAATCTGGGGCTGGGAAGTTCGATTGTGTTTCAGTATCAGACTCTAAATACGGTGTTAGGAAGGACAGAATTTTATCATATTTAGGCGTCTTCATGCTTTTAGCTGCTTGCCCACTTTTTGTGATCCTTAGTTTTTTCGCTCGTCGGTAGTTATCTCGAATCCTCCTCCACCTTTCTTTACACTCCTGACCTAAAAAGATAACACCAATTTCATTTACGTAAAAAGAAAAAAAAGAATAATAATAAATAAATAAATAAGAAAGTTATTACAATGAAATAGTATCAACAAATTTTGTCATGGTGCAATAGAAGGAGGTACCTACAGAACAAGATTAATGAATAATAATAATAAATCATTAGGAAAGCACTCAGCGCAAGCAAAGAATAATTTCATTCTTTTTTTTTGTTCTAGATTTTTGGCAACTGGAAATTCGTTCAGATCATTAGCCTACACCTTTCGCATGGGTGAATCAACGGTGAGAAATATCGTCTACGAAACATGCGCTGCTATATTCAAAATACTTTCACCGATCGTGATGCCTATACCAACGGAGACCCGATGGAGAGAGATAGAAGAACGTTTCAAAATAAGGTGGAATTTCCCTCACTGCATCGGGGCACTGGATGGAAAACACGTACTAATCGAAGCTCCGCCCAATAGCGGTTCACTATACTATTGCTACAAAAAAGTTTTCTCTATCGTCTTGCTGGCCTTAGTTGATGCTGATTATCGTTTTACGATCATAGATGTTGGTGGACTGGGGAAGAATTCAGACACAAATATTTTCAAGAACTCGAATTTTGGGAAAGCAATGAAAGAGGGGTCGTTGAATATTCCGGCAGATGAATGCATTCCATTGACGAATTTCAGAATGCCTTATGTTATTGTAGGAGATGAGGCTTTTCCTTTGAGCAGGAATTTAATGAGACCCTACCCAGGCAATCAGCTGAATAACGACGAAAAGAAGGTTTTCAACTACAGGCTTAGCCGAGCAAGACGGGTCAGCGAAAATGCATTCGGTTTGCTGGTTCGCAGATTTAGAATTTACGAGAGACCTATGTCAATGATTCCTCCACATGTTAATGCAGTCATCTTAGCTACTTGCTGCTTGCACAATTTTTTGACAAATGACAGTTCACATTTGCTTGAGGACAACGAAGATCCAACTCTGCCTACACTTTCCAGCGAAGTATTCCAAAATTTACGAAACTTCGGTTGTAACGCTGCTGAGGAAGCTCGCGTGGTTCGAGAAAACTTCACGAAATACTTCGCGTCCCGAAACGGCGAAGTTCCCTGGCAGTGGGACGCAATCAACAAAGGAAAACAGAACAGAATCTGATAACATTGTGCAATTTTGTCTAAGCAGCACCATTCTTATTACATAATAAAACTATGATTTATTAACCTGGTCTTTGTACGGCGGCTCCTATTTCATCCCAAATATTATTTCTCCGTGATTTGTCATCATAATGAGGGTCTTGCAAGTCGTACAGCTCTTTGTAATTTTCTACTAGAGAAATGAGCAATTCCTCATCCATCACGTGAAGAATGTACTAAAGAACATGCAACCAAATTAGTAAGCCAAGCACAGGTATTTAGATTGCAAAATCACCGTTATCTAGTCATACAATTAATTACTTAAAGGTAAAATCTCACCTTTCACCTGTTGCATTGAAGAGGAATCCGTCTGTTTGTTGTTGTTGATGCGCACACTACTGTCGGGGCGGGCCGGGTCGCAGCGGACCGGCGGAAAAATACGCCTGGAGAGCGATGTCTTGATGCACTCCGCCCCGACGCGCTCCGCCCCGGCAGTAGTGTGCGTTCCCCCATTTAAATGCCACTGAACTAAACCGTGCACTTTTTCCGACCCGATGCGATGCGCTGCGCCCCGTCAGTAGTGTGCGCGTACCTTAAAGGATGTCATTGTCATTAACAACGCCTTAATACCGCCTTTAAGAACAGCTGCTAAAGACGGTATTAAGGCTTGATAATGACATCGTCTGGCGGAATCTTAATACACCTATTACCCCATTGCTAATGAGAATTAGCATACACATAATTCATCTTCAGAAGAATGTATGCAGATTATAGTAGCTCTTTTTAAGGCTAAATGATCCCCAGCCTTGGTGAGATGTTTTTTCAACAGATCGCTGCACCTATGGGGTCAAAATTTGACCCCTTAAATTGACTAAGTACCTACCTGTGCTTAGATGACTACACTTAGACGGCTGCGATTTTTTTCCATTTTTCTATCTGATTAATCAGACGTAATTACGTCTTAGGATACCCATATTATTGGCTACAATACAAGGCGACCAACTTCTAAAAAAAAAAAAAAAAAAAAAAAACCCACAGGGTACTGCTTATAGCCTTTGGCTAAAATTCAAGAAACATGGAACATGCTTTGCCTAGTAATTACTACGTTAACGTTGCCAAGCAGAGAGAAATCGACAAAAAATCCGGAAGCTAAGGTAGGTACGTTTTCCTGTGGACGGTCACATGTTAGTAAACAATTATGAAACCACGGTAAAAGTGAAACTTTTTTCCCACTAGTCTCTCCGGCTCGCTTCGCTCGCTCCCCTAGTGGGGTACGTAGCATCGATGGACTGGATTTTTATGTCTAGTCCCCCCCCCCCCCATTTCCTACTCGTTCACCTACCCTTGTATCTCTACCCACGGCTTCATTTTGGCGTTTTCTCAAATTGATTTCTAACGTGGCAACTGATAACAACAAAACAAGCGGCATTGTTTACTGCATCCATTAATAACATCAATAAATATAAAATGGGACATAATGACAAAGAACAAGTACGAAAGAAATGCGTGATAAATCGAGAGCTTTCCAACGAATGGTGAACGATTTTTGTACGATTATAACTGGCGAAGATGAAGTTCCGTAGCAACGAATCGGTTGTAAGCGAAAATCAACGGTAGCGTGACGTTACAAGAAACGACACACAGACCAAAAAATTTGGGACGATGTAATAAAAGTTTCACTTTTAAAATGATTTGATGTCATGCGCAAAACTCAGCTTTCCGTACAGCTACACTCAAATTGGAGAAATGTACCTTGTCTAATAAATTCAGAGCTTTCCAACGAGTGGTGAACGATTTCTGTCCGATGAAAACTAAAGAAGTTTCATTCCCCCAGCAACGGCTCCGTTGTAAGCGGAAATCATTAGAAAATTTCGTCACCTATCCGCGTCACCCATCCACGTAACGTTTATCGGTTAGTTAGTCCAAGGCTAAAGCATGTTCCATGCTAAAATACGCTGCCAAGTGGTACATGGCCCATAGGTTCCTCGGATATTGTATGAAATGTTGAAGGAAATTTTTCATAAATAGGGCACAAGTTATGGCTGTTAGCTCACTCGAGCAAGATTTTAGCTCTCTCCCCCCCCCCCCCCCCCCCCAATTGAGCTAGATTTTAGCTCACTCAGCTGACCAGGAGAATACCCGTAATTTCAATCGTCTCTTGTACTCCCATAAGGTCTCCTTCTCAAATTTCAACTTCCAAGGGTGAACCGGAGAGATTTTAGCAGATTTGGAACATTTTAACATTAGGTACCTGGGTCATTTCAAAATTTGGGGTTATTTTGAGCTCGACCGTTTTCCTAAATTAATGTTTCAGTTTTTGCATTTTTTTCTCCCTTAAACCTCCTTTGTATGGACCCCTGAGGCAGATCCTGAAGTGGGCGCAAACTTTATCAAGTGTTGAAGTCGTGAGAGTAGGTTAATATTTTCTCCATCCCTACAACCACCTCACTCATCAGGGTAAGTGTTTAATTACAAATAATGGAACTCAAATTACGATTATGAATGACATAGTGTTGTGTATTTTTTCTAATGTTCAGAATCACTGATGTTGAGGCTTGGAGAGAGTGATAAACTTCCAAATCTCTCTCCCTACAAACCAGCCTCTTCAGAGAAGTTGTAGGTAGAGAGGTTTTAGGGAGAGAGATTTGGAAGGTTATCACTCTCTACCAGCCTCAACATCAGTGATTCTGAACATTAGAAAAAATACACAGCACTATGTCGTTCATAATCGTAATTTGAGTTCCATTATATGTAATTAAACACTAACCCTGATGAGTGAGATGGTTGTAGGGATGGAGAAAGTATTAACCTACTCTCACAACTTCAACACTTCACAACATCATCCAAGCAACTGAAAGCTTGGAAGTGCGACAAACTCCAGTAGTTTCGGAAGCAACCTTGCAGCAGTGTTTCCTTTCGTTTCTCACAACACAAAATATTCGTTTTCTGGGAGTGAGCAGGCAGTTCAAAAAAAATGTAGGGAGAGAGAATAAAACCTGGTGACAGACGGAAAACAGCAAAAGCCCTTCCAAATCATGGAATTTTCAATAGTTTTTTAAATTTATTTTGAAAGGGAAAGCAACCTGGACCACTAATATTTTTTATTTCAATTAAAACATGAATAGAGAGTTCTTTAAAAAATGTTCAAAGTTCCCAACCTACATTTGTGACAGGTGTAGGGAGAGAGAATTGGGGTCTAAAATGATTTTTGATTTCTGAGCTTATTGATTATTGAAATTTATGCAAGGTGATCTACCTAGACTCCAACCTGCTACATCTCTCCAAAAAAAATTCCGAATTTCCAAGACAAATAGAGTGCTCACAAAAGCTGTGTGACAGTAAATAACCCCAAATTTTGAAATGACCCACCTACATATAGTGGTAGTGCGGTACTGCTTCGAGTTCGATTGCTGTGAACGACACTGCACCTCATTCTTTGGATCCTAACCCCTTGGAATTTTGACTCGAGATTTTTAAACAAGCCATCAATTGAATTGAATAGAAGAGCGCAACCTTTCTGTTACTACGAAACCAAAACCGTACCTAACTAAGAATTCGTAACTTGACAAACTAGGTAGGTATCTAACGACCAAACTATGTCGTCGGGATCGGACGAATCGTCGACGACGGAGGTGATTTTGATAGCCTATAACCACCCCCAGAACTCGCTGATCACAATGAGACAGACGACGTGTCTAATTGTGATCAGCGAGTTCTGGGGGTGGGAGACCACCCTCATGAAAATCTGTTCAGCCGTTCGGGCGTGATGCTGTGATACACAAAAAAACATGTCGAAGAGATGAGCGCACCTTTCCATTTTTTGAGGGAAAAGCTAAAAATCGATGGCTGCGTTTACAAACAAACCATCCTAACAACCAACTTCTTCCATGTTGCTGAGGATGACCCGAATCACCATTTTGCGCCCACGCAACGTGTTCCGCTGATTCAATCCTCATAGGTATAATGTATTTGAACCCGTTTTTTTTTTTTTTAAAGGGGCTATGTGACGTTTTTGGCCGATTCAAAAACTCCGGGAAAATGCAAAAAACTGTCTAATTCTATCATTACTGTCAAAATCTCCAATTATAGTTTGTATTCCTATACAGCTAGCTTTTACACATTTTTACACAAATTTTCAGATTTTTTTTGAGTGGGGAAGTGTATCAAATTGCAATTTGAAAATCGGTTACATAGCCCCTTTTAAAAAAATCAATTTTTCAGGATTGAAATAATTCCCACAAACAGCTTTGTTTATCGAATGAAAATATTTCGATTAATAAACTCCTTTTCCGATACTTATGAAAGGTATACCTAATGATAAGAACTTTTTGTTAATGGAAAATCGGGAAAAATGAAAAACTTCCTAAACCGATTTCCTGTACAAGCCTTTCATCAGTCGCTCATGAGCGTTAAATGAATTTAACAACAAGGTAAAATCCTTCAAAACCTCACCCCCTCCACTCCTTAATCCCTCTAAAAGCCTCGGACAGGTCTGGGGCCCCCACAAATCGATTCTACTCCCGAAAACGACACCTCACTCGAGCTCCTGGCCCAAACCTGTCAAAACCCGCACCAGTTGTAGCTCAATAAAAGCCTTACCCGGCATCCAAGGGTGGTTGGACTGGTCTAGAATCCCTCTGAACCGTTTATACCCAAAAAATGCTGCAAAAACGACATCTTACTCGACCCCCTGGGAAATCCATCAAAGTTACTACTGAAGTTGCTTCAACTGTTGATTCCTGGGTTGCCTCATCCAGACTCACTTTTAAGAGTCTTTCAATTTTATTAAATAAATTTCAGGCTAAATTTTAGCATCTCCACAACCCTGAAACTCCACGGTGATGACATAGAGAGGCAGCAAGTTGTCATTTGAAAGGGGTTATGTGGCGCACATAGCCCCTTTCAAAGGACATCGGAAATTTCAACCCGGGTTTTCTCTAGGAAGGGTCAATGTTACGAGACTCCTTTCAATGGCAATCGATGTAACCATGTATGAAGACTCCAGTCATTTTCTGATCAGAAAATGATAAAAAGTGAAAATGGCCAAAAACGTCACATAGCCCCTTTCAAAAAAAAGCGGATTCATTTGGAACCTCAAGTGGCCGTACCCAGACAATCCCTGAAAATTTGACTAAAATCGGATCAACATTGTGGAAGTTATGGCTGTAAGTAACAAGGAATCACACGTTTGCGCCTGCGGACAGAGTTCCGCTGATTCAATCGTGATGATACTGATGGGGGACCATCTAGGGCTATACCCACACAATTCCTGAAAATTTGATTGAAATCCGATCAAAATTGTGGAAGTTATGGTGGGTGTGGCAAGGAAATGCGGACAGACAGACAGACCGACAGACACCAAATTTGTTCAGGAGGCTCTGAAACGCAAAACGTGAGTGGAAATTTTGATTTTGGAGAACAAAAATTTTTTTTTCATTTCGAAAGTGAAAACAATGAATTTGCTTCCTCTGCCTTGCAGACTCGGAAGCAAAAAAAAAAAAAAAAAAAAAAAAACGCGCCCAGCATGATGTACCTATGTAGGTATATTAGGGTGGCAATAAAAAATGAAAATTGGAAATGTATACGGGGGTAGCCCCCCCCCCCCCCCCAATGGTGCAAATAGGCTAAAAAATGAGATTGGTGAAGTTTCCCCTTAACACTGCCTCACAGCCTCTGAAGTTTGAGAAAACTGAGATTTTTCGCAAAAGGTTTTTGTTTTTCCTTCATAACTCGGAAACGCTTTGTTGTAGAGACTTGGATGAGCTCTCAGTTTGTAGATAATTTAGTTGCCTTTAACGTTTATCCGAACCATATTTTTGATAAAACCAATAGGTTTTTTTGTTATGAACCATTTTCCACCTCAGGACGTGGTATTTTTTAGCAAAATTTAATGTGGGTTTTCAGTCACACCCCAGAAAACACCACGCCACTCAGTTTAAACCTCCTATAATGTAATCTGATTTTGCTTTTCATGTGTAAAGTCACATTTGGAACTGTAGGGAGGGGAAAACACGTACACGTTGAAGGGTGGGGGGGGGGGGGGGGTGGGGGGGCTGACTTTGGATATTTCCAGCCCCGACCCAACCTACGAAGAAAACACCTACGTAAAAATCTGTATTTTTTTTTTTTTTTAGAAAAAAACTGCACAATATGGTAAAACAAGTTGTTGGGTCTGAGGCCATGCGGGATACGGTCGGGGATTGGCTGGCTTAGCCAACAGGGAGTGGCCCCCTAGTTTTTTTAAATTAAAGCCAATGAAATTACCTACAAGTTCATCTCCGAGAGGTTTTGGCATAGAACAACAGTTGTTCTATGCCAAAACCTCTCGGAGATGAACTAGTAGGCAATTTCATTGGCTTTAATTTAAAAAAAACCTACGAACCTGGTAACGTTTCGAGCAGAGCTGTGGCCAAATGAGTTACCAAAAAAATTCCAATCTTTGAGGGGCTGTATCTCGGAGGCACAATGTAAGTGCCCTCCCGACCTTGGCCCCCGATATCAACAACACGCACAGGATCGAATGTGATATCCTACAACAGGCGATTGGTAATGCAGTTATTAGTTGACCGAGGGGTCAAAATATGGAGGGATGGTGTTTTTTCGCGACAATTTCAAATTTAGCTTTCATAAGGAGCTCGCGGGTGATCTGAAACGATGGAAGTGTGTTACGAAAAATTGCAAAGCGTTCCTCAAAACAGTGGACAATGACGTCGTTGAGGCAAAGGATGAACACAACCACGAAAGTTCTGCAGATCTATCTCAGTGCTTATTCAGGCGAGCAGTCAAGAGAATGAATATCCCACAAGTATCAGCATACTGTCGAAAATCTAAAAAAAAATGACCGTTTTATTACCTGACTTGTATTGTACCTATATACATGTACCCGAGACTAGGTCGATTGATTGACCTTACGATATGACTAAATTTGGGGAAAAAGAGGGGAAGAAATTAAACGCCGTGCAATGGTACCTACCTACCTTGTTTTTATTACAACCCTGGGAGGATACTTACACTTGGAGGAGAAGTCACGGGAGGGTACTTACATCGGGACGAGAAGGTCACGGGAGGGTACTTACATGTTTTTTCCTCAGCGGGAGGGCACTTACAAAGTCCCATCTCGGAAACGAAAAATCGAACTGAGCTCGGTTTGAGCTCAAAATGTCGCAAATTTAATCTACTATTGGTGGTCTCTTCGAAAAACCGCTTACTGAGCTATTAGTACCTACTTATTGAGCTATCATTAAAAAAAAAAAAAAGTGCAAAAACATCGGGGTTTTCGGCTACCCCGCCGCTACTACACGTTTTTCATAGGTACTCGTAAATCTGGATTCTTACTCCCAGCAGAGGTCCTAACAACATAGTATGTTTTTAATAGGTATTATTAAAAAATGGCTAATACCTAGGATGCTAATGCTCCAGCCAATGTAAAGTTCTACTGGGCGTAGGACTTTTCTCCCAAAATCAGGACAGTCCTGATTTTGGGAGAAATGTCCTGGGTCCTGCCCAAAGAGCTATAATTTTAAAATAAAATCTTAATAATAATGAACAATCGGAGAAAAATCTTCACGGTCAACTAAATCGTCTCAACACCAAAATAAAATACTATGATGATTTCCAGCCAACTCCACTAGCCAGGACACAACCTTTTCAAGGATAATATAATATTATTATGTTTTTGTAATTAAGAAAAATTGTTTTACTATTAGTTCTATGCGTAACTATTTGAATTTTTCATGTCTATGCCCCTTTTTAGAACCTAGGTCCAATTTATTTCAAATTTGGCAACCCTGGTACCTACTTGAGTACTTATGCTTCCCCAGACGCAACTCACATAGGTACCTACCTATTTGGTCGTTAAATATCGGAAACTCCTGAGCTCCGACGATGCTTGCGCAGATGAGACACAACGTCACTAAGGACATTTCGAATAGAAATAATGTGTTGGATCAGCACAACACGACTGAACTCACTGCCGTGATCATGATGGGTCCACTTTTTTCACTGGTTGTCACCCGCTTCTTGGTTGTGGAGTGGGGTATTTAATCACTCAATCTTCTTTCGCAATATGCAGATGATGATCCGAAAAACCGAAGCCTACAACTATATCGTCGACAATATGTTCGAAGTAATTCAAGGCGTAGAATGAATTTATGGCCGTCCAGATAGGTATGTCCGACTTCTCAACTACAATATGGGCCATTCTCCCAGAAAACGACATTTTCAAAATTGAAAAAAAAAAAAAAAAAACAAAACAAAAAACTCCAAACTGTTAGAAAAAAGGTACATTCAGGTTACCATCACTAATGATTATTCATGCCTATCAAATCACGAATAAAATCCAATTTTGAAGGAAAAAAAAAAAAAAAAAAAAAATACACTGCCAAGTGGTAAAATTTACTAGCCTTTTAATGGCTCATAGCTTCCTCGCATATTGTATGAAATGTAGGTTCAAAATGAACGTAGTTGTGACTGTAACAAGAAAATTACGTTCGCGCATCGCGATTGCACCACAGATGCAATCGTGATGAATCTGACTGGGGACCATCTAGGGCTAACCCACACTATTCCTGATAATTGGATTGAAATCCGATCAAAATTGTGGGAGTTAAGGCTGTGGAAAGGAAATTACGTTCGCGCATGCGCTGAGCGTACCGCTGATTCAATCGTAATGAAACTGACAGAGGACCATCTAGGGCTATACCCACAAAATTCCTGAAAATTTGATTGAAATCCGATCAAAATTGTGGGAGTTAGTGCTGTGGCAAGGAAATTACGTTCGCGCATGCGCTGAGCGTACCGCTAATTCAATCGTGATGAAACTGATAGGGGACCATCTTGGGCTATACTCACACAATTCCTGAAAATTTGTTTAAAATCCGATCAAAATTGTGGAAGCTATGGGTGTGGCAAGGATATGCGGACAGACAGACAGACCGACAGACAGACAGACAGACCGACAGACAGACAGACCGACAGACAGACAACCAGACAGACAGACCGACAGACACGGAACCTAATTTGTTCAGGAGGCTCTGAAACGCAAAACGTGAGTGGAAATTTTGATTTTGGAGAACAACATTTTTTCATATCGAAAGTGAAAGCAATGCTTCTCGGAAGCAAAATGAAAACGTTCAGGACGGAGGATGACGCGATGGCGATTTCGTCTTCTGCTTTCATATATCTAGCTTTCACCTATGTTGAAATTAAAACTAAATGAACGCATTAGTGCTTGACAACACTAATAATTTATTGAAAGGAAAGATAAGATCAGAGATGAGGTCAAATAAGGTGTGGTTGTCCAAGTAATTTTGGACGCAAAATCCGTTTTTCGAGGTCCCACATCTTACCAAACTCTCACAGAAAAAAAGGTTAAAAAAAAGGAAAAAGTAGTGGTTTTTTTTGTGTGTTACCTAACCAATTGGTTTTCACAAGTGGGGCAGGAGCCGACTCCGCACTGTACTTAGATAAGCTTTAGAAATTCTTGCTCCAGAGAATGGATTCACATAAACTTGCGTTCAGAGGTGAATTGTCTGCCGGACAAGACAGGTATTAAAACACGTGATTGACTTTTGGTCAAACATTGGTGTTCGGCCCCGGATTTGAACTAGGCTGATCGGAACATTAACAACGAAGATACGAATAGTTGCACGGATTTGCGCGCGACAAAAATTTGTGTTTTCACCCCCCCCCCCCCCCCCCCCTATTCGAAGTTAAACGGTCCACAGAGACCGTAGAAAAAATCGCCGTATTTTTATCGCTTACTACTGTTTCGGAGGAGAAGGCTTGTGACATACCCACATACTCAGCCAGCCAGCCGCAGAGACGGTGAGAATTAGTGGTATAGGATAGATAGATAGATAGATAACGATTCTTCTTTTTGTTTTTCCGGAGAGTGAACGTTTTATTTCCTCGTCAGCGGATCCATTGTGTGGTCCAAATGGCAGGTTCCGGCTACCTCATAGTAGTGAACAACCACAAACGGTTGGCAATCATGATTGTTCGTAGACCTTGCAAACATATCTCGAAGGTCTATAAAACCATCAGTTCACCAAGTTCAGTAATGGCGGATTGAACTCATTGAACCCCCTGAAAATGCGACCTACGGTGTTTCTTTCGGGAAAGTCCTTTCTGTAAAATGACCATTGCAGGTTTACCGTCGGACCCCGTGAATTTCCGACGACGTCCCCGGCGCCCGAACCCGACGACCTTCCTGGATGCCTTCAATATGACCGGACACCGCCATGGATAAGGCAACTAGGGGTGACGATTCGGTGTCGTCCAGCCCCCTGTCGTCCTGCCTCAGGAATCGCCACAAAAACCGTCAGAACCTCCAAAACCGGAGTGTCTCTTTTCCCGAAGACGAGACCCGGATCGTCACTGGATACCTGGAACCTGTTAATCCCTGGTTGTACGGTAAGAATTGCCCCTCTCTCGTAGTATGGGAATTTCGCAACTCTTCGTTGTTTTTATGTGTGCGAACAACTGTGCAATTTCTTTGTTACGACGATGATTTCGGCTGAGGTCATCTGTCGTTTTCACATTCCCAGTCATGAGATTCTCATAATCTCATCGTTAACTACCATTTGACACTTCAAATTCTCAATTTCAGCTGTCCTAGTTCAGCTCAAAAAGAATAAAAATTACCCCTCTGGAATTTATATCCTTTTAGTCTGCTTGAATGTGTAGTCTATTATAGTACTGGCATGTTCCTTAATTTAATCTCGTGAACGAATCGCGAGCCCCCGCTGGTTGATAAGGTACTATTTAGGTCACGCAGTTGGGCTTCCGTGACTGAACATCTTTTCCCTATTGGAGCTTTACGACTGTTATAAGGCTTGGAAGAGGAGCGATTTTATATCGGTATTAAATTGGGGGGAAAAGTGGTTTGGTTTAGTCGCCCCGCATAGGTACCTACCTATTTGGTGACTGTATTCATTTATCGATGCTGTCACTTTAATTTTGTTAGGTATGTTTTGTCATTCGGTGTAAATAACCCATTCGGGCTACCTACGCTCGAATTTAATTTTCTTCAAAGGCAAGCAAATCCAAACAAAACTGGATTACGATGCTTCTTTGATCCTCGGTGCCCGCCAACGTGATTTCTATGATCCAGGCAGTTGAAAGAGGGTGGGAAAGGATGGAAAAACTAATTAGATGGGCACCCCTACGCTATCTAATTAGTTTTTCCAACTTGGGGGTGCCTTGTCCAGATATATTTAGCATTCACCGAACATGAACTTTGGCCAGGAACGTTTTCTCGCCAATAAAACGTCCTGACGAGCCGTCAGTGACGGCTCAAACTTCGCTCGTTCAGCGCATTGATGGGAAGAATCCTGGGAATTTATTTTTGGGGAATATTTCCAGAAATATTCCCTACCGGTAATTTATACTCGAATTGATGCTTTTCTCATTACAAATGATTTAATAGCCCATTTTTAAGGGGTATATTTTTACAACAATTTTTAAAAGGATTTAAAAAAGCAATTTTGAAGGATTTAAAAGAAAAGATCGGCCAAGATTTAAAGCAGCAAATTAAGCGAAACTTCAAATTTTTATAATAATTATAATTTTTAATTTTTTTAAAAATGTTAAAGCAAGATTTTAAGCAAACATTTGAGCTAGATTTAAAGCAAGGATCGGCCAACAATCAAAAACTAAGGTAGGGGAGACTAGAGATGTTTGACCCTCCTAGGACTACTTTTGGCGGGATTCCCGCTATCATTCTTATCAATGAAGTTATAGTTATTCCTAATATTCGGGCTCCCGATTGTTACAGTCTGAGGATTTCAAGTTCCAGGTAGGTATTTTCTTAGGTTTCAAGCTTTCTATTCGTATTAGATAGTTTGGAGTTTCTCGTATAATAAACGAGTATATATTATATACGGCAGCAATCGTAATAATATGTTGCACTGTCAGGTAGGGATGTTTCACCACGAAGTTATTGCTTTGCAAAACGAGCCCGTGAAAGCCCCATAGATTCCCACGGTGAAATCGGATCGTTCTGGGACCCCAAAAGTGGATTCTACGTCTAAAAATACACCGAAAACGACACCTAACTCGACCCCATGGCCAAAAACCTTCTAAAATCCCTCCCGTAGCCCCATAACGCCCCACAGGTTGGGGCGATCGGGCTGAACTAGATGGTAAACCGCGTATTATGCAAACATTTCAGATTAAAAAAAAATCCTACTGTCGTAAAACGGCTCGGACGGCTGACGCACATTTGTTTTTGGAATTGTCGTGTCCTGAAACAGATGATGTAAAATTTTGAGGCCGATTAGAATTTTCGACCTCCGTCGCGATTACATAGGTGTATTATTCCAAGAATAATAAACCAAAACTAATTTACAGCAGTACAGTCCCGCACTTTCATCTCCTTTGCCCTTGTATTTTCTTCAAAGTTCTGTATTTAGGTAAAATTTTAGGTATTGTATTTTACGTGTGCGTAAATTTATAAATTGTGATGAAGCACAAGTTATAGGTGAGTTTTCTTGAATTTAGTACCTAACGTAAGGGATGCATGACCCATTATCCAAGAAACGGTGCGTTAAACATCCCTATGGTGGGGTCAAACCTCCCTAACTCTAGGGATGTTTGACCTTTTTAGCAAAGTGTGAAAACAAAACGTTGTTAAGGAGACCCTTTACCGTTTGTAATGAATTTTTTTGTTCCTAAGTGTGTGTCAGTATTCTGTGTACTACGTATTCGGACGCCGTTTGAGCCCACTAAATGACTCTTGACTGAAATATCTGGGGAAAACTGAAGGGTGGGTCAAACATCCCTAGTCTCCCCTACAGCCAATCAATCAGAAAGATTTTCAAAACAGGAAAAAATCATTTATTGAATCAGTGACATTGATTCATACATTGTACCTATGAAAAGAAAAGAAATTCCCTGATTTTATATATTTGTATTTTGGGAAATACATATTACGTATAGATTCCGCCCCAGGAATATGCCTGGTGCCCAGAATATGAACTGGTTCAGCAACATCATTCAAAATACATATTCTTGTAGAGGGTTTAAAAGGGAATTTTGAGATCGATTTTAAAATACTGCATGAGTTTACTTTTAGGATCACTTTGGGTCTCTCTTCAATCTATCGTACTTCCGAAATGATGGAAAATTGACTTGTAAAAATTCCGTATAACTGATAACGGCCTGGATGTTTTTTTTTTTTTTTTTATTATTCTTGGAATAATACACAGGTGTATTATAGGTCTATGTTTTCGCGACGGGGGTCGACGACTCCGATCGGCCTCAAAATTTTTGTAGGAATTTAAAAAAAATCTGAAATGTTGTCAAAATACTTGGTTTGCCATCTAGTTGTGCCCGCAAGGTTTTCAGTCCGATCGCCCAAACCCGTGGGGCGCTATGGGGCTAAAATGGGGCTATCGGAGGGGTTTTTGAAGGCTTTTAGCTATCGCTTTTAGCTAGGTGTCGTTTTCGAAGTATTTTTGGACGTAGAATCCATTTTCGGGGGTCCCGGAACGATTCGATTTCACTGTGGCGATCTATAGGGCTTTCATGGGGCTGAAAATGAGATTTTTGAAGGATCCCAG
The DNA here is from genome assembly GCA_955831195.1 of Pilophorus perplexus. Lineage (NCBI taxonomy): Eukaryota > Metazoa > Arthropoda > Insecta > Hemiptera > Miridae > Pilophorus > Pilophorus perplexus. The sequence continues at coordinate 18,624,822 of OY037012.1, forward strand.
GAAGTTAAATATTTTTCGAGTAAAAAATAAAGAATTGTTGGGGAAAAAAAATTTAAATCCAAAAAAAAAAAATTTCCCCCCAAATATTTTCTATTGACACAGAAATAATTTTTGCACAAGTAACCTATATCGAAGAATAATAAACCCTTGTGTAAAATTTGGATCGGTTTTTTTTTTTTTTTTTCAAACCGCGAAGAGCGCATTTTGACGCTTGAACGAGGCTTGTTGACCACCTTCTGATTTTTTACGTCGTGAAATTGTCAATTCGTCCTCCGCGACGGCAGAAGCCAGTCGGACGAAAATTCAGGGTGAAATTCCCTTGTTTCGTTTCGTTTCGTTTCGTTTTTTGTCAATTCGTCCTCTTCGAAAGGTAAATAGCTACGACTTGTAAATATAATAAGAATGTTGCCACCTGAGAATGAATTCAGTCGCGTCCTCGCCTGCCAATTTGTTTCCCAGTCATGTCCGAAGTGACAAGGTCTGAACTTGGGCTTCACTTTCCTCGGGTTGGCCATCACTTCAACCTTCCTTCGATCATTGTAGCTTACATGCCACTGTAAGGATAAGGGACTTGCTGTTTGTCCTACATAAATTCGCCTCCAGCCCCACAATTTTTTTCGATATACCTAATGAAAAAGTGATTTTTTTTTTGGCAGGGGGATTAAATACAACGTGGGATATTATAGAAAAATATATATCCCCTTGGAGCTCCGTCAATTCATTCAAAGGCTCAAAAGCTTTGAATTATATCGTTTGAAAAAAGAGAATTGTTGAAAGCTTTTATTGTTGCTATCGTGGTTAATAACCACTGGTTATACAATCTCTCGTCTTGTTGAGTGGCATCGAGACAATGACTCTCACCTATTCTTGATCCCTCCCCCCTTCTATATTCAAAAGCCATTTTATTCGAGTGGAATTGACTCGGGACCTCAGATATCATCTGGCCAATAAAAGTGTTGATTTATTTGTTTCTGTTTTCACACCTTTTTTTTTTTTTCAGCGGAGTCGACAACCAAAGAAGCGGTGCTATCAAACTACATCAGGTCATGTGAGAAACATGGTGTCCACCCTGTGCGCTCGGTGGTGGTGCAGCTAGAGGTGGGTACATTTTTCACTGTGACGCCTGAGGTTAATCAACACTCCCGTCACTGTCCTTGTTGTGAGAATGTGATCTTAATATCAACTATCTCCTACTTGGGGGTCTTTTCATTTGGTAAATCTCACTAGGGGTACTTGTGGTCCTCATTGCTCATCAAATCACCGTAAATTGAAAGAGTGGTGAAGAGAGAGTTTAGGGGATGAGTCGACCGTCAGAGTCTGCGCGGTTACCTGCTTTCGACGACCATTTCGAACATTCGATGGCCTTGGTCTGTGATAATTGGCATGTAAGCAACCGTGGACAGTGATGGAGCGCATAATAGGACCATAGTGATTATTGCAATCTTCTAATCTACATGACAATTTCTCCAGGGCCTGCCTTATGACGAGAGCAATGAAAGATTCGACTGCCTGGACCTCCGCTTCGAAACGCTGCAGTTGGGAAGCTGCGAAGCGTTGGAAGAGGTGTTCAAACGGGTTCAGTTTGAAAAGTTAAACGTCGAGAACACAGGGCTAGACGATGAGGTAGTTCAGTCATGATCAATTTCAATTATCCCAATCTGGTGAACTAGATGATCGAATGTTCGTACAATTATTTTTACAGGCTTCCGTGGCTTTGTTCGACATGATAGAGTATTATGAAGCGGCAACATCTCTTAACATTTCGAATAACACCAATATCGGAACTCAGGGATGGCAGGCCTGTTCCCGAATGCTCAAGCGTGTAAGTGCCTCATTTATTAATATTTTTTTGTCGAATAACATTTTCACCTTAGCCTTTACGAATAGAAAAGCCAAGGAATTAATCCACTAACTCATTTTTTTTAATCAACTTATTAATTTTTTCTCGCTGGTTTTGGCCGGCCAGACGAAATGCCTTGAGCAGCTGGAATGCCGAAACACTCCATTGGACGAGACGCTTATACCACTTCTGAGTCGGGCGTTACGGGTTGGAACTCAGCTGCAGGTTCTCAAATTGGAAAAGTGTTGCCTCTCTGGGCGTCCCATCGTTATCCTAGGTAAAAACACTACCTCTAATGTGTATCTTGAATTGGGAGGATGAACCGTTTCCTCTTACTCGCTCGATTGGATTTGGCATTTCCTTAATGGTTACGTGCTCTTCTTTGATAGCTGCCGCTTTGAAGCTGAACACTACGCTGAAGGAATTGTACCTCGCTGAAAATAATTTCACGTCTATTGATGCTATTCAACTATCTGGCCTCCTTAAATGCAATGTGACCCTTCAACTTCTGGATTTAAGGTAAGGAAATAGCAATAGATGCACTGGTAGTTCCCTCGGTGTGTAGGTGGCTTTCTTGAGACATAAGGTTATTTGAGTCTCTATCGATCATCGGGGACGCTAAGAAGAATAAGAAGTTGGGGAGTTAACAGTGACGACTCGGACGTCGGCCATAATAATGCTACTGAAGTTCTATGATCCGGGGACTGACGTTGGGCACCCAGCTATTACTTCGGCACCCAAGTTACGCTGGGCACCCTCGTCTTCAACACCTAATTTTTCCTTCCCACTTTAACAGACTTAGGACTGTCTCCAGGAGGTGCGGTTACAAATTTGGTGTTGTTGCCTTCCAAAGTAGGAATTTGTCTAGTACGTACCTAGTAAAGAGGTTCCTTCTTCCAGAGGAGGAAGTCATCAAAAGGAATAATTTGATAATAAATATTCGTCTTACAACAGTATGCGTTGATGCCTCCCAAAGTAGGAAGTTGTCGAGTAAAAAATAAATACGTCATTGCGTGGTGTCTTCGAAGTGTGGTCGGAGTTTGGAGGTAAATTCTGTACAATGTATGTCAAACTTGAAGAGGTAAGTTGTGATTTTTTTTTTCAATATCATCGCCTAATCGGCAACACCGCGTAAGTACCGTAACACCCAGTAACTACTTTTTGGCCAAAATTAGTTCTCAACAGCTCGATCAAAATCGATGAGAAAATACGAATTTTGATGGTTTCGTCGGATTCCGCGTGAAAAAATCAAGCTAGTGTCACTTCAAACTCATTTTGGTGATCCGTGTGTACACCTCAGCTTGTACTTCTAATAGTTCTTCCACAAGAGCGAGACTCATATCAGTTCCACTAATGTTGTATTTTTTTAAATTCTCTTGACGACTTCCTCCTCGGGAAGAAACTTTTGAAACGCGGTTGCCCAGCGTAACTTGGGTGCCGAACATAAAAATCCCTTTCACTTCCCTTCGGGTGCCCAACGTAATCGAGGGCCTTTTACTTTCACTTGTCAGTTTTGAAACGCTGGTGCCGAACGTAGGCCTCCGATATGATCAAGCGAATATGGGGCAATATTATTTCTGGTGCTAGTATGTGACAGCATCTGAAAGCCAGCAATAGGGTGGCTCCCAGCCTACTAAGACATCTTTACATGACGAGGCTACTTTTTTTGCAGTAATAACATGTTAGAAGACGCTGGCGTTGGACACCTCTGCGACGCTCTTTGCGAGCAACTTCGGCCCTCGGGTGGACTGGGGATTCTCGTTCTGTGGAACAACCGTCTCACTCCAGGGGCAGCCGTGCATTTCAACAAATCACTGGTAAGTCAGCGAAATGACACTACTACTTGACTTAAGTTAACTCACAAGATACCATTAATGACCTTTTATGGTGGGGTGAGGGTTTTGAGTTGGACAGGAGTCTCCCTCCCGCTCCCAAACTCGGCTCGGCTCCATGATTTATTTAAATGGGGAAATTGCATAAACTTACGATTTTAAATTTAACCGTACCGTTGTATTGTAGGACCGAAGCATAATAATAGTATGCAAAATTATGCCTTGGATTTGAATAAAGTTTGTGCTTTGTTAAAAAAAAAAAAAAAAAAAATTATGCAAAAAACTGAGTTCAGTGTTTCTATAACGTATTATGTTATAGAAACACTGAAATCAGTTTTTTTTTATTGTTGGAGGAGAGAAGAGCAAAAAAACTAGTAGCGCAGTTCGAATTTTCGTTGGTCTTTCCGCGAGGCTGAGTCAATCTAAGTCACCAACAAGGCAAAGCTCACACTTGGGGCGCTAGTGTCTACAGCTTGTAGAAGGAATTTACGAAGGTTTATCATTTGATATAGTGAATAAATAATTCAGATTATACTTATAGTTTAACGTCTTATTACATCAGATTGACGGTGATTCGATAGCTTTCGTTGTGATGGGCTGTCAGATGTCAACACTGGTAACACAATCGGCAGCCCGCCGAGGTTGGTAGCACCTTCGTTACCAAACGACGTCACTGACTCAGCTGATCGATTCTACTCCCGCGTATTTTCAAACGTCACCACTTTCTCTAAATCATAATCATTTTCTGGAAGCGATTCCTGACGGCTGACTGCCGTTTTTGTTATTCTCGTAAGATGTACTTTCGACAAAAAAAAAAAGAAAAATTGAAAAAAAATTTATGCAATTTCCTCATTAGCTTCGTAAAACCCTCCCAATCGTCGAAAGTTTTTTTTTTTTTTTTTTTTTAATTTAGTAATCAAATTCGATTGGATTTGAAGGCGTCTCAACCTGACCATAAACAGCGAAGATTCAAATAGTGAGTTTTGGGTGCAAATTGTGCTTGATGGGCTTAAAATTTGGCCTGGAATCCGAATCCAGCACACAAATTGGGTGTTTCCATTCGAAATAAGGAAGTTGGGTGATAGTGCGCTCATTCGGAAATCTCACCGTGAGATCAGGGGCATTGAGGGGAAAACCCATAATTTTATCGTTTACTGTTTACCGTATAAATTAGAAGTATACATTCTATGTTGATGACCTACGATATAGCGTGTACGATTTGTCTGTTCTTCAAATGGTTGCGGAGTACATTTGGGTAGTGCAAACAAGAAATTTACTTTCAGAAAACGTTACACTTACAATGACTGTTAATTCGTTTCTCAGAAGACAAACAACACATTAGAAATGCTGAACGTGGGCCACAACGAATTGAAGGACGAATTCTTGACGGTACTATCGGAAGGGTTAGTGATCAACCGGAACCTGCTGCGCCTCGGGATGCAGTCGACGCAACTGACCAGTACTGGTGCAACCACACTTGCCCAAATTATGAATGGTAACCCTAACCTTCAGAGGATAGACCTCAGAGACAACGATCTTAAAGTGAGCGGGCTTGCTGCCCTTGCCGCCGCCCTCAAAAGCAACACTAGCATCACACAACTTGATATTGACGACTCCCCAAAGAAAACAACGGTAGGTTTTCTTCTAGTTCATGATGAATGGTGATAGATGGCTTTGGTGACGTTTATACCCATCAACGGTAAATGATAGGCACTGAAATGAAATTTGACCTTTCAGGAAGACACGGGCAACGAGGAGTACAGCAGTTTGGTGGAGGAAATCCGCAATTACTGCCAGAGAAACGAGTGCATTGACGCTGTAGATGGGGCAGAGGAAGATCTGACCCTCCGGGCAACTCTTTGCTCCATCGCCGCTCGCAAGATTTCGTTGACATGTGACACATCAATGATGTACCGCCCACCGTTGCCCACCTCCAACCAGTCGTTGACGCCGCCGTCTGGCTCTTCGTCGTTCTTACAGGTTGACCCTCGGAAAGTCGGGTCGAGCGGGCGCCTCAGAAGTCCAGCGCCGTCCCCCATCCCTTCGCCCGTTGCTAGTCCGTCTCCCACTAGAACGAGGTATGTCTCTATCCAATACTGTAAGTACAGGGTGGTGCAGCAGGATCGGAAACATTCAGATTTAAAAAAATATTCCTACGGCCCGGACGGCGGACGGACATTTCGGATTTTGAATGTAGACCTTTTGAAAAGGATAATGTCAAATTTTGAGGCCAATCGGAGTCGTCGACCCACGTCGCGAAAACATAGACCTATGCAATACTGTAACACCTGTGTATTATTCCAAGAATAATAAACCAAAACCGAATGTCCGTCCGTCCGCCCGGGCCGTTTTGGGCAGTAGGAATTTTTTTTAAATCTGAAATTTTGACAAAATACTTGGTTTACCATCTAGTTGTGCCCGCAAGGTTTTCAGCTCGATCGCCCAAACCCGTGGGGCGCTATCGTGTTAAAATGGCACTACGCGAGGGTTTTTCAAGGTTTTCGGCTATGGGATCGAGTTAGTTGTCGATTTGGAAGTATTTTTGGACGTAGAATCCATTTTTGGGGATCCCTGAACGATCAGATTTCACTGTGGGGATCTATAGAGCTTTCATGGGGCTACAAATGAGATTTTTGAAGGATCCCAGGAGGTCAAATATTTTCCGTGTAAAAAAAAAAGTTAAAAAAGATGTTGTTTTCAGTATTTTGGTTTATTATTCTTGGAATAATACACCTATGTTTTCGCGACGGGGGTCGACGACTCTGATCGGGCTCAAAATTTGACATTATCCGTTTCAAGAGGTCTACATTCTAAATCCGAAATGTCCGTCCGCCGTCCGCCGTTTTGGGCAGTAGGAATTTTTTTTAAAATCTGAAATTTTGACAAAATACTTGGTTTACCATCTAGTTGTGCCCGCAAGGTTTTCAGTCCGATCGCCCAAACCCGTGGGGCGCTATGGGGCTATAATGGGGCTACGGGAGGGTTTTTTTGAAGGCTTTTAGCTATGAGATCGAGTTAGGTGTCGTTTTCGAAGTATTTTTGGACGTAGAATCCATTTTTTGGGGTCCCGGAACGATCCGATTTCACTGGGGCGATCTTTAGGGCTTTCATGGGGCTAAAAATGGGATTTTTGAAGGATCCTAGTATGTTAAATATTTTTCGAGTAAAAAATAAAGAATTTTTGAAAAAAAAATCCAAAAAAAATTTTTTTTGAGGTAAAAATCCAAAAAAAAAAATTTTTAATTTTCTTCATTGGCAGAATTAAATTTCTGCACAAGTAACGTATATCAAAGAATAATAAACCCTTGTGTAAAATTTGCAGCGTTTAATTTTCGTACAAGTAACCTATATCAAAGAATAATAAACCCTTGCGTAAAATTTGCAGCGTTTTTAGTTTATTATTCTTGGAATAATACACCTGTTTTCGCGACTGGGGTCGACCACTGCGATCGGCCTCAAAATTTGACATTATCCGGTTCAAGAGGTCTACATTCCAAAACTGTTTGTTCTTATTAAATTCTGAGTATTATTGTTATTCTTCTGCAGGTTCCAAGTGTCGAAAGTGAGCGAAGACTCTTCGTCAGACAACGAGTTCTTCGGTACCCGTCCGATGCGGTTCCGGGTGACTCCAGTGAACAGCGTCGAGGGGTCGCCGCCTCTAAAATACGCCCCACCGCCGCAGGTTGTCGTCGTCAACCGAGACCCGTCGCCGCCGCCTGCCAAAAAGATCCCGACGGCTCCGCCCGCCAACTCGACGCCGCCCCGCACCCGCAAGCTGTCCTCCTGGATGAGCCCAATCTTCCCTGAAAGTAAAGTCACCTCAGCCGGCATTGAAAAACTATTGGGGCTGTTTCAGAACCCTTTTGGCATTCGTGGCGGTTAGTGTCTTGGCTATTCATTTTATTTTAGATTCTTGTTTCATTTGGTGCGTATTTATTGCTTTGTCGGTGTTGTTTTAGCGAGTGGTCCACCCCTAGCGGCAACTGTCCAGTGTTTAGGTATTAAATCAAATTTTGATACCACTGACGTTTAATCTCTTAACGATTATCACTGAACTGCAACTGCTAGCTGTGGCTACACCGCTTAATGAACTAGACAATTGTTTTATCCATTTTCAGGTTTTCAGGTTCAGGATTAACAAATTCCCATTTTGCTGCTATTTCGTAGGCTTGACTCTTTTATATAGCTTTTCAAAATTGTCTGTGCAATAAGGCTGTTTCAGTATACGTGTGCTATCTGTGGCGAAATTCGTGCTTTCACTGTGCTACAGTATTTTTGAATTTTTTATTACTGTGTATTGTACTCTGCATCGCTTTTTATTCCGTGTTGGAAATAATAAATTATACCTAATAGAAGTTCGTTCATTCACGAAGTGGTTGTTTGCCGACGGTGCAGAGGTCTAATCCAATGAGGTGTTAGGGAGAGAAAACGACCCTTCTGCTGGTTTGATTAGTAAATTGTTTATTTACATAAACAATTGTTGCGTGGGGACCGGTTTCGAGCAACTACGCTCATCTAGAGCCCAGAGTAACTTGGAGCAGTTGAACCTATGAACCCTGGTCCAAACCTGAATAATATTCACCTATATTATAGGTTCAACTGCGCTAGATGAGCTTATTTGCTCTAAACTGGCCCCCACGCTACAATTGTTTATTTAAATAAACAAATTTGTAATCAAATCAGCAGAGGACTCGTTTTCTCTCCCTAACCACCTCATTCGTTTCTTCAAATTAATAACAGCAGAATTTTTTCATATGTAAATTGGCTCTTTTGATTGAATCAACCATAACCATCAAGCTTGACATTTCAGGAGGAGGCCCCCAAAACGAAGATACGGGCGATAGCAGCGCCTGCGTCGGGGACAGTACGAACAATAACGCCGCCCCGCCTCCGTTGATCGTCAGCCAGATCTCACCCGACGACGCCTCTCGGGGCGACCGACCGGACGGGAGTGGGGCCACTTGGCCCCAAGGAGCCTCCCTCTTGAGGTCACCGGCGTCCAGCCCTATTCAATCTGCTGCCAGCGCCTCGTCTCTCTCCGCGATGGCTGTCAAACACACAGGTATTGTTGGCAAAACTGAATCGTTCTGGAATATCCTTGTGCCTTTTCCTACCAACCTGCTAGGGACTTGAAGCGCGGCAAAGACTCACAAGCAACCGTATAGCAGTCTCTGGTATAGGACTACCTGAGGCCACGCCTTCTCCCTTTACCTCTTCTGAAATCGCTAATGTAGGGTGATACCGAATATCGAGCTTCCCCTTCAAGTATTGAGCCGTTATAGCATTGTGAGTTTCTAGCGGTATAACAGTATGAGTTCGGTTTTGCCCTACTTTCATATCTGAAACACATGTTCTTGTATTCCATGCTCTATCTCTTTGTTCATGGTGTTGATAATCTGGGGGTGAACCCCAGAAGTCATAATTTAAATCTACATTCAATGGTTGATCCAGCCCCACTTGCACTCATCAACTGAAATTTAATTTGTGGGTAAATTATCTTGTGTTTTTTGCGTTATTTCAGGTTGATGAGCAAGTGACTGAACCTTGTCGGACCAAGTACAAAAAAAAAGGAACAACCCCTTTTAGTTAGAGCCGCTAGTTAGAGCTGCAAGTCTGCTCCAGTGGATGTGAAAGCTTTAGGATGGCTGCTGACGTCACACTACCAGATGAAAAATGCCGAATTCAGCTAAAAAACTTAACCGGCGTGATCACTTAATAAAGTTACACCTTCGTTCTAAGTTCCTCCGTTGAAAGGTTGTGCAACTAAAGACTATGCTTCGTGAAGCTGTTTTGTGCTTAAATGTCAGCGAAAAGAGGTACTTAATCCTGTTATAGCGTTTAATATGTACCTAACTTGATACAAATAATACTACTACTCCGCTCTAGTAAGCTTGAAGAAACTCATATTGAGTCTGTGAGTATCACCTTTTTTGTAACCTCGAAATGAAATTTCTACTGCGTACCTATACCTGTCACTATTTAGTATCACTTTTTAGAGCGAAACCTCCCCTTCCCCTTCCCAACCGTCAAATGGGGATTGCGTGCGAGCGTTTGTTGTAAGTCTGTTTTTGAGTTACGAATTTAAAAGAGTTGTTACCTTGCTGTTTATGAAGAGAGTTTAAAAACTGCAAAATATTGTTATTCCTCGAATGTTTATCGAATTTCCAAGTCAAGTTGTAGATTTTTAAAAATCGCTAGAGATTTGGCCAAATTAGAAAAGTGATATTGTTCGTTATTGTTTATTTGGTTTTATTGACTAAATCGGTTAGAGAAACCTTTACATTTAGGTAGTTCAGGAGGCTTATATTTTCTGAGCGAATATTTGAACGTGTATATTGACCATCGTGCAAAACGTATCTAACCGATCTGCTCAAAAATTTAAAACCACATAAACAGATTACTCTAATATTTCTGTGGAATCAATCAATCGAACGAATTTGACTTGGGAACTGCTCTACTATATCCGTCTGGCCAGAATATTACGTACTTAAATAAATAAATTATCCGAAAACTAAATTATCTAACTCTGTATGGGAACGCCGTAGTTCGTCTATAGATAACTATGCAATACGGTAATATCTCTGCAATGTTAAAAAAAAGTTATATTTATGAGAAGAAAAGAATCTATATTAATTGAAAGAATTTCTATGCGAGAGTTTTTCATTATTTTTTACCGTTACTTAAACGATGGTACTTAAACTGAGAAATTTTATTGAGAAATTGTGTCAGGAGGAATTATCTGGTCCTTCCATGATGTTTTTAAAAATGTGAGTGGATATATATTTTTAATTTCTTGGTCGACTTGAGCCAGGCTCGGTATAGTATTACTGATAGGCGTAAATTGTGGTACAATTAGTTAACACCGTTATAAGTGATTTTTATATGTGATAGTACTGTACAAGTTTGTTTTTGTGAGTTTTGTGAAATATTGAAAGTTTTGAAAAAAATGGATTTGAAGAATTTTATTATTATTAATTATTCTTATTATTATTATGATTGAAGTGATTTTATGAAGAAACAAAAAAATATTCATTAACACGTGTGAGGATGTGTAACATTTCTCATTAGTGCTTGAGAAGTCATTAAACATGTAGATTACGTAAAAAAATATTACGTCTGTATTTAAAAAAAGAAAAAAAAAGAAAAAGAAATATATGACAGATTGACAATCGAGATGGGTGTTTCATATGTTCCTTCCCGTTCTGTGTTACACCCCAAAATTTTGTGTTTTAAAAGTTTTTTTTATATTATTTTTAGTGTTTTTAATGTGAATTTAAAGAATAGAAACATCTGTGTGAATAGAAGTTGGCTGCATAAGAGCACTTACCATCGACGAAGATTTTCGATTGTTTTACAGTAGGTACTTTCGAATTTCTTGAAGAAGAAAAACTGAGAGAGAACTTTCAACATATCAATTCACAAGCTCATTCGGTAACTGCATGCTCTCTTCCTAACTTCGCGGTAAGCGAGGCAACTGTGCACGTCTCGTTCTGTACTATACAGGCTGGTTTGATATTGTTCACTTGGAGGCTTGAAAGATGCTAAACAGCATCACACCCTCCGATCTCATTTCTCAATTATAATTCGGTCATAGGTACTTGTAATAAGAACTATTTTAAACTGGCAGGAAATCGCAGGTATCGTCGGACGTGATATCACCTACGAACGAACAACCCAGCTTGGATTATCTTCACAATATTTTCTACGTCGTTAGAGATGGCCACGCTCGTCTCCGACGACAACAAAACGTATCAATAAATTTTAGGCCTGGCACCAATCGTCGGAGTTGGTGCGCTCCCGAGAAAAACCCGGTCTGGTACCTAGGGTTGCCGAACCAATGCACAAAAATACGTGGCCTTCACAGGTGACTTTCACTCTGCCACAACCAAGTACACTCCCGTCCGGGTACCTAATTTTCTACCTGCTCACAGGCTGTCAACCGTTTGTTATAAAGACTAGATTTTTGGTTCACATAGAAATAGAGTTGTAATCGCCTTCATAATTATACCTATTTGATGATGACGATGGGTTTTGCCTTTGAAGGAACCTCTTCATTCTTAGAATGGGGTATATATTGCAGTTAGTGTCGGCACTTGATTTCTCTTTGATAATGAAACGATAGAAGCTAAAACTCGTTACACTGCTCCTGTGCGTATTGAGCTTTTGCCCGACTAATAAGGTTCTGTGAGTTGTGATGCTTTGAATATTCCACCGATTGTTTCTAGTTTTTCACGAGCCTTTTTTCAACTTTAACGTCAAATTTTTGTGGACTTTTTCAAAATTTTCTTGTGCAGTCGGTTGATAGATTTGCTTGATTTTGATATGGATTCCTCCCTACCAACAACAAGGGCTGAAATGTCATCTGCGAATGTTGCCTCAGTATTTTACTCCTATTTCCCTACCTTACTAAGTGTGAAAACAGCTTGCAAAGCTTTTGAGTCCTTCTTTGCAGACTTGGTCAAAAGTCTGGGTGACGTCCAGAAAGACCCTCCAGGAAATGAGGCAAATAAAGAACACCTTTTCATTAATCCGTAAGTAATATAATTCAGCACTTACCAACGTACCGTCTATTTGGTTATCTGTATGACCACTATGAGTGCGCCGATCACTTTTTTTTTTACTTCTATATAAACCTAGGTATGCAGTAACATCAAATCGATACGACACTTTTAATTTTTACGTAACTATTATATTAGGTAGGTAATGATAGCTTTAAATCACATCAATCGTCCTTTCCTCTTCCAGATTTTTACTTGATTGTATCAATTAGGCTTCAAAGCTAATTTGCAAACTTTCCTGCGTTCTTGATAGGCTGCAACTACTGGCTGGACCAAAATTTAGCCTCGTACGCTCTAAGAGTTCAAATACCGCCTATTCTAATTACACAATATCTCTTCAAGAAGTTTCGTTTGAGTGGTCATAGTTACGAAGGAAACTACCAAAAAAGCCATTCTACTTGTGTCCTTGAAAGGACTTCAATAAGGTAAACTCTTTTCGGCTTCCACATGGGCCAATTTTGATCAACAAAACAGCCGCAGAATAATTTACCAATTAACGCGTTTGAAAAAAAAGAAAAATCACTATTTTCCATTAGAATTTGATTGCACATGTCCCGGAATTTCTCCCTATATTTTCCAAATCAACAAATAACGCGATACAATATATACTTCTAAGGATATTCTCATAATAAATGATTGGTTAATACCACAGTAACAATAATTATAAATCTCTCATAAGTACTTTTGAAAATTTATCAAACCAATAAATGAAATTGTCGAAGGCTAATATAGATTTTGAATAGTCCAACTGAACAAGAAAAATAGCTGTTCCCGCATCAAGGAATAAAAATCTTAACGACGATGATAAAATTTAAATGCTAAGATCACATTATAACAATTTTACTTTGACATAAGTAGTATACCTTTAGCTGTCATATGACAAAACTTTGTGGTTCGAGTGCGTAATTTTTTTATGGCTCAATATGACGGTGAAAACCTCACGTGTTGGATTCAAGCTGAAATACAAAAACAAAATTACCCGTAGTTATCTCGTTGGCTAGTTCTACCTATTCTATCTCAATCTTCGCAAGAGATGATATGCATTATAGTGATCCAATTTATTCCTAATGAGGGTGCTCTCCAACTGGTGTACTTGTAAGGGTAATGTGAATCCAGCCTGTATTGCTATTTGTCCCTAATTTCTCGAAAACCCAAATTTTAAGGGGTACCTATGTGACAAATTCAACAACTTCGGAAAATGTTCAGCGCTGGGAAAACGCGGCGTCATATGACAACTAAGGTGAGCACTAACATCTAAAAGTAAAAAGCCTGAAGAGCGACTTCATTTTGAATTCTTAGTTTAAAAGTTAGTTCTTTTTTTAATACAATGTGAAATACCAATAGTTTCTTAAAATCTGAAAGTCACAAAAATATCATAAGTTACCCGTTTCAACAAATAGTATCAAGTATGGAATTCAATAGGAGAATACAAAAGCCAACTATTCACTAAGCTACTGATGAAAACAGTGGTCCGATTTTTAAATTAAAATTAAAATCAAAACGCCACAAGAACAAAGCAAATCACAGATATCTACAATACTGGTTCATGCGGAAGGAATGGGGTGTCCCCCTGCGCTATTCAAAAGCTTTATTGAATTTCGAAAAAACAACAAAATTAAATCAACCATCGCGATTTACAAACGTCGATTAATTGCATATGACATTTTTACCCTGTGAACACCTCACAAACAAAAGTACGTTTTATAATTGCATAAAAATGCCCCAACAAATTTGCGGTTTTGGGGTGAAAAATGGGGGCGGAGATAATCACAAAACACGCTTTGGAATCCCGGAAGGAGTTGGAAGGAAGAGGATCTGATTGGAAGAAATAAGTGCTTTCTAAGGGCCGGTTTTTGAAACCATAGTCAAATCATCGGGGTAATTTAGTTCAACAAGTTCGACTGTTAATGTTGAACTGAAGAGTTTTAAAACTGGTTTGAACTACAGAACCGGTTGCAAGGCTGCAAATCGGTTTGAGGTGCTAAAAACCCGGTTTGGAGTAATAAAATAAAAGGGCTATCAACTCGACGAAATTCGTTAATGATTCCGATTTGTGAAGGTTCAGATGAAATCCCAATAGCGGAAAAGCGGATCCCGATATTATTGCGGACTCAAGTTTTGCCAAATCAAGGAAAACAGTAATGATTTCAGTTTTGTTAGGGGGGGTTGGGACGTTAGGGCTAAAACGTCGTTAATAACAGTAACTGTTAGGAATAGGTAGCTTTATAAACTGTTTATAAAGCTACCTATTCCCAAAGATCTGCATGGCCTGTATGAGCTAATTCGAGACCGGCTAAAAGCTAAAATTGGTCTGAAAGCTGGTTGAAAACCGGTCCTTGAAACTGGTTTGATGACCTACAGAGCCGTTTGCAGAGATGAAGCCCCGGTTTGAGGAGCGATAAAAAATCGATTGGGAGTTATTTAGGTAGGTACATCTCGCTGCAGCGGTACAGAACAGGTCTGAAGGGCTTTAAAACTGGTTTGGAAGTCCTAAAGAACCGGTTGCAAGGCTACAAATCGGTTTGATGTGCTCGTCACTCGGTTTGGAGTAATAAATGACTTGGTTTTTAAACTCAACGAAATTCGTTGATGATCGCGATTTGCGAAGGTTCAGATGATATCCCAATGATAGTGGCGGGTCCTGATATTATTGATGTAAAGTTATTTAGAGTTGCCTGATGTTCTCATTCTTTCATTTTAACCTCACTTGGACAAAACGAAAATCGGTTAGTTGACCTTTAAGTACTCACCAAGTTGAGATGTTTTACCAAATCAAGGAAAACAGTAATAATAATTATTATTATAAGTAACTGAAATTATTTCCGTTTTGTTGGGGGGGGGGGGGGGGGGGGGGCTAAAACCATCGTTAATAGCCGTTTTTAAAGCTACCTATTCCCACAGACCTGTGTGACCTTTATGAGTTGATTCAAGACCGGCTAAAATACCGTAAAATTGGTCTGAAAGCTGGTTGAAGAGCCAGAAAACCGGTCCTTGAAACTTGTTTGAAGACCTACAGGGCCGGTTTGAAGAGCAATAAATTCGGTTGGGTTATTTTCAACTCGCCGAAATGGTACAGAACTGGTTTGAAGTCCTACAGAACTGATTCCAAGGCGACAAATCGGTTTGTTGTGCTATAAAACCGGTTTGAAGTAATAAAAACCTGGTCAAGGAGCTACAAAACCAATATCTAGGTGTATAAAACTGGTTTAATGACCTGTATAACCTGGTTTCGAGCTTTAGAGCAGGTTTGAAGAGCTATAAAACAGTTTGAAGTAACTTACTACTGACTGGGGGCTTTGAAACTGGTTTGATGGCCTATAGAGCCAATTTTAATAAAAGTCCTTCAAAGAACCATACAACTTGGAGGTACAAGGCTATCTGGTTTTAATAATATTATGTTTTGTTCTTAAATTTTCGATAAAAAGAAAAATGTGCTTGTTCCGATTTCGGGGTATCGACGTCCTACTTTTCTCAAAATTAATTTGGCAACCCTTATTATTGCACGTCCTGAGCCTCAATTTTCCTTCTAAAGATGTGCTGTATCATACTGTGGCTATTTCACTGACGGATAACTTCTTGGAGATAACCACGTGAACCGTACGGAATATAGAACGAACGAGCTAAAATGGGGAAGATGGAAATCGCTGTTCCAGTCGAATGAGGATTTGAGGGCGATGAGGGATTTAGAAGCCAGGGAAACGTGGGGAAGATGAAGAGCGAAAAGGAAGACGGACCTCAAGCTGCGCCTAGCTCCACCCGTTTGTGACGTCAATTTGACTAGTTCTTCGGTACCTGTAGGATTTTTCTAGTGGATTTCAAAACATCAATGTTTTTGCAAAAAAGATTGTTGCAGCATCTGACGTCACAGCCCCGGTGCACCGAAGATTCGTGGGGGATAATTATAAGTGTCAACCGTGATAGCCGGCTTTAAGGGTCCACCCCACGACAGGCGCTAAATTGAGGCCGAATTTGCATAAACTCCAAAGCACCATCTAAGTAAATCCCCCTTTTACGGGTCATCCTGCTGCCTTCAAGACCGTCCCTTCCCTCGCCCGCGTGTAGGTATTTGAAAATGTAGATCCATTCCTTTTTTTTTCTCTATCTCTTTACATTTCGAGCACTCGCCTTTTATTTGCATAAATTTTGCATTCCGTTCAAAACGGAACTTTCTCTTTCCCCTCAGGGAAAAAGACCTCTAGTCGCCTATTTTAATAAAATATGCAGGGAGTATAATCCCGTTGCGAATCGTCCTCCGCTGCTCAGAAACGGGGACTCACGACGGCAGAGGCCTTCACATCGGGGTGAAAGAAAGCAAAATTTGCATAAATAGAATTTAATTCTATTTATGCAAAAATTCAACTAACAAAACCTACAATCTCTGTAATGAACAAAAATGAACAAACCTCGTTATACGCCATTGTTTCAAAATCAATTTCTCCTGCCCACAAAACCTACTGTGTACGATTTGCACAGAACTATACCAACTGCTAAATTTGATAAGACAAAACGTGGTTCCCAACATGTTAATTAAGTCCTCATTCCAACTTGAACAAACCTAAGGAAGCACGTTTTTTTTTCCTATGATCCAAAATCTCTACATCCAATTTTTTTTCCCCACTTTTCCTAATTTATCGTCATCTACAACCTACTTTTCAAAACTACAGATCAAAAGGATATTACATTTTATTTTCGCAATTCAGCTTAATACTAGAGAACCACCTACTGATTATTTACAAAGGTAACTTGTTCCATTTGAATTATCGTGAAATTCCAAATATTTTTTAGCGCTCATTTTTAAGAGCCCTTATCATTCGGCAACAACAAGCTAGGTATAACGAACGTTGTGCTTGTTTCCATATTTAAAATGCAGTCAGAATGGTAAAATATATCTTTTTTTAATTATTACTTCTTCCTCGAATATAATTAGTATAATCGCAATTAAAAAATAAGATTACTGATTACACTTTGTGCGGCGAAATTCTTTTGGCCGCCGTAAATTTACTCCCGTGATATATACTGGAATGTGGCTAGAATAAAATTCAAAATTAACTTCGCTAATTTTATCGTTAAATGAGGAAAGTTTAATGACCTGAAGTCAACTGCGAAATTTCTACGTCCCATTATTACAAAATTTTCCAATTAGATAACCCCGAATTAAATTTTTTTTATGCAACATTGAATATTCTACAGTTGACTTGTATTTAGAAATCTATGAATGCAATGAGGCGAACCATCACAAGAAGAATTGAATATTTGCTATTTATTTACTTGGTCAATAATCGTCTTAAATCGAAAATGTCGTTTTAGGGATAGGATCTATCTGATTTTTGAAGGAGGGATTATCGATCAATGACTAGAATATTAATAATCACGATTATGAACTCGTTTTAGTCTTTTCTACAGTGTTAATATATATGCAAGTTGATTCCGAAGTTAGATATTTGCTACAAACTACTAGTGCCGTTCTATTGTTTGTTTAAGTGTTGGTTTAATTTTGATAATTATTTTTTTCAGATTTCATTGAGATAATCCACTCCTTATTGCTCTGTGACAATGCAATGCCCAAAATTAAGTAAACATTAAAATGATTAAACATTTGAAGTTCAACAAAATGGCTCTCAATACTGATCGTAAAAATGAAGCGTATTCGAAATGGTTTTTAGAATGAACGCGGTTTCAAGTTGCCCGGAAAGCAATCAGGCAAAAAAGTCGATTTGTTTCTCTTCATGTTGCGGCAGGAAAAATGCATTCTCAAAATGATTACACATTCTGCCAAATTAAAACCGCGTTAAGTATTTTTTATTATTATTATTATTTATTTATTTATTTATTTATTTATTTTTTGTTAAATCGATTGGAGAAATATTCTGAAAAAAGCGTTCATTCTAGTTTACCCCAGAAGACTTTAAAAATGGAATTTCAGGCTTTTATGTAATACTGGAGAATGTACAAAACAAATTGAATCGAATTGAATTCGAACGAATTGAATCGGAGCGAAAATTTTACTCTCCAAGACTCGAAAACATAATATAAAAAAGTAGGGGATCAACAATTTTGGGGTTAGCCGTAGTGCGATCATGCTTAATCGCGCACGAATACGAACTCGTTGTAGTGGTTCCACCTGTTTTCTTCTTGATCCACGCCGGGTTTTAGGTCAGCGGCTGCCATCCCTGCTGTGCCCGAACCGGCGCTGCCGGTCATCCGGAAGCCGTTTTCCTGGAGTTGGTCGAAGGCTTGTTCGATGGAGCTGTGCTTGAGGAAGAACCGGGCTGTATACCTGGAAATTAAATGTTCCCTTTATGATCAATAAGAAACTAATGATAATTACCTAGTAATTATTATAATAGTGGCTCCTATTGGAATTGCACCCGAGTCGATTGTATTTCGTGTACCTACGTGTTCAGGGGTTCCAACAACTTTATTTGAATTGTGCTTTGGGTGGAAAATTGCTGGCTCTAAGCCAATGTTTTCGGCGCCGCTTGTGTTGTTTAAAATGACTAGATGTTCCAGGGTAGGACAAAGATGGCTTCTCTGCTGGAGGCGGAAGGTCTTTGCAGAGTAAATGCACTGGAGCCGTCCAAACATGATACTCCTACGAGACCTTCAGACAGGTCATATTTAGCTACAGTTCTGCCGATGAATATCAGAGCTGCCGCAGATCTGCATGACCTTGGTAGTAAAAGAGTCTGACTTTCCAATAATGTCCATGCCTTGGCCCCAGAAGCGATGTCAGACCCCTCCATTAAATCTGGAGTTTCCTCCGGATCTGACAAACATGCATTAAACGACATGATAAAAGTTGGTTAACGTCAATACGAATCAATAAAACTCTCACGGTCGGGGAAAACGGTAGAGGCACCTCAAACCCGCCACTTCGCGGGGGAAGGGGCAGCGTTCAATTTTTCCTGTGCTCAAAATGAAGGATGAGATCTTGCGGGACGTTAGGGAATACGAACCGGTTTCGCAGCATTGATTTCGGCTATGTGAGGATATTTCCCGCAGCTCTACCACGAGATGCGTTTCCCGTAAAATAAATCCCTAATTTATATGATATATAAATTAGCTACCTATATTAGCTGTAATTACAGCTATTTGCACCTCTGAATCATCTGCGGAACAAAATGCAGCAGAAAATCACTCGTCCAAACCGAAGTTAGAAAAAACGGCATTACTAAAATCGATCGCACTACACTCACCAGTCGCCGGCTCAAAGGCTATGAAGAGGTTGAGTTGAAGGAGGAAAGGAGCAAAAAGAAACAATTGCTATCGACCGGGGAAAGTGATTGCTTGAAGCCTTTCCTTTTTCCGTCAAAGAGTCGAAAGACGAGGCGCAATCAACTTAATTCAACCAAAGGTCAAAGGGAAAGGCGGCGTAAGGAAAAGAAGAAATGGAATACAGACAATAAAGTTCAGGGTGGATTGAAAGAGTCATCAGACGTATCATGCTATTTAGTACTATGTCACAGACCAGACAGAACCGCCAAACCACATAAGGTGGTACTATTTTGAGCCATTTTCAGTTTGGTTTGGTTCTAAGGTTCTTTAGTACCCAAGGTACATACATTGTTGAGTAAACTCAGGTCGTACTGTCATGGCTTGGTCGAAAATGCATTCCTCTTGCAGGATTGCATAAGTGTTAGGTAAATGTTAGACAACATCTTTTCCAAAGATCATCTCCACGAGGAGATGTTCATCCTTCCTTTTAACAGTGTTGAAGTAAATTAAATTGTACATGTGGTCATTAATTAAAGTGAAGAATTGGTTGGTTACCGACGGTGCAGAGGTCTAATCCAATGAGGTGGTTATAACCACCTCAGAGCTAAAAAAAGAGCAACATGAGGGGTTTTAGACGGTGGCCATAGAGTCGAGTGGGGTGCCGTTTTCCAGACTTATGTGATATGTGTACACTGAGAGAAAAAAACGGCCTAAAATACTGTTAAAGTTTAACAGTGTAATCTGTTAATGTACTGTTAATGAGTGAATACTGTTATTGAAATGCCGCCCCCTGAGTATACTGTTGTATATAATGTGCTGTGTGTGTGTGTGTGTGCGCTCATCAACAGTATTATACGGTTACTGCAACGGTCTAACTCTGTTATTGTCACCAAAACACTGTTAAAGTTGGGGAAAACATGGCAAGGGGCGGCATTTTACTCAATAATCTTCTTATTCTGTTATTGCAATTCCGGGAATCGACGATGTTTAACAGTATTTACTCGTTAACAGTATTTTCCGTCAAACTTTAACAGAGTCGTTTTCTCAGTGTATGTTTGGTCTCAGACCCATCGGACCTCACCGTCGCTTTTGAAGGATGTCAGAGGTCGAATGAAGCGTCGTTTTCTGATTACTTTTGGGCATAAAATCCAATTGTCTCTTATCTGTTCAAACGCTACACAAGTATAATATAATAAAGAAAGAAATTCTCAAAATGTATATTATACATTTTGTGAATTTCTTTCTTTTTTTACGATTTTTCATTGTCCGACTTCCAAACCAAACAGTGACGGCGAATTTTCCGAAGTCGCGAATTTTTTAAACTCAATTTGAAACTGGAGGTGTCATTCTGCTTTTTTTATCCTAAAAATGTGCCCGATTACTTGAGTCCCCAATCGGCATTTCCTAGTAGGTACCCTAGTCCTAGCTTTTTCGTCTTTGAGCAGTGTACATTATTCTAAACGCTAAATTATTGGTACCTACTGGAGTGTACAAAAAAAAAATTTTTTTTTCGAGTTCAGCAGGTTTTAATAGGTACCTAACACTGAATTTTCAAACTCGGATTTCCCGTTAATTAAAGAAAAACCTTAGTCGAGGCCACTAGAATATGCATTATTGTAGGGAATTTCGCATATAAATATGGGTTTATTCTGAAGTCCGCTGTTTTATGCATTTAAATGTTCGATAAATTTAAATTCTGTTCATCCCAGAGAGGCGAAAATACTACCAAAAGGCTTCTTTCGATATTTACTATACAGGAAAAATATATGCTAATAAGCTCGAATACGAGCCCTGGTTATCGGCTACCTAATTTATAAAAAAAGACGATTTCAGACGAAGTAGTCTATTTCCACGATAAAATATAACTTTTAGACGAGTTTCGGTTGATCATTAGTACAAGTTCGACGGTGAAACCCCCTATTATAATCATAAAATGATAAGATACCTGTCCGAACAACCATGATCCGGGTCCCGGCTCTCGTTGAGGGCTTCCCCGAACACGGTCCTGCAGATGGCGACCCTTCCGCAGACGAGGATTCTGCTGATTTTCCTGAATTTCACGTCCGTCAAACCGTCTCGGCCGAACTGGAAGCTGCCTCTGTAGCCGATCGTAATGTAGCCGCAGCTTTTCTTTTGCCCTGCGAGCAGACGAGAACGAGTCTCATTGGAAACGATAGGTTTGGTTTTGCCATTAACTGTAATGAATTTTCTGTCGCACGTGCTAACGACACCGCAGGCTAGTCATTTCAACTCGGTTAAATCAAAACCCGTCCGGTATGTGGCAATAAATCAGTTAAGCGAATAATTGAGATTGCTGACAATTTCGAAAGAGACGTGAAAAATTAGCTGGAGAGGTCGGGCTGGTTAATTAGTTCGAGCTTAATTGGCAAATGTAATAAGCTTCGATTTGAACGACATGGTATGAGCAGACAGCCGAGGCGCGACCGGGACGTGAAAGGGGGATTACATTTTGCATTAAACGATTCAAAAGTTGCGGAACTCTCAATCCACTCCAAAAAGAATCTGATGGTCCAGTCACAACAGTAACTGTTGTGAATGTTGAGTTAGGTATACAAGTTACTTGTATAACTTAAAAGAGTTGCGAAATTCCTCCTAGTTATTCGTTACGAGTTGACGGGTTGCCACGGGTGTTCCGAGTGAAGCATGGGCTGCATTTTTGATAGGTGATGGACGGGGATTTGATATTTCGTGCGAAGCTAGTTCAATATTAAATGAAGGTCAAGACCATTAAAACTCAATAATAGTCGATCAAAGCCACAAACCTTCAAGTGATTCCGCCATTGCTGTGAGCCCATAATGAAGTGCTTCCCTTTTCAGCCGTTCCTTCTCTCTGAAACAGTCTGGCAGAACCAAACTTCCGCTTCGCAAATAGTCCAACACGTATCTGGAAAAAGATGAAGTCTCTGATGTACCTTGTTGTTTCCTTATTTTTTCCCAAATTAACAACCGGGCCTTGAGGCTCTTATGTAGTGGCAAGGGATGTTTGGGAAGTGGGTTTCAAGTGCTCTCCAAGGTTTCTTCCCCACTAACAAGGAAAAAGTAAAATCTGGTTGGGGCTGAATTTTTCCTTTTATTTTTTATTTTATTATCTTTTTTTTTTTTTTTTTACAAAACCTTGCGTTGGTGGGCCTCTTGCTAGAGCAGATTATGAAATAAGTAAGTCAGAGCATTGCGATGTTGTTCTCGGGAACTGACACAACCACAAACATAATAGCTAGTCCATTAAGTGTTATCGCGAAAGTTTAAACCTAATCAGCTAGAAACGGAGGCACATTTAAAACAAAGAAAATGAGAGAAGAAGTCAGTGTTCTTCTTTCTTCGGATGCAGGAGGAGTTTCCTTTCTTCGGACTCTTGCAGAATTTATGGCACCATCAGGGATCTGAAGGGAACATCGTAAGTAATTGTGAATAGAAACCCGTTGGACCATGTTGACTCTTATACCACTTTTGACACTACTTAGTATACTAAGTATCATACCCAAGCATACTTGGGTCAACTGCACAACTCCCACTGAAGAAAACTGGGAAGTTCCTCTCATTTGGGGCGCCACCAACGGGTTCCTTGACGTGGTGAAGCTGTCAGTGGCGAACGGAGCTCAACTGAAAAATACGGACGACACCGCCAAAACTCCTCTGCATCTGGCCGCGGAAAATGGGCACCTGAGCGTCGTTAACTATTTGGAGGAAATGGGAGCAGACGTGAATGCCACTGACAAAGACGGCAAAACGCCTCTGCATTTGGCCGTTCAAAACGGGCACGTCAACGTGGTGGATTCACTCGTGACAAATAAGGCTGACGTAAATAGCATGGACAACAAAGGGTACACACCATTACAACTGGCAGCATCCAACGGGTACTTGGACATAGTGCAATACTTGGTGGACCACCGAGTGAGCTTAAACGCTACCAACAACTACGGCACTGCTTTACACTTGGCGGCCATCAACGAGCACGACGATGTGATAAATTATTTATTGATGGCCGACAATACTTCAAACCTTGAACCTCCTCCATTAACCGTCTCGATTGCAATAAAGAAAAAACATATCAATGGTTTAGCATATCTGTTGGAATGGGGAGTCAAGTTGACTGGAGATAACGGATGGCACAGCCTCATTTTAGCAGCAAGCAAAGGACGTATAGACATAGTGAAAGTCCTAGTGGAGAAAGGGGTGGATGTCGATGATGTCGTGACCTATAAACGAACGAAAACCCCGCTCCTGGAAGCCGTAAAACATGGCTACAGTGTTGTAGTCGAGTATTTGCTAAGCAAGGGAGCAAACGCCAATTTTTACGGGCAACGGTCTCTGGTTTATGAAGCAGCAAGCAGAGGTTTCCTCAATGTGACTAAGAGCTTGATAAAATGGGGTGGTGAAGTTGATGCGAAATATATAAACGGCGAAACGCCTTTGCAAGGAGCAATAAAGAAAATGAGATACCTGAAAGAAGACAATAGCACTTCATTGTGTGATTATGAAAATTGTACACTTTCAAGAGATCACCCCGACCTTAGAGGGGTAGCAAAATATCTTGTTGACCTGGGTGGAGACGTGAATCGCGTGATTGGTGACACTGGTAAGACCCTAATGGTAGAATTCGTGCGGTATGGGGATTTGAATACTACTATGTTTTTGGTAGACATCGGCGCACAGGTTAATGTGAAAGATATCGACGGTAGGGATCCTCTTCACCACGCAATATTGAATATGGATATGGAAATGACCAAATATCTCATCGAGGAAGGAGCGGACGTCAATTCTCAGGATTACGCCAATCGCACACCTTTGGACGTCGCAGTGACAAGTCGACGGTCATCAGCTCTCAACCTGGTCACGTTCTTGGTAGAGGAGGGTGCTGACGTGAACGCGAAAAATTACTGGGGCCGAACTCCACTTCACAATGCAAACGATGTAGACATAGTCAAGTTCCTGGTTGAAAAAGGAGCTGACATAAATTCCACGAGTTTCGAAGGCAAAACCCCTCTACTCACGCATAATCTTGAAGGGGATTTAGAGATTGTCAAGTACTTAGTTGAAGAAGGTGTAGATGTGAATCACAAAGATAATTACGGCAGTTCTGCTCTACATAGACAATATCATCCAGACATAGTGACATACTTGGTCGACAAAGGCGCAGATGTTAATGCTATTGACAATAAAGGAAGAACTCCCATGCATTACGCCGCAGAATATTTCCTAAACGATTTCAATGTGTTTGCGTTTCTGCTAAGTAGAGGGTCTGACATCAACAAAAGAGACTTCTTGGGTTTTTCACCGCTACATGAAGCCGTCCACAACCTGAACTACCACGTAGCAGTGTTCCTAGTAGACAACGGTGCGGAAGTGAACGCGATGGACGACGAGGGTAACACCCCACTGCACATTGCCATCAACGTGAATACTCTTGACGCGGTGAAATTTCTGGCGGAACATGGAGCCAATAAAGATATAAAGAACAGTAAAAATCAAACGCCGCTACATTTGGCAGCCGCAAAGGGTTATCTGGAGATAGTAACTTACTTAGTTAATCATGAGAAAGACATAAATCCTAAGGTTGAAGATGATTTCGAGGATTTGACTTTGGCATAGGGACACAAAAAAGGGTCATAGTTTCGATACTAGTTTCCCACTAAAAGGCCTATGTTTCTCTCACTCGTGTTTAGTGGTTTGTGATATCGTCTTACCGAAGAGCTTGGGACTTTTTCAAACAGGTTGGCCAACCAAATTCAAACTATTGAATAGTGGTGCTAAGCATTGTCCCATATAAATATTGGTTGAACTGATTGAAGGGCGTTGGGTGCAAAGGGCCTAAGAGCTGAAAAAAAGTTGAATTAATTAATGTCCGAGTATTTTAATTAAAATGTATTCTTATATTTTAAATCAAAGTAAAAATCAGTTAAATTGTCAAATCCCTTATCGGTTTAACCCTTTTAGTTAATAATAATTTAATCAATTTAAGAAGTGTACTAGTTAATTAAATCAATTAATTTCAAAGGGCATTTTTGGCCCGTTAGACCCCCCTTCAATTACTTCTTGCATTGTTAAACTGCCTTGAACTGTTCTTTTTCCATCATTTCCTGTAGTGTAAATGAAAAAATTGGTTCTGTGATTTAGAATTTTCGATTGTAGGTATATTTTAATTGTAATTTTATTTTATGAAAGTACATATTTTAAAGTTTTTTTTTTTTTTTTACAAAAGGCGGTAACCATCAAAAGATGTACAACACTAAATAAAACTTTAATTATGGCTTCCCAGTTGTCTTTTTCTAAAATATGCGATACCTACTCACGATAATTATTATCGATTCTTTCAGAAATTTCTAAAAACTATCGACACGGTACATTTTGATACTTTTTGAAGTATCGGACAGCCCGAAGTGTGGCAACAGGCAATACGCACGAAAAAGGTCGATGAACTCACAAAATGGTAATAATAAGAAGAAAAAGGATTGTATTGTGTTACGATAAATGTTTTGTAAACTGAATAGCTGAGTTTGAAAGGAAAAATATATGCCTTTTCTCTCCAGTTACAACGAATAGGAAAGTTCTAGTCATAATCAGAAATTCCGAAATGTTTACTGAAAAATTTTGAAATTCCTCTTCCCTATAACGAAGGGAACAGCGCCGTTATTAATAAAACAGTGATTTCCTTTCACGAAGCTAAAACTCCTCGATGATAAAACTTGAAGAGATTCCAGTATTAAGAAATTTATGGGTAGTCGAAAAAGTTGGGCCGAGGTCACCCAACTCATTAAGAACTTCGAAAGACTATTATCCAAGTCCAAATTGTTCCCCAGAGTGAACTAAACATTTCTTCTTTTTTTTCGTTTAACGTGGTTGTTGAACATTAGGTAACTACCAAAGAAATACCATCAATCCTATAATCCTGAGGCGTTTTGTTGCCTCAATAAAATCCTATGGCCAATTTCTTTTACAAATTCAGGTAATAAAACTTAACCATGGTTAAATCACCAATAATACGAAATTAGTTAAACGTGGAGCCTCTAAATAGGTTGAGCTCTGTGCCTGCTTGTCAAGTTCTCTTCTAAGAAAGTGAATCCTATTTTTCTACGAATATCAGTCGAAATTGGTTTGCCAAGTTTGCAGACTAGGCAGCGGCCGTGGAAAAAAGAGCTTCACACAGCTCCGCTGATTCAATCAAGATGCTCGCGTTTCCGTGCGAGGCCAATAATAGAAACGATAACATTGCCAAGGCCAGTTGTGATTGGCACCCACCCACTCGAAGGCGATCCAACTTGACCGGCTGATGACCAATCCGTTGCAAACATGGACGGTCAGGGCGTTCAAAATCCTTTGAGATGTCAGGAGCAGTCATAATTTTAATGGTACGATGTGTCAATCCTTAATTTACATTTCTTCTATCCGTCGAGATTGACAGACTCGCGTTGCTCGTTAAATGGGGGTTTTCTGCTCTTAGACACAACTAATGAGACGGAAGAATCTTCCATCTGTTGAGGGGACCGAAAATATGTCTGTGGAGTTCGCTAATGATAAAACCTCCTCAAGACCTTCAAAAGGTGTAGGTAGTTTAGATGGGATCCTCTTAACGACGGATCTGTTGACACTCCAGCCCTGTTAAACCACTTCATTCTAGAAGGAAAGATAGGTAGAAAGGTTAATATGGGGGGGGGGGAGGGATTGTATAAGTAGGTGTAAGATAGAAAGGAGAAGCACTTGAATGAGAAGTCTCATCTCCATCTCATCTTTCATCCTTCAAATCTCCCTATCTTCTTAAGGTTATCGGTCTTACTTCACCTTTCTTTTCAAGTTTAAAGTACCATAGTCATTTTCAATTTTAAGAAGTTGCAGCGATCTTAGTTACCCATGAGCTTTCGTTTGCGCAAAACTCATTTCTTCGAAATTCACGCGAGCAGCTGTTTCTGAAGGATTTCACACCTACGCACAGTGGGCGAAATCGCAAAAAACCTGGCCAAAACTCGAAAAATAGAAATTAAGCTAAAATTCATTTAACCCATGGAATGAGGACTTCTACCTCCCCGGACACGCCTACACATGCTCGGTACACTGTCAGATGAGTCCAAACGCGACGAGGGGTTCAAAGTTAGACTTAAAACAGACTGACGGTACTACGGAATATTTTTCCAGATGGCTTCTGAGAACATTTAATTTCTTCAGAAATTTTGTTATAATGTCATAATTAATCAATAATTGATTAATTATAACATTATAACAAAATTTATTAGTATCTCATATACGGGTTAATTTTAAAAGATTTTAAAATTAAATTACAAAAGACGCAGGGTGCCGCGATTTGCCCGGCATTGATTTTATTTGCATGTTGAAGGTGCAGTAGGTACCTGAGAGTAGAAATTCGTTGGAATCAGCTGCTATTAAGTGCTATTCTGCCCTTTACGACCAGGGAAGAACTGCATCCTCACTTAGTGAATTTTGGAATGAAATTAGGATTTTTAAATTGAAGATTTCTCTTGGTCGGTTTTTGTCTACAGGTACCCATTCATCAGGACTGCTTGTTTTCCATCGAAAAGAGCTTTTCCAATGGATTATGGAAAATAGGAAAGGCAGAACTGGTGATGAAACTGGTGATGGCCTGTTTGGAAAATGTGCTGAAGACTTGTGGGAAGCGATTTCCGCAGGTTTCAAAGTGCTTTGAAACAAAGATGGTGTAACTCCAAGCGGAGCATAAGGTTTTTTGACAAAAAAGGGGCGACCTTTGGTAAACTCGGGAGTGATGATTGGCTGATGGGAAGTGAGTCGTTCAAGGCATATGCGGCTCAAATGGTGTATCGAAAGAGGGGCTGAATGATATCATGCTGATATTATGATAGCATGATAGCATAATATGCTGCCTTGGTGGTGAAGGATGTAATTCTGAGTTCCCCATCGAAATTTCTACTTAAGCTGCACGGTACAGGAAAGGCTTAAGCGAGCCCCAATTCCAAAGATGAGTCCCGATCGCGCGATTAGCCAGGATTTTAAATGGGGAAATGTCAAAGAACGATTACGTTGAAGTAACATGGTTTTACAGTTTACTTTTCTTTTTTTCATTCGAAACGCGTTGTTATTTTCATTTGTATTAAATTACTGTAAGAACAGGGTCACATAACTACTATTTTATTTTATTAGGTATTACAGTTATTTTCAATAAATACCGTGTCAGCTTAAGCCAAATCCCTGCCAAAATCGTGCACGATTTTGGCAGGGACCATGGTCTAGACAACAGTTTAGAATTTTCTAGACCATTTTCCCGTGTTCAGCATACATACCTACCAAAAAAAAAACAAAAAAAACACACAATTCGGGACTTCCAGAGTTTTGGCCTGGTTTTTTGCGATGTCGCCCATTGTGCTACGGTTCGATTGATGATGGCGTTTCCTGTTAAAAGCAGTCAAATCCCCATGAAAATAGTCGAAATATGAGTTTTGTAGCAAAACTAGTTCATTCCTGTTTTGATGCAAAGATGGCTATCGACCAATTTCACAAATACAGCTTGATGGGAGGGGTGGATTTTTTTTTTTTTTTTTTTTAATTACTCTCAGTATAGATCCGATTTTTTCTTCCAGATGGTGTCGTCATTCTTAAAACTATCTCTAATAATAATTGATAATAAGAATAATTGATGATTAATTATCAACCCTCAGATCTGAGCGCACTTGTTAGTTTCCCTTAATAATTTACTGACTCTAATTATTAGTCTTTCAAAAGTCCGGGCGTATCAGGTACCTCTCATTTTTGGAACACTTCGTACAATACCGTACCTAGATATTGTTAACGAGACATCATAAACATAACTCATTCTCACTCTTCGAATTCAAAAATTGATTCATATTCGGAAATTGAAAATCTGTGTTTGGCCTGGAGAAGATTGGTCGGAAGCAGTTCGAATGAGTGGAGGAACACTTAAAAATAAGATGTTTTGTAACAGGTGGCTATAACAAGTTTTGTGGTAAAACGTTCAAGTCCGTCTGGCTCGCTAGGAAAACTGTTCAAGTCTGTCTGCCTCTTTTGCAAAACTCGCTATCCAGGTGTCTACATGGTTGCAAAACTTCTTTAAACTTGCAAAAAAGTCTGAACGTTTTTATTGGATTTCGCCTACACATTTATGACACTGATTTATGATCCTGATGTACAACATTTTCGTGAAAATTAGGTTACGTAGGTACGCCTACATTTGTTGTCATCAATTATGGTAATTAAATTGATGATGTCAGGGTAGTTAGGGCGATGTTGTACCTGCTTGGAACTTCTGTTCTCATTAACAACGAGGTTAATCACTGTAATTGCAAGTCTCCCTCGCTCAGTCGATAATTATGGCACCCGACCAAGTTGACGACGCGCTAGTTATGTCACTGTCTCAATACAGCCCCACCCTAATTACCCTGCTGTGTAATATGAGGCAAAAAGGAGTTCTTCCTTCCCACCCGTCAAGAGACAAGTTGTCATGTGGAAATTAGTTCGCGGAATCTTGTTAGTAGTTGGGGATGTTCAATTTCATACATATCTGTCAACTGGAAAACATCCACATCCCCTGGGGGGAGGTGGAGTCACAAGGAGTTGGAAAGGGTTTGAATGTTCAATACACTAACGCGTTTTGCATGAATTAAGCACTTTTTGAAACGTGACAGGAAAAATAGCCACGCTCAACTGACAAACTCAAAAGTGGCATCTTGAAAATGGAATGAATAAATTATCCGTCAACCAACTTTTCACCACATCGCAAGTTTTAACGTTGATATGCATATTCACGGTACGCTAAGCTCCCTCGCCCAGGACGGATATCCTTTGGGAAGTGGGCTGGAACTGTCCTTAGGGGAGGAGTGGGGCTCGAAAAACAATCCAATTATTTCGCCGTGGTATCCTTAGTTAGCCAACTCTCCAGGGAAATAAATATTTTACTCTCTCAGAAAAAAACGGGCTCTGTTTTAATGTGGGGATTTCGCGAGAGTAATAAACGAGGAAAGAGCCTTGAGAAAATAAGGCTTCGCAAATTTCACCAGGAACAAAGGTTTTTCATGGCACCTCTAAAAAAATAAGTAAATAATGAAGCTGTTTACTTGAAGTAATCACTTCTGACTGGTTTGCCGTTGAATCCGGTTTTCTCGGCTTGTGTATTATAAACTCGCCATATAATTAGTCAACTTTGAGAGCATTCTGGCATTCGCAAACGTTACATTTTGCATACCTTCAGGATAAACACACAACCACCTGAATTCTCTTTGAAGGATTCAGACACGTTCAATTTGTTGAGTCTACAGTGAAAATTTCCAAGTCTACATCTAGTGAATTCAACCTTTTCCTCGACATCGCCGAGTGGAAAGAGTGATCCAAAGAGCCGACGAGGAAATGAACTGCGAAACAATAGAACCTAATCCGAGAAAATTAGCCGGCAGTAGGAGAGATTATGAAGCAATTTCTGAGTGTCCCAAAAGCCAATGATCGATACTTTTGCTCCAACGGTTCCCTTGATATTTCGCCAGCGTAGAGGGAGGAAAGAAGAAAAATACGTAAGAAGGTTCGTATTTTTCCTCCCTTTCAAGAGGGGAAAACTCCCAGACCAATTTCTTTTTTGGGTTTCTCCTTCTCCAAAGAAAAACCTGCCCAGAGGGATTTAGGAGACTAACTCATATTAAAGTTTATTGCTCATTTGGGCGGTAGATGGCTGGAGGGCTTCGTTTCTTGGAGAAGCCTTCGAAAGTAACGTTCATGAAAATTGAGACCCCGGGCAATACCGTACGATCAATAAGACAAGGTGACGGTTAGAAAATAAAGGTATATGCACATATACAGCCATTACCGAAATTTTGAAGAAATGAGTGCAACCTTTCTGCTTCCCACAATTAGAGATGGCAGTGAAATCAAAGCATGGCAAAAATGAAGACACCGTACCCACTTTTTGACCTGAAGTTTTGCCTTTACCCTCATAATTATTCCATAATTTTAATCTTTTTCCGTTTCGAGGAAATTTCCCTTCACGAAGGAGTAAAATCAGTGCTCGTTGTCCGGGAACTCCGATCCATCCCGATCGATGGGATTCAGAAGTGATTTTTACAGCCTACATAGGAATAGGGCTTGAATCGGTTGTTTTTATTGGCTATGGCTGGTAAGATTTTATTTTAAAATTTGGTGTCGTGATTGGCAGAGATCCTGGTGGGGTGTTCAAGGGTATACATGAGTTGACTCGTGACGAAGAGATCTGTGACAGACGTTTTTCTGGATGAATAGTGGAAGACTGGCGAAGAAAAAAAGGGTTCTACTAATTGCATACTACTTTGCCACACCATTAATGCTGCACTTCGTTTGGGCTTTGGCCTCCTACGATAACCTCATAAACGATGTTCAAACATACCTACTAGATTGGGGCTTTCCAAGCTCCAACAGGCCCCTAGTTCGTGTGTAAATGACTAACTCTTAACGGTGCACATTTTAGCAATTTACAGATTTTAAATGAAAAAATTTAAAAATTCGGCGAGTACCGCACCACATGAATGAGATGGGTTATGAATTTCGACAAAGGCTTCTGGAGAGATTTAGGTAGAACATCGCAGAATTTCAACCTCTACCAGGAAGTAGAATTTCAACTAACAATCAATCGTGAGAGAGACAGCGAAAAGATGACATGCATTCCGTGTGTTGGGTGTGGGCTGCTTAGGGAAACAAACTAACATTTTTCCGAATGTAGAGGAATGGTCTTATTGTGAGGGTTCCCAACTCCATGACAGCCTTATGCTTACAAACTCCCGGTACCTACCGTCAAATGCAGTAACTTCGGACATTTAGAGTGTCTAAGTGGTGGGTGACCCCAGCGTAAGGAGCCCTACCCTGGAAGACAGAACAGTAGGCATGCCTTGTTTCTGCAGAAACAACAGCGGCCATAGCGAGTTTGTCTGTCGGCCGGACGAAGAAAAAGCTATTGAAGGTGACCCCATACTGTTCATAGTGAGGATTCCAGTTCAATTTTGGACCAAGCAGGTCACCCTACATTTTAACGGATTTAGGGTTTTCAACATATCCAATTGCTGAAAAGTGACTCTAACCGAAATAGGTACATAACCTTTGCAAGACGGGTTTTAGACAAAACAGAGGTCAGACAGCAGGCAGAAACAAGAAGGGGTTCGCTAGTTCCTCCGTTGGTTCTTACATTGCTCATAACCCGACAAATATGCTCGTTTTGGAAAAGGAAAAATTGTACTTGAGAAAATTGATAATATAGCGTGGGAGAGAAACACGAGAGGGTCTCCCAAACCTGTCGACGCCATCGTAGGGGGAAGGGGCGACGCTTCCCTTTCCGAGTACAAAATTTTCCGTGTACAAAATCATTTAATGATGCGACCTCTAGTTGCGCTGAACCGGTGTACCTACAGTACGAAGTACCTATTGATCGGTACACCACTACACCAGGGCCTGGTGACCAGGCCCGAAATTCGCTGATCACGATGAGAAGACGTGGGCGCACCTTTTCTTTTTTGAAAGGTTGGACTAAAAATCCATCCAGATTACATCTAACTATACAACCCTGAAGATAAAACGTTGAGTGAATGAAGTATGCTGAATATTTAAGGTATAAATGAAGAGGATCAGGAATAGCGACGGTGCGCCTTTGTCTTCGAATTTACCTCTTCCTTTTATGTAGATCGAAGAAAGGGGATCCATGAGTTTGACAAAGTAAACATTTGTCCCTCGAGAGAACTAAATCAAGCCCTGTTTGTGTGTAAACATTCACGGGTAACCTTGAAGCTTCCCATTGGGCTGATGCGATGGAAATCCGTGAAAGGGTTACATAATATGAATTATATATTATGCCTGTACCAGCGTTTATTTTGATTATACCGATGCATAATGCACTGTCGAGCTGATAGAGCTGATTATTATAATTGTCAACTTGGCAGATTAATTATGGCAACTGAAGCAATGATTTCTTTGATGTACCTATGTTAGATTATTATGAAATTTCGGAAGATTTCACCAGAGAAATGAAACTTGGTGGAGTTTGCTTGTTGCATAAGTCTGCCATCAAAGTAGCCCCAAAGACATTGCGCTTGTTATAATGATGTTCAAAAACGTTCCGGCATTATTTTCAAGATCAATGACAATAAAGGCTCCTTTCATAAGCACGGATACGCCTCAAAAGAAACGGAAATGAGGTTTTATGGAAAAAGGCGGATCCTGGAGAAATCCCCGAGGATTTTTTCCGCCTCCTCCTTACGGGAAATAACTTGCTAATTCTTTCATGGCCCTAGAGAACCCCACCCCGACTCGCACATAAAACTAAATCAGGTCGGAGCGTGATGGAATGAAAAAATGATAGTGAAAAATGTTGGTCCTCTCGGACGTGAAAGCACGGCGACGTTAATCGATGCGACGATGGCGATACGGGAGGAAGGCCGCCTGTTGAAGCGAAAATATTCTGTCAACGTGATTGATAGTGTGCTCATAAGAACTTCTGTCGGAAAAGAAAATCATTATTGAGAAACCGAGGGAATTTTAACGCCGTCGACCGGCCGGTAGAATAACGCACGTCTGTCAAAAGCTTGACATAGTACCTATTTGGGAATGCGATAAAATGTCCCAGCTAATGGAATTTTTCGACAGGATAATCTATGTGTCTTCTGGCCAAGATGGAATAATTATTATTCAGAACGTAAAAACAAGTGGTCAAATATCTCACTAGGTCCTATATCAGCATGACAACCGCAAGAATTGGTTTGGTACTGATTGAAGTAGGTTGTAAGTAAGTTGACTCAACTCTATTTTTGTTTATCCGCTCCAGTGAGAATAACGATATTTTTATCAACGCCAGCGATTCATTTTCCTGGGACAAAACAGACAATAGTGCCTGAAACGCTAAGAATTTCCATTAAGAATGAAGTCGGAAAGTGCAAAATCCTAAATGGAAATGGAATGGAAGTCAGTAAAAGCTTGGGATTCGCGGGAAATTTCGAGCTAATCCCGTAGAGCTGTCTAGCACCCCAAGATTTATAGGGGGAAAACGGAATCCCTGTCCTGGTGAGGGTGGAGAGACGAAGAGAATCGATAATTAATTCCAAGTGTGCTACCAATCTCATTTCGTATGCTTCTTAGCAAGAAGCCTCTCAGAAATGTACGTAACACCGTACTGGTCCTTGAAATCATGGGGAAACTATCTCAGAAAATTTAATGTTGTCCTGTAGGCATCGATTTGTGGAAGCCGTAATGGATGTCATAATAATATTATGAAAACATATTATGTTACTGACTCACTATTAGAGGCATGGGTGTATTTTTCGAATGGTGAGCGTTTATGTCCATAGCCTGTTCGCAACTCGGCGCTGCGAGGCCTAGTGCAGGAAACTTCGGATCCAGTTCAGGAGTCTGAGGACCGAATTTTTTTTCCAGCTGAAGTTGGCTTTGACAAAGGTAAATCTAACTCGCTAAACTCTGCCAAGTCATCGAAACCCCGGCTTTCTCTCTCTGGTTGCCGTCGTTATATTTGGGCGTTTCAAGAAAAGCCATCCTTACGCTTCCTTCTATGGAATTGTAGACCATGGCTTACTGCAGTAAGCCACCTCAACGTGTCGATCGGGCATTTCAGGAAACCTTTCCCAAATTTCCCCAGCCCTTAAAACTTCCAAAACATGGCTGCAAGAACAAGGGCGACTCACCTTCCCACCAAACCAAAAAATGAATTTATATGCCAAAATCTAATTTCAAATTTAGTGCACACTAACACGTAGTTGCACTAAATTATTCTGAATTAAGTCAGCTGCATGCTGCTGCGAGCTGCATTTGCGTTTATGGATATTTATCAACAACTAGGCGAATTAAAAAACCTGTTTTTGCTGATTGGAAAGCGGGTTGTGCCCTCTGGAAACCTGTTTCTGCTGAGGTAAACATTGAGTTGGGTCCCGTACATCTCAAACTCATTGATTTGGGTCCCGACTGTATCCAGTTATAACCAGGCTCATATTGAGGCAGGTCCCATAGGCTATGAAGGGTACATTGAAGTGGGTTCCGCTTCAACAGTCAATTAGCGTTACCCAGGAGACCCCAGATGCTCCAAAGAAGGAGGCGCGCTGCAATGATGCTCTACCACCAGAAGCACTGGTCAAGAGAGCTTGCTGAAAGGAGAAGAGGCTCTATAAAACGACGATAATCGAGAGGCTGACAAGAGACCACCGTGACCGTCGATCCAGACGCTTTTTCCAGGGTGTACGCATTGTGCGTGAAGGCAATAAGCCTCACATGGAGTTCCTGAAAAATCCCCTTTGGTAGTATCTTTAGTGACAAGGAGGACATCAATGCTGAATGGCCAAGACATTTCACTGTGTTCCTCAACAGGGAAAAGTCGGATTGGGAGGCAGGGAACCATTGGGTGCGCGAAAACACAGCTTGGAAACGGGAGGAACGACGATGATGATGAGGTGGTACCACCAGACATGGAGGACCTGGAAGACATCATCAATGGGCCTCAAAAACAAGGCAAACAGGAAACCGATGCTTTTGGTCGCTCAGCAAGGTGCTCAGGAGATGAAAGTTGGACTGGTCATACATTAGGTATTATTGTGATGAATCATATCACTTTCCCCCATGACCCAAGGACCCACTTCATCAAGTGAATATCAACTCTTCGGGACCCACTTCAACGTCATCCGTTAGTTTACATCGTCGTTGGGACCCAACTGACTACCAACCTCTGCTGATTAAAATCTGGTTGTTGCTCCCTACAAACCATTAGCCATAGATTGAAAACCGCTGTTTTGCTACATAGAAACATTTTTCTGCAGATTGAAAACCGGTTTCTCCTCCTTGAATCCCGTTTCTGCTGATAAAAAACCGGGTTAAGCTCCCTACAAACAAGATAGCTATCTGCTGATGATCGGTTTCTGGCCCTGAAAACAAGCTTCTGCTGATTGAAAACCGGGCTTTGCTCCCTAGAAGCCAGTTCCCACTTGTTGAAAATCACAAAGGCCTAAGCATAAGATTGCAGAAAACTATATGGCTATGGCCCTTGTCTACTGTCCCAAACAGTACGGTGAAACGCCAATCTTTCCCCCTGTACGTATTTAACAAGACAAAATCAGTTTACCGCTCGGTTGATTTTCGAAATGGCTATTTCCACAAATGTTGCAGTGAACCGTGAATTTTGAAATTAACAAAATTTGTTAATATTTAATATTCATTTCCATCATTAGGTATGCTATGTTCTGAATATCTCGGAAAAGTCATTATTTAGAGTAACAATTACCATCTCAGTAGGTAGAATTTCTTAGGATGAGAAGTCATATGGTTTCCGAGATATTCAGAACAAACTCAGATTTCAATTAAACTTGCCTCTTGATCATTATTAGAGCACAATAAACGTCAGGAGTTGGCTCTAACGGATTCTCCCTTTGTTCTGCTTAATTTATAAACTTGAGGTTCTCTCGTTAGGAACCTACAGTCAAACGTTAGACAGTTTGACTAGGCAAATCGCGAGCAGTGATTGTAAATTCAATTAACCATCCGAACACATTGTATGACCCTGGAAACTAAATTTTGCTTATCTTATTGACATGGAGCATGGTGGGTTAATACTCTTTTGAAAAGTCAGATGTCATCACCCCTAACCAGCGCCAACCTTCTCGTGGAAATGACTTAATTACCACGTAAATGCGTAGGTAATCGTTCTACTGCGTATGCTCGATCATGCCAGGGATGCTTGAAGTGTTGAGTTGGGTAGATAAGAACGTTGGTAGTGTAATTCCAAGTATCCCAGCCTCACAAGGAGTGAATCTTGCAACAAGTTTCTCGCCTTATAGTCATATACTAAGATGCCCTGAGGATCCCTTTGTGCCGAGCTATTTGACTAAGAATTCGCTCGGAGACATCAAGCACATTACTGCCGACCATGTTCCGAGTAGATTCGTATTTCCCCGACGTACCTAGTGGAGTCCTCAAATAACACCTCATATCCGTATATGAGTTATATATATATGTTTTGATCTTTTTAGCGCAACCTTTCCCTCAAAAAATGGAAAGGTGCGCTCATCTCTTCGACATGTTTGTTTTTGCGTGTGTGTGTTTTTGTGTATCACAGCATCACGCACGAACGGCTGAACAGATTTTCATGAGGGTGGTCTCATTGTGATCAGCGAGTTCTGGGGGTGGTTATAGACTATCAAAATCACCTCCGTCGCCGACGATTCGTCCGATCCCGACGACATAGTTTGGTCGTTAGATACCTAGTGTGTCAAGTTACGGTTTTGGTTTCGTAGTAACAGAAAGGTTGCGCTCTTCTATTCAATTCAATTGATGGCTTGTTTTTAACAGAGGGTTTTTTAAAGAAACACTAAATGTTATATGTATATATATTTTACCGGCAAAGTATGAAATGCAGGAATTGTATACAATGACTACTTGTAGTGTACAATCCCTGCACTTTTTAGGCAAAGTATGAGATTCCTTCATTTTTAACTATCTTAAGATAGATTGTGTCTAAATTTAGACACAATGGCTAGGTAATGAACACAATTCCTAGGCAATACTCGACCAATAAATTCCATTTAGGCCTAACCACCGACGTTCTGACCTTTTGAGGTTTTTCGAGAACTTTCCTTCGCGAAAAAGAGATATTTCCACCACTCATATCCGTCCTTTCTGTGAACCACACCCACCACAGGAACTAAAGCCTTTTCATGCTTCCCTCACGAACTGTATTTATTCTTCCACCCGACCGGCGTTTCAGGCAGTAGCCCTTAAAAAATGTTTCGAAGCGAAGAGAATCCGTTTCGGGTGATTTCACACGTTCTCTTCATGGATAAGCAAACGAAAACACGCTGTCGTCTCCCATTCGGATAATTTGAACCGTCGGCGGGGAAAAAACGCCTGTTGAGATTTCATATCTACCAGAGAGATAAAAACACGGACGGGCTTTTGAGAAACTCGTTTACCTACTAATTATAATTTTCGATTTCTGTCTTTTCGGGATATAATAATTTATGATTCGTTCTTAACATGTTCGGTTTATTTTCCTTTCCTCTGTTTTATTTAGGTTAAGAGGCTTTCAAAACAGAATTTAAAACACATTGAAAACTGAAGTCTTCGGTCTAATTTGGAGATATTGCTAGGAATCGGCTCGCCGAGCGATTGTTTGGAATTCATTGATAGACGAGCACGGGGTCAGTTGAGACCACCAGCCAGTTGGTCCAAGATATTGCCAGAGTGCGAATCTCGGCTCTTCAAACATTTCCGTGGGATATGTTGACAGAGCAGGGAATGATCCTCCGTCAAAGGACGTTTCCATCCGATGAGGTTGCTGACGAGAAAATTAGTAAGACAAGTCCAGAAGACGATACGGATATGCACGGATTCTGATGGACGAATTCGAAGTATACCTCTGCTCAGAACCGCTTTGGAATTCCCCAAGGAACCTGTTTGTGGGTACCCATTTTACTTCGTCCCCTACATAAACCGATTAGGTATTGGAGAAGGACACTGAAGAGATCACTTGCTAACGTCACATCTTTCAGATTGGCCAATGGCAAAAGGAAACGCAGAAAAGTGTTAGAGTGAAGTTGGGAGTTGCCGTGTAGAAATGGGAATGCCAAGACGCATTATATTGCATTCACTCTCCCGAACAACTGGAGGACCGTTCTCATGGTTGATCAGACTTCATGATCCAGAACCATAGTTCAAATTTCCCAACTTGTTTCAGACTGCAAACGTCCTTCAATCCAGCTGAGAAATATCGGTGATGCATCTTAGTGTGTCAAGAAACACATTAACATAGATATTACAGTATTGAGGAAATGGTAAACAAGATTAGAAGCATTAGTAGCAAATATTGAAACCGCCAATGTCTATTTTGCAGAGCCTAATTCAAAAACAACTTATTACCGCTGATGTGGTAAACAATGTACAGTAGGTAGGTATCGTTTGTGGGAAAGCCTTTTCATGAAAACGTTTCTATTATGAAAGATACCTGATACTGAAGTCTTTCTGAGAATGGGGGCCCTTCTTTCACTCGTCGATAGTACAGTCGCCTTTTCATGTCAAGAATTTACGGTCCTTTTTCCTTTTTTAATGGCCGGTCTGGGGGAAGGAATTGATTTTAACCAGGTATCCCCTGGCGGGCTTGGTTGGGCGAGAAAAAGGGAGTTTTCTGACCCAGTTTAGATCCCTACTTAATGGACGGTTCTTTCCCGTTGATTAATCTTCGCCTCGTTTTGAACTGGCCGATTGTTAGACTGAGAACCCCCCCGCGCGTAAAATTGACGTGAAAAGGGGGAATTTTTTCTCGGATCCCGACCGTTCCCATTAAAATGTATTTTCCACGCTCTTCCCGCTTGCTCCGTGCGTCGAATTTCAAACCCCAGGCGGGCAAAATGAAAAGCTAAAAATGATTTGATATTCACGTTCGGCCCACAAACTTCGGCCCTAAAGTTTTAATACCTCGTTCTTCAATTAACCACTACGCTGAGCCAGCTAATTCCCAATCCACTGATACCCGTGCTCACGATGATTCATTGCATTTTAATCGTCCTAATGGTCAAGCTTCTTGGTAATCCACCAACACCGATTTACGAGCGTTGTGGCGCATTTATTGTGTCATCAGAATGACTCCCATCACCAAACGTAGCCACTTAAAAATGAATAACAAAATTAAATTAGCTTTTCAGATAACTCACCAATGGGAACTATCTAAAGCACCTGAGAGGTCAACTTTCCCAATTATGCCCCTCTCTGGTCTATTGCTTCAACAGATTGCTATCTTTGGACGGTCGATTGTTGATAGAACAAACTCAGCAGCGGGACAGTAGGTATAACATAATGGCCGGCTATCTGGTCGGGACAACCACCGTGAAGCGAGTTATTGAGCAATCAATCAAACTTGGTCCCTTCGGTTATCAAACAAAATTACGAATTCCGGTAGTTGAAAACCACCATTCCTTCGATAACGTCCACTCAAGAGGAGTTGATTATTATTTTACAGATCAGATGGTTGTCGATTGGTTGGACAGGTTTATACGACATTTCTCTCGTTTCTAACGGACATTTCCCATATTCGGAGGTTAGTACTCTCATTGCTAGCAGACGAGGATGACGGCTTTCTTATATTTGATGATGGCTTATAAGGGTGAATATCACAAAAACGGACATTTTCAAGTCACTGTAGCTTCACTCAGGACGTAATGAGATTTTGTCCTGGGGACACTTGTCACACTTAGAATTAATTGTCCCTGTGTGAGGAACAACGTTTAGGGATGGTGTTAGACCCCCGAAGAACATTTTAACTGCGTTTTTAGATGAAATTTCTCAATGACGTGGTTGTATCCAAATACATATTTTGAGGTGTTGATGCTGGTTCATCCTCTGTTAACTCTCACACCTCCAAATAATTCCGATTTTCCGATACCTGGCAGTTGACCTGGTTGAGAAACAATGAAACTCAATTTTTCCTGTTGTAAATTTATCAATAATTACAACAAAACTCCGCTACCTGAAGTACAACCTCAATGTCGTGGAACAATCATGAACATTTCTCCACGGCCTCCATGGAGGAATTTCGGAATGGGGAAAAATGGAACGTGAAGTGGCAACGCTGGAGGCCTTAACGAAACCGCCGTTTTTCAACTGACTCCACAGTAGGGCGGGTCATGGGCTTTGCAGCGGACCTAGTCAGGTGTGTACGTTTATTGTTCTCAATGACGTGGACGAATGAAAACTACGTTTTCTGTCACAATTATTTTTTAGAAGTTGTTTGTTTGTGTAGAGGTAATTGTGCCTGATCACCCCATGCTTCACTTTTCACTAAATAAAGCCTCTACAGTTGACAGTGAACTTTCAAAGAGGGAATCCTCAATGGCGTGGAAGAATGGACCTCAATGGCGTGGACGATTCATCAATCCACGTCATATGAGGATACTTCCATGACAATGAGGTGTCAATTTTTTTTAACGTTCTAGATGCTGAAATGGGTTCAAATAGGTAGGTTTGAGACTCAAATTAATTTATTTCATGGTACTTTCACCTTCATTTTGCCCTCCCTGCAACAAGTTTACAAAATCATAAAACCTAGATTATTTAAATCTTCTGAGAAAGTTAACCTCAGGATCGTGGAAGTATCTCATTGACGTGGTACAATGTTTAAAAAAAAAAAAAATTTAAACTGATTTTGATCTATGTCGACCACATTAAACAATTTTATTTAACCTAAAGAGGAAATAAAAAAATCCTGGGCACTCTCCTGCAAGGTCAATTTTTCCAAAAGTAGGAGGTCTGAAAATGTCCGTTTTTGTGATATTCATCCATAATGATACTAGCTGGGTGACCTTTATTCTACTTTTCAGTATCGTTTTCCCATGCATTTGTAACGCTGGGAGGAGGGCGAAACAGATCAGCTTGGAGTGTTATCGTATCCGCTAATTGTAGCGAGTTTTAACCGAGTAGGCACCCCTATTCTACAGTCCACAGTCACATAATATATAGATCAACAATTCATCACTCATATTATGAGCGATGAATTGTTGATCTTGGAAATAATCGGATTTGTAGGCTAACCACATCCCAAAATCGATCATTTACATCATCAATCATCCCCCAATTGCAAATTTGAAATTGTAATTTATTACATTTTCCAAACAGTAAATTATTGGGAATTCTTGTATTAATGATTAATAATAATTATTATCTAAGCAACAAATAAAAAGGTCACCTGGAAACATAAAAACGAAGAAAACGTGAAATTGACTAATACCTAATTGATAGCGTAATTGATAAAATACCTAACTGAGAAAAATAACCCGTAACTGATGAAGCAGTGTAACTGATAGAACAACGTAACTGATAAAACAACGTGTAACTGATAAAACAGCGCGAAACTGATAAAACAATTAGTAACAGTAACTGTTACTGATAGAACAATTTTTAGCCTCTCCTGAAAAGTTGTGTAAATGTCAATCACGAGGTGTTAGAACTTGAGTGACGTTATACGAATTTTATTTCAAGGGGGTTCTTCGTATTTGAGTTTATTTACAAACCCCTCATTTTTTAGGAAAGGTATAAAATTATTCACGAGTTGACCGAAGCCCACCTCAACCGTTTGATCTGACTGGGGGTTTTAACGGGATAACAAAATACACCGCTTTTAGTAGTTTCATGATGATATTTCCAGCGTTAACGCCACTTTTAATAACCGGCTCGGAGTGAAATGTTAGTTATTTTGAAATATTTTGAAATTTAATTCTATGTCAATAAGAAATCATTTTAACGCAATTTTTCAAAAACAGTTTACCTGTATAGACTATACAGGTAAAATGTTTTTGAAAAAACCACCGGAATTGACTGAATTATATCTTCCCAAAGTTATACTTATA
Source organism: Pilophorus perplexus (assembly GCA_955831195.1). Lineage (NCBI taxonomy): Eukaryota > Metazoa > Arthropoda > Insecta > Hemiptera > Miridae > Pilophorus > Pilophorus perplexus. Next base: position 18,667,618 of record OY037012.1, read on the forward strand.
ACATTGGGAAGATATAATTCAGTCAATTCCGGTGGTTTTCAAGGATTACGACGGGGAAAACTTGAAAACCACCGGCCATGAAAGCCCGACGGGAAAGAGCAACACGAACTATAAACTATTCAGTCAATTATCATCATGTAAAATTAAAATTAATAAAAAAGAAAAATACGTCGAACATTTAATTTAAAAAAATGTATACCTTCATCTAGTTTGGACAGATGACCCCCATAAATGGATTCTATGTTCAAAATCACTTCGAAAACGACAACCCATCCGACCTTATGGCATCCTTTTAGCGACATAGGAGCCCCACGAGTGAGGTTGGATGGGTCTGAGACCCCGTAAATTCACGGCCACAACTACTTTGAAAACGACACCCCTCTCGACCCTATCTATATCCTTCCAAAATCCCCCCCCCCCCCCTCATAACCCCTTTTAGCACCTAAGTGCCCCACAAGAGTGCGTTCGGGCTGTTAACCTTGCGGGCCCAACAAGATGGAGAACAGAGTGTTTTGTCAAAATTTCAGATTGTTAAAAAGAAAATCCAAATCGTCCTGGTCGGCGAAGGGTGGTCGGACAAAACATGGGAGGCGAGGAAACTGAGGGAACTTTCAACGTAAGTCACGTTTAAAAATAAGGGATGGGGTTGATGTAATTTTGATTTTTGCAGGCGACGTAAATTATTCATTTTACTCCGGGTTTAGATCCTATTACAAAGCCGTTGGGTGGGAGGGGGGCGATTGAAGATAAAACTGAGTACAGTCCTAATAATGTCGACCAGTCAAGGGATTACCTAATCTCTTTTATTTCTCTTCTTTATCCTTTCCGGTTTTGTTGGTAATGATTAGCGATCCGTTAGGTTCAGAATCAAACTTTTTCTTGGAGAAAATTAGTCTTCAAGCTTCGAATCGAAAAACAATTCCAACTACAACAGGAAAGATTTGCTTTGGAAAGTCCGATGATTAATCATCGAGCGAAAACAGAGATAATTTTCATCTGTCATCCAGCACTGTATCAATACTGCTACTATGCTACAATAGGGTTTTGGGACGGTATCTTCGGAAAGTTTTAGCTACTAGGGTGTTGAGGAGAAGGAAGGCCCACAAAATATGGACCCGCTCTGTACGTGAAGCCGCTGCTCTCGTTCTCTTTGTCCGTCAATTTGCTTCTCAAACTCCGTCCAAATTGCCTCATCAAACTTTCCCGGACGGGAAGGGAAGGTTTGAGGGAACCTACCGAACTTTCGTTGGCCGTTTGGGGAAGGCTTAATGGGATGAGCCTAAACGCCTATGGTGAGCTGGAATTAGGCATTTATAATGTTATCGGAAGGTTTGGAACCAAGCGTCCACCTCGATGGCCATTGTGTATGGAGGTTCTCATTGACGAGGAATAATACCCCGTCTTGATGGATGGGTTTCTGCACACATTATATAGCGCGATGGGCGAACTTCCAAACAAAGGGCACGTCGAACAAGGCTGCAACGGGCTATATCACGCTCGAGGACTTTGCAGCTCATCACAATGGGTAACAGCGTGAATCTATGACCGTATGAAGTCACGTTAATAAGACAGGAAACTCTTTGTTAAACTTTCACGAATGTGTGTTTGAAAAATCATTAATATCGATAACTAATTCTGTTACATTTTTAGAGCGATTAAGAAAGCTTATGTAAGTATTTTGAGTCGTTTCGTAATAATTACCGTACGTAAATAATTATTATTTTCATAAAATATTCGACCGCAGCTTCTACTATTCATTTTTTGACATTTTACATCCACCAGTTCGATCAAGCAAACTTAATAATCAAGTTATTTTCATAAAATTATTTTCATCAGCGGTGAAGTAAGTACCTACCTATACTAAATTTTACCTAATGGACTAACCAGGATCTAGTTCAGATGGATGATTCGCTGTATTCGCTGCATGGGGCGAGAAGTCAAGAGGGTAAAAAATCTGTTTGGTTTTGCGGTAGAGCAATAAATTTATGAATGGCTCAGAATAAAACCCACACAACAGGAAAAAAACTGGATGGTGTAAAGGGCGACGTTGTGTGAGGATGGGTGAGGGTTTTCGTCGACGCCCTTTGTATCTACCACAGACCTACGAGAGAAGGACGATACATTTGTGTGGGATCTATTCAACGGTTCAGTAGGTTCCCATTATCATAGGTGAACAATATAAATAGAAAAATCTGTCTGTAAAAGTTTGAACAGTGAAAACCAACTGGCGGAAATCTCTCAAGGTGTTACCTATATTTTTTATGAGTTATTGTATTTATTTTCGAATCCATCCTTTTAATGCTCTTTCCCTTGTCCTTTTATTCATTCTCGTTTCTTCAGTCTTCTTCTACCGTCCTTCACAAGCCTTCAACCCATCGCCTCTCTCCATCCTTCAACGTCTTGCAATGTGTTGTAGTTGGTCAAGCCGATATTTTACCGACTTGCTCGGGTTTTGCTAATCGACTTCAAAAACTAGAGGGTTCCAGGACCTGGAGGACCCTCCCATCTTGAATTCAGTTCTTCTCACCGCGTTCATGTTCTTAAAAAAAAAATCAGCGCGAAATCGATTAGACTCCTCACAGTAACCACGATAGGTGTACAAGTATAGGTTGTATACAATCCTATAGGAAAAATCTCTGCACTGCTAATCTCTGCAAAAGCCCTGAAGAGCAGCAAACCTGGTTTCGAATTACTGATGGGCCGCAAGATCTCGCTTATCATCTTGGGCGCGGGAAAAAACGGGACGCCACCCCTTTCTCACACGATGTGTCTGTGGGGTGACTCCTCTGTTTTTTCCATGCCCGACAGTCTCATTATGACATAATTTGAATCAACAAGACTGTCGGGCATGGAAAAAACAGAGGAGTCACCCCACAGACACATCGTGTGTTTTTTCCATGCCCGACAGTCTTGTTGATTCAAATTATGTCATAATGAGACTGTCGGGCATGGAAAAAACAGAGGAGTCACCCCACAGACACATCGTGTGAGAAAGGGGTGGCTTCCCGTTTTTCCCGCGCCCAAGATGATAAGCGAGATCTTGCGGCCCATCAGTAATTGCTATGACGTTAACCGCATTTTTATCAGAACCAGAGGAGACTGAATCTAACGATGGGCCTGACAATCCCTTCGCCAGATTGGCTGTTGGGAAGTAGAATCTACTACTGATGTCTCCTAGTCAGTCCTAGTCAAACTTGGGATGGAGAACCAAAATTAACATCCGGATAATATCCGGATATTATCAGAGATCCGATTGGATGAATATCAAGCATCCGGAAACAGTCCAATGCCTGCCATTCAAATCCGGATATCCCTGTTTTTTCTGAAAAATCCTTAATTTTGCTCATTTTAGTATGACAACGCTGCTGGTATCTCTACAGATTGGCAATGCTGATACTGACGCCATCTCTCGTTGCCGCTCTGAACTACAATGAATTATAAACAATTATTGACGGACACGCCGAGTGACTCACGCGCGTAGTTTAATCTGTGCTCACGCGGTAGCTATAGCAAGCAGCGAGCGAGATCGAGAATCAAATTGAGATCGACCATCGACCAGACGCCCTCTCGCTTTCTGCTTTTTTTTCAAGCAAATGTCTTCGATTTTCGGAAATTTTGAAAAAGTACAAATATCCGACACACACCGGATATTTCAACCCACTTCTATCCGGATATTGAAGAGAAATATTCGAATATTGGTTATATCTGGTCACGGTTATTCATCCCTAAGTCAGACTCCTCTACTACAACCAGATCGTACGGGTCCGAAGAAGCTCCCGGATTTACTGGCAAATCCTGGCTTAAGAGCCAGTCCAAAGGTCTTGTGGGAGTAGCTTATCTGGACAACTCTTACTTACCCTCAGCAGACCTCCCCGCTTAAAATCCAGGTCTTTGACGTATTATCGTGTGAAGTTGGGAACCAACCCTGGAACTACCAGTTTAATCCACGGTTGCTGCGCGTGTTTAAACTCCCCACTCTTCAGACGATACAATTTTAAAATAAAATAAAATAATGAAAATACCAAAACACTGGTATAATGATATTATTATTCTGAGTAAATTTCCTGCGAGGTTGTTAGCCCCAAGTACCCGCAATCCCTTATCCCGCTGCTCTATTTCTTATCCCACCAGCCTTATTCAGTGCCTTATCGTTATATTCAATTTTCAGCAGCATTCTGGCAAGGACTCCATCCCCCCCCCCCCCCAACGTCTCAAAGGGACTGGCTGATAAACCAACGTTGGTGACTGAGCCCGCGTATGTGGCGAAGATTCAAGAGACTGACGGCACCCTTGGGATATTTACGGGCTCAGATCCCCGTCGATAAATTCTTAAGGCCCAAAGGTAGACTCCCTTCGCCGCTAAACATGTTCGAAGCACCGCCGGAAGGAGTTCCTTAAATATTTGACGGTTCGCCTTCTCCTCCATTAATTTTCAATTTTTTCCTTCGTTTTTACGACACTCACGAGGGGGACTGACACGTGCACTTGACGGAGCACCGACGAAAAAATAGGGTCACCTGCCTTCCAGCCGGCCAAGCGTGCAGAGGCGATGTCAGCATTTTTTCAACCCGAAACTGAAGATAAGTAACATCGCCGGTAAAAGAGAGGAAAAATGGAACTCTACCTTGTTTCTCAGGGATAGAACCACTGTGCAAGTTTTCTCCTGACATTTCTAAAATCAAAACTCATCCTCTTTCCAACCAGAAGGCTAACAACCGTGTTAGGGGATCCCAGTCGGCAGGGCAGAAAGGTCGAGAGGTCGTGCGGGCCGAGGACTTGGACTCGAAAGCCTACGTGATTAGTCTCCTCTGACATGGGATCAACAAAGAGCCTCCTCGTCGCTGTCATTTGCATCGAACAGGGACAACTTCAATCATGGCCAACCGGACCGACAATTGACCTGGTTATAAACGAGATCTTGGAAACATGGAAGGGAAGTGGACGATAGTACTTGTAGCGGGATATGACAGGTGTACATGCACAAACTGATTTCCTAAATTCAAATTAGTTCTATCAATTTTTGTGTTGTGTGTTTGGTGGAAGGCCTCGAGCGTAACTGGGATTTCGCCCCCGGTGTCTTTGGAGGTGAGTGAAGGGAGTAAAATATCCCTATCTATAGATCCCTATCTATTGGGCCCGAAAGGGCATAACACGAGATTTTGCGGTTTGCTATCCTGGGGACGGTATCGAGGCATTGAGGGGAGATCCGCCATCTCCAGATCGACAGGAAGTGTCTTGCTAGTCTGGAATGCGTTGATCTCCAGAAGGGAGCTCAGGGGAATCCAATTAAAGCTGAGATGTCAGCATCAATATTAGTTCTCCCTGGATCCGCATTTAATGCGGGAATCAGAGGACTGGCTTCCCCGGACTAATTGTAGCCAAGGAAGGCCTTCACCGTCTTGTGATCTCTCCCAGTGACCACAGAGGAATTGTCCATAATGGCTGCCCGGGCAACGGGTTCGCGCGTAAAAATGAGGTCTGCTGACCTGGCTTCCCCTGACAAAATTTCCCCAGGGGAAGTCCAGTCCTCGGTCCACTTTCATGAGACATTCTTATGTGTAACAAGAGTAGCCGGACAGTGAAATGATAACGCCGGCGATGCAATCGGGGAGTCCGAGTAATTAGCAGCTCTCGTTAGCGAGAGAAACTGGACTTCCCGATCTCGCCGCCGGAAGTGGCGCCTCCCGTGGCTCGTGATTGAATGTAGTAGGGCGGGTAAACGAATGAAAGCCCGAAGAGTTTGGCCCATGCGGCCACAGTTCTAATTTTCTCACAAATCGGATTCTGAAATTTGTCCCATCTAATTTTTTTACAAAATTGGTAAAAAAAATTAGATGGGTATTTAATACCGCCTAACTTTTCCACTCATATAATTGATGTCATTATGAACATTCAAATTATGTTGTAATGGAACCTAATGGTTACTTCGCTGATCCCCAACCCCTTGTTATCTCTTCTACATTTCACATCTAGGCTGAAGGAGAAGTTAAGTCCCATCAAGGAGTTTCTGGGACCGGTGTGGAGGAATCGCGTGAAGCCCGAGTGAAGTGGGGCGAAGAGACGTAACGAACGATGTCAGCTTTCAGAGTTTGCCCTCAGGCGGCTCTAACTTGACTGTAATGGCACATTTATCCCCGTTCGTTGGCTCCTTACCTGCCTATCCACTTCCAGACTGAATGGCCTGTAAGTCCAGACGTCGAATCTTGAGGAAAACTCTTTCCACATTTACTTACTTTCCTGTGACACTATCGCTTAAAGTACGAAGAAGTTTCCTCCTGGAAATCTTGCTGTTTGCTAAGTCCTTCATTTCAACAAAACTTACGCTTCGAGAAACACGGGTCCTTCAGGGCTTGTTTTTGAGAGTATAGGGTATGTCAGCTTGTCAGCTCCGGAAACTTTCTCTCGCGCTAAGATTTTGTGTACTTCTAACTCCTAATACTTTCCGTAAATGTATTCTAAATCTTCTTCACGTCTAAATCTTCAGTGACATACGGAGTTGGAGCGCCCTTCTACCACGCTCAAAATAAATTCTCCCCAACAAAAATAAAAAGATCCTCTATGTTTAGTATTATCAACGCGCTTATTTAGCATTCAGAAAATGTCGGTAAACCCACCATTTTTTAAAAATTTCTCAGAAAAAGCGTCATTTACTACGCGAGCCCGTAAGATAGACGGGAAGTAGTGCTAGTGCTACTTGAGCATTCCTCGCAGGTTAGAAGCTGAATCGTGTTCGATGGATGTTCATCCACTTTAGGTAGGAGTGAAGAGAGATGAAGTATGGGGGGATTTATTCGGGGAGTGAAGGGATGAACACGGTGAATTCTGAAACGTGCTTGGCAACGAGGAAGAAATCTCGTGGGCTCAAAACCTGACGAATCTGGGACTCGAAATTTGTGTATTTAAATTTTAAAATTTGAATATTTGACATTCTTCCAAGTTTATGGTAATTGAGAAACTCGAAACGTAACTCGCCAATAATTATTATAATGCTTCACTATTTGCCACATTTAAAAAAACATTTTTAAGGAGGTGCCTGCTTAAGAGGTCAGGGATTATGTTCTCCGTCACCTCTATTACAGATACAAACTTGTTCTCTTATAAAGAATTTGGGGGCTATTATAGCCCTCGAATTCTTTATTAGGGAACAAGTTTGTACTTTCCCATATTAACATGCATAGCGCAACTCATCGAGTACTTCACGCTCTGACAAGTACCTACTATAATAATTATAATAGGTACTTTCATTTCAACAATTATAAATTAATGGATAATAATTATTATTATCCATTATTTTATAATTGTTGCTAGAACAACATTTGTTCTATTTTTAATCACACAAGGGTTAATAATATTAATTAAGACTTAATAATAATACCATATAATAATACTTAGTATGATTAACAAGTCTCGTGGACTAATAGGTAATTCGTTTGGCAGGATTTTTTGACCAGAATATGACTTTTGTGTGAATTATATTATTGAATCTGAACAAGATTCAGAATATAGGTATTTAGCGAATAAATGTATTGTTTTATTGAACCTGTTTGAGTTCTGGAAATTTCTCTGTGCAATCCTTTTGCAGGAATCACCGTCCAAAATACAACACTACTTGAGCAAAATATGATCATGTGTAATCCGCTCTTCATATTACCCAAATTGCTCTTAGAAAACCACCATATGGGTGATACCTCTACGGTAAAGTTTAGATATTTACAATAAATCTGTTTGTAAATAATGCGAACAGGTTGAGCTGTTAGTGTTTTTGCAGGCTTGTTGTTTCGTGGTAGATTGGAGTTGGGATTGAAAAGAAGATTAATAGTGGAGGCGGGGGTAGTTTACCTGAAGAGGACTCCATCCCGGTCCAGGAAGAGCCTCCCTTTAGAGTCCTTCAGGGTGGATGGGTCTTCCAACCTCGAAAGGAGAGGTGCCACGGTCTCCGATGTTGTCGTGTACAACACGCCCCCAACGTTCAATTCCACTACTGACATGCCGGGAAAATTTAATTAATTTTTTTAACTCCCAGAAAAATTAAATCCGCGAAAAAAAATCGAATGAAAATCGCGAGTGTTAAGAAAAAATCTGCTTGCGATTTTTTTTCTTGTCTTTCTGTCTCTTGACAGGTAGTGTTCACTAGAGAGGGTTTGGAGTATATGAGGCTCAACCCCTGACACTACTGGGGGCACCACAGGCTCTAACTGGTCGATACGGTCCTCCTCTTCGCCAGGAGTCAGGTGTACCAACATGATTCAAAATCATTTACCACTTCTTCACTCAACCCTCCAACCTACCCTGAGTTTTTTCTATATTTCCCCTCTCCACCCCTTCCGACTCCTGAGGGGACAACTCAACTGCATGGCGATCAGATAAATGTGTGTCAGAAGCAAAAAACGTGACGGATGCTCCCGGTGAGCGACGAGGAAAATTCAAACATTTGCAGTCTGGAAGCCAGCAGGATTCTACGCGTTCGAGACACTCCTAAAAATGTTACTTTCGTAGTTGCATTGGTAGGCTACATCCTACATTTACTTAATTGTCATGTAAACCAAGGGCATCATATTCTAACTTGCTAAAATCCTTTAACCTGTAACCACACCAACAGAGTAAATGACCTGACGTACATTCATAGAACCATTTGAGCTCAAATAGTGAATACAAACACGATTATTTTACAATCTCTCAACTATCACAATGTATATACCTCACCCGGATGACCTTCAAGTCCTGCGTACGTAGTATAACCAGCAGCTGTTGATGCCTACGAAGCAATAATGGGACTGGATGGATTTCATTCAAGGTTGGAAAGGTCTAAAACAATAATTACCGGCTCTTTCCAGGTGGTCTGCGAGTACCATCGACAAAAGTTGAAACTTGTATGATAAATAAAAAAAATGAACCTTAGAAAATGATACCTACTTGCCAAAGATTGATTACCGAAAAGAGAACTCGCATCAATATCATGTTTTTTGTTTTTTTGAAAAAAAAAAAATTGTTCACGCTGATTTAAAGGTCAGCAGAAAATGACCTCCGGACTTCCGTTCAAATGAAATGTCAGAATCTCTGAATTCCCCAAAAATAAATGAAAGGAGATGTGGAGCGGCCACTATTACTTGATTTGAGGGAAAATTCCCTGCCTTGATTAGATATTAAAATTTAATATATTTAATATTCAATTTCAATGGGTTTCTGCCGTGAGCCACTGAGTTTCAACGGTTACCAAGATGACAAGTGTTTCGTGAGCTAAAATGTTTGGAAAGCCCTGGGTTTAAAACATGCCTTGAAGAAAACAATGTTTTAAACAAGTGAGTTTGGTTAGGGAGAGAGAACGACTCCTCTGCTGAATACTAAATTGTTTATTCAGGTAAACAATTATAGCGTGGGGACCGGTTTCGAGCAACTAAGCTCATCTACAGCCCAGAGTGACTTGAGGTGATAGGGGATAGGGACCTCAAGTCACTCTGGGCTGTAGATGAGCTTATTTGCTCGAAACCGGTCCCCACGCTATAATTGTTTACCTGAATAAACAATTTAGTATTCAGCAGAGGAGTCGTTCTCTCTCCCTAACCAAACTCATTGGATTAGACCTCTGCACCATCGGCAAACAACCACTTTTTAAACAAGTGTTGTAAACAATTAATCATCGCGTAAAAACATTAGGTAAATGTTCAAATTTTAAAACACACGCAAACAAACAAAAAATGCCCAAGAGTAATCAGTGTAGAATACTTTTTTTTAATCGTCATGTAACAACGACCACTTGCTGGTATGTGAGCCTTGTGACAGAGGTCGCGGTTAAAAAAAAATAAAAAATAAAATAAAAATAAAAAGCCAGATTTAATCTATTTTTTATTTTTGTGTTTACAATGAACTTTTACGATATAAAAAGACATCGATTTAAGTCCTAGGTATACATTTTTGTATAATTAATATTTTCTGAATTTGATTCGTTTTTATTTTATAAAATCTATTTTTTTTAAATAGGTACCTAATAAATATTATTTGAGAAAATATTTATGTAGGAACATGAATAAAAATTAATGTTCCTGAAATAATTTTTTTTTTTTTTTTTTAAATGAAATAATAAATAATATTTGAGAAATGTATGCACACAAAAAGTGCATGCATTTTTTTTTAAATTGTGTATAAAATTTATATATATATAAATATTTTTCCAACATTTTCATTAATAATATTATTTATTATTTTTATGTTTAATATAAATGTGTGCCCATCCTCAACTTGGAAGCGTCTTCCGTCATCTCCTTGGTGGTTTTGGACTTCAAGAGAAAAAAAAAACTTCGAAATAAGAAGTCACACTAATTCAGATTCAAAGTCACTAAAAACACGGTAAAATAGGTAGGTACGTGAATCAAGCTAACTAGGTAACTTCTTTCAAGAAAAGTAGCTTGTTCCATAATGTTGAACAATAATAATATTATTATTGCGAACAAAAACATAATAATATTCTGTTCCGCGCCAAAATTGGCGTCTTTATTAGTGAATATGGTTCATACTACAAAGCAGTTTCATCTTGCGTCGCATTAACTCATAATATGAATTAAATATTATTTACCTACGTTTCGATGTTACGCGTATTTATTAGATAGGTAACGATTTTCAGCTCGAAGGTCTCCGAAAAAACAGTTCTTCTCACTTTCATGATTTTTCTGTTCTTCAATTCTACCCTGAATCTTGTTTTATGATTTGAAAGCTTCATTTAAGCAAAACACTTCGACGATGGAAAAGAAAGATCATTTCTTTCCCATCATGGGGTATCGTTGATCAAATCTATGTTGAATGTTTCCTGCATCAATAATTGATGCAGGAAACAATTACAATACAATTATTGTATAAATTTTGAACCTTCTTCCGTTTTCAAATCGATATTCCAATCTCCTCAAATGAAATTAATATAGTAGGTAGTACCCCTAGAGCACCTTCTCTCCCGCTGAGCTACTCATGTAATACAATTAAAATATGGAGCGTGTACACAAAATAATATTATGAGTTATGACTTGAATTAGGCAGGTGAATTAAAGTAAAGTGTTTGGCTCGATTCAGGAGAGCTGGGGTTAAGAAATTAAACACCTGTTTTTATCAACCCTGATTTCACCAGCTGTTTGTTCGCTCAATGAACATGCAAGAGCGCTTATTCAGATAACAATAAGACCATAATATGGTCTACTATATTATAGTATTAAAAATTCTTTTGGTGGTCACACGTGTTAACAGAATAGCGGCAGAAGAAATGTTGGAATATGTCATGGTGTAACTTCAAGGCAGCTAAAGTTGTAGCACTTCGTATCAATCTTATCTTGCATTGGCCGCCATCTTGAATCAAATTTTCACTCCCTTTGACGAGTTTCCTCGCACTTTCCGCAACTCTCTTTAGCCCGTCGAATTTCCGTTGGAAATTTCTCAAAATGATCCAAAAACCTCTTTTGCAAGCCGCCTGCGTCCTCAGGAGGGGTGTTATGAGCCAGCAGAACCGGACTCTCGTCTCAGGACCGCCTACCCAGCGAGTATCCTTCCCCGTAAGTGCCGACCTGTTCTCTATTTTTAATCTCGTGTAGATTTTTCTCTTGCAACCAATCTTGTGAAATACCTCGACTCAATTTAGTTGATCTAAGTTTGTTGTGTTGCGAGTTAGGCCTCACGGGACGGACGATTTTGACGTTATTTGCAACAATCCCTATGTGGCGACTTGCGGATCACGTATTAGTCCCACCTGTGTTATCGGAGGAAACCACCCACCCACTTCAAATTAAAAATCGTTGTTGTTTTGTGCTGATGAAAATCGACGATTACTTACCATGGTGAATGAAGTTCTCCTATGGATAACAATCACGGAGGGAGGTGGGGGCCACTTTAATCAATACTGGTATCAAGTGAACCACTACTGGCAGGTACCCACCTGCTTGACATCCGTTTCGAAAAATGGACATTACACTCGTTAAATCCAAGTTAGGTTTTCGGTTGGATCCGTGGTTTGAAAGATGGGTACTGGAAGATTAGGGCCTGAAGATTTGCGGAGCGTTGTAATGATTGGCATTGGGAATATAAGAATGCAGCCCACATACCTATTCAACGACCCTTCTAATCCTTTTCCTTTTATATCTTTCAGGAGAAGTTGATCTACGGCTCTGTAATTGCTGTATCAATGCTGGCTACTCCCGTTTGGGTCATTTGCCACATCCGTTCCTACAGAGGAAGCTAAATTCTTCATATTTCATCAACATCTAATAGGCGTACATTGTCGCACACAATGCAGACAAGCTTTAGTGGTCAAAGTTTACATTCTCATTCAACTCAGCTATTGTATATTATGAAATTTGTAAAAATGTGATTAAAAGTCGTTGAAACCGTAAAAAACATGTTTTATAAAATTATTTAATTACTTCTTCAAGAAGTCTTCTTGAAGTAACAGCCAATAGTATTAAATATGCGCAAAGACAATCTGTGTTAGTTGCGGTGAAGTTGGCGTGGTTGAGGTTTTTGTCAGCTGTCAGGAGAGCTGTAATGAGTAGACTGCAAGTCTGGCGTCACAAAGTTTTCCCTTCGTAACCAACAGAAAGTCGCTTTCTTGGGGCCAACAAAATTTGGCTCAGGAATTCGGAACGCTATTTTGTTTCTCGTATTTCGTTGTTCTTCTCTCATTGAGAGGTCGGCCCTAAACGAAACGTGAGATTTGACTCCCCCTAATGGGTATAAAGCATACAATTTATGCTTTATACCTAATCAATTAATTATTTAATAATTAATTGATTCCATGTGGGTGGAAAGATGCTGAGGGTCGATCAAACAACTTTCCACTCATCGAGGGCCCGTTTATCAATCGCGGATAAAGCATGGGACGGTCAACATCACCAATATGCTCTACTAGAGTGATTTGTGAAATAGCTATAGCATCATAATATAACATGATGCTGAAGGCGAATCTTGCTTTCATTTTCTACCAATCGGATTTTGAATGCTATACGTAATAGAAATCAGGTAGCGCAAGTATCTTAACTTTTTTTTTCTTTACGCTTTTTAGTTGCAGAAGAAATCAAGAGATGATGTTATAACGTTTTTGAAAAACTATTAGTTCCCAGTAGGTAGCGCTCTAAAGAGGTGGAACTGATTTTGAAATCGTCGGTACTTTTCCGTTATCCCCCCCACTCGATTTCATGTTCATAAACACCCCTCCCGATGGCACCCAAATTCGAGCCCTTTTCCGTTATAACACTCCCCACCCCCACCCCACACCCCCTGAACTCGATTTCGAGCCCCTCCCGATGGCTTTAAGGCACCCAAAGCCAACCAAAATCGAGTGGGGGGGGGGGGGGGGGGTATAACGGAAAAGTACCAAATCGTCAGACCTACCTATCCATACTAAACCTTGCGGGCACAATAACATAGTAAACCGAGTATTTTGTCAAAATTTCAGATTTAAAAAAATGTTCCTACTGCCCGAAGTGGCTCGGACGGAGGATGGACATTTCGTTTTTGGAATCTAGACATAATTTCAAATTTTAAGGCCGATCAGAATAATTCTGGCCTCCGTCGCGATTACACAGGTGTATTATTCCAAGAATAATTTATAAACCAAAATGAGCTCGTTGTAAAGGATACGTCAAAGTCAACGTGTCGATCCTTTTGTTAGTCACTCCTCTGTCAGTTTCAAAGGCAGTGGCCGAGTTAATCAGCTGTTGTTTCATGACATTCTCGATTTCCTCGATACAATTTTCAATAAAGTTTCAGTCCTTTTACTTTGGATGTTAGTTTGTTTATAGTTGATTGAATCCATCCATTAGCCTTTAATTAGTCTAGTTAACTCTGAGGATGGTGTGCCAATAATTTTTTTTGCGAGCGGGACACCTATACGGGAAGGTACGTATGTTTTGAATAACCATACTCTGACGTTCTTGCCCGTCCCGCATCACTCATCTTTGATTACTTTGTGTTATTTTTCTGTCGAATTTTTGTATGTAATATTTTCAATGAAATTAGTTATAGATGACTGCATTCTTTGTACAATTCATTTGAAGCGACCACAATGGTCAATGAGTGTTTATATTGCGAGACCTTGAATAGGAAATGGCTGAATTGTATGTAGGTTTGTTTTTGGAGGTCATTCCGCTGAAGTCCGGCCTACCGCAGCTGCAGTCTTGAACGTGACCACTGTTGTGATTTATTCACTTTAACCGCAATTTTGATCCTTTTTGGGGCATGGTGGGTTGTGGGTTAGTTCCGAACGAGGTATGATTGCTTGTCACGAAAGAGTTAGCTTGATTTGTGAAATACCCAAAACTGCGGGCACCGAAAAGTGTCTCACTTGTTTGTTTTGTTCTTTAGAACTGGAGGCTATGGTAACAATGAGCTCCGATAAGGGTGGTGGGCGGAGGAAGAACGACAACCAGCAACCGTTGACGCCTGGAAATCAAGCAGGAACGCCTACTCACGACGATTCGCCCAACCATCTTGTTTACACCAAGGTATACCTATATCTACCATAATATTATTAATCAGATTAACATTCTTAGAATACTACCACCCCGTAGGGAGGGTTCGCTGCGCTCGCACATTCTCGCGCACTTGCGCTTGTGAAAATAACGTAAATGTATCGGAAATTAGTAAGGAGTAGGTATAATTCTAAAAGATATCCTAACTAAGTGTAGAACGCTATGGCTCCCCCTCCCCTCCTTTGGACATTGCCTGAAGGGATCTGTTCGGCTAATGAGTAACTTGGCTTGTGCAGGAACCAGTAGCATATTAGCATATTTTTTTCTTGTCTCGAAAACTGAGTTTCAAAAATCGTCGTCACTATCTGGTTCTGGAAGTCATTTAAAAAAAATCAACAAATGTATATCTACCTGCAAGTGTTCGAACAGATGGAATCTGTGCCCAATGTTACTCTGAAAACGACGCGTTGGACCTCCTTACATCCTACAAAAGCATCGTACCTATGTGTAGTACGTAATGCATACTATGCAGCCCATGAAAGCAGCTTCGGTGAGGCCCGAAGGGTCTGAGCTCCCTATATACGGACTGATAATAATAATAATAATAATAATAATAATAATAATAATAATATTATTATTATTATTATTATTGAATCGTACATAGGAACGGTTCCAATGGCAACCGTTCCCTCAGAGTGTACATTCATGGTCTTAAATACTTGGTAATAACATGCACACACGCAGGAGAAATAATAAAGGGAGTGTCGTGTGAAGCTGGGTTCACATGGCGTAAAAAACTCGTGCGTAATGTGTGCGTTTGGCGATCTGATTGGCAGATCAGTTTTCCCTTACAGATTTCCTCCAATGAAATCGCCGAACGCACTCGCGCCCCGCTTTTTTTTACGCCATGTGAACCAAGCGGGACGATGCGGCCGGATAATTGAAAAGTACCGGCGCTAGTGCGAATTATCGTTCAATTTTAATCATTCAGAGACCGTCTGTATTTCGTTAGGTAAAGAATAGGTACTGAAAAGTGGTATGGATTTAGTATGTAAGATTCACTGATGAAATTTTAACGAGACTCGGGATTTGCATTTCATTTCCTCGTAGATGGAAGCGATCGTCGAGAGGATGCAGGATGAGACAAATGGAGTGCCTGTGAGAACTGTGAAGAGCTTCATGTCGAAAATACCATCTGTTTTTACTGGTAGGTGAATTCAATATTAAAAATTTTTCTCTCATCTGCAAATTCAGGAAGTGAGTACTATCATTTCTGACCGATGTGAATTTTCAGGATCCGATCTCATTTTGTGGATGATGAAGAACCTGGACGTGGATGATCAAGGTGTGCGAAATTCTTGACTATTTGTTGTTCACGGTTTAGCATACACAGTTCGTACTAATTTTATGTTGTGTTCCTTCAGCGGAAGCTCTACATTTGGCCCACCAGATGTCGTCCCACGGATATTTGTTTCCAATAGATGACCACATGTTGACGGTGAAAAACGACAACACGTTCTATCGGTTTCAGGTGAGTCACGTGCAATAGCTAACCCAGCCTGTTTTTAGGGGATAATATTCCTGAATACAATAGGAAAAGGTTATCTGAAAAATTTATATTTGGGAATAGAGTTGTGTAGTACTAAGACCATAAAGTACCTATAACGTATTCCCTAATTGACTATTAAATCCCTAAACTTAATAAAAACACATTTACTTCTTCTTTGCTAGGAAACGTTCTTTCAATCGCCTCCTATGCTAGTCGAAACTTGTAATCTCTCTTCTATGGCTTGACTTATTCCTCAGCTTACCTCTTGGCTTTTTTATATTTTCTAGACGCCTTACTTTTGGCCATCAAATTGCTGGGAGCCTGAGAATACTGACTATGGTAAAACAAAAATACGAGTGGTCCATTGTTAGGCATGAAGCATGTCAAAACTTAGATACCTACCATTTTTGTCTCGAAAGCGTTTTTTTTCCGAATTTTTATACCGTTTCCGTTCTCCGTTTATTTTAATTTCGTGACAAGTTTACGATTTTCTTCCTTATGCTCCTGTTCGTGTTGAGAGCACCGTCACGCATGGCACCTTCTTTATAAAATGTCTATCTTCGGAGATTGAGATTGTTGACAGCTACGATGCCCATAACCATCGGGTGGAAAAGAAGAAATTCGGTTCAGTATTTTGACGAAAAGCGAACGTATTGGTGGTTATTTATGAGATGAACTTTTTTTTATAATGAGATGATTATATGCCTGAAAGGTACTCATCGGTCGCTTTAATACCTACGTGCTAAATAAATCTAATTCATTTCTTTTTCTTACTCACTCCTTGCAGCTCTTGGTTATGATTATTTTGCTCTATATACGCTAATTTGTGATTTTTGCACTTTTTAGATAGATTCGTGGCTTGTTCCTCTTGATACATTTTGTTTGTTCTCACATCAGTTTTGTCCTTTGGCTGAAAGATTACCTTTTCAAATTTGTTATTCGAGTGTCTGCTTGAGTAGGTTGGACTATCCAATGTTTGATATGTGTGTAGTTTACTATATTATTCATGCAAGATCATACGTTGAATTTGGCCTATTCAAAAATTATTTTTGAATTATGGTGAAAAATTACGAGTATTACGACCAAGTTTATGAGGTACGCATCAGAAATCAGCAATCTGTAAATATGTAGAATCTTCATTGTTGGTACCCAATTGACTGAAAGTTTCACACCGTATTTTGTGTGTTCCCATTTGAAGCCACAGAAGAGAACGTGATTTTACTCCGGTTGCCCGGTTCACGCTTCCTTGAGCGAATACCTCCCGGACATTGTGTATTGTATTGCGATTTGGGGCGTGATTATCAATCTGTTCTTGTCCTCCTTTTCCAGCCGTCTACCTGTGCAAGCGGACCATGCAAAACAAAACCCGGTTAGAGCTGGCAGATTACGAGGCTGAGAGCCTGGCCCGACTGCAGAAGATGTTTTCGCGAAAATGGGAGTTCATCTTCATGCAGGCGGAGGCGCAAAGTAAAGTGGACAAGAAGAGGGACAAGCTGGAGAGGAAGGTGCTGGATTCCCAAGAGCGGGCCTTTTGGGACATGCACCGGCCTATGGTGAGACCACAGCGCGATTTAGGGCCTATCTTACATCATCGAGCGCTTTAACATCTATCTTCAATTTTCCTCAGCCCGGCTGTGTCAATACGACTGAGCTAGACATCAAGAAGGCTTGTCGAATGAACAAACCGTCAAACAGCAAAAGTGGTCCGAGCACGTCCACCGAGCAGATTGAAGGCGCCCAAAAGGAGATTGTAGCCCTCAAAGCCAAACTTGACCGGAGCAACATCAAGATGTCCAAAGTAGCTGAGTCGTACGTACTTTATTCATGTGGCTGTATAATACCCTCTCTGTACAATCAATGTGTAAAACCACCTTCTCTTTCACCAGGTACATTAGCTACTTCGAACAGTACATTGAGTACGATCCTTTCTTTACCCCTCCTGATATTGCCAACCCTTGGACGTCTGACAGTCCGGAATTCTGGGAACAAGAAAGGCAAGGGTGAGCGCCAATTTCTCGATATGGCCAAAATTCATTGTTAAAATGTCATTGATGGAGTTCATTGTTAAAATCTACTACTTCAATTCCAGGAAGGACGTATCAGCCAGACGGGTAAAGAGATGGGCATTCAGCCTGCAGGAACTACTAGCGGATACTGTTGGACACGAACAGTTCTCAAAGTTCCTCGACAAAGAGTTCTCCGGGGAAAATCTGAAGTAGGTTAAACAGGCTCAAATTCACATTTAAGCAGCATCATTTCATTGTTTATTCACCAACTGTCATGCTGTAGATTTTGGGAAGCGGTGCAAGAGCTGAAATGCCTCCCTCAGTCGCAAGTGGTTGAAAAAGTGAACGAAATCTGGGAAGAATTTTTGGCTCCTGACGCCTCATGCCCGGTCAACGTCGATTCTCACTCGCACGAACTCACCAAGAAGAACTTGGCCAAACCCGACCGCTGGACCTTCGACCCTGCAGCTGTAAGTACCAGTGAATAAAGGTGGACATCCCGTGTGACCGAAGTGAAAATTATAATCTGGCTCTGCTTTCAGGCTCATGTTTACCACCTCATGAAGACTGACAGCTACTCCCGGTATTTGCGGTCCGAAATGTATAAAGACTATCTTCAAGGGTCTAAGAAAAAGGTTGGTATAGCTGTCAATAATTATTATCAGTTGCACTTGTTTGAGTTTAGGTACATCTGGAACTTCGGTGGTCTTTTGAGTTTTAATGGTACTGAAATCAATTCTTCCCCATATGAAACACTTGTTCTTCAAAATCAAAATTTAATGTAATGTAATGTAAAAATGTTCAAAATCTGCTAAAATCTCTTCGGTTCACCCTAGGACGTTGAAATTTGGGTACTTTTCCGTTATACCCCCCCCCCCCCCCCCCCCCACTCGATTTCGTGTTCATAAACACCCCTCCCGATGGCTTTAAGGCACCCAAATTCGAGCCCTTTTCAGTTATAACACCCCCCACCCCCACCCCCACCCCCACCCACCCGAACTCGATTTCGAGCCTCGAGCCCCTCCCGATGGCTTTAAGGCACCCAAAGCCAACCAAAATCGACTGGGGGGGGGGGGGGGGTATAACGGAAAAGTACCTTCATTCATTTGAGAAGGAGACCTTATGGGAGTACAAGAGACGATTGAAATGACGGGTATTCTCCTGGTCAGCTGAGTGAGCTAATATCTAGCTCAATGGGGGGAAGGGGGGCTAAAATCTTGCTCGAGTTAGTGAGCTAACAGCCATAACTTGTGCCCTATTGATGAAAAATTTCGTTCAACATTTCATACAATATCCGAGGAACCTATGGGCCATGTACCACTTGGCAGCGTATTTTAGCATGGAACATGCTTTAGCCTTGGATTAACTAACCGAAAAACGTTACGCGGATGGGTGACGAAATTTTCCAGTGATTTCCGCTTACAACGGAGCCGTTGCAGGGGGGAATGAAACTTGTTTAGTTTTCATCGGACAGAAATCGTTCACTACTCTTTGGAAAGCTCTGAATTTATTAGACAACGTACATTTCTCCAATTTGAGTGTAGCTGTTCGGAAAGCTGAGTTTTGCGCATGACATCAAAATTTGATGTCATGCGCAAAACTCAGCTTTCCGATTTAATCATCTTTGTTTACTAACATGTGACCGTCCACAGGAAAACGTACCTACCTTAGCTTCCGGATTTTTTGTCGATTTCTTTCTGCTTGGCAACGTTACTAGACAAAGCATGTTCCATGTTTCTTGAATTTTAGCCAAAGGCTCTAAGCAGTACCCTGTGGGGTTTTTTTTTAGAAGTTGGTCGCCTTGTATTTAGGGATTGCAATCCCGGGATCCCGGTCGATTTTTGCCAATTTGAAATCCCGGGATTCGTGGAGTCAATCCCGGGATCCCGGGGTTCGAGAATTAATTGCACCTCGCACGTAAATTGCTCAAGTCTTGTCGGGAAAAATCTTTTAACAACGGACAATAATTCGAAGGCTAAGTGAAAATGCTCTAAGATGAAAACTGTGAAGTCCCCTGAAGACAGGATTCGGAAATCTATGAACCAGACGGTGCCGGTGCCGAAAATACGAAAATATTTATCGACCACAATTAAAAAAGAAACGAGCTTGTTCAAAAATGGAGGCAGCCGAGGCCACCATTTGGATTTAGTATACAAAAAAAAGGGGGCTTAGAACGGAAAAATTGACACGTTCTAATTTTTTTTTTTAATGTTGTCAGGGACGGTACCAGCTTCGAAACCCTTGTGCTAAATGCTGGATGCTCGATAAACCGCGAAATTTTCGGATTTTTTTTTTTTTTTTTTTTTTTTTTAGTTCTTGGCCTTTAGTTTCAAAAATGTGCGCCCTAACGAAAAAGTCACTGTATACTATTTTCAAGTAGACAAGATTTGCTACCATTTGAGCGCAACGGCAGCTTTCTAGGACCAATGGGCCCCGAGATTAACCCTCTTCAAACATTGACCATTTTCCCCCAAATGTTAGAAATCTTGGTTTTATCCTTCTTCAGTACGGAATATCGGCTATAATATTCATCCCACGAGGAAAGTTATGAGGAATGAAATTGTGGAGCAGTGATTCAGCTTCAATTTAAGCACAACCAGAACACGTAGGACTATCCCACTGACCTCCGTAGAAGCTGAGAGGGCCTTTTGAGTAGCAGGACTATTTTCGACAAAGCTAAGAAGCAAATTGGCTGATCCAACTTTGAGTGCTTTCTAAGATCCAACATTATGATTTCTAAAAGCACATTTTTGGAGTAGATAAGTGAAATTTTTCCTTCATGAGAAGTATTATTTTATATAATTTACAATTAATGTAAATAAACAAGTTTTTCGTCGTTTTAAATCAATTTTTTCACGTTCAAACAAAAATCATCAATCCCGGGATCCCGGGATTGCCTCAGAAAAATCCCGGGATCCCGGGATTCAGAAAACGTTCGGGATTGCAATCCCTACTTGTATTGTAGCCAATGATATGGGTATCCTAAGACGTAATTACGTCTGATTAATCAGAAAGAAAAATGAAAAAAATCGCAGCCGTCTAGGTGTAGCTTGTCATAAACCTTATTGGCAATCAGTTGTGCATGCACTGTATGTATAACCTACGTTCCAGATTCAACCTGAACTCAATATTTTGGAACAATGGGTATTGCGTATTTGAGAAGTTCGGGCGACTGGTAAACTTAGAAGTAGGTACGCCTGTGGCTATGAAAACAATTAAAAAGAAAGATCGTCCGATAAGCGATACGCAATGCCCATTTGGTTCTGCACCGCTTGACTCCATTCAAATTTAAAT
Organism: Pilophorus perplexus; assembly: GCA_955831195.1. Classification (NCBI taxonomy): domain Eukaryota; kingdom Metazoa; phylum Arthropoda; class Insecta; order Hemiptera; family Miridae; genus Pilophorus; species Pilophorus perplexus. Next base: position 18,688,908 of record OY037012.1, read on the forward strand.
ATTCTGATCTTCAGCTCATATTTCAGACATCCATGAAAGGCATCCGATCCATCGTCTCATTCTCTGGAAGGAAAGACACCAACTCGTAATGTTCAAGCACAGACTGAATTGGGTATTTCAAGATAAAAGTTTGGTTAACGTTCAACTGTTGTAATTATTTTTTGTACTTTCAAACAATTGGTTTAGAAAAAAACCAAAATAATGGGAAAACCTTTTCGCACAAGGAATACGATTTTTAATTCCTCTGAGCACGGCACAATTCGTCGTAACCTCTTCTGTGATCCTGATGTATTTTTACTAATTTTTTGTCTCGGATTTATCTGGACAGACTCGTTTAGCTTGTATTTTTATTGCCTACTTGTTAGGCCTATGAAAATTTTCACTTGAACTACTTTTTGTTGGGTCGCAACAGAAGAAAACAAAATAATTAGTTTCCTGTATAAAAACACCAACTAAGTAGGAATTGGAATTGGAACCACCTGTGTCCAAGTTCATTGGCCCCTGAAAACCACGAAATTTCACGCTAAGAGGCCTGCTGGCGTTAAACTTTGTCAGAATAATTTTTAATTTATTGAATAAGCAGTTGTTTTGTTTTAAAAGGTCGTTTGCTGATGTTTCTATTCATGGGAGTTTTGGGAATCGCCGTTAATTTGAAAAGTTTCTTGGAGGAAGGCCTACAAAGTCAACATGAACTTGATGGCACTTGTGTTCCGACTACATTCTACGACATCTCGATATTAGTGATTTCTGTTCGTCGTATTTGTTACTTGTGTATGCGGAGAATACAGGTTTTGTTATGGAATGGGCGAAACTCGTTTTCTACTCGCTGTAAGACTCACTCGAATCATGCATTTAAAACTATATTTATCTAATTAGGCTCTGTGTTGCATATTCCAAAGTTTTTTGTAGATTCTTTCCTCGTTAGTAATTTCACATGACGCAGTTAGATGAGCACTTGTTGGTTGGCAGAGGCCAAAGTTGCATCAGAAACAGATTCTGTTTCATTTTTTATGAGCTTTTTAGTACAGCCAGTTACGGGTATTAAGATTTTTGTTCATGGATCGCATGACGCCAAGTTTCTTGAATGAGAAGTTGAAGCTTCAAGTCGGTACGCATGGTCAGTGTAGCCCTTTGTGAAGGAGGTCCTTAAATGCCATGTGTGAGAACGAATCTTAATTTACAATCCTTTTCTACCTTCATCCACCTACACCTTTTGTGGCGTGTTCAGGCAATCCGTCCAAAACGGTCCACTCGAGTACTTCCACACCTAATCCGACTTTGGACGCTCCTTACCAACTGCCCCGTTCTATGACTAATTTCGTTAAAGGCTACACTCCTGCTACCTTATCAAACTTGGGGACATCTATGCAGTTTGAGATTGAATACCCTGATTTCGTTTGTCACTTTGGATTTCGTCAAAATTCCAAGCGTCGTACACGGCCCAAGGATATCAGGTGGTGATATAAAGTAGGGTCCAGGAAATCGAATTTTGGCGTTTTTCATATTGCTCTTAATTCCTATAATAATTTTTTTCAAGCCTTCATACTATTTTAAAAGGCCACCGTACTTATAGGTGTAGACACCTTTCTATCTCTAGTACTGTAGTTCACGACAAAAAAGAAAAGCTTCTCCTTCTAGCATACTACTGAAAACAAATCATGGCTTAAATTATTAAAAGAAAAAAAGAGAACATAAAAATTATGAAACGGGTATTATCTATAATAATATAAATTAAGAAACTATTGTCATAGAAATGTATGCATGTTTCAAATTTAGGACTACGATTTTTTAGCTTGACTCGTTTAAAGATGTGTTATTCTTGGACTTATAAATTGAGCAACCGATTGGGGCGAGGGATATTCGTACATAACTTTTGTTACCAGACCGCATTTTCTTCTTGAAATCCATTTCATAAGGGATTATTTTACGTTTTTGTAGAAATGAGATGAGTTATAGGTAGTTACAGTTTAGTTTCCCTTAATAGTTTTTGCACTATAGTTGAATCGAGTTATTTGTTGAGAACTAAATCCTGGTAGTGCCGCTGTTTAGATAGACTAGTCCCATAATTTTTGGGGAGCAGACCGGGGACATCGTCTGAATGCCAACAGGTAATTGTGTGCTATTTTTCATTCACCTGCGATTTTTATGTAATTGAATTATCTTACTCTGACGGTAGTTGGAATGATAAAATAGATGAAACAAAAATTCGGAAAGGCATACAAATCGAGAATAAAAACTAACCTTAGAATTCGTCGTCCGAAGTATCAGGTTATTGAGGACTGAAGTTAAGAACACTGGGGTTTGTTGCATTGTTTGGGTTGAATAACTGGCCAATTGCAACGAAAAGGTTATGACATAATACATTGCATTAAATTTTGTTGTTCGTTGACCCGCACAGGACACCTTCATTTTAACACTGGCAGCGAGTGCGGCTGGCCTCAACAGCGGACTTTAGATTGTGAGAAACCAATGTTTAACGTCAGTATTCTGTCTCTTGTTTCCATGTTATTGTAGGTAACTACCAACACAAGGATCGAAAGTTAAAAATACTTTTCAATAATTTCAACAAACAAAAAAGAAAAAGAAATATTTCAATCTATTTGCCTTTCCAACTTTTTATTTCATTTCATCATTCTAGATACTGTCAGAGGAATAGGTATATTTCAATTACATAGAAATCGCAGGTGCATGTAAAATAGCACTCAATTACCTGCGACCACTTAAATTCATCCCCTGAATTCGACCAAGGGTGTACCCAGGGTTTGACTCAATTGGCAGTGGCTAGTCGTCCGCCCTCACTCGCTCTACAAACTCTCGCTAGCATACTTATGCCAATTAACACTGTCATTCTGACGAAAAACGTACATTTTTTTGAGGGGGATATTTACTCCCCATGTCCAAAGGTTACTTTTCATTGGAGTAGTTCACGCCCCGAATCGCATCAAAATTTAGCTTGTATTTAGATCGTGATTGTTAAATAATAGTGGAAACCGTTGATAATCATGGAAATTCATGCACGTACATCATCTGTTTTTCTTGGGGAAATTTCCTAATTAAATTAATTTTCTAAATGCTAACGTCAAATTAACAAATTTCATTGAGCTGAGTGAAATTTTCAAATGGAATTAGGGAGAAAAAAATTATATTTTTACGCTAAGATTTTGTTTTTCAATTATTAAATGCTATTAACATTTTGGTTTAATATTTTTTAAATCTAAACCATTGAGCTTCAGTTGAAATTTGTATTGTGGAATCATACGGGATTTTAAATTTGTACCTAGTCCTTTTTTTTTTTTTTTTTTTTTTTTTTGAAAATACACTCGAGGTTTCGAAATTTCATCTTGTTAGGATTTTATGGTTATTGTTTGCAAATATTTATCGCTGTACAGATTCTCCCATTGAACGGTTAGTGCTAGATATTTTAAGAATAGTACCTAAATGGAATTATTAGTGAAAATAATTGTAAACTCTGTTGTAATACTGCCAAAGGTTCAAATTATAACTGTTATAACCGAGGCTTTAGAGTCTTATGTTACAGTAGGTTGTATGTACATTCCATCACACAAAAAAAAATGAGGAAGCTGTTGATCTCTCTCTAATAAAATTGTAGTTTAGTACCATAAACGTGTTTCGCAATGATGTTACGTTGAAACCAAATTTTGGGAACAATGAATGACAGAATAAATATTTAGGGAAACTCGAATTGAAAGCCTCATCTTTAAAATTACCCTTTCCGTGATACCGAAAAAGTTGATGAGTGAAGACAGCTATTTTTTTATTTGGCATGGTATGCATAGTTATCACAGATAGATTTGGAAGTCTAAGTTGTGAGGTGTGATCCAGTGACTGGTTACAACATGGACATGGGGACCGCTTGCCGGGTGCAACAACCTTCTCCCTGGGCCAAACGATCGACGTATTCTTTACGGGCTGATCCAGCAGCTGGAACGTTCCTTTCGTCCCAAATGGTGATCCCGTCGCAGGCACAAATTTTCTTGGTGTTTTGAAAAAGGCCGGCGGCTCTGGATATGATGCCACAGGCAAGTCTGCAACCGAGAAAATCAACTTACATAAAAATGTAATTCCATTAATAAAATAGGGATCATAAAAAATTTACTATTTACCTTTCTCCTGAGTTGCCGTCGATTTTTGACGTAGGGTGGTCACCTTTGCCCAAGTCATCAGCGTTTTGCGTGACAACAACACTACGGCCAATAATATCTGGGACTTTTAGTAGGGAGTCCTTGATTCTGAATACAGCCCTCCCTTCTTCACTGGCGACCACGTTGCCTAGATCTCCGGTGTGCTAAATGCAAATAGTGTTCTAATTTCATCGCAAATAGGAATTTCTTACAATACGTTCGTTAAAATAAAAATCATACACCTACACGAGAATCTGCCAAGTCGGATGGCCCACCGTGCAGCGAATTATTCAAGTCGAAATGCTGCCCAACGCTGAAACGTAAGCCATAATGTTATAACGTGTAGCAAACCTTTGAAACCTGTCTGAACACCTGACTTGCCTGTCGCAGCCTTGAGAAATGTCGCCACATTCATGAATGTGGAGCCCGTGGCGTCCTGGCGTCAGTCCGTCGACGGTCCCGTCGATAACACACGTGTCTTGGTCTGCTTGAATGAACCTGACAACTCCTCTGACACTGCCAGTTGTGTATCCGACGGTTCCGCCAAGAATGGCAACGGCAGCCGTGTTGACTGGGGAAACACCGTCTGGAGTCCTATCTGAAAAAAGAATTGCCTGTGAGCGTGTACGAATTAAATCAAGCCTCCACTCCTAAAAATTTAAATAGCTCACTCATTTTGCTGCCATATCCGTTCACGACGGCAAGCCTCCCGGTTTCTTCTATCTGCTGCTGCACGAAAGACGATGGTAGCTCCGTCTCCACTAGCACAATCCCCTTATCCAGATTTATATCGAAATTTTCAATCCCCTCTACTGATTTCAACTTGGAGGATACTGCCTCAACGCATGATTTGCATGTCATTTTCACTGCAAACTCGATCTGAAACACGGAAAGAACCTGCCGCTATTCAAGTATTCAGGAAGGCTAATTACTAATCCCTAATCACCTTAGGAAGGATTCTTAGGTTTTTACCTATTTACACCTAAAAAAATCTAATTCGTGCCATTACACATAAACACCTAAATTTCCAGGTCTTTTACCTAATCGACCTTTTATTCCGTTTAGTTCGTAAACTTCAAGAGCTCAGCCGTACGAGAGACAAGGTGTGGCGGAGCTCTTTACTGTTGTCAACCTGAACCTGAACTTTCCTCGAGATGTGCTCTGTTGCAATAGGAGACGTTACGATTGCGAACGCTAGGAAAGTATACGATTGCGAACCGACCCTCTTTCATCCGAAAAAGTGGAGGATTGCGAACGCGACGTTGCCAATACGTGGCACGGAATCATAGAGGTGTCCACACATGGATCAGAATGCAGAGAAGAAAAAGGAATTTGAGGAAAAACCATTTGTTTACCTAGGTAAACAATTTAGTATTCAAACCAGCAGAGGAGTCGTACTCTCTCCCTAACCAACTCATTGGATTAAACCTCTGCACCATCGGCAAACCTCCACTTCACCCACAGAGTAACAGAGAGCAGACTTCACCACATGAGTGCTCTAATTTCCCGAGCAATAATATTATTGTACCTACCTACTCATTTACCATGCACAGGTCGACAGCCTCGAACTGAAGTCGGCGTGATCCACCAAAGGAACCACAGTTCGAGTCGAAATCCACCCCTAAGGACACCCGGAAAGTCAAACAAATCTCATGCTCATGAGTGGACGAAAACCAGAGGCCGGCGATGATTAAGCAAAAAAAAAGTGACAACCAGCTAAACCACTACGCTATTTTCACTCACCATAAGTGCCATATTTGGATAATTAGCGACTTCCAATAACCCGAACGTTAAGTCACAATAATCGTGATAACTACTATAATTGCCGCTTTTGGAAAACCAAAACACCATGGAATGCTGCACTTTTGCTAAACGATCTTGACCTTGAGTGATAATAGCTGATAACACCAAAATCACTTGTGGCACTCTCGGGGATCAAGAGAAAACGGGCTTTCCCACCTCTTGTACCTACAAAATTTTGCCCACATTATCCAGCCTGTGAAACATCCTTGTAGACAAAAATTACCCGCTGAGACAATAACGACACTGGTGACAATTAATGTAGTGGTTTATGATAAATTTCTTTTGAGGTTTTTGCATCTCTTCTTGAAGTGTAAGCCGATATCCCTTCTCAATGCTTCTTATCTGTTGTTTGTGTGCGCAGTATGTGGAAGGGATGGGAGGGGGATGCCAAGACTGAAAAAACATCTGGGGCCACTAGAAGGACTCTCCGTCTTTTGCTAGTCATATTTCGCTTGTTATTGTCGAGCCCGTTAATTTTATTCACCTTCCGCAGAAAAAGCTCGCTAATGTGTTTCATTGAGAGACATTCCGTCGATCAGTCCGTAATCCGCGAGGAATGTTTCGGCGTGTCGTATGACGGCAAACTACGGCCGTCTCGGTGAGACCGTTTCTTCGGCCCTTTGTCGGAGCTTTGTCGCAACTTCTCGTCCCATACTGGTACCGTCCGCACTCCTGTGATGCCCCACAGCAACATTAACGGGGAAAAGGCCTCGCATAAACAGTGAGTATTTAGGCGGCTCGATTATTGCCATTTATGTCCTTACAATATTGACACTTCCTACTCAAACAAAGAATCAGTCGCAGCATTCATGACCAGGCTTTCTAAGCGGACGCACGCGCTGACTTATAAAATAGGTATTTCACATTTATTTTATATGGTTCGCTTAGTTCAAAATCGTAAAAGTTGGCCTTGTTCTATGAGGTTTCAACTAAAATATTTCTTCAGAAAAGTCACCTTGTTCTTTTAAGTTCAAGGCTGCTTCACGCCCTTCAATTAATTCTGCAAACTCGCACCTTGCGTATAAAATCACTCAAAAGATCGAGCCTAGCAAATCTTGGAACAGACCTACCGTAGGTCGTGGGTCTCAACACGTCCACATTCACACAGATAATTCATTTTTCTCCCTCTGTCTTGTCAAGGCCTGCCGTATTGTGTAGGCTCTTTTGTGATTTTCTTATGAAGAAATCTTGACACGGCTCTACCAAGGACGAATCCTTGATATTTGCCGTCCCAAACCGGAAGAGCGCTTGTCGAAGTGTCAGGTTTTTATATCCAGTTCGAGGGTTGGACTTGGTTGATCGCTAATTATTGGGAAGATATCGCAGAAGACGATCAAGGAATCTTCTGAATTTCTACAACCTGTTAATAAAAATATCCAACTAATGTGTAGAGAACAGCTCTTTATTGTATCCGTGATGAAACGTGTGAAAACCTAACAATTGCCACTTTATCGCTGAGCCCGTCTTACTGGTGTATTGTCGCTACCTGATCAGATTAATCCCGAAATCGCGGGCTAATATTCAAGAAATATCTTCAACAACAAACACTTGACATGTTTCCAATACCTACCCACCTATATTGTAATCCCTTCTCGAAATAGAAGCTCTTAAAATAAACCAGAGCTTGTTTTAATTAGTTTCTTTCAAAATATTCTGATGGAGCGTGCTATACTGCTAACATCAACGATCACTTGTCAGGGATGCTTAGGGGGTAAATACTCAGTTGTTAGGGTATTCAAAAACCGGATTTTTTTCCCAAGCCTCGAATAAGTTCCTTTCCGTAAAATTTACGGAATTTAATACTGTTCCCGTATTTACGTACGAAGTACTGTTCCCCTAAAATTTTGTTTACGTAATGGATTGAGTTTCTTCGTTTCCTGGGAGTGATTATGCCTTTTTTAGGGTAGAGGAACCAGCTATGCGTACACAGGGGGCGCTTTGTAACCCGAGGTGCATGCCCGACAGGCGAAAGGCGACGCACAGTGGGGCCGAATGGCCATATTTTGGAAAAAAATCCTCAGAAAACTTATAATTTTTGAAACGTATAATTTTGAGGCCGATCAGAATTTTTGACATTCGTCGCGTTTACAAAGGTGTATTATTCATATTATTAATAATAAAAACTAAAAACAGTTTAAGCAAACCATGGCAAGCAGTTGGTGGGGGGAAAAACGCGCGTGAGATGTTTTCCCTGGAATCAAAATACCTTAATTTCTGTTTTTTTCATAGAGGGGAAATTTCCCCTTTTTAGGCGAAATTTCCCCTTTTTAGGGGAAAAAAGCCTGGCTCTGGGGACAGAAAGGGGAGGATAGACTGTTGACTCAAGTACATTATAATATAGTGTATAATATAATGTACATATTATGTACAAAATTTGCAGCTTGATGTGTTCTATCACGGCCTTCTAGGTTCCCTGCAACTGTAGGTCAAAATCATCATGCAAAAGTGTCTACATAGGTTCTTACTCCTACCCATTTCATTGATGGTTTTCAGCTAAGAATCTGACTTCCTGGTGGGTTGGGCGGGTGTTGGATATCGGAAGTTTCGGTGTCAACCCATGAAAAGTGCTTATGATATTATTCAGTTCCATTGCTGAATACGAGCCGGTGGTAAATTACAAATTTGTTATCTAATTGTTTGTTTCAGAAATGCCCAAAATGAAGCACCGATCCCGACGATGGACCTCCGCCACTTGGAAACGGAAAGTGAACACGCTGAGAGATGGTCATCGATCAGAATTATGTATTTCACGGTTTTCCTGATGTCCCTGGGCTTTAGTATTGTTCTCACAGGAGTTTGGCCATATTTACATCAGGTAGGATCGCCAACGGCTTAATTAGTTACATGTTTTTCGAAGTACGTCCTTGGTTTCGTTTTCCGTGGTACATGAGATAGGGGAGGATTTACAGTTGGTGGGTCGTAGCTTTGAAATAGATCAGCGACTTGGCACCCAAATAAGGTGTTTGGGGACGATTTAATCCCATAGTGTGTGTTCTGGTAAACATCTCTGAGTGGTGTGTTTAGATCCACATTTTGTATTTCGTTCAGCGAATGTCTTCGGTGGGTATTTAAAACATTGAGAAGGTATCCAGAAACAGATTCATGGAATTACAGCGTAGGTCTACAGCGGCTGTAGAGACCTGGAAAAGAATTCTGTAGTGTTTTCATTCCTCCACTAATTTCGCTTGGGCGAGAGCCTCTCAGTATGTCTATTACGCCTAAGCAGCCCTTTCTGAAATTGACCCTCGCTATCGGTATGTCCATTTTATTGACACAAAGTACATACTGATGGGAGTTGAGTTTGGAAGTACTTATTGGCGACGTCATCACCTAACCGTGAAACCTATTCAATCAAGGAGGACAAAAATTATTCTGAAACTGGCGACACGTTAATTGAGCGGCTGTTTCCACATGGCCACCAAATCCAATTACTTGATAAATTTGTCAGGTCTTTTGGCGCCCAGGTTTGCGAGGCAAGAACAAACCTATTGATTGGTTTTGGGGATCCATACACTTTAACTTGCAGATAGCGTTCGTAAAACCTGCCACTAACTCAAAACAAAATACCATTCGTGACATTCGAGTGCAAACAAGTCCTTCCGGCGTTCTATGAACGAAGCGGGAACGGGACTGACGGGAGAAGGACGAATTTTTTTTTTTCTCATTTTTTCGCCGTCTAGTGAGGCTCGAGGCTCATGTAAATTGCCTTTATTTATTCACCCCCATTGTTGACGTGTTGCGTAATTCGAACTAGCAAGGTGCCTCACCTAGTTCTGACGTTAAAAATGGAGGGGGGGGGGGGTGCACGTGATGGTTTTCAGCGTGATTTGTACGCATATACATTCGCCATGGAGCCTGCAGCTGATACCTCTAACTCTCATGGAAAGTTATCATATCCGGCGGACTATCCAAGGAAGGTCCAGTAAACGCAGTCAAGCCACAACCTCACTGAAGTGTCCAATAAAAGAAAGTATAACGGTGACCTCTTCTTCCGACTGAAACTCAGATGAATTGTACTCAGATTGTAACTTTTCGTGTTGAAGTTTCACTAAATATCAACTATTGTACCTTTCTGAGCACTCTCTTACCTTCATTCCCCTCGTATCTATTCAGCCGCCTTCATTGTTCTCCATATCTGTAGTATAATACGAAAACGATTCGATTTCATTATCACTTTTCCCTTGTTCAACATCCCCAACCACAATTCATGAGAAAAACGTTCGGAACTAATTTGAATTTTCGGGGAATAAACGGTAAATGTAGAACAAAGAGTAAAATCCGTTGACTATACAAATGGTTATGGCCGCCGGTTATGGTTGAGACTGCCATTGTACATATTTGCATACCGCTGTTTTAGTGAGCTTATCGTTATATTTTGTCGTTACGAAGCGTTTCCTACCAATTTTACCGGAATAATCTGAATTAAAATTTGCATATTTTTTCATAATAAGTAGGTATGCCTTTTGCTCATAGTATTTGGCCATACAAATGATACTATATTTAAAAATATAATTTGTCCGTATTTTATTAAAGGAGGTTGATCTATCTGGGACTCGAGTTTTCCTGAAAAATGGGTGGTGTCGCTACAAAAAAACTAACTGTATTTGGACTAAGCTGGTAACCAAAAGTAAATCAACAGAAGGATGAAGAATCTTGTGATAACCTTGCCATCACAACAGCTGGAAAACGAAACGGAAAACGCGTCGCCATCAACGTCAACGGTTTTTTCAACAGTTGATCTTGGAACCGTTAACACGGTTGGCTGTGGCGTTCCGAACTGAATCAGTTTTTTCAACAGTTGATCTTGAAACCGTTAACACATTGATTCGTTTTTTTCCCGTCAACCTGTTATTATCAACTGTTGACCTATCAACGACCCACCTCTATAACAAATCAAGATCGGAAGCCAGCGAACCGCACCTCGGTACAACTGCGGCAGCAGGCGGAAACCTTACCCAACACGACCCCTCGTGCCAGGTAAGGCGGTACTCTGCTGACCCTTCCAAGGGTCTGCTGGACATCCTGACACTTCGGGTGAGCCTGTGGGTGCCCAACAATATTCATTATCGGAAAGCCACTTATTCGGGCTGAGACCAGGTGGAAAAAGTCGGGGGTTGGCTGACGTAGCCTCCTAGTTTCTTTGTTGAAGGTAGGACCTTTGTAGTTTGTATAATATAGGTAGGTACTATAGGTTTGTTCCAGGTCTGACTGCGTCTGTCGACAGAAGTTGGACAGCTGTCGACAGAACCCGACCGCACCCTACTCGAGCTCTCAACCTACGATCGACCTGGAACAGCAGTTTTTAAACTGCGCATGTCTCCGGCGATTTCTGTTAACATTCCGTCAAACCTGGAACAAACCTTATATTATACACCTACCTTTGTAGTTTGTATAATATACAATATTACTATTTTGGGGGGTTTCGCATACCTTTACCGACTTTCTGTTAGCACATCTGGCCTAATTTTGTGGTTTATCATTATCAAAATTATCAACTTATGCATTCACGAAAGAGGTCAACAATGTCCAGTCTCTAGTTACCTTCGTTAATAATTAAAGAGTTATTAATAATTAATAACAAATTATTTGTCTTAATCATTACAGCTCGACAAGAAAGCCACGAAAGAGTTCATGGGATACGTGGTTGCGGCGCACCCGTTTGCCCAGATGCTGTTCTCGCCGCTTGTCGGTTGGTGGGGCAACAAACTCGGTCGAATTCGGATCCCTCTGCTGACGACGGTCGGCGTCTTCATCGCAGCCAGCGCCGTCTACTCCACCGTCGAGATTTTCCCTTCTCATCGGAAATACTGGATGTTCGCCGCCCGCTTCTTCGTCGGCGTTAGTTCAGGTTGGTATTGACGATAGTGGTGGGGACATTTTAACCTACCGCCTCTCTCAAGTTACCTGTCAAGCGTTCAATTTTTGGAAAAATTAAGTTAGAGGAAGACAGTTGGTTCTCTATCAGACCGATTCGCCGCACTTCAGAAAATCTTATCATTGCAGTGTCTCTCGACATTCTTTTTTAATTGGTGAATAGATGTAATGTAATCTTTCTCGATCACGCCGAATAATGATGGTCGCTTTAAGTTTCAGGGTATCATGAATCATCTCTCAAATGATAAATGCTTCCGTGTTATTTTTAGCCCTGGCTCGTTTTTTCTGTTCAAAACATTTTATAAATACGGCATCTATTTGAAGTCGAACATTATAATAATTATAATGTTCCCTAATGGTTATGAAAAATTATCTAGAAAAAAATTAAACAAAAGTGTGGATGGTGACTCTTCAATGAATTATTTACATAACCCTATTTTGATGATCTGTTCCAGATTTTAACTTAGGGAAGCTGTCAGAAATAAAACTTTGATCGTCTTAAAGCTGGTTTAAAACTTCTTAAAAGGTTTATAACAGAGATAGCTTTTTGAAAACGTTTCGCTCACTTTTTCTTTCAATAATCGCACTCTAGTTTCGTGTCTTTGGTGGATTGTTCTTACATTTCGTTTACACGAGGGAATCAAAAGGTGACGCAATATAACTACACTCCATTCAAACAATCAGCATCTTCGATATCTACGTTTGGGTTTTAGTAATTAAAAATGGAAGTAATTTAGTCCATCATTTTACATTTTATGTACGCTTTCTGCTGCTGAATCAGGCTCGGGAAAAATGCTTGTCATGCTTGTCTCTTTCGTGTTGGTCAATTTATTTTCTTATTCGGGAGCACCTAAAAATTACTTTGACGGGTTTGCGGTAACTGGTTCCAAAATCGGCAAACACTTGTTTTTTAAAACCACTTTCGCTCTGTAATGAGTACAATACAATTAATATATTATTGTAGTGGCTTTTGGATTTTTGAGTACCTATTTATTTTTTATTCGTGGCTTGCGTTCATGATAATATCATGAAGTATATTATACTGGGTGACCCCGGTTTTAATCAATTAGAAAAACATGTCACACCATCCCGCTAGTAATGTTCGTAGCGTCGATGTCATTTTCGCCGCTGACATGGTAGATTTCATACCGTTTCACGGAATTAATTGAAGTCGATATGAAATGTAAACCTCACCCTGAGAGTAGTCGTTATCGCTTCTGAATGGAGATTGAAATCTGGATACCCACCCTCTGAACTTTTCTCATCACTTATCAGTCATTAGATTCAATAGGCCAGAAACTAATAAGGGATTCCTACCCTGATAATCTACATCGGATAAATGTGATGGCAAACACACAAGAAAATCCGACTGACGTTAGGGATGGCAAAAACAGTTGGAACATCGATCACCAAACTTCGGTGTCTCGAAAACTTCAATGAAACAAAAAACATCAATTTTCTCCAAAAACACTAACGACAGGACTGTTGTTTCATTCTGAACATCAACAGTATAATTACGGATATTGTAGGTACATTTTCACATATTTGGCGATATAATATAAATATATTGAAACATCAACACCGAACCATCCATGGATGAAAGGGGCAGTGCCCCATTGCGCCCAAATCCCTCTTGGTCGAAGTGGTTACTTATGACTTGCAAGTTGCAAGTTGCAACCGAGACAGAATAGTCTTTTGCACCCTGGAATGTGACCATCAACAAGTCCATTGCGCCCATGCTTTGCAACAACGAGATGGACCATTGCGCCCACTGTACGTTTCTTCACGCTTAGTAAAGAAACACACTAATGGAACGTGTCATGGAAGAAAGGAAAGGAAGCTCCACTCTGCGTTAACATACGTGCCCAACAGCTCTCCTTCTTTTCAATATATTCCCCAATATATTATGGGGGGGGGGGGGGGGATTTGACCCGCTAGCGACCTCTGGGAGTATCCTCGATACTAATACGCTCCAAGGAGTTTGCCTTTCCGTCCACAGATCGCGCCTTTTGTGCATTTTTTACAGAGAGTAAATGAACTTCAAACGAGCCGTCTCTGGGCGGTTGGGGGTAGCAGCGTCTGACGCCTGGCTGACGCTGGCTGGAGGGAGCAGGCTTTATTCCCCAAATATTCGTGAACCGCAAATGCCGAGAACTTCCTAACCAGCAAAGCCGGACTCTATCTAGCAGGCACCTGGTAAACTTGACAAAGAATACGCGCCCAGATTTCGTTACTCTCGGCAGCCTTTGGCTGGTAGCCCGCCACCACCTATGAAGTGAAACTTCCTTTCCTTTCTTCCATGGGAATGTGGGAAAGAGCCATCATGCATGTAATTGCAAATGCAATTGCAACTACCTTGAAGTAGTGTGGCCTCACAGAGATCAAATCTCCCAATAAACAGTCTGAAACTAACAAAATGTTGCTCCATGTGGCGCATCTTAGCTCCGAATTTCCTTAGGAAAAAAATAACTGCATTATAAAAAAAGCGAGTAGAAGGGGTCTGAGGCCAGTTGGAGGGGTCGGAGCATGGTTGGCTTTAGCCAGGGGGATGATGGTGGTTGATGAACCGGAATCCGGGGTCCATTTCGGTGGCGCCCAAACGTCTTGTCAAATTCGTTGGGCCTATTTCGGTCCTCACCTACAGTGACAAAAAAAAAACTAGTCGGGGCTCATCTTGTCCACATGACTCATTCGCGGGGCCTATTTCGGAAACTCCTGACTCGTACACCATGATCTAGCGTTGACATTGGCCATGCGCCCCTATTTGACTGCGTCATTTCGCTCTCCCAGGTCTTGGGCGCGAAAGTCCACTATGGCTTCCTTCAGATGGGCGCAATAGGGCAACATAACCCTCCCCACTTTTCCCAGCCTCTTTGCTGAATGAGCTCTCGTAATCGCATCACCAGAGGGATTTGGGCGCAATGGGAAATCACCCGATGAAAGTCGATGTATCGTTGCCATCCTTGACTGTCCCAGACACTAATCCATGTTGGGGGGGTTTTGAATGGTTAGATGCGAGTGAAACGTTTATTACAGTTCTCCAGTCCCTCTAACTCAAAACAAAGCTTCCCCTTCTCTTTGAAGCAGTTGCGGATTCAAAAGGGGGTACAGAAAAACAAGCACCCCCCCTTTGGCAATCTATGGGAAAAGTTGTGAATCCGCCACTGCTTGGCTAAGAAAGCTGAAACTAGAAGTCTTAAACTGGGTTAATGTTGATGTGGAGAATAGAGACGTAGCACAAATTTATATAGATAATTTTTTGTAAACGTAGAGCATGTCTGCATTTTCAAATAGTTAGCACCAAGTTTTGCATCCTTTTCAGTTGATTAGTTTCCTTCGTTAATTGCTGGCTATTTCTTGCAGTGTAGTCGAAAATTATCATGCCTTATTATTGTCTATGTGTCTACAATGTTTTTTAAAAAATCACTAATAGTTCTTATTATGGATTTATCCTTTGGTCATACCGCCGACATTGCATTGAAAATTCACTAGTTGAGAAGGAGTTGGCAAAACGGCTTTGCTTGTGAAATATCCGCTTGAAACCTCCCGTGACCTCATAAGTTGTTAACGTCTGTTTCCTAGCAAACATGGCCCTTTGTCGGTCCTACGTGTCTGCGGCGACCAAACTTGAGGAGAGAACGCGAGCTGTTTCTATGATCTCATTGGCACAATTACTAGGATTCATTGTTGGACCAGGTGAGCTTGTAAATTACTTGCATGAAACCTACTGCAGGCTCTATGGATAGGGACGTGCCAGGTATCGCTGAAGCATCGATACCATACTCCGTAAGCAAGTATCAATATCAGGGAGTCGAGTATCGATACTATAAGCATGTATTGATTGGTACTCACCGACTCTCAAGTATCCATACCTGTAGACCTACTGTAGGTGACCTGTAACAGGTACCTGTACTGTTCAGTGCATAAATATTTTACTAATTAATTTCTGGGTTCTTTCTGGGTCGTTCCTGTAGCTCACTCCAAAGACATACGGAGGGGGGGGGGGTGTGAAAGTAGAAATTTCGTGGCCAGGAGCATCTGGAACTGGAATGTAAGTTGTACCTTTGACGATATTTACAAAATTTATAATCAGCCATTCGCACGACAGAATTTTTTCCCATTCAAGGCCCTGCGGTTGAGACCCTGGGACTCAAAATTTAATGTGACATTTTGCAGAGAATCGCCCGTATCGGTAAGACTTATTCTTAGTACCTATCGCGTATCCCCTATCCATGGAAAGTCAATGTTGGTAGTGAACCCTTGTACAAATTCGGTCCAAGAACAGCCTATTGCGTTTCTCCTGGTTAAATTGGTTCTTTCCGTTGTTCAGGATTGCAGGCTGCCGTAACACCGCTTGGCGAGAAAGGTTATGTCCTTTTCAAAGACCGATTATCTCTCAACATGTACACAGCGGCTGGTTGGATCAATGTTCTTTTAGGCGTCGTGAACTTCGTTTTGGTTCTTCCGAGATTTTTCCAAGAGAAATCCATCGCTGCCAAGGAAGTGATGCTGCTGAGCTCAGCACCGACTGGTGAGCGTTGGCTGTTCATTTCTATTAGGCTCTCCAACGTCTTCACATCTTGATTTCGTTTATACAGAAAAAGACGCCTGGAAGCAACTCAAGCCTGACTACGTCTCTGCGTGGACCCTGATAATAGCCTTCTTCATATTCACTTTTAATTTCGTCCTTCTCGAAAGGTAAGCTCGCCTTAATAAGCTTATTGTTGACGCTTAGCTTCTGTGAGCCGGCGGAATTTTTACAACCACCTGTTGTATTTTGAGTTTTTTGTTTGTTTAAAGCCTTGGAACTGTCCTGACAAAAGATCAGTTTGCCTGGTCGGACAAGGAGGCGCTCTCTTACTTGGGCGTCCTGCTGTCCGTTGGCGGGATGGTGGCCTGTGTCGTGTCCGCGATGCTCGACAAAATCTGCAAAAAGTATGAGTTTTGCGAGATATAAAAAAAGTGTTCCTAGTGAATTTATCTCCTAATAAACTAACTCGTTTGGGTTTTAGGTTCGGAGAGGTGAGAGTTTTGCTGTGGGGTGGATTCCTTCTCATGGTTATTGGCCGTGTAGTTTGCATACCTTTTGCAAATGATCCACCGAGGATAGCCTACCATAACAGTAAGTATTAATGGGGCTAACCAACACAGCGCTAACCATGAAAATTTCATGAATGTTGGAGGGATTGACTGCGTTCCCCCTATAGTGCTACCTACTGTTTCTTATATCGGATTGGTGATTTCCAGTAAGTAATCATTCGAATGACACGATGGAAGAACTGGGGTGCCCAGTGGAGCAGGAATGGTGCCTAACCACTCCGGCCATGACGCTCAACCAGTTCCTCGTTGGATTTGCGTTCACGTGCATTGGCTATCCCATAGGGATTTCCCTCATCCAAGCGCTCTTCTCAAAAACTCTTGGACCAAGGCCTCAGGTACGTTTGAGCTTATAATGAGAATTTGAACCAAAAATACCACCGTCTTTGGGCCATTCTGAACAAAACGTACAATCGGGTGTTCCAGGGATTTTTCCTACTAAAAACCAATATTTTCATGATTTTTTTTTTAATTCTAGACATTTTCACGCCCTAAATGCTTCATATACATTTAATTTCGTAAAGATATTGTTTGATGTTTGATAAATTTGATTAAATATCCCAAACATCATTCGTTCACCCTGTTGCCAACCAACTCTGGCAACTTCAAGTCACTCCCAACTCTATGTAGGATGATGAATTAAATTTTTGGCGTAACCTTTCCAAAAAATGGAAAGGAAATTCGCTCATCTCTTCGACATGTTTGTTTTTTTTCTAATTCCACAAGAGTCTCATTTATATTCACTAGATTCGAAATTCAGAATTCAAGTTTACGATAACGATTCGCTTTATTTTAAAATAAACGAAATATGTGTGTCGCCCCTGCTTTCCATCATTCGTTCACGCCAGAGGGTTTTTCGCGCCAACGGCTCCCTTCCCGCCTTTTTTGATGGAGAAGGGGTGTTCGTTGAGTCTGTTGAACCCTAGCGCAGCCACTCCAACCGTTTTTAACCGCCGCAAGTGAGTTTCAGTGAGGGAGGATGTGTCTGGGGAATGTGAGGATTTTTATTCACCATCATTCTACCACCTGCTGTATCCCTGTAAGTTATTATTATTGAATAATGTTCTGTTTCTCCGTGATAGTGTGGTGTGGGAAAGAAATAACCTCAAAAAACCTTGAATATCTCATTTGTTCACCCGTCATTTGATCACTTCAAAGGATGTAAACCAATGACAAGCTGGGTGAATGGATGACAGTCAAGTTGGGAGCTATCTCAGAATCGTATTATTTTCACATTCTTTCTTTTACAAATTGAGAAGTATGCAAGTAAAGGGGGTTTTCTCACATCTGTGTCAAATTTATGGCTCTTTAAGGTTTCTCATCTTCATAATTTTATTTTAATCACTGTTACGGTCATTCGTTCATTTTATTGATTTCTTTTTTAGTTGATATTATTATTAGAGCATATTAAGCGCTGATGCATGTCACATTTGAGTTGTTTCCACTTTGGTTGAGTTTCCATAAAGGAACACACACACACACACACATACAAATTTCACCAAACAATCAAATTTTGAAATTTTGATGAAATACCTGTCCGATTGTACGTTTTGTTGAGAATGTCCCCTTTACTGCCATCCCCCCTCAAGCTATTCCACGTTTGGGGTAGCCGACACCAAAATATCACCTCATCCTATTCTTTTAGGGCGTCTGGATGGGGCTCATCACAGGTTCCGGGTGCCTCTCGCGTGTTTTCGGCCCCGTCTTCGTCGTCTACATCTACACTCGTCTGGGGACGATCTGGACGTTCGGAACGACCGCCTTGATGATGGCCGGAGGCATGTTGTGGTTCAAAATCGTCAGCCAGCGCCTCCGACGATCGTGCATCGAAGCTATGTCCGTCATGAAACCTGAGGCCAAACCCGACATTGAACTAACCGAATTCATTGCGGAACTCTAGAAAAGAAAATGCCTGGTACTAGTATTTTTTTAACGAACCTAAAAAGAAATTCACGCTACCTCAAGATAAAAGATATTTTGTAAAAGTGAAGCGCTCAAAGTATTTTTATAATTGCGATTTCATTGCTTGCGACGTGAGTTGCCTTGAAATTTAAAATCCCGTTATTTTCTGAAACATCCTTCCTTTTGTCACTTTCGAATTTGTATCAACCTAACTGTATTAAATTTGTTTTGTTGTGGACGTTTTTTCTAGGTTTTTATAATTTATTTAACTGTAACGGAGAGTGAGTCTGTTATTGAGAGATCCGGTCTGGTTAAAAACCTACCGCCATAGAACTCGTGGATGTAAAATGCAGACGTTTGGCGGCCTTTGACGTTTGTAGTGTGTCTAATGGTTCCTCCTAGTGTGTATCGCTACTCACTCCAAGTGCTGCCGGATGATTTTTTTTTGTGGCTGTTGTTGTTGTTGTTGACCTCCTGGATGTGGCGTTGGAATCAAAACGTGGTAAAAGGAGTCGATGACGGTGTGGATTAATTAACGTACTTGTGACAGTCAAGAGACTTTTTAATCATTTCAACCGAAATGAATTGAATGAAATCGGTTTTATTGGTCTTAGGTTTTATGTTTCAACTTTTTTTTTTCAATGGGTTTTCCCAGAAAATGCAAAGAAATTCACAGAATTTATTTAGAAATAAAAATGAAAAAAGAGCTCGGTGCTTCGCGCCTCACCATGGTTGGACCCCCAGACTCCCCTTTGTGCATTACCTTGAGGCTGACTGCGAAACAATGGAAAGATGTAAGATACGTTCAAACGTAGTTAAGAATCAAAATTTTGTATATTCCTTAACTTTACCCTGATAAACAAACTGACTAAAACGGAAAAAGTGCCGATGCAGTATGTGTTTTGGTTGATAATGCAGTTGTCAAGTTACCGCACCTCAGCCTGTGGTATGGTAAGCAAAGGCTGATGCTATTTTCTTTACTCTAGCACATTTAACACGTGGAGAACAGCCGTGATGAACCATTCTTGGTTTCCACTAGTTACCATCAGCACTAAAATCTTCTTGGCCCTCAAACCATTAAATCAAATTTTGATTACTGTCGGCGTTTGCTACAAAACCTGTAAAAGTACACCAAACCCTTTCATTGGAGAACAAATTCAGCTTTTACTATACCTAACCACCCATCCGTTCACGAGTAAACTTCGGCCGATGCCTTCGGAAAATTATTTTCCTTTTAAAACTTTTCAAGCTGGGGGTTCCTGCGGGAGTCAAATATTTAATAAACAAATTTTGGGATCTGTAGAGCGTTAAATTGAGATCCTAGCGGAGGAAATTGAAAGTGCCAAACATTGACAGCGAAATGCGTCTTTGAAAAATACTGTGCGTTGTGAATCTGGTTAGTAGGGCCACTATTTTCATAGTAAACGTGTTCAGAGTCTTCAACACGATCGATCCATGTTTCAAGACTGTTTTTTAGTTACACTAGAGCTTGAAAGTCTCGTGAGTTCTTCCAGCTCGGTTTTGGGCTACACCCACCCATTTATTGACTGTTAAAGTGATATTTATTTTATTGGAGAATTTCTTCGGTCTTGGGGTTGGGGTTCAATTTAGGAACTAGGTATTCAAGTACTGCGTGAGCATTCAGATTTTAACAATTTGGTGCAAATTCATTTTTGCTTGTGATTATTACCTCAATAAAAACTCTTCTAATTTTACTCAATGGTTTATTATTCTTTGCGTAATTGCGCAAAAATTAATTCTGTCTCATTTTAAGAAAATATTTTTGAAAAAAAAAAAAAAAAAAATCTGTACGATGTTTGAATAGATGTGGGACCTCGAATTTTGCGTCCAAAATTACTCGGAAAACGACACCTTATTTGACCTCCTGAGATCCTTCAAAAATTCCATTTGTAGCCCCACGGAAACCCCATATATCGTCACGGTGAAATGGGATCGTTCTGGGACCCCCCAAAAAGGATTCTACGTCCAAAAATACTTCGAAAACGACACCTAACTCTACCCATAACCAACACCTCCCCCCCCCCCCCCCCCCAAACGTTGCGAGCACAACTAGATAAACCGAGTATTTTGTCAACATTTGAGATTTTTGAAAAAAATTCCTACTGCCCAAAACGGCTCGGGCGGCGGACTGGCATTTCGTTTTTGGGATCTAGACATCTTGAAACGGATAGTGTGAAATTTTGAGGCCGATCACAATTTTCGACCTCCTTTGCGATTACATAGGAAGAATAATAAACCCAAAAAGTTATCTCACGCAAAAGTAGAAGTTCAAGGCACCTGTGATGCTTTCGTTGTACTTGAACGGTCCCCTTTCTCCATTTTACCTGCCGTATTCGCGTACTATTCTTTCGACTATCCAACGATGATGATTTTATTTCAGTCAGAAGGTTTTGTATGAATTATCTTTATATAAAGTTTATGTACCATTAAGTGTTGATAATAAAAGTGAATCTAAAATAGAGGATTTTAATCTTGATGCCCCTATCTGTCTAGATCTCACGGGAAATATTCTCGCAATAAAACTGCCTTCATTCGAGGCCCAATGATCATGTGAAAATTAATCCGTAGATTTAAATGGGCCATTCATCGAAAGGATTCCACCACTGACTGAGCATTACTTCAGATTTGTCCGAGTCTCTACAGATACCGAAAGTATCAAAGATGATTGCCAGAGAATTGAGAACTGGTATGTAAGGTCATGTGTACGTGAAGGACCTTGTAAGGAGCGTTTCGGGCACAGTGGTACTCTTCAGGCCTTGCGTGGAGTCCTCCGTCCTGGATTCCTGTACGAAAGTGTACGAGGACAATGTTGGGGCGGGGGTGGGAAACTGCGGTTTTCTCAACGATTTTGAAGGTGGCGGCTCACGCATCGACACGCACACTGAGGTGTTCGGCACTGACATGACTAAGGCCATCTTCAGATGGCAGTGCTTTCGCAATCCAGTATAAGCTTAGGTTGGTATTAGTGGGAAACTCCCGAGTGACAGGTAATAGCACTAGATGGGTTCATGATGGAATAACTCTGGATATTTTCAAGTGAAAATTGGAGGTCAACTAGATCTAAAAGCAATCCCAAACTATCAGAGAGTTTAATATTTTAGCCCCTTCCAAATTCATTGTATCAAGCAGATCTGAGATCCTCATGTTGGTGCTCGACCATTCATGGTCAAAGCCCCATGGGGTTCTATTATCCTAAAAACCTTGTGAACACATCTAGAAGAAAACCCGAATGTATTGTCAGAGACCTGGACGACGTACAGTGGTCCAGAATTCAAATCTAGCTGGGAAAAATACAATCCTTTCAAATTCGGTAGGGTTTTTTTTAGACTGCCTTCCTAGGATTTTTAAAGGGGCATTTTGAAAAGAAAGGACTACGTTTTTATGCAGTTTATTGAAAGGGGACTACGTAACACGTGGAAAAGCCCAATTTTACCAAAATCGGTTGGATATCATAGAGAAAATTTAGGAAAACCAAAACCCAGCCTTTTTCCTGAATTTACTCGTTTAAAATTCAACCGATTTTAATTACATAAGAATCGAAATGTTCAGAAGGGTGTCACCATGAAGCTATCTCACCAATATTTGACATTTTTACACGTATTACGTAGCCCACTCACAAAAACCCTTGGTCCTTCTTTTTCAAAATGCGTAGCCCTTCCGCCTACCCTGCCGACTTTGGATTGCACTTTGTCTAGCAATCTTTAACTCCACTTATAACTATACTGTCCAGAAAATTGTCAGGAATAGTTACTATCAAGAGTTCTTTTCGTTAAATCAAAATTTCGGACCCCAAGCAAGATGAATTGTCTTCGAAACCTAACATCCTTGGTCCTAGCCTCAGGCGCCCTATGTTGGGTACCTAGGTGTTTTCCACAGGTTTCTTCTTTTTGAATAAAACAGAATTCGAACTTTATGGATTTGTTCCCATGTGCAAAACAACTAGAAACACTAGCAAAATACTTCATTCAAATCAAAACAACACTATTATCACAAAGTTTAGCAGCAATGTTTCGAGTAGGTACGTACGGACTTTACTTCTCCGGACATTTCTCCCCTGATAGGGTTAACTAAAAAAAGGTAGTTCGAGGTATTTTGTATTGCAATTTTGGGCCTTGAAAAATAAACAAGCCATCAATTGAATTGAATAGATGAGCGCAACCTTTTTGTTATTACGATATATTTAATGAGCGAGAGAAACTAAGAAACAGTAGGTATCTAGCGACCAAACTATGCCACACAACACATCATCCACGTGATGCTCATTACGTAAACAACTGCACCCTAACGACCGATGCGTAATAAAACCTTATGCCGATCGAAGGTAACGAACGGCTCAGGCTGCAAAAATCGTTTTGGAGTCGTTGGAATCAGCCTGAAAAGCTCATTCCATAGACCCTTGTACCAACGAAATTGGACAAAAACTTTCGTCCCCCTTTTGAGGCCTCCTTAGTTAACATCAGAGATAAACAACTTTCGTCGTGAAGGACCTCCCGAAAACCGATGAAGGGGATGAGGGAGGAAAAATCAAGGTAGCCTATAACCACCCCCCGAACTCGCTGATGACAATGAGACCACCCTCATGAAAATCTGTTGAGCCGCTTGGGCGTGATGCTCTGTACACAAACAAAAAAACATACATGTCGAAGAGGTGAGCGCACCTTTCCATTTTTTTGGAAAAATTGCGCTAAAATTAAATAGTCATGCGAAAGAAATCGGTTTGAATCCTCGCAAATAGCCTTCAGTTAAGTCTTGACAAACCGGCGATCCTTTTTTTTTCCCCTTCTTTGATAACCTATATTATATTATTTATTTACTTATTCATATTGTTTATTTATCTATTCATACTTTATTTATTCATATTTATGTTATTGTTAAAATAAGTACTTTTATTAATGCCTATTTTTCAATGAATGCGTAAATAAATGATAAACTGAAGCGTGAATTGAAGATGGATAAACCATTTGTACCCGCTGGCTAATAGAAGGAAATTAGAACCTTTTTTCGTTTATTAATAGTTTTTTGGTTGATTTTGACTTTTTTCACCTAAATCCATAATATGGATATAATATCCATTATATATTATATACCTAGTGGAAACAATGATTCGTGAAAGTCAGTTCAACTAGGTAGGCAAGCAGGAATCTCAGTGCCAGCTCTTTTTAAATCTTTTTTTTTTAATTTTTTCGGGTAAGAAAGTCCTAGGGTGGGAAAATCATGGGGAAGAGAAGTTCTTCACTTGAACAGAATCTACACTACATACACCGACAATGTCGTGAAGACTCTCGACTAGATGTCGGTGCAGTGTAGACATATCTAGGTTTACCGGGGATCGGTACAAGTTGAGGGAAAGAGAACATGACAACGAAAAGAAATTTAGGCCGAAGATGTTTAATGCTGTCAAGGAACACGGAGATGGGAGACGTGTGAATTGCGCGGTATGTCCTGAGTTCAGAAAAACATTCGGACGGTTTTCGACCCACGTTCCGTACCTATCTAACGATCGGGTAGGCCAATCGGGATGCGATGTTCGCCATGAAAAACCGAATAAATCATGCAAACAGTTTTCCAGACAAGAGCTTTGAAGAAGACGGAGCGATAACATCTGATACCCCGGCAAGAAACTTATTTTCTGTACCCACTGCCTTTTATTCCCATGGCTCAGAGAGTTTATTATTTTGCCGAATGGTGGAAAAACGATTGGAAATTATTGGATTGAGGAAAACATGAGGAAACGGAACATAATGTGCGTAATGGGCTTGGAAACGTGCCGGTAGGTAGGTACTTTCTGGCTCCAAAGACAAAGTTTTTTCGAAGTAGGTAAGTTTCGCAGGTATTTACTATTATAATAGGCTGGTGAAAATATGAGTTTTGGACCAATATTAAGGTTGGGAGGAGATTAAGCCTGAAAGGCACAAAGTGGCGACCGGTTTTTTGCAGTAAATAGTTGCCTGAATCGGACCAATGAGAACAAAAAAAGGTGAAATTGTCCTCCAGTGATCTGCTGGATTCTATAGTCCCACACCACCCCACACTCCAATTAACGGTGGAAGCGATATGTTTATATTCCTCATTAATAATTAATTATTGTCTTTTTCATCACATTTAGCCAAGAACGTAACCTGTATTTTTCTGCAGGCAACCCTTACTACAAGGTCTCGTTGGAGGGTGGTCTTCAAAGCAAGGCCGGCACTGTCTCACCCTCTCTACCATCTTCCACCCGCATCACCCCACACCCACTATAAGAACTTGAGGGTGATTCCTCAAACTCACAGTTTCCTCTCCACGTCAATATGATTAAGGTAGGTAACGGATACGGGGTTTCATGAAACTGTTTTACATCAATGTTCTTGTTAACAAAATTTTGTTCTATTATTTCAATGAGAAATTAAATTTAAATATTGCCTGGGTTCTCGAGGGTTGACCAACCCTCGAGAACCCAGGAAAATTTCCAAGTATTTAATACTTATAATATAAAGGAGATAGGCAACATTATTATCTCCAGTGGTCGAGAAATCAAACCCTTACTAAATTTAAAAATAACTAAATGGGATTTTTTATGACTTTAATGTTTGGGAATTCTGCGCCCATTATAACAAAAGAAATAAAACTTGACTAGATTACAATTTACTTCTGAAAATGACTTGCACTGAAACAATTTATTTAAATAAATGGAGATTGACAAGTTTTTTAAGATGCAATAAAAAAGAAGTGCATGCAGAGGCGATCAAAACTAATTTTATTGTCAGTCTACGAGTTTACGGTTTTATGTTTTTGTTTATGCTACCAATGCCTACCTTTTTCTTATTTTTTTGCAAAAGTTTTTAATATTAAAATTACACTATTTTTTAATAATGCAATAGGATTGGAAAATTTTCATGGGCCATAAATTTGTCCTATCGTGTTTTTGCACGCGCAGACTTCAAAAGTCCGTCTGCCGTCCACGCCGATTTTGAAAGTAGGAATTTTTATTGGCCTACAGCTTGCTTAAAGCTTCGTATCTGGAGAACGATTTTATGTTGGCAAGGCGTCTTGCTTATTGTATTCCAACTTGGAATTTCCAAGGGTCCCAAAGGTAGGCTTAATAAAGTTCCTCACCTAGCTACGTTTGAGTTAGGTACATAAAATGATTTTTTGGTTATAATTTTGGTACTAGCCAAGGCGATTAAAGTGCCCAAATCGAACTCGGAAATTAATTTTATGTCAGTCCCCTTTCGCTAATTGGATTATCCTACAAGATGAAAAAATTGTTCGCTCAACGGTTTTCTCGTATCATTCAACGAAAAAAAAAAAAAAAAAAAAAAAAAAAAAAAATCCCAACGACATCAAGACCTCCGTCCTTCTTATTAATTAGGTAATTGAGCGGGTCGGGAGGTCTTTAAAGTGTGGGAAAACTTCCCTCGGTCGTCGAGGACCCACGCTAACTTCGGCCTCAGGCATTACCAAGGAACCTTGATCTTGAGTGGTGTTCAAGCTCCCCTCCATAGATCTCTTATGCTCGAATTGCTAATTACTCCCTCCTGCTTAATCTTGGAGGTGCCATACTTTTTGCGGGATCATATTGGGGAGCTGTTGGAAAAATTTCAGACTGCTCGCTTGAAAGAGAGAGAAAAAACCTCGTTTTTCTCAAAACGTGAAAAATACAAACAGGACGTTTTAAATAAAACTATGATAGCATCAACAATAATATGTCTCGTATTATGCTAAATAACCTTATTTTTTACGGCAAAAAATGGTCAAAATTTATTTAATTTTTGGAAGGTTATTTAATAACAAAGGAAGATTGATTGATTCCAGTAGTCGGTCATTAATGAATTAATGAATAAGAATTCTTATGGAAAAATTTTTCATAATTTAATCCCAAAAAGCCTCTGATAATAATTAACTCGGCATTCCCAGTCAAATAAGAGCTGTCAAGATCGATATGTAGTTCTTGGAGTGTAATTAACCCCCACCCTAGCGACATTTTTTTTTTTTTTTTTTTTTTTTACGTTGGGAATTCGAACGCATTTTATAATTTTTTACCTGTTCGATTTTCCAGTTGGGCATTTTGATAAAACGAAGAATTGGAAATTATTATTTTTTCATGGGCATTTTGATAAATCGAAGAATTGGCAATTATTATTTTTTCATTGATGCAATAATTAATAGAAGGTTGCGCGAACGTAGAATAGATACCATTACGTCATATTATGACACCTGTAACTCTTATAATATGTGTACCTATTATGTACACATGGTTTTGAGTCATTACAAAATTAAAAGGACTAACCTCCTTTTTTTGTTTGGCGTAACCCGGAACATGTTATATTCGGAGACGAAGTTATATTAAAAGTAAAGGTACTGAATGCGGTTGTGGCCGGAGCACAAAATACCGGAGATTTTCGCTAACTTTAAACATTTCATTTTTTGGCTCATGTCTTCTAAAACTTACCTCAATCACGTTTATTTCTATTAAGGAAAAACACCACCTGGTTCAAAAGTTTCATTCTTCAGGGGACTCCCAGTAGGATCAACATCAGTCGAAAATTTAAGAGAAAGTAACTTATAACCAGAACCATGGAAGAAATAATTCCTTATTCCATGAACCAGAACGATTCCCCACTGAGAAGAGCGAGAAGTACCTACCTATTGTTTAAACCCACATTACAGGGTTTGAGTTACTTGGTCGTACTAAGTCTTGATGTTTCCCAGTAAGTACCTGTGTTTTACTGGGGCAAGCCCAATTCACAATTCAAAAATATTTTTGCTGACGAATAAATAAGTATAATATATTTATGTACATGTTAGGGCTGAGTTTCTGGGATATGGTAAGGCAATGGCAGGGAGTTAAAAGGTCATTGGATTGTGTCTTCCTGGCGTGGAAAATTGAAGTAGGTATGTCTTCCGTATACGGGACAGCATACGGGCCGTGGCATATAATGCAGGCAAAGTCAGGACTCCTCAGGAGGCCCTTACCGCTCCCCGGATTGTAGTGCCATAGAAGAAGAAGAAAGTCAGGACTCCGAGCTTCCTCCGAGGCCGGCAGGAGGTTCGTCAGCGGCACCTATATAATATATACGATATTTTATAATATATCGATATTATCGCTCTCACCACTGCCTTCTGTTGGCGTAGGGCCTGCCCTAAGTTTGGTGACCTTCCCCAGAGGTGAACACCGTAGGAGCAACGAGACTCAAAAAGAGCATGGTATACCGAGATTCGAATGGAAAGAGATACACAGTAAAGGACAGGCGCCTGAGAGGTGAACAATATCAGCAAGAGCCCAAGACAGCACCGAGATGTGACGTCACGCCGGCTCCAGGTCAGAGCTGAATCAAGCTGAAAACCAAGATTGAGGCTGTGCAACCATCCCGTCCACTGGTTCTAAAACGTAGGGACTGGGACACAGCTACTGACTGCCTCTCCTCTACCTGAATCTTTATTCCCATTTCATTCATTCATGACATAGAGACTCTTGAAGAAGGATGCTTGAAGTTGCAGTTTGTACCTACTTACTGTGATATTAAAACTTAATTCGTTATTGAGATTACTGTACCTCCGTACTTGCAAGGAATTATGCCTTATAATGCAAAACAACAGAAGATAAAACGCTTATTTTAGGCACGTGGGACAATATGAGAGGTATTCACTTTGAGCCAAGAAATGCTCAGTTAAACAAGCCCTAAATTTTTACAAGTTTCCTGCATTTCGGACAATTTACCTTAGGTTCATCCAATTTCTAGCTTTGCAACGGGACAGCTGCGGCCTGAAGACGACAATAATATTGTGAATATTATTCACAAGTCCCATCTATACCACTATTAATTTGTGGTATAGATAGGACTTTTGAACGTGGAACTACGAAATCTATGGTCAAGTATTCAAAGAAAAGTGTATAAAAAGCATATAGGAGTTAAAAATACGTTAAACTGATCGAATTTTGATCTTTCTAAATTCAATTTTTTGATTGTTGCACCTTTTAATTCGTAGAACTCCATTAATGGAGTTTTCCATCCCAATTGGGATGGAAAAGATTGCAATTAGTTCTGTTCTACGCTGTTTATTTTTAGTTTAGACAATCAATTTCAGCCGCTCCCTGGTTATCATCAGGTTAACTGACAGGTTCTTCCATCTATTGTCCAACCAATCTGCATTCCTTTTTCCTCTCCCAGAAGCGAGCGGTCCGAATTCTGAGGGGACTTGCTCCTCCTCGCTCCTCATGTCGTGGCCAAGTCAGATCGGAGGGCCTTCTAACGATTCCTTCAATCTACATCCTGAAACCCATGCTATTTTATCTTAAAAAAAACTTCGACATATCCACTCCCACGATACAAAATTGACACTCCCTCCTTCGCGTGGAGTTTTTCAAAAAGTCGACGGACTTCAACACGATTGCGGTGGTAAATCACTTCCACCTGCACATCAACAAAAATGCAACATTCTCGCTGGCCTCGCCCCTCCACTTGTTCCACAAGTCCTTCCTGATTGATAAGGAACTCTACCCAATTGCAGACTTCTTCGCATTGACATGCCTTGTCTTACCTAGGTTGGACGTATGCCCTATCTGTAAACCAGATGTTTATGGCAATAAATTTATTATTATTATTATTAAAGGTGTTTCGCTTTTAGACATAATTCATTCAATATGGATGTACATTTGAGACTACAGGATTGTGTCGATTTCGCATTCTTTTCTTACCATCTTACTATGCCCGCTGTACCGTACCTAGTGGGTAGAAGTCTCCAATAATTTCCCGAGCTAGACGTGCCCTTCAACTTGTACCTATGTACATTTCCCACCAAAGTCATGGAGGACAAGTTTCCAGCTTTCCAGAGCCTCAAAGGACCTCCCGAGTTTATCTCCAGTGTTGATCTCCAGGTCAAAATAATTACCCACCGTTTTGTCTCCCGTTCATGGAAACCCCCTCTTTCAGAAAGGCGAAAACAATAACTTTGCCAACCTTGCGTCCTTCCATTATGGGAACCCTGGGAAACTGACTTATCGGGTCTCAAGCCTTTTTAAGGCGACGCCTTTTGTTTATAAGAATATTTTACCGTGGTTGCCACAGCGATTTTCAAAGGCGGGAAAGACCGTTTCAGACTTGGCCGATCAGAGACGATGATCGGCTTTCGACAACATTTCCAAAGCTTTCATCAGG
The DNA here is from genome assembly GCA_955831195.1 of Pilophorus perplexus. Lineage (NCBI taxonomy): Eukaryota > Metazoa > Arthropoda > Insecta > Hemiptera > Miridae > Pilophorus > Pilophorus perplexus. The sequence goes on from OY037012.1 coordinate 18,718,885, forward strand.
CGCGAACCAGACAATTTAACTTCAAAAGGCTTGCGAATTTTCCCAATGTTGTTCCGCTGAGTTAGAGGGCGAAACGTTTTTTACTACAGCATTAACATTATAGTGTTTCCTAATGGATAAATTTTGCATTTTTCAGTTCGCAGTTTTATCGTCGCTGGCCCTCCAAGTAGTTTTTGCAGGGTACATCCACAAAGTCATTGATTACCATGTGAGTGACAGACCTTCATTTAACTTAACTGAATCATGATGAAATTAGCCCATAACAAAATTATTGTTATGTGTCGTATAATTTATAATTATTATTATATGTCGTATTATTTATAATTATTAAGTTGAACAAATCCTTCAAACCTTCAACTCTGCAAATCCTTCGAGCTTCCTTGATTCTTTATAAGCCAAGTTACCTGCCTATCTGAAAGTGTATCAAACAACTAGTGAATCAAAATTTGATGCTTAAAATATTCTCTCTGTTCAGGATCCCCATCCCAAGTACGCGTACAACTATGGCGTCAGCGATCCTCATACAGGTGACCATAAGCAGCAGAGCGAAGCAAGGGACGGTGACATCGTCAAGGGCCAGTACTCGTTGGTGGAGCCTGACGGCAGCCTGAGGACTGTCGACTACACCGCCGACCCGGTCAATGGGTTCAACGCCGTCGTCACCAAAAGCCACCCTGGCGTCCACCCTCCGACCGATCCCATTCTCAAGCATGGAGCCGTCCTGGCCAAAGCGTACCCCGTTGTCGCCAAGGCTCTCCCCGTCGTGGCTAAGCCCTTAGTTGGTGAGTACCGCACGGGGTACTTTGCTCCAACCTTACAAGTTGTAACCAGATGTATAATCAGTATCTGCCTCCGCTCCCCCCCCCCCCCCCCCCTCGCCATTCAATTTAATCAGATTTGCTCTTTTTTTAATATCAAAATAAGAGAGTGAAAATAGATCTTTAACACTACCCACTGTATGCGCATGTATACAGACCATAAATGCTTGCATGTATCTGTACAAGCCACTTCTAGCTAAATAAGTCGCATTGCATCGCACAATAGATCAACAACTGAAATTATCTTTCCTCGCAGTCATACAGTCTTTATGTCCGCAGTTGCCAAGCCCGTCGTGGCTTACGACAACGGCTACATCAACGGCTACGGCCAAGTAAACGGTGGTTACCTCTCAGACGGCTACGACTACGCCGAATACGCTGCACCCGCCGCCATCCACGCCGCGCCAGCTGCCTACCACGCCGGACACTACGATCCCCACTTGTACCAACATGACGCTTACGACTACCAATACGCTTGAAATATAACCCAAAAAATCTCTCTTTTCTCTTCCATTTCATTTTGTAATTTCAATGTCTATTTTTTGTACATAAATTTTATTTTTTACTTTTCACCATCGAGATGTTATTCCCCCCCCCCCCCCCCCCAACAGGTGTTTTATGGGAAAATTTATTGTGATCTATCAGACCCCTTGCAATTTCTAGACATTTCTGCCTTTGGCCTGAGTAAAGCTGTCTCCTTTAAAACGGCAGAGTCCTTTGGGTCCACAGCAGATCACATAATATGAGACAACAACAACACAACCAGACATGTACAAGACAACCTCAGAAGAAAAATCACTGCCCTTCCAGGAGCTCAGGAGGTGTGTTGTATTTGGACGAATCCAGTGAAAGCACACTGACCAGGCTCCAATGACTACAATTCCACTAGCGAAGCGAATTCGGGATGTACTAGCACTCTGACATGGAAGGGGCTCGCTTCGCTCGCCCATTTGAATGATAGCTCACGTGATGGGGTAGAATACAGTGGAAACGACGACTCAATCGGACCGTAAACAACAAAGATAGGAAGAATTGCGCGGATTTGCGCTCATCAAAAATTGCGCGTAGTAGGCTTACTGGTAGGGAATCCAAATCCAACATAAAAAATTATGGGTTCCCATTTGAAATAAGAAAATTGGGCGCATTTTCGCTGGATCTCAACTCTGCCAGTAGGAGATGTCTGGGAGGCCGAGTCAGTTGGAAAAACTGCCGTATTTTATCTCTTACCGTTTAGGAGGTAAGAGATAAAATACAGAGACGGTCTAAAATAACGGTGTAGATCTACATACCGCAGTGTCTGTTTCGGAACTCCCAGTCACTTCCTCCGACACAAGCAGCAGTGAGAACATGGGGTTTGCACCTCGGATCTCCGCCCATCCCAACATAAAAATAACAAAACATTTATCCGAGTTGGGTTCCAATAAACGTCATAAGTAAAAATGAAATCTTCTTCTTAAAAGAGCATTTTATATAACAATTTACAACAAATTTTCAACAATATTTACCTATGTATTAGGTTTTTTTTTTCAATATTTATAAAAGTGGAAAATGAATCAGTTCTGGGTCAGTGAGCGTCTTTGTGGCCGTAGACGTGAGGGTGGTGGGCGTGTCCGTGTTTTTTGACGACGGCGTTGAACCCGTTGTGTTTGTCCGCGTGGTACTCGACCGTCCGAACGGAACCGTCCGGGTCGTGTATCGTGTAGCCGCCTTTCACATGGTCCTTGTCACGGTGTTCCCACTGGCTCTTCACGTCTCCCGTGTGGGGGTCGTGCACTTTGTAATCGAATTTGTAATGAGCCGGCGCCTGAAAAAAAAAAAAAAAAAAAAAATCGGGTGGTTTATATGGGAGGGTTTTTCCGAGGACGTTTCTACACAGCAGCACGGTGTCTTGTCTGCTGTCGACATACAATACGAGTTAATGGCAAAAGGTGAACGTGTTCGTGTTGACAATGGGGAAATTGCATAAACTTACGATTTTAAATTTAACCCTACCGTTGAATTGTAGGACCGAAGCATATTTTATAGAAACACTGAAATCAGATTACGCAATTTCCCCATTGTGGTGAAAGGGCAGGACAGAGGTCTTATTCTAGAATAGAATTATATATAAATTCAAACTTGAAAAAGTAAAGATCGCCCTTTACCCACCCAAAAGGGACAATTTTCTCCAAAATAGGTAGCGGACAGGGAGGGCTCGCCCATTAGCGAGTGAAAATGGCAATAAGTCCCAGAATTGATCCAACATTGGTGAGGAATGCAAATTTAATCGTCTCCAAAGACTTATAAATTATTTTATTTGCTACCGAATCGTAGGCCAAGGAAAGCAAAACATTAAATTTTAATGCTCTAAAGCGGGTGTCGAACCCAGGTCTTCCTACATCACCAGCGCGCGGTCAGCTTGAGGCCGTCCACATTAGGTTAAATAAAGTTGGGCAGCTCAAGCCACAAAGCATGTCGAATTCGAGAAAATCAGTTCGGAAAGATGTCCACTCTTACTTTCGGCATGATTCGGTACAAGTTTGCTGTTGCGGGCTAAGCCAAATCATGCAATCATGCCAATCGTCATAGTGTGGAAACTTAAGAAGATTCAGTCTAAGTTCAAACTTGTTGTGTTTCGGAATCGGTTCATTCAAAATTTAGTATTAAAGTTGGGAAAGCGCGGGGAGGGGGGGGGGGTGTCCAAGCGGCACTTGAATGACAGTTAATATTTTAAAAAAGCTCCAGTTGTTGACACTGGAAAGATTAAATCATACCTTGTTCTACACGAGCAATTCAAGAAAATGAAACTCGTAAGTAGTTATCATGAATTTTTGGTTCCTTGTGAACAGTTTGCACTTACCACTTAATGGATTTTCATGAATAATTTTTTATCATCACAAATTACTTTTGTCAGACATGGCTTTTTACAACCAATTTTGACATTTGCTCTCAGAAATTCCTTGTGTTGATAATTACAGTTCATAATGTACATCTAGACGTAAAAGCGTTTTAAATTAGACTCAAAATGGGTTGCGAAATACGATAAGCTTAAATATGGGACTTCAAGGGACGTGCCAAGCTGCTGTACGACTCAATGGGGCAAACTCAAATAATAATGTTATTATGATTCACATGTGAGAACTCACATCAGTAAGCTGGTCAATATCGATAGAAGTAATGGAATGCTGCATTGAAAAGCAAATGAAACGAGATTACCTGCTAAAATAAAAACTAGCATGCTCAAGTTCGAAAGAATCGATTCAACAGACGATTTTGGAATAATACACCGATGTAATCACGAAGGAGGTCGGAAATTCTGATCGGCCCCGAAACTTGGCATTATCCATTTCAAGATATACCTATGTACCTACGTAGATTCCAAAAACAAAATGTCCGTCCGCCGTATGCCGTCCGAGCCGTTTTGGGCAGTAGGTATCATGAATTTTTGTGTTTTTTAAATCTGAAATTTTGACAAAATACTTGGTTTAGGGTTGTTGTGCCCGCAAGGTTTTGAGCCCGATCGCACACACCCGTGGGGCGCTATGGGGCTACGGGAGGGGTTTTTGGCTATGGGGTCGAGTTAGATGTCGTTTTCGAAATATTTTTGGAAGTACATTCCATATTTGGGAGTCCCAGAACGATCCGATTTCACCGTGGGAATCTATTGGGCTTTCATGGGGCTACAAATGGGATTTTTGAAGGATCTCAGGAGGTCAAATAAGGTGTCGTTTTCCGAGTAATTTTGGGCGCGTAATCCATTTTTTGGTACGCCACATCTGTCCAAACATTGTAGGGGAAAGGAGGGTAAGATGGGATAGTGGAGTCAAATGGGATACCCTCAAATCTGGTCGTCATGACATTCATCATCTGTAGGCTGTTCGTCTTGAAGAAGCAATCAGTGCCCAGTTGGTATTTTTGGCTGAAAGGCGCTTTTGTGTCTGTCAAGACGATTCTTGTAAAAATTCCAAATCGAAATCGCTGGAACTGGATGTTCTGACCCGTAACATGTGCGCACTGGCACGGCGCGAAACCTCAAGCGACTGAACGCTTCATGAACTTAATAAGCTACTATTTGCTTCTTATTCTGCTGCGGGGCAAGATGGGATAGGATTTTTCTGAAGAGGGATCGAAAGAGGGGACGAAGTGCTGCCATCGACTAACGAGGATGGCGGTGCCTGTTTGTACTTTTATCACCTAATTGTAGGCACTGCAGTCTGCAGTCTGCAGCGGGTTTGAAGGAGATGAGCAGTTCGTCTGCAATTTTCGCTCGACCTCAGGTGAAATTAAATTTAAATATTTGAGTAAAAAATGGTGATTTGGTAAGATCTTTCATTTACTATAAGCATCCTATCTTACCCACCCCTCCCTCAAAAATTGTGATTTTGAATCTTTCCACTAAATTTAATCTGGTAACCAGGGTGAGTTGAAATTCCCAAATCCCCAACGCTTCTCATTAGAATACATCCATACGAATAAATAAATTAATTACATTAATTTTTGCACAATTAACCTATATCCTAGAATAATATTCAAGAATAATAAAATTTGCACTATTTTTGTGTAAAATTTGCAGCGTTTTTCATATTCAATCACCCT